>JBAJHW010000001.1:341789242-343265138 GCA_037013535.1 Intellagama lesueurii | reverse complement strand
ATTCATCGCCCTGGTTCGACCAGCGGCTGACAGCTATGAAGCAAAACAGGAGAAGACTAGAGAGCAATTGGAGGCGGGACCCAATGGGAAAGCTGTCAAGATCATGTCCAACCTTTATCTTTCTAAGTTAAAGGCTGCAAAGAGAGCTTACTTCGCTGTCCGGATAAGGGAAGCTTCCAACCAGCAGGCAGAGTTATTCCATATAGTTCGCGACCTATCCAGAATTGGTCACAGTGATTGGCCTCCCCGTTGTATTTCACCTGACCAATTTGCAGCCTTTTTAAAATCTAAAGTGGAGGCCATCCACCGGGGCCTCTCCCCCTATTTGAAGCCAGTAGATCGAGCAGAGACATCCAGCGCTCTGTCCTGTCTGATGAAGATCACTCACTTTCAGCTGGTGACGTCACTTGATAAGGTGCTTGACCGCTGTCGTGCCACCACCTCCTCCCTTGACCCTTGCCCGGCCTGGCTCATCAAAGCAGCCAGTCCTATAACATCTGAATGGGCCACTGAAATAATTAATGGGTCTCTCCAGGAGACACTCATTAGGCCCATTAGGAAGAAACCAAGCTTGGCGGCGGACGACATTGGCAATTTTAGGCCCGTCACCAATGTTTCTTTCCTTAGCAAGGTAGTAGAGAGGGTGGTCGCCAATCAGCTGTAGGCTCTCTTGAATGAGACCAACGCCCTGGATCCATTCCAGTCAGGCTTCAGGCCACGCCATGGCACGGAAACAGCACTGGTCACCCTGCTTGATGACCTTTTGAGGGAGGCCAACGGGGGCAAAATGTCCTTGTTGGTTCTCCTTGATGTCTCAGCCACCTTTGATACCGTCGATCACGGTATCCTCCTGGGAAGGCTCTCCGAATTGGGGATTGGTGGCCTAGCTCTTGCTTGGCTCCAATCCTTTTTGGAGGACCGTTCCCAGAGAGTCCAGCTTGGAGAGAATGTATCGGCCCCGTGGCTCCTCAATTGTGGGGTGCCGCAGGGATCGATCATCTCTCCAATGCTGTTTACTATCTATATGAGGCCGCTGGGAGGGGTCATCAGGGGATGTGGTGCTTCGTGTCACCAGTATGCTAATGACATGCAGCTCTACATCTTTTTTCCAACAGCAGTGGATGCTGTTGTGTCCCTTGAGCACTGTCTGGGGGCCATACAGCAATGGATGCAGGAGAATGGACTGAAGTTGAACCTGGACAAGACAGAGGTCCTGAGGGTGGGCGCCCCTTCTATCAGTGGTTTGGGAAGCTCGCTCTCTTTTGGGGCGGCAACTCTCACCACGAAGAGTGTGGTCCACAGCTTGGGGATCCATCTTGACCCAGCGCTTACCATGGAGTCCCAGGTGGCATCTGTGGTCCGTTCCGCCCACTTACATCTTCGGCAGATTGCCCAGCTGCGCTCCTATCTTGATGTCGGGTCGCTCACCACTCTGGTCCATGCACTCATAGTCTAGAGATTAGACTACTGCAATGCACTCTACGTGGGGCTGCCTTTGAGACTGATGCGGAAGCTACAAATGGCCCAGAACACGGCCGCCAGATTATTAACTGGGGTGAAAAGATATCAACGTATTTCCCCCACTCTGGCGGCCTTACACTGGTTACCCATTCGTTTCCGCATTGATTTCAAGGTGTTAATGCTTACATATAAAGCTCTAAATGGTTTAGGGCCTTGATACCTGGCAGAGCGCCTGTCCCCACCTAGCTCTACTCATGTCACTTGATCAAGCCAGACCGGAAGGTTGAGAGGCTTAACCCCGAGAGAGGCCTGGAAGGAGATAACAAGAAACCGGGCCTTCTCGACAGTGGCCCCTCATCTTTGGAACACCTTACCCCCAGAGATTCGACTGGCACCCTCGCTGGGAATTTTTAAAAACAAGCTGAAGACTTGGTTCTTCCGGCAGGCCTTCCCCCTTCCCATTACATAGCTTTTTTAAAAATCCCATCTTGGATCATTTTCTTTATTGATTTTCCTGCTCTTCTCATCAAAGTTATTTTAATGCTGTTTTTATCTTTATATTTTGTAAAGCCGCCCAGAGTAGATTCCCGATTCTAGTTGGGCGGGGTAAAAATGGAACAAATAAATAAATAAAATAAATAAAACTAGAAAAAGAAATAAACTGTAGGATTAGAATGCCCTTATCATAGCAACCATCAGAAAAAAATACAATGTAATTAAGAATTATATACACAAAGAGCTAAATATGAGTTACCAGTGTCTTTCTGGCAAGATACGAAGACCATACAATTGAAAAACTTGTGGTGATACATTAACTTGGAACCTCAGTTAAGTCAGCATTTATATTGTTTACTGGAGACTGGTTTGCATTTTTAAAAAAATATAGTGTACAGAAGCTGAGAACAAGACTTCCTGTGATGGAAAGTCTCCAGATGACAGGAGCAGCTATTGGCTACTGCGGTCATCCAATCCCTCTTCAGGTTCTCTCTCAGCACTAAAACCACTACCTGCACAGTTGGCTGCTCTTCTGGTGATTCCTGGCTCTCTACAGAAAGAAACATTCAGGGGTTGACTGGTCAGGGACCGGTGGTAGCCCTGATCGTGGATGGGAAGGCCAGCTGCAGGACTTCCTGAAACAAGTAGCCCCTACAGTCATCAGATGCTTCTGCAGTCCTTGAGATCGAAATGAGAAATTACAGAGAACACTGAAAGAATGCTACCGCTATACTGCTCTCTCTTCCAACATAGGTGTGCTGTAGGTTTGGCATCTGGGAAGTGAGGACTCACTCCGTGTCAGTAGCAAGTATGAGAAAACAGAGACACTGTATAACCACCAGGCGGCAATTTGGAGCTGGAAATATAGAGTTAAGACTAAAGAACCATTTGGATCTAAACCAGAAGGCTTGGAGATCAAGGTGGGGTCAACACCAACAGTCCTGATGACAAACACAAGGCACACCAGAATCTAGGCAGACTTCTTTGTTGCTCTAACAACAATTCACTGCAACAAGATGGAAGCGCTCTCCTTCGCTTGCCTGTATAACAGAAAGCAGTGGCCCACCTTCCTGAAAAGGCCTGCATCATGTGCTCTATGGACCATTGGTTCCAGACTCAAAAAGGTCCTTGTCCCCCCTTCTAGTACTCCATGCATTCTGATGAAGACAAGACAGGTCACATCTCTCAACTGATATTGACCCAAAGTTGGGTGATGACACCAAATTAAGGAGTTATATAAACCCTGTCCAAGGGTGCTTAGACAATATGGATCCCGTGTGTAATGGAGTGGACTGCTCTAGCCCCACCCTTTCAACCAAAGCTTTAATTAAAGAAAAGTTAGTCTTTTTGAAAAGAGGGAGGTGGGTCTACCTCTAAACCTACTAAAACGGTTTAGGACCTCGATATCTGACGGAACGCCTTCTCCCACCAAAGTCTACCCATTTCACTCGATCTAGTCTGGAGGTGCGACTGAGGAGCCTAACGCCGAGAGAGGCCCGGAGGGAAAGGACAAGAAACCGGGCCTTCTCGGTGGTGGCTCCTCGGTTATGGAACAACTTACCTTCAGAGATCCGTATGGCCCCCTCGCTGGGCGTCTTTAAAAGCCAATTAAAAACATGGCTGTTTAGGCAGGCCTTCCCTCCAGGCATTATTTGATTTATTTTTGTTCTCCATCTTGAATGATTATTTATTTTTATTTTGGCATGTTGATGTTATTTTAATTGTTTTTGTTATATATGATGTACGCCGCCCAGAGTAGTCGAAATGACTAGATGGGCGGGATAGAAATATAATAACTAACTAACTAACTAACTAAATAAATAAATAAAATACCAAAGTCACTTCTCCATGGGAGCCAGAAATCAGAGATGGAGAGGGGAGTTGATTCACATGGAAAGGCTACCTAGACCGTGCAGTATCTCCCTCTTCAGATCATTGCAGTTCTGTGATTAAAGTGATAGAAAAACTACTCTCATGAGGTGTAGGCTCCACAAGCTTTAAGCATATCTGAATAGAGCTAATAGAAATTATTGGTAAAAAAAGTTACAGGAATACCTCTAGGTTTGATTTTTAAAAAAAGAAGAAGAACCCACCTGGTCTTTATACACCATCTCAAGGCAAAGGTAGGTGATACCTGAATCCAGGGATGGGGACTTGAGTCACGGGACTCGCTGTCAAGTCAGACTTAAGTCGCACTGATGACTTGGCTTGGAGTTTTTTCCAATGCCTCGGACTCGACTCACGACTTGGAACCCACCCAGTCCCTCCCTTTTTTCTGGGGACAAAAGCTTATTTTTTAATAGGGACTTGGACTTGGGACTTGGGACTCGGGACTTGTTACCAAAGACTCAGACTTGGACTTGAGGCTTGGACCTAAAGACTTGCCAACACCCGTCTTTATCAGATCACTAAAAAAACGCACCACAAATGTCAGCTAGCTTTCACTGTTCTATGATTCTTCATCAGGCTGGGCACCACAGATCTGTGAATGGTACAGAACTAAAATAAACATACTTTTTTTTTTTTAAGTGGTCCAATACATACATCATTGGCTTTGGATACCTCTAGTGTGGGCCTTGGAAATAACAACTGCATGCCAGCAAGTTAATTGCAACTTCTTCCAAGGTTTTTAAGGTAGAAAAAAAACCCTTCCAAGGTTTTTAAGGTAGAAAAAAAAACCCTTCCAAGGTTTTTAAGGTACACGGTACTCAGAAGTGGTTTACCATTCCTTTCTTCTGGGGGCAGTCAGGGGCTGTGCAGCTTGCCCAAGGCTACACAAGCTGCCTGTTTTCTGACCCATAGAGCTCGGGTAAGGCAATATTTGTTTTTCACCCTTTCAAAGTCATTCCAAGCATTCCAGTGTTGGCATGAGCTGTATGCTTTGGGGGGGGGGGAGGATCTAAATGAAAGGGAGCAATGATCACAGGGTTCGCGTGTGTGTGTGTGTGTTGGTTGTCTGTTTCTTTAAACTGCTTTGTAAAGGAAGCAGCTTTTGCTGGAGGCTTTGGCCGAGGACCCATGGCGGTGCATGCCCTTCTTTTTCATTTGCTTTGCCATTCACTGATTTATGTGGACATACGAGCCCTCTGGGAAGCAAGGGTTAGGAAGGAAGTCTTTCAGTTTGGCTTTCTCCTGCATGCACATTCTTTAAACCTCATGTTCTTGCCATCCCAAATATAAAGACATTTGTGGATTATGGTAAATCTTCTGAAAAGGAACTAAAATGATCTCTCCCCCCTCCCCTCGAGTTGCACAATCCAACGACAGCCTTCTCCATTGTGGGAAGGCTGAATTGTATTCACTGGCCGTACAAATGGTCATGAACGCGGATGGGTGGGCGTGTTGGACCAGTCTGCCCTTACCTCCATGGAAGCAGTCTAAGTGGACAGCCATGTCAGCCCAAATGAGGGCCTTTCCCAGAAGCAGTCTCGTTAGAATATATTCTCACTAGAGATGGGCACTAAGTGAACCACGAACCAAAAAAACCGAAAAATCGGGCTGGTTCGAGATTCGGTTCACAACCCAGTAAAGAGGTCCCATTTTGCAGAAGCAAAATGAAGTGCCAATTTTTTTTCCCTTCAGCTCTTTATTTTCTTTGGCAAAACAGATGTCCGCCCACCCCCTTCTGTATGCCCCCATTGCCTCCTTACCTGGTCCTGCCACTGCCATCATCAGAGAGAGCGGACTGGCTTTCCTGCCTACTAATTTGGTTTCAGGCACATGCTCACAGGCAGTGGGCATGGCTCCTGGAAGGGAAGCTGCCCAAATCCAGAACAACCTCCTGGCCAAAATCCGCCTAGCCTCTACACTGGGAACTTCCAAATGATCGCTAAAAACATGGTTTTTAAGACAAGTCTTTCCAGACTTTATAACAGGCTAATAGAGTAGTTGTCTTAACGTTTACATTATCGGTCCTGCCGACTTGCTTCCATTTCATTTTAATTATTTTCTGTTAGACTTTGTTGGTGTGTTTGTGTTAAGTTTTGATTTTATAATTATTATGTTTATGGTTTTAAATGGCTGTTTGATGATGTATTTGTTTAATGTGTAAACCGCCCAGAGTGGCCCTGGCAGTCAGATGGGCGGTATAAAAGTCAAGCAAGCAAGCAAGCAAATAAAAGCTGGCTCGCTGGCTCTGATGATAGCAGTAGCAAAGGAGTGGGAAAGGGGCAGGTGGGCGGGCAGTCCCCCCTGGCACAAACTTGAAAAATGAACCACAAACCAGTCCATTTTTTGGGCAGTTCGTGATGGTTCGTGGTTAGCTACGAATCATGAACCATCACAAATCACTGCTTTCCTGGTTCATGCCCATCTCTAATTCACACACAACCCAAGCGGTAGGCAGGCAGTCAAGTGTGGTAGATCAAGGAGCACACTTTCGACACATGGATTGCCTCGTTTATAATCTGAAATATTAATTGCAACCTACATTGTTCTTGGATACTGTTTTTCTTAGGAGAAGTTATTGTCACTGGAGTGGAAAGGTGAGAGAAGTTGGTGGTTGCTCTCACTCCAAACTTGGCAGGTCACAGTTGGACAACTTCAGCAGGTCTGGTAGTCTAGTCATTCTCGCTCCCTGCTCTCCAATCTGCCATCATCATCATCTTAGAACTGCAGAGCTGGAAGGGACCCTATGGACCATCGAGTCCAACCCCTGTCAAGGAGGCACAGCAGGGAATCAAACTCCCAACCTCTGGCTCCACAGCCAACTGGAAATCTTAAGATAATCAAGAACTCATTAAAAGCTATTGATAATGTTTATGTTCTATAATGATTATTGCCACCAGTCTTGCTGTTTTTTCTATCCATGCTACTGTTTAGTGTCTGTAGTAATGATATGACTTACATTTTATATTTTTGTTGTACACCACCGAGAGAGTAGTGATTGGCTAGTTGGCAGGTATATAAATGGAATAAACAAATCAGATAAATAAATAACGTGCATTTCCTGCTCTTCTTAAAGAGGATTTTTAAAAAAATAATAATAATTAATTTTATAACTTAATTATTTTTAATTAATTAATTAATTAATAACAGTTATCTCTCGCCTATCTAGTGCCTAAGCACTACTCTTAGTGCTTTCTAATTTCCTGCTGAAATGCTAGGACTTCGGGAAGGAAAAAAAGAATTGGTGTAATGGCCGGAGAGTTACTGTTACTGTGCGACTTGCATTTACATTTTTTAAAAAAGTGAAAATAAAAATAAAGTAGAAAAGATCGCGCACACGCAGTACCCTTCCCTTCCCATTTTTTTTTTGTTTGGACAATTCACCTGGATCCCTAACCCCTGATAGCACAGACACCTTTGCTTTAACCTACAACTAACAACATCAGGTGAAGAAATGGGCTAACCTTTTCGTTCACCTCATGAAACCAAGTTATCTCTCCCACAAGTTTAAAAATTAAATAAAAACAATGTAGGAAGTGTAATTTTGACAATTTGAGGGCACGGGGCTAGATATTTTGATTTGGATTCCTGCACTGAGCAGGAGGGTTGTTTGTTTGTTTGTTTGTTTGTTTGTTTGTTGATTGATTGATTGATTGATTGATTGATTTACACGTTTATCCTGCCCAACTAGTGGTGAAGTCAGTACTCTGGGTGGCTAACAAAGTAAGGTCAAAACAACATAATATATTAATAACAGAAGCAACAATAAATTGGACTCGATGGCCTTATAGGTCCCTTCCAACGCAATTATTCCGATTCTCTGATAGCCTTGCGCTCTGTTATCTCCTCACAGAGAGCCCCCACAAGCCTCTTTTGCTTAAAGAAAAAGAAACAGAACCTGAAAATAAAACCCAAAGACTGGAGGGAAATGTACAAACGACCCCTTACCATATGTAGGCCCGCAGAGAAATTTGATTCTTACAGATAGCACGAAGATGCTTTCTGCACCATAATCTGAATTCTCTTATCCTTTGCCATTTGCAAACTTAATTAAGAGCTGTTTGTATAACATTTGAACTAAGACTATTGACTTCTGGGCTTTCGGGGAGAGGCGTGTGTACGCGCGCACACACTCTCTCTCTCTCTCTGTCTCACACACACACACACACACACAGACAAAACATGGCCCCGAGCTCAGACGGTTCTTCATGGACTGATCTCCCAAGCCCAAGCGTGGGACAGCAACAGGCAGACATATCACAAACTTCACCATAATGGGCACGCATTCAGCCACTGGATCAACATCTTTCAATTTATTAGCATGACAAAGGACACAATTATTTTGGATATGCCTGAATGCCATTTTCATTAACTTTGCAATGATTTATTAACAAAAGTGTCAGGAATGTAATAAAAGCAGTGGGACTCCTCAAAACGCCAAAAATACAAGGGGAGGAAAGGGGGTAAAAAAATGAAGAATACAGCAGGATTTCCAAACATGCCTTGCAGCATCAGGTCAATAAGGTGGCCTGATTCTATCAGAAGCATCACCATGGTGGGTGAACTCTGCAATTAACAGAGAATAAGCACCCAAAATGCTAATATCTCATTTGAATATAATTATGCACAGATTACTGTTCACTGGAACCAGGAAGAAAAAAAAAGGAGGGAGGGATTTTTAATTGTCACCCAAATTTCTGAGAATCCATAGGTTTATTGAACTTGGAAAAGTAAAACCAATGAGGGTTTGGTCTCCCAAATATGGGATATTTTACGTGAACAACCATGTTAGTAAGGTATTTGAGCTGTGCTCTGTATTCATATGTTGGTGCCTTGGTGAAGAATAGTTCAACGTTTCTTCACTAGGACTCAGGCAAAAGAGCTGTTAGTTTCCGCCTGAATAAAATAATATTGGTGTCCACATCTCTGTGCTTGTCAAAACTTGAACCGGGCGGCTCCTAAAAACTGCTGTTGGTGCATCTGTGCTTATCTATGGGTACGTTCTTCAGCTACTGAAGCTCTGAGATGAGATTTAGATATCCTGATCACTTTTCTTCCTGTAAATAAGGTCAAGCACACTGATAAGAGTTGCAGGGGCTTCTTAGAGGTGGCATCATGACCCAGGTGCAGGGCCTCCTCAGTGGTGATGCCATGATGGGAGGAGACTGATGGGAGGCTAGGCTTGAACACTTCCTGCTGTCGGTCTGCTGGCAGGCAAATGCCCTTCTCATCAAGCAAACTTTTGGTAACTGATCAGATTTCAGACGGAGTTTTTAAACAGGGGATTATGTACATTCTTTTTTTAATTTGTGTTTCAGTGTTTTAACATTGTTTTATATCCGATAATCTTTTGATATTACTCCACATTTAATTTTCAATATTGAAATTTCTACATCTGTGCCTCCCCCATTTTGTAAGCTGCCCTAAGCCTCCGAATTGGAAGGTGGAATAGAAACAAAGTAGAGGATAAATTTATATTGAGAAGGCACCATAATTCAGTCCTTGTGCATCTGTTTTTCATGCAAAGGCTCAAGATTCAAATTGCCCCAAACCTGCCTTGCTTAAGAATTTAAAGCACTAGATGGGTTGATTGAATCTTTTCAATCATCAGACACTCTTCTGTGCATGCTGTTTGCAATTTGTTTCTGAAAGGAAAAGGAGATGAAACCTATTTTGTGCAAATTGCAGAGACCTGAGGTGGGGAAAGAGTTCCTTTTTCTCACTGTCAGCTGGAGGCGAGGAATTATGCAGGACTTTAAAATAACACGCTGAGGTCTCTCATTGTGTCACAACAGCCTGAGTTGAGAAGAAGGCATAATTTAGCAAATATTCTTTCCATCTCAAAGGGTACTTCTGTTTATAAATATGCTATTAAGGCACCTAAAATGAAAAAGTATGAATAGTGTTTAAGAAGTTTTTTGGAAGATCATCCCCATCCTCATCTTGGAGCTGCAAAGCTAGAAGAGACCCTATGGATTATCTAGTCCAGAATCTGTCAAGGAGGCACAGTGGGGAATCGAACTCCCAACCTAAGCCACTGAGCTATCCAGCACTAATAGTGTAGTTCTTTGTATGTTGACTTAGAAATAAACTCTGTGAAGTTCTGGGGGGCAAAACTCCTAGATAAACAGCTTGGCTCTAAGGCAAGCTTTCCCTGAGTTGAATGGCTGCCAAGGTTTTTTGTTTTGTTTTTGTTGTTTTTTTGGGGGGGGGTTGTTTGTTTGTATGTTTGTTTTTTGTTTTGGTTAATGGATTGTTGTACCTTACTGCTTTAAACATGTTTTGGTGTGGCACTTTTTGGTATTGTATTCGTTGATCCTTTTAGTATTGCACTCATTGTTATTTGCTTAAATACTGTCTTTTAATCGTTGTAAGTCACCTTGGGTCCTTTTTAAGGAGAAAGGTAGGCTAAAAATATTTTAAATAAATAAATATAACTAAGGTGGATAAGGTTGCAGCCTTAAAAATCATTCACGTGGGTCACCTTTCTCTGTAAATATAAACATAGAAGCTGCATTAAAATCAACAGAACCATGGGGCCACATATAACTGAATCCAAATGGACATGTGACAGCAAGGGTGCACAGCATGGCTGAAGTGTCTGTGTATTGGACAGCAGCTGCTGTATAGAATAATAGAATAATAGAATCATAAAATAATTGTGTTGGAAGGGGCCTATAAGGCCATCGAGTCCGACTCCCTGCACAATGCGAGATCAAAGCAGATCTGACCGACAGTTGTCCATTTTTCTCTGGAATGTCTCCAGCGTTGGTCTGCTCACCACCTCTCAAGGTAATTAGTTCTGTTGTCGTACTGCTCTCACAGTTAAGAAGTTTTTCCTGATATTCAGCTGAAATCTGGCTTCCTGTCGCTTGAGCCCATTATTACATGTCCCTCAGTCTGGGATGATTGAGAACAGATTTTGCCCCTCCTCTGTATACCTTCCAAGTATTTGAAAAGTGCTATCATACTTCCTCGCAGTTTTCTTCTTTCAGTCTTTCCTCATAGGGCTTGGTTTCCAGTCCCCTGATCATCTTTGTTGACCTCCTCTGAAGTTGCTCCAGTTTGTTGACATCCTTCTTAAAGCGTGGTGTCCAGAACTGGACACAGTACTTAAGGTGAGGCCTAACCAGTGCTGAATAATGGAGGACTAGTACCTTACAGAATTAGCCAAAGGTGAAATAGCGATTATAACAAAACCTATTCAGTTCTAATGCTAATAACAACATCCACAAAACTGGCGAACGGATACTCGGGATGTGCATAGATTTTTATACAGAGCATCCATGAAAGGGATATCCATTCATCACCCATATTTCTAAAAAGTTATACTCTACATCCTCTCTCCTCCCCTTCCTTTCCCCACCACCTCGATGAGTACATTGGCAAGGTTAGTTTGCAATAAGTTTCTCTCCGTCGTTTGCATTTTAATACTATTTGATCTCATTTACATGTTTAAATTTGTTCCTGTAATAAAATTCATTAGTATGTTTATCATAACCACATAATGAATATAGCCCTTATGTAAAATAAAAAAAAATTGAAAGTACATTAGAGACATTACAAGCTGTTTGAAATTACAGCGCTTTGCATATTATACCTTATTAATTAAATTATAAATTATTTATTTATGTATTTCTTTAATCAGGGGCAACCACTAGAACAATATTATATTAGCAGAAGAAACACAATACAACTCCAGAGCTAATTCACATACACAGAGCCCCGGCTTTACACAGGGAGGCGTGCCGATTCATTTTGCCAAGGGGTGGCAAATACCACTTCCCTGCTGTGAGGTAGAAGACATGAAATAGCTATTTAAAGGGCAGTGGATGTATGTGCGTGGCGGGAGGGGGGGGGAGAGGGGACAGGAATCTGTCTCACACAATACAAAAAAAAATCCTTGTTAAGATAATATCTCCTTTTGTCTTCTCTTTTTATGAACATAATTAGATCAGATATGGAGATGGAAAGAAGAAAAATCAATAATTATTTATGCTAATGCCACATCTTTCGCATACAGACTTGGTCTATGCTTGTAGAAGAATGGAGGGAGGGGGGGAAATGGAGCCCGTTTCCCTTCCGTTTCTCTTCTATGGCCATTTTTGCCAAGGATAGGGAGAATATAAAATGCTGTGCCCTCTGTTACAAAGCAATAAAGCAAAAATGGACTGTTTGTATAGCGCTTAAAGCACCCATAGAACCCATAGCGCTTAAAGCACTCTCTGGGCAGTTTATGATTTAATTATGCAGACTACACATTGAGACATACACACCCCAGTGAGCCGGATACTCCGTTTGCCTACCTCAGAAGGATGGAAGGCTGAGTGAACCTCAAGCCGGCTACCTGGGATTGAATCTGGGTCATGAGAAGAGTTTTGGCTGTGGTACTGCAGTTTAAGTACCGTGCCACAAAGCTTTTAGATGTAGTTAGGGTCATCGAGCAAAGTCCTCAATATGGTTGGGTTGTTGGGCTCTTTTTAGGGATCTGGCTTCGCAAAGCCACAGAGCAAAGCTGAAAGGCAATGATAGAGTCCTCAAGTAGCAGAGTATGGCCTATCTCACACTAGAGCACTGATTCTTAACCTTGGGTAAGTCAGGCATTCTTGGACTGTAATTCCCAGAAACCCAGGTCAGCACAGAGAGTGGGGAAGGCTTCTGGGAATTGCAGTTCAAGGACATCTGGGTTACCCACGGTTGGGAACCACTGTGCTAGAGTGCAACTCGGTCAATCAAACCTCAGAATGCTTCTCTAGGTACACCAGTAGGAGGGAAGGAAGCTCCTTGCAAACTAGCAACACAGTAAAGACAGGGATGACTTGGAATCTTTCTCTAGGAACCTCACTTAGACAAGATGCCAATTCCGGATCTCAACACAGTGCTCCCTGAGGAGGAAAACAATGGTCTGTTTATTCCGACACAAGTGTGAACCAATCCATGGTTCGTGACTTTGCTTGCATGTCTGAGAGCACAGCATGGACAGGTTTGCAAATCTGGATAGATAACCCTGGAAAAGGCTAATACACAATTGCCTTAATGTGTGATCTCACTCTAGGATGAAACTTTTTGGTAGCATTGTAGGATCCTCTTTTGAAACACTGGTCAGCATTCAAAAAACCGTACACCACCCACCCACTGAGTAAAGTGATACCGTCCCAAATCCTCACCAACCTAAGCACCACTGTATCTGTGAAGATTCTCAGTCATCCAGGTGTGGTTATCTGGAAGTTGAGTCATGGCAACTGGACTTCTTTCTGGTTAGGTTGAAACGTTTCACTACTCGTCCAAGCAGCTTCTTCATGAAGCAAATGGTATTTGCATAGCCATAGCCCAAGTTACATTAGTCTCAGTTTAGTCAATTAACTTTGAGAATTCAGGCTCCATTTGGTCTAGCACCCACTTGTTTGTCTTTCTGGCAGTTCATGATATCCATAAAGCTCTCCTCTGACATCACATTGCAAATCAATCAGGGTTTTCTTCCTGTCAGTCTTCTTCATTGTCCCAGTTTCACAACCATACACAGCATTCGGGATTACCAATTAGTCTTGGCTGTTATCTGCAACAACACATCCTGATACTTAAACATTTTTTCCTTCAGAGTTTCTTAGAATCATAGATTCTAATCAATCATATATTCCAAATCAAAGCAGATCTTATAGATAGTTCTCCAATTTATTCTTGAATGCCTGCAGGATTGGAGCACTCACGAACTCATAGGTAATTAGTTCCATTGTCATACTTCTCTAACAGTTACAAAGTTTTTCCTGATATTCAGCCAAAATCTGGCGTCTTCTAGCTTTAGCCCAGAGGTCCCCAACCCCTGGTCCGTGGCCCTGTGCCGGTCCGTGGCCTGAGCCGAACTGGGCCTCTGAGGCAGACCTCACACACCCCCACACACACTCCCCCCGCACAGCTCCTTTGTGCATGCACGCGCGCGCCAGCGTGCCAGCGACCGCTCCCCCACCCTTTTGCGCATGCACACAAGTGCCCGTGCGCCTGCATGAGCGCAGCACCGCCATTTGCACAGGTGTGCAAGCGCGAGTGCGCCCGCACGAGCGCTGCGCCACCGTTTGCACATGCACACGAACGCGCCAACCTACATGCCCGCTCCTTCGTGCATGTGCGCGAGCACGAGGGGGTGCCCCGCCTTCCCCAGCCGGTCCGCGGGGTTAAAAAGGTTGGGAACCTCTGCTTTAGCCCATTATTACATTTCCTGCATTCTGAGATGCTTGAGTTGTCCTTCATAGCTGATCTTCCAAATCTCAGTCATCATCTAATTTCTTGGCTGTAGTTTCTATCTGGATTGATGACTGAACTGAGGTGTAGGCAATCCGTTTCTTAATTGTGTACATTAAAATTCAAATCTGGATGTTCAACTGTAGTTCTGCTTTTTCACACTCTCCTTTGATCTTCTTCGGTAGTTCTTTCAAGACCCCTCTGTTTTCTGCTGGTGTCATTTCCATATCTTAAACCACTGATGTTTTTTCTATCAAAGTTAGATTCATTTGAATCTAATCCAGCTCTTCATTCGAGGTCACTGTATTAAGATCATGGAGTCGGAGCCTTTGTGAGCCACAAGGTAAAACTGAGTCAACCGTGTGACGTGGCAGCAAGAAAGGCTAATGTGTTTCTCATCTGCCTCAACAGAAATGTGGTCTCCAGATCAAGGGAAGTAGCAGTGCTACCACGTTGTGCTTGGGAAAGACCTCACCAGGAGCAGTGTGTTCCTGTCTAGACATCACAGTTTAAGAAGGACAGACTACTTGAGCAATCAAGATGGTAAAGGTTTAGGAAACCAAACCCTATGAGGAATGATTAAAGGAGTTGGTGACATTTCGCTTGGAGAAGAGAAGACTGAGAAGTGATACAATAGCCGTCCTCAGATATCTGAGAGGGTGTCAAATGGAAGACAGAGCAAACGTTTTTTTCAGCAGTACCAGGCGGCAGGTCCTAAACCAACGGAATCGACTTCCAAGAAACGAGATTTTGACCAAATATTACAAAGAGCTCCCTGACTATCAAAGTGGTTTGACAGCATAATGGACAACTTCAGAAGCGGTAGACTCTCCTTTACTGGCTCTTCAACAGAGACTGGAAGGACGTCTTTCAGTGGTGCTGTAGATTCCTGCATGAGTCCATGTGGTCTCTCACAGCTCTACAGTTCCATGATTTCGTGTGAACACCCTTTTTTGTGTCTTGCCAAAGCCTTCCTCCAGATATTCTGGATAAAGGAAGGAAGGTCACGTATGAACTGGCAGGGCTGCAGTGAACTTCCTCTTTCCCCTCCATGGATACACAGTTTGTGTTTTTATCTGTGCCAGGAGAGGGTTTTGTAACTGAATAAAAACTAGGTCAAAGTGAAGGCAGCAGTTCCTGAAATATACAGACAACTCTACTATAGATGTCTACTCCAAAGTGAGGCACGCTGTGTTCGGCAGGATTTGGGGCACAGTCCTAACTAGACAAGATGGCTGAAGGTCAGCTGAGCAGACACTGAGCTGACGCTGTGCTGAAACTCCACCCCTCCTCGTCTAGGATATTAGAAAATACTGATGACTATTTTAACCGTAGCCTAAATTGGTGGTGGTATGGTGGCTGCATCCCTGGGCTGGAAGAGGTTTGGATATGGCACTATTCAGCTCATCCCTCATCTGGCCCCTCCCTCCCTCTCATGCCCCCCCCCCAGCTTTTGTGCTGCCTTTTGGAGTTATTGCAACCTCGCATACTGCCTCTAGTAGGTGTGGCTGGGAGGGACGTTTCTGGGCTGGGGCCCCTGTCAATCTATCCAGCAGTATCCAATTGTTCCTTCCCTGCCTTTGAATTCAAAAAGAGCAACACCTCTCTGCTAGGAGCTTTTTTCCCCTCCCTGTCAGTCTGTTGGAAGCAGTTAGTCTGTTCCGGCTTGTTGCTCAAAGCAGTCGTGTTTCATCCGTTTGCTGTTATCTGTTCACTGTAAATAAATGAAACTTTTAAATTTCTTTCTCCTTATAATGTCTCAGAGTGAATTATTAAGGCAGTAACTGTCCGCTGATGAGGGGAAAAAAAAGGTGGACTAAACGGGGGGACTTGAAGCTAATTCTGCTCTGTGAATCCCTGCACTTCTGCTGGGCAGCTAAAGGAACTTAAACACAATTCAAAACTCTGCAACACTGATTCATCTTACTCAACACAGAAACAGGATCAACCGATCCCTCTGCCAGCAGATCTCTGAGAAAAGCCATCAGAAGGCTGAGAGAAGAGCCCTTTACGCCAGCATGACAGCCCTCTGATGATTCCAAACCCACCCCAGCAGGCACATCCTTTGAGTTAGGATTGCAGTGCCTAAGAGGCCACTGCAGTAACAAGCTTTTAATCCGATATATGGTAGAATTTAGCTTTGTATAAACGAATAAATACCATGACAACAGAAGCACTTGACTTTCTATCTGAGCTACAGTTATATTCTCAAGCATAGCATTTCATTAAAGCAGTGCCTTATGCTGAATAATTGGCTGGCTCCAGCTCCCCTCAGCAAGCCATATTAGAGCCCAACGCATATTGATTTTTCTTAAAATACCCTGGACAATTTCAGCTCAAGAAGACAAATGTCCAGAAAAAGTTATGAGCTTGTATGGCAAACCAAGAATAATAAGGGAAACTCTTTTCTCTGTGTTTAAGTGGGGGGGGGGGGGGGGAGAAGGAAAAAAGAAGAAGTATGGGTTGGGAGAGAGAGAGAGAGAAATAGAGATTGAGAGAGAGAGAAAGAGAGAGGAGACAAAAAGAAAATACCTCAAAGATGTCGTTCACAATACACCTGATATTCTTTGATACGAAGTGGTAAAGGGGGAGGGGAATCACCTTTCCTTAAAGTATTAATTTTAGTGCCATGATTACAAGGCCGACTATTATTACCTTAATAAAAATCATTCAGTTTACAAGCTAAAAGGTCTAGGGAGTTCAGTTGAAGAATAATCCAATCTAATTAGGATAACAATGTAGAAACAGCTCAAGTAACAATCGCGAACAGTCTTCTAATGGACTTAAATCATGTGCTGGAAAAGGACATGACAGAGGATATATTTATTTTCATAGTGTAACAGGGGGTCTTTGAAGGAGGACTGATCAGACGACCACAGCTTATTTGTGATGTAAAAGTGCTTCCTGTTCCATCGTTTCAGGGGATGTATTGCTAGTTTCTATTACCAAAAGTGTCTGGTGCAATTCTGCAGGAAGGCAAAATAATACACGGCCAGGTATTAAACCTAGATCCTCCAGCAACTTTGGCTTCCCATTCTATTCTCTTTTAAAATGCGTGTTTCTAACTCTCGTGGATAACAATGGGATTATTTATTTATTTATTTATTGAATTTTTGGACTACAAACCCTACAGTTATTCATTGTGGGAGTTCTCCCTGGCAGACAGATATCTTACAGACGGTAAGTTCTTACTGAACTGTGGCTCACCTGGGAGAAAGGCCTAGCTTGGAAGGCTTTGAGGCTTAGCTAGGCCTAGTTGTACCTAGAAAGCCCCCAGCCAGTATCAGGGCCAGAATGAGAAGCTTGGGTGGAGCTAAGCCTCAAAGCCTTCCTGTTGAGGCCTTTCTCCCAGGCGAGCCACATTTAGGTATCCGTAAGGCGTTTGTCTCTCAGAACAGAGAACTATGAAATTTTGTAGTCCAGAGAATCTGAAAGACTCATCTCTTCTCATGGATGCAGAAGTATTCTTAAAATGACTTTGGGCTACAGCTGCAGAAAAGGTAGAAACCAAATTGAGACTGGGACATACATTTTAAAAATGTCCATAAAACACACAAACACAGAGACCCCTATTTCTGTAGGTTAAATGGTGCTACCTAACATGCAGGTTTTCCTGAGTTCTTAATACATAAAAATTTAAATGTTTTCTGAGCACAAGTCGGGAAGTCAACATACAACCAGTGGGTGGCTGTTCAGAAGGTGCCTTTTCCCCTTCTTTTTTTTTCCTTTGTGTTTTATCATATAAAATAATTTCTCATTTCTTCTTTTCTCACGATGATTTGAAAACTACTGATGCAAGGAAAGCTTGTGTGTCTCATGGGGAAGGAGAGGAGAAACAGATTCAACCAAACTCTGCACCAGTACAGAGGAAACTACAAATGGTCCAGAATACGGCCGCCAGATTATTAACTGGGGTGAAAAAATACCATCACATTTCCCCCACTCTGGCGGCCTTACACTGGTTGCCCATTCATTTCTGCATTGACGTCAAGGTGTTAATGCTTACATATAAAGCCCTAAACGGTTTAGGACCTCGATACCTGGCAGAGCGCCTGCTCCCACCTAGCTCTACCCGTGTCACTCGTTCCCTAGCCAGGCTGGGCGGCTGAGGGACTTGACCCCGAGAGAGGACCGGAAGGAGAGAACTAGAAACCAGGCCTTCTCGGCGGTGGCCCCTCACCTCTGGAACACCTTGCCCCCTGGAGATTTGCCTGGCACCTTCGCTGGGAGTCTTTAAGAACAAGCTGAAGACTTGGTTCTTCAGGCAAGCCTTCCCCGCTTCCATTTCTTAATTCCCGATGTCTTCTCATCTTGGACCTTTCTATGTTGTTTGATATGGTTTGTTTTAAATTTTGTTTGTAAGCCGCCCAGAGTAGATTTATTGAATCTAGATGGGTGGGGTAAAAGTTGGAAAATAAATAAATAAATAAATAAATAAATAAATAAATAAATAAATTGTTGTTGTTTAGTCGTTAAGTCGTGTCCGACTCTTCGAGACCCCATGGACCAGAGCACGCCAGGCCCTCCTGTCTTCCACTGCCTCCCGGAGTTGGGTCAAATTCATGTTGATAGCTTCAGTGACACTGTCCATCCATCTCATCCTCTGTCGTCCCCTTCTTCTCTTGCCTTCACACTTTCCCAACATCAGGGTCTTTTCCAGGGAGTCTTCTCTTCTCATGAGATGGCCAATTTATGTACCATCATGAGATAGTACATAAATAAATACATAAATACAAAGCATTCTTCGGCACGGCTGCAGGTCACATCTGATGTGCTAGCAGGGCGTATCATTCTGTGGACAGCTGTCCCCCTGCCATCACACTGGGTTTTTTGAAGCCACCATCTAAATGTCCTCTAATGCGTCTGGCACAGTATTCATACATGGCATTGTGGGAGACTGAAATTAAAAGGGCAGCTTCAAAGCTACTTCATGGTGACTGCAATGCTTCTGGGACTGCCCACCACTTTTGTTGCCGGAGAAGCCCACAGAGTCAACATTACAAATAATGAATTACAGTAGAACTGCCACATCTATGGGATCAGTACTTATCCACTGCCTGAAAAAAATAAAAAATAAATGAAACACAGAAATACACATTCTAAAGATGTATTACGAGGACTGACCACTAGATGGAACCAGAGACTATACTATATACAGGTGGCTTAAGGGAAAAGCACCGGTGGCCTGACATCTCAGAGGGAAACATCTTCTAGTGAAATGGAGAAGCCTTATGGGGGAGGGCAGGGGGAGACAGTAGTTGCTGATTTCAGGGTAGCCTGCCTTGCAAACAGTAGGGCAAGACTGGGCTAGGACTCCCTCTATCAACCAACCATTCATGGTCACTTAACTGGGGCTTATTTTTGGGGTAGGGCTTATATTACGAGCATCCTGAAAAATCATACTAGGGCCTATTTTCAGGTTAGGTCTTATTTTCAGGGAAAACAAGGTATGATCCCCCTTGGATACCACAGTCCTACTTGGGGATAAATCTAGTTTTCTTTCCTGAATAGGGTGGACCCACTGAATCCATGGGATTTACATAAATGTAAATGTAACTCTAATTAGGACTTAACAGTTGCATTCGGTCCTCACGGTTAATTAATTTTCCCACTTACAATTATAAAGTCATGAGCAATAATTCGACACCTATTGTGGCATACCTGTAAGTTGTTGCTTTTCTAGTTATGTTCAGTTTAGTTGTTTTTTTCTAGTTCCTTTTGCATTTATTTTGTCACCAATGATGGTGGATTAATATCACCATTAGAGATTTATTGTTGTTGTTGTTTAGTCGGTAAGTCGTGTCCGACTCTTCGTGACCCCATGGACCAGAGCATGCCAGGCCCTCCTGTCTTCCACTGCCTCCCGGAGTTGGGTCAAATTCATGTTGGTCGCTTCGATGACACTGTCCAGCCATCTCGTCCTCTGTCGTCCCCTTCTCCTCTTGCCTTCACACTTTCCCAACATCAGGGTCTTTTCCAGGGAGTCTTCTCTTCTCATGAGACCCTCATGAACCATTAGAGATGGGAGCTTCCTATTCATAGATTAATATGTAGCCCGCTGGCACAGGTGGCTGGCCCAATTAGCACCCACCCCCTAAACCCACCAGACCGCTTCTTGCGCAGCTCATGTGGCATGCATGGCAGTAGCCCAGCTGCCACAGCCCCGCTTCCCTGCTTGCCTGGCCACTCTGAGGCTGAGCAGGGAGACTCGTCCTCCTGCCCCCTTACTAGAGTGGCCGGGTGAGCAGGGAGGCAGGTCTGAGGCAGCTAGGCTACTGCCACGATTGGGGCACTGAAGATGACACCGGTCATACGCGCAGTGCACCGTGCAGTAAGTGGTCCAGCAGGTTCTGGGGATGGTTGTTCATCAGGCTGGCCACCTGTGCCAGCAGGCTTCGTATTCATCTACGAATAATAAGCCCCCATCTCTAATCACCATCGTTGGTCTCGCTTGTTCTGTAAATGAGGGGTGTTGTCTTGTGGTCTGTTGTGGGTGTCCCAGGTCAACAGTTGGTAGCCTTCAGATGGTTTCTTAAAGAAGCATTTAGTTTAACTACAAACCAGTTCGTGGCTTGTTCAATTTGGGCCCATCTCTCAACGAAGACAGTAGGATGTGAATTTTAAAGAGACGGCAGCCTTGAAATCAGAACAAGACTGAGACTCAGAAGGGCAACAATGAAGGAAGTAGAAAAGATTATTAAGTGTAAAGATGGAGACCAAGACCATGCGCACCATCATATTTCTAATTGCCATGTATGGGTATAAAAGCTGGACAATAAAAAAGCTTACTGGAAAAAAATTGATTGGTTTGAAATCTGGTGCTGGAGAGGTTTGTGGATATCCTGGACTGCCAGAAAGATGAATAAGTTGGGTCCTAGATCAAATCAAGCCTCAACTATCTCTGGAGTCAAAAATGTTGAGGCTGAGGCTGCACTACTTTGGGTACATCCTGAGAAGGCAGGATTCTCTGGAAAAGACAATAATGGTAGGTAAAGTTGAAGGCAGCAGGAAAAGAGGAAGAGCAAATATGAGATGGACTGATTCACTAAAGGAAGCCACAGGCTTGAGTTTGCAAGAGCAGAGCAGGGTCGCCCTAAGTCAGAGATGACTTCATGGCACATTGCAACAACTAGCAGTGCCTGCCTGAGTCTGTGGAGGACTGAATTTTCTTCCCCGTGTACAGTTGTAGTTGCCCTCTTCTGGAATAGCTGTAGTCTTGTTCCTCCTTTTTTTAGGACTAGTTTTGAAGGTTCTCTAGGGCTTAATTGGCTTTAGCGCCAGAAACCAGAATAGGAGATTTGAAACAAAAGAATCTGAAAGATTTAGGTATTGGGGGGGGGGGGGTGTTTACCAAAAGGACGTTGGAAGAACCCAACACTGAAAAAAAGAGGTCCCTGAAACAAAAGCAATGCATAAGTTTTCCTCCTGCACAACTCTATCCAGTTCATGCTTTGCTAGCAGTAAATTTTTGCACCCTCCAAATTTCAGTGCCCTGGGGCAAAGCCCCCGTTGCCCTGCCCTGTGAGGACTCTGCTACTAACATAAGAGAGGTCCTGTAGAACAGTTTACCAGCGGCCTCATTACATGAGGAGGTGGACTGAATGAATAGCCCAATTTTGGACGGGATTCATTGTGCTCCCTGTTTCCCACTCATTTAATGCTACATCTATAGCCTTCTACATGAATAGAGGTCTATTCAAGTTCAGAGTTTTATCTTATTTTTATTTTTAATTCAGCCCCAGGGTTCAGGGCAGACAGCGACACTAATCCATTGAAGCCACGGAGATAAAATCCCCATTAATATATAAAACACTGTGCATTCAAAGGAATTAAAATTAGACCGTACCTCCTTAACCCCAGCCATTAAAAAAGTCAGTGTTTATTACTCAGTAACATGGGTCATAACAAAAAGCCATAAAACGCAGAATTAAATATAAACAGAGTTAGTACATACAAGTGTTTGAGATATAAGATGCAGCAGTGGGAAAAGACATAATCAGTTAATGCGAAGCATCTTGTCCGTTCCTTATTACTCCTAATATATAACATGCCTCCCCTCTCCACTATGGCTACACACTAAGAGCTACATATAATTCCTAGACCCGAATAGAGCTATTGAAATGAATGGAACTGGTTACATCAACACTAATGTAAATCCCATTGCTTCAAGGGGTCAACTCTGGTTGGGATGAGCAACCCGCACTTTGGGTCCAGAAATAATCTGGTAACCAGTGAAGGGAAAATAAAATTGGAGCTGATTAGGCATCCTTCAGTCTCGAGAGACTATGGTAACGTGCTCTGTATGGAGGACTTGGAACAGTGTCTAGTGTGGCTGAGAAGGCCAATTCGAGAGTGACCATCCCTGCCACACTGAAGACAAATACAGTCTGTCCCCTGTCCAGCTCCCTGATTTTGCTGCTTTCGGGAATGCCTCTTCGCCTCGGCCTGCTGGACAAGGGTCTCTTCAAATTGGGAGAGGCCATGATGCACCGCCTGCCTCCAGGCTGAACACTCAGATGTCAAGGTTTCCCATCTGTTGAGGTCCATTCCTAAGGCCTTCAGATCCTGCTTGCAGATATCCTTGTATCGCAGCTGTGGTCTTCCTCTGGGGCACTTTCCCTGCACTAATTCTCCATACAGGAGATCTTTTGGAATCCGACCATCAGCCATCCTCACGACATGCCCGAGCCAACGTAGATGTCGCTGTTTCAGTAATGTATACATGCTAAAAATTCCAGCTCGTTCTAGGACTAATCTATTTGGAACTTTGTCCTGCCAGGTGATACCAAAAATGCATCGGAGACAACGCATATGGAACGAGTTCAGCTTCCTCTCCTGCCATGCACAAAGGGTCCATTGGAGCTACATGCTTCAAAAAAGAAGCTTTCAGACAATCCTCTGTAAAAAAAAGCTGGTAGGGGAAAAATGATTTATTTGAAATTTGGTGCTGGAGAAGAGCTTTGCAGATACCCTGGATTGTCAGAAAGATGAACAAGTGGGTCCTAGATCAAATCAAGCCTGAATGATCTCTGGAGGCAAAAATGTTGAATCTGAGGCTATCCTACTTTGGGCACATTATAAGAAGGCAGGATTCTCTGGAAAAGGCAAGAAGGCTGGGAAGGGTTGGAGGCATCAGGAAAAGAGGAAGACCAAGATGGATTAACTCTCTAAAGGAAGCCACCGGTTTGAGTTTGCAAGAGCTGAGCAGGGCAGTTGAGGACAGGACATTTTGGAGATCATTCATTCATAGGGTCACCATAAGTTGGAGGTGACTTGACAGCCCATAACAACAAGAAGTGACAATCCTGGGGCACCTGAATTTTACACCTCTTGAAATTTGCAAACAATTCTGAGATTTGTTTAGACTCGTTTGCAATGGTCTCATATTCTTGGGATCACAGATTGTGTGACTGTGGCTAGTTCTGCCTTTCCCAAGAAAGGGCACGACTGTGGAAACCCTTACAACAACCCTGCAAGTTAAGTCAGCCAGAATTATTATCCTCAAATTAGATGTGATGTATTCTTAAGTAAACTGACTGGATAGCTCTGTGAGTAAGGGATCTGCCTGCATTGCCAGAGGTGGGGAGTTCGATTCCCCACTGTGCCTCTTGCGAAGTAGAGCCAGCCTGTGTGGCCTTGGGCAAGCTGCATGGTCCCAGGGCACCCTATAGAGGAAGGGAAGGGGAAACCACTGCTGAGCACTCTCTACATTAAGAACCCTGCAAAGGGTCACCATGTCAGAATTGATTGTGTGAAATTTTGTTGTTGTTGTTGTTGTTCTTCTTCTTCTCAGGTAAGAAATCCTTGCCCATCAACTGCAGAACGCTCAGAGGACTATCAGTAGATCCTAATTTATCTTCTACTCGTTCTCATAAGCAAGGTCAAAACATTTCAAAATCATTTCCACCTTAGTAAAACCTAACACACACAAAATATCCACACATATCCTTAATAAGACAAGGTATGGGGTGTGGGGAGGAATGGTGAAAACAAACAAAATTTTGTGGCACGTCAAAATCAAGAGTTGCCCAGTCAATCCGAACACTGCCCCCTTGTGTGCATGTGTGGCGAAGCAGCAACTAATGACTTAATTACTTTCCAATATAATATTATTTCTCTTTTCCCGGCACCGCCACCTTGACCTCCCGGTGAGGCAGATCTTCAGAGGTGCAGAAGGCCTCCTGATATATACCAGCTTTATGAAATTCCTCCCTTTTTCGGGGTGATACGGCAGACTCCTGAATGCTCATACCAATTCTTCATGCACATTTTTTTTTCCCTGAGAGGGACAGGGAATTGAAATGAGCAAAAGGATCAATGGAGATTACTGCCAGCCCGTAACAAAGGGAGTTTGAAACCAAACAAAAGACGTTCCTGGCTTGTGTTAGATTTTTGTTTTGCCGTCTTTCTTTCGAACCGCGCAGTGGTCGTGGTAAGGCACAAACAGCCTATTTTCTCCCCTCTCTCGCAAAGTCTAGTTGCTAATCAGTAGTAGATCTAATCAAGGACCTAATAAGTCCATAATGGTACATTTGCTTCCCAGGAGAAGCCAGTGTTTCTCATCATTGCAGAAAATAACCAGCCCCACTCCCCGTCACAAAGCGCGAGCTAGGATCTGTAGACATCGCAACAGTCTAATAATTTGATTGCAAGCCCTTAGGCAGGGATAGCTTAAATTACAATTAAGAAGCCCTAGTACTGCTGTTAACATCTGGGTGATGAGGCACTGTACAGATTAAAGGGCTGTCGTGTTTACTCACCCCCACCTTCCAAATCAGAATAAAATGCTTTGCACACTGGGACTTTTTTTTTGGAGGGGGGCAGAATGTTGAAACTGCCTATTACTTAAACACAGAGGGCAGGATCTCACCCACTTTAAGCACTCTGGAGTCCTACTGATTAGAACAGGAGATATTTAAGTACCTTATTAACTCTCTCATTGAAATCACTAGGACTGAAAAGCACCAAGTTGGGCTGGAATGAGTCAACTAGCTTCCATGTCCAAATAACAAGCCCATGATCTTGTTTCTTTTACCTGAGCACCGACATGGGGATTTTTGGAATGGGATTTTTGGGGTTACAAGTCCCTTAATTCTCCATTTTCCATTTTAGAAGCTGTGTCTTGATAGACGGACAGGAAACGTAAATGTGGCTCACCTGGGAGACAGGTCTAGGCTGGAAAATGTTAAGGCCTAGCTAGGCCTCGCTAGGCCCAAAATTCTTCTTCCTCCCCCTTTCACCTATGGTTCTTCTTTCCCACCAGCCCGGGGAGGGTGAATAGGCAAACGGAAAACCCTGTGGCTTAGACCTCCGCCTTACACTTTTCCTTGAAACCAACAAGATTCTTCATGACAATTCACAGCACAATCTTAACTGGCCAGAATGGCCCGGGACTGGCTGGACTTGTGAATCTGACCCCCCTCCTCCATTCTGGGGATTCTACGTGACAGACAGACAGAAACCTAAATGTGGCTCCCAGGGAACAAAGGCTTCCAATGACTGTGCTGGCTTCCCTTAACCCTCCTTTCATAGAATCATACAACCATGGAGTTGGGAGGGGCCTATATGGCCACTGAGTCCAACCTCTTGCTCAAGGTAGGAATTCAAATCAAAGTAGATCCGGCAGGTAAAGGTAAAGGTTCCCCTTGACATTTAGTCCAGTCGTGTCCGACTCTAGGGCGCGGTGCTCATCCCCGTTTCCAAGCCATAGAGCCAGCGTTTGTCCGAAGACAGTTTCTGTGGTCACGTGGCCAGCGCGACTAGACACGGAACGCCGTTACCTTCCCACCGAGGTGGTACCTATTTATCTACTCGCATTTACATGCTTTCGAACTGCTAGGTCGGCAGGAGCTGGGACAAGCGACGGGAGCTCACTCCGTCGCGTGGATTCGATCTTACGACTGCTGGTCTTCTGACCCTGCAGCACAGAGGCTTCTGCGGTTTAACCCACAGCACCACCACATCCCTAGATCCGGCAGAGGGTTGTCTAATTTTCTCTCAACACCTTGTTTCCCTCTCCTCACCCCAACCACCATCACCCTGCTGCTTCCTCCCCCATGTGGGGTCACATCTTCAAGCCACTTCCACGCCATCTGCAGTATCCTGGATTCTTTCCTCCCGCCCAATTGGGTCTCCTCATCCCAGCCCCAGTTACCCTGTTGCCAGTGCAAAAGTCTGCTTTCACACCAGGAAGTGACAAGGGAGGCAGCCCTCCTTCCTTTTTTTCCCCAGCCTCTACAACAATGGTTCCCAACTTTGGGTCCCCAGAGGTTCGTGGACTAAAACTCCCAGAAGCCTTCACCTCTAGCAGTGCTAGCCAGGATTTCTGGGAGTTGTAGTCCAAAAACATCTGGAGGCCCAAGGTTGGGAAGCAGTGCTCAACAACATGTCCATGGCTTCTCCTCACTGTGGTTACGGGTTACCTCTAGCGTCAGAGAGCATACATTTTTCAGTACCAGATACTATGGAAAATGAGCCTAAGGATGCTACAGCTCTCATGTCTTCCTTGTGGAAATTCTCATAAGCATCTGGTTGGCCAACATGATGCTCAGGACTGTACCTGTGGTGGAGCATTTGGGGCTTTGTCCAGCGTACCCAAATTAGAGGGCACTGAAACCTAGAGGTGACTCTACTGGTGACTGTTAGGAAAATAAACACCGCTTCCTGGGCCTATTCATTTTCTCTTCTTTTCTTGAAAGTGTGAACTTTCTCTTTCTTTTGAGGAGCTGGGACAGTACGTTCTTCTTTTTTCATGGGGCTCTGGCTCATGACAGAGGGTGGATTAGGCAGAAGTTTGTGCCACTTGCCCTGGATGTCAAAACGGCTAATTATGACTCTGACAATGCTGGATTAGAGCAAGCTTTTGGTCTGATCCAGCAAAGCTTTGCTTACATTCTAATGTTGAATCTCCCACTCACCCCAAGGGGTCAGATCCTACCTCTGCTAACTACCGGGAAATCCTATGGGCATAAATAAATAAACTCTGTGTGTGTGTGTGTGTGTCTGTCTTTCTCTGTCTCTCTCTCTCTCTCCACACACACACACACACACACGAGTCCCCTTATCAGGAGGAAGGTGGCTTATAAATAAAACAAACAAATTTTTAAAAATGTATAAAACAAAATCAAAATGCACAAGGGGGGGGGGACCCAAATCTTGCCATATGGTAACAAAACCTATATAATTCTCTTGATCTTTAATCTCTATGCCAATGCCTGTTTTACAGATTATGGCTTCAGCTCCTGGCAAATCTGCTTAGAGCATTTTTTGGCTGCAAACTCTGGCATGGCTGCAGCTGTCTGAAATACATTCAAAAGGCTAAACATTTTCATAATAGCTACTTTACACAGATTACGAAGCTTCCCTTCAGGACACCAATTTGGCGGGTGGCGGCTTCTTTTTTTATTTTATTTCATTTCTTTAAGTGACTGCCTTGATTCGTAGGATCACGCGCACGCACATACAAAGAGAACCGGCCATGGTGTTTCCTTTAAAAATTCTTTTAAAGCGTTTATTTAATGCGAGGGTTCTTTCGAGGGCTCCTGCACAAGAAGCGAACCCTTTGCCAACAGACAGCGCCTGCGACAAGGGGTTATTATGGTCATTTTTCATGAATTGGGAAGGTTGTATTTGGTCGCTATCATTCGCTGGCTCGTTGCCTCCTTTTTATAATCCTTCATAAAGGGGGTTTGTTGCATGTCATAGAAATATGCCAAGCAGCCGTGGGGGGGAAAATAAACACTGCTATGTGAGTATTTTAACATCTGCCCAGAACTTCTTTTAACTGTAATAACCAATTTTAGCCCATCACAGTGACCTTAAACAGACAAAACATTATTCTAGTTCATAGGCCTTGACTTTTTAGAGGATTTAATTAACAATTAAAAAAAACTTTTAGGAGGCAAAAACTAATTCGCTTTTGGATAACTGCTCTTATAATCACCCTGGTCAGCATGGCTACCAGCTGGGACCTGATGGACTCTCTAGTCCAATTTTTTAAAATAATCATTTAATAATACATTTTAATAATCGTCTTAATCATTAATAATAATAATAATTTTAATGATCATTTAATAATTATTTTAATAATCATACAAATTATTATTATTATTCAAAAACACCAGGCACAGGCAAGCAAAATGATAAAAACATTGACCGGTGTTAGATGACAGATACAAATTTTAACCAAAAACCTAAGTATCTGTTAAATATCGGTGCCGTATGTATGCTGTTCCTAATATTGCCAGTTTTTTGTAGCTCTGATGGTGGGATTTCTGAGATCAGCAACTGCTTATAATACTGTGTGAAATTTCATGATACTCTTCGCAAAGCCCCAAAGACTACAGGGACCACTTTAGCGTGTTTCATCCACAAGCAATATGTTTAGATTGCCAGGTCTCTGTACTTCGTTAGGTTTTCCAATTCTTTATTTTCAACTCTGGCATCCCCTGGAATTGCAATGTCAATGATCCAGACATTTATTCATTCTACAAGTATTACTACTATGTCTGGTGTGTTATATTCAAGGTGTCCATCAGTTCGGATCCAGAAATCCCACAAGGTCTTGACTTCCTCATTTTCTGACACCTTCTCTACCTGATGTTCCCATGGGTTTTTGGAGGCTGGCAAGTTATATTTTTTTGCATAATGACCAGTGCACTAACTTTGCCACTCTATCATGTCTAATATTGTAATCTCTTTGTTCAATCTTTGCACATTAGCAGATGAGATGTGACACAGTTTCATCTTTTTCTTGGCAGAGTCGACATTTGCTGTTAGCACTAATTCCTTGGATCTTAGCTTTCATCACATTGGTTTGGAGTGTTTGTTCTTGTGCAGCAAAAATCAAGCCTTCAGTTTCTTTCTTACGGGTCCTCAGTTTTAGCCATGCCCATGTTGAATTATGATCATGCTTTCTATCAATATTTCTCAGGTGTTGTCCATGTAGTGGTTTATTTTCCAACTGTTTAATATATTTTCTAATTGTTGTTTCTTATATTGAGCCTTTGTTTCTGTTGTTTTCAAAATATTCTCCATTTTCACTGCCTTAAGTAATTTTCCTCTGTTTGTACTGATATAATCATTTAGGCTTCTTTTTTCATCCTCTGTTACCTCCTGTATTTGTAGTAATCCATGGCCTCCGATTTTTCTTGGAAACTATAATCTGTCCATGTCACTTTTTGGATGTAGTGCGTGATGCATGTTCATTAGTTTCCATGTTTTTTGATCCAATTCTTCATTTGGGGTCCAATCCATTATTCCAGCTGGGTATCTAATTACTGGAACTGCCTATGTGTTTATGGCTTTGATTGCATTTCCACCATTTAATTTTGATTTTAAGATTTTCCACAGTCTTTTGATATATTCCCTTTTTGTCAGTTCTTTCACTTTTGTATGGAAGATGTTATCTGCTTCTAGTATTCCAAGTTATTTATAATTTTCAGCACTTGATAGCGATTTTATAATATTGCCATTTTAAAACTCTATTCCATCTAGTTTTTGGATCTTGCAACGGTGTACAGACAGAGCTGCACATTTGTCAATTCCAAATTTCATTTGGATATCTTCACTAAATATTTACACTGTGTTTAACAGTGATTCTATCTCTGTGGAACTTTTTGCATATAGTTTTATGTCGTCCACGTATAACAGATTATTGATTTTTCCTGCTTGTTCTGAAATACGGTAGCCCAATCCAGTTTTATTTAAAATTGTTGACAGTGGGATTAGTAAGGCGTTAAACAGCAGTGGTGACAAAGAATCCCCTGAAATATTCCTCTTTTGATGCTGATGAACTATTAAATAAATAAAAGATGACTTTGGGGGTTTTGGATAACTGCTTCTATAGTCACCCTAGTCATCATGGCTACCAGCTGGGAAAGGATGCTGAAATGTAGTCCAAAAAAGTAACTTTTCCAAGCACGACTTAAAAGCAATAAAGCATACACAGGAAAATGGCTATTACAGGTAGAAAGAAAGATAAAAGCCAAAATGAGGTCACGGGTGGCTACCCGGAGGAGCACTGTGTGGGAGGATCTGGTGTCGTGGGTAGATGATCTTGGGAAAAGATGCTTCGACACATAATGGGGTCCCAAACCATGGAGGGCTTTATAGGTGAGCATCACAACCTTGAACTTGACCCGGGACATCACAGGTAACCAGTGCAGGTGAGCCAGGACTGAGGAGACGAGATCGAATTTACTCACACCCACCACCAGTCTAGTGGCCGTATTCTAAACCTCCCGGTCAACCTCAAGGGAAGCCCCACATAGAGAGTGTTACAGTGGTCAATCATGGAGATCACCAACGCATGGACCAATGTCCTGAGAGCTTCCTTGTCTAGGTAGGGGTGAAGCTGGGTGATGAGCCTCATCTGATTAAACGCTGACCTGGACACGGCTGCAATCTGGGAATCCCAAGAAAGAGCTGGGTCCAGGAGCATGCCCACCATGGGGGGAAGTTGTACACAGATCTATGTTTCCTTGTAATGTTTAGTTGCACCCTTGGGAGCCTTAACGTGGAATTGAACTTGAATGAACTTGCACGGGAAGTGACTCTGTGTTTTATTTTACATACCGTACACAAAACCTTTTAAGGCCGTTTTCGTTTGGCACAATTAAACCCAGCACTCCTTGGAATTCATTATTATCGTTCCGACTTACTAATTTGTGATGTTTTATTCTGTTTTAATAAACCAAACAGACTTTTAATTAAAAAAGGAAGGGGAAAGCTTTAAACGATGATTTCAGAGTAGAATGTGAATCGGGCTGGCATTTTCAAACTTGCTCAAACAGTATCTCCAGAAACACAGGACTCATAAGGTCAAAGTGCTGGTACCTGTTGATTAAGACGGATTATCGTGAAATCTGCCCCTTCCTCCAGTAGCACTTGCCTCTTCCCTCTGAGTTGAGCTACAATACTTTGATAGAGTTGGAAATAACAAGCATTTAGAAGGCATTTAGAAAGTGGTCTGAACCAAGGAAAGGAGCAATAAGCAGATAAGAAAGCTCAAGTGTTTTCCACATTTGTCTTTTCTGGATCTACCTGCTTATCAGTACTCTCAGGCTTTCTTCGTACTCCTCTCTGTGAAGTCAAGTCCTGTTTCTTCCTGTGGTTCATTTCAGTAAGATAGAGAGGCAGTCAGTAGACAGGCAGCTCTGTGGACATCTCTAACAAAATCTAGTGATCTTTCTCTCTTCTGAACGAATCCTACTGAATTTCCTTATGAAATAAACAATATTTTTTTTCCTTTTTGCCTAATACCAGTCTCTCAACTAATCATTTTATTCAATAGTCACAACCTTGGTACTAGATACTAAGCAACATCCATCCTTAGAGTGCTTGGTCCTTTGATTTGATTCAGCCAAGCTCTGCCCACGGTCCTATATTCTTGTGGTCTGTATTTGTGGGGATGGCAGGGAACTGCAGGAAAATGGCTATCACCCAGCTGAAAGTTACATAAAGACTAGCACTTAAAATAGTTATTTGCAGAAATGGTGGTTGCATCAAACGGAAATGTTTGCTAGCATACTCCAGAGGCATAGGTTGATCTGTTTCATTCTCCCCTCCCCACGTGTTTGTTTGGATATCCCCACCCCACTTCGTTTTTATCTCACCGCACAGTTGGGAAGCCATATCTACACTTTTAGTTTTATAATTACACAAACAATGTGCGACTCACAAGCCTGATAGAAAGACAGTCGAGGGGGACAGATATTATGGCATGATTTAGCTGCTTGAGGAGATGGGAGGAGGGAGATAAGAACCCATCAAGACGCTGGGCAAGTTGCTCATGCCATTGGCCTGGAAATTATCCCATTTACTGGAAGACACACATGGTGGTGGAGGAAACAATATTGTCCAGATTCTGTAGGCTACCTCGTCACAAATACCGGGTAAATATTTTGTAGCCACGTGGACACCATAAATTCCCTTGGGATATGACAACCTACAAATGCTTGCCACTTACTTACTTACTTACTTACTTATTAAATATATATACCACCTCATTAGTGCCATGCACTGTTCTAGCAAGTGTTTTACAAAGAGCAACATCCTGTTTTATCGAGAAAGCTATCTTAGCAAGGCCAGCCCTAAAAAGGTAAAGGTAAATGTTCCCCTTGACATTTAGTCCAGTCGTGTCCGACTCTAGGGCGCGGTGCTCATCCCCGTCTCCAAGCCGTAGAGCCAGCGTTTGTCCGAAGACCGTTTCCGTGGTCACGTGGCCAGCGCGACTAGACACGGAACGCCGTTATCTTCCCACCGAGGTGGTACCTATTTATCTACTCGCATTTTTACATGCTTTCGAATGGCTAGGTTGGCAGGAGCTGGGACAAGCGACGGGAGCTCACTTCGTCGCGCGGATTCGCAAAGTGAAGTAGCTACCTCAGATGGCAGTTATCCTGCATCCTATAGGACAGCTTCCTACCTTCAGGTGAAGGGTAGAACGCTGCTCCAGTGCTCGTGTTGAAGGACGATTCCACTGCCAGTCATCTCAGCTTTTTTACGTGGAATGGGGAAAGGCACCATGTTCTTTTCTTTTTTTTGTCTCTCTCAGCAAAGTCCTTTGGGATGGCCCTATGTGTCAGGGCCCTAAAGACGAGTGGATTCTACTCTTTTAGGAACCCGTATTAATCTAATTATACCTCTAGATGCTGTGGCACAGAATTTCATAAGTAAACTGTGCACTCTGTGAGGAAAAAAAACATCTTTTGGCCATTTTGAATCTATTGGCATGTAACGTCACTGAGTACACTAGGACCCACATATCCACGGGATCAGTACTCACAATTTAATTTATCCATGGTCTGAAAATATTTTTTTAAAAACAACAACCCAGAAATATGTATTTCTATTGTGTAATTACCAGAACTGGCCACCAGAGGGAAACAGATGCAATGCTCTCTCTCTCTCTCTCTCTCGAGAGAGAGAGAGAGAGAGAGAGAGAGGAGAGCGAGAGAGAGAGAGAGAGAGAGAGAGAGAGAGAGAGTGGGGGGGATTTGCTATTTTTTGTGGGTTTTGGCATCTGGGGAGGGGGCTTGGAACCAATCCCCTGTGGATTCCGTGGTCCTTTTCTACCCTTACATGAATGTGTTGGCCTCTCTCAATTCTTCAAGTTTGGTGTTCCACCAAATGATTAATAACTATTTTATTGTACTTGAAAATACAAGACACAGTATTTGACTGGTATTACATAAAAGTTACACGTTCTAACCAAAAACTAAGTATCAGTTAAATATTGCTGTAGTTTGTACACTGTTCCTAATATTGCCATTTTTTTGCAGCTCTGATGGAGTTATTTCTCTGCATTTTTTCTGCAAAAAATATGGTGACATTTATTTGATCCTTTGGAAATATTTGTATACATTCTGTTGTTAGCTTTTAAATCTTGTCTTTTAATGATATAAGCTGCCTTGAGTCCTTTTTAAGTACAAAGGTGGGGTAAAATATTTTAAATAAATACATAAATTAACATTATTATTATTATTGTTATTGTTGTTATTTATGTTCTATGCATGCAGCAAAACGGTAGCCTTGCCATATTCCAGCTCTCCAAATCTGAATAATATAATTTGCAGATTGTGCAAATTAAGTGGTTTCATTTGCATAATATGCAAATTGAGTATGCTAATTGTTGTTTTTCTCTATCCAGGGACTGAAGAATTGGAAATAAAAAGAATGAAGGATGCACAATGGACGAGAGAAGTGAGAAATCAAGGATGTGATTTCTCAACAACCCAACAAGCCCAGGATCAGCTAACCTGCCCCCACTGTTTCCATATATTTGGGTCTCGTATGGGGCAGGTGAGTCACCCGCATGTCCATTAATGTGCCATGCTCTACCGTAACTGCTCACTTTTTAAAAAACATAAGTAGTAAATCTGAATTTGATAGAGATTGTCTTTCTTCTTTGAAAAGGAAGGAGGAACTATTATTTTCTTTATCCATACGTTTCTGTCTTGGAATTATTTTTATATAGTAGCTACTGATCAGAGGGAGCCAGTAAAGACTATTTCCTTCCCCATGGCTTCATGACAAAACTGCAGGAACCCTCTACATATGACTTGTTATCATCCAATTTGCAGGAAAAAATCAGAGGAAAGTAAACTGCAGAATTCAAGGGGAAAAACAAGGTGTGATTTCTTTCAGAGATACAGATGGGGAAAAATTGCTGTAACTAGAAAATATCTTAGTCTAACTTTCTTTTGCTATGATTGCTTTCCATTTACAACTATATCATCTACATGTATATCTGTATCAATTTCATCTACATGGTAATCTTGGAACTGCAGAGCTGGAAGGGACCCGATGGATCATCAAAACCAGCCCGTCAGGAGACACAGCGGGGACCTGAACTCCCAAGCTCTGTCTCCACAGCCAGAGACTTAAACCACTGAGCTCTCCAGCTCTGTCTATTTCTCAAAGCAAGTGTCACTGCACTGTGGCACCTCCATATTTTGCTTTCATTTCTCCTTCATGGCCTCACTAGTGGAATCCTCTAATGAGTTGGAACCAAGACTCCCTGAACTTGACACGGTGGAGGAACTGATGGATCCTGTAGGCCAGCGGTCCCCAACCTTTTTGGGACCGCGGACCGGTTGGGGGGTGTGGGCTCCATGCGCGGGGGGCAGGGGCACCCACGCGCTCCAGGGTTGGCGTGTCAAGCTCACGGAGGGATGTGTTGCGCTTGTGGAGGGGCATGTCACATTCGCGGAGGGCCATGTCGCCCACCCGTGAGCACAACACGCCCACCCAGGAGCGTGACACGCCCCTCCACGAGCGCGACACGCCCCTCCACGAGCGCAACACGCCCCTCCACAAGCGCAACACGCCCACCATGCGTGCGGGGGGGGCGGAGATCCGTGTTCGCGGCCCAGTTCCAGGAAGCCCACGGACCGGCACCAGGCCGCGGACCGGGAGTTGGGAACCCCTGCTGTAGGCTATAGGTTCATGGGTGCCCAAAAGGCTGAGCTAGAAGGAAGTAGCTCAGCACCACAGCCCAAGGAATAAGCTGGGCCACAGGAATGCCACAGGATAAAGGCACACGTCATGGTGGAAGCCCTCAGGTGGCATACAGGAGAAAAGACCTTCTCAAAAGTAGAGGTCTCCTTCAGGTAAATCCTGCAGCTGTGCTCCACCAGCCCAGCTGGGCGTGGATAGCTTAGTGGTTGGGAGTGCAAATTCCCCACTGGGCCTCTTTGACAGGGGTTGGACTCAATGAACCATAGGGTCCCTTCCAGCTCTGCAGTTCTAAGATGATGATGATGATGATTGATGTTGTTGTTGTCTCTTCTTGCTCTGGACCTTCCTTCCTGCATATCTTGGCCTTTGCTGCTCACTCCTTGGTTTTTATGATCTTTGGACTTCTTGACCATGCTTCTTGGACTCTTATATTTCTCCGAATCCCACCTGGATTCTTGTTCTGTCTTTGATCAGTATCAACAGGGATGTTGGGAAGTCTTGGGGTCCAAGTCCCAAGTCTGAGTGTGAGTCTTTGGTACCAAGTTCCAAGCCCCAAGTCCAAGTTCCTATTAAAAACAAGCTTTTTTCTCCCAGATTGGAGGATTCCAAGTCATGAGCCCAGTCCAAGTCATTGAAGAAACAAGTCGAGTCCAAGTTGAGTCACAGGTGTGACTTAAGTCTGACTTGACAGCAAGTCCCGCAACTCGTTTCCGTATCCCTGAGTGTCAGGTTATGAGACTTAGGGTCCAACAGAAATATGCCTTGTTCACATTTTAAATGCAATTGTATGTATTTTGTATATATTTTGTTTTTCCCCGTTGACAAAAGTGTATTTTAGAACTGTGTGCATCACTAGTCTTGCACACTTCTAAAAAAGTACACATGAGGTTGTGTTGTGTTGTGCGTCATCATTCATTTGTGTTCAATTCATGTGTGCTTAATCTGAAGCTTATGTAGTTTATTTCTTGGTATGTTTCTCCACAACCCTTGTGATGTGCAACTTTCAAGGAATGCTTTGTCTCACAATGAGTCTTTGCAGGTGTAGAAACTGGGTACTTTATTTGGGAACCTCAACTCAAGTTTCCAACCAGGACAGTGGGGCTCACCAAGAACACAGGATCAGCTGGTCACAGGCTGTCCCAGTATGCTGTGTCGTATCATATTTCTATTTAAAATAGAGGCATTATTTTTGGAAATGTCTCTATGTGCAGACTAAATGACTGAAATCCTGTTGCGGAAGTTACCCTGCATAAGGCTGATGACATCATTAGCTGCAGTGATTCTTCAGAAATTAAACATCTCTAATGTTTCCCCTAAGGTCCCTAAGGTCTTTACTTTTCATCATCAGGAAGCTATCAAAGCCACGGGACAGGAGGGAGCAGCCTGTAGATTCATCCTGCTGGCAGTAATTGTTAGTAATTAAAGACTGCTCTGCTCCCCCCCCCCCCACAGCAGCTTTTGAATAATGAAAGAAATTCTCAGGGACCCTTGGGCTGTTGGAAGAGGCAGGGATAGAACATGCTTTATTTCTGAAAGATCTCCAAGGCTGATGATGTCATCAGCCTTACGCTGTGTAACTTATGGAAGACGATTTCAGCCACTGATTATATGGAAAGCTGTACCCTATTTTGTCTTTTTAAAGTGGTATTTTTAAATCCTCCCTTTTCCACTTCTCAGAGTAATGACGGATCAGATTATCACTTGTACACAAGTCCCCAGAGGTCGAAATCAGGGCTTTGGACTGAATCCTGATTCCTTCCGGAGCAATTTGAATCCTGCTGAATTTGATTTGGGCCCTGGGCCCAAGTCCATTTGAAAGCCTCCATTTTGATTTGTGTTGGAAAATCAAAATGGCTAAGACCCTCCCTCCGTCCCCTTTTTTTTTTTTTTTTTTTTTTTTTGTTGGCATGGATGTGCATAATAGAGCCTAAATAGGAGAGTAAATATGTCAGAATTTCAGTCAGCTAGTTTGGGTGTGTGTGTGTGTGTTCCTGTCAGACACCCTTAAAATCTCCTTTCTTAAAGAAAAGGTTGGCCAAACTAATTGGTGCCCCATTTGATCTGATTTGTGCTTTGCATCTGAATCGATGGATGAAGTCACTTCACTTTGCCCCAGAAATGAATCTGGATATTTCACAGCTGATCGGGAGCTGACACACATTGATCCAAATCTGGCTGAGAGTTATTTGGAGTTTCTCCAAACCCTGCATGTAGCTCAAGTTCCTACATGACAACTGCCAACACATGGAGGCTGGGACGCTCGAAGCCTCAACAGAGGAAAACCTAAAGGGGCCAGGAGGTGGCTGCTACACGGTCAATTAGTAGTCACAATGGCAGAGGTATCAACGGACAAGCCACAGGAGGGCTCATCAAAACAGAGCCAGCTTGCATTTGATCTATAAAGAACCTATTTCCACCCCTAACTTTGGCAGAGGAAAACAGGGCTCTAGTCCTTAGTGATTTTTTAAAAACCGCTGTTCATTTATCCCCAAATTATGCTCCCTTTTCCCTTGACATTCCTAGTCAATAAATGGCAACCAACAATTATGCCATTAGATTGCTAAAATGACATAAATTGCTCTTCTTTGTCCCTGGATGTGTTCCTGGGGGACCCTTCCCTCCCACTCACTTATTCTGCTGCTCATTGAACCAGTAAGGAGAATATTATGAGTTCTGGGTGTTTAACAAAAATCCTGACATACCACAAGCCCTCAAAGAATGAAACAGCTGCTCTACGGGATTTTTTTTTCTTCAAAAAAAATATCCATTGCTTCTGTCATTTCACAAACAAATTTAAAGAGTTTCTTTATGCCTTATTGTGTTCGGGAACTATTCAGCCAACTCTGCAGTATAGAAAGAACCAGGGGGAGGAGACCAGGGGAGGTGTCGTGGTCTTCAGACATGTCACCTCCCTGAGATGTCTTGGAGGTGATGAATACGCACTAAGCTTTATTCTGAATGTTTATCCCCCAAACAGCTTCAGCAATGTGAATAGACAGGTCCTTCAAAGTTCAGACTAAAACCCTGTGGAGATGCACCACCCTTGAGACTTTCGGATACCCAGCATCCACGGGCTTCTCCTCTCCTCTTCATCCCTCTCTTTGGTTCCTGAAAGGAAACCCACTTTTTATTGGTCCATTCTCTGAGCCCATCTCACCTCCCAAAATGAAGTGCCCCTTGCAGGCTTCTCGGTTTTCTTTCTGAAAATATTTCTCCCAGATTCCTTCCTTTCTTATTTCTTTAACTCTCACATTCTTTCCATTTTGAAGGTGTTTCAATAGGGACTGTTCAAAAGAGTACACGGACTTCAATAAAATTGCATATGCTATTTAAAAAAGAAACAACCCACCACAATGTAAACAGAATGTGATGGTGGTTCGGTATGAGTGTCAAAGACTGACTGAAATAAAAATGAAAAGTAAACGTTTTGTATTTCTACCTTGCTTTTTTCTATAATGCTTGCACAGACTAACATGGCTACCCCTTCTAGAATGACTGACTTGATTGACCCAAGTACCTGCAGACTCTGCTATCTAGATGTTTCTCACCACTCATGGGCAACTTCAAGATTCCAGTTGACCTTCCTTCTGGAGGTTTATCTGTAAATCACTCTTGAATATACCGCCTTTCATACAGACAAATGAAAGTCCTTCAAAATGAGGACTGTCCTCTGTAAAGAAGACACATGGCTACCCTCATCATTGGGGTGGAGGGGCTTGGTTCTTCAGAAGCAGAGGAATCAAGTGTCCATGTGTAATCTTTTAGGGAGGAGCATCCTCCATTTGCTAGAAGACAGTCCTCCTTTTGAAATCACCCTTTTTCTGTAGGGCTTCCCACTCTAGTAATGTTTTAACCATAAAGAACCCTCAGGAGAAGGAAGATCAGAGGACTTTAATTTGCCCATCCAGACAGAGAAGTATCTGGACAACAGACTTAACAAGCAAGCATCCAGGTCATATGGTCCATTTCTTTCCCCTTTGAGTGAGATGCGTTACAACTCTGTTTGAGATGATAGGGAATAATTTCTAATTTTGCATGAATTATCATATGCAATTTCAGACAGGCCAGTCCTTTTCCTACTCTCCATTTTGATGATGTGGAAGCGGCCACCTAACAGAGGAGAGATGCAGGCTCTGAAGTTACTGGTGCTGGAGGTCCCAGTTTTGATACTCTCAGACTTTGATTCTGGACTTTCATTGATTTCAGGGCCTGGACCTGGGTTCCAGCATCTCTATACTGGTGCTCCTGAACTGGCTGGTTAGCATGGTCCTTCCTTATCTGGGCTGGAGTCAGAATTCAGGTGGTTACTTAGGTTGGGACCATCATCCCAGCTTGGGAGAAATAGCAAGTCCCAACCCTAAATCCACAGAAGGAATTGAAGAGGGACAATGGGTTGATTGTTGCCTTGTGTTTCTCACAACGATTCACCGATTCAGCTGGTTTTTTGTATACCCTAGTTCAGTGTTTCCCAACCTTGGGTCTCCAGATGTTCTTGGACTAAAACTCCCAGAAGCTGTGCTGGCCAAGATTTCTGGGAGTTGTAGTCCAACTACAACATGATTCATTTACCAATGCAACAGGTGTTACATAGTTCGGCGCCCCATTCCCTCTATCAGGTGTCCACTCGGAGGCAGAGTGGGTGCCCACCAGAAGGGGCAAGGTAACAAACTGCAGAACACCTGTTGGGCTGGAAAACAAAGCATACCGAACCACCAAACTGGCAGTTCGTGCCCATCTCTAGTTTTTCATAGATGTCATAAGCATTAAATGGAAAAGTGAGACAGAAATGGGAATGAATTAATAGTTTATAACTCTTTGAAAGTTGCTTTTATTAATTTCTCTGGGCCAAATTTTAAGATCCTGAAATACCTCTGCTAAAATATTATCTTTCAAACCTTTCCGCTCTGGCGAACATTGGTGAAAATGTTACAAAATCTGCTAATTCTGCCTAGCGCATTTAAAAATAATAATAATAATCTGTGGGCAGCCTAAGGTGAAGTGCAGCCTATTTGTTTTTAAAATGACACAATACGCAAATAGCTTTTAACTACTGACACGGATGCCTCTTCTTTTAATGTAAGCTCGTATAATTAAGCTCGAAAGCACAGTAAGCTATTAATTAAACCGGGGAAGGGGGAATGGTCAGAAAGTAAATATGAATTGTCAAATGCAGCTCTTTAGACGGATATATATAAAACACCCATTGAACAAAGGTTTAAGAATAAATTATTTAAAGATTCATTAAAAAAACATTAGGCCGTGTCACTTGTAAAGAAACAGTACATGGCAGACAATCATATTGTTAAACATTTTCTATAGTAACGTTGAAATCATAGCAGAGAGAAGAAGGGAAATAAAGTCTTCTGTGCAACTGGTTATAATTTCACAAGAGGCAGCTCTGAAGAATGACATTACGTTGCATCCCAGCCAGTTCCCCAGATGGCTCAGCCAGTAAGTTCTTTACTTCCTGCACCTCTTTTTCCAGTTTATTTTACCTTGAATGATCAGCTGTAACTATCTGTACTTCTCATTTCTCATCGCAGAACCAAAGTAGCTTTCTGAATTTTCTGTGTCTAAACATCTGCAATTCATCTGCCTTTCAAACCTGGAAACATGGGCTTCAACACAAAGAACTATTTAAATAAAAGATAGAAGGGTTTGGCATGTGGATTAATTGCAGATGTTAAGACGTTCTGGGTTCAAGAATGGGACCAACAAAGACCAAGAAACCCTAAAATGCAGAAAATGCAGAAAGCATAGTCCTTTGCGTTGAAGCCCATGTTTCCAGTAGAACTGAGAATACACAGGGAATATTTTGCTGTCGGTGCCCATTTACTGACACTTAGACAATGATCAAAGAGAGCCAATGTGGTATAGTGACTACATGGACTAGGATTCAGGAAACCTGGGTTCAAATCCCCACTTAGCCATGGGAACTCACTGGGTGGTGGCACTGGTGGAACCACTCTTTGAACATCTTACACCACTTGAAATCCATATTAGAGTTGCCATAGGTCAGAAGCAACATGATGTGAGGTTTTTTTAAAAAAATTAAATGACATGGAGGACAAGAAAGCTCCTTTCTCGTGGTTGATAATAACAGCAGCAGCAGTAATAGGCTGTCAAGTCAGTTCTAACTTATGGCGACCCTTTTCAGAGTTTTCCAAGTAGAGAATAAGAAGTGGTTTCCCTTCCATTCTTCTGGGGGTGCCCTGGGGCCGTGCAGCTTGCCCAAGGCCACCCAGGCTGGTTCTTTTCCTGGGAGGCACGGTAGAGAATCCGACTCCCAGCCTCTGGCTCTGCAACCAGAGAGACCTGACTCACTGAACTACAGTATACAGCCAGCCTGGTTGTTAGGTGAAGCATAACCACCGCCCTGCTCATAAATACAGGTGTTACGTCATGAACAAAGACTGGGCATGATGCTCACAGTTGCTCACCAACCAGCCAGCTGAAACCACTTAAAATGCTTCTTTCAGAATCTACCGATCCTCAAGAAACTCCCAGTTCAAGAGAAAGGATGGCTGACTAACCACCGAAGGAAAGGGGCTGGAGTTCCCTGTCTCTCAGTCCTTTGTCATTAAAACTATTTCAGAGAGAGAGAGAGAATGGCCTGATAGCTCAGTATATATGGCTGCAGAGCCAGAGGTTGAGAGTTTGATTCTCTACTCTACCTCCCAGAAGAAGAGCCAGCCTGGGTGGCCTTGGGCAACCTGCACAGTCCCAGGGCACCCCCAGAAGAAGGGAAGGAAAACCACTTCCGAGTATTCTTTACCTGGAAAACCCTGGAAAGGGTCACCATAAGTCAGAATTGACTTGACAGCACATGATTATTATAGATAAAGATATAGATACAGATGAAGATATAGATATAGATGACAGAAAAACAAACAAATTAGGGGAAGAGGAGGGATGGGAAAAGAAGAGGTAGAAATCCAGAAAGTTAACAGTACAGTACATTCAAGGATAATTACACCGCAATGCTTAATTTTACACCCTACAATTCTCCCAATTGAAACCAGCTCCTTCTTCTCTTTCTTTTCCTCTTTCTCATTTTAAATAAAGAAAGAATTTATTTTCTAGTCTTGGAGGGATTTTTTCTTCTTCTCTCCCCCGTTCAGGGAGGGAGGAAAAAAGAAAACTTTTTTTTCTCCACCTCGCTCCGGCATGACAAGGGAACAGATGGCAATTTAAGGGGAGAATTTATGAGAGGCACAATCTTAATGTTGCATAAAGAAAAGAGAGACACTCGCATCAAAACCACTGACAAATGCACTCGCTAATATTAATGCACTTCCCATTCATCCAATATGCTTCCTAATTGCTTTTCTGTACATAATAATGTGGCACCTGCTGCTCAACATTGCGGGCGCGTCAGGATCCCTCCAAAGTCAAACAGCTCCCACAACTGGCCCTCTCCCAGTGATAAATGTAGAGCACTGTATCACACACAGTTCCTGTCAGTCCCGTAATTAAAATTTTATACTTACAGAAAAAGATAGTAAACAATTGGTCCTTAAATGGATTCACAAGAGGAACTCTTGTTACAGCCAACTTTGTAATTAGCATGCATCGTGACTTGCTAATATATCCATGACAAGAAACTTGAAAGAATTTCGAGGGAGGGAGGGATGGGATGGGGGGGGGTAGAAAGTTAGAGTTGGTTTCTCTCTTTCTCTCAGACGCTGACGTTCAGCTACGCCGAATCAGAAATGTAAACCATTCCCCTGGTGGTGGTTGTAGGTTTTTCGGGCTGTCTGGCCGTGTTCTTGAGGTTTTTCACTAGTCTCTGTGGCCGGCATCTTCAGAGGACACAGAGACTGGCGAAACGTTAGGAAGAAAAACCTCAAGAACACGTCCAGACAGCCCAAAAAACCTACAACAACCATCAGAGCCCAGCCATGAAAGCCTTCGAGAATACATTGCCCTGGTGTTGTTTTGCCTGTTGTCTTTCATGCCAAAGATGGTGATGGTTTCTTGCCTGGCTTTAGAAGTCTATGAGGTGATACAGAAAGGATTAAGAGGTGCTGAGGCCCAAGCTTTTTCATGTTTTGAGGGGTCTTGGTTGCGGTGGTCCTGTTACTTAGAGAAGGCCTTTCCGGATGCAAATGTAAAAACAATGGCAATTGTTTTTGAAAACAAATCTGTCTTTTCATAGTGGTGAAGACTGTGGCCAAATCATGGCTAGGTTGTGGAGGAATTAGCAAGGGGTGACATCAGTGAAGGCTCATGATCAAGGAAGGACAGAGTGCCCCTTGAAAATGAAGGATGGTGCTCCCCCATCCTTGTCCATAATTCACCCATGTATGATGGGCAGCTTCAAGGCCTTAGAATGCTCTTCTTATAATTCCCAGGCTTCACATTAAACCTTCAGAGATAGTTCAGGTTTAATCTGCTCTAAGACCCACTTGGACGTGGTGGCGCTGGGGTTAAACCGCAGAAGTCTCTGTGCTGTAAGGTCAGAAGACCAGCAGTCGTAAGATCGAATCCACGCGACGGAGTGAGCTCCCGTCGCTTGTCCCAGCTCCCGCCAACCTAGCGGTTCAAAAGCATGCAAAATGCAAAAATGCGAGTAGATAAATAGGTACCCACCTCGGTGGGAAGGTAATGGCGTTCCGTGTCTAGTCGCGCTGGCCACGTGACCACGGAAACTGTCTTCGGACAAACGCTGGCTCTATGGCTTGGAAACGGGGATGAGCACTGCGCCCTAGAGTCGGACACGACTGGACTAAATGTCAAGGGGAACCTTTACCTTTACCTAAGACCCACTTGTTCTTCTTTCTTCTTTCTGGCAGTCCAGGGCTCTCCTCCAGCACCACATTTCAAACAAATCCATTTGTCAGCTTTTTTCATTGTCCTGCTTTCACACCCATACATGGTCATCATGAATACAATTCTGATGATTATCTTGGCCTTGATTTCCAGTGGTAAAGAAACTACATTATAATCCCAACCTTCTAATAGAGGTTGTTGAGTCTTCTGTGTTGCTTCTTCTCCAAGCCCCACAGCCCAAAAGACACTTGGTGTTTTGGAAGCTGGCAATGTGTCAGTGTGTGTGGGAGCCATCACACATAGCACACTTCCTTTGTCTGAAGTTGGAGATAGAAAATTCCAACTATGTTGGTGCCGTGAAGTTTTGTGATTCTTCTCTACAGTTTTTCTGTGCTATCAATGAAGGGGTGGCACCCTGCTTGATGAAACAGAATTTTCTCCATGAAAGCTTGCAATTTGATTTTTTTTTTTTAGTGGTTCAATAAAGTTATCACTCTACTCTTGCATTTGTGTAATCCTAATCCTTACACTTGATCATCTTTTCTAATTTCTTCATTGCTGTCCTTCTGAGTCTCGGTCTTCTTCTGATTTCTTGGCTGCAGTCTCTCTTTGGATTGACGATTGAACCAAGATATACAAAACTATTTCAGTTTCTTTATTGTCAATGCTAAAGTTGCATAGCTCCTCTGTAGTGATGTTTTTTGTCTTCTTAACATTCAACTGCAGTCCTGCTTTTGCACTTTTTTCTTTCACTTTCATTAAAAGTCCTTTCAAGTCATTGCTGCTTTCTGCCAATAAGATAATGGCATATGCATATTTTAAATTATTGATGTTTCTACCAATTTTCACTCCTCCTTCATGTGAATCTAATCCAACTTTCCATATGATATGCTCTCTGTACAGATTGAACAGAGAAGGGGAGAAAATGCACCCTTGTCTGGTCTGACTCCTTTGCCTAGAGGAAACCATCCTGTCTCTCTGTATTCTGCTCTAACGGTAGCTTCTTATCCATAACACAGGTTACACATCAAAAAAATCAAGTGCTGATTGTTTCAAAACAACCCATAGCTTCCCATGATCCACACAATCAAAGGCTTTACTGTTGTCTAGAAAGCATAGACTGATATTCTGAAATTCTTTGGTGCACCCCACAGCCAGCAGATATTTGCAATATGATCTCAAGTGCCTCTTCCTTTTTGGAACCCAACTTTATTATCAGGTGTTTCTTGCTCTATATAAGGTAAAGACCTTTGTTGCAACACCTTGACCATCACTTTGCTTGCATGAGAAGTTATAGTAATGGTCCTATAATTATTGCACTGAAAGCAGGAATCAAAGAGATCCTGCAGCCGCGGACTGGGGGAGCCCTTTGATCCCTCTTTGATCCCTTCCCTCCTCTTCTTACGCCGCGTGGGCATAGGAAGAGGAGGAAAGGGGAAGCAACCTACCCCCAGCCCCGAGGGTAGGATTCCCTTTGGGCAGGCTTTAGCAAGCTGCCTGAAGGGAAAACCCCTCTCTGCTTATGCCCCTGAGGAACAGCTGATCCGCGGGGTCATAAGCAGATAGGGAACGAAGGGACTAATATAAAAGGGTTATATTCCTTGCTTCGTATTCGTTGGGGTCTCTGGACCAAAAGAATAAGAAGCAATGAATATCTGACGAATCAGGGATATTTAATGAATATCCTGAATCGTTTTTATATTCGTCCCCATGTCTATTTACAATTCTAAGTGTTTCTTCCATCATCCATCTAGGTTTTTTTTTCTTGTTAGCACAGGAATTGTGTGGGGGTCTTTTTGTTTTGTTTTTGCATTATTCCCTAATAATATATCTGGCTTAAATCCACAGTTCTTCTGGCTCATAGTCAACTGAGTTTAGTAATGTATACCTGTTTTTTATGTGGACTTTAAATTCATCGTAAATGTTGTTTGAATTACATTTTGGCACTAGGATTCTTTTAGTGCTCCTCTTCAGCTTTACACTAGTGTTTGATATTAACAGTTCATGATGAGGACCACAACCTGTTCCTGGTCTTGTTTTTGCAGAGAGAATACAGCTTCTCCATATTTTGTTTCCAATTATATAGCCGGTTTGATTTCTGTATTGCCCATCTGGTGACATCGCCATGTACAGTTGTCTGCTTGGTTGAAGCATGCATTTGCAATAAGATTGTTGGCTTCATAGAAATTTACAAGTCATTCTCCTGCTTCATTTCTGTCCCCTATGCCAAATTTTCCAATTATATTTCATTCTGTTTATTTGCTATTTCTGCATTCCAGTCACCTATGATTATAATCATGTCTTGTTCTGGTGAGTGATCAATTTCCTCCTGGATGCTTGCATAAAAGCTTTCCACTTCATCTTCTTTAGCATCTTTAGTTGGAGTGTAGTCTTGGATGATAATGTTTGGTCAGACATCGCATTATAGCCCCTAACTGCCTGTGCTACATCTTGCCTCAGAGCCATTCCATTTTTTCTGAGTTTGTCATTTCCAGAGTAGCTTTGTAGTTTCTTTCCCGTTCCAGTCCATTTTAGTTCACTGACACCAAGCACTGCAATGCTTAAATGTTTCATATCTTCATATCTTTCCAGTTTACCTTGATTCATACTTCTCACATTCCATATTCCAACTGTGTGTGTTGTGCAACATCAAACCTTCCTCTCACCTCTGTGCACGTCAACCACTATATGTCCTTTCAGCTTTCAACGTGTAGTGTCATTAGCAACCGTAATATTCGTATGTGTCCTTTGCTCTTCCTCTGTAGCTGATCGACTGCTTTTTGACCTGAGAGTCTCATCTTCCAGCACTATCTCTTATTTCATTTTGGAATGTCTCATCATAAGGTTTTCAAGGTAAGAAAGGTTCAGCAGTGGTTTTCCATTGCCTCCTTCTGCACAGTACAGTGGAACCTCTACTTACGAACGTCCGTACCTACGACCATTTCAACTTACGAACAGCTCCGTCCGCAAAATTTTGCTTTTACTTGTGAACGGAGCTTCAACTTACGAACCGAAAAAAAAGGTGTTCTGGTTAAAAGGTGTTCCCTCCCTCCCTCCCTCCTTTCCTGCCTTTTTTTTTAAACCTAAGTCATCTTAGGTTAAAAGAAAAAAAATTTCGCACCCTAGTGGTAGAGGACGGATTAACCGGCTTTGCATTAGTTCCTATGGGAACTAATGCTTCAACGTAAGAACGGTGCCTCTACATAAGAACCAAAAACAGCCGGAACGGATTAATCGGTTTTCAATGCATTCCTATGGGAAATTTTGCTTCAACTTACGAACGTTTCAACTTAAGAACATCTTCTGGGACGGATTAAGTTCGTAAGTAGAGGTTCCACTGTACTAACCAAAGCTACCTTGAATATCACTGCTGTTGTCTCTGAAAAATCTTGAGGCAGTGTCGCCGTCAGCTAGAGCTGCTCCCAAGTATTTGCCCTCCAGAAGTTTCTCTGCCCTGTCACTACTTGAACTATCCATTCTCTTCTGCTAATGGGACCATTCCTCCTGAAGAGGGTGATGCCTCTTAAGCTGGTGCCTCAGCTCTAAACTTTCCACCTTGGCTGACCCTTCTAGGAGTCCAGGGTCATAGTGGAGTCTAGTCTCCTGACGACACTGCTCTTGGCGTCTCTGACTCAACTCTCTCACCATGTTTAGGTACGAATCAGAAGGTGTGAATAAAAATAAGTAATAATAATAGTTAGTCCAGTGGGTCTGCACTCCTAGCCATTCCTTATGCAATGAAGACGAATCAAGAACGATCTGAAATTTTACTATGATCTCAGGCATACTAATAGAAAACTGGAAAACAACAGCAACAGCCGCCCAAACCAATATCTGCATACATCATTAGATGTAAAAATTCATGTCTCTCGTACCTCATTTCTGACAGGCACTTTTTCAAGCGCACTGGAATAGTAAAGCAATAGCACTTCTTTGTAAATAACAGGGAGTGCTACCAGGACTGGATTTTGTTTATTTATTTATTTATTTCACCTTTGCCACCCTAAGATCGCCCACAGCAGGGGACATTATATTATGATGCAGATAGACTGGCTTTTCAGGGCGGGGGGAAATCCTCCTATGATATTTTTTTCCCCTTCCTTCTTTTTAAACCATTCTGCATACTCGGTGGAAGAAAAATAGCATCAGGCAGCCATCCTATTAAGCCCTGTTTCATATGAATCCAACTTAACACAACCTACATAATCTAAAACATAATTGCTAATATATTAGAGTGATTTCCACTATATCTAATTAGTTTTTCATCATTTTAACCTAAGTGCAACATCGCATTGTGTTCCTTAGTCCTCTCTTATTCTAGAGACAATAAGATGTATTTGGTGTACATAAATGGAAAACTACTCCTCTGTTTTGTTTTGTTTTTAACAAAAAAGCCGATTGCAAGGCACTCCACTTAAAATATAATTAAAAATTCAAGTTAAAAAAAAAACCCTTGAGGCACCAAAACCAAGCTGAATGTTACCCTGTAATACCTGATTAGCGTGGCTGGGTCTATATTACTGGGCCTGATCATGTTGCTTGAAGAGAGGTTACGAACTGTAAATAAGTGCTATGGCCTGAAAAATCAGCCACTTTGACAAGAATCCATGATGAGTGCCCACAAAGACAGCTTGGTAGTTAAGCATCAGGGAAATGGCATCCTTTTGACCTCTCCAGAAGTAGCACATTGGTCCAGGTAGGGCACCTTGGGGGAAGGTATCAGGTGTGTTAACAGTGGCCTGCCTTATTTCCCAGATGTCTACTGCTGTATCAAACAGCTGAGGATTACAGGGCTGCTTGGTGATGTCCAAACAGCCTCCTAAGCTCTTCCCGACACACACACACACACACCCGCCGGCTGTCTCTCTTGCTTCCAGCAATACTACAGTGCAGACCTGAAGCTGGCTTGAGCCTGTGCGGCGAGGGAGGGACACGTGGTCCAGTCCTCCAAGGATGATAGCTTTCAGAAGGCAGATGATGACTTCTGAGTTTGAGAACAGTGGTAAAACTGGGTGGCTGCCAGCCATGTAAATGTATTAGACAAGGCTGCAGAGAGGGAGGTGGCCTGATTGGAAATTTCAGAACTTGCTTCCCTTTAATTGCAGCTGATAAACTCCATGGCAATACGTGACTAGTAAAGCCAAGTAAACCACCCCCCACCCAAAAAAAAGAGAGGTAGTTAATACTTTGACTAGACCACTAAGGGACTGTAACCAGACAAGTTTTCAAGTCCAGCAGGACCCCCTCAGGTATTGCAGAGCACGGAGTGTTGGTGGGAGAAACAAAGGAGTCCAAAAATCATTCTGACAAGATGATCATACGATGATAGAATCACAGAATAATGGAGTTGGAAGAGGCCTATAAGGCCATTGAGTCCAAGGCTCTGCTCAGTGCGGAAATAGCATAAAGTAGATCTGAGAGATGGTTCTCCAATTTTCTCTTGAATGCTTCCATTGTTGGAGTGCTCACCTGAGTTAACAGGTTCCATTGTTGTACTGCTCTAACAGTTAATAAGTTTTTTTTCCTGATATTCAGCTGAAATCTGGCTTCCTTTAAGTTGTGCTCAGTGTTACATGTCCTGTGTTCAGGGATGATCAAGAACAGATCCTGCTCCTCCTCTGTATGACTATCTCTTAAGAATTTGTAAAGTGCTATCATGTTAACTACAGATGGGATATTAATATTTGTCTCTCAGGGGAGACAAATATGAATATCCCAACTCTAATGCTAACATGATGTAGTGTTTGGATTTAGATTAAAGTAATGCTTCAAGATGGAGAATCCAAACTTTTTTACATCAGGTTGAAGCCACCAGATTTCACCTTGGCAGTTTGGGACGAATTGTCCTTTCTCATCTCTGTGAACAACGGCGCTGAGAATCACCAAAAGTATTCACCATTCCTCAAGGAAGGGTGCGACTAGACTGCCAAATTGTCCCAGGCTGGATCAGGCTGGATTGTGCAAAACAAATACACTTTGAGGAGTGGTATGACATTGGGGCCAATCCTTGCATCCACACACAAGGATCAGTGGGTTCTGAGCAGGAAATCACACCAACTCTGTTTATATATAGGAAACACATATATATTTCCTATATATAAACAGGAATATATATATATTACTTAGGAATATATATATATTCCTAAGTGCATAGCATTGAATTGGCTTGCCAGTCAACCCGTTCAGCATTAGATTATAAGGAATAAAAACCAAAAGAAAAACCTCTGCAAAGAGAAAACCTATTCTGTTTCCCCAGGGAGAGTGGGAGGAAGCTTTAATTTTCTCCCTAAGTGGTTAGATCCTGCAGCTGCTTACACAAAGAGACTGTTAACCCATCTACTTTGGTTTGATACCAGTGATCTAACATACCGGAACTGAACCAAAACAGAGCATACCCAAAAGGTGTGGTTTAACATGGATGCGGTCAGGCAGGCTCACAATTGCCTGTATGTCGTGTAAAATAAGTGAACCAGCCTGTTCCTAAAGTAGACCAAACTGTAGGGCTAAGCATTGCCTGATCACACCCTAAAACCCATTATCCTGTAAGGTGAGACAAGGATCAATGTGGTTTTGCTTTCCTTGAAATACTGCATTCTTTGGAGCGGAATGTGGGTGGGGGGAGAAGTAATAAAGGTAATGTAACATAATGTTATATTGAAAGGTATTTATTTATCAGCCAAAACCTGGGCAGGAGTCTGCCTGTAAATATTGTCAGCGGCCAGCCCCCAAGAGCACAGATGCAGAAATTTTTTTGAGAAACTTACAGCCTTGGGGCAACCAGGAGAAGCAATATGATTAAGGATACCCTGTTTCCCTGAAAATAAGACCTAACCTGAAAAATAAGCCCTAGTATGATTTTTCAGGATGCTCGTAATATAAGCCCTACCCCCAAAATAAGCCCCAGTTAAGTGAAACCCCGCCCTCCACCATTGTGCAGCAACCAGAAGATGACATGAGTGTATTTGAATAAATGTAGATTGTTGTCCATGAAAAAAATAAAACATAATCCACCTCCAGCATTATTAGAATTTAGCAAAGGAATTGGTTGCAGAACCGAATTGTGTGTGTTTACACTGCTTAAGCAAAAAGATGCTCACTGAACCCAAAGCACTTTAATGCTCAAAGAAATGAAGACTTGGGGTTTTGTTTTACTTATGATGACCGGATATTGAAATCCAGAACACCAATACATTGTGCCTACTGTGATTATTTTAATGGTTTTCTTGTATACTTTTAAACTTGTTTTTACTTTGTTTCTAGTTATGTTTGGTTAGCCACCTTGGGCGCTACTATTTTAGTGGCAAGATGGAACATTAAATAAAGACAGAGCTATTCTAGAAGGCAGCTAACTTATCAAATAACATACATGATTATTTGAAAGTTCACAAACAGTCAAAAAGAATGTGATGTTCAATTAACTTTTAAAATGAGACTTGTTCCACAGGATTGCTCTTAAAAACTGATATAAACCCACTCCAATTTAAAGTAAGTAAAAACAGTCTTCAGCTGTTACTTTCCATGGGATTCAGTCCCCAAGGATGATGAAAATGTGGCCCCTGTTGCGGAAAGGAATGGAGTAAAGTATTCATATGCTACTATGTACAAGGATTCGGTTTGTTGGCATCCTTCTTTAAAGTGTGGCATCCAGAACTAGACACAGTACTCAAGGTTAGGCTTCATCTCGAGAACTATGTCCAGGTCCGGACACTGCACTTTAAGAAGGATTCAACAAGGACTATCAGGGGGCTGGAAACCAAGCCCTATGAGGAAAGACTGAAAGAACTGGGCAAGAAAAGATGACTGAGAGGAGATATGATAGCACTTTTCAAATACTTGAAAGCTAGTCATAGAGAGGAGGAGCAGGATCCATTCTCAATCATCCTCGAGTGCAGGAAAAATCTCTTCATAGAATCATAGAATCACAGAGTTGGAAGAGACCACAGGGGCCATCGAGTCCAACCCCTCCTCTTAACTGTTAGAGCAGTACAACAATGGAACAAATTACCCTTGGGGGTGGTGAGTGCTCCAGTGCTGGAGGCATTCAAGAGAAAATTGGACAACCATCTGTCAGATCTGGTTTGATGTGGATTGCTGCATTGAGCAAGGGGTTGGACTCAATGGCCTTATAAGCCCCTTCCAATTCAATTATCCTCTGATTCTTGATCTATGCTATCCTAAATAATACAATAATACAGAATTATCTTTTCTTATTGGCACACAGAATGAGAAATAGTATATGATAGCAAAACCGGACACCTCACACAACTTGCAATTAGAAAAGGCCTATTTGAATCAATGAGACTTTAGGAAGAGCTGACTCATCAAATCCTCATTGATTCAGTGGGCTTGCCATATTGCATTTTACTACATTGAGCAACAGGATTTTGGCTCATAAAATAAAGAATAGGCATGCAAAAGAATATTCTGCAAAATTCTTCCATCAAAGTAGGCTGCCTCTATTTTATTGGATGAATCAATATGGTATCAAGCCCACCAGACTCCATGCTTTCAAAGAAGATAAATACTGTGTTCTTGAAGGCCAGACAGACCAGAACCAAAGAGCATGAAAGAAACTGCAGACTAAAACAACCAGAAAAATCGGCAGTAGCTGAACACGCCCTGAAACAAGCTGGACATGAAATACTATTTCAAAATACAGAAGTATTGGGCAACACCAGCAATCATTATGTTAGACTACACAGGGAAGCCACTGAAATCCACAAACACCAGCACAGTTTCAACAAAAAAGAAGAAAGTCTAAAAAATCAACAAAGCCTGGCTCCCAGCACTGAAAAATACAGCCTGCAAAAAGGTCAACGAACTCTACCCAGCCACAAGGACTGGTGATCACTGCATACAAAAGACTAGCCAACGACATCCATCAATCACAGTGACAGATCATCTCCCCCCCATCACAACAAACACCCATAACAAAAAACACCCTGATCACAGGAAACACCCAATCTCCTGAAAAGAACAAAAACCCTGATCCCACAGCTACAAATACTCAACAATCCCACACACTACACCAGAACACAGACACAGTTCTAGCTCCTGTCCTCTGAAGATGCCGGCCACAGAGACTGGCGAAATGTTAGGAAGAAAAACCTCCAGAACATGGCCAAACAGCCTGGAAAACCCACAACAACCATCAGATAAATACTCTTTTTTTAACAAAATGCCTTGCTATGGTCTCCATAATTTGTTTAAACTGTCTCTGTACAAAACTAGTCTCCTTACTTTTCAAAAAGCAACCATAGAAGGATTGGCTGATGGTTTCAACAGACACAAACAACCCATTCAGCGATTCTGTTCCTTTAAAGTATATGCAAAAAAGCAGACATCCTAATCATGTTGAGTAATTTGCATTATTTGGATTAAGGCATGTTTGTTATTTGTACAATGTTGCTGAATTTGCACAAGGAATGTTCTCGTTCTCTTGTCAAGTGTGCCACAAATTACTTTGCCCTCCTACGGAGCGAAGAGAATACAGTTCTGCTTTTTTTCTCCAAATGTTCAAAGATGAGACCAATAAGGAGTCACATTTCTGCTTATTTGGTGGGGGAGGAAATTAAGTGAAGACTGGGAGGGGTAACCTTGAAACAGGAGAAGCCTTTCCAGCCTCTTTAACTGAGAAAGAAGGGCGATTTGCTGCCAAAGAGCATGGGATTTGCGGTTTCCCCTGTCTCCTAATTCAGTTTAAGGAGCAAAGGAAAATGCAGGTCTTGTGCCGCTCAATGGCATTCCTTTCAGAGACACTCAAATTTCTCATAAAGGCCCGAAAAAGTTTTCACCGGTCTCTAACAAGCTCAGAGATTTAGTTCTCTGGCTGCAGAGCCAAAGGTTGGGAGTTCGATTCCCCACTGTGCTTTCTTGACAGGGCCTGGACTTGATGATCCATAGGGTCCCTTCCAGCACTGCAGCTCTAAGAGGATGATGATGGTAATTACTGAGCTCCTCCTGGCATCAATCATAACTCGTCCCATTCTGAAAAGCATTGCTGTCTTCTTAGGATGGGACGGAGGAAAGCGTTGGAGAACCATGAGAACCTAAACCCCATTATCAGCCAGGTACACACAGAGTGTGTGGGTCATGATGATGACACGAACACTTGCAAATCTATTTCAGGCTGTTTACAGTTACTTCCATGCATTCCTCAGAGTGACATCACTCAAAATTTTTGCTATACTTTTTGGTATGCCTTTTATTTCTAGTTAGTTACGTGTCATAAAAGCAGAACCGACTTACAGTGACCCTAAGAGGGCTTCCAAGGTAAGTGAGATGTTTAAGGGGTGGCTTTACCAGTTCCACTCCCCCAGTGTGTTTCCATGGTTGAGCGAGGATTCAAACCCTGGTCTCCAGAGTCCTAGACCATCGCTACACCACATAGGGTACCTTATTTATTTCTAGGTACATTTTTAAAATGTATCCTTAAATTATTGTCAGTGTTGCTTCTTGTAGTCCCGAAAACCAACAGCAAAAATGATGTGTGGGTATGGGTGTTTTTTTTTTAAAGAACAGTAATGATAATCATGTGTTGTCAAGTCAGTTCTGATTTATGGTGGCCCTTTTCAGGGTTTTCTAGGGAGAGAATACTCAGAAGTGGTTTTCCTTCCCTTCTTCTGGAGGTGCTCTGGGACTCTGCAGCTCGCCCAAGGTTGCACAGGCTGGCTGTCCTCATAGGAGGCACAGTGGGGAATCGAACTCCCAAACTCTGCCAGGTACCTAACCCACTGAGCTATCAAGGGATTTTTTTTTAAAAAAAAAGATTAGCCCATCTCTTTCCCATCCTTCCTTCTTCAAACAAGATGTGCTGTTCTGCTGATTTTGTTCCAGTCTCCTCCGCCACTGAAATCATTGACGGAAACTTCCAAATAAATGCATGCTGTTTGAGACAGAAACGAAAGGCTGGATTACCCTAACCTGATTGCCCACAATGCTTTTTGGAAAGGTAGCTCATTAGCATGAGAAAGCTCGTGCAACATCCTTTCCCTGTTCTTCAAAAACCTCCAGGACTGGAAAAGACTGGAAGAAGAAGGGATGTGTATACATGTGTGTGTGTCCGTGTGCGCATGGGTGTGTGTGCATGCACGCTTAATCCCTTTCTGGAGCCTGACCAAATTTCCCTTTTGCCACTATGACTGGAAACGGCGCCTTCAATATTTAATGAAATGCTTATGTTGCTGCACCTGGATACATTGTCAGCTCCGGGTCCCCTGTGGGTCATTACTGCAGCCATCTGAAAGGGGACAGACTGTTCATCTATGGCAGTAATGCTTGTCCTAAAGACTTGAGAGCTACAAAGCAGTGGGAGAGCCAAGTTATGCCGGTGCCGATCTTGGGGAACCGCTCAGCCACGGGGCACAAATCTTCCTTGCCGACCTTCAACAGGCGGTGTCGGAGACGGCCATAATTCTGGGAATCAGATCATAGGTGCGAGATCCAACTTGGCAACCTCGAGTTCATTTGCAGAAAGCAAGAGAGCAAGAAGGCCAGCCAGAGCGAAACCCCCCCCCCCCCGTCAACAGGAAGAAAAAAAGAAATACTGATTCATACTCTTCCTGCCTAATGATCCGATGCATCAATAGCTCAAACCATCACAACAAGCAGATGTCCTAAGTTAATATAGACTTCCCTGGGATTTTAACTGGGAAAACACAGCCTTTCAGAAGCATTTGTCTTTTTCGGCTTTGCTCAGGATCTGCTGAGTCCTGGCACAGGATCCCATGTACAGACGAGAAACTCACAGCCCTTCTTCGTCCGGCCCCCACTCCACCCCCGCACCCATCACTTCCTCCCCGACTAATGGAATTTAATTACCTTAGTGGTATTAATCATCTGTACAGTAGAGCAAAGTGTATTTTATTACCACTTTTAAGGGTTATCGGCACAGTTATTTCAAATGAACTGTCAAACTGCATTACGTGTCAAGCATGCCAGCTTTGAAATCCTGCAGCAAGGGTGGGGGCCGAAGAGAGAGGTCCCTTTGGAAAGGAGAGGAAAAGAGAAGACAATATTTCTGAAATTAAGTGTGTTTTCTAAGGGTGGACAGAGACTGAAAGCTTCTAAAAAATTTATGGAATTTATTGGGATGGGGCATTGGAAGAGGATTTTGCTACATATTTCCCGGTGAAGGAAGAATTCTCTAACAGTTTTGAGAGAGTGACCCATAGTCCATTTCCATCCAGGAAATTCCAGCATAGTGAATATTGAATAAACTATACTGCAAGTTCATACTTTATATGAAATCTGAAATACTGCAGCAGGTCATGTCTTTTGTAAATCTGGGGGAAATATTTTATCTTTAAAAGTTACATCAATCAAAGTTAGATGACCTGCCCCCTGCAAATTACACACCTACCGACCTGGCTGAAATTCGCAAGACTACAGCATGCATTATATCCAGAAAACACTCTGATGGGCCTTGAAAAGTGTCAGCTTGTATTTCATGATGGACCTGAGAGGCTTATTTCCCAATAGTGAATGCTTGTCTGTATTTGGTTTTTAGAAAAAGGCAGTTCTCATTTATTTAAAATGCTTTCCTCCACACAAGAAGCTGGCCACACAAGCTTCTCTCTCTTTCTGTCTCTCAATCTCATTCTCGATCTCTCTTCTCTAAACAAGATTTTAAAAAAGGGTGTCATTAGAAAACAAAACAGCGAGAGAGAGAGAGAGAGGGAGATTGACTAAGAAACGATTGCTAAAATCCTGTTCATTTTTTCTGCTGGCATAGTGGCCCATCGTAGAAGGGTCACCTGTAGAGGTCTTGTACTAGGACTTCCTAGTACAACTGGAAGTACAAGTGGAAGCCTTGTTGGCTTCAACAGGTGATCCAGTGTGCAATGAAGATCAGGCACTCCCTGTCAGATGGATTCTGCTATACCTTTCTGTGGTAGGGTTGCGAATAACACTTCCTGAATATCTCTTTGATTTAGACAGTCTTGACATGACCAGACACCTCAACAAGGAATTTCCAAGCCCAAGTGTACTCCTTTTCTCAAGATTTTTGCAATTTGCACAAGATGCCTCTGCACAAAACTCAGGTCTTCTCCCTTTGTGAAGCTAAGCACGCACAAACACCATGCAGAAAAACCAGAAGGTCTAGTTGATGGATCAAAAAAATCCAAAAGTCCAGAAGATAATGCTTCTGCTTTTCAGAAGCCCACGCAAGATGCCAGCACCTGCTATGGCTTTGCAGGATTTGAACCCTTTGCCTCGAAATTATTCTTGTCATATATATCTTGCGCTCTCTAAGGCAAGGAGGAAAATGTAGTTTCTTCCTCTTGCATGGGATGACATCAGAAGTAAGGATCTACATCCCTATGAACGACAGGTCAAAAAAGGAACTGCAAGCTGAGGTAAGGAAGTCCCACTAAATCCTCACATGACTCCTTTCCAAGATGGAGGGTCAATCCACAGAGATGTCGGAACAAAGCGTGGTAGCATCAAAGAGGACTCTGGTGGATACATAGAAAGATACACAGAAAGAGTATATCTCTGAGTACCAGCTGCTGAGAACCAGCCATGAGAGAGGTCTATTGCAGCTAGCTGGCAACAAGATGGTGGGCATGGTGATCCTCTGGTCTCGTCCAGTTGGGTATTTCTTCAGTTCTCATTTATTTACCTGTTTAAGAGTCAGATTCCCTGTCCTGCCTCCTCACCTGAGTGGGCAATCACCCAGGGGAGGTAGGGGAGGGAAGCGCCCGTGGCACCCGTGGAACACCTGTGCAGGTGCTGCGCTTAACCGGGCGGAACCGCCAAACTGTGGTTCATGCCCATCTCTAGAACTGACGTATCATACACCGTGTAATGGACAATTTGTGGTTGGTTCACAAACACAAAAATAAATGGTAGCACTACATCAACTACAGATCCCAGTTATTGTGGATCAATTGCAAACAATGAAAATATTACCAGTTACGACCAATATTATCAATTGCAACCATCAGCAATGTGTTGAATTTGGGCAATGTGCAACTTTTCAAATGTTTATAATACAACCCTACAAACCTCTTCTCAGAAGTAATTCCCACTGAGTTCAATGGCCTGACTTGTATACTTCAGAGTCACTTAAAGGACTTTCTGATCTTTCAAGGGATTTCAACCTGGACTTCCTACAGTTGAGGGTCAACACATTAACACAGAGATTGCCAGTCATTTTCCTTTTCGTCACACATTTTCACCCAGTTATAAATACCACTGTATACCTTGACTTTATCATAGAATTCCTCCAGTCCTGAAACTCAGGACTGCCTCTCCAGTGTGAGCTTCAAGGGTGAGGGGGTCCTTAGGCCAAGATGCGCTTGGTGGCCACCATCATGATTAATCCTGTCTCCTCTTTGTGACTATTGATCATCCTTTTGTCTGCCTCCCACCTAGATTCAATTTGCACTTCCACCTACAGGGAGAGTGAACCATAAGTGGAGACCACTTTTCCCTTCTTGTTCACGCCACTGGTTGTTTAGAGAAGGTAAGTGAAAAGGCAATGACAGGAAGAAGGCGGAGCAGTGGGAACATGAAGCTTGCTGAGGTCACGGTTTAGACTTGGACAGATGCTCAAGAATCCAACATCTAGAATCTGTCCTGGATCTTCCATCCAACATCTGATGAGACCCAGATCTGCTTAGCTTCAACGAACGTTTCTCACCTTCTGCCTTCAACATATCCTCGGACTATATAACCATGTATCAAGAATAAAGAGTTTCCCTTGGCCCAATGCCCATATTTAATGTTCCGATATATTCTCAGAGGCCATCTTCTAGTGGTGGATGGAGCCAAAGGGAGAACAACAGGACCAAACTGCCAGTGTATTTTGTCTGAAAGCTCCCATTTCCATAATTAGCCTTTCAGAAGGGGAGGAACCCCATTCAAAACTGGGAAAGCACCAGATGACACTCTTATTACGAAATTACATCAGATTGGGACATCAGGGGGTTCAGATTCATCTTCAGGATTTGAGGTTCCTTACCCTTTGTAGACAGCCATCCATCTATATCAGTGGTTCCCAACCTTGGGTCACCAGATGTTTGGGGACTAAAACTCCCAGAAGCCTTCACCGCTAGCTGTGCTGGCCAGGATTTCTAGGAGTTGTAGTCCAAGAACATCTGGGGATGCAAGTTTGTGAATCCATGATCTATATACATCCTTTTGCTTGCAAATAAATAGGGACTGAATGTTCACAGCTGGCATGTTGTGCCCGATGTTGTTTTGTTTTTAATATTCATATTATTAATCTAGCTTGCTGCGTGTGTTTTAAAAAATGTTATACGTAGTTCGCCATCCCGCTCCTTCCACTGCTTCTGCATCCAGCTCACTCCACATTCTCTCGTACTTGGAGAATCCATGCTTGAAAAAAAAAATGGGAAGTTCAGTTTCATTCCACTATTGATCTGTCAGACAAGAACCTAATCAATCTTCTTTATAAGCTATTAAAGCAGAGCAAGAGAAATGAACTCACCTGATACATTCAACATTGATTGCTTCTTTCTAAGAACCGAATGTCAGTCTTATCTGCTACTACAGCTGCGATTCAATTTTTCAGAAACAAGTTTTTCTTCTTGTTGGTTTCCCAAGAAATAAAGTGTGTGTGTGTGTGTGTGTGTGTGTGTGTGTGTGTGTGTGTGTGTGTGAGAGAGAGAGAGAGAGAGAGAGAGAGAGAGAGAGAGAGAGAGACTTAAAAGAAAGAATATTACAGTTATCAAGATTAACAAGAATTATATTAGCTGAAAATTGAGGCATTGGTAATATGTCCCATGCTACAAAGATGTTTCCTACCCTATAGAGGTGACTACCCTTGAATGACTACCTGGAATGATTGGACATGGTTGAATTTTGTCCAGTTGTATTTTTGCCATTCTGGATATGTTTTACAACAACAACAGTCTAGGTTTGTGAATTGATTTTGTCCAGATGGAGATGAGAGATGATTCAGAGGACTTTGGCCATGGTGGAAACTTCGGGATTAAGTTTCAGATTTACTACTTTTTCACCGCAGCAGTCAAAGAAAGAGATGACAAATAAAATTTAAGCTTTAGATACAACGCTAGAATCCAGTTCTGGATTTATGCGGCGTAAGCATAGTTGTGGAAACGGTGGAAGCAAACTGTTGCTAATTAATGGATAGCCACGAGCATTCCTGGTCATACTCGGAGTCATGTGATTGGCCGGTGAGTGGCAACTCATTAATTAGCACCCATCGGCCAGCGCAATGTGTCCCGTTACACTTACATCAAACCACCTCTTGCAAGCACTGGATAAGAGCACTTTGGTTCCCCCCACCCAACTTCCCTCTTTGACGATGGGGAAGGATGCTCTCAGCCCGCATTTGCAGGGGTTGTCAAGGTCCCCAACTTGGGATTCCACTGCCTCCTGCAAGTGCCATTCGAGAAGTTATCTAGTCCACTGAAAGCTGTGGGCTCCACACCCCACTCCAAATCCAGTTTACTGTTCTGGCTATATTAGTGGCAGCCGGTGTCTGTGATTCCACTGAGGTAGATTCAACATCTTGGATAATTCTTGTAAAGCGCAGAGTAAAACCCACACTGGATTCACAGCATGCACGAACACATGAAACTGCAGTCGCCAACCACAACAGTGTGCCATACCAGGAACTGACTCTAGGTCTGCGTAATCTAAAGTCCACCTCACTTCCCTTGCCTGTTTGGTGGCAACCGCTCTGTGTTTTTCATTCCCAAGCAGGGAGTGAAAAACAAAGCTGTTTTGACCCTCTCGCGCCATCATATGAGGCCGATGGACTGTGTCTGATTTGGTCGAACAAGTTGTGCTAGCGTGAATTCTTGTTTTTGAGAACGATGGGTATTTCAGGCTTCTCGGAAGACAGAGTCCGGAGGTTATATTCCAAAGCTTCTGTTCAGAAGCTTCACTAATGCAGGATAGGAGAGGATTAGATGCAACCATATCATGGAGCCAGATACCAAGATTGCAATGGAGTTCCTGCTGAGCTTGTTTTATTTTCCTTAATACTAAATTGATTCCTGGAATATTAACTGTGCACACTTTCTCAGAAACCCCATCTATTCGCAATATGTGGATATAATTTCCCCCAGGAAGATATGATGGCGCATTCAATCTTATGTTTATTTATTGCATGTGTGCCATACACACATGCCATACACACACACACACACACACACACACACACCAACACACCCATACACACACACACAATGACAGGGACAGCTTTTTGAGAATGTTCCAGTCAAATTAAATTAATTTCTAATTAATTTTCACTGGCTATTTCCGAGAGGAAACCTTTCATCAGCATCATTCAGGGTCTGAAAATTACAATATTAACTAATAGCAATTAAATAATAATTTATTAATTTCAGTAATTTTAATTATCTCCTCTGATTAAATTACCTGTTAATCAGTTTCACACTGCTTTTGTTATTCATTAGTTCATTTAACAATGAAAGAGAGAGACCTACCCTCTCTAAGATATATTTATGTCTTGTTTAAATGGGTCAAAGAAAATTACTTCTGAATGTCAACTTTACTTTTCTGCTTATTATATATCTCTCTCCCCTGCAGAAGTAACTTTTAAACAAAGTTTAGGCACTTTGAATGAAAAACGGATGTCAAAACAGGTGACTTGATAAGACAAGAATCAGAAAGAAAGAAATGGTTCAAAATACAAGAGCACCTACATCAAACATGGCGGAAGAAAGACCACCAGCTAAGGACGACATCAGATGCTCAATAAATGCAATTAATGCATTTCCTAGTTGTATGGTTGTAATTAATGTGCACAGATTTTGCAATAAAAATGCAGTTTTGCTACATGGAATTGGTAAGGGGTGTTGAACACTTTCTGTGTCTGATGATCTCCAGAGAAAAATGGTCTCTCCAAAGCTTCTGCTTGTGTTTGAAGGGAAGATCCTGGTGTCACCAATGGAAGCTTCCTTCAACATGCCAGTAGGAGTCAGAGAAGATGCTGCAGAAAGCGAAGGAGGGTCACCCACAGGACTTGGAAGCCATTTTGGACACCACCATAGCATCTTTGACACCTGATTTTGGATCCAAGCAAAGTTGGGCCTTGTAAGCAGTAGCATGGCCCATGTTAAGGATCTCTGGATAGGCTAGGAAAGAATCCTGTCTGAAATCATACAGTGCTGCTGCCAGTCAAAGTTGGTTATATAAGGGTAGCAGGACCCTTTGACTCAATAGAAGGCAACTTCTAAAATGCCTGCGTATCCAAAACATCTACTTCTGTTTCATTGACTACGCAAAAGCCTTTGACTGTATGGACCACAGCAAACTATGGCAAGTTCTTAAAGAAATGGGAGTGCCTGACCACCTTATCTATCTCCTGAGAAATCTATACGTGGGACAGGAAGCAACAGTTAGAACTGGATATGGAACAACTGATTGGTTCAAAATTGGGAAAGGAGTACGACAAGGCTGTGTATATTGTCCCCCGGCTTATTTAACTTATATGCAGAATACATCATGCGAAAGGCAGGACTGGATGAATCCCAAACCGGAATTAAGATTGCCGGAAGAAATATCAACAACCTCCGATATGCAGATGATACCACTCGGATGGCAGAAAGTGAGGAGGAATTAAAGAACCTCTTAATGAGGGTGAAAGAGGAGAGCGCAAAAAATGGTCTGAAGCTCAACATCAAAAAAACTAAGATCATGGCCACTGGTCCCATCACCTCATGGCAAATAGAAGGGGAAGATATGGAGGCAGTGACAGATTTTACCTTCTTGGGCTCCATGATCACTGCATGGTGACAGCAGCCACAAAATTAAAAGACACCTGCTTCTTGGGAGGAAAGCGATGACAAACCTAGACAGCATCTTAAAAAGCAGAGACATCACCTTGCCGACAAAAGTCCGCATAGTCAAAGCTATGGTTTTTCCTGTAGTGATGTATGGAAGCGAGAGCTGGACCATAAAGAAAGCTGACCGCCGAAGAATTGATGCTTTTGAATTGTGGTGCTGGAGGAGGCTCTTGAGAGTCCCCTGGACTGCAAGGAGAACAAACCTATCCATTCTAAAGGAAAGCAACTCTGAGTGCTCACTGGAAGGACAAATCCTGAAGCTGAAGCTCCAATACATTGGCCATCTCATGAGAAGAGAAGACTCCCTGGAAAAGACCCTGATGTTGGGAAAGTGTGAGGGCAAGAGAAGGGGACGACAGAGGATGAGATGGTTGGACAGTGTCATCAAAGCTACCAACATGAATTTGACCCAACTCCGGGAGGCAGTGGAAGACAGGAGGGCCTGGCATGCTCTGGTCCATGGGGTCACGAAGAGTCGGACACGACAAAACGACTAAACAACAACAAAATCCAGTCAGAGATTAGCTCATCTCAACAGCATGGAATATATACCAGCTTCCTGTTATCAGTGAGATTTCTCCTAAGCAATGGTAGTCTTTCTTAATTTGTTTTGGATCTTGCTGAGATCCTAGGGAGGAAATTCCCCCCTCACCACTCATCTCATTCATTAATCTGACAGTCTATTTTGAAGTGCAGGAGGTCATCATGACAAACATAAACCCCAATAAAGAGACACTAGAAATGCAGGCAGTTGGATTAGGCCCTATCAACAAATCAGGACCTGGTCTTTTGTGAAGTTACTGGCTCTTAATTGCTCATTGAAGGACAAACCGCCCTCACATTTTGCATTACAACTGGGATTGCTTGCAACAATGTAATATTTCTGGGGGGGGGGGAACCATTTCTCTTCCAGGCAATGAGAGTGTCACAGCTAAACTCAGAGGAAAACAAGAAGCCCAAATTGGCAGATGATGTCACAGCCTCTGTTACTCAGAAAATCCTAGCTTGGACTCCACTACACTAGTCTCCATTCCCCATTCCTTACTCCAATTTGCCACACACTGGTCCTCATTTATGTCTGCCTGAGGGTGAGAAAGGCTGTCGAACTTGTAGAAACCATGTTCTGACAAGCACACCAGAAGACATTAAGATGAACAACTTTTAGTGTAGTAAGGCAGAGGTCGTCAACCCCCGGTCCGCGGCCCGGTGCCGGTCCGTGGCCTGAGCCAGACCGGGCCGCGAAGACAGACCTCCCTCCGCACGCACTCCCCTCCTCACAGCTGCTTTGCGCATGTGCGCGTGTGCCAGTGCCGGCGTGAGCACTCCCACACCCCTTCACGCATGTGCCCGAGTGACCGAGCGTCTGCGCGAAGGGGTGGGCAGGCGCGCGGGCGGGCATGCAGGTGTCCCTGCGCATGCGCGAAGGGGTGGGGGAGCGCTCATGCCGGCGCTGGCAGGCGGGCGCTCCCCCACCGCTTCGCACATGCGCCCAAGAGAGCGCACGCACGAAGGGGTGGGCGAGCGCACGGGCGGTCGTGCAGGCGCCCCAGCGCATGCGCGAAGGGGTGGGGGAGTGCTCACGCCGGTGTTGGCAGGCGGGCGCTCCCCCACCACTTCACACATGCGCCCGAGAGCGCGCGCACACCCGCGCGCACCTGTGGGGGGGCCACCTTCCTCGGAGGCTCAGCCAGTCCACGGTCCCAAAAAGGTTGGGGACCGCTGTAGTAAGGCATTGGTGCCTTTAATGTCTGTGTGAGAAGCGAGAAATTCACCAGAAGCATTTTCTCCATTTCTGCATTGCCATTGTCAGTCCTTCCTTCGTTCCTTCCTTCCCCTTTACTTTTGCCGACATATAAGAGGAGCTCTCTCAGAAAATAGTTGGCATATCTGCAAGTGAACCTACCTTAGAAACTACATTTATTTTGGGTACTAAACAGAGACACTCCTGTCATGACTGGGAAACACTGCCAGGTGTTTTTTTGTTTTTTGTTTTAAAGAAAGGACCAATTAATAATTTCCTTTAGAAAAAAAAGTCAACTGGCTAAATGAGATGGATTTTTCCATTCACAACACAGACGAAAGGAATCTACAATGTGTGTTTGCCTTTAAGAACATTATCTATGTCTTTTGTTAAGTGATTTGTAATTGTTTTTAAATTGTTGATCTCTCTTTAATGGTATATTTGCAGCTGTGCGGCTGTTTAAATTCTCATTGCAGAAGCAATTTTTGGATTAACGTAAATTGTTCATCCATCTTTTGATGCTCTTAAAAATGTGAAGAGGAGCAGAGGGGGAAAACTTGAAGAAAAGGCGGGAGAAGGCTATAATATGCTATTATTAAAAGATGCATTGTGATAACACCTTTAAATATTTATATAGTCACTGATTATATATTAAACAATTCTCACATGAACTTGCTGAAAACCCATTAATATTATTATTAGATTTCAGAAACACCTGCAGACTCTGTGAGATGGGGGCCCATCTTCTTAGTTCCTGTAAAGCTACATTGAAATCTTTCCCTCATGCCCCAGGCAATTTTCAGACCCTTGGTAGCCATTGCGGCTTATGTGACTCCTCCACCCTGTGCTCTGATCGTGAGGTTCTGTCACATATAAAGAAATCACAGTATTCTTTTCAATGCTGAGAAGAGGGAGAGACCGGAATAAATGTGGTTCACATTTTTCATACATATTGGCCAAAATCTTGTTGTTTAGCTTAGTAAATCGGAGTACAGTAGGCCCATTGAATCTTGAGGATTTGGTGAGTCAACTCCTCCATAAGTTCCATTGGTTCAAATGGGCCTATTCTAACTGTCAGTTACTTTAGCATAGTAAATAGAACAGGCCTATTTGAGTCAGTAGAGGAGTTGACTGACTAAATTCCCATTGATTCAGTGGGTCTACGTTAGTGTGATTTATTAGGCTAAGCAACAGGATTTGAGCCACTGACTTAATTTCACACAAACCAGAAGACAATCACCTTTTCTTTTTTGTACTTCTCTAAATTTTGCATAACAGTTTTTAAATAGGGGGAAGTATTCAAAGATGTGTACAATGAGGGATAGAGTATATAAATTATATACAGTACATTAGGATGAAATACTGCAAAATGCAACTTTTAGGGGAAATCGGCTCAAAACACATAGTATTGTTTATGTACATGAAATAGTGGGTGGAAGTGGATCCTGTATACCTACCAAGAACACCAAATTGTGCCAAGTAGGGCTGTACCAGGTGTCAAAATTAGATGGTGTGGTGGCTGCTCTTCAGTCACAGACAGGAGGTAAAAGTTAAAGAGTGGGTTGTCCCACACTCTCCTGTTGCCTGCAGTGGAACGCAGACGTCCATGCAGATGTTCTACACACAGGTGACAAAAAAGGATTTTAAAAAACTATGTTGGGGGGATGTGAGCATTGACTTAAATTACTAAGGCCCTTATGAAAGGAACTGAGAGGGTTCATGTCTGAGAGGGGGAACCAGGGCCATCCTGCTCCTGGACTGCCCCTGAAACTACTAAATCATCCTGCCTTCATAGCTTAGATGTGAATATATTGGACAATCTCCCTCATAGGGGAGGCAGTATGGCACAGCGGTTGAAGTGCCACAGTGGGTTTGGAAGATCCATATCGAAGGCATCACTGTGAGTCATGCAATGCTCAGTGAGAGACCTTGAGCCAGCCACTTTGCTCACCATGGCCTACCCTGAAGGGCTGTTATGAAGACAGAGCTGAGGTATGCTGCCTTTAGCTCAGTGTAGAAAAGGTGACATAGAAAATAGCTAACAAGAAGAGTTATTATTATTATTAATAATAATAATAAAAGAAGGACAGCAGAAGACATTTCACTACCTCGAGGAGAACCACAAATGGTATTCTTTACCCACCCAATATGGGCAGTACCTTCAGTCCGCCAAGCTGTTAGGATACTTGAGACAAAATGTCCCTTGAGTGTCTCATCATAACCAGGGCAGTAAAAATAGCATATTAACCAACTGAACAATGATCAGCTTATTGTCTTTTCACAACAATGAGATCTCTTGCTTGAGGTGGCTTCCATGGGTGTGCCATATTTATGTTTTCTTTGGGTGAGGGTTGGACTCCAAATCCCAGAATTCTCCATTGTGGGAGTTCAAACCCTGAGACCTACACTAAATTGTGCTCACCTGGAGAAAGGCCTAGGAATACCAGCAAGCACTGGGATACCTTTCCCCCCCCCCTAACAGTAAACTAGGGCAAAGCCCAGCCTATCCGAGGCCATGAGACCTTCCAGCTTGGCCTTCCCCAGGGTGAGCATAATCCAGGTGTCCGTTTGGCAGACAGAATTCACGTGTGCTACATAATAAACAGAAAATCTAACAATATCCTTAGGGATACATGAAATAGCATGTATTATATATATGTTATTTCATCAGCAACCAAAACAACAACACAATAAGAACTAATGCATTGAGGTGCTTTTAAGACTAACAAATGTATTCCAGTTATTATACTTTTGTGGATTACAATCGATTTCATCACACACAGCACCATTTCCTGTACGTGATTGCAGACCAGATTTTCGAAACAGAATTCCTTCATGGATTCATGAGGAAATGCTATCCAGTGAAATCAACAAAATTTATTTCCGAGTAATATATGGAGAACTGCCACTGTTAGTAGGTTCTACCTCTCTCTGAAGAAGGGAATTATTTAGCTGTATTCCACTTATTGGGTTGAAAATAAATACATAACTAAATAAAAGTAAAACTGACTCAAGTTGCATCCTTTGTTTACACATAAATACGTTATTGATTCAGAATGGCTTGTTCATTTGCTTGAAAAAGTCTGGATCTAAAATTGATCCTCACTTTTAAACCATGTGTCCTGTGAACCTGACAGGCCTCGGGGGATATAAAACAGTATATCTTGCATTAATTGAAAAAAAAAAGAATTGAAAAATAAGATGCTGAAAAGTTTACCCTGCCAAAAAATAAAAAATAAAAATAAGAGCAAAAATGGGACTCTTTAGGAATATGATGGAAGACTTATGATGAAATGAGTATCTGTGTCTTTTATCTGTGAGAGCAAAAAATGTGAGAATATCTCATTTTTATGCTTACAAATTATTGTAATAGGGATTCAGAATTCTCTGGAATTCCTTGCCTGTTTCTAGAAACCACACCTGGCGGGCCAGAGGGAGATATTTCTTGTTGAACTTGACATAGGTTTTTACATTTGGCAGAATGCTTTTTGTGCAAATAAATGCAGATTGTGCAAAACGACAACAACTGCTCACTTTTAATAGGCAACGAATGAAGTGGTCATGAGGCAAGAGAATGTAGGTGAGGAGATAGAATGGATGATACCATTTTAGAGTCAAAGAGAGCAAATGCTCATCCATGTTTTTAAAAAAGAAGCACAGATGATGGCAGGGATTGACATTCAACTGATTTGGTTGGGAAATGCAAGTCAATGCAAGTCAGATCTACTCCTTTCTCAAAGATTTGTTATTTACACTTAACTGTTAATGAATGTGTGTGTTGCAGTGTTGGGAACTAGGCTGGGTCGCTGCCCAGAGATGAATGAATGAATGAATGAAATATTTATTTATTTTATTTATTTATTTATTCGATTTCTATCCCGCCCTTTTAGACAAAGTCTACTCATAGATGGGTGGTTAGAGAGACAGACAGACAAATCAGTGACTCTTAACCATTTTTGGGTCACAAACCCCTTGGAGAATCTGATGAAGTCTGAATTTGATGAAAGATACAGACTTCCTACTTAGAGTGCAGTAATGGACAAAAATCAATTATTAAAACAAAACCAGAAGAAGATGGCATGAATGTATTTGAATAAACGTAGATTGTTGTACATGAAAAAAATAAAACGTCCCCTGAAAATAAGCCCTAATGTGTTTTTGGAGCAAAAATTAATATAAGACCCTGTCTTATTTTCGGGGAAACACGGTAATAATAATAATATCCCCAATATATGCATCTGTGTATGTGCATCCATGTATATGTCGTATTCTATGTGTGCATCTCTGAACCTTTGAATCTCTAGTGTAATTAAGGAATCACTTCATTAAATCTTTTACATTTTAAAATTATAGTGTGAGAAGAAGGTCTTTTCAGAAAGAAAGATAATAATAACTGTGCTTGAAAGATTTCTCCAGAAGCACCGAACAAGATGTTAATAAGAAAGTGAAAAGATAAGCAGAAACGGAGTCAGTGAAAAATTCTATATTTGTATTATAAAGGCATTGTTTTCACTGGTGGCACCTTATTTTTCAAGTACATAAAGAGAATGCAAGCTAGAGCAGGGTGAGACAAAGATCAATGCTGAATGTATTACCTTGCAGTGGTCAGACTCAGTTTAATAAGAAAAGAATTGATCCATTAAGCTAAACCTAATTCTTTGCCGAAAATGGTTGAAATCTATTCCTTATATTGCGAGCTTCATAAGGACCTATAATATTTGGACGAAACAACCCAGAGCTGAGTTTAATCAGATTAAACGTATTGCAAAATACACTTAACAAGAATCTATCAAGTTGTTAATGATTGCTATTAATAGCAAACAATTTTTGTATAGAACTTTTTTGTTATTACAGCTGTTGTAAAAATATAGGACTGTGCAGAACAAGGTCGGGGCGGGGCGAGGTGAGTGTCTTTTTGGTAGTTTGTAACAGCTACAGTGGCAGGCCTGAAACCCTGGCTTACAAGATCTAAGTAATTTATTTCATCAATCCAGTTTTTAACACAAAGCGAAATTTGATTCATAAAGAATTTAAGTGTTGGCCATTAACACTCGCAGGGAAGTTCCGCAAGGGCAGGAACAACGGTTTATGGCCGGGCAATGTGGTGTGAGACAACACAGGGAGAATGGAATAGTTTTTTTCCCCTTGCTGCCAAACTTTCAGAATCATCTTAGATGCCAGGGTGGTCATTCTAGGGTTCAATACATGTCCAAAGATGTTCTACATGGAGATTTTGGCCACTTGTAATATTTGCAGGACAAGATATCAAGAATCTTTCAGAGGTGGTCTCAGACTGGATGGTCTCTTGGTTTTAAAAGTAACTAAGTTACACTTACAGATCTGAAGCTCCCAAAATAGTTATTTCCTATAGACTTTTAAAAATATATACTGTAGTCTGTGTTAAGCTCAGTGATTCCATGCTACACAGCAGAACTAAGGATACATAAAGAACTTTTTTCTGTGTCCATTAACTGATGCTTAGACTATGGCTGAAATCCTGTTGTGTAGCTCTGAGTGTGCAGAGGTTGGGAGTTCAGTCTCCCACGGTGCCTCCTTGACAGGGGCTGGACTTGATCTTCTACAAGGTCCTTTCCAGCTTTGCTGTTCTAAGATTCTTATTAGAGATGCCAGGTGTTCAGCAGTTCCTGGCCCCACCTCTTTCCAGTGAGCACCCACTCAGAGGAAGCCATCTGGGTTCTCTGCCCCGCCTCCTCCAGGCACTGCCTCTGAGTGGGTGTCCACCGGAGGAGATGGAACGGAGAACTGCCAAACCCCTGTTCATCCAAAGGACGAACCAGCACAAACCGCTGAAGTGGCGGTTCGTGCCCATCTCTTCTTCTTCTTCATCATCATCATCATCGTTGTCGTCGTCGTCATCATCATTGTTTATTATTGTTGTTGTTGTTGTTTCTGGTACATGCAACTTTGTCACACTGTATATGTGTTATGTGCACCACCCTGAAATTGCCTTTTAATCAGAGGTCATTCCCGATGGGCAAAAGTGAGCACAACAGTAGTTCCTGCTATTTGAAGCTTCCTGGAAAACTGAACATGTATTTCCCTGGTATTGATGTTCTTACAATTGATTGCACCCAAATTGCAAGCTACTTTGCCTATGCTTCTACCCTTCTTAAAGTTGCCTGTGTTAAACTCCACAACTCCATGCCATGCAGTAGAATCATGAATACATAACACTATCATTACATCCATAGATTTTTGCTTTAAAAAAGCTTGAAAGTGGCCCTCTGATCATGTCCATTTCCACTGGACAGGGCTGATGCAATGTACAGTGGACCCTCGACTTACGGAATTAATCCGTATTGGAACGGTGGCTGCAGGTCGAAAAGTCTGTAGGTCGAAGCTCCATTGACCTACAATGCATTGAAAACCGATTAATCCGTAACCGGCCGTTTTTGGTCCATTTTGTTTGATTTTCCGGTCTGTAGGTCGATTCTCCGGCCGCAAGTCGAACCTAAATTTTGCGGCCAGAGAAGTCTGTAACTCGAAAAGTCTGCAGGTCGAGCCGTCTGTAAGTCGAGGGTCCACTGTAGTGAGGATGATAGATGTTTCTTGGACTCTGACATCATCTGCCTCTCCCCTGGCGGAGCATGGCCAGTCAGAGTAGAAGCCGCTTAAATTGGGCATAGAACAAAAGGCAGCTTTGTTTGTTCCAAGGAAAACCTCACACAGTTGGTTCATGGTCACATGGCTGGGTCACTGAATCATGGAATCTCATAGGGTGTGCTCACAAGTACAAGAAGACTGGAACAATATCAAAAGTGTGGTGTAGTGGAAAAAATGACAGACTAGGACTTTGGAAAACAGAGTTCGAATCCCCGCTCAGCTACGGAAACTCACTGGGGCAGTGGAACTGATAAAAACCACTCCTTAAATATCTCACTTACCTTGAAATCCCTATTAGGGTCACTCTAAATCACTTCTGACTTGACGGAACAGAACACACACACAGAGTGCAGAAGTGTTGCGCTAAATAGCCTGAGTTCTACAGATAAATCTAGGACTTTGGTTTGCTGTCCTGTCCCCATTAAATATCGTAATGAGCACAGCATCCACAAAAAGAAACTAGAACATGTCATAAAAATACAGGCTGGGAGAGTCGAGCAGGTAAATAGTCTCCCTATAGGGAGTTGGGCAGCTGGCTGCAGAGCCAGGGGGAGAAGAGCCAGCTTATGTAGCCTTGGGCAAGCTGCACAGTCCCAAAGTGCCCCCAGAAGAAGGCACAGGTAAATACATAGAAAATACATTGAAAACCCTGGAAAGGGCTGCCCTAAGTTGGATTCAACAGCGCTTAATTAAATAAATTATGGCTGTTTGCTAATACAATGCATAGCAGGGGGGAAAAAGATCAAGCAAGCAGAACTAAGATCCGGCCTGTGTTCAGCTTCTGAAGGAGAAGTAGGAAAATCCTCTGGTTTATCTAACGCCATGAGGTTCTTTTTCACTCATAATATAAACACATCTGAAAATTTAACTAAAACTTTTCAGTGGAATTAAGTTCTCCCCAGTTTCTGCCAACCAAATTCAAGATGTCCAGCAAGGAGAGGACTAGGTTATACCTGCCAGCCATGTCAGTGTTAAATTTTTTCGAATTAAAAAAAAAAAGAAAGAACTTTAATTTGGTTCATGTGTTACTGAATCATAGAATCATAAGGCCATCGAGTCCAACCCTCTGCTCAGTGCAGGAATAAAAATCAAAGCAGATCTGCCAGGTGGTTGTCGAAATTTATCTTGAATGCCTGCCATGTTGGAACACTCACCACCTCTCCAGGTAACTGGTTCCATTGTTGTACTGCTCTAATAGTTAGGACATTTTTCCTGATATTCAACTGAAATCTGGCTTCCAGTAACTTGAGCCCATTCTTACCTGTTCTGCACTTTGGGATGATTGAGAAGAGATCCTGCCCCTCCTCTGGGAGTTGTAGTCCAAAACATCTGGACTGGCAAAGTTTCACCCTTCCTGCAATAACCTCTGTGCAAAAGGAAGCTGGGATGATTTGCATGGTCCCTCCCTAAAGATTTTTCTGGACTAGGCAAGGTGGTCACCCTATTACTGAGGGCCTATTTGAGGAAGACATCACAGGGGTGGCTGTAATACTGGCTGTTTGCATAAGTAATAATAATCATGTGCCATCAAGTCAATTCTGACTTGATGTTTTTCAAGGTTTTCTAGATAGAGTGTCCTCAGAAGTAGTTTCCCATTCCCTTCTTCTGGGGGCACCCTGGGACTGTGCAGCTTGCCCAAGGCTACACAGGCTGGCTATTTTGGGATGTACACTGGGGAGTTGAACTCCCAACCTCTGGCCCTACAGCCAGACACCTAACTTGTTGACCGATCCAATTGTTTGAATAAAACTCAACATGAAAGGATTAATGACCATGAACAAGAAAGGGGGGAAAAACCCCTCTATAGTGCAAATAAGGTCTCTTTTTCTTATTCTAGAAGCGATACTATTGAACTGGCAAACAAAGGCAGCTAAATTCCTCTGTATTTGAACCCAGTTATCCCTGTGGGATGTGGTGGCACTGCGGGTTAAACCGCAGAAGCCTCTGTGCTGCAAGGTCAGAAGACCAGCCGTCGTAAGATCGAATCCACGCGACGGAGTGAGCTCCCGTCGCTTGTCCCAGCTCCTGCCAACCTAGCAGTTTGAAAGCATGTAAAAATGCGAGTAGATAAATAGGTACCACCTCGGTGGGAAGGTCACGGCATTCCGTGTCTAGTCGCGCTGGCCACGGAAACTGTCTACGGACAAACGCTGGCTCTACGGCTTGGAGACGGGGATGAGCACCGCCCCCTAGAGTCGGACACGACTGGACTAAATGTCAAGGGGAACCTTTACCTTTACCCCTGACTAGTTGAAGTTTGACAGTGGACTTTCTGCAATAAGAAAAAAGATATTGCACCAATAGATGTTTTCCTCCTTCCCCCACATTTTTGTGTTTATATATCAGGTTCTGTGTGACAATTCCAAGAACGATGTCCACATCCTTCGGCTGAATTGGAACAAAAACTAATCTACCTATGCAATTCAGGAGAGTTTTCTGTGTTCCAGGGACAGAATCCCTGTTTGAGCTGCCACCCCCCCATCATGTGGGTTCGCCATACACTTTCAGAACCCCAAAATGTGTTTGTGTTTGTGCGAGATAGAGAGTGACTGTGTGTGAGAGAGAGAGTCTGAAAATCTTCTAGCCATGAGCCTCTCTATACTTAGCTTGGTTGGTTCTCTGACGGTGGACGTGCAGCTTGCCATTGAGATACATGTAAAAACGTAACTGCTAGGTAGAACCTCTCAAGTGAGAAAGCCTTCAGTAACTCAGGACCACTTCCTTGGCACGATGAGGCAGCAGAGCTGCACTTTGTTGAGGTCATAATTAGAGACGGGGACGAACTGGAAAACCAGTGGTTTGTGATAGTTCGTGGTTAGCCCTGGTTTGCAGTTCATTTTCCTGGCCTGTGCCTGGTGGGAGCTACCTGCTCCTGCCTCTGCCTGCGCTCTGCCTCCTCTGCTGCCTGCCCGCCCCCTTCTACCTGCTTCTGTTGCCACCGCTATCAGCTGGGTGGCAGGCACAGGCTCAGCGGCGGTGGCCGGCTCCGAGAAGCCGGGCCTGCTGCCTTTGTGCATGCCCCCACGGCACAGTTGATCGGTGGGCACATGCTCAGAGGCAGCGGGCCCAGCTCCTGACTGGGAAGCTGGGCCAGCGGCGTCCTAGGATGGCCGAGGTGCTGGAGGAAGAGGAGGAGGCAGCGGCAGGTAGGGAGGCAATGGGGGCAGTGGGAAAGGGGGCAGGCAGGCGTCCCGCCTTGCTGAAACAAACAAAGTGCCGAGAGGGGGGGAAAGTTCGGTGCTTTGTTTTGCTTTGGCAAAATAGGATCCCTGAAGCCGGTCGCAGAGCGAATTGTGAACCAGCCCAGTTTGTCGGTTTTTCTGGTTCACAGTTCAGTTCATGGCCATCTCTAGTCATAATAAATTGGCATGCATTTTCCTACCTTCCTTGCAGAAAATCAAGGGTCAGCGAACTACCTGGCATGTGCATTCTTTTCTTTTCCTTTTTTTTGGGTGTGTGTGTGTTTCTTTTCATTTTATTTTATTTTGGACTCTAAATCCCCAAATTCTCCATTCTGGGAGTTCCACTTGCCAGACAAACCTCTGAATTGTCCTCACCTGGAGGAAAGGTTGAGGTGGAAAGCCTCATGCAGTTCCCAGCAAGAGGAGAGAACAGTTACCTTTTCCAACTGGAAAGTAGACCAAAGCGCAGCCTCTATCCCGGGCCATGAGGCTTTCCGCCTCCAAATAGTGGTTAAATGATAACTGCACGGGAGGTTCACCAGGAGGATATTCCAGAGATCATTCAGAAATGCATGCTGGCAAATACATGAGTTGCTCTACAGAATGAGGAATGCTGTCAACTGATATTTATATGGAAAACATTCTCAAAAAGATGACAGTTGACACAAATACATGAAGTTACTCATTAGCAATTGGTGTAAGTTTCGAGGGGAAAAGAAATTAAAGAAGGCATATTGTGGCTTTTTAAAGATATGACTTGTCTGCTTAATCTCAAAATGGTAAAAAGTATATTTGGATTAAAAACTGCATCACAAAAGGAATACATAGACTGAAATCCAGCATTAAGGCACAACTAGAGTTGGTTTAAGCCCTATGAAATGTTGGTTCAGCCCAAAGGGGTGGGACTAAGAAAGAGCAGGGCTGTGAGTAAGAGATTTAAATCAGAATGAGCAGGAGAGCTGAAAAGGCTGGAGCTAATGTTGCCACTTGACTGCTAAGGTCCTTGCCAACTTGGTCTACGGTTTTGAAGATTGTGCATGTGGAGCTGATTCTTTTATGTTCTTGACACCCAACCCATTGAGGAAGATATCTTGGATTTCTGTCTGAATTTGAATTCAAAAGGACACTTAAATTTTGCAATTTTACAAGCAACGTCTATATTGGTGCTCCTGCCATGGACGTAGGTGCACAAATTTATCTTGTTGTTGTTAGAATCACTCATTTTGTCTGTTATATAACTGTGAATAAGAAGAGACTCAGTTTGTGAAAGTGTGTTTGTGAGGCTCATCAATGGATATCTAAGTAAACAAATAGCCTCACATTCTTACACAGGCCCATTGAATGAGTGGGCATTTGGTGAATCAAGTCCTCCATCAAGTGCATTGATTCAATGGGCCTACTCTAGTTGTGACTTAAGGCTGGACCTTGTTAGTGTCCTCCTTACTTTTAAGGAGATGGCATTCTCTGTCTGGGGGAGATGCTTGAGATATATATATATATATATTTCATTTGCAGGTATGTACGTTTGTATTTATTGATTTGATTTATATTCTGCCATTCCTCCAAGAAATGGGATTCAAGGCAGCTAAACAACAGAATGACAAACGACCCACCCCAAAAGCAGGAAGAGGAAAACAAAGCCCCAAACTGTGCCAGTTTCAAACCTAAAAGGAAAAACGTTAAAAGCAAGCCAACGAATCGATGAAAACTCAAACACATAAAAAACAAGATACGCCAGTGACCCGATCAACAGCCCTTTTCACAACACCACTTTAATGCCTAAGGTCTCTTTGTGTATCTCTGTGTATGTATGTGTGTGCATCTGTGTGTGTATTCACACGTGCCAACATGCGCATGCGTGTACAGATGGATGTATATTTGAGACCCATGCGAAGGAAAGAATTCTGTGTAGCGTGAGTATTCTTTCCCTGTCAGGAATCACTTAGTTTGTGACAATTTCTCAGTAAAAAGAAAGAGTAGATTTACTCTTCATCCTAACTGACACGATAGACATATTTATACATGGACGCTTTTCCACTTGGCTTTGTCTTGGAAATATTTATCATTATAAAAGGCAAAAGATGACATTCCCTAATGCTACCTCTTAGAGTAGTTAACACTGCAGGGAAGAGATTTGTCTTCGTCTTCAAACTCCATTATCATAAAAAAGCACTAAATGAAGTCTAACACGTATACTTGCAAACAAATAACTAGTTTTTGACCAGGAAGAGACATTTTATGACTGCTGAATCATGCAGTCACTTGCCATTCACTTGACAGACAAGCAAGCATCTATTTATTTAAAATATTTTTCTCCTTAAAAAGGACCCACACGGCTTACAATTAAGACAGGATTTAACGCTAACAACAATGAGTACACAAATACTTTAAAAGATCAAACAAATACCATATTTTTAAAAAACAACAACACCAAAACGTATGCAAAGCAGAAGGCACAACAATCCATTTAAAAATACCACTCAGGTGGCCAATCGTTAAAGGAAAACCTGCTTGAAGAGGAAGGCCTTTGCCTGCTTGTGGAAAGACAGCAAAGATGGGGCCAGCCTGGCCTCCAGTGGGAGGGAGTTCCAGAGTCTGAGAACAGCAACAAAGAAGGCCCTCTCGTGTGTCCTGAACAGAGAAGGGCACGAATTGGAAAAAATGACAATTTGTTTTGATTCGCGATTCATCAAGTTTGAAGAATCATGAATAACGGATTTATTTTTTTCTGATGAATCGATTTGTTGATTCATTTTTGCCTTTAACACCATATAAAATGCTTCCCCCAGCACCTAGAGACACCAAAATCACAGAGAAGCTTCCTCTGACTCTCTTCTACAAGCCCTGTTTAGTAACATTTGGGTTTCAGACATCTGAGTTACATACCCACAAAGATGCCCCCCCAGGAAAGTACTCACCAGGCACCTAGAGACACCAAGATCACAGAGAAACTTCCCCTGACTCTCCTCTACAATCTCTCCAAGTTTGGTGAAGATTGGCTTTTGGACATCCGAGTTATACACTCACAAATTGGGCCCCTCCAGAAACTGCCACTTTTAGCTTGGGAAACCCAATCTTCACCACATTTGGAGGGATTGTAGAAAAGAGTCAGGGAAAGCTTCTCTGAAATTTTGGTGTCGCTACGTAGGTGCCTGGGGGGGGGAATTTCTGGGGGGGGGTGTGTTGTGGGCGTATAACTCAGACTCCGAAACCCAATCTTCACCAAACTTGGAGGGATTGTAGAGGAGACTCAGGGGAAGTGTCTCTGTGACTTTGGTGTCTCTAGGTGAGGGGGGGGGGCATTTTATAGCCCAACAAATCAATAACTCAAAAATTGCTAAAAATTCATTGATTCTTATTCATTGGAGGCATCAATTAAGATGAATACGAATTGACAAATTAGTGATTTTTGACAAATTATGCGATTCGTTTTTTTTTTTTTTTAATTGCATCCATCTCTAGTCCTCAGCAGATGCACCTGTAAAGGTAGTGGGAATGGGAGAAAGATCTCTCCTGATGATCATAACAATCGAGCGGGCCTATAAAGGGAGATGTCGTCCTTGATAAAGCTTGGAGCCAAGTCATTTAGGACTTTATAGGTTAGAACCAGCACTTTAAACTCTGCCCGGAAATGGATCAGCAGCCAGTGGAGCTGCTGTAATGCGAGTGGTGGTGATGATTATACGGTGTTACCAGGTGATCAGTCTGTACTCCTGCACTTAGAACCTCAAAAGGTGCTGGTTTCTTCAGCACACTACTGAAGATGTGTGGAAAAGAAACACCAGCCTGTAACCGATTCCTCTGCTTTTCCTTGCTCTCCTTCACAGCAGCACTGTAAGCCCATGGAGGTCAATTTAGTGATTTAATATTATATCTTTAAAACATTTCTGTCTGGCTTTCTGTCATTTCTGTCTCTACATGACCTGCAACCCATATATCAAAAAAAAGTATTGGGCAAAGGATAACCCCTATCAGCCCACCCATGGCTGGTTTTTTTTTTCCCAGCCCACTTTGCCATGGCAAAAGAAATGTGTATTTCATCCCAGCATCCTTCCCCCCCACCCCTGTGTATCCCCTTTGTTTAATTTCAGACTGCAAGCCCTTTGAAACAGGAGACCATTCTCTTATTTGTCTCACAATACCATTGGCCTTGAGAAATGAGTAAAAGACTGGTACAGCGCTCAGTGTCTACTTGATGGGCTACTGGTTGGCCAACGTAAGAACTGAATGTAGGACAAGAGAGTACTTTGGTCTGACCCAGCATGGTTCTGTTTCTGTAGATTGGTAACACCTTGGACATTTTGGGACACGTTGAAACATTAATAATAAGAAAAACCCCAATCCAGATAAGATCACTTGCATATGTGATATAGCGCTATGTGACTAATCACGAATCTTGAGTAAATTGAATGTGCATCAGAGTATGCAAGTCGCAGATTACTTTCAAGAGGATGCCCATTTGGGTGTGCAGTGAAATGTGTATTCCCATCTCCATTTGGGCCCGGATGTACATTCCGATGCATTCCCCACTGGAAGTACCTGGAAGTCATCCTAAATGAATACACACCTTTTCCATTCAAATGCGCATCCAATATGGGCTCATGGAAGCCTCTTTTGGCAGGCATATTGCCATCACCTGTCAAGGTCAGGATTGTTTATGGTGTGTGTGTGTCTGTGTGTGTCTGTGTGTGTGAAGGAACATACATACATATATATCCACATATACACAAACACCTATGCAATTCCGATCGGTTCTGGGTGCATTTTTACATTTATGTAGCGTTCACAAAATCCATAATGCCATTCTCTGAGCGTTGCCATAATAGACCGTAGCAGCTGTTATGGTCTATTGTGTAAATAAGTAATTATGGAATTTACAGACTATCATGTAAATATGTAATTATGGACTTTTAAAAATGTGTATTATTCTTGCCATGTATTATTTACTCAGCTTGCAACAGTTCCTTGGGACAGAGCCCAACCAGCCTATTTGAATAAACACGTCATAACGAAAAAATTTAAGAGAATGCATTTTGTATTCCATAGTCTTGCTCTCAATACATGAATCAGAGGCAGAGAGAGAGAGAGAGAGAGAGAGAGAGAGAGAGAGAGAGAGAGAGAGAGAGAGAGAGAGAGAGAGAGAGAGAGAGAGAGAGAGAGATGTCAATTTACTCTGTCAATGTCCCACAGCTCCTTTTTTTACAGGAGAAACTGGGTCCTCTACCTTTCTTGCAAACGAATTTTCCAAGCAGAATCTTTAGGTAGCCAAATTGGCATCACCCACAAACAAAGAGAAGGTATCCTTGGGGGGGGGGCTCATCCAGAACCCCCCAAAGCTCCAGAGGCTATCAAAAGACCCTTTCCCCTGCAATAGAGAACCAAAACAGGCCAATGAAGAAAGACTCTGGTCAGCAATCACAGAATGCCAAGGCTGGGGAGAGATGGGGTGGTAGGTGGAATGGAATGAAATATCCTGGGGGGGGGGGGGGGAGGCATGGCACCATCTTATTCTGGTACCTTGAATAAGATTACATTGACCCTGCAAGATTTTGCTTCAGGCTCAGTTTCTTTTGCTCATATTTTTATGCAGCTTTACTTCATGGACACGGAACATACCTAAGCTTCCCACACAATAGCCCAGATTGGCTTCTGGGTCCTAGATCAAATCAAGCCTGGAGGGAAAAAAAGGTTGAAATTGAGGCTGTCCTACTTTGGGCACATCATGAGAAGACAGGATTCTCTGGTAAAGACAATTATTCTGGAAAGGTGGGAAGCAGCAGGAAAAGAAGACCAAATATGAGATGGACTGACTCCCTAAAGGAAGCCATAGGCTTGGGTCTACAAGAGCTGAGCAGGGCTGTTGAGAACAGGAAATGCAGATTACTCATTCATAGGGTTGCTATAAATTGGAGGTGACTTGATGGTACACATTATATATATGGTGATTAGAAATATGATAAGTGTGGATGATCTTGGCCTTGTCCGCCAGTGACCCATCCTTACATTAGATGATATTTTCTAGCTCCTTCATTGCTGCTCTTCCTAGTCTCCATTTTCTTATTTTCTGGCTGCAGTTGGATTGATGATTGATGCAGATGGATTGATGGCTGAACCCAGGTACACAAAATCTCTAATCACCAATTTCTTCCTTGTCACCATTAAACTTGTGTAGTTTCTCTGTAATCATGATTTTGGTCTTCTTAATGTTCAATTACAGTCCTGCTTTGGCACTTTCTTCTACGCCTTTCACCAAAAGTCCTTTCAAGTCATTGCTGTTTTCTGTTAGTAAGATGGTGTCATCTGCACATCTTAAAATTATTGATCTTTCTTCCACCCATTTTAATTCCTCCTTCCATTTGAATCTAGTCTGTCTAGACAGATGTAGAGGATGTATTAGGAGCCAGTCCATCTGCCTCTGCAGCCCAACAGCACAGAATCCCATCTTATGCTGGTGGAACATGTCCTAGTGAGAACCATTAAATTATTACTTCTGGATCAGAGAGGTCAAACTGGCCATACTACAAGTAGCTGGGGGGACTTTGGGAGCTGTAGTCTTGAAAGGTTAACTTTCCCAAGCTCATGTGATTTCTGTGAAAGTCTTCTCCAGCATCCTTTGGTATGACCAACATCTTGGAACAAAAACGTGAGTTTCACTGATTTGCACAAGAGATGAAGCGAAGAAATGCTGGGGAGAGGGGTTCCTACTGCTCAGAAGGGACTCCTGCTAAGTTCCTGACGTTCTCATTGCCAGCAATTTGGGAGCACTCACCCCTGGTGAGCTGGTCTGTGGATGTTTGGTCATTCAACATAGCATCGGTATGTGCAATATGCCTCTCATTGTCCTATTTCCTGCTGTCCTTGAATCACTTTCTACCTCTGTGTGATTCCCCCCCCCCCATTCCTAAATTGTTCCAATCCCTCTTCACCCCAGGGTTTGCTGTCATCATCATTTGCTCTTTTCTTGTCTTTCCAATTGCTTTTCTTCTCTAGTTCTCAACCTATCTCTAACCTTAATTGTTTTCCTACCTCCCCATGGCCCACCAAGGTACCTCAGTCTGCACAGACTCCAGAACGGACCCTGCCTCTCCCTCACTCTAGATAAATTTTCCTGTTCTGGGTCCCTCCTTCTTGTTCTACAGAGTCCCTTTGCATTGTTTATTCTGGAGGCCTTGGCTGCGTTCACAAGGTCATGCCGGATACTCTTCGTCACACTATATTGCCTATGCGTGAAATCCTCATTTTGTGCAAAGCTCCCAAATATATATTCATGTCATCATATCTTAGTGTCTGGGAAGGACGGACCAAGCAGAGGGGTGAGGGCGTCCGCTGTACGCGCTCAGCATTATTGCGACTAAACAGGCCAACGGGAAATGTTGGCTGTGCAAAGCTCAGAATCAGAAACCGAGGAGGGGGGGACGGAAAAGGTTTTAAGTTGAGCTGGCATTGTCAAAACTAGGGCATTCAGCCAAAGCAAGAAAGGAAAACCAAAGGGCGGGGGAGAAGCAAGAAGTAAAAGGAATATAGTGCCAGTTTATGATTACAATTAGTTATGTGTGAAGTAGACATGCCAATCTGAAAACAGTGTCTGGGCATGTGTGTGTGTCTCTGTGTGTCTCTCTCTGTGTGTGTGTGTGTGAGGATAATTGCAGAGCCATTTTTCCATGGTGGGATTATGGACAAGAAGCCCCGAGGGACCATCGCTGCCCATGCAGTAAATCCTTATTCTGTGCTGGCTTAATGAGAAAGAGTTTCTTGTAATTCGTTCTGGGTTTTGTCACTTGTTTCTCCCACACTGAGATGAGGATCCGTCGGCGTTTGTGCGTAATAAAGGCAGCTCTAATTCGGCGAGGAGTGGACGCAAGGGAGGGGGAGGGGGAGATGTCCTCCCTCAATAAAGGCTTCAACGTTACATTCAAAGCGGAATTAAGACTTTTCAGGATGTATTAATGGCTTCGAGCCAAAGTTTTGGACTCGCTCACGGACCATGCAAATTTCTCGGTGTATCTGCTGCCTTCTCTGTTATGCCACAGAAAACTGGACTCTTGCGGCTCAGAAAAATTTCCAGCGAGGGACCGGGTTGCACATTTGAGGTCACTTCCTGTCCTCAGTCTTTACGAACCTGAGTTGCAACTCATTGAGGTCAAGGGAGTGGATCGTCGCCACCCTGAAGGCCACGGGTTTGCCAGCTGCCGAGGCAGAGAGAAACAGAACAGCCACAAAGCCTGGGGCTCAGAGACACGCCTCCACAGTATAATCGATAAAAGCACCAAAGAGAACTACTTCACACGGGCAGAGGGAAAGGGCTCCGCTCCCAACAAAAACCTGACAGAAAAGGCCGTGGGAAGGCAAGCTACATCCTTCTGGGTGTAACGACATCTCTGACCATTCCTAATATCCAGGTCAAAGGTGGGATATTCATTCATTCATTCATTCATTCATTCATATTACAGCTCCAGCCCAGCCAATGACTAAGCAGGCTGTGAGATCTGGGAGTTGTAGTAAACAAACCCAAAGATGTCCCATCTCCCACCCACGATGTTGCACGTGGTGTTGGCTATCAGTTACGTAGCAAGGTGGAATTATAGTTAACTATTTTTTTTTTAATTGAAACAAGCCAAACTCTTCTGATCCGTGAGATGCTCTTTTGTGCCATTCTGTTGAGTCATTTCCCGGTAGCAGCCATGCCCTCAACTTCAGCGTTCATTTTGCGTCATTTAGTTCAACAGTCCCCCCCAGGTTTGCCTTCTTAGCTCTCTTAGTTCCACACATGCTAGATATACTGCATAACACAGGGACTACAGACAGCATTGAAGGCTCTCTCATGGCAGCTGCCGTTCTCCTTGCCATCTCCTGTCACTGGAAAATACGGGGAATATTGAAGCATGGAGGATTCCATGCCCCACAGGAACACTTTAGCAAGGACGGAAGACTCACCATGCAATGGTGAGGTCATTATCATGTTGCAAGATCCAAGCCACGAGTGGAGAACATTTTTCAGCCAAAAGACCAAACTGAATTTCAGAGACCTCCTCAGGGATCCTATTTTCAGGTGGTGAGCCGAAGGCAAAAATGCAGGACCCAAAATATCAGCATGTTTTAGAGCATAAAGCTCTCACTAGGAGTAACTAAGCCTTAAGAGAGAGATTTCAACTGTTTATAATGTGGGGGGAAAGGTTGCGCAAAACCTTTGGAAACCACCGAACAAAACAGAGAAGAAAGAAGGGCAGAGCTATCTGAGGAATCCCAGTGAAATCTCAAGAGGGCAGCTTTGGCCCCAAGGCCCAAGGTTCCCTACCTAGCCGAGGCTGCCATGTTGAACCACTCACTGCCCACTGCCATCCTTACAAACATCCTGGATGTGTGTCGTGTCTGCACACGTGTCTCTTCAGATGGCTTTGCACTGCAGTTCCCATAATCCCTGAACATCAGCCCATGTCAGTTAAGGCTGATGGGAGGTGTAGGCTACAATCATCCAGAAGCCCATGGCTGCTCAATCATGATGCCCATCCTCACAAGTATGTTAACACCTTTAATAAGAGCCTGGAAGTCAACTCTGTCTCTCCTCGACTAGGTATTATTTTAATATCTGCTATGACCGGCGATGACGCCTTATCAATACCAATAACCAACACATCATCCAACAAGATGAAAATAAATTAAGATTGGGAGGGAGGGATTCCTTTCTTAGGCCCTGCCTGCAAGAGACTTTATGAACCTGGCAGAGAATGACGAAAGCATTATTGGCCGCCTAAAAATGAGAAACGTCCTGTTGATTTTGTGCATTGGCTTCTCTGCAGAATGCATTACGACTCAGCTTCCCACTGTAAGCCCAAGGTCATGCTGGATATGACTCGTCTCACTATATTGCCAATGCATGAAATTCTCATTTTGTTCAGCACTCCAAAATATATATATTCATGTCATAATACCTTACTGTCCACTTACAGTCGGAGAGAGCCTGCCTATTACATATGCAGCATGTGTGAAGACAACAGTTATGAGATCTGTTTCTTTCCCCTCAGCACACATGCTGGCTACCGTTATTGTGAGCACCCCGTGTTAAACTCATTGCCAAAAACTGGGGAGGGAGAGAGGGAAAGAAGGAGAAAGAGAGCGGGAAAGAGGGAGAAGGAGATGGAGTGAGAGGGTAAGATGGTGGTTGACATGTAGGTTGTCAGTTTAAGTCTGTGGTTCCCAAACTTTTTTGACTTGTAGTTCCCTGACTTACTTGACCATGGCTCTCCCAATATAATACTTTAGGTGAGAGGGGAGAAGGGAAGGGGAAAGCCCGTGCCGAGTAGCACTTCCACAGATTCCACTTCTCAGGATTCTGTGGCACTCCTGGCTGCGTTTCGCTGTGCCCTGGGGTGCCCAGTTTGGGAACCACTGGTTTATGCTGACATGTAACACTATATCATCCTGAGTTAGACCAAAACGTGGAACAGTCACTTCTTTGGAATACGACTCCCAGAATGCCCCAGACAGCATGATCACATGACGGATGAAAGGGCAGCATGATAAATAGGAGACAGATTGTATCTAAGGCCTCCACCCCTGTTGAGTGAGGGATTTTCTATATGTACATGGATGGTCTCCCTGACCCCTCTCTCAACCCACCTATCTTCTCGGTCCAAAATGAGTACATCTTGGTCATCGAATGAGTGTCCTTTGTCCTTCAAATGAAGGAACACTGCTGATTGTGGTCCTGAGCCATTGCCCCTCCTGTGCTGGGCCATTCTCCTGCTAAGTGGCTGTTTGGTTTCTCCAATGTAGAGCTCTGAACACTCCTCTTTGCATTGGACTGCGTATACTATATTGCTCCTGTTGTGTTTTGGTGTCCGTTCTTTTGGGTGGACGAGTCTCTACCTTAGTGTGTTTGTGGGTTTGAAGTGCACAGGTATGTGGTATTTACTGAAAATCCTTTTGAGCTTTTCAGACACACTTGCCATGTAAGGAATGACCCTTTCATCCGTCCTCAGAAAGATTAGGACCACACAAACATCAGAAAGACCACTGTTAACAACCATTAATGACGCATGACGATGGGTAGAGAAGGACTGCAGAAGTGGGATTATCCCTCACCCCCAGTCCTTTGTCCATCTAACGAGCCTATTCAGACCAGGGGGAAGTGAAACCAACGTGGAGGATATATCAGGGATCACCTACCAACTCTCCTCAGACTGAAGAAGCTACTTGGATGAGTAGTGAAACATTTCAACCTAACAAGAAAGAAGTCCAGTTGCCATGACTCAACTTCCAGACATACCACTCGATATATATGAATGCTCTCAGATGCCCAAAACATTCTCTAAGAAAAAAGTTTGAATGAACAGAAACAGGTTCCTTCTGGTTCTACTTTGACATGAACATGTAAAGACAGGCATTCCAATTGCACATACAGGAGGACCCCCTTATCCACGGGAACAGCACCCGCTGATTCACTTATCCACAGTCTGGAAATATTAAAAATATTAAAAGAAAAACCTTAGAAATATCTATTTCCAAAGGTGAAGATATCAGAACTGGCCACTAGAGGGAACCAGAGACCATATGATGCATAGTACTTGCTAAAAAATATACTTCCACAATGTCATTACCAGACTGGTTACTAGAGGGAGCCAGAGACTGGGCTATATACAGTGTTCACTATTAAAATAGTGTTTGCTATAATCTGCATTTTTCAGCATCTGTGGGGGAGGCCTGGAACCGAACCCTTACAGGGGTCCTACTGTAATTAGAAGCCCCTTAACCTTTTTCCAAAATGCACCACTAGAGGGCACAAATGTTTTTTTTAGTTAATTTTTTTTTCCATAAGAGAAATATTTTGTGAGGATTGGGGCAGAGGCGTGTGCACAGCCTCTCAAGGTCGAGAGACAGGTGTAAAATGGCCCTCGGATTTCTAGAGGTTGTTCACAAGACAACCTGTTGAATCACTGGTTCTAGTATGTGGAAGATGTGCAGCTCTGTTCCGTCTTAAATCCATGCTATCTCAAGGACCACATTTCTCTTAATGAGGCCTCTTCAGGTGTTAAGATTAGAGATGGGGGCATTCGTATTCGTATATGAATCCCCCCCCCCCCCCCCGCACAGGTGGATTAGCCACTCTTCGACCTGGCAGAGGCTCGTCATTCCGCCTCCTACCAGGAGTGGCTAATCCTCTGCGAGCTCCGGAGCGATAGGAAGGGAGCGCCGCAGTAGCAGCAGAATGGTAAGTGGACCCTCATTATCTCCACCTGTGGGGGGGGGGTATTCGTATTTTTATACGAATACATATACCCCCATCTCTGGTTAAGATCATCAGGAGAGGCCATTGTCTCAGTCTTGCCCTCACAGCTGCATTTGATGGGGACACGGGAGAAGGCCTTCTCTGTGGCTGCTCCCACTTTGGAACTCCCTCCCACTGGAGGCCAGGCTGGCCCCCTCTTGGCAGTCCTTCCACAAGCAAGCAAAGACCTTTCTCTTCAGGCAAGCTTTCCGTCAGTGCCTGCCTGCCTGAGTTTTTTTAATATGTTTGTTTACTCCTTTTAAAATAGTTGTACACGTACTGTTTTTAGCTTTTAAATGTTGTCTTTTAATGATGCGAGCTGCCTTGGGTTCTTTTTGAGGCAAAAAAATGGGGTGAAAAATATTTTAATGATCATCATCATCATCCCAGGTAACTAATTACAAGTAATCAAGTTCCTTGAAACTCATTATTCTCAAACTCTAGTGCAGATTATTCTAGTTTGAGTAAAGGACGGATTTTCAAAATGGGTTCTCCTTTCTTCGGTCAAGTCTCTGTTCTGGGAATGCCACAGCAATGGGGAAAAGGAATTTTGGAAGAACGGAAAACTTTGAGAACTATAAACATATCACTGTGGGAGGGTCTCTGTGGAGAGAAAATCAGCTAGCAAGGAAAGTTCTCACAAAACTAGACAAGTTTTGTCCAGCTTACTGCTGGATAGTTCAGTGGCTCAAGTATCTGGCTATGGATCTAGAGGTTGGGAGTTTGATTCCCTACTGGGCCTCCTGCGAAGTAGAGCCAGCCTGTGTGGCCCTGGGCAAGCTGCACAATGGTCCCAGGGTGCCCTCTGGAGGAAAGGGAAGGGGAAACCACTTCTGAGTGTTCTCTATCTGGAAAACCCTGAAAAGGCTCTCCACAAGTCATAACTGACTTCACAGCACATAGTTATTATTATTATGGAAGGATATAAATGAAGAAGAGCTGTCAGTGGAGCACTTCTTTGCTGGCCATGCTGGCTAAGGGATTCTGGGAACTGTAGTCCACGAGCCCTTTTTCTGACCTCTGGGAGGAACTGGAGGATTGCAATCCAAATACGTAGATCATTTACTTTGAGGGACATGATCCAAAGAGAAGTTCACTTCTTTATCCCTGTAGTCCTCAACTTGGGGCACAACAAACATGTTATAGTAATACACCACCCATCATCCTTTACCACTATGCTAGCTGGGGGTGATGGGAGGTGAAGATCCAAACAACACTAGGCACCACAGAACGGAAGGTCAGCTACTGTTTAACACACTGGATAGCTCTTTAGGTCTCTGGCTGTGGAGCCAGAGGTTGGGAGTTCGATTCCCCCCTGTGCCTCCTTGACAGGGGCCGGACTCGATGATCCAGAGGGTCTCTCCCAGCGCTGCAGTTCTAAGATGATGATAATGATTCTCCACGGAAGGAAGGAAGGAAGGAAGGAAGGAAGGAAGGAAGGAAGGAAGGAAGGAAGGAAGGAAGGAAGGAAGGAAGGAAGGACTGATGATAAAGATAGGAAGGAAGGAAGGAAGGAAGGAAGGAAGGAAGGAAGGAAGGAAGGAAGGAAGGAAGGAAGGAAGGACTGATGATAAAGATAGGAAGGAAGGAAGGAAGGAAGGAAGGAAGGAAGGAAGGAAGGAAGGAAGGAAGGAAGGAAGGAAGGAAGGAAGGAAGGAAGGACTGATGATGAAGGAAGGAAGGAAGGAAGGAAGGAAGGAAGGAAGGAAGGAAGGAAGGAAGGAAGGACTGATGATAAAGATAGGAAGGAAGGAAGGAAGGAAGGAAGGAAGGAAGGACTGATGATGAAGGAAGGAAGGAAGGAAGGACTGATGATGAAGGAAGGAAGGAAGGACTGATGATAAAGATAGGAAGGAAGGAAGGAAGGAAGGAAGGAAGGAAGGAAGGAAGGAAGGAAGGAAGGAAGGAAGGAAGGACTGATTATAAAGATAGGAAGGAAGGAAGGAAGGAAGGAAGGAAGGAAGGAAGGAAGGAAGGAAGGAAGGAAGGAAGGAAGGAAGGAAGGAAGGACTGATGATAAAGATAGGAAGGAAGGAAGGAAGGAAGGAAGGAAGGAAGGAAGGAAGGAAGGAAGGACTGATGATGAAGGAAGGAAGGAAGGAAGGAAGGAAGGAAGGAAGGAAGGAAGGAAGGAAGGAAGGAAGGACTGATGATAAAGATAGGAAGGAAGGAAGGAAGGAAGGAAGGAAGGAAGGAAGGAAGGAAGGAAGGAAGGAAGGAAGGAAGGAAGGAAGGAAGGAAGGAAGGAAGGAAGGAAGGAAGGAAGGAAGGAAGGAAGGGAATATTGTATTTATTATTTATTTATTAAAATATTTTTACCTGCCTTTCTCCTTAAAAAGGACGCAAAGCAGCTGCCCCTCAGATACTGAGCTGGCTCTCAGATATTCAGAGCTATTCTCAGGGCTGATTGGCCCAAATCAACACCTCCTGGATAGTCCCCATACGTTTGAAATGTTTCAGCCAATCTTTCCTTCTCTCTCCCTGTCTCTCCCCCAGTTAGGAAGTAGCCACCATGTCCAATAATCTTGCAGCCCCTCCCAGGACTAGTCAGTTTTACTCGGAACAAGCTTTCCATAGACTGCAGTCCTTTTCTTCAGATGCATGGATTACTGGGTTCCATAGAACCTGTAGGCAGGCATGATGTGCCTGCCCAATATAATGGGAATGCACAAAGCCCAGCAAGCTGATGGGTTGAACATTGGTCACTAAGGGACTTTGAACAGTCTTTTGAAGGTGACAAAGGCAGGCCTTAATGGAGGGTCATGAAGGTGCACTTGAAGAATTCAGATAGTTCTGGACACCACACTTCAAGAAGGATGCTGACAAATTGGAACAAGTTCAGAAAAGGGCAACAAGGATGATCATTGGGCTGGAAACCAAGCCCTGTGAGGAACGACAGAAAGAACTGGGCATGTTTAGCTTTGAGAAAAGAAGACTGAGAGGAGATATGATAGCACTTTTCAACTACTTGAAAGGCTGTCATACAGAGGAGGGGCAGGATCTGTTCTCAATCATCTCCGAGTGCAGGAAACTGGCTCAAGTTATAGGAAGCCAGATTTTGGTTGAGTATCAGGAAAAACGTCCTAACTGTTAGAGGAGCACAACAATGGAATCAATTACCTTGAGAGGTGGTGAGGGCTCCAACACTGGAGGCATTCAAGAGAAACTTAGACAACCACCTGGCAGATATCCTTTGATTTGTATGCCTGCACTGAGCAGGAGGTTGGTTCGATAACCTTATAGGCCCCTTCCAACTTCATGAATCTATGATGATTCTATGACAGTAGAAAGTCCTAGAAAGAAAATATACGTACATAAATCAGTACCTAGGGGGCTGCAGTCCACAAATAACAATAACTGTGTGCCCTCCTGTCAATTCTTACTTATGGCCATCCTTTCCACGGTTTTCTAGGTAGAGAGTACTCAGAAGTGGTTTATCATTTCCTCCTGCAAGATTTGCAGCTTGCCCAAAGCCACATAGGCTGATTCTCCTGGGATGCGCAGTCGGGAACTGAACTCCCAGGTTTGCAGCCAGAAACCTAACCCATTGAACTAGTCCACGGAAATCTGTGCCTAATAAAATTTGCTAGCCTTTAAGGTTACAAGACTCTTGGGTTTCTTTTCTTTTCTGCAACGGGCTACAGGCTAACGAGCCTCTGGAAACAACCGTTTGCATTTTTTCCTTCGGGTAGGAGCAATTAGATGAGAGAGCGCGCGCGCGCGCGCACCCCCCCCCCCAATGAACCCCTATAGGAAGGGGGGGATCTTCGCCGTTCACCGACCTCTCCCTCTCCTCCCGCCAGCGGGGCCGGGGCGCGCTCTCCTCCCTTCTTCCTCTGGTTCCAACTCAATGCGTAAAGCCAGCCTCTTCTTCCAAAGCAGTGGCAAGGCGGGCGGCCCTCTTGCCCTTCCCAGCCAGACCTTGGAAAGCTCGTGCCACTTTAGGCCCTCCTCAAAGCCGGGGGGGAGCCTCTTTCTCAGAGCGGTTGGCAGCTTCCCACCGGTGTTGTGCCTCGGCCGCTTTCAAACAGGCGCGGGTCGCGCTCCCGGCCGCGCCACCGAAACCAGCGCTTTTCCAATGGAACGAACGGTGCGCCCTGGCCGATGCGTAAAAGCGCGGCGCGACCTTCGGGCCACTTTTCCCTCTATTGGGATGGAGGGGGAAAGCGGGTAGCTGCATGGGGCGACTCATCCGGGGGAGGGGGGGTTGGAGTCGAGGGGGTTGGGAGATGTGATTGAGGGTAAAAGGGAGGCTCTTTGGAAAGGGGGATCAGGGCAGCGTTTCTGCTACCATCGCCCCAGGCAGCGGTCACACTTACCCGGGCCGTGGCGACGTTTCTGGCCACCTCTTGGGATAGGTTTTGAAGTCCATAATCCACACAGCCTTTCAGGGCTTCAAATAAGCAAGCGCTCCGCCATGATTTCTTTTGTTTAGCTAATTCTTCTGCCTCTGGCTTCCCTGCTTCCCACCACTACCACCAGCAGCAGCCAGCCCCGGCTCCTTTTCTGTCTTCTTTATTTATATATTTAATCCTTCACTCCATCCCTGTTTTTAAGTGGTTGCTGTTTCTTCCCTAGGCATTAAGGAAGAATTGCTACTGGTTTCTATTCTTGGACTTCGGTAAGATTTTTTTTTCCCTCCTCCTCGTTCCCTGACCGTTTCTTTCTGTTTTACTCTTCCCCCCCCCCCCCCACAATCGCACAACGACATTCTTTAAAGCCCGTGAGAAGGGGGGAAACCCGTAGTAAGAGGCGGCGGGTGATTCTGGGGTCTCCTCTGCAGGGTTTTGTTTGAGCCGCAATTCAAGGTAGGAATGGGAAGGGAAGGAGTGCGCTTAAGCATGGGCAGAGTGCAATTTCTGACTTGTAGGGTTGCCAGCTTTTCAGCTAGCCCCTGCTGCTATGCCTCTTTGACAATCCTTTATTTATTTTATGCTATTCATTTTATTTGTTTTATTTATAGGCCGCTTTTCTCCTGATAAGGGGGCCCAAGGTGGTTCACAATATTAAAAAGATTAGAACTAAAAACCTAATAGTTAAACATTTTTTAAAAAGTATACATTTTAAGAAGCTGACGGCATATACCAAGATCCAGGTCTATAGAGCCTGTGTCCTGAGCACACTCCTGTACTGCAGTGAGTCCTGGACCCTTTGTGCACGGCAGGAGAGGAAGCTGAACACCTTCCATATGCGTTGTCTCCAACGCATTTTTGGCATCACCTGGCAGGACAAAGTCCCAAACAGAGTAGTCCTAGAACAAGCTGGAATTTTTAGCATGTATACATTACTGAAACAGCGATGTCTACGTTGGCTCGGGCATGTCGTGAGAATGGCTGATGGTCGGATTCCAAAAGATCTCCTGTATGGAGAATTAGTGCAGATAAATCGCCCCAGAGGGAGACCACAGCTGCGATACAAGGAGATCTGCAAGCGGGATCTGAAGGCCTTAGGAATGGACCTCAACAGATGGGAAACCTTGACCTCTGAGCGTTCAGCCTGGAGGCAGGCGGTGCAGCATGGCCTCTCCCATTTTGAAGAGACACTTGTCCAGCAGGCTGAGGCAAAGAGGCAGTCCCAAACCCAGCAAAATTATGGAGCTGGACAGGGGACAGATTGTATTTGTCTTCAGTGTGGAAGGGATTGTCACTCTCGAATTGGCCTTCTCAGCCACACTAGACGCTGTTCCAAGTCCTCCATACAGAGCACGTTACCATAGTCTTTCGAGACTGAAGGATACTAATACTAATAATACCAGGCAGTCCAAAGTCCATTTCCCGTTTCCCCCGTGTGTTTTTTTGTTCGTAAGACAAAGCTCCGTTCACAAATCAAAGCAAAATTTTGCAAACGGAGCTGTTCGTAAGTCGAAATGTTCGTACGTCGGGGCGTTCATAAGTCAAGGCACCACTGTATATCAAACACATGAGAAGGTTTTGTGGACTCTAAAGCCCCCCAGAAATCTACCTGGGGCAATTCCAGCAGACTTTTGGGAGTTGTAGTTTAAAAAAAAAATACAAAAAACTCATTCCTTACTGGTGACTCTAATGTTACAGGAGTGGTGAATCCTTTCTGGGCATTAGGGTTACAAGAGCTGTCCAGGGTGCTTAATCTTTTGCCCATAATAGGTTTGGCACAAAGCAGGACAGCATTTCTAAAGTTTGGACTAAAACCCAGAGGCAGATTCACAGTCCCGGTGATATTGGAACGACCAGCCTCTACTAATCACCAGTTTGTGAGATGTGTGGATTACGGTACATTTGAACCCAAAAGAAACAGAAACTGAATTTTAACCCCATCTGTATTCCGTGGATCCTTGCGACACAAAGGGGCTGAAATAAGGAGTGGCAGCAAAAGGTGATGGACTGACATGAGATGCCATCGTCGTCAATTCCACAGGGCTTCGTCCTTTGCAATTGCAAAATAAAGACAATTGTGGAGAGGGAAAAGGGATATATCCAGGCCCCCTAACCCCCGCCTTGGTAGTATTACCCTAAGTTACCAAATTGCTGTTTTATAACAATAACTGTGCATTAATTATGCCAATTTCCCCCCCATGATGACAGATTACACAGAGCAATTCATCATTGTAACATATTAATTGTGAGTATTAGTTTTTAAACAGAAGAATCACGTCTGTAACATACTTGTCATATTAGTGAAAATTACCACAATGATGAAAAATAACCACCCAGCTTGTACATGCATTAGCAAAACAAGAATTAGGGTGGGGTGGGGGGGTGGATTAGGGTTTCCTATCTATCTCAGTTTTCTGTAACCACCGATTGCTTTTAGAGAATGAGAAACAATCCGCTCTTGTGAAGTTTAGCATTGGGAATGACAAACTAGCATTTGTTCCATTCCCTAAATGAGAAAGAGAGAAAGGGAGTTATCATAAGTAGCATTAAACTGTTGCAGAACTAGAGATCCTAGTTCTCTCTTGGTGTTTTGTGTTCGAGTTTTTACAGCCTCACACGCTGCCTGTAGTTTGTTTGGCTGAGAGGGACCTTTCTGGTCAATGTATCCAGCACTAACCAATCGTTCCTTCCCTGCCTCTGAATTCAAAGAGAGCCCCACCTCTCTGCTCTGTGTCTCTCTCCCTCTCTTTAGTATGCTGGAGTCTGTGGGTGGAGGCAGTTATGTTTGTCATTTTGCTTTTCGATCTGTTCACAACTGTAAGTAAAGAAAATGGTGTTTAGTCTTTCTGCTACTAATGTTTCAGAGTGAGTTAATGAGACTGTAAGTGCCAGTTAATGAGAAAAGAGGTGGCCCAATCTAGGGAGCATGAAGCTATTCGGTTCTGTGAATCCCTGTTCCTCTGCTGCACAGCTAGAGGAATTTAACAAAAAATTCAAAACTATTCAACAATTTGGGCTGCAACTTCTGTAACCTCCAGTAAGCATAGCCAATGGACAGGAATTCTGAGAATTATAGTTACAGTTGTGGTTGCAGCTCCAGAGAAGCAGATTTGAAAGGGGTAAAGCCCAGGAGGGCAGAGATAAGACATACTATTGGCCCTGAATTCACCATTTCTTCTGCCTATAAGGCAGTTGGGGCTGGCATTTGGCAGTGGGGATTTAGGTAGGGTTGAGTGACGGGAAGGGGTATGATTCCAGCAGAGAGCCTGCTGCTGATAATGATGATGGTTTTGCAAATGCTGGCAACTCCTATTTTTCTTTCTTCCTCAAGAGGCTGTAGAGTGAGGGCAGGAAGCAAAACCATTCCCCCTCACTCTTAATTGCCTTCTTGCCAAAGCTGCATAGTGATGTTACAGTGTCATTAAGCCACTCATGAGTGAGGGTAATGCTCTCTGTCTTCACAGTAAACCCTTTGTGGAAGGGGAAAACTGAGATGTATCAAATAGAGTGGTTTTCCCTGTGAACAGATTGCCAATGTTGCTAATGCTTCAACACCATCTGAAAGGTTATGTAGGTGTCCTGGCTGATGTTTAATACTAGCAGTTGCTATGATGCCATGGACTGCAGTTGTATTTTATTGTTTTGAATTCTTCTTGCTTTTGTATTTTAAATAGTATGTTTCAAACTGTTATTTCTCCTATGCCCTCTTCCTTCCTTCCTTCCTTCCTTCCTTCCTTCCTTCCTTCCTTCCTTCCTTCCTTCCTTCCTTCCTTCCTTCCGTCCTCCCTCCCTCCCTCCCTCCCTCCCTCCCTCCCTCCATGGAGACACAGAAGCGGAAGTCCCATTGATTTACTGCCTCCTCCCACCTCTCCCTTTCATTTGATGTGGTTGGCAATGAGCACCCTGAGTCCGGCAACCCCTTTCCTCGCTGATTCCCACCCTTGCCCCCTCCTTCAGCTGTCCTGCATCAGGTAGTGCCCCCCCCCCTGCAGTGGGCAGCACCTCCCCGCCAGCTAGGGGCCCAGAAGGCTCTCTCCTTACAGGGTTCCCCTGGGCTTCTGGGGTGAGGCCAGATGGCCTTGTTGGGGGCCAAAAGTTTGCGAAATATTTCATCTGAGCCTCAGACTGATGGAAAGACTTATTAGGAGCAAGAATCCCAGAGTTAGCCCGGGATATGTGCCCATAAAGTTCTCAACTTCCAGAAAAATAACGGCCGGGGGGGGGCGGGTACCACGAAGGGCCCACTCGCTGTCCCTTAGCTGCACCTGTTTCATCTCTAGGGTGACATATCACATGAGAAAGAGTCCCATTGATGAGATTCTTTACGGCATCCTGTCTTTCAAACACAGTGACTGTTTACATGACCGGTTCCAGGATGAAGGGGCGAGAGATACTGTTTTTCATTGTACATTTCTTCAGAATAATTCAAATGCCCACGAAAGGGATTAGGCTCTGTCTCTAGCAGAAGTATTCAGCTGTGAATTGGCCTTAAGCCTCTTCTGCGTGGTTACTGGCCTGATCCGCTTATTTGTCTTGTTCCATTTGGAGAACGTATAGTGGGTGGCTGCCCGTCTCTCCCGTTAGGCTCACAAAAACAGAACGTTTATTCCAATGCTCCTCAGTTGCTCACTGTTCAAAATACAGTGGAACCTCTACTTACGAACTTAATCCGTCCCAGAAGATGTTCTTAAGTTGAAACATTCGTAAGTTGAAGCAAAATTTCCCATAGGAATGCATTGAAAACCGATTAATCTGTTCCGGCTGTTTTTGGTTCTTATGTAAAGGCGCCGTTCTTACGTTGAAGCATTAGTTCCCATAGGAACTAATGCAAAACCGGTTAACCCGTCCTCTACCGCTAGGGGGAGATTTCTTTTCCCTTTTAACCTAAGATGACTTAGGTTAAAAAAAAAGGCAGGAAAGGTTTTTTTCGGTTTGTAAGTTGAAGCTCCGTTCGCAAGTAGAAGCAAAATTTTGCGGACGGAGCTGTTCATAAGTTGAAATGTTCGTAGGTAGGGACATTCGTAAGTAGAGGTTCCACTTTAGTAGAGCTTGGAGGTGAAAACACTAAGAAATGGGGGAACATGGGACCTGGAAGCCATCTTCGAATCAAGTCTCTGTGAAATTGGTTTCTGGCTGTTGTGGTCAAAGTTTGGCCCATCGACAAGCATGCAAATGGTAGGGATGTGCATTTTTGGACTACACATCCCATAATTCTCCAGGTAGTCCCACCTGCCAGACCTAGATCCTATAGACATTTTAATTGTGTTCACCAAGAGAGAAAGCCAGTTGGCAGGTTTCGTGCCTTGAGTGGGCCTAACTTCCTGTTTAAAAAGGAAACTCCCAAAGAACGACCAGGACAGCGCCTGTTCAACAGGAAATTAGGCCTGTCCAAGGCATGAAGTCTGCCAGCTGGGCCTTCTGTCCAGAGGAGCTACCTTCCCAATAAAGAGAGCCCCCAAATCAAAGCAACTCAACAGGTCACTATCAGCAAGTGAGGAGCTGGTCTTTTGTAAAGTTAATGGCTCCTAATTGCCCTTTCAGCACCAAATCACCATCAAATAATCTGCACTCCAATAGGGATAATTTGCAGCAATATCCTGTCCCTGAGAAAATCCATTCTCTCCTGGCAATGGTGAGGATTGCAGCTGAGAAGAATTGCAAATAATGTTAGAATCCCTGCCACTCAGAAAATCCTGTGGTTCTGTCTTCATGAGTCCTGGCTACATAATTCCACTGTGAATACTTGTTGTTGCCCACTTTTGACATATAGAAAGTGGACTGTATTTTTAATAGAGCAGGTGAAAGGTAACAGCCTGTCTTGCTGCAGAGTTATGAATGTTGGTTTTAAAACCACTAGCTGCATAGCTAAATTGCAGGGATTCACACAGCAGAATTAGCTTCAAGTCTCTCCAGAGTAGACCACTCCTTTGTTTTCATCATCTGGAACTTACAGTCTCAATCATTCACTCTGAGACATTGGTAAGAGAAAGAATAAAATGTTTCATTTACTCACAGAATAGATCAAAAACAGCATACTATATAAAAAAAGACTGCATACAGACTTTCAGCAACAGGGCTGAACAGATTCACAGCCTGCTTCCATTACTGCACTCTAACTGCTAACACCTGCCAGCAGACTAAAACCGAGGGGAAAAGACACTTAAGCAGAGAAGCATGGCTCTCTTTGAAATCAGAGGCAGAGAAAGAACAATTGGTTAATGAGGGGTTGATTGACCTTTATCTCAGCCCAGAAAGGTCCCTCCCAGCCACCTCTACCAAAGGCAGCACACGAGGCTGAAATAATTCCAGCACTTCTTTCACTGAGTGCTTAGGTAGCTTTGGGAATTTTTCATACATTTTCTATTATTATTTCTCTGTTACATTTAAAAAATAACAGGACCTGTTTAAGGAGCCCTTAAGAAAGGTTGATGATTTCCAGTGATCTCCTGAGCCTCAATACTTGTTGAAAGTAAACAAAAGCCAAAGCCAAATAATAAAAACAAGGTATGTGTGGGGATTATTTAAGAACCAAAATCAAAACTCAGACTTCTTGTGACAGCCATGAGCCTGATCAGCAAGGTAAATCAAATATTGAAAAATAGTACATTCTCTTCGTTGTTTTTTCAATTCCGTTTGTTCCAAGAGCGAAGAGCGGCAGTAGGTTGTTTTTCTTTTCAATTCCACCGTCCAGATTCTTTAAAACAAGTTTTACAGAAAGCTGCTTCTTCGTTTTTCTTTTTTAATTAAGCCACTTGACATCAATTAAAATGAGGAAAAAAGGAAAACAGAGTAGCTAACAAATGCTGCAGGACTGTCTCCAAAAAAAAAAAAAGATACATATTTAACATTAAAAAGATATATACTTTAAAAAAAAATCAAGGAAGCGACTGTCAGACAGCAAAAGTGGATTTCTGAGCACTTTTTAAATGGTTCTTAATGAGTCTTCACCAGGAGAAGCTGTTTGGGAGAGATACTGGGTAGCTGACTATTTCCACAGACAATATCTTTGATTTGCTTTTAAACCTTCCCCCCCCCCTTTTTTTGTTTTTTTAAATTCTTCTAAAAGTCTTTTGGAATGTAGCTTTTCTTCCTTTTGACAAATAGGGAACTTCAGTCTGAGTGGCGCATGAGTTTGTTAAAGACTAGCTGTTTAATTCTTTGACATCTGCCACCTTAACTTTATTAGCTAGAGGAACAGTTGTCACCCTGCCTGTTTCTCAGTCGGTTGGACTGTGCCGTGGCCCCTGAAAAATGTTCTCTCCTATGGCAGTGGCCTTTAGAACAACACTGGTGATTTGCTGTACATTATAAGCTATCATCTGTCTGAAAGCCTAGCTCCTGAATGTAGAGGCAGCGAACAGGTAATTCACAGATTAGCATTAGGGATGATTTTTGGATTTCTTGGACTACAGATCCTGTGATTCTTCCTTCTGGGAGATCTACCCAACAGGAAGACACCTAAATGCGGCTCACCTGGGAGAAGAGCTTCAACTGGAAGGCTGTGAGGCTTAGCGCCGCCCAAGCTTCTTGCTCCTGTCTCAGTGTTAGAGAATTATGGGGGTTTGTAGCTCAAGAAACACAACTGCATTAGGAGATTCAACTCTGCAGGTACGGGAAGCAAATCAAGAACTGCTTGATGGCTCAGTGGTTTAGGTCTCTGGCTGTGGAGCCAGAGGTTGGGTGTTTGACTCCCCACTTTGTCTCCTTGACAAGGGTTGGGTTTGATGATCCATGGGGTCCCTTCCAGCTCTGCATTTCTAAGACTTTGGTTATTATAATATTATAAACCTTGATGTCTCATTGTTAAAGCCATCCCATTTCTTCTGAGTTAATCTCTGTTCCCCACTGCACACGTTTTTCCAACGGCACCGTTTGTGTCCAACTGCAGCTAAAAAAAACACAGGGCCTTAGAAGAACCTATTTCTTGAATATGTGCTAACAAGAGGAACAGGGAAAGTTCCAAATCAGGAATCAAGGCCGTTCTGGAGAAGAGGACAATAAAGGAAGAAGAAGAATAAAGATAATGGAAGAAGAGGGTTACTGCAAGAGGTCCCGATTAGGGTGGTGGGGAACACAGTTGATTTGTATTTTGGTTTATGTAGTTTATGTTTATGTTGTAGTTTAGCTTAAAATAATAGGAAAAAATTAATTAGAAAAATGCAGGGAAACTCTGTAATAAACACGAGAAAATTAAAAAAAGAAAGAAAGAAAGAAAGAACAAGACGGATTTAGTGGCAGAAATAGATCTGCCCTCCAACAAAGGGACATCGTGAGGGACAGCCGGAGAGCTGCCTTTTTCTGCAACCTAGGGAGGTTGCATCTTTTGGGTTAATGTTGAGACCCGCCCAGGACATTCCTCGCTCTGCAGGTTGCTGTGATGAGGGATAAGCCTGAGCTGGGCTGGCTTCTTCTCATGGAAAGGCAATCCATTGCTTTAAGCAACGGATCCTGGTGAGATGTTGATGGGCGTAGCTATAGGTGTGTGCACAACCTGTTTTGTGACCACTGAGCTAGCCTGCTGCTTCAGATGTAGTAGAGGCAACCAGCGTTTAAATGTTTATTATTTATTTACAGTATTTAAAATCATCTTAATTCCCCGGCAGGCTTATAGAGGGAGATGTGGGCTTTTAGAGAGCTTGGACCCATCTCCTAAAAGCCATCTCCTGGTTGGGTTGGATTCTGTACGTGGAACGAGGGGCCAGCGAATGTCTGTGTGCTTCAGACAATAGAAACATCTGAGACTGGCCCTGTATTTGAACTCGCCTGCTGCGTGTGTAAGGCAATGGAGCTGAGTTATCGGCTACGGAATAGCTGTATTTTAAATTCTTCAATACAGTAAGAAATTATAAGGAACAAATCGCAAGAAAAGAGGAAAAAAATGTAGTTTATCCCCCCCCCCCTCCTCCAAGGTTTGTGTAAAACTGCATTTGTTAGCAAAATACTTGAGAAGTAAAATTTCCACCCAAGCCTTTGTAGTTTACGGCCTCGCTCGCTTGGTAATTGTCAGTAATAATCCCTTTCAATTACGAGGGAGAAGTAGGTCAGACAATCCTCGGTGCTTACAAAACTTTGAATGCGGAGCTGGAAGGCATAACAGTAAAAGTTAGGCTTAAATATGGTTGAGCAAACAAGCTTCCTTGTGGGCTCACAAGCTGGGAGCCACACAGCCCCCCTCACAAAGGCCAACATACCTCTGGGCCCAGCTTTTCTCCTTCATTCTGGGGGGCTGTTTTATGTGATACTTGGGCAGTTGCTTCCTCGGGGCTCTGGGGATGTGTGGGGGTGAGAATCACATGAAGAGACTGCCCGGAATGATTAATCATTGTTATCATTCTGTTCCTCCCTATGTAATTAGTTGCAGTTACAGTTACATTTCCTGAAGGGAACTATTGACTTTTGCCTTTCCAAAAGTAACTAGTTACTTTTAGTTGTTGTTTTTTTTAAAAAAAATCTGAATGCTGAAGCATGAGGCATAGTACAAGACAGAACTTGAGCCAGACGATATTCTATTTTCCACCTCTTCCGTCTTGCTGGGAAGCGTTCTCTTTGCACGGACTGCTCTTCTCCAGACATGGTGACCTCACGGTTAAGTGGATGGATGGAATGCCTTGGTCTGCACAAAGTTCTCCTCAACACTTTCTCAACAGTCCTGACTTAGTTCTGTTCCAAGCATGGAAAATCTGCTTTTTGAAATATAACTCCCAGAATGGTCTTGTGGAACTTCATCTTAGTGGCCAATGAGGGCAGAAAGATTCTAGGGATTTTCATTGGAATTTTTCTTTCCCAAGCTGTGAGTTCTGTGGGGCAAAGTGATACGAGACTTGTTTGGCAAAGGGCATTCTGTGGGACAGTTGCCCTTTTGTACCAAAAAGTAACTTCTCCTAAACTCTAATGATGAAAAACCAGCCTAGTTGATGGGACGGTTGATGGGGCAGGAATGGAGAAGTAGATGGGAGGTTTCAACTTTCCTTACTCATTAAAGTTGACGAGCATTTCATAATAACTACATGCCCTCCAGTTGATTCATACATATGGTGATTCCTTCCAGGGTTGTCTAGGTATAAGATACTCAGAAGTGGTTTGCCGTTTCCTTTTTTGGGGGGTGGGGACTGTGCAGGTTGCCCATGGCTATACAAACTGGTTCTAGTGGGGAATCCTGGCTCTGCAGCCAGGTAGTCATCTCACTGAGCCAAATTTATGCAATGGCACCTACGTGAGGAAGGATGGATGGCAGCTTCCATGGGTCTCATCCCCCCTGATAAGATTTAGGTGCAGATTACCAGATATGAAAGATGATTTGAGGTAGGCGGTACATGGACGTACTTCTTACCAGACATACTATTGGTTGTGCTGTGGCTAAATTACTTTTCTCTGTCGCTGAAATCCAGCAGCATTACTTATGCCATGAAAGGTTGATGAAATCATCATTGGTGGGGAGTTTTTTTGGGAAATAAAACATTTCCAAACCCCCTGGAAGGTCCCAAGTCTCCCTTGAGAACCATTTCGGTGGCCATGGGACCATGGAGGAGTCTTTAATATCTGGAAATCAGTATCACCGTGGTGTAGGTGATCTTGGTAATTAAAACCTTCCTCCTTCTGTCCTGCAGCTCTCCATAAAAAAGGATGCCAAAGGCGCCACAGAAGCTCCTCAGTTCATGACATCCTCAGCCATCCGTGCCATACGTTACGCTGCTGGATTTAAGCCCATGAGGAGCACAAACCATGACGGGAAACATTTAGATGTTCTGGGCTACAGCTTTGAAAAAATCTCTGAGCTGTAGTCCAAAAAAAACATGTTTCCTGGTCAATGGAAGGAAGGAAGGAAGGAAGGAAGGAAGGAAGGAAGGAAGGAAGGAAGGAAGGAAGGAAGGAAGGAAGGAAGGAAGGAAGGAAGGAAGGAAGGAAGGAAGGAAGGACTGATGATGAAGGAAGGAAGGAAGGAAGGAAGGAAGGAAGGAAGGAAGGAAGGAAGGAAGGAAGGAAGGAAGGAAGGAGATCAGTGTAGTTTTGTCGAAATATCTATTTCGGCAACATTCAGAGGTATGGTCTGGGTTATGCTTTCAGAATATCTAGTCCTAGAATGGACCTCGTTTCTGAAGTTCATAAAGAATGGACCCGTCAAGCTGCATCCTTCCTCCGGTGCATCAGTAGTCAATGTCCTAAATGGTTTTGGAACACAGTACCTGGCAGAATGTCTACTTTCAACCAGGTCTGCCTGCCCTATCCATACATCCCAGGCAGAACCGCTGAGGACACTAACCAGGAGAGAGGCCCAGAGAAAGAAAACAAGGAACCAGGTCTTCTTGGTGGTTTCTCCTCAGCTATGGTACGAACAACCACCATCAATCCGCCTGACTCCTTTTGCTGGCAGTTTTTAAGATATCATTGAAAACCCAGTTGTTCTGGCAGCCCTTTCAAAATATTTTATCCATGGAGACCACTGAATCTATTAGCCTTTAACCTGAGCTAACCACCACCTATTTTTAAATGTCCTTATGCATCTTAAAAGGTACTGTCTATTTTGTGCCTATTTTGAATTTTTGGTTGGTTGTCATTATTTTCATGTTGTAAATCAACTAGAGTGGCCTTTGGCCAGATGGGGAGTATAAAAATCAAGCAAATACATAAAAGAGTTAAATTAATGTGTGCGGTGTGCCTCTTTTCTTACAGAACAGCCCCCTCACAGAACTATTTTATTTTTTAAAAAAAAGGAGAGGTATGATTAGAGATGCACTTACCAGTCAAACCCACAGAGGTCTAACTTCATAAACTCATTGCTCATAATAGTCTGGCCTTGATTTCTGATCATAATGATTTCATGGAATTACTTTCCTCTCTCACTCACTCTACTTCTGCAAAGCCCAGCCTCTGGAATAATTCTGCAGGACTCAAAAGCTACCCTGTTTTTGAGATTTTCTTGGTCTAATCAAGGAGTCACCTGATAGTTGGTGTGGTGTAGCCCATAGAGTGTCAGATGCAGAATCAGGAGGTTTGGGTTCAAGTCCCTGCTTGGACAGGAAAGCTGGCCCCTTGTATATCACAAAGGAGGACAAAACAGAACATTGATTTTGACAACATTGCATTTGTTAATGTACATGTACAGATACATATTTAGAAATGAATTTCATAATTTAAAAGCAAATGTGTGCTGCTTATATAGTGTCCCATAGTGCTTAAAGCACATACCAATTTAATTATGCAGGCTACACTTTGTTCTCCCCCCCCCCCAGCAAGTTGGACTTACCCAGGGCCCTGTGGTTGGCAGTGTGGCAGCCACCTGTCTGATGGCCGTGGCCCGGATGCCGCCCTTCCCCATTGTGGTGTCGCCATGTGGTAGCCAGGAAGGGTGCTGGGGCATTCCAAGAGACTGGTGTAAGTCAGGAGAGGTATGTATGTGTTGGTCAACTGATTATGCTTTGTAGTTATGTTTTGGGGGCATAGGAATGATACATGGATTTTGAACTACACAGGGATCCGGGACTCCTAAGCCCAGTGTTGTTGAAGGAGAAGTTTACTCAACTTACCAACTTGGAAGGATGGAAGGCTGAGCCAACCTCGAGTCCATCGGGTTCAAGCTCAGGTCGTGAGCAGAGTCTTGACTGCAGGACTGCAGTTTAGCCACTGTGTCGTGAGATTCCTAGTACACCTTGCTTGAGTGGGGAGACTGTGAGCAGGTACAGCCAGTCTGCCCATTTGAGTCTGTTGTCCAGGTTCCTACTTTTGATGAACAACTTCAAGGTCATTGATTTACTTATAAAATTCTTTAGCGTTAAATCCGACTTGAACCGGAGACCCCTTCAAATGGAGGTCACCTTCAAAACAGGACTGTCCTACGGCAGCTTTTCAAATGGAGGATTGCCCTTCCTAAAGAGGACATAAGGCCACCCTAATCTGGGTACCGGGCAGTGTTCAGCCTAGCTGTGTAAGCATCTAGCCAGGTAGGTTTAGCTCTGGAACTGGATTGGTGTGACTTCTGCTATCACAGTTCCAGGAGGTCACAATGGCCCCATGAAAAACAAACAAGAGACCTAACGCCCAAGGACCCTTCTTAATATCACTCCAAAGACAAAACTAGGTATTTTTTTCTTATGAAACCCCCTCCTCTTTTGCTGAAAAGTATTCTGCCATTATTGCAGTAAACAACTTGGATCATAACGATGCCATTTGAAAGAGCTGATCAAGGCGAGAAAAATGGCAAACACTGTAATAAAGACGCACTAAATTGTCCTATTAACATTTTATAGTTCGTCTCGAGGAGGTAGAAGGCAAGTTGCAACCACAGACAAAAGCGAAAATTAAAATTATTTTAAAATATAGGGCTGTAGAAGCAAATGTTGGCCATATAGCGGTGAAGCACTCTAACAAACGGGAGATTAGCCATTACGCCGTGTTACTTTGCCGAAAAGAATCACACTTAAAAGAGTTTGGATTCAATTGAGTCAAAGCAAATAACTAGCTACTTGTAATTAACATCTCTTTCTGACAATAAACTTATAAAGGCATTACCTGATGACTGGAACTTAAAAGCCCTTATTGAGGTATTCAGTCTGAACACATGGAGGGTTCAAAGGATGGAGGGGATGTGAGGACGCAGGAAGCCCGGCCCTCATCCCATCTGGAAAGTACAGTATGTAGAGCTCCATGTGTTTGGTGCAAATACTGCCATAGGTTCTGTAAGCATCTTCACAGTTGTACAAGATGCTTATTGCACCTATGCAGACATTTGTACTGAACGTGGGAATGGTGGGGTGGAAATGTGGAGGCACGGTTCATGTCCATGCCCCCTTCCCTCTTTCCTTGTCAGCCCTATTTGTCTTCCTTTCCAGGTATTGATGTTGCGGGGGGGGGGGCACCCCGAGGGAGGCCAGGAAGTTTATGACTAGGCGCCGGGTCTTCTCTGTGTTGGCCACCTTTTTATGGAATGCTCTCCCTGTGGAGGTACACCAGGTCCCTTTTCCTCCTAATATTCGGGAAGCTTATAAAAACTCTGCTTTTCAGGGAGGCATTTCCGGATATCTTCCCTTTATAATTGTAGGTCATTTCGTTTTATTTTGATGATTCTACTCTGCATCCTTGATCTTGTCCGTTGCCACCATCTTGATTGTTAGATCTGTTGTTTTGTTATGTAGATATATCTTATTTTATATATTTTTTGTTTGGGTGGGATTTGGCTTATGTTTATTTCTCTGTTGGAAACTGCCCAGAGTAGCGGCAAGGCCACTATATATATTGTTTTATTTATTAATATAATGAATAAATAAAATAATAAATAAATCATTTAAGGTTTTTAATGAAGGATAACATCATCTGCTAATTGGCTTCATCTTTGGTTTCTTCCATTCTACAGAATGGATAGCCTGGCAAAATAATTCTGAATTCAGTCTGGAACTCTCAGCAAAATACCCATGAAGGAAAGAGGAGTAAAGTTTGTGTGTAGTGTTGTTGGGATACTGTTTCCCCAAATCCGCTCTCCCTAGGGAATTATAGGAGCTGTAGTCCAAAAGGTCACTTTTTTCAAAGCTCAGATGTGCCAAACATTCTTAAAGTATAGCATGAACTAGGATCACTAGTGAAACTGTAGTGATAATATGGTGGCTTCACACAGAAATGGCCGATGAGAGGTTTCCATGTTATCTTAATAACCAAAATTAATGGTGGTGACATGCTTTTTTGGGGGTAACATTTTAATTAGATAACTAATTTTGCTATTATTTATTGATGCTGCTGTTTCATCACCTGCTGTCTGCTATCTTTGAAAAGCCCGAACTCTCTACTTGTCCTGTTTATTCAAATCAACACTTTAGAGTAACAATTATGGTATGCAAATTGGGGTTTTCTATCCCCTCGCCCTTATGGTAGATCCAGCTTTTATTGGAACATGTTTGATCCTGGATTGTGTTTCCTGAGGGGAGTTTGAAGCAGAACACTAAGGTGATATATAGGAGAAGATTTCCCCCCCGTTATGCATGGTGTTTTCTTTAACCAACCAGTATTGTTTGGGAAAAGCTGGTGAGCCCAAAATACTTTCCTTCTATTGGCTGTTGTTTTTATGGTGGCTTTTTTAAAAAATGGGGAGACTCAAGACAGATTTCCTTCTCTCAGCACACATACACACATGTTCTCTTCAATTTAAAGGAAAACATTCTGTAAGCTGTACTCCTCAAAGGAAGATATTTCAGATCATAAATTTGCTCCACTTCTCAGTCAAACTATGGGCATCCTTCTTGTACCTTAACTTCTACCCCAAATAAACACTATGGCATAATCTCACCAGCATCCTTCTTACTATATAGCATATTATCAACAGGGTAGAAGAGATGAAATGAAGCACAGGCTTTGATAATGTCAGCTTTGATAATGTCCGCATCTGCGACTAGCAGATTCGCAGTGCAATCCTGTGCATGGTTACATAACCTTTATTAATCTACCCTGTTTCCCTGAAAATATGACCTAACCTGAAAATAAGCCCCAGTATGATTTTTCAGGATGCTCGTCATATAAGCCCTACCCCAAAAATAAGCCCCAGTTAAGTGAAACCCCACCCTCCACCATTGTGCAGCAACCAGAAGATGGCATGACTGTAAAATAAAACATCCCCTGAAAATAAGCCCTAATGCGTTTTTTGGAGCAAAATTTAATATAAGACCCTGTCTTATTTTCGGGAAAATACGGTAGTATGATTTAAATTGATTCCTGTATGAAGTCTCTTTGTGTTTGATTGGTTTAGTCCCAAGTAAACAGAATTTCTCGCACTCTCTCTCTCTTCTGGGGGTAAAATAGTGAAGCTCACCTCTTGTTTTGTTTGGGGTGTGAGTTAAGATACAAGATGGGGCATCTATGTTCAATTGTGGATTAACATTGTGAGTTCTTATCTGTTTCTATCTGTACCTATTTTTCATCTTGTGAGCCATGAGAAGTCCAGTGCTGGGAAAAAGAGAGGATGTCACTCGAATACATACATGGTTGCTGGAAATGTCCACTTGTTTAGTTTCCTAAGCTACTGTGAAGATAAATTCAGGCCAAGACTAGACAATACAGTTAGTGTTGTGGTTCCAGTCAACCACTATAGTCCATTTATTTATTTTTATTTATTTATTTATTTAACTTATATGCCGTCCACACTACCCAAAGGTCTCTGGGCGGCTTACAACAATTTAAATGTAATAAAAAGATAAAAGATAAAACAATTAAAATACAGTACTCTAAAAAATTGCCATCAGGACCCACAGTTGATATTATTTCAATTAAAAATCTTCTGGAACAGGAAGGTTTTGACCTGGCGCAGAAACGTCATCAACGTCGGCCCCAGATGAATCTCCCTCGGGATGGCATTCCATAGTCTGGGGGCAGCTGCCGAAAAGGCCCTTTGTCTACAAGCCATCCCTCTTACCTCCTTGAGGGATGGGTCTTTCAGGAGGGCCCCCTGGCTAGATCTTAACTGCCGGTAGGTTCCTATGGAAGGAGGCGGTCCTTCAGGTATCCAGGGCCCAAGCTGGGCTTTATACGTCCATGGCTCAATGGGATCACGAAGACAGATGCAAAACGCCAGGTGGTCAATAAATTTATTCAAAATGTAACAAACATACAAAGAAGCAGGCAGGAAAAAGAACAGAATGAACAGAGGGTTAAGGAAGCAAAACAAAAAAAAAGAAGAAAAGTAACTAGCCTGCAGATATGTTCACATATGCCTCACATATGTGGGATTGTATCAGATTTGACTTTTCTTCTCTGTTTTTTTGTGTTGTTTCAAAGCAAACCAAAGAAATGAACGTGCGAGTACCAAAACATTTGCAACTGCAACAATTTTCCGAGAGAAGGGTTGCATTTTCTGACAGAATGGCAAGGGTGCCAATATTTTTGGCCATGACTGTATCTCATCACATTGTGACTGCCCCCAACCTTCGTCAGAAAGAGTTTTCTCCAATCCAAAGAATAGAGGACATCCAAAATACAAACGTGACCTAAACCGTGTAACTTTGAATGGGTGAGGAAGATATCAAAAAGGCGTGTGGGTTTTTATAATCTTAGAAATAGCTTGCATTCTTAGGTGGGTTCTTGCGGCTTATAATTTGTCAGAAGTTCAACTCTCTTTATCTAACAAAAAAGGACACAAGCTTGGGCTGATGCCTCGAAGCTTCATAATGGGCTTTCTACCTTTACTTAAATTAAAAGTATCTAAGAATGTAAAATTATAAGCAACTGCATAGGAATATAACAATATGGAGAAAGAAAACTTGTCCATACCAGTTAGAGTGTCATTAGAAGTAGGACTCTCTGAGGTGCTGAAGGATATCTGATTGTCCTAACACAAGCCTGTCTCCATTGACATTTTGCAAATCAGCTTGCTTCTGGTTTATGATTGGCCATTAGGAAGTAAACCTGGACTTCATTTGCAAATCTGATTGAAGGAGCTTGAAGGGATTCGGCCTAGAGGGAAAATGTAATCATGGAAATTCAGAGTTCTATTAAAATATGGTTTGCGCCTTAGAAGAAGCAGGAGAAGGTATAGGGGCTAAGCTGGCAGATGAGGAACCATCTCTTCTAGTGAACAGAATCCTACTGCTTTGACTCTATAAATCTGGGTTCCATATATCATGGTGGCTAATGTATCTTGTTCTCGATCAAATTAAGTCAAGACATCTGCCATTATACTGAGTTCTGTCATTACAGTGGCAGAAGTCCGACACCAGAAAAAAGCAATGAGATTGGACAAGTTGACACTATTGTACCGGCAAATGCTATAAAAACATTTCGAAGTCAGCTTGACATCATAGAAAGGAAACCTTAGATTAAGAAATGTCAATCTGGTGCTAGGAAGGAGGAGAGAGAATGATATATTACTCCACTAAATAGCCCAGGTGGTATGATAGGCTGACACTATAAACTTCCCTTACCGAGCCCCGTGACATATTGTGTCCTTGGAGAGTCCAATCAAGTGGCCCATTATCGGTTACTTGTGAAATGGCACAACAAGGAGATCAAAATTGAAATGGGCACATAAATCTGAATCCAGCTGTTGCAAATGGAAGTCTTGCCTCTTTATCTGGACTGCCCTGCTGGTCCTAGTAGAAGTTGGAACCACAGGTTTATAGCTGCTGAGGAATCCTGGAAGGGGCCAACCTGGCTTCTCAGGGCAGTGCCTTCTAAAGCCACAGATGTTTTGGTTAGGGTGTGGCACTTTGGTTAGCTCCTGGAAAGTTTGGAGTAAAACCCAGAGCTTATTCACTAACCCAATGAAATGGAAGATGTCAGTCTTCCATGGCGGACCTTGGAGGGCCAGGTAGGAAAACCATCCTTGCCAAATCCAGCTTGTGCACTGGTCACACTCCAACCCAGGGTTATGTGACAAAGAGGGAGGGATGATGTCAAGTCTCCGGGTCCAAGTTCCAAGTCTGAATCCGAGTCTTTGGCACCAAGTTCCAAGTCTGAGTCCCTGTTAATAACAAGTTTTTTTCCCCCAGAAAAAAAGGGAGGAGTGGGTGGCTTCTGTGTGGGGTGTTTATGTGGAGGTCTGAGGTGTGGGAAAAACACTGAGTTGAGTCGCCGGTGTGACTGAGGTTCAACTTGATAACGAGTCGTGCGACTTGAGTTCCCAAATCTGCAAAGAGGCTGCCCCAAATTGCTTTTTATAGGGACTTCCTTAATCCTTCCTTCCCACCCCACCCACCCCGTCTTCCCTTTTCTCTTTTTTTATACAGGAATATGAGGAGAAAAGCATGCCCAAGTACGTGTTTTACCACCTGGAAGGCCGGTCAGGTTTATTACAGGAAGATTATTATTTTGAATGGCTCGTGTTAGAAAGTTCTCTTTGATATGACCGGATGCTGTTTCACATTCCCTGCTCCCCCTTCCTCTAATAAATGGGAAAAGGCAGATCTAGAATATTAAGAATAAGCCCTTTGAAGCTGATCCGTTTCCCTTGAGTTCATCGGTCTCCGAAACCATAGTTCTAGATAAGTGTTCTTGCTTCAGGCTTTTACAGACTTATTACAAGCATAGGCAGGACTTGCTATTACCGCAGCGGAGTGCCCGTTAAAACTTCAAAGCACACGCTAATCTGCATTTTGCTCATTGTGTAATATGGAACGCTTATTTGAAAAAAGGAAGGGGGAGGTTTGAAAAAGAAGTCGGCTTTTTGTGGGCTGAAGCCAAGGAAGGCTCATGGATGGCTTTACAATCATCAGTAAAGGGACCCAATTTTCATCTTTAGACCTAACCTTTCACTTTATGGGTGCTGGCTGGATAGCTCAGTGGTTTTAGGTATCTGGTTGGATGTTCAATTCCCCACTGTGCCTCCTGGGAGTAGAGCCAAACTGTATGGCCTTGGGCAAGCTGCACAGTCCCAAGAGGCCCCCAGAAGAAGGGAATGGGAAACCACTTCTGAGTATTCTCTACCTGGAAATCCCTGAAAAGGGTCACCATAAGTCAGAACTGACTCGATAGCACATGATTATTATCATTCACTTTATGGTGGTATAAAATGGAAGTGTCCTTCACACAGTTGGACAAGGGTCCGGTGCTGCAAGAATCATGGTTGGTGAATATTTTTGGATGCTAGTTTTTTAAAAGCACCAGCAGAAAAAATAACTAATAGTAAACTCAAGTTGGAAGTGGCTGCACGGCCAGCAGGAACAAGGATCCCAAGCTTTACATAGCACCTGTAGCAGCAGTCAAGATGGTCTACAGGGTGCCCTCTTGTGAAAACTACTCTTCATAAGGAGACATGGAGGGCCAATGGTATGTTACAGATGGCCTTTTCTAAGAAGCTGAAACATGAAGAGACATATTTCTGGGAAACCTTGGTGGCTGAGGGATCCTATTTGCAAATAAAGCCCATGTTTACATCCAGAAGACCAACTGCAATGCAGAGAGTTCATGTGCACGCTATGGGGGTGTGAAACCTCAGATGTTTTTAGGAGTCAAGGAATACCCACTTCTAACAATGAGCGACCTGTAATGTTTAGTTTGATTCTGAGAAAAAAGAAGGAGGGATCAACAAGGCATTCTTCTGAGGTCTGCAGAAGTACAACAACAATAACTCTTTTAAAAAAACTCTCTAGAGCACTCCTCACCCAGAAAAACCAACAGCGACATAATGAAGACTGGGCATGCTTGATTGACATAGAAGGCTGCCAGGTGAAAAGGGTGCAGGTGGAATAGCTTGCTTAAGCACGTGGGTTCCCAGCCTTGAATCTCCAGATGGCTGTTGTAGTCAAAAGTATCCTAGAAAGGAACAGAGATGGGAAATCTTTCTTCTTTGGACTCCAACACCCAGAATTACCTGGGTAATGACACTGGCTATGAAAAGTGCTAGCCCTGTTAGAACTGCTGGATAGCTCAGTGACTGGGAGTTCAATTCCCCACTGTGCTCCTTGATAGGGACTGGACTCAATGATCCATAGGGCCCCAGAGGTGCAGTTCTAAGATAGATAGATAGATAGATAGAGAGAGAGAGAGAGAGAGAGAGAGAGAGAGAGGTTGGTTGGTTGGTTGGTTGGTTGGTTGGTTGGTTGGTTGGTTGGTTGGTTGGTTGGTTGGAGGATTTGAAACAAAACAAATTTGAAACAAAAAAATATATCCATGTCTAGTTTTGTCTCTCTCTCTCATGAATTGAGAAGTTCAGCAAACAGCTGCCAAGCAGGGCAGCCAATACAAGGGGAGATGGGCAAAGAGTAGTACTCTGCAGAGTTAGGTCAGCAGGATGTCATTTATGATACACTGCCTTGGTATCTGATAGGAGCAGCATAAAAACCAACCCAATAAATAATAGGTGTAAACTGGAAAACAAAAGTAAGGCAAATGTACTTAGAAGGATCTCAGAGCTACACAGAATAAGATGAACTTTGGACCTAGATGTGTTTTGGAACAGTTTCCTTCATATTTATATTGTAATCTGTATTTGTTTATGTTGTTTTACATTAAACAATCAAACAGATCAGCAGCATCTTATTCTGCGGCCAAAAAACTGTAACCAGAGAAGAGATCTTGGTGATATCACGGAAGCCGGGCAGAAAAGGGTTGGAAAGGTTTTACATAACAACCCTTCCACCTGCTTTCCTTCTGTCTGCTTCTTTCTTGTCATAATTGCTAAGCTGTCTTAAATACCAATGTTTTGTTACAAAATATTTGAATTGTGTTAGTTCTTCTAATGTGATTTCATTGATGGTCACCCACCCCTCAATATAAGGTGACTTGGAAATATTTTAATAACTAAATGCATAAAATAAAGGGGAATTCCCGCTCTCCTGCCCCCAGCCCCAGGTTTTGCATGGATGCTTTCAGGACTTGTGTAGCAAGAAGGCTAGTGAGTTACGGCGCTGGTACTCCACTCACTACGTTACTCCAGATAACCCAATGGGCCTAATGTTGATGTACCAAACAGATGGCCAGTGGTCCATGCACTTGGGCTCACTGTGACATTTAGAGCAACCTATCTACTATTGCAGAGTTTTGAATGTTGGTCAAACTCCTCTAAGTGCAGGGATTCACAGAGCAGAATTAGCTTCAAGTTCCCCAAATCAGTCCACCCCTTTTACTCATTAACTGACATCTACAGTCTTAATAACGTACTTGGAGACATTAGTTAGAGAAAAAACAAAAAAGTTTCATTTATTCACAGTTCCAAACAGTTCAAAAGCAGCGCACTGCACAAAAGGACTTACACACTTTCAGCAACAGGCTTCATCAGGCTCAAAACCTGCTTCAAGCAGACCATTGCAGACTATTTTCAGCTAACTGCACTAACTGCTAATTGGTATCCTATGATCAAACAATCCTACTCTGTGCTTTCTTGAAATTACTACCTACAGAGGAGCATACAAGACCTGTATGTGCTTGCTTTCTACATGCAGAGGGTGTTTTAAAATATGGGATTGCATTAAACATATGGTCTGCCTAACTTGTGACATATCTGAGATGACCGCATTACACTTTGTATAATACAGTAGGACCCCCCCTTATCCGTGGGATCAGTATCCGCTGATTCACTTATCCACAGTCTAAAAATATTAAAAGAACCCCCCCCCCCCAAATATACTTTTAACAATGAGGTTACCAGAACTGGCCACTAGAGGTAGCCAGAGACCATGCCATGTATAGCATTCAGTATTTAAATAGTGTTCCATGTTTTTCAGCATCCACAGAGAAGAGGTCTTGGAACCGATCCCCCAAGGATACGGGGATCCGACTGTATGTTGGTTCCTCACTTTTTTTGTTGTGGTGAAATCAGTGAGATTGTGGAGGGTTACACAGCTGAGGTCACAATGTTGTCTAAAAAGCAAAGAGAAACAAAAGGGTTTCTTCTCGAGGTAAACAACCGGGGGAATCCCTCAAACTTTAAACTGTTGCAATAGTTTTATTACAGGCTTCATATACTAGATACACTTTTATAACTGTGCCTGATGAACTAATGCCATTTGTTTTGGCTTTTTATTGAGTTAGGCTTCTGCCTTAGACTCCCGGGATATTTGGGAAACTGATATTGAAATCTGTAAAGTATGAAATGCTGTTTAAAATCTTCCCAACATCTGCTGGTGTTTATCTCTTAAAGGGGGGGAAAAATGCAAAATACCTATCATCAATATGATAACATCCTATAAACTTTATAGGATAATAGAATATCGTCTTGTCCCCATATCTTGTTTCCTTATTTTAGCAGACCTCAGACAAATGTCATCTGTCCCGGGCAGATAAAGCATGCACAAGAGCCAGTGCAGATCAGGCATCAGACTGGGACCCAGGAAGGTAAAGGTTCCCCTTGATATTTAGTCCAGTCGTGTCTGACTCTAGGGTGCGGTGCTCATCCCCGTTTCCAAGCCGTAGAGCCAGCGTTTTGTCCGAAGACAGTTTCCGTGGTCACGTGGCCAGCGCGACTAGACACGGAACACCGTGACCTTCCCACCGAGGTGGTACCTATTTATCTACTCGCATTTTTACATGCTTTCAAACTGCTAGGTTGGCAGGAGCTGGGACAAGCGACGGGAGCTCACTCCATCGCGTGGATTCGATCTTACGACGGCTGGTCTTCTGACCTTGCAGCACAGAGGCTTCTGCGGTTTAACCCACAGCGCCACCACGTCCCTGGGACTCAGGAAACCTGGGTTCAAATCTATGTTCACTCATTGAAACACAGAGGATGTGTGTGTGTGGCAATGGCAAACCACACTTTTAACTTCTCATGTACCTCTGAAACATTGTTAAGGCTGCATTAGTTGGAAGCACCTTGACAATGGCAAAAGATGAATACATATGAATGTATGCATGTGTGTGTTACATTTTGAATGCTAGCTGGGAGGTTCTGGTTGTTATCATCCAAAAATGGAACTTTTCCAAAGTCTTGAATAGATACAGAGTAGAGTTGGGCACAAGCTGTTTCCTGGCCGAACGGGTGTTTGGCACTTCCCAGCCCCGCCTCCTCCGCGGGGCGCCCACTCAGAGGCAGTGTCCAGAGGAGGCAGGGCAGGAAAGCAGGAGTGCTGCCTCCTGAGTGCATAAATACATTTTTGAAGAATTGAGTTTGTTACCTATTCAACTATCAGCCATTAAATATATTATTTCACAGGGCAATGTTATACATTCACTTTGCTTCCAGACATGGTTGGAGAGCTGGCTGTTTATTCCACAGTGACTTTTAGTAAATTGTTGTTCAAGCCACGCTTTTAAACCACACTGTACACTTTCAGTATTGCATGTTTTACACCACCTTTCATCATTTTAGCACTCTATACATACAAGATTTCACATCTTGGCAGCATTATCAACTGGGCAGATCACCTACACAGCACATGTACTTCTGTATTCTCTGCCAGCCGCCACCGCTGCTTTGCCATTTAGAGAAGTCTGGCAGATTATTCCTTTCCTGGCACAAAAAACACTCCTTTGGAGGTGATTTTCCCCCAAATCTGAAAAAGTGCATTATTGTCTAAAATATATGAAGCTTTTATTTAAGATTCAGCACATTCCTAAAACCGATGACACAGTTTGCCATTCCTGGTCTTAGCCCTTAGTTTTCCCCATTCACTTTTTTTAAATACCGATCCAGAAAAGCACTCATACCATATGAACTCAAGAGCAAATTGACTCAGGCTACCTTCAAAACAGGCTGTCATGCCACAGTCCTGACGTACAGTATATGACAAACATTTGGATACAGGTTGAGTAGAGAGCTGCTCACACACCCCTTTTTTAATCTACGTTGACTGCAAAGCTATGGGTAGGTTAGGGAAGCCTGCAACCTAGTGAGAAAAAATGGTACTGCAGGTATTAAACGTTATGTTAATCCAATGAATTAATGGCCAGTATTCTGTTGTGTTTAGTGACCAGGAAAGGGTAATCATCTAAGTGTTTCCCTTGCTCTATCTGGCTCTTCTTTTCATGCATGATCTCTTACGGCTTGTTAGAGTAGTTGCACAACGAGTTGCATGATCAGTCATATGGCAGGGAAACAGTTACACAATTGCCCTTATGCTCTGAAGGGTGTTACTGGCCAATGTGTTCTGAAAATGAAATATCTCTCAGTTGCTCACCTCCAGGATCCCCTTAGTAGGCAAGCCAATCTGCAAGCATTTACATTTTGTAAAGCTATGGTTCACACACACACACACACACAGCGAGAGAGAGAGAGAGAGAGAGAGAGACTGTGTTGCACAGTTACACAAACGGTGTAACTTTTGGAAGTGAATAAGTTAAGAAATCTCCGTATACATTATCTGTTACATACTGAGTCACGACTTGGTGTGCAATAGATAATTATTATTTATTATAATAACTTACAGCAATTTACTTCCCAAAGTTACACTGTTTGTGTATCTCCACAATAGGATTTCGGCCACTGTTATATTTATTACAGAGATGATGCCGCACAAGTAACTGGACTCAAGAGTGTGATGTAAACCTTAACGAACAACCAAATAAATAATAATTCCATAATAGAATTTCATAACACCTCTGTTATTTGATATAGAGCAGGAGAAGAAAGATCTCCAGGAACTCATTGTTTTTCTGGTCTACCTGTACAGTTGCTGCTCTATTTCCAACATGCTATTTTCTTTTCATGGTACTGGAGCTATCTGTCAATTTGCAGTGAATGCCAATTCACGCAAGTCCCAGCCGTTCTGTTTGCCTACATGCTAGATTATTGGAGTTACACCGAGGATTGGTGTGGATGTTTTTTTTTTTAATGTGTGGTGTTTCATTCTGATTTTGTTCATGTGTGCTATTTTAATATAGTCACCCGTCTTGAACTTCCCTGACAATACCGAATAGAATCCCAATGAATAAATGAATATGTATTCTAATCTTTCTTTATTGCTTAGCAAAGCAACATTTGTTCCATTGTGTGTGCCGGTCTTTAACTCAAGGGGCAGCAGTCCTTGATCCAGACAGACAAAAAGCCCTCTCCCCCCCCCTGCTCTTGAAAGTGTGTTATCTCCTCATCGCTTGCCCCACAAGTCCGCCGCTTCTGTTGCCTAAAACAAAATTGTGATTTACAACTGTACTCTACGTTATCAGAAAATAACACTGTTGCATCCTAGCCCCAGTTGTCATACATGGTTAGGATTGTTTCTTTAGAAATAAATGACTTCTGGTTATCACGGGCCCTGCTGACAAGGTAATGTAAAATCATATTCAGAGCTGCCGTGTTCAAGATGATAACGCACGTTGTCGACCATACAAAAAACTGCAGAAATTCTCTTCCAATTCCTGTTGATTAACACATTCAGATTCTGGCCACAGCAAAGAAAAAGGAGCATCATCAAGGCTATTTAATGGCCACCACCCGTCACTGCCAAGGTTTGCCATGGACTGTAAACATGGCCAAGAGACTCAACCAGTGGGGGCTGTAGGCACCAGGGCTGGTCCATGAGGGTGCCCCATTTCAAACTCTGGTTAACGCCACCCACGCTTTCTGCTCTTGACACTAACGTATTGATTTCCAAGTTCAAGAAAGCCTTTTCATTAACCCATTTTAGTGTGCTTTTGGAGGGGAGATTGGGAGGGGTCTGTCTCAAGAATGCATTTCCCCTTGCAAAGGCGGCGAGTAGAAACTGTTGGGCTGAGGGGAGATATGACAGCATTTTTCAAATACTTGAAAGGACACCACACTTCAAGAAGGACGCTGACAAATTGGAACAAGTTCAGAGGAGGATAACAAGGCTTCCATGTTGTTCCATGGTGTGTCTTTGTTTCTTAGTTTTATTTATAGGCCACCTTTCCTTCCATAAGGGAACCCAAGGTGGCTGACAATATTAAAGGAATAGAACTAAAACATAATGAATTAAACATTAAAAAAACAAACTGTGCACTAATTAAAATATGATTAAATAATTTTGTTGTTTGTTGTTTAGTCGTTTAGTCGTGTCCGACTCTTCGTGACCCCATGGACCAGAGCACGCCAGGCCCTCCTGTCTTCCACTACCTTCCGAAGTCTTCCACTACCTCCCGAAGTTGGGTCAAATTCACGTTCGTAGCTTCGATGACACTGTCCAACCATCTCATCCTCTGTCGTCCCCTTTTGAACCAATCAGTTGTTCCATATCCAGTTCTAACTGTTGCTTCCTGTCCCACATATAGATTTCTCAGGAGATAGATAAAGTGAAGAGGTACTCCCATTTCTTTAAGAACTTGCCATAGTTTGCTGTGGTCCACACAGTCAAAGGCTTTTGCATAGTCAATGAAGCAGAAGTAGATGTTTTTCTGGAACTCTCTGGCTTTCTCCATAATCCAGCGCATGTTAGTAATTTGGTCTCTAGTTCCTCTGCCCCTTCAAAATCCAGCTTGTACTTCTGGGAGTTCTCGGTCCACATACCGCTGAAGCCTGCCTTGTAGGATTTTGAGCATAACCTTGCTAGCGTGTGAAATGAGTGCCATTGTACGGTAGTTGGAGCATTCTTTGGCACTGCCCTTCTTTGGGATTGGGATGTAGACTGATCTTTTCCAATCCTTTGGCCACTGCTGAGTTTTCCAAACTTGCTGGCATAGTGAGTGTAGCACCTTAACAGCGTCGTCTTTTAAGATTTTAAATAGTTAAACTGGAATGCCATCACCTCCACTGGCCTTGTTGTTAGCCATGCTTTCTAAGGCCCACTTGACTTCACTCTCCAGGATGTCTGGCTCAAGGTCAGCAACCACACTGTCTGGGTTGTCCGGGACATCCAGATCTTTCTGGTATAATTCCTCTGTGTATTCTTGCCACCTCTTCTTGATGTCTTCTGCTTCTGTAAGGTCCCTACCATTTTTGTCCTTTATCATGTCCATCTTTGCACACAAGGTTCCTTTAATGGCTCCAATTTTCTTGAACAGATCTCTGGTTTTTCCCTTTCTATTGTTTTCCTCTATATCTTTGCATTGTTCATTTAAGAAGGCCCTCTTGTCTCTCCTTGCTATTCTTTGGAAGTCCGCATTCAATTTTCTGTAACTTTCCCTATCTCCCTTGCATTTTGTTTCCCTTCTCTTCTCTGCTATTTGTAAGGCCTCGTTGGACAGCCACTTTGCTTTCTTGCATTTCCTTTTCTTTGGGATGGTTTTTGTTGCTGCCTCCTGTACAATGTTACGAGCCTCCATCCATAGTTCTTCAGGCACTCTGTCCACCAAATCTAGTTCCTTAAATCTGTTCTTCACTTCCACTGTGTATTCATAAGGGATTTGGTTTAGATTATACCTGGCTAGCCCAGTGGTTTTTCCTACTTTCTTCAGTTTAAGCTTGAATTTTGTTATAAGAAGCTGATGGTCAGAGCCACAATCAGCTCCAGGTCTTGTTTTTGCTGACTGTATAGAGCTTCTCCATCTTTGGCTGCAGAGAATATAATCAATCTGATTTCGGTATTGCCCGTCTGGTGATGTCCATGTGTAGAGTCGCCTCTTGTGTTGTTGGAAAAGAGTGTTTGTGATGACCAGCTTGTTCTCTTGACAGAACTCTATTAGCCTTTGCCCTGCTTCGTTCTGAACTCCAAGGCCAAACTTACCTGTTGTTCCTTTTATCTCTCGACTCCCTACTTTAGCATTCCAGTCCCCTAGAATGAGAAGAACATCTTTCTTTGGTGTCAGTTCTAGAAGGTGTTGTAGGTCTTCATATAATTGGTCAATTTCAGCCTCTTCAGCATCGGTGGTTGGTGCATAAACTTGGATTACTGTGATGTTGAGAGGTCTGCCTTGGATTCGTATTGAAATCATTCTATCATTTTTGAGATTGTATCCCAGTACAGCTTTTCCCACTCTTTTGTTGACTATGAGGGCTACTCCATTTCTTCTACGGGATTCTTGCCCACAATAGTAGATATGGTAATCATCTGAATTGAATTCGCCCATTCCCGTCCATTTTAGTTCACTGACGCCCAGGATGTCAATGTTTATTCTTGCCATCTCCTGTTTGACCACATCCAACTTACCAAGGTTCATAGATCTTACATTCCAGGTTCCTATGCAGTATTCTTCTTTGCAGCATCGGACTTTCCTTTCACTTCCAGGCGCGTCGACAGCTGAGCGTCCTTTCGGCTTTGGCCCAACCGCTTCATTAGCTCTGGAGCTACTTGTACTTGTCCTCTGCTCTTCCTCAGTAGCATGTTGGACGCCTTCCGACCTGAGGGGCCCATCTTCCAGCGTCATATCTTTTAGCCTTTTGTTTCTGTTCATGGGGTTTTCTTGGCAAAGATACTGGAGTGGCTTGCCAGTTCCTGCTCCAGGTGGATCACGTTTAGTCAGAACTCTCCACCATGACCTGTCCGTCTTGGGTGTCCCTGCACGGCATAGCTCATAGCTTCTCTGAATTACTCAAGCCCCTTCGCCACGACAAGGCAGCAATCCGTGAAGGGGGATTAAATAATTAAAAGTGAGTAAACATTAAAAAAGGGACGTGGTGGCGCTGCAGGTTAAACTGCAAAGCCTCTGGGCTGCAAGGTCGAAAGATCAGCAGTTCGAATCCACGCGACGGAGTGAGCTCCCGTCGCTTATCCCAGCTCCTGCCAACCTAGCCATTCAAAGCATGTAAAAATGCAAGTAGATAAATAGGTACCACCTCGGTGGGAAGGTAACGGCGTTCCGTGTCTAGTCGCGCTGGCCACGTGACCACGGAAACTGTCTATGGACAAACGCTGGCTCCGTGGTTTGGAAACAGGGATGAGCACCGCCCCCTAGAGTCGGACACGACTGGACTAAAATGTCAAGGGGAACCTTTACCTTTACCTAAACATTAAAAACTATATGAACTTTAAAAAGGCATCCAGGGACTCAATCATGATTGTTAAAAGCCTGCCTGAAAAGATGGGTCTTCAGCTGTCAGCGGAAGAATAAAAGGAAGGGGGCCAAACATAACTGCAAAGCATAAACAGTTGATTCATACAGAGAGAGAGAGAGAGAGAGAGAGAGAGAGAGAGAGAGAGAGCTCTCCTAACCCCCGTCAGCATCCTCACATGCCCCAGCACCCTCCCTGGCTGCCATGTGGAGCTGCAATGCCAGGAGAGGGGGCCAGCTGGGCCACCACTATTTGAATCTGGGTCACTGCACAGCTAACAACAGGGGCCCCGGTAAGTCCAAGACCTATTTTTCTCAGGCCACTTCATGGAGATGAGTAGCAGCACAGGATTTGTTGAATATTTATTTACTGCATATTTATTTCTTTATTTATTGGGGGGGAAATCGTGCATAACCTAAACTGTGGTGCTCCGACCTAAGAAAGAACTGTTATTTTACATCTCCTTTAGAGTAGACCTAATGGTAGACTGGAATTCTTTTCTGCCTTTGACTCAGTTCCTCACCATCCTGCGACAGTTGCATGCAGATGGAAGTTAAAATATATGTGGGACATGGTTTGCCGAGGTGGGAACCGTGAGCCACCCGAATCTGTTTCCCCCCCCCCCCAGGAATGTAAATCCTGCCTGGCACACTTCCAGATGAAAATGCTAAGAGGTCAATAGGCCTACTCTACCTGCTAATTGCTATACTAAAGTAAATTGCAGCTGGAACAGGTCTGTTTGGATCAATGGTGTTTACAAAGATATTGACTCACCAAATCCCCATTGATTTAATGGGCCTAACCTAGTGCAATCAAGGCCCTGATCACACCAGCCAAATGTACCCTAGTTATACCCCAGTTAGATTGTTGCATAAATTTCCAGGCACATGACACACAGCCAAGATCGAATCATTTTCCTGGCTGACAATGTATCTGCTATTTATTTCCCCCTCGCCCGGAGGGTTGTGTTATTTTGTTCTGACAACATGTTGGATAATTCCTTACCAGTATTGCATGTGTGAACATGCTATATCAGTTCTTTCCAATGACAAGTCCCCAGGGGGGGGCGGCCGCCATTATCGCTGTGTGGCTGCCCTGCAGGTATTATTATTCTTTTGCAACCGGTATATTGATATGTAGGCAAACATATGTCATTATCCACCGCGAACTCCGGAGCGATGGGAGGGGAGCAGTGGGTGGACGGTCTGGCCCTGGGGGCCCAGACCCTCGTTGTCTCTACCTGTGGCGGGGTATTCATGTTCGTATACGAATATGAAGACCCCATCTCTACTAAAGACCCATCTCTTCAGGCAGGCTTTCAACAATTACAACTGAATCCCTGAACCCCATTTTAGCACATAATTTTTATCTTTTCCATGTAATGTTTTAATATTTTAATTTAATTTTAAATCATATATTGTTTAATTTGTCTTTTAATATTTAACTTATTGTGTTTTTAGTTGTGTGAATTTTAATGTTGTGAGTCGCTTTGGGTCCCTTGTTGGGAGAAATGTGGCATATAATAATAATAATAATAATAATAATAATAATAATAATAATAATAATAATAATAATAATAATAATAATAATAATAATGGCTTTACAGCTGGGGAAGTCTCCCAATTTCGTCAAGTATGCCAGGGCATTGGTAAGGGTTGCATCACTCCACCTATTGTCTGGCATGGGGAGGGGGGGAATTCCTGAACAGGAACCTCTTTCCAACATATTAATATATATCTCAATTTCAGGAGGAGACCCTTGAGAGTCCCCTGGACTGCAAAGAGAACAAACCTATCCATTTTGAAGGAAATCAACCCTGAGTGTTCACTGGAAGGACAGATCCTGAAGCTGAGGCTCCAATACTTTGGCCATCTCATGAGAAGAGAAGACTCCCCGGAAAAGACCCTGATGTTGGGAAAGTGTGAAGGCAAGAGGAAAAGGGGACGACAGAGGACGAGATGGTTGGACAGGGTCACCGAAGCTACCAACATGAATTTGACCAAACTCCGGGAGGCAGTGGAAGACAGGAGGGCCTGGCGTGCTCTGGTCCATGGGGTCACGAAGAGTCGGACACGACTTAACGACTAAACAACAATTCCAAGGTGTAGCCAGCCATAATGTTTCAAATAGGAAGACATGAATTGGTAACATGAAAACAAATGCCCCAGTATATAATCACATGACCGCGATTCAGTACAACGGAGGTAGGGGGGGAAATCGCTAGAACTGGGGCACATTTTGCTGATATGATCAGGCCCTTACTAAGCTAAGCAACAGGATTTGGGCCTATGATTTTATAAAGCCATATTGCCCAGGAGCCACATGGAGTCAACCATATTTGGTCCTGCCCCATCCCAGCGTGGTCTTTCATTTTGATTGTACAGCCATGGACAGAGATAGCCTCCTGTTACACTTCTGTATTGCCCTGAGTAGATTTCTGGAGCAGCAAGAGTTAAGCAGCAAGGGAAGGTATATACTGTATAGGGAGAAGAAAAAAGAAGGGCAGGAGGAAGGAAAGAGGGAAGGAAGGGCAGAAATAAGGAAGAGGGAGGGAAACACAGCAGAAAAGTAACCCACCCCTTGGCACTTGGCAGCCACGGTCAGGATCTGGATAATAGACATGGTTTGTGGGCCTTCTTGTAGAGAAATGCAACGAGCCCAGAATGAGTCACTGGAGAAGTTACATTTTTCTCTCTCCCTGAAATGCCTTGCTATGCAAACCAATTTTGTTCTGCACTTTACATATTTGCCTGCTGATAATTAAATTGCGCTCTAATTCCAATTAAAATGCTGGTTTTCTTAAACAGACCACAGTTAAAAAGGCAGAGCCACGCAGTTTAGCATGTTCTTACGTGACTGCTGTGACAATGATCTCCTCAGACTTATTTCTTTGGGCTTCATGGGAGATATTCAAGACCCATTTCTTAGACTTCTGGCTTGTTGCTGGTTATGATTAACTTGGGTTTTCTTAACCTTCTTTTTTTTACATTGTGTAACTTATTTATTCCATTGACTTTACCGAGGAACACTGTCACCTCTTAATACTGATGTTGCTGATAATTATGCTCTCACTTGAATCAGCAGGTATTTCTCTACATATATTCATAGAGTACACCTCAAAAAGCAGTGGTGAGAGTACATATCTTTTGTCATAGTCCTTTTTATCTCTCTCTGTCCTCTGATCTTCAACTTTCATGCAGCTTTTTGTTGCCAGAAGCAGTTCCCAATTATGCAAACATCATAAATCAAGGTGTTTTTTTTAAACCAACAACTGCTTCAGCTTCTATGTTGGGCCACATCAAAAGCTTTTCATAGCCAATAAAGGATGCATTCACGTCCACAGACATGTCAGAACATCTCTTCCCAAGCGTATGTAAGCAGAATACTGCTTCTGACCTAACACATTTGAAAAATATGAAGCAGCATTCTGCTGAATCTGAATAATAGCCCATTGTTAGGGTGAGCTTTAAAGTTGAGCAAAGAAATTAGGCCGATTTGGACAGATATGGGAGATGTCTACATTCAAGAGGGTCTAGGAGATTTACGGAAGATGTTTTTGGAACTATGATCCAAATCAGCCTTGAGGCTTATCGGAATTACCGGCTCAGTGAGAAGGGGTCCTATTACACGCTTTCACCTATTTAAGAGTATTGGATAATCAGTCCATCCCTCTCAGGAATTCTCAGGCACAAAAAGGTTCAGATTTAATTAAAGATGTTTATTTCAGAGATTGGTTTCAACTTAAATAAGGTGGTTTTTACCCCATCTTCAATTCCTGCCTCTATGATCAAATCTCTTAAATATACATATTTATTCTAAAATGATGATACCACTCTGATGGCAGAAAGTGAGGAGGAATTAAAGAACCTCTTAATGAGGGTGAAAGAGGAGAGCGCCAAAAATGGTCTGAAGCTCAACATCAAAAAAACTAAGATCATGGCTACTGGTCCCATCACCTCCTGGCAAACAGAAGGGGAAGATATGGAGGCAGTGACAGATTTTACTTTCCTGGGCTCCATGATCACTGCAGATGGTGACAGCAGCCACAAAATTAAAAGACACCTGCTTCTTGGGAGGAAAGCGATGACAAACCTAGACAGCATCTTAAAAAGCAGAGACATCACCTTGCTGACAAAGGTCCGCATAGTCAAAGCTATGGTTTTTCCAGTAGCAATGTATGGAAGTGAGAGCTGGACCATAAAGAAGGCTGACCGCCGAATTATTGATGCTTTTGAATTGTGGTGCTGGAGGAGACTCTTGAGAGTCCCCTGGACTGCAAGGAGAACAAACCTATCCATTTTGAAGGAAATCAACCCTGAGTGCTCACTGGAAGGACAGATCCTGAAGCTGAGGCTCCAAGACTTTGGTCATCTGATGAGAAGAGAAGACTCCCTGGAAAAGACCCTGATGTTGGGAAAGTGTGAAGGCAAGAGGAGAAGGGGACGACAGAGGACGAGATGGTTGGACAGTGTCATCGAAGCTACCAACATGAATTTGACCCAACTCTGGGAGGCAGTGGAAGACAGGAGGGCCTGGCATGCTCTGGTCCATGGGGTCACGAAGAGTCACAAAGAGTCGGACACGACTTAATGACTAAACAACAACAACATTTCTAAAATGTAGGTAATAATCTCTCCACCCCCCCCCCCCCGGTTAGTTACTTACACCTCTTCCAGTAAATCTATGCTAGTCTGTTTATATATTTCAAGCCTGATTTTACGCCAAGCCCTTTGGTATCTCTCCCTAAGATTGTCCACTTGTGCCACCTGATCCAGTTAGGCTTCGCATTTGCGTGTGGCCACCCCTAGAGAGGCCCGGAAAACTTCCACCAGGAATGGGGCCTTCTCGGTGGTGGCCACAACACTATGGAATGCACTTCCTGCAGATATACACCAGGCTCCCTCCCTTCTGGCCTTCAGAAAACAAGTGAAAACTTTATTGTTTGAAGAGGCCTTCAGAAACATCTTGCCCCTTTGACAACCTCATGGTTCCATGAGGTGATTATTGTTTTGATTGGGCACCCAAGTTTCTTTATTTAGATATTCAGAGTTTTGTTTTTTATCTCACTATTTATGCTGTCTGAGTGAGGATGGGTAGCTGGGGTTTGTTTTCAAATGTTGTTAGCTGCCCAGAGTAGAGTCTCGGCACTTGATGTATAGGGTCTAAATGTAATGAATAAAATGAATAATAAAAAATGAACTCATGTCTGCAGCTGATTCCTTTAGTTCAGTGGTCCCTAACCTTGGGTAACCCAAGTGTTCTTTGGACTGCAACTCCCAGAAACCCCTGGTCAGCACAGCTGCTGGTGAAGGCCTCTGGGAACTGCAGTCCAAGAACATCTGGGTTACCCACGGTTGGGAATCACTGCTCTAGTTGTTTATTCATTTTAAGCCTGATTTTACCCCAGCCCCTTTGTGCAACTCATGTTTGAAGCTGGTTCCTCTACAACAGATCGCTGAGCTCATGGGCTATTGTCTTAATTTCACCTTTGTGCCCTTCCAGGACTGAGGTTGCTCCAGGGACACAGCCCCACTTTACTAGTTCGTATCAAAATTATACTTAACACCAAAAATTAATGCCTGTTTATGCACTAAATCAATCAGTCAATGTATCCTAACTAGAGATGGGCACGAACCGGTTCATTCCAGTTCGTAAAAGCAGCAGCACAGTTGCTGCTCCTCCCCTTCCCCCGCCTCCTCGACCAATTCAGCCACTCACCTGGCCCAGTCCCCTTGTTTTTTCCACCTCCTTGGCTGATCTCCCAATCACGAGCAAGAGCACATGAGCTCTCTGCCCTGCCCTTTTGTCTGAGTGGGAGATCAGCCAAGACAGCAGGGCAGGGAAGCCAAGCTGTTCCTGGGACAAGGCGATCAGTTGAGGAGATGCAGGAAACTGGCACACTGGGCCTGGTGAGTGGCGGTTTGGGGCAGAGGAGGCAGGGGAGGGGAGCAGCAACACCTGTGTTGCTGCCTTTACGAACTGGGACGAACCGGTTCGTGCCCATCTCTAATCCTAAATTTAACAACTGATACCTACAACTGACGTGGTGGCGCTGCAGGTTAAACCGCAGAAGCCTCTGTGCTGCAGGTCAGAAGACCAGCAGTCGTAAGATCGAATCCACGTGACGGAGTGAGCTCCCGTCACTTGTCCCAGCTCCTGCCAACCTAGCAGTTCAAAAGCATGCAAATGCGAGTAGATAAATAGGTACCACCACGGTGGGAAGGTAACGGCGTTCCGTGTCTAGTCGCGCTGGCCACGTGACCACGGAAACAGTCTACGGACAAACGCTGGCTCTACGGCTTGGAAACGGGGATGAGCACCGCCCCCTAGAGTCGGACACGACTGGACTAAATGTCAAGGGGAACCTTTACCTTTACCTTTTACCTACTAGTTCTTAATCTTATCTATGTCTTAGACCCCATATCTAATCTTACCTAAAGCCTACGACCTATGTCCTATAAGTGTAAAGCATCTTATCAACTAAATAAGCCATCAAAGCAACAAGACCCTCTTTAACCCAAATAGAAAAAGGAGGGTGCCAGAGGTTTACATAGGATCCCTCTTAGGCATACCGAGGCACTATTCCGTACCTGAATAATCTAGAAGAAACACCGGCAATATACATTTTCAAGGTCACAGTGACCCTCTCAGCCTTCTTCCAAAATCTGATACATTTCCACCTAAGCTCTCCTTGTAAGGAAGACACCAGGATAGGGAGAAGGGGCTGGGAAAGTGGTTGTGTAGGGTTTTCTGACTGCTTGATTGTTTCCAGAGTTTTCCAATCACAAAGCTATGGAGAGGGGATGTTGCAATGAAGGATGTAACACCTTGTTTGTCTCATTCCTATTTGAAAGAACTAGAAAAAAACCCATTTTTCCCTCCCTGTTTGTGAGTGTTTTCTGTTGGTCTCAAAAAGAGTTTATACTTCTTCTTCGTGGCCTCTGTGAATGCACACAAATCGGTTGTTCTGCGCCTGCGCAGGACGTCTCGGAAGTTTCTAGAGCTTAAAGACATGTGATTAGTAGGATGTTCCCCCGTGGAGCGCATGCTCCGCCCTCCAAAAGTCCCCTCAGTTCCTTTTTGCCGCCGCTTCAGTTGGACTTCTTTCGGAACGATAGAGCGATTACTGAGATCAAACCAAATTAGCTATTTCTATTATCTATTCTATATTTTCAATCATCTTTTCTTTCCTTGGACGTTCCCCTGTAAGTTATCCGCTTCTTTTTTCTTTTATCTACTCCGTTCGTTTTCTCTTCTCCCTGCGGTTTTTCTCCCCCCACCGCCACCTTTCCCTTCCCTTTTCCCCTACTTTTTATGGCCCCCCAGGGCCCTTCAAGCGGTGCATGCTTTGCACGAATAAGATCCCGCTTACCAACGGTCACGACTGTTGCCTTTTCTGCTTAGGGGAACAACACCAAACGCACTCCTGCCCCAAGTGCAAAAAGCTTACTAAGCCCGCTTCAAAACTACGCCTACAAAGGCTTCGCTCCTACCTTTGTGAAAGGTCTCTTAATCTGACCTCTATGGATCCGGCAACCTCTCCAACTCCGCATCCAGAATGTCGAGAAACCTCTCGCCCGATATCGAGCCCGACAACTCCGTCACCTCGACAAAAGGACCCTTCGAAGTCCGCTTCGAAGTCGAGCTCAACCTTCATGTCGAAAGCTCCAACTCGTTCCGATGACTCATCTAAGAAAAAGAAAGATAAAACTAAAGCCAAGAAAACTAAGAAGCCTACAAAATCGACTCAAATAGATCCACCTCAACTGGTGATCCCATCACCCATTCTCGAGGAGTCATCTAGCTTGAGGCTCAATCTCAGCTCGATCTCAGATAGAGATGACCCAACTATAACACCGGCTCAGGCTGCAGCCTCCATCGCAAGCCTTTCGCCGAGTACTGGCCTATCTCCGGCTGATGTTCATTCCAGCCTGGCCTCGGCCCATTCAAGCCCTAGATCATCAGGGCGGGCAATACCTATTCAGGTCTCTGGATCGGAATCATCTCACCAGTCTCCCCGCAAGCACCAGGCGAAGAGATGACACTTCTCTCCAGTCCAATATGCCCCTTCACACAGGGAAATGTACTATTATCCTGAACCATCTCAGTATCCAACTAGAGATGACCATGGGGAACGATACCATCACTATGACCCCTACTATTCTGAAGACCTGACTGAACACGGCTATTATTACGAACCAAGGAGAGTGTGATATGCTTCTCCACCCCAATATTCACCTTCCATATCACCCTGACCACCACGACATCGATGCACTTCATCCTCAGCATACCCAATATCGACTCACCATACATCGATCCCTACAAAATCGGCCCTCAAACGTACTCTCCCAGTACCAGATTCTCAACCGCAACCCAAATGACCTAAGCACTCTTCCAAGCACTCTTGACATCATACCTCTCTCCAAGTCACCACCACCTACAAAGGGCCCCCACCTCCTCCCCCTGACATCGAACGACGTCCAGTATCACAACTACCTCCACCATCACTACCATCAACATCGGCGACCAAACCACTACACTGATCATCCTCACAATCGTCCCTCTCCACTTAAGATTCAACATCTGATATGTCCCAGGAATCACCCTCTAATTTACCTACTCCATCTTCTGATGTTGGCAAAAATCACCCTCCATCCCCATCAGAAGATTTCACATCTTACTCCCAGCTGGTTATGCGAATGGCAAAATCGTTACAACTCGACATCGAAGAACCACTGCCTTAGAAAAAGGACCTGGTCTTCGATGATCTTAATCAAGATAAAGCACCACCTCTTAGTTTGAGTTTCATTCCGGCCATGCTCGATTTAGTAAAGGGATCATGGGACAAACCCCCCTCATTACTTCAGATTCCACGACGAGTAGAAAATAATTATAAAACTCACGGACCCGACACAGCTTTCCTTTCCAAACATCCCACACCAAATTCAATTATTGTAGAATCCAATCAATCAAGAGCACGTAACAAATCATCTGTGGCTCCCACCAACTGAGAAGGAAGGAAACTTGAGATTCTGGGAAGACGACTCTATTCCCTTACATCATTTATCATGAGGGTCGCGAACTACCAAGCCGCTATGGGTGCATACCACCGCCAGCTATGGCGGTGGTACGCGCCCATATAAGATCCTACCTAATAAGATCCTACCTATCATCCAAGCGGCTCCAGACACCACCAAGACAGAAGCCCTGAACATTTTCACCGAGGCTTCAGCCTTAGCTAAACAGCAAAGAATCGCTTCCCGCCATACCGTGGACGCTGCCTCTAAGGCTATGTCCACATCTATTGCCCTGAGGCGCCATGCCTGGCTGAGATTGGCAGGTATCTCAGATGATACTAGAGCAAGGATAGAAGACCTTCCTTTTGATGGTGCTGGCCTCTTGAATACTAAAACGGACGAGGTCATGGACAATCTCCATAAAATCCGCAAAACGGCACGCTCATATTCCACTCAGCAACCTTACTGGTATCAGCGTCCTCAATTCCGAAGACAACCTTTCTTTCAACAGCACTTTCAACCATACCAACAGCCATATCGACCATACAAGCCACAAGTATCCGACAGATCCTACCCAGGCCCATCTACATCTACTGTACCTTCCTTTCGACCTCAACAGCAACAAGCACGTTGACAGCTCTTTCGATGCCCACAAAAAAAGGGTAAGCAGTATCCATAGACCCCTTCCATCTACATTTCAAACTAGACTCCATCCCTTCATCTTGGCTTGGCGCCGTATCACTAATGATCAGTGGGTCCTTTCTATTGTCCAAAATGGTTATTTTATTGAATTTCAACGTACCCCACCCTCTGGTGCCATTAAGACTACTCCATACTCTCTAGCTCTCTGTGCAGAAGTTTCCCTTCTTCTCCAAAAGCAAGCCATACTCATAGTCCCTTCCCCTACATTGCATGATGGATTTTACTCCAGATATTTCACAGTCCCTAAAAAGGATGGAGGACTCCGTCCTATTCTTGATCTTCGAAACCTTAATAAATTCATTCGGCCCACACGCTTCAGAATGCTGACCCTCGACACTATCATTCCTCTCCTTTCACAGGGAGACTGGTTTATCGTCATCGACCTCCAAGATGCCTACTTTCACATCTCTGTCCATCCACTTCATCACAAATTTCTACAATTCCAACGTTTCATACCAATTTTGCTCTCTCCCATTCGGACTTTCCACGGCACTGAGAACCTTTACCAAATGTATGGCACCAGTCACTGCCTACCTCCGACTACAAGGTATTACAATATTCCCCTACATAGACAACTGGTTAATCGTCGCTACTTTGTATCACAATGCAATCAGAGCTACTCAACAAACTCTCGATACTCTTCAAAATCTAGGATTCAAGGTAAACTGCCAAATCCCATCTCGAGCCTTCACAGACCACCACCTACATTGGGGCATATTTCGACTCCCTTCAAGCCAGAGCCTTTCTCCCTCAAGAGAGAATCACCAAACTAAAACGAGCCATCAGACCCCTAGCTTCGGTATCGGCATATCAAGCCCAGCACCTTCTCGGGCTTATGGCTTCTACATCAGCTGTTGTCCAGCACGCAAGGCTCAAACTGAGGTCCCTACAATCATGGTACCTATCGCTATTCGATCCTATAACAGACCACCCTTCCAAACGTCTCATAGTAACATCAGAACTCGCCAGTCAACTCACATGGTGGACGTTTCTTCCTCATTTGATGGTAGGCAGACCCTTTCGACCTCTACAGCTCTTGATACAGGTTACCACCGACGCCAGCCCGTCAGGATGGGGAGCTCACTGTCGACATCACAAAATACATGGCCTATGGACAAAACAAGAACAATTACTACACATCAACCATCTCAAACTCTTAGCAATTATCAGGGCTTTCCATGCCTTCTTACCTCTCATTGCAGGATGAGCAGTACAGCTAGCTACAGACAATACTACAGCGCTGTACTATATAAACAAGCAGGGAGGTACCCACTCCCTTTCGCTCCTGTATCTAGCGGTCAAACTTTGGGAATGGTGCTACCTACACCACATTTTCCCAGTAGCTGTCCACATCGCCACAGACGTCAACCGTATTGCAGACCATCTCAGTCGTCTTACCACAATGACACATGAGTGGGCACTGAACGACGAAGTTTTCGACCTCCTCTGTCACCGATGGGGTGTTCCGTCCATCGATCTCTTTGCCTCCGAGACCAACACCAAGTGCCAACGGTATTGCTCCCGAGCTGGTGTCGACACGAACTCACTCGGAGATGCCTTTATGAAAGACTGGGTCGGAGGCCTACTCTACCTATTTCCTCCGATTCCACTCATACAACGAACCGTCATTCGACTTCGACAGTTCCACTCGAATGCCATCCTCCTTGCCCCATGGTGGCCACGTCAACTGTGGTTCACCCACCTGAGATCAATATTGACCGATGTGTTCCATCTCCCATTGATCCCCAACCTTCTGACCCAGGACAATGGGATGATTTACCACCCCGACATAGACTCTCTGAACCTGACAGCATGGAGGATATTCCCGCCATACAAAATGTACTAGATCGAGCTCGAAAGCCATCAACCCGAAGGTTATACCAAAACAAATGGAAATCATTCCTCTCCTTTGCTCATTCTCAGAACTCACCCGCAACTCCAGTTTCGCTGAAGACTTTACTTACCTTTATCCTCCATCTCTTTCATCTTGGTCTTTCTCATTCTACCCTCAAGGTGTACATTTCTGCTATTATAGCTCATCAACCTTCTCAGTCTGACTCAGCTAGGCTTTTCTCCCACGCAACGCTGAAGAAATTTCTCAAGGGACTCCTCAATATCTGTCCCCCATGTCAATATCCTCTTCCTCAATGGTTTTTGCAACTTGTCCTTAACGCACTTACCCGACCGCCCTTCAAACCAATGGCTACCACTACTTTCAAATTACTCTCTTTAAAAACATCGTTCCTCGTATCAATAACATATGCCAAACATGCCAGCGAACTTGCAGCCCTCAGATGAGACCCACCTTTCCTTCAGTTTCATCCAGATAAGGTTACCTCCATTTTGATGTATCATTTTTACCTAAAATTGTCTCTAATTTTCATCTCAATCAACCATTGATTTTACCAACTTTATTTCCATCTCCTTCTACACCTCTCAAGCGCATGCTCCACATGCTTGATGCAAGATGCTCTTTGGCCTTCTACATTGATAGAACTAAATCGTTCAGAAAGTCTCCAAGGCTCTTCTTATGTTTTCATGGCCCTCATAAGGGTGCCCCAGCTTCGCCTCAAACTATCTCTCGCTGGATTGTTCAAGCTATTTCATTGGCCTATGAGTTCACAGGCAAGACGCCTCCTGAACATTTAAGAGCTCATTCTACCAGAGCGCTGTCAACCTCTACTGCCTTCCACCATGGAATAGAGCTTCCTCACATCTGCCGTGCAGCTACATGGTCTAATCCATCGACCTTTGTGAGGCACTACCGTCTCATTGTCCAGTCGAAGAATGATGATGCTTTTGGCAGGGCGGTCTTGACATATTTTCTACCGTGACGTCCCACCATCTGGTAAGTGAGCTTGTCAGTCACCCATTTGTGTGCATTCACAGAGGCCACGAAGAAGAAAGAGAGGTTACCTACCTGTAACCATGGTTTTTCTAGTGGTCCTCTGTGAATCCACACATCCCACCCATCCTCCCCTCTATCCGTCACGTTGTCCTTTATATAAGCCTTTGACAGCGGCGGACTCTTACAGGAACTGAGGGGACTTTTGGAGGGTGGAGCATGCGCACCACGGGGGAACGTCCTACTAATCACATGTCTTTAAGCTCTAGAAACTTCCGAGACGTCCTGCACAGGCACAGAACCCATTTGTGTGGATTTACAGAGGACCACTAGAAGAACCATGGTTACAGGTAGGTAGCCTCTCTTTTTACATGAACAGTTTTTGCACAATTGCCAAATTCTGCAAAACGACAAGAGCTGTTGCCTTAGAAGTTAGAAATACTAGATGATGTATTTGTAATTTTTTGATCTACTAGACAGACCCGTGCTTGCTTTGTTTCTGTATGTCTGCATCCTCAAAACTACCTTTTGTTCAAACTGCAGAAATCTGAAGGGGGCCAGACGCACTTCTTGTCTTGTTCTAATACTTGAATTGAAGAATCTCCCAGGCCTTGGAAAGTCTTTTTCCAGGTATCTCATTGTGTTGAAACAGCCCCGATGGATGAAAATGAGTAATTCAATGAACATTCTTTCCACCTATTTTTGAACTAACATATCACTAACATTCAGTGCTCACTGCCAGTTCTCTCTTCCGAGAGCAGAAATGTTGAACTTGTTTAAGTGGAATCTGCATGATTTGGGAAGGTATGGCAAAATGCTGAATGTTCAAGTCTTTCTCCCTTTGCCGTTGTACCTTCCATGTGTGCTTTTCAGGGGATTCTAAGTTTGAGAAGTGTTTACAGACTTGAAAGACTTCTCCAACTACTGCCTTATCCTGTAGCTTCCTATTCGTTTACTTCTTGTCCTCAAAAGGTACCACCTAATAGGTGGTAAGTGCTCCAACACTGGAGAAGAGGCAGGTGGTGCATCATGGCCTCTCCCAATTTGAAGAGACCCTTGTTCAGCAGGCCGAGGCAAAGAGGCAGTCCCGAAACCAGCCAAATCAGGGAGCTGGACAGGGGACAGATTGTATTTGTTTTCAGTGTGGAAGGGATTGTCACTCTCGAATTGGCCTTCTCAGCCACACTAGATGCTGTTCCAAGACTTCTATTCAGAGCACATTACCATAGTCTCTCAAGACTGAAGGATGCCTACGACTATCTGACATGGTTCTCATGTGGCACCAAGAAAGGTTGTCACAAACTCAGTTCCTGATACAACTGAATTGTCTTTCCATTTCTATTCTGTTTACTTCAGTCACAGAATAGTTAACTTATTTTATTTATTTATTTAAAATGTTTTTACCCCGTCTTTCTCCTTAGAAGGACCCAAGGTGGCTTACATCATTAAAAAGACAATATTTAAAAGGTAAAAATGGTAAATATACAAATATTTTAAAAGAATTAAACAAGTACAGTGGTGCCTCGCTAGACGATTGCCTCGCAGGACGAGGAAATCGCTAGACGATGGCTTTTTGTGATCGCTACTGCGCTTCGCAAAACGATGTTTCCCTATGGCGATTTTCGCTAGACGACGAGGTTTCCCCATTGGAATGCATTGACTAGTGGTCAATAGCTGTCAGTGCATTCCAACGGGGACCCGCGCTCACTAGACGATGTTTCCCTATGGGAGATTTTCGCTAGACGACGGGTTTTCCGTTGGAATGCATTGAAGAGATTTCAATGCATTCCAATGGGGAAACGTGCTTCGCTAGACGATGTTTTCGCAAAACAGCGATTTCCGCGGAACGGATTAACATCGTCTAGCGAGGCACCACTGTATATTAAAAACGGTCAATAAAATCAATACTAAAACACATTTTAAAAAAACAAACAGAGTACAACAATCCATTTAAAAAACTCCATTCAGACTGTCAGTCATTAAGGAAAGGCCTGCCTGAAGAGAAAGCTCTTTGCCTGCTTGTGGAAGGACAGCAAAGATGGGGCCAGGCTGGCCTCCAGTGGGAGGGAGTTCCAAAGTCTGGGAGCAGCCACAGAGAAGACCCTGTCCTGTATCCCCATCAGACGCACCTGTGAAGGTGGTGGGACTGAGAGAAAGTCCTCCCCTGATGATCTTAACACCCGAGCCGGCTCTTAATGGGAGATACAGTCTTTGAGATAGCTTGGACCCAAGCCGTTTAGGGCTCTATAGTTAAGGTCCTAATATTTGTGTTATGTTGGTGTAAATATGAAAACATGGTTTTGTCATAATGCTTATTGAAGATCTTTTTGATTTCCTTCTTTTCAAAAACATCAAAAATAATTAAAGTCCATAATTTTACTTTCTTTCGTCAAAGGAAACCAACTTTGCCATTCCTTGTAAAGCAAAGAATTTATTTTAAAATATACCGCAAAGAAAACCTTGCACAAATAATTGGCTGTTGAATTTTCAGCTTGTTAACTAATGATATTAGGCACTATTTGTTTTTCTTCTTTGAGAAATCCAGCTCTCAGCAGGTGAAACCTTTTTCTTCTAGAAATGCAGCGCCAGGGCTACCTAGAAAAAAATAAGTGGTTTTAGGAGGAAGAGGAAGAGAAAGGGGCTGTTTATCAGTAAGAGGAACCTTTGGTAGTAGGTCTAGCATGAATAGCAGACGTTAGATGTTTCCAGTGATGAAAACTTCCCTGGAAGGTTAAATGGGCTGTATACTATTTCTTTTATATCCGAGATGAGATGGCTTTTGGAGGAGAAAAGAAAAATCCCTCCCTCGTTCCTTGATGCAAGATCTCGCCACATGAAATAGTGTCTCCAGCATCTTCCTCTTGGCAAGTAGATCTGTCTTTCCCCTCTTCAAAACATTTAAGAAGACTATTAAATGAGTTGGGCTCCCGTGCAAATTTATGATATCCAAGAGGAACTGTTGTTACGTTCAAGGAAGCTAAGGCTGTCAAGTGGTTGACGTGGGTAGCCTTAAACTAATTTCTCTACAAGAAGTCTTTTAAAAAGTGTCTTTTTTTCTTCAGTCAATATGTTGATATAATGTGTTTGAAACGTTTGGAGATAAAGGTTCCCTTTTCTGGCCCGGAGACTTTTTGAACCACTGAGTTTTACTATTCTAGCCACCCTGGGATCTGAGTGGAAGGAGTTCTCAAAGGTGTGTTAGAAAACCTTCCTGCTGTTCTCTGTGTTCTTCCAGCAAGACTTTCTAAAGGTTGAGATGAGAAGAAGAAAAGATCAAGAACTGAAGTGCCTTTGTCTCCACGTTTTAATCTTTCCTGACACCCCTCGCTTATAACTAAAAATAAAGGTTTATAACACCAGTTTACAGAAAAATTCCCAAAAAGGAACTACCTGGAGGAAGGAAGAAACATAAAAGTTTTAATCCCTCAGTTTTTCAAACTTCAATAACTCTTATGAGACTTGGTTGTTGTCACTGGCCCCCATAACCGTCCATTAAAGAAGAATGCCCAAGAGCTTCATCCAAAACACATTATTTTTAAATGTATTAAAATATCTTCATTTCTTAAAAAACAAAACAAAAAACAACCATCCTTGATTCTTCAGACTAGCCTACAGGGTTTTCAGATCATATAAAAAGGTAGCCAACCTTAGTCCACATCCAACAGCCCTCAAGTCCACCTCTTCTATTTGAAACTATTGGTTAATGTTCTATAAATTGGTAGAAAAATAGTACTTCACCTTGCTTTAATCTTCCTCAGATTAGTAAACTATTCATATTTTGAGTTGGACCACTGGATCATCTTGTTGAGTATTGTCAACTCAAGTCTGAAGGGCAGTAATGGTTCTCGAGGGAGTCAGGAAGGATGATTTTTTAAAAAGTCCCACTCACAAATTCCCAGTATTCCCTGCTAAACTCAAATCCAAGAATTAAACAAGTCCCACCTCCTGTTTAGCTTCTGAAATCAGACTGGGTTGGTGTGTTCAAGGTGCTTTACTCTTCCTTGTTTGAATCTGACTCTATTCGTCAGGATGACACCTCCAGTATCAAAGTCTGTGTACATCTGTATATCAGTTGCTGGAGGAAGTGAGAAAAAGGGTGCAGCAGAGCATGCTTGTGTCCAGCTGGTGAGCTCCTCATAGGCAGGCACAGCTGGTGGTGGAGACTTCTGGGAATTGCAGTACAAGAACACTTGGGTTACCCACAGCTGGGAACCACTGAGGCACAGCATTGGGGTTCTTCTTTCCCTCCACATTCCTATTGAGAATGCAAGCCAGCTGGGGAAGGAATGTCCCTGTTATCTTCCTGTAAAGAGGAAATCTGTGTCTTTCACTGAATAGGAGGAAATGACATCACACACCACAATCCACAATTATCTGAAATCCTCAGGATTTTCCATATAGGAAATTCGCACCAAAGTATTCCATGAGGACAATAGATCTATTCAGGTATTGTAGCCTGAAAGCAAGTAAGGCTGTAACCACGGTAAGTTCACTCCCATGATCCCCAGTCCGACTTTAGTAAGTCGGTGAAGGCCTGGAGAAGACCTTGCAAGGACATTCAGTAGAACAGGTATGCAGCACTTCTCAAACCGGGAGCCTTGATAAGGCAGGCTCTCGATCACTGTCACACTGTAATGGTGTTCAACCAAAAGTGCATATAAGCTCCTTTTCAGACCTTACTGTCAATCATTTGAAGATCTCATGAACATTTGGAGAGACACTGGTGATAGGACGTATGTGTATCTCCAACTCCCAGCTGTTTTCAGGTTATAATGTGTGAGTAGAGTTAATTTATTCCTTACTGTCTCTCCAGCCCTAATGGATGATGTCTTTCCTCATAGGGCTTGGTTTCCAGTCTCCTGATCATTCTTGTTGCCTTCCTCTAAACTTGTTCCAGTTTGTTGGCAACCTTCTTAAAGTATGGTGTCCAGAACTGGAAAAGGATTTTACTTCTTACAGTAGCCATCTGTGTCCCCTGCCAACTGGAATTTAGCGGCATTCGCAGCTGGTAAGAAGAAAGATCTCTCTTGGCCATACCATGGCTAGTGTAACACGGTAATCCACCACATAAAATACTGAAAAGAGTCATTGTTTCCAAGAAGAAACCTCCTGCTTAGATCCTGCTGAGTGAAACTTCAGGGGAAAAGTTAGTTTTAAAGTTGGAAAGTTTGGGAAATTCAATCTTGGCTTCCTTATCTGCTTGCTCTTGGATGCTCACGGTACATCTAGATCTGGGATGATCCACATAATTTCAAATGATACAGAAAATCCTCTGAAACGAGCTCATTTAATTGTGAGAAAAAGCAAGAGTTTTATCAGCTTTACTTCCAACTATTTCCCCCCCACACACAGTATGCTCAAATGGCATGATTGTGCCAGATTCCAGTCTCCTCTAGTTATGTACCAGACATCCTTTAACGGGAGCAGCAAGCATCCAACAGCGATGCTGGATAATCAATTGAGTCTTCAAGGATAAAAATAAGCCAGGTGAAATCTATGGTTCGTCTTTGCTTCCAGCGTGTTTGGGAGAAACACTGTTAATGAAAAATGAGGTAGATGTACCCATTGCACATTTTGGGATTACCGCTTGGTACCATCAACCTGAAGCCTAATGAAACAGGGACCACCTACAGGGAAGGAGTAGTGTGTCCCTCTGACGAACAGCACCCGATTTACTCGTTGGTTGCAACACTGCAGGCTGAAATCAGCAGGAAATGTTTCAGCTTCTGATCAGACTAGTAGGTCCTAAACGTCTTTTTCTCTTTCTATAGAGAATTCAAGGGAGAAGTTGCAAGTAGAACCTGTGTCATTGTGAGGACCAGAGAATGGGTCACTCTCACAGTGACTGAATTAAAAGGGGATGAGGAAATTAAGAGGGGCTTAACTCCCGCACACTAATTTACCTGCATTTATCCAAACCACCTTCTGTTTCAAAGGAGGAATTAAGAGAAATGTCAGAAAAGATGCATGCCCTTTGCACTCTGGGTCATTATAACAAATGTAATTTTAAGAACTGGTTTCTCAGTTTAATTCTTACTTTCTTCTCATTGGTTTCTTTTCTGTACATGGCATTTTAGCCTATAATCCTGCATATGTCTTGTTTCTAACTCGTGAAGAACTTTTTATACAACCACTGTAGTAAAGCTTGTCCAGACAGTGATGTTGTTCCCAGTTATTCTGGGGCATTTCTAGTTTGTTGTGGTTGCTGACCTAAAATGTTTTGAATTGCTGCTCCTACTTTCGCCCAGCCATGTGAAAGAAATTGCTGCTGGACATAATTAGGAGGTACGTGTACTTCCTAATTATGTACACGTACTAGCGTACTGTAGTTATGTATGTACTAGCAGGGACGGGAGTCGAGTTGTGGGATTCACTGTCAAGTCAGACTTAAGTCTCACCGGTGACTTGACTCAGGGTTTGTTTGTTTTTCCAATGACTTGGACTCGACTCATGACTCAGAGCTCACCCACCCTTCTCTTTTTTTCTGAGGAAAACAGCTTGTTTTTAATAGGGACTTGGACTTGGGACTCGGGACTTGGTACCAAAGACTTGGACTTGGAACTTGGACCCAAAGACTTGCCAACATCCCTGTGTACTAGTAGTTTTAGACTCCATGTTCAGAGGCAGACCGTGAAAATGTTACTTTCTTAAAGCTACAACTCCCAGAATTTGGGGGGACAGATTCAGGAAGCGACTGGTCCTCCAAAATATAAGTTCTCAAAGGTTTGCTCAAAAGAGAGCACAGGACAGAAGCCTAAATAGCAGCAGGAGGAGAGGATGCGGACTCTTACACCTGCTTCTCAGAGACATCTGACTGGCCATTTTTTTGGGAAACAGGTTACTGGACCACAGGGTTTTATCTCTTAAATCCTTTACTAGGTCAATGAAGCAAAGGAGAAAGGTAAAGGTTCCCCTTGACATTTAGTCCAGTTGTGTCCAACTCTAGGGGGCGGTGCTCATCCCCATTTCCAGGCCATAGAGCCAGCGTTTGTCCGAAGACAGTTTCCGTGGTCACGTGGCCAGCACGACTAGACACGGAACGCCGTTACCTTCCCACCGAGGTGGTACCTATTTATCGACTCACATTTTACATGCTTTCGAACGGCTAGGTTGGCAGGAGCTGGGACAAGCGACGGGAGCTCACTCCGTTGCATGGATTCGATCTTACGACAGCTGGTCTTCTGACCTCGCAGCACAGAGGCTTCTGCGGTTTAACCCGCAGCGCCACCACGTCCCACTAAGCAAAGGAGCAAAGGAGTACTAGTTGGTAATTATGTGAATGTTAACACAACTGGCCCATGAGAAAGAGGGGATTATGTGCCATTGGTGCAGTGGTTTTAAATCAGAAACCTCTTTGTTTCTGCACCTGTTTGGACTTAGCAGCAATGTAAAGATTGTCACCTCATGACTGCACAAAACTTTAGCAGGGAAAAGAAAGCAACAAGGAATTACAGCTCCTCTGAGTTGGGTCTCATGCCACGGCTCAGCACGATGAGCTGCTCTTTCTGTCATGTTGCCTGCTTAACAGGTGCAAAAGAGCAATGGGTGTATGTGTGTGTGTGGGGGGGACACAGCTGTTTTAAGGTGGCCTGGCATACCACATTATGGCTGTTCACAAGTCAACTCAGCGTTCCAGCCTGTGGACCGAAGGTACATTTTCCTTAATCAGTTTTTTTAAAGATTCCTGATGGGCTCACCCAGATGACACCCAACTGAACTTGCCCACTCTCCGAAAGGTGTTTATTTAGGATTTACGTTCAGCAGGTGCAGGTTTATTATATATTTCTTGAATGTTGACTTTTGCAGGTTTGGGGGGGTGGGGGAAAGAAACAAAGATGGAGCTGCCTGTTGTAAGCCTTATATCGTTTTGCAATAGACACACAACTTTCACAACATTGACTCTTTATTTCCGCTGAAGCAATGAAGTTCAGACTGTATCTATGATTGATATTCTAGCAAGCTGCAGCAGAGGAGAAGGACAGAGGGAACAAGACCACTCCATCAGTCCTGCTGAAAGATTGCTTGTCATTTTTCCCCTCTTTCTTCCCCATCCCCTTTTTCCTTTTGTGTCATGTCTTTTTATGTGTAAACTTACTTATTGGCGAGGACTGGCTTTTATATGTAAGCTGTTCTGAGCATCTTTTTAGTTGAAAACCTAAATTTAGAATGCCAATAGTAAGAGTAACAACAATAAAGACAAGTATCCTTGTCAAGCTGTATTGAATAAAGAGGTGAACCCTTTCCCGTATCCTTCTTGTCCATGAGAAGAAACTCTGATTGTTTTCTACTTGTCTGTGAGATACGGTCTGCTGCTATGATGGAGACTTCCCACATTTGAGAGAATTTGTGCGTGTGGTGTTGGTCAAATGCCATAAATTCTTAAAAAAGAGAAACAAGAAAGAAAACCAACATAATAGCCATGGCCTTGTGGCCTTGTTACTGAAACCGTGTGAGGCAAGTCATGGAAGAAGGGCCTGAATAGGATCGGTGCCTCACGAGGAGATCCAAAGGGAGGGGGGCACTTGACAAGATGTTTAAAAAACAAACTAAAAAGCCGGCCAACTTTTGTATTTGCTGTATCGCCTTCCCACGGATATTGGGCAAAATCCTGCAGTGTAACTTTGTCCTGGCGTAACTCGGACTGGGTACCAGAAACATGTAATTTAGACTCATGGAAACTTTCCTGTCCTCCCCTTTAAGGTTCTAAGGCCCCCTTGGGCTTCCTTTTGACACGGGCAAGCCTTTGGGAGCATCGGAACATGGGAGGGAGCCTGTAATAGGAAAAAAAACACAGATGGATCCCTACTGCTGGGATTGGGACCTCCAGCGCTGATGTTTTACTACTCAAGTCTCCACCATCCATGTCCTGAGGCTCCTGAAAGCTTCCCTTGGCCAAAGGGGAAATCTCCAATCTAGGTTATGCTGGCCCAAAGTTACCTCAACAAGATTTTGCCCCGTGTATGGAAATTTTGAGTAAAAATTTGAATGGAAAGCTTTAATTCTTTGCCTCATTTCATTTAACATTCATTTTTCCTTTCCATTAATGTGACATGTGTGAAGATCTAGACTGACTTTCATTTTTCAGAAAAAACAGAAGGTTGCCACATTCTTTTTCACTTTTTATATGCATGCATTTTTGAACTAGAATCCCTGTGCAAAAAAAAACCCTCTGCTATTTATTGTTCTCGCCACGTGCCAGATAATGTATACGACTCTGCGAGCAGTATTACTCATCAGTTTATGTTTATTTGATGCCCTCTATCCTAACATGGGCAAGGTGCAATTTTTATATATTTGCCTGGATATTTTTATTGCCTTACAATAAAATAGCACCCATCTAACACTACAAATGCTTATGTTGATGACACTCAGAAGAAGAAGCATAAATAAGGAGGCAGAACTGCCAATTACTCCAAGATCAAATCTATTACTGCTGTAACAGCATCCTCACTTTTCACAATCTTACCGCTGTATCCTAGCCGTCTCCCATTTCCTTGTGGGAAACAAGATAAGCTTAGCATGTGTGTCCTGAAAACTAATATCAACAGACCACTTAGAAGAGAGTGTTGATAAGCATGTAGAATGAGGCTGTAAGAAGGATGAAGACCTATAGGTCCTTTAAGCGAAAATCTGTGCTTGGTCCTTTACTGTATGAATCGTGTAGGAAAGAGGATTATCAGAGAAAGAGAGATTACACCCAAAGAGGTAGCGATGATCAGTTTGCAAAATGGAAAGAGATCAGTTCAAATCTGCTAGAGTGAAAAATTGAGTCCAGGCTAATTTAAGAAGTGAAAATTCCAGCAAAGAAGCAAGCAAGCAAGAATTTCCAGGAATAATTTTAGGACAAGCAGAGGGGCTACCACCATGACAGTGAGAACCCCTCGTCTTGTGCGTTATAGATGAAGACTGAAAGAACTGGGCATGTTTAGCCTTGAGAAAATGAGACATAGGGGGAGATAAGATAGCACTTTTCAAATACTTGAAAGATTGTCATACAGAGGAGAGGCTACTGTTCTCTATCATCTCAGAGTGCAGGGCACATAATAATGGGCTCAAGCTACAGGAAGCCAGATTTAGGCTGAATATCAGGAAAAACCTCTTAACTGTTAGAGCAGTACGACAGTGGAACCAATGACCTCAGGAGGTGGTGAGCACTCCAACACTGCAGCCATTCAAGAGAAAACTGGATAAGCATTTGTCAGATGTGCTTTGAGTTGTTGTTGTTGTTGTTTAGTCGTTAAGTCGTGTCCAACTCTTCGTGACCCCATGGACCAGAGCACGCCAGGCCCTCCTGTCTTCCACTGCCTCCCGGAGTTGGGTCAAATTCACGTTGGTAGCTTCGATGACACTGTCCATCCATCTCGTCCTCTGTCGTCCCCTTCTCCTCTTGCCTTCACACTTTCCCAACATCAGGGTCTTTTCCAGGGAGTCTTCTCTTCTCATGAGATGGCCAAAGTATTGGAGCCTCAGCTTCAGGATCTGTCCTTCCAGTGAGCACTCAGGGTTGATTTCCTTTAGAATGGATAGGTTTGTTCTCCTTGCAGTCCAGGGGACTCTTAAGAGTCTCCTCCAGCACCACAATTCAAAAGCATCAATTCTTCGGCGGTCAGCCTTCTTTATGGTCCAGCTCTCACTTCCATACATTGCTACTGGAAAAACCATAGCTTTGACTATGCAGACTTTTGTCGGCAAGGTGATGTCTCTGCTTTTTAAGATGCTGTCTAGGTTTCTCATCGCTTTCCTCCCAAGAAGCAGGCGTCTTTTAATTTCATGGCTGCTGTCACCATCTGCAGTGATCATGGAGCCCAAGAAAGTAAAATCTGTCACCGCCTCCATATCTTCCCCTTCTATTTGCCAGGAGGTGATGGGACCAGTGGCCATGATCTTCGTTTTTTTGATGTTGAGCTTCAGACCATTTTTTGCGCTCTCCTCTTTCACCCTCATTACGAGGTTCTTTAATTCCTCCTCACTTTCTGCCATCAGAGTGGTATCATCTGCATATCGGAGGTTGTTGATATTTCTTCCGGCAATCTTAATTCCGGCTTGGGATTCCTCCAGTCCACACGGACAAAGGCTTTTGCATAGTCAATGAAGCAGAAGTAGATGTTTTTCTGGAACGCTCTGGCTTTCTCCATAATCCAGCGCATGTTAGCAATTTGGTCTCTAGTTCCTCTGCCCCTTCGAAATCCAGCTTGTACTTCTGGGAGTTCTCGGTCCACATACTGCTGAAGCCTGCCTTGTAGGATTTTGAGCATAACCTTGCTAGCGTGTGAAATGAGTGCAATTGTACGGTAGTTGGAGCATTCTTTGGCACTGCCCTTCTTTGGGATTGGGATGTAGACTGATCTTTTCCAATCCTTTGGCCACTGCTGAGTTTTCCAAACTTGCTGGCATATTGAGTGTAGCACCTTAACAGCGTCGTCTTTTAAGATTTTAAATAGTTCAACTGGAATGCCATCACCTCCACTGGCCTTGTTGTTAGCCATGCTTTCTAAGGCCCACTTGACTTCACTCTCCAGGATGTCTGGCTCAAGGTCAGCAACCACACTATCTGGGTTGTCCGGGACATCCAGATCTTTCTGGTATAATTCCTCTGTGTATTCTTGCCACCTCTTCTTGATGTCTTCTGCTTCTGTGAGGTCCCTACCATTTTTGTCCTTTATCATGTCCATCTTTGCACAAAATGTTCCTTTAATATCTCCAATTTTCTTGAACAGATCTCTGGTTTTTCCCTTTCTATTATTTTCCTCTATTTCTTTGCACTGTTCGTTTAAGAAGGCCCCCTTGTCTCTCCTTCCTATTCTTTGGAAGTCTGCATTCAATTTTCTGTAACTTTCCCTATCTCCCTTGCATTTGGTTTCCCTTCTCTTCTCTGCTATTTGTAAGGCCTCGTTGGACAGTCACTTTGCTTTCTTGCATTTCCTTTACTTTAGAATAGAACAAACTATTCTTGCCGTATGTTGATTTCCAGCTATAGTCAACCTATTATACTCTACTTTCCAGTTTACAACTGATTTCTTATTTTTAATTTTTCAAATTTGTAATTTCTTAATTTCTAATTTCTCGGTAGTCAACCTTTTAATTTTCACTGATAGTGCATGTTCAGATTTTTGAATTTCAACATGGATTCTGGACTCATGTTAAAGCAACAGGCTGCAAATCAATACGATCATTTTCGAGACTGTTGGATTGGGATCAGAACAAAAATGTGAGGTCAGTGAGCATCACTAGTGGCTTGGGTTTAACAGTCTTTGACAGTGAAACTAGTTCTTGTTGTTATCAGTGCTCTAAAGAATACTTTTTAAAGAAGGGACATTCAATGCCTGTAGACAATGTTTTAAGTACCAAGTAAGACAAAACGGAGTTGACAAATATTTCTACCATGTTTAATAAACCTGTTGAATTTAATCTTGACCGGTGATTTGAATGAAGGAACTGGGTTGGAAATGGGAGCAGGCTCACAAAATCCTCATAGAAGGGCCATGAAATTAATTCAATCCAATCTGTTGCTCAATCGAAAAACTACAATAGAAGATACAGCTATAGCATCCGTGACAGATGTTGTCTGGACTCTGCTTAAATACTTCCAGCAAAGAAAATCCTTCCACATATGAGATAGCCTGTTCTATTGTTTAATAGTTTTGACTATGACGAAACATCTTTTAATGTTTAAGCTAAAACCTTCATATTGGCTCTGCTCCTTCACACTGGAACAATACAGAAAAAAAGTACACTACCTTTTTCTACATCAGTCTTTCAGATATTTGAACACTTGAATCATGTCTCTCCTTAACTTTCTCTTCTTTCCACGATTGCTTCTGATACGTAGTTTCCTGACCCATCACCATTTTGGTCACTGCCCTCCTTCGGATACGCTCCATTATGTTAGCAAAAAAAAAAATATCGCCTCCACACCAGTGCTGAAACCATCGTTCTTCCTTCCTGCTGCTCGCTGCAAAATGAATGTTGTCCTTCCAAGTACACGAGATTAATTGTCAGTAATTGAACACAGTTTGCAGGCTAATTATGTAAAAATTGATATTAAAGGAATACTACCGGATTGATGGAGTTTAGCAGTTCATATTTAGTTTTACAAATTACATGAGTTGAGAGGCAGCAGTAAGAAACAATAAAAATCCACTGAGAAAGCTGCTAAAGCAAATTAAGGTTTACTAGTCCTTTGAAAGACAAATGATTCAAGCGCCTGTAATGTTGGGAGGGCAGTAAAAATTGTTCCTGACATTTACTATAGATTTAAAATATCAATGGTCTTGGATGCCATATGTTGAACACATTTCATTTTTTCCCCTTTGAGGGTAAATGCTGTTTTATTTGAAAGGACAGTAAAGGGTGGGGGTGCGTAGAAACCTAGAATACCATCTCCTGGATCTAGCTGTCTGATATTTTAGCATGAATATCTCAAAATCATGTGGTCTCCAAACTGTGTCCCAGAGGACCCTATGGTGTTTTCTCAGGGTTCTTACCAAGGATGATCGTAACAATACACAACCATCTTCAGGGCTATAGCTCAGTGGTAGAGCCCCTGCTTTGTGTATAGAACTGTTGCAGGTTCAATCTCACCTGTCTTCACTTGAGTAGTAAAACAGGTAATGAAAAAGACTTATGTCACTGGGATGGATTTCAACTTTGTACCTTTGGTTGGAAAGAAGTTCTCTTCTGCTTATAGTGGGTTCTTTATAGTATGTTGTCTTTTGACCTACTTCTTATTCTTCTACTTTGTAATAAATCACCATGGGAAGTCACTTTTAATGAAAATTGGCATACCAAGAATAAAATAAAATAAAACTTTAATAATATATAAATTGACTGACAAATAGTCTGGCCTAATATAAGTGAGTGTCTTATGTTTCTATGAAATTACTTGTCTATTAATTCTGACAACATTCTGCAGGAAGCTACAAAGGACCATTCGGAGCATGGGAAAAACAAACTAATACCCTGTTTCCCTGAAAATAAGACCTAACCTGAAAATAAGCCCTAGTATGATTTTTCAGGATGCTCGTAATATAAGCCGTACCCCAAAAATAAGCCCTAGTTAAGTAAAAGCCCGCCCTCCACCCTTGTGCAGCAACCAGAAGATGACATGACTGTATTTGAATAAACGTGGATTGTTGTACATGAAAAAAAATAAAACATCCCCTGAAAATAAGCCCTACTGCTTTTTTTGGAGGAAAAATTAATATAAGCCCCTGTCTTATTTTCGGGGAAACACGGTACGTTACTTTTGGGGGTAAAGAAGTAATAACAATGCTCATTTTTCTAGAGGAGTTAAATTAATAAAAGGATCGAGAATCTGGACATTTCCTTAAGGAAGTGTAAATTAAAACTCAAAGCTAGGGTTTGGACTCGATGTCCTTCTAGGATCCTTCCAACTTCATTATTCTATAATTCTGTGCATCAAAGATGGGTTACTAGTATTGACCTATGCTGTATAGAAATTGGGTTATTCAAGAAAAGACAAGGCACAATGAAGCAAGATGGGCAATGGAATAAAGAAATCAATGATGATCTTGGATCAGGAGAAGGAGTAGAAGAAGACTGCAAACTAGATGGTTTATAAAGATCAACAGGACTGGCGTGGATATGAATAGCACAAAACAGAAATTATTAAACTAAAAAGGGAAGGTCTATATTCAATGTTGGATGTCAATGGACTAATGAAGAAGAAGAAGAAGAAGAAGAATTAGAATTAGATCAGGAGTATGCTATTGGGACAGAAGATGTCTTTTAAAAAAAAACCTGAAGATATCTTTGTTGTTTAGTCGTTAAGTCGTGTCCGACTCTTCGTGACCCCATGGACCAGAGCACGCCAGGCCCTCCTGTCTTCCACTGCCTCCTGGAGTTGGGTCAAATTCATGTTCGTAGCTTTGATGACACTGTCCAACCATCTCATCTTCTGTCGTCCCCTTCTCCTCTTGCCCTCACACTTTCCCAACATCAGGGTCTTTTCCAGGGAGTCTTCTCTTCTCATGAGATGGCCAAAGTATTGGAGCCTCAGCTTCAGGATCTGTCCTTCCAGTGAGCACTCAGGGTTGATTTCCTTCAAAATGGATAGGTTTCTCTTATTCCTTTCAGGAGAAATGATACAATTCTGCATAACGTTCAGACTGGTCACCCACTGGAAACAGGAAGAGTCACCTGCTCAAGTTTTACTGATATCCTGATATCTTAAAGAGAAGGTGAAATGTGTTTCTTTTACATTTTTGCTTTCATTTAAAGATGTATTTACTGGAGAATATAGTTAGGTAGAGGCAGTGCAGCCCTTTTAGTTTAAATGTTTTTTAGGTTTCTACTTCAGGGGAGCATTCCACTGTCAAAACATCATTTTACTTTTGAAATTATTTCTATTTTTATTATTATTAAGTTAGGATGTTTTGAGAAAAAAAAGAGAAGGCTACAAAATAATGAAAATGACAAGCGTTATGATGATCAAAGCATCATAAAACGTAAAGGGGAAGTTGGGTAATGGCAACAAGCAATGATAGTTATTCTTTTTCTTTTTTTTTAAAGCAACTTCTCAAACTCTGGAAGTATTTGGTGTGCTTCAGAATGTGTACTTACTTTCTACAACCAACGTGGCCAATGCTCCATATACAGTGGAACCTCTACTTACAAAGAACATTTCGAACATTACGAACAGCTCTTTTCGCTAAATTTTGCTTCTACTTGCAAACGGAGCTCCAACTTACGAACCAGAAAAAAAACTTTCCTTCCCTTTTTTTTAACCTTAGGTCATCTCAGGTTAAAAAAAAAAATTCTCCCCCTAGTGGTAGAGTACGGATTAACCGGCTTTGCATTAGTTCCTATGGGAACTAATGCTTCAACGTACGAACGCGCCTCTACATAAGAACAAAAAACAGCTAGAACGGATTAATCGGTTTTCAATGCATTCCTATGGGAAATGGTGCCTCTACTTACGAACGTTTCAACTAATGAACACCATTCCAATACGGATTAAGTTCGTAAGTAGAGGTTCCACTGTATAGTGCTCACTGTAGAACACAGTCTGGTATCATGCAAACCTCAGGCTAAGCCCTCTTGCAAATTGCCAGTTGGAGATGCTGCAAGGGCAATCTAACGGTTCACTCTAGAGATAGGAAGAGGGAGAGGGAGAGAAAAGCACGGCAGACAGAGATGGCAGACAATTCTTGGCTCTTCCTGTTTCCACTATAGGCTTTATAGGAATTTTTGAGAACCGGAGGGCAAGGTGAGCATTTTTGCCGATTCCTTCTATCTCCTGAAAAGCTACAATTATGAGTTGGAGTTATTTGGTTATTTGATATTTCACTGCAGCGTAGTGTTGAACCGGAGGCTGTTGAAGAGGAGACACTGGAGACTAGTAGTACTGCCAAAACCGGGGGGGGGGGAGTACAGTTGATTAATAGAGGATAGTGCAGGAGGTAACAAGGTCACTGAAGTTTATTACAAGAGTCCCTACAGATGACCTTAGTGCCTTCCAGTTGGCTCCTTTAACTAACTAAGATGATGGAGCAAAAGGAAAACAGGAAGCGATCTCAGTGAAAGAACAAAACAAGCGGAAGTGTTCCAATCTGCAGGTAGATCTAGAAAAGACCAGAGGAGGAAACCACACTTGATCTGTCTGTCTTTTGTCAGCCCCTGGTTCAGATCACTTACTAAATCTGTTGGTTCTCTACTCCAGGGAAAGCCACCAATATAGTGAAGAAGTGAAACTCTGGGAGGAGCGAAGGAAGAGGGGGAAGATTGGCGAATATCACTTCCTGTTATCCTGCAGTAGGAAGCTCCCACTGTATTATGGTTCAGACTCCTGTGCATGGAGGGTCAAATCTCAATCCAGCCTGATGAATAAAAACCTCTGTGTAATGTTTAGTTATAAGACATTTTAATAAAGTATTATGGAATTTCAAAGCTGGTTGATGAATCAGTTGACAAATGTCTACTTAAGTAGCTGGAAATCATATTGTTCATGAAATGGGATGATGAATTTTATTGAACTGAGTTGTAGAATAAAGAGAAACTTTGGCAATGTTATAGATCCCAGGTCTCTGGCAAAAGTACATGTGCCATGTGAAGTTCTATAGATGATGCAAGAGAAAGCACAACCCTAAGTCTGGCCATATGGTAAAGCAGAATATAACTGAATGACATCACAAAGCAGACTGGTCTCTATAAAACAAGAAAAGAAAAAGTAAGCCAGAAGCGTTTAATGTCCAAGAAGTGATGAACAGAAGTGGAGCATGAAATAAAACTATTTCCCCTTGAGAATGCTTTTAAGAAGACCATGTCTAGACTCTAAAAGCTAAGAGTCTTTTGCACATTGGATGCAGACCAAAGAATTTGGCAAGTCAAACTTTGCAATAAATATGCAGAATTCTGTGTTTTCTTCCCACAATCTTTGCACGAAGGCAAACAAGGATCTCCAGAGAAAACATATTTACACAAGGACACCTTAGGGCTTGGCAGGGAAGGGTATGTCTCATTCCAAACTGTTGAGGTAAGGCACTCAACTTTTCCAGCAACAGGCCAACCATTGCATTACTCAAATGCATGATATATGTCAGAGACAATACATGTAACTGGCCAGCAGAAAATCGTGGGCTCAGTAGATCAGCAAAGAATTTGGTATGTGCCCATTCAAACATGCTGTTGCTTCAGCAAACACACAAGTACATGTAATTTACAACCCAAGACATGCTTGTTTTAGTCTTCCAAAGTGGCTGACAATGAATCACAGGGTAGCTGCTAACAGATCATCAGCAGGCAATGGCATTCTCTTAGGAATACGACCCCCCAAAATCCCCCGTACAACTGAGAATACCTCGTACAAGGCTATGTTTGCTGCCATCTATCATTTTTAATGGGTTTTTATATTTCTTATTTTGTTTTTAAATTTTAAGAATTCCTTATTTAATTTTTAAAATTGCTATTTCTATGCTGTTTTTTGATTTTTGTATTTTTAAATGCTTTGTGGGCCATCTTGAGTCCCACTGGGAGAAAGGTGGCATAGAAATGTAATAAATTTAATGTAATAAATAAATCCCAACACAAGGATCAATGAAATATTGGAAAGGAGGACAATGAGAAGAATTCTCCAGAAGGTCCCAATGGTGGTGGGGAGCAGAATTATTATAGTTTGTATCTTGTATCTTGTATTAGTTAATAAAAAAAATAGAAATGTAATAAAATGAATGAATGAATGTGAGGCATTTTTTAGCCAGCAAGTAGGGTCATTTTAGAAGCTAATTCAGTTTATCTGGGACAATGAAAGATCAGATTTCAGAGTCCTATTCAAGTAAAGTAAGACTGTTGTATCTGTGGGATCAGTACCTGTGGTTTTGCTTATCTGCTGCCAGAAAATATTAAATAAAACCACCAAGAAATACATGATTCCAAGGTGTATTACCAGAGCCGGACACTAGAGGGAACCAGAGACAAGGCTATATAGAAGGTTTGCTATATCCGGTATTTCTGGCATCTGTAGGGGAGGCACTAGCAACTAATCCCCCACAGATATCATGGTCCTACTGTATATAAAGAAGTGTAAGTGTTATAATTCAGACTTTTTTTGCAAAAAAAAACCCTGCATGAAAATGCATACATACTTTTGTGCACATTTTTTCTAATACTTGCATTTGTGTGCACAATTTTGCTTAACATACCATTTTTCCTCACACAACACCAACTTGACCGGCACATTAGTGGGCACTTTGTTTAAAATGAGAATTTTATTGCACAATTTGGGGGCTTGCAAATTGTGAAGAAAAACTGAGCTCACATCTTGGTTCAGGAGTGTGCATTTTAATAGTTTGCCTTAAAATGCAAGCCAACCCAATTCCTCCCTTATCCTTCGTAAACAGTTTCTATCTCTCGATTGGCTTGTCCTGATACAGGAAAGATGCACTCCTTCTTTATTCTTCATCACGATGGAGGTACAGCTAGCCATGATTATAGGCAGCCTGCACCTCTGGCAGGTAAAGATGGACGGTCCAAAGCGAGGAGCCAAAGAAAGCAAACAGCAATTCAAAACCACACAAGAGTTTGAGGCCAAGGATAACAAAGCAGGCAACAGCAAAAGAAATGGCTGTCCAGACAGCCATCAACCTTTTCCTGCTTCCTTAAATAGGACCCCTGAGGGAATCTATTTGGATTTCGTTGCCGTGATGACATATGCCAAAGTGCAAGGTTAGGAATGAATCTTTACAGTTGCAGGAGATGAGAGCCATGTCACACTGTGCATGTGTTAAAACTATCATGTGGCTGGTTCAGACAGTGCTGAACCCCACCCATCCTCATTTCATTTCACTTTGATGGTATGCATTGGCTGGGGAGCAAGTCAATAATATATAAAAGAACAAGTAGCAATACCTTTAAAAATATAGAAGTTACATTCCAACGTAGTTCTTTCCTTTCAGCACTCAGCCGGTTCCGTACTAAGAGTTTACCTATAAGTTGGTTGACCGAGAAACATCCTCCACCAGTATTTCCTTCGAGGTTTTTAGTGTTGCATTTTTTGTTAGAAGCCTCTTTATTTTTTAAGACTTATTTTATTGTAGCATTATCACTTCTTAATTTCCATGCAGTTTAATCACACTGGGTTATAAAGCAAAACATCTCAGTACGTATGAGAGTATCTAGTGGAGCCTGCCCATTTGGTCTTTTTAGTGTCCCTGACTCATCATCTTATACTCTATGCATTCATCAGTGTTTTAACAACCCTTCCTAAAAATGTGATGTGATGCATAATTTCGTTAAACATGTTTGGCTTTATTATTTCCGTATGAGAAACTTCTTTATGCACAAGAACTTTTGCACCTTGTACTTACCGGGAAGTAAACACCACTGAACTCAGTGGGACCACTTTCAAATATACACAGGATTCAGCTGTATGTCTTTGGGCTTTATAGCACCTCTCAAGTTTGTCGTTCCCCCACTTAGTCTGAAAACAACCTTCAGTGGGTCTACTCTAGGTATGACTAAAGGCTTGATCACACGTGTCAAAAGAACCCCACTTATACCAATTTTGACATTATTTGGATTGTTTCAAAATTTTCCGTTCATACAACACATGGCTAACATCAATTTATTTATCCAGGCAATCGGTTTATTTCCTCCTCGCCACTGGGGTTGTTTTAAAATGTACTGATCATGTATCGATTCAATTCATTTCGATTCTGCACGTGTGAATGTTGCTGTCGATTTATTTCCTTTGCAAAGGGGTCAGGTTTTTGGGCGCTGTGGCCACTTTGTGGCCACTGTGCTTGTACCCTTTTATTTATTTTTTAAAAAAATACATATTGGTAAATTGCTTGTTATAGCAGCCGCCGCCACAAAAACAAGAATACATTGCTCAGAAGGAGACAGCCTTCCCCCCTCTCCTTTGTGGGTGGGGAAAGAAGGCTTGAGCAGAGAAAGGGCCATTTCCTGCTTGGGATTGTTTGAGGGGGGAAAGAAAGAAGCATCGGCATTTATTGATACATCAATAAAGTTTTTAAAATAAAAAAATAAAGAGGGGGCAGTGGGGCCAGCATTCCCCCAAAATCATGATGATAAAAGAATTGACTTAAGATACTTGCCAGTGTTGTCTGCTAAAACGGTTCAAATAGCAAGAAATGAAACATTTTTTTTTTCACAACAATGTGAATGTACCCACCACGTGACTGCATTTGAAAATGTATCGATTCCAAAAAGGGGTGAAAATAAAATGAAATTTTTTTTGGCATGTGAGATCAATCCTTAAGGTCCAACCCACTGTTGCCCACCTTTTCTATCCATAACTAATATCTGGATCGGGGGTATTGGGGTAGACATATGGATCCACAATGCCTCTCTAATACATTTTCTCCCACAGCTCCTGGAAATGAAATTTCTGGATTCAGGTTCTTAATCATGCTTTAAGTGTGGTGGGTGCTCAGAAAGACACATGGGCCAAAATATGTGGGGTATAAGCGGGTGAGGGGAGTTAAATAAAATATCTGGAACTGGCTTTATGTCTAGACTGATAATTCCATGGAAAACTCTGCAAGCTATCTAGACAAAAGGATTTGGAAAGTCACCTGCAGAGATTTGGCTAACATAAGAATGAAAATTAAAGGCTGGAATGGTCAATCTTAAATCTGGTTGAGAGAAAATAACTTTCGTCTGATCACCAGTTTATGAAGAACAAAAGAAAGAAAGAGAGAAAGATTGAGGGAGAGAAAAAAAATTAGGAATTGAAAAGCATAAAATTATGGTGGAATGCAATTTAAGAGAAAGTACACAATGTAAGCTTTTATATTCAGCACCCCCCTGTGTCTAACTAATTAAAATTACAGTCAAAATGAAAGAGACTAAACTTGTAAATATCTTTTCTGCTCATGATATTGTCTTTTTAATCATCTTTATATTCAAAGACTTTACTTCACTCATTTAGAGCTTTGCAATTCAAAAAGCGATTTATTCCATTTCTTGAAACCTTTCTTCTTCAGATGTGAATTTGGAATGTCTTGTTGTTTGTTTGTTTCTTTTTTCCTACCTGACATTGTGAAATCATATATTATATTGATCATTACAAAATATATTCTACGTTATAAAAGATTTTAATTTGAGAAGTTCTATTTCATAAAAAGGGTAATCTATTAGCTCCTACTATTTATATTTAAGTACACTTTACACACAAAAAGCAAGGACCATTTCTGTTTCAAAATCATGTAGTTTTTATGGAAACAAACTTAAATATACAAAATGTTCAATTATTTTATAATACTAATATTGTAAAACAACAAACATGCAGTAGCAGCTATTAAAAATTATACCATGAGTACAATGTAAAATAAAAGTAATTAATGAAAAGAAACTTGTCAACTTAATAACTTATTTTGTTATTTAATTTGATTTTGTCTAACGTTGGCTGTATACACATTAGTCCTGCTCCAGCAAAAGAAAAAAATATTCTAATCCTGAGAAATGACCCATTTAAAATACGTTTATCATTCCAGATAAGTTTATGTACAATTAGCTGATTCATTATGTATCTATATTTTTGAATATAAAATACAAGGGAGTTACAGGCATTAAGCCATGCAGTTATAATAGTTAGGAAAGGACATGCTTAAGAAATTTATTTTGGGGCAATCATTTAAAAGAATGGAAAAACAGGAATCACCCTGTAGTAAAAGATCACACATTGAGCCAAAGGTCTTATTTTACAATTCACAACCACCATTTCTGAGGGGGGAAATCTTCAGCGGACAGGCTGGAAAACCTCCAAATATTTTCAAGGTTTGTAAGGGATTAGCAGTACCCTTCTGAGCCTTCAAAAATCAGGATAGCATATGGATTGGTCTGGTGTGTCAGTGTTGGGAATGTCTGCAAGGGGAATATTTTTTATAATTCAAGGAGATGTAAACGAGTCATTAGAGAACCTATGTACTTTATGTGAAGAAGGCTGCTGATTTATAGGGTGGCTACTGGATTCCTGCCAAAAAGACTGAATTCTGGGGAACCAAGATCATGTTTTGCATAAGCGCTTACGTAACACCTAAGGCCTTTTGAAGCTACATTTTAGAGAAAAAGGTGCACACAAGAACCACAATGCAACCCAAGCAACATGCTGGAATAGCCGCCTCCATGCACAGCAATATGTCCACCATGGCTAGCTGCTAGTAGGGTAATATGGATACGAGAATGAGCTGCATCCTCAGCTTCCACTTAACCTGGGCCTTGGAATGTGATGACTGCACAGTAGAAATGGGCACAAATCGCCGTTTCGTTTTCCAGCTGAACAGCTAACCGGTGCCCACTCAGAGAACCATAAAATTAGGCATGATGTAGTAGCTCCCTCCTTACTAAGGTAGTATGAATTGTTAGATATACATATACAGCGCTTTCTCTGTTGTGAACAATGAATATGAATATCATTGCTAATTTGATAATCCTGTTCACAGGGTGGATCAAAATCAATGTTTTTTTTTAAAAAAATCAAATTGATTTAAATCATGATTTATTTTTAAGTGATTTTTTTAAAATTTAAATCAATTTGATTTAAATTAAATCCGTCCTGCCTGTTCATACGCACTTTTTGTTTCTTAAAGCAAACGATCACATCTGAGCCATCCTTACAGATTCAGATTCGTGCAAAGCACAACATTGGCATTATTGAAATGAAAACTGCTATAATAGATCATGCCCAGCACGTGATGGAGATGACTGAAGATAGTGCCTGTTTCTAAATTGCTCCTGAGGAATTTAATTAAAAAATAATAATTTGGCCATGGAACCCAAAGTCTATATGGAAATGAGACCAGTTGGCCACAATCCCACTGAGGATTTGTGCCAGCGTAAGTGTATTTACCTTTATAGAGTATATGTAACAGCCCATCTATGACATAAGTTGTCTCCAATCTTTAACAACAACAACAACAACAACAATTTAACAGAAGCTTAGCTTTTTGGTTAAACCTTGTACCTGTTATATAATACCAGTCAATGTTTTTATAATTTTGATTGATTGTGCCTGGTATTTTTGAATAATAATAATTTCCTGATGTTCAGGAAATTAGTGATGAAAGAATTATACAAAGCCGTGTTCAATAACATGTCCCCTGGTTCCTGTTGATATTAATTTTTTAATTTATTTTTCCTTTCTTGGTTTTTCTTCTTCTTTTTAAATGAATTTTAAATCCCTAGCTGTGAACCCCTGTGAGGATTTTGTAAGTGCCCTCCCATTTCTAAACCGGTTCCTTCATTTGAATCACCAGTCATAGCTTCAAGTTTAAGTCCAACATGTTTATTAAACATGGTAGAAATATTTGTCAGCTCAGTTTTAGCTACCTTGGTACTTAAAATATTGTCTATAGGCATTGAATGTCCCTTCTTTAAAACATCAACGCCCTCTTCTTGGGTTTTAACTAAACTTGAAACAGGTAATACAGTGGTGCCTTGACTTACGAACTTAATCCGCCCCAGAAGATGTTTGTAAGTCAAAACGTTCATAAGTCAAATCAGCATTTCCCATAGGAATGCATTGAAAACCGATTAATCCGTTCCAGCTGTTTTTTGTTCTTATGTCGAGGTGCTGTTTGTAAGTCAAAGCATTAGTTCCCATAGGAACTAATGCAAAACCGGTTAATCCGTCCTCTGCCACTAGGGGGAGAAATATTTTTTTTAACCTAAGATGACTTAGGTTAAAAAAAAGGGCAGGAAAGGAGGGAGGGAGGGAACGAACACCTTTTAAACAGAACACCTTTAAAACCAAGCAGCTTTAAACCAAACCAAGCACCTTTTAAACCAATTTTTACATTTTAAAATTACAGTACCAGGCAGTCCAAAGTCCATTTCCCGTTTTCCCCGTGTGTTTTTTTGTTCGTAAGTCAAATCTCCGTTCGCAAGTCAAAGCAAAATTTTGCGAACGGAGCTGTTCGTAAGTCAAAATGTTCGTACGTCGGGGCGTTCGTAAGTCAAGGCACCACTGTAATGAATTGGCTTCATAGATAGCTGCAGCTAACTCCATGCCTGAATCTAATGGTGAAATACCCAACCTATATTCGGTTCCCAAACCTTCTTGCCCAGAACGTTGTGGATTTGTGGGGGGAATGATCTCCTTCCAAGACTGATCTCAGGGGAAGTTGGGCATGCTCCATTTTCTCTATTCTCTCTCTCTCTCTCAACCCTCTATTCGCTTCTGCCATCTCTCCCTCTCTGCCATTTCTGCCCAATAAGGAGGTTTCCACACCTTCTTACTCCTCCACTCTCTTTTAGCAACTTATCTCGGTACCTTAAAAGTGATCCATTCGCCTGTCCATGGGTCCTCTTTTATTATTTCTATCCAATTTTCTTCCACTTTCATCTCCTCCTCTTCCACTGTCCTAAGTGCCTTTGCCACTGCCCCTTTAATTCCTTTGCCACCTGTCAAAATGGTGTCTTCCAATGGTTTTTCCCTCCTGGAACATTTCAGAGTCCCTATAATAAAATAATGGAGAGCGCAAAAAATGGTCTGAAGCTCAACATCAAAAAAACTAAGATCATGGCCACTGGTCCCATCACCTCCTGGCAAATAGAAGGGGAAGATATGGAGGCAGTGACAGACTTTACTTTCTTGGGCTCCATGATCACTGCAGATGGTGACAGCAGCCACGAAAGTAAAAGACGCCTGCTTCTTGGGAGGAAAGCGATGAGAAACCTAGACAGCATCTTAAAAAGCAGAGACATCACCTTGCCGACAAAAGTCCGCATAGTCACAGCTATGGTTTTTCCTGTAGTGATGGATGGAAGTGAGAGCTGGACCATAAAGAAGGCTGACCGCCGAAGAATTGATGCTTTTGAATTGTGGTGCTGGAGGAGGCTCTTGAGAGTCCCCTGGACTGCAAGGAGAACAAACCTATCCATTCTGAAGGAAATCAACCCTGAGTGCTCACTGGAAGGACAGATCCTGAAGCTGAGGCTCCAATACTTTGGCCATCTCATGAGAAGAGAAGACTCCCTGGAAAAGACCCTGATGTTGGGAAAGTGTGAGGGCAAGAGGAGAAGGGGACGACAGAGGATGAGATGGTTGGACAGTGTCACCGAAGCGACCAACATGAATTTGACCCAACTCCGGGAGGCAGTGGAAGACAGGAGGGCCTGGCGTGCTCTGGTCCATGGGGTCATGAAGAGTCGGACACGACTAAACGACTAAACAACAACAACAACAATAAAATCAGTCATCCTTGCCCTCAAGTCTATTGACACAGGGTTGTCTTCGGCCAACCCTTCAGGTTTGGGGGTTGGAGGAAATGGTGCACCAATTGGTTCTCTCTCACACACACAAACCACATGTATTCATTCATTCATTCATTCATTCATTCATTCATTTCATTTCATTTCATTTCATTTCATTTTTATACCGTCCATCTGGCTGCAGGCCACTCTGGGTGGTTTACCGCATATATAAACAACAGGCTTAAAATACAATTTCACAAAACAGAAATAATAAAATGCAAATAAACAGTACCATCAAAACAGAAAAATACATTTGCATCAGAACATTTAAAACATTCAAAATGGCAGGCTTGATCAAGTAAGCTAACTAAGCTCAGCTGATTTTGCAGGTATAATGTTTTGGAATGCCTGCCTAAATAACAAGGTTTTCAGTCACTTTTTAAAGATCACCAGCGAAGGAGCCAAATGAATTGCAGGGGGGAGTTCATTCCACAGTTGAGGGGCAACCAGTGAGAAGCCCCAGTTCCTCATCTTCTCCCTCCAGGGCTCTCTTGGGGCTAGTGTCCTCAGCTGGCCTGCTTGAGATGTTCTTGTAAGGATGGGCAGGTCCTGTTAGAAGTAGGCATTTTATATAGTGTTTTTCTATACCGCCCCATTAGTGCAATGTACTACTCTGGGCAATTTACAAGCAAATTGAATGCATTGTTATATGGCGTCTTGTGGGGTTTTCAGTTTTGATCTGTAAACAGCCCATAGTAATGCTTGCACTAAAGGAGCAGCATGTACGTACATCAAATAAATGAAGAAGAAGCAGCAGCTAATTGCAACTCATGGAGTTGCTCCACAAATTCCAGTCATGTAACTTGGTCTGGGACTAGGAATGTGAGTGTCAAATTTCTCAATGTATTTATTTATTTTATTTATTTAAAATAGTCTTATCCCGCCTTTCTCCTTATAAAGGACCCAAGGTGGCTTACAACATTGAAAGAAAATATTTGAAGTTGGAAACAATGAGTATACAACGGTGGTTAACGTCATTAAAATATAATATTTAAAGCTAAGAACAATGAGTAAAGAGGCATCTTCCATCGGTAAAACACAATATTAGAGCTAAGAACAATAAGTATACATTAAAAAAAAAAGCCACTCCAAGAAATGGAAAATGCAAAAATGGAAAACACAAGTAGTGCTAAAAATCCAATCAAAGCAGTAAGGCATAACGATTAGTGATGGGGGTATTCCATTCTTCGACCTGGCAGAAAGGCTTGTCGTCCCGCCTCCTGTCAGGAGTGGGTCGGCAATTGCGATTTCCGGAGCGATTTCCGGACCCTGCGGCATTAGCGCATCGGTGAGTGGATTGTCTGGCCCCATGGGGCCAGATCCTCGTTATCTCCACCTGTGCGGGGGTATTCGTATGCGAATACGAATACCCCCATCTCTAATAACGATCCATCTTTTAAAAAAAATCACACACAGGTAGCTAGTTACTGTGGAAAGGCTTGTCTGAAGAGAAAAGGTCTTGGCCTGCTTGCTGAAGGACAGCAATTATGGGGCCAGCCTGGCCTCCAGTGGGAGGGAGTTCCAAAGTCTGGGAGCAGCAACAGAGAAGGCTCTCTCCTGTGCCCCCACCAAACACATCAGTGAGGGTGGTGGGACAGGGAGAAAGGTCTCCTCTTCTGATTATCTTAACACCCATAGTCTCATAATGGAAAATACGGTCTTTGAGATAGCTTGGACCCAGGCCATTTAGGGCTTTATAGGTTAGAACCAGGACTTTGAATTGTGCCTGGAAATTGATCAGCAGCCAGTGGAGTTGCTGTAAAGGGGGGGGGGGTGTTATGTGATCTCTCTATAACCAGCCCCAGGCAGCAATTTGGTTGCTGCATTTTGGACCCGCTGAAGTTTCCTGACACTTTCCATCAGCAGCCCCACACAGAGTGTGTTACAATAATCCAGCCGGGAAGTAACTAGGACATGTGTCACAGTGGCCAGATCAGATCTCTCAAGAAATGGATGTAGCTGGCACACTCGTTTTCATTGTGCAAATGCACTCCTGGCTACCACTGAGGCCGGCCTCGGGCAGTGTATGCAGGTGCTGTTCCTGGCAGGTGGGCCTTTTGACTGACCAGAAGCACCTCTGTCTTGTTTGGATTAAGTTTCAATTTATTCCCCGTTATCCAGTCCATGACTGATGCCAAACACTGATCTATAGCCAAAGCTGCTTCCTCGGGTTTAGGTGGGAAGGAGAGGTAGAGCTGGGTGTCATTGAACCCCCAAACTCCGGATCATCTCTCCCAGTGGTTTCATGGAGATGTTAAATAACACAGGGGACAAAACAGAACGCCGAGGGGCCCCACAGGTCTGTGGCCAGGGTGTCCAAGGGGAGTCCCCCAGCACCACCTTTTGAGTTCTCTCCTCCAGGAACGACTGGAGCCACCGGAAAACAGTGGCCCCGAGTCCCATTCCACAGGAGGCTACCGTGGTCGATCGTATCGAAAGCCGCTGAGAGGGCCAGCAAAACTACAGGATCAGAGAGAGAGAGAGAGAGGGTCTGAGGGTAAGGAGGCAAGGAGGGAGGGAGGGAGCTGTGGCTCGTCAAGCAGTGTTTTTTCACTCGTCACAGACGAGTGGATGAGTGGATTTTTCAAGCCCTCTACATAGCACACACATACCTCAATAATCACATAAAAGAGACCCCAATATTTGGAGATGTTTCAGCCTACAGGTTACTAGTAGAAATTGTACTTCAGAGACACTTCTAAATGCTGGACTTTGTCTCCGACGCATTTTTGGTATTACCTGGCAGGACAAAGTTCCAAATAGAGTAGTCCTAGAACGAGATGGAATTTTTAGCATGTATACATTACTGAAACAGCGATGTCTACGTTGGCTTGGGCATGTCGTGAGAATGGCTGATGGCCGGATTCCAAAAGATCTCCTGTGTGGAGAATTAGCGCAGGGAAATCGCCCCAGAGGGAGACCACAGCTGCGATACAAGGATATCTGCAAGCAGGATCTGAAGGCCTTAGGAATGGACCTCAACAGATGGGAAACCCTGACATCGGAGCGTTCAGCCTGGAGGCAGGCGTTGCATCACGGCCTCTCCCAATTTGAAGAGACCCTTGTCCAGCAGGCCGAGGCAAAGAGGCAGTCCCGAAACCAGCAAAATCAGGGAGCTGGACAGGGGACAGATTGTATTTGTCTTCAGTGTGGAAGGGATTGTCACTCTCGAATTGGCCTTCTCAGCCACACTAGACGCTGTTCCAAGTCTTCCATACAGAGCACGTTACCCATAGTCTCTCGAGACTGAAGGATGCCTAATCAATCGAAACGACAGCCTCCAACTCGAAGATCTGAGCCATTTTGCCTGCAAAATGGGGTGTGCAAATTCTTCACGGCCAGCTGCAGTGTGGTATGCCTTAGCTTCCTGAAGGCTAGCATGTAGCGGGCCCTTGACCATTCCGAAAGGCTCGGCTTTTGGCAATTCCGTGCAGATGTAGTGGTGGCAGAGAATGACTTCTTCACCGTTTCAATTGCCACGGAATAGGCCTCCCAAAGGGCCCTAGATTGTGTTGGATCAGATTCACATTGAGTTTTCACCCATTGTCGCTCAAGTCTACATCCCACTCATTTCATCACCACCAGCTCCCCAGAAAACCAAGGGGGCAGAATTAGCAGGATGTTACCACTACAGGTTACAATCACATTAACAAGGGAGTAAATCCCCCATAGCATGCGGGCCATCAATGCCATGGGATTGACTCCCTGGTAAGTGTGAACACAGGCCAAGCACTAAGGATGACTGAGCCTCGCTAGGCTTAATGGGAAAAGAAAGCAGGAGAGCACAAAACTGCGCTTAACATAAGCTGCCACATTTATTCAGCGTTCACACCAGCGCAACCTTCGTGCATGAAATAACGGCCAGAAAAAACGTCTCAAGACTATTTAAAGGCGAGGAGCAGGGGTGTGGCATCCGCCTTGCCCCGCCCACCTGTCCCACGCGGAGTCATTCCGTCCAATCAGAGATGGCGCGCGAAGGCGGGGGTTATTCAAATAGGAACGGACACCTAACTGTCCCTTTTCCCAAAACAGCACACGCGCCCGAGTTGCTTTTCTGTTTTTTGGGTTTAAGCGCCCGCCCCCGCCCGTTATTGCACACCGCGTTCCTTGTCCGAATTTGGCGGCAAATGTCTCGCGGCGCGCGCGCGCGCGGGAGGGGGTAAGGGGAAGTAGGCTCAAGGAACAATACGCATGCGCCTGCGTTGCTTCTTTCTGGGGGAAGGCGCGCGAGATGGAAGGGGGAAAAGAATAGGAAGGCAAAGGGACGCATGCGCCGTGCGCGCCGAAGTGGAAACCCTCGCCAAGGGTTGTCTTTTTGGTTTTCCTCCCTGCGCGGCGAACCCAAAGGCGCGGGCGGGAGATGGCGGCTGGTCTCGGTTCGTTACTCCGCGAGTGTCCGCTTCTCCTGCCTCAGAACCGGGAAGGAACGGTTTATGAGGGTTTCCTCACTGCTCAGGTACAGAGACGCTGCCTTTGCCCTTCAGCCTTTAATTGCCATATATTAGCTCAAGATTCAACTCGCCTGTGAGGGAAGTTGAGGGGAAGGAAAGAAGAAAGCCCGAAGCTTTACGCGCCTGAGGGAGGATTCGAACTCCGGTCTCATGGGGATCTCCTCCCCCACCCCCCACAGACATGATGGCCAAGTTTTGGCCATCCCCAAGGCTTTCTCTGTCGTCATAAGGGCACGGTGGGAGAGCAATCCCTCGCACATCCCCACACAGGTGTACACAGTAACCCTGCGAGGTAGGCCACTTGCTTTCAGGGCAGATTTTCTTTAAAAAATCAAGTTGATTTAAATTACGCTTTAAATCCATAAAGTCGTTTTTTTAAATTTAAATTGTCAAAAAAAAATCCGCATTTTAAATTTAAATCGTGGTTTAAATCAAATTGCTTTACTTTTTGCTTTTTTATTTAGTTATGTTTTCCTTTTTTTATTTGTTTTATTTATTTTATTTTATTTCTTGGATCTTTTTTGTTTAAACTTTCTGTTTGCTTGCCATGCAATATGTCCCAATTAGAAAATGGTTTATTTCATTTATGGATCTGTTACATTTATGCAGGAGAAAAGAAATATTTTAAATAAACAAAAAATAGTGGCTCCAGGGCTTACGGAGTTGAAGCCCCAGGACTTTATGAGAAGCAGGGACTGTGAAATCATCTACTTCTTCAGGATTTCCTGTTGTTCCCTCTTGAGTTGATCTAAAATCCTGACACTAGCTGGGAAAGAAAGAAATTATATTCTTGCCAACTGTATCTGCTGCACAGTCCCAGAGTGCCACTCCAGAAAAAAATGGACTGGTAAACTACTGCTTGGTCTTTTTGCCTAGGAAACCCAGGCAAGGGTTGCTAGAAGTCAGAATTGACGTGACAGCACATAATTATTCATTATTGTGCCTGCTGGAATGTGAAGTATTTAAGCATGATTTTTTTTGGTCTTAAATGGGCTGTCAAGAGCCATCGACTTTACAAAAGACCCACAACCGTATTTGTTCATAGAGACTGATCTAGCTGCCTGAATGTTCAGCAGGGTGATTAAAATAGATGATTTTTAAAAAATAAAAATATTTTTTTAAATTTTTTAATTGGATTTAAAAAATTTAAATCAAATTTATTTTAATGAGATGTTACTGGAGGAAAAGTCTATCTAGAGATAGTTTTCTATTTAAGATACATTAAAGTTGAAAGGTTAATTCAGCATGAAATGGAACTTCGATATGTAGCATGAAGGTGTATGTTCATGCAATATTTACATTTTTTGTAAACTAATTCATTTAATCCAAGTTATCCAAACTGAGAAAACATGCACTTTTTCACAATAAAGATGGATTAAAATGAACAAAGTTCAGGAAAACCTAATCCCATTGTTCTGCAAATCTGTGTACAAACAATGAACACATTGATGTTTAAGCAAATACAAGAATATCTATGTTATTGTTTTAGTTAAATAAAACAAGTAGTTCTCCAAATATGAGTGATTAACCGATTCAGCTAAAATTTGTTCTGATACAACTGTTCTACTAATCTGACAGATTATTATTCTAAATATGAAATCTTCATCTGGTTGCAAATATGAAAGATTATAGCTACCAGCAAGAATGAGTCTCCAGATTTACAAATCACGGTTTAAACAAATCTTACTAACTAGTGATTTAAATGAGATCCACTCTGATGTTCAGACTCTCCTTATGGGGCAGGGAGACTATGAGGGCCTGTGAGCCCCCGCACTTCCAAATTTTATCATGGCCCCGCTGCATTTAGATCTCACTTTTCTTCCAATAAGACCTGATCAATTTAGCTGATGCAGGTATCGCTGTAGGAATTTCACACACCTCTGAGTCAGTGGTTCAAACACCTGTGTTCTGAGTAGCTGCACGGGAGCCCTTTCCTGCTTTTGATTCCCTCACGATATAAAGCAGGAGTGACCAGGGCAATTCCCCCCCCCCAAAGGCATCTGGCTATGGAACCAGAGCTTGATTTCCCCCCCCCCCCCATGTCTCTTTGACAGGGGTTGGACTCTATTATCCATAGGGTCCCTTCCAGCTCTGCAGTTCTAATTGTTATTAAAAGCTGCTGAAGCATAAATGACCAAAAAAACACAACAACAAATCTAGCAAAAGAAGTCAGGGTGTGGGTGAGAAAGAGAATGATCACAATGGGGAATTGAACTCCCAACCTCTGGCTCTGCAAGCCAGATGCTTAACTGAGCTATCTAGCAGTTCATGTTTAACAGGAAACGGCTATCATTCACAGATGCTGGAAGAGAAGCTCAAAACAGCTCTTCAGATTCACTTGCACATATGCCTCACCAGGCACTTGCAGACTGAAAGAGCTGGAGATAAAAATGACATTTAGTTCTTGCTCCTCACTTTATCTGCACAGCAACCCTGTGAGGTAGATGGGGCTGAAATAAAATTGATTCCTATATGTGCTTCTACTTCCAACTTTATAGGAATTATACGCTTCTACACAAAGTGATAGAGAAAGTACCAGGCAGCCCTTTGTCTACCAATATGGTTGAATTCATCCTATTTGCTTCTAATATGGATTCTGACATTGCAATATCTGGTCAGGATGAGTTTTTGGACTCTCCCTCACTTCTGAAACTCTGCAGTGTTGAGCTTGATGAAGGGCCTTGCTGGACACATTAGAAGCCCAGTAAAGGTATCGTCCCTTTTTTCTTTTGGCCTATCATGGTCATCCAAGTGATTTTCATGGATAAGTGGGGAATCGAACCTAGATTTCCAAGTTCCCATGTCAGTACTCTGACCCCTACAGCAGAGGTCCTGTGATCAGGTTCTTCTAAAGCTACTGGCGGTTCCCTCGTTTTGGCGGGAATGAGAGACGAAGACAGTTTCAAAACTTGAACAGGTTCCTTTTTATTTTTCTCAACTTCAATTTCTATCATCTCAAACGGATCAAGACTACTTAATTCTGGCAACAGTTTATAACTCTTAACATTTACATCCGGAGTAAATATATCGCTCCTCACATCGGGGCCGGGCCAAAACGCTCCCGATCGGTCATCGCACGTATAGGTGTACTCCTTACCGCACACACCGTCCCACAGCAAGGGTGTCTTGCCCAATCCCCTTCCAGAGGTGGTTGGTTGAAGGAAGGTGAAGGGCGAATAACCTTCCTCCCCCCATCTTGATTGCGGGGGTAGACCACTACAGTCCATTCTACCGACTTTACCCGCTGCCCTTCCCACTTGGGCACATCTGGATCTGGCAGCAACCCTCCTCCAGTCCTTAGGTTAGGGAACTCCCGCGTTAGTTCCCTAACTCTACCGGACGAGCTGCCTTCCTCCTCCGTCTGCACAGCACACTCCCTTGTGCGTCTTTCGGTCTGCTCCGTTGCCACCACCTGAAATTCCCGCGCTTCTCCCCGTTCCTTTATAATCTCCTCCCATACTATCAGATCCAACTCCTCCCCTTTGTCTTCCGCTAAGCACACCTCCAGTGTATTTTCTCTCTTCCCCTCACTCCCCTCTATTTCCACCAACACGCCCTCCACACACGCGCAGGCGTCCTTTGATATTTCTCCTTGCGAGGACGGCACACTAGCATCCTGTCCTTCACAGATCCCCAACACCGGGTCCGCGGCCTGGTGCGGGTCCGTGGCCTGAGCCGGACCGGGCCGTGGAGACAGACCTCCCATGCCAGCGCCCGCGTGACCACTCCCCCACCGCTTTGCGCATGCGCACGAGCACCCGCAGGAGCGCCGCGCTGCCATTTGCACATGCGCAGGAGCGCGCCCCCGCACGAGCACCCTCCCGCTCCTTCGCACATGCGTGCAAGCGCGAGGGGGTGCCCCGCCTTCCCCAGCCGGTCCGTGGGTTTAAAAAGGTTGGGGACCCCTGCCCTACAGCACACAGGCTCTTTCAAACTTTCAAATTTCAGACCCTGACCTTTCTGTTTTGTTGATTTCTTTGTTTAATATATTCCCTGCTTTTATACCATTTTACCCCTCCCACCCCCAACAGGTTGCTCAGGATTGCTTGCATTACTAAAATAAAATACTTATTGAAATATAATCTAAAAGCAAACTAATTTGAAAACACTACAGGTAGGTCAGGGCCAACATATCAGCAGTTAAACCTCTTCAGGAAAATATTGGGGGACATGGAAGGAGCCTTCCTGAAGAATCTGAACGCGTTTGGGCATCCCTTGGGCAGCAACAGAACCTGTCAGTTGATCCTTCCAATTTAGATGCACCATCAGATTACTTCCAACAAAGAAAAAGCTAAAGATCAGCTAACATGCTTAATTAAAATGCCTTGTGGGTAACAAAGAGGGAACCAAACTAGTCTCTTCCACAGAATGTTCTGGAGTGTGGGAGCAACTGCCAGAAAGGCCTTTTGTCCGCCTGTGACTGGAGCATCTCTGCTAGTCAGGGTAGACAGCATAGAAAGCCTGCCTGTGTCTGTGCCAGACATGTAAATACCGTGTTTCCCCGAAAATAAAACAGGGTCTTATATCAATTTTTGCTCCAAAAAACGCATTAGGGCTTATTTTTAGGGGATGTTTTATTTTTTTCATGTACCACAATCTACATTTATTTAAATACAGTCATGTCATCTTTTTCTGGTTGCTGCACAAGGGTGGAGGGTGGGGTTTCACTTAACTGGGGCTTATTTTTGGGGTGGGGCTTATATTACGAGCATGCTGAAAAATCATACTAGGGCTTATTTTCAGATTAGGTCTTATTTTCGTGGAAACAGGGTAAGAGCTGCAGTGCAAAGTTGAAGCCATCTATGACTGAGCAATGGGCAAGTGATGTTCTACATCCTGTGTAGAACTTCAATTGGTCTTTGATGGCACCTCCCACCATCCTACATAGGAGGGAGTTGTGGCCTGCCAACATATGGAAAATCCTGTGTTTGATGTCCCCTAATTCAAAAAGATCTCTTTTTTTTATTATGTGGAATAGAATTTTGAAGTCCTTTGTACTATATCAAGATTATACTGCCTCATTTCATTTCATTGTCCAGATTTGGCTGCAGCCACATCAGGGTGGGGCTTCTCGTCCTGTTGATTAATTGTTCCCTAGCTCCAAGTATTAGGCAAAGAGGGAGGCTGTTTAATGATTTCTTTGGAAGGAGGAGACAATTGTCTTCATACATTCCTCCCCCAGGCATTAACTTCCTTGAAATATTCTCAGAGAAACTATCTTTTTTAAACCAAGGGGACTTAATACTACCTCATATGGGCTTGAGCCTCATATGTACATGTCATGGAACTGAAAAGGTAGCAAAAGGGATTGCATTAAAATTGGAGCCAACCTTCTAGAAGAATTTGGAAGGCACAGAATTACCCCTTTAGAACACTCCCAGCTACTGAGTTTTATTGAGCCATGGCAGGATGGAAATTTGGCTTGGTTTCCTGTGTATTTTTTGTCCTTTGCTTCTGAATATGAAGGAGGTAACCCATTATATACAAAGAAAATTATCTTCCTTTGTTAACTAAGGATTATCAAAGCTGTCCTATGTCTAGAGGATAACAACATTTACATATGGTCCCACATTTTTCAGTATGCGTGTCTCTTTAAAGCTGTTCTTAAAGTATCTTTTGATACTTTAATGAAACATTGAATCATAGTTATTTGACCTTTACAAAAGGTCAGAATTACATGTGCTTTCTTATTTTTAAAAAAAGGCCATTTAAATGTAATAGATGGGAGAGTTGCAATATACTATGAAGGTAAAGGTTATGGGGTACATTAATTGTGCTCCACTATTCAGACTGCATTATGACAGTTTCTTGAAACATCCATTCCTTTGTACAAATGCTGAAAATAATTATTGGCTAGCTGAAATCTGTTTCCAAACTCAGTTAAAACGCTTTGCAGATCAGAGCTTTGTGAACTGTGTTGGGGAGACTTGACACCTCCATTTGTTCTCCAAATCTGGTCAACACCTACCTTTTGTAAGGAAATTTATTGAAAGAATCTGACTACACCTTTAGGGGAAAATGAAGACTGCAGTCTTGTATTCACTTATTGGGATAAATTTTCATTCAGCTCAGTAGAGCTTACATCTGGGTATGCAATGTATGGTATTGGACTGGAAATTATTTCATAACAATAGCCTATTTCATATTTTCAGGCAGCAGATAACCAGGTACTGATCCCGTGGATACAGCAGCACTACTGTGTACAGAACTCTCATTCTTTAATAAATATTTGAATGTGTTTGAAATTGGCATTTATCTTCTGCTGATGTCAATCAAATTGGTGTTATTGCTGTGTATTGATGTTTTAATCACTAACACAATATTTGGGAATATTTACCAGTATTATCACATTAAAAGAAAAGAAACTTAAACTGGGGTCAAAACCTGCTTCTAAAATACCAGTGAAATACTCATGCATATAGGCTTTGCCAGATATATACATTTGTAGATATTCTGTTTATTGATTTGCTACTTTCCCAGGGCAGAGACTTTCACATAAGGATATTGTTACCTTTGGATCTCCAGCTTAAAAATGCAAGGTAAGACACATGTTTTCCAAGGTAATATCTTAATTTTTAGTAGTAAGTCCCCACGTCTGTGTCAAGAGTTATGTGTATGAGATATCTCTTCAGGTGATGATTAGATTGTTGGGAATAATACCACCCTTTGGGTTTTGATGATATGAGTACAAGGAGGTTCTATAGACAGAGATTTGTTTTACAGCAATTAGTCAACATGAGTGTGTGAGCCATTTCTTTAATTTATTTAAAATATTTTTACCCCACATTTTTCTTTAAAAGGACCCAAGGGGGCTTGAGCCACGTCATGCTCAAGTTCAATGTAACTGGCACACAACTTGAACTGATACTCATTAATGCAGAGATGCCAGAGCTAAATGCTTAGATAAAGATGGAATGCGAGAATAAAGTAGTTGCTCTTGAGCACACTAAAGTGTGCTTTTCCGTTCAGTACAGAGGCTGAATGTGTGTGTAAGTACTTGGGCAGTTTTCATACTAACCATGTGCAGAGTCCTGCATTCTTTTTTCACTCTCCCAGTTTATTAAAATATCATGTGGACAGTAATCCTAAATAGACTACTTTGTGCTATTATGATCTGATTCTGGCAGAGTTCATCCAAGGTTGTAGAAAATTTAAAATTTCAGAAAGTGAATGTGGCTTGCAGAAAAAAACATTAGCATTACTTTGATAGGAGTGTTGCAGTTGATCTTGTTTCAGAGCCGATGACGTGCATTTCATACTCTGAGAAGTGCATTGTTCTTTGAGATGGAAAGATTGAATGGAATTTGTGCTACATTTCAGTGAACATAAAAGGAATAAATGTTGAGAGAAACGGTTGGTTACCCAAGTTATGAGGGAGGTTATGAACCTTTGAAATGAAGTTGAACGGTCAGTGAAAACTGACTCACTTTCCTTTTCTAATTATGTACTGCTATAGTTATAGATAGTTATAAATAGTTGCAAGTACTCCTACATGTTTATCTAAACCTTAGAGTTTAAGATCTGAATTGTGTGCAGTATAAATCAAACATGCAAAACTCCATTAAAGCTGATGTATATGTGAACTTTTACATTGGTGTCTGCTTATATCTGTTCATTTCTATTGAAGATACATCAGTAAAGTTTATTTTTTAAAGACGAAACTGTGCTGCCAATAATAATGCTTATAATGCAGATTGTATGAGTGTCTGTATACACTTATGATTTTTTCTTTTTGAATATATGTGAAACTAATAAAGAACACCATTGTCTTCTATCTGAGCATTGGCCAGATTGAACTGCAATGCTGTTTTATTTTATAGGATACAGTGTTCCTGGCATCTGAAAAAGCTGTTAGATGGATATCAACAGATTCTAAAACAGGTATAATAGTGAACAATGCAGTTGAAGTTTTTGAATTTCCACAGCTTGAGTTGTTACGAATATTTGAGTCAGGCTATATAGTCAGCAACCCATTCATGAGTCAGTCTTTAACAGTTATATTGATTTTTCTCTAGGAATGTGTCAGAATAAATGGATTATGGATCACATCTGAAATGAGTCAGATTATGACCCTGAACCTGCAAGTAGGGACAAGGAATTTAACAGTAGAGGGAGTTGTTTTTTGGAAGAGGCATATCTGGCAGCTAAAATGATCAAGGTGCTGTAGCAACTCCCTTATGAGTTGGGATTGTTTATCTTAGGAAAAGCAAGTAAAAGGAGACATATTAGAGATATGCAGTTATACATGATGGTGGAAAGTTGGTAGGGGGAAAAATCCCTTAATTTCTTACATGAAATCTGGTGGCATCCGCTGAAACTGAGCGTTGAAAGATTGAAGACAAATAAATGCATGGTTAAGCTGTGCATTGTTAACCTATGGAGTTTGCCAGCTCAGGAAATAGTGATGGCTGCAAACTTTAAAAGGGATTGGACACATTCAGGGAGTACAGGGATTTCAGCAGCTACTAGCCATGAAGGATGAATGCTGTATCCAGGATCAGAACTTAGGCACCTGCAACAGACAGGGCAGGATATTAAAAACGTGGGAGATACAGAGAAGGCAAGACCTGTTGTCAAATATAGATGTAGGAGGAGTAAGGTATGTTGAGGAAAAGGCAAGCTAGATACTCAAGACAAGAACCAAAGTGAGTTGAGAGAACAGAGATGTAAATGGTACTTTATACGAGTTTGTGTGGGAAATCCTTCAAGAATAGATAAGAGAAAAAGAGAACTATATGAGTAAAAGAAATAATTTTCCTAAAGAGTTATCTTTTTTTTCCCTTCAGTAGTTCATAGTAAACTGGAAAGATGTAGCATAAGTTAAAATCTATCTAGAGACAGCTGTATTTGCTGCTGCTATTTGCTGTATTTCCTTCTTTGAGAGCCAAGGGACCTGCGAAACAAGGGTAAAAAATTTGATGATTTGCCTACTTCTGAGCCCCACCACAATACTTGGTTCATGCATTCCGTTAATGTTATCCAGGCCTGTATGATACAGCTGTAAGGGAACTCATCATTGGCCATGTGATTGAAAGAATAGTCCATCAATAGCTTTTAATTAATTTTAATTAATTTTTTAAAAACTGCATACATTAATTAATAAATATGAATGTGTTTTTCAGAGGTTGCAGCACTCCTCGAATCTAGTCAGTTTTATGATGGAGTTGAAGACTATTTTGGTGAGGATGTAACTAAGCAAAATACTTTCCATATTTAATATGGCCAGGTGCTTCATAAGTTAGCATAGTCTCTGGAGAGTAAATCCCAGTATTGCTTATGTTATAATTTAATAGTTAAACATTTTGATAGAATTGTACAAATATAGCCAGTATGAGATATGCTTTTCCTGGTGTTCGACTAGCCAGTGAAAAATACTTTTGCTGATTATCTTTATGCAGTAGACTGAAATAGGATAAATGGTTACTTATTTAATTGATACTGAAGTGAACAGATAATAAAATCATTATGGGCTGTCAAGTCAATTCTGACTTTTGGTGACCCTTTTCAGGGTTTTGTAGGTATAGAATACTCAGAAGTGGTTTGTCTTCTGGAGCCACTCTGGAACGGTGTAGCTCACCCAAGGCTCCCCTCCCAGGAGGCACTCTGGAGCAAGCAATCCAGTTGCAGTAAGGCTGTAGTTTCAAATCCGTCATGTGTGCACACAGATTAATGTTTCTACGAGGATCATGTACTGTAAAGATGAATGTCTTGAGTTTTTAACAATTGGTAAGATCTGAGAAGCTGAACTTAAAAATGACATTCAAATCATGTTGTAAGTTGTTGGGTTGTTTTTTTTTTTTTTACAGCAGCTCACATTCTCCATTTCTTTTAAGATATTGTGAACTATATCTTAAGAAATGAAGTGTAGTACATTTCAAGGAAGAATTGTGCTGGTAGCTGGAAATTTTCTAAATATGCCTCCCCATTAAGGGAGCCATTCATTTAATGGATCCTTTACTTTTTAAAGTGTGCTTTTAGTCACACTTTAAGTGTTTAAGTGATTCTATTTTTTTCTTTAACTTGGAGGCATGCTTCATATTTGCATGCATACATTCACTGATAATGCTTGTTTAAAATGTGCAGGAGGTTCTGTCGGAGTGTTTAAAAGCAGTTTAATGGACTAATGCTTTTCAGTTTTCGTGTAGAAACCTTAGCTATGTGTGGTCCTGACTAACAGTGCAGCCCTATGCATGTCTCCTTAGAAGTATTCTTCCCAAAGCCCCAATAACTATGGGGACCACTGAAGTGTGTTTCATCCACAAGCAAGATTTTTGATTGCCAGATCTCTGTATTTTCTTAGTTTTTCCAATTCTTTATTTTCAACTCTGGCATCCCCTGGAATTGAAATGTCAATGGTATTCCTGGTATTGCAATGTCAATGATCTGCACATTTCTTTGTTCTATTACTACTATGTCTGGTGTGTTATGTTCATGGTGTCTATCCATTTGGATCCGGAAATCCCACAAAATGTTGTTGTTAACATTGCTACTGTTATAATATTTCCTAATAGGATGTTGCTCTGAAAAACAGACAAGAATTCCATGCATCACCACCTCCACAGTATTACTCTGCTCTCATTGGACATATAGAAATATTGGGCTGGAATAAGTATGTCAAGTTTATCAGTCAAACTCTTTTGCAAAATGTTGAGAATATCTGTCATGACTGCTTCTGTATAATTATATATTTTTTATTTACTCTAATGGGGTAACTACGATGGTTGGTGTGTGTATGTATGTATGCATTTAAAATGTTTATATCGTGCTTTTGTCCTAAAAAAGACCCAATGTGGCTTGTAGTATTAAAAAGAAACAATACTGAAAGCTCAAAACAACAAATCATTACAATATGAAGAGATAATTAAACAAATATTAAAACTAGTAAATAAAAACAGTACTAAAAACACATTAAAAGCAAGAAAAACACCACTTTCCTAGTTTAAAAAATCCTCTCTTAGGTAGCCAGACAAGAAGAGTAAGCCTGCCTGGAAAAAAATGTTATTTACCTGCTTGCAGAAAGTCAGTAAAGAAGGGGGCCAGCCTGGCTTCCCTTGGTAAGGAGTCTGGGAGCAGCATCAGAGAAGACCCTCTCCTGTGTCACTATCAAATGCACCTGTGTGGATGGGACCAAGAGAAAGGCTTCCCGTGATCTTAAAACCGAAGAAGGCTCATAAAGGGAGATTTGGTCTGAGATAGCTTGGGCCCAAGCCTTTTAGAGCTTTACAGTTTAAAACCAGCATCTTGAATTGTGCTCATAAAGGAACTCAGAGCCATTGAAAATACTGTAATGGGGATTATGTGATCCCTGTAACCAGCCCCAGTTAGCAGTCTGGCTGCAATATTTGAACCAGTTGAAGTTTCTGAACACTTTCCGAAGACAGCCCAACATAGAGCATGTTACAGTAATCCAACTGGGATGTAACTAAGGCATGTGTCACCATGGCCAAATCAGACCCCTTCAGGAGTGAGTGCAGCTGGTGAATCTTTTTAACTGTGCAAAGGCATTTTTGGCCATCACTGAGGCCTGTGTGTCTAAGTTCAGGGCTGAATCCCAGAGCACACCCAAGCTGCACATCTGTGTTTTCAGGGGAGGTGTAACCGCACACAGCACAGACTGGATCTTGATTCCCTGATCTGCATTTCAGCTTGCATTTCAGTTTATTTGTCCTCATTCAGTCCATTTCTGACACTACACACCAGTCTAGCACTGAAACAGCTTCTGCAGATTTAGATGGAAAGGAGAGAGAGTTGGTTATCATCAGCATAATGGTGATCCAGCATTTTCATGTTGATGGTAAATAGCATGGGGGGGGGGGAACAGAACCTTGAGGGATAGATAGCACAGGCCAGTGGCCAGGTTTTTAAACAGGAGTCATCCAGCCCCATCTTCTGAGTTCTCCCCTCCAGGAATGTCTGGAGCCAATGTAAAACAGAGCCTCCAAAATCCCATCCCAGAGAGACAACCCAGAAGGATACCATGGTCAGTGGTATAAAAAGCTGGTGAGAGGCCCAGCAGAAACCAACTGGGACATACATACAGTAGATGCAACTGGTATGACAATTTAAATGGTGCAAATGCACTCCTGGTCAGTGCTAAGATCATGCTTAGCAATGAATCTAGAAGTACACCCAGGCTGTGTGCCTGATTTTCCAGAATCAGTACAACCCCATCCAGCACAGGTTGAATCTTCCTCTTGACTGACCAGGAGCACCTTTGACAAAACAGAACCTTGGAGTGCACAGTCACAGCGATGAACGGGAGTTCCTCAACACTACATTTTAAGATTGGCCCTCCATGTAGGACTAGAACAACTGTAAAATAGTGCCAACATGTTTTATCCTAGGGAGACAACCTGGAAGGATGCCGTAGCTGACATTATTAAAAGCTGGTGAAAAAGAACTAACTAACATGCTGCCCCTGTCCAGTTCTAGGTGTTGTTCATTAAGCAAGGTGACCAGTGCTGTTTCTGTCTCATATTCAAGCCTGAAGCCAAATTGAAATAGATCCGTTTAATCCAGGAGTCTCCAAAGTATGGCCCGTGGCCCACATACGGCCTGCCTGGCCTTTTTATCCGGCCCGTGCATGCGTGCGGAGGGGGCGGGCAGGAGTGCGGGGGGGGCGGAGGAGAGCGGGCATACACATGCGTTTGTTTGGCTATCAAAAATATATTATGTGGCCCTCTGTGTGAAAAGTTTGGAGACCCCTGGTTTAATCCATTTTATCCAGGAATCTCTGGATCTAGGAGGCCACCATGTGTTCAAGCACCTTGTCCAAGAATGAATTATTGGAGATAGCCCGATAGTTAGTTTCCCATAAGACAGACTATGAACTTCCAAACAAATTGGAAGTGCAAGTGGAGGGGACAGGATTGCAACTGGAGATAGATAAACAAATAGTCAAGGAGTACCTTACCACCTTGAACGAGTTCAAATCTCCAGGGCCGGATGAACTGCATCCGAGAGTACTGAGGGAACTGGCTGAAGAACTCTCAGAACCGCTATCCATTTTCTTGAAATCATGGGAAACGGGTGAGGTGCCAGAGGATTGGAGGAGGGCCAATGTTGTCCCTATCTTCATAAAGGGCAAAAAAGAGGAACCTGGGAACTACAGGCCAGTCAGCCTGACATCAATCCCAGGCAAAATTCTGGAACAGATTGTGAAGTGGTAATTGTGCAAGCACCTAGAAAACAATGCAGTAATAACTAGAAGCCAACACGGATTTGTCGAGAACAAATTCTGCCAAACTAATTTGATCTCGTTTTTTGATCAGGTCACCTCCCTGATAGACAGAGGGAATGCTGTAGACTTAGTATATCTTGACTTCAGCAAAGCCTTTAACAAAGTGCCCTATGATATCCTGATTAGCAAGCTAACTAGGTGTGAGCTGGATAGATCAAGTGTCAGGTGGATACACAATTGGCTACAGAATTGTACTCAGAGGGTGATGATTAATGAGTCCTTCTCTAACTGGGAGGAAGTAACAAGTGGGGTACCCCAAGGCTCAGTCCTGGGCGCGGTGCTCTTCAATATTTTTATTAATAACTTGGATGAGGGAATGCAGGGAATGCTTGTCAGATTTGCAGATGATACCAAATTGGGCGGAATAGCTAATACCCTAGAAGACAGAAACAAAATTCAAAATGACCTTGATAGGATGGAGCACTGGGCTGAAAGCAACAGAATGAAATTCAACAGGGATAAGTGCAAAGTCCTGCACCTCGGAAAACGAAACCAATTGCACAGTTACAAGATGGGGGACACCTGGCTCAGCAAAACTACGAGTGAGAAGGATCTTGGAATTGTCGTAGATCACAAGCTAAATATGAGCCAACAGTGTGATATGGCTACAAAAAAGGCAAATGCTATTTTAGGCTGCATTAGTAGAAGTGTAGTTTCCAAATCCCGCGGGGTGCTAGTTGGTGAGTGCTCCAACACTGGAGGCATTCGAGAAAAACTTAGATAATCACCTAGCAGACATGCTTTGATTGTATTCCTGCATTGAGCAGGGGGTTGGACTTGATGGCCTTGTAGGCCCCTTCCAACTTTACTTTTCTATGATTCTATAAGTTACCCAGCCTGCTGGAGTTCAAAGAGAGCTTTTTCAACAGCATTCTTGCCTGTTGCAGCGAGACAGCTGTGGGTGACGTATCTCTCAAAGATGCAAAAGGAACATAAAACACATGGTAGAATGTATAGCAGCTGCAGTGCATGACTACCCCCTGAATCTGAATACGGACACACATACAGTCATTGTAATCAATGTAAGATGGAACATTAGCAGTAACTTTGCAAAAATAATTTAAAACAAAACCTCTGTTTGCATCCAGTTCTAGTATTTCTGTTTCAGTTATTTGTATTACAACTTGTATGTCCAAAACTTGTATGACTGAATCTGCTGTGAAGATTTAAATCTCACAATCTATGCTATAATTCAACATTGTGTTTTTTGTCCCCAGTATATTCCCAGTATCTGAGCAGTACTGTTGTTACAATATCTGTATTTACAATAACAAAAGTTCATTGAAGAAAAACTGAGCATAAAATCTTTCTACTCCAAGTAATTGTAGAAATGGATCAGATTGTTGGCAGGAAGTTTAATGTGTACATAAGTAGAGGCTGACAGGAACATGCTGTGCATGCCCAAGATTCCAGTGATGGAAAACTGAAACACAGTGTTCACTGACCACAGCATGTGCTTTGACACACAGTGTAAATAACCAGAGATACATATATGACTGCATTAAGCAGTTGACTATATCAACAGTAGTCAATCTTAACACCAGAAATTAATGTCATATGGATGATTTCTGATTAATATATTTGTATCATATTAATATGAGCAGATTATAAATGGAATTACTGTGGAATTTGTTTCCTTTTTCCAGGGTTCTGTTTGTGGATGCTGGTTTTAATGTCATCAGGTTAAAAGCAGAAGATTCATGTGGTCGGGATCATCTAATCACCTTGAAGTTCTCTCCAAAGGTGAATGATTTTAGGATGTTTTAAAGAAAATATACATTTTCATGATTTCTGTCCCTTAGATAAGGCTGTTGCTGAAGTTCATCAGCTGAGTAATAAGGTTTCTCTGTGTTTAAGCTAATTGAAGCTTGGCTGTTAATTGTTTAAAGACTGTTTGCTTCTGTTTTCTGTTTAAATCTATGGAGCATAGTTCAAATTTATGTAAATATCACAGAAAGAAGGAAACTAGCACCAAAAGCAAGTTTTCTAAATTATCCCTCTTAGAGCCTTGTAGCTTGGTCGAGGGTGATCTATCCCCATTTGAATTCATAGTTATTTTTGAAGCCCTTTATCTGAGGATCATTGAGCTTAGCCTTTGAAGTATTTATAAAGCTTCCCAATTGGATTTTGTGTACCTAGATAGGACTTTTCATTGAAAAAGAAGCAATTCCCTGGAAATTGATTGATAAAGCCTCAGTCTTAATTCCTCAGAAGATGCATGAAGTGTAGCTTGAAAAGTTGTTCCCCATATCAGCCAATCTTTCTCTTGTGTGCATCTGAAGATGGGTAGGTATCGAAATAGAGAAAAATAATATTTCTGTGCTGCCCTTCAATTAACAAAAATCCCATTTGGCCCACAGTATTCTTAAGAATGGTATAATATAAAATAATGGCTGAAGTCGTGTTCGTAGCATAAGCTAAGTGTGACTTTCCGTCCATTCTTCCCTGAAACAAATTGCCACTGCCGCAAGAATCCCAGCAGTGGAAGTTTATTTACAAGGAAGGAATGGACAGAAAGTTACACCGCTATTAACAGTGATGCAAGAGTTAATATTTTTTAAAAAGCAACCAGAATGTTAGGAACCATTCTCTGTCATTAAAAAGCATCAGATTGACCCCAGATAGCATGCTGAAAAGTCTGGCCAAGTAAAAAGGGGGTTGCCTAGCACCAGAAGAACATCTAGTGTGGTATCAGATTAGCTTCATTAGGAATAGTATCCCATGTATCACTATTCTAAAGGTCCTCCAAAATATTAATTAAGATATTGGGGATTTAAACTTCTTGCAGCTGTTGTCAACAAAGCCAGTGAGGGATTGTCAGAATTGCAATCCAACACTAGACCCTTGTTTGAGAAGAAGAGAGGACTCTGAAGGACTTCTCATGATGACCTGGGATTATGGTGGAAAAGACAATTTTTTAGGCATGAATAAGTCGATGCAGACCAGGTGCAGATTGTGGTACTGATCATGAACTGTTAACATCCAACTTTAGAGTAAAACTGAAGAACACAAAGATTTATGAGAGTTGTAGTCCAAGAACATCAGGGAACCCAAGATCATGAGATTATTCTGAAAGAAATGTGTGTGCTTCAGCACTTGTTTGTCCTGATGTATAACTTGTATAGACGAAAAGCTACTGTTGGAAAGAATATGGAGAGACAGAATGGTTTCTTAAAGGCAAAGGTGTCAGACAAGGGTGCATTTTATTTCCCTATCTGTTCAGTCTGTACGCAGAACATATTTTATGGAGCGGTGGACTAGATTCAGATTAATAAAGAGTGAACATCTAAACCAGCTGGTAATCCTCAATCGCCTTTTTGTTTCTGTTTAGTTTGTGATATTATGTTGTAATTCTTCTGCCATTTTAGTTTGTATGTTCTACTTAATTATGTAAAGTGCCCCTAGTAGTGTCTCACTAGGTCAGGCGGTCTAGAAGCTCAATAAACAATCAAACAAACATTGGTGGAAGAAACATTAATAATCTAAGATACGCAGATGACACCATCTTAGTGACAAAAAGCAGCAATGATTTGAAAAGACTTGTAGTGAAAGTGAAAGAAGAAAATGCCAGAGCAGAACTACAGTTGAACATTAAGGAGACAAAAATCATTACTACAGAGGAACTACAGAATTTTAATGCTAACAATAAAGAAATTGAATTCGTTAACAATTTTGTATTCGGTCACCACTGCGGATTCAGTATCTGAGTTCAGTTATCCACAGTTGTGCTGCTGCAACCCAGCCTGCAGTACACATGCACACTTACCTCCTCCTCTCACCCTTCTACTCACTCTCTTCAGTGGGTTCCCTCTGTCTGCAGTTGATCCTGGAACACGGGGGACTTTGTTGTTTAGTCGTTAAGTCGTGTCCGACTCTTCGTGACCCCATGGACCAGCGCACGCCAGACCCTCCTGTCTTCCACTGCCTCCCGGAGTTTTGTCAAATTCATGCTGGTCGCTTCGATGACACTGTCCAGCCATCTCGTCCTCTGTCGTCCCCTTCTCCTCTTGACTTCACACTTTCCCAACATCAGGGTCTTTTCCAGGGAGTCTTCTCTTCTCATGAGATGGCCAAAGTATTGGAGTCTCAGCTTCAGGATCTGTCCTTCCAGTGAGCACTCAGGGTTGATTTCCTTCAAAATGGATAGGTTTGTTCTCCTTGCAGTCCAGGGGACTCTCAAGAGTCTCCTCCAGCACCACAATTCAAAAGCATCAATTCTTCGGCGGTCAGCCTTCTTTATGGTCCAGCTCTCACTTCCATACATCGCTACTGGAAAAACCATAGCTTTGACGATGCGGACCTTTGTCGGCAAGGTGATGTCTCTGCTTTTTAAGATGCTATCTAGGTTTGTCATGGCTTTCCTCCCAAGAAGCAGGCGTCTTTTAATTTCGTGGCTGCTGTCACCATCTGCAGTGATCATGGAGCCCAAGAAAGTAAAATCTGTCACTGCCTCCATATCTTCCCCTTCTATTTGCCAGGAGGTGATGGGTCCAGTGGCCATGATCTTAGTTTTTTTGATGTTGAGCTTCAGACCATTTTTTGCGCTCTCCTCTTTCACCCTCATTAAGAGGTTCTTTAATTCCTCCTCACTTTCTGCCATTAGAGTGGTATCATCTGCATATCTGGGGACTAATGTACCTTAGTTCAGTCATCAATCCAAATGGAGACAGCCAGGAAATCAGGAGAAAACAGAGACTTGGAAGAGCAGCAATGAAGGAATTAGAAAAGATTAAGTGTAAGGATTTGTCACTGGAGACTTGACAACATGTAACAAGAACAAGTAGATGCAGAGCAGATGGAGGTATTGTGGCATAGATCAGCTGCACATGGACTAAAATCGGTAATACGGATTGGCTAGAAAAGTTTGAATTGTACATTTTTGGAAAATTTCCTGATGGTCTAATAGCATGATTTGATGTAAGTTTATTTTATTTTGTTTTGTTTATGTTTACATCACTGATCATGTCCCAACCACCAGAAGTATTTGAACTAATATATTTGAAAGCAATTAGAATGCCAGACAAGGAACAAACTGGGGAGACTTAGTCGCAAATAACACTAGAAAGTTTTCTGAGAAATTTTCTATTCCAAAATACCAGTTAAAAGTATGTGTGACCCAGTCTGATTGGGACAATCCCGTGGATCCTGCCTCTCCCAGTTTGCTATGTACCCCTTTGTCTGACACACACCCTTATTAATAGTAGAGACAGTGAACAATCAAGTCTTCTGATTGTTTCTTATTCTTTTCTGCAAGTTTACCAGGGTATCACTGAATGCAATTCTAAACCCTTGGCTACTCTACAAAGCTTTTCTCACTAAGTCCCATTAAGTCAGATTCTCATAGAAGCCAAGACTGCTAAAAATTCAGTTTCTCTTGTGCTTATTCTTTTTAGTATTATTTTATCAAAGGGAATCTTGTTGGATAAGGAAGTAAATACTTTAGCTTTATTTTGCAGTGAGCAGGTTGTTCAAGTTTCTATTTGTAACTAGTGGTCATCAATCAACTCTGTTTCACAAGATTATAATGTGAAAGGATCAATTGTGTTTGTCCTTTTTAAAAATGTGTCTGGCATTTAAACTTGCCACGGAAGAAAATTAATATATAAAACGTGTGCTTAGTGACTTTGGAGTTTGATTTATAGTAATATATGTAATAAATACACTTAGTCATAATTAGACTTGGGAGCTTTGTATTCGTATCTCTGGGGATACAAATATGAAGTGCGGCACCATAGGTGCCACGGAAGTCCATTCCCTCCCCACAGAACCATTTCCAGTCCACGTGAAGTCATCATTGGTAACATCACGTGAGTCACGGAACTAGCCCGGCTGGCGCTTCCCTGCCTCCCTGTGCTGATGACCACTCCAGCAAGGAGGCAGAATGACAAGTCTCCCTGTTCAGCTGCTGAGATGAATATGAATATCCCATCTCTAGTCATAATGCTTATTCATACTTTAATTAATTTAAAGATATAAAACCCACAAGCTTGTGTGCATAATTCCGGAAGAGCTTTGAATCTCATTGATTTCCATGGGAGAGATTTGGCCATATGTTAAATACTCTAATTCAAATCTGTGGAGTTTATGGAACTTTATAAGTGCTTAATTTGGAATGAATGCTGTCTGATCCTTTTTAGTATTCTAAAAAGTACTCAAGTCAGCAGCCAAGTTTTTAGAAAGCTGTTCATGAAATTCCTCTTCTATAGTGAAAAAAAGAAAAGTTTATTTCTTATCTGACCTGATGGAGATGTGACACTAGCAGTCTCCTGCTCATAGTGAGGATGGTGTGATGGTCTTCCTTTCTTTGTGTTTGCCTATGTCAATTATCCCCCTAATCCCAAAGGAGAGGATTATGAAACTATGCATGATGTGGAGAAAATAGATAGGGAGCTTCTTTCCCAATCTCAAGTATTGACACCAGTGTTTAGGTTATAGGGAGGTTGAAGGAGCCTTAACTTCTGTAGTAAGATCCTTAGCTTCTGTTTTCTGGACCTTAAAGGAGAACCACAATTTGGCTGGAACTGTGCAATAAAAATGGAGACTCATAGGTAAAAATTTTTTACAGTACACTATTATGCTAACAGTACACTAGTCATTTGATATGAAAGATCAGTATGAATTGTATGGCAAACAAAAACGCTGTACTGTGCAAGCATGTGATTTACTCTGGGTTAAGAAACAAATGTGAAATTGTTCACCCCCTCCCTAATTATAACTGCATTGTCAACTCATTCACAGCAGTATGGGATGTATTTCAAAGGAAAATTGGCATCAGCAGAATCACCTGTTGTGTTACTAATTAACACATGATTAATGATGAAAATTATAATCGTAATAAACATTTAAGAAAGTTTTCAATTTGACAGAAGTTGGATTTGGATTGCTAGAAAAAAATAATTGTAAATAATAAAGTGATTTCTTGTGATTAAATATAAAAATCGAAAGGGAAAACCCCATAATATTTTTTCATTATTTATAGTTGTGTCACCTTTTTAATTATGCAGTAAAGAAATAAAATATGTTGTTTTCTGGAACAGAATTTGAAAATATAATAGGTGATTTTAAAAATGCAGTTTCAGAAATGTGACATAAGTAGTGGTGGGCATGTTGCCACAAAGAAAATTCCTAAATCTCTACTGTTGTGATAATTTTATTAAAACAAAACAAAAATCCTCCACTGAACAAGATGCAAGCTTTTGAGTTTACTGTCACTTCATCAGGCAAGATGTTATAAAATGAAGAGGGGGCAGAAGGGGTAAGGAAAACACTTGATCTTAATATATAGTGTTCATATCATCTTGGAGTGTCATGGAGGTTGCAAACCATAGCCTACAACTCATCATGTGATCTAATGGTGTTAGATTTCACACTGGAGTATCCCGGATACTCACTAATAATAATCATGTGCCATCAAGTTACTTCCGGCTTATGGTGACCTTTTCCAGGGTTTTCTACCCTGTTTCCCCAAAAATAAGACCTAACCTGAAAATAAGCCCTAGTATTTTTCAGGATGCTCGTAATATAAGCCCTACCCCAAAAATAAGCCCCAGTTAAGTGAAACCCTGCCCTCCACCACTGTGCAGCAACCAGAAGAAGATGACATGCCTGTATTTGCACAAATGTAGATTGTTGTACATGGAAAAAAAAAACATCCCCTGAAAATAAGTCCTAATGCATTTTTTGGAGCAAAAATTAATATAAGACCTTGTCTTATTTTCGGGAAAACACGGTAGGTAGTGAGTACTCAGAAGTGACTTACTATTCCCTTCTTCTGGGGGCATACTGGGACTATGCAAATTTTCCATGGCCGCACAGGCTGTCTCTACTCACAGGAGGCACAGGAGGGATTTGAACTTCCAACCTCTGCCTCTGCCCTCAGATACCTAGACCACTGAGTTATCCAGAAAGCTAAATACTCACTGGGACCGGAGAAATTAGACACATTGGTCCACCATTGTAGACATATAACATTCGATAATCTTTCTGTACCTAAGATTATTTTGTGTCTTTAAAAGTGTTTTAATAAGATTGTACCCAAAGAAGTATAGAACAACCTGTTAACTAAAAGAATTTTATGTTTGCCTAATTTTCAAGAGCATATTGCTCCAAGATAGTAAACCAAAAACATGTAAGTCCATGGACTTTGAAAGAACAACAGCAGCACTGTAGTTTTCATTCACATGCAGTTATTCTGTCAAAGGGCAAATATACTTATGAAAGTTATAAACATAATATTATAATTGAAATTAGAACCCAAATTATAGGTTCTTAACTTATTTTGCGAACCACTCAAAATTAACAACAGCAAGATTTATTGAGTCAGAAGTTATTGAAAATGATTGAGGAAAAGTACTACGGTGTCAAAATAGTCTGTTAGGAAGAGGTGCTGTTCATCCATATTATTTAAGTAGAATTTAGAATATTGTATGATTTGTAATTCCTGAGACTTGATGTTTTTAACATTAGTATGTTTTGTAATTAAATTAAAATTTTGGTGATAAGATGTTTAAATTTGTGGATTACATTAAACATCTATCTTTACTCCCTAGAATTTAAGGATTGATTCCCAGAATTGTATTTGCATTTTCAATAGTTACTGTAGTAACGTCTTCAAACAAGGTTCCTTGACAACGTCCATGTTTTAGACTAAAACAAGTTACCGTGCTCCATATTTTCTCAACCAACTTTTTATTAAAGTCTATAGGAAGCTAGTTTGCAGTCATGAATCCCCTGATGGTTCTGTTTTTTACCCTGGCCTCATTTTTTCAGGTCATCATTGTGACAGTGCTTCAAAAAGATAAATATAATTTGTGTTCATAACTCCATAGATTAAGCATACACCTTTCTTGGGAAATGAAAGAGAGTAGTCAATGAGTTTCATAAAATGAAAGGAGAGTGTTAACTGATCCCAGGTTCTTTCAGTTCATAAGAATGATTCTTTTAGTTTCTTGAACAGTTCACTTTTTCTTGTCTTTAAAACAGTGATAGGCAAAGTATGGTCTATACACTGCAGCGTCCCTCAATATGCTCCCTGAAGTCCATAAGGGGGAACAAATTTTTTGGAAGGAAGGCTTTGGAGGCCACAATCCCAGAATCTGTAGATTTAATTCAGAAAAAAGAAAAGAAAAAGCAAGGATTTACTAATCATATTTTCAAATGAGCCTTTAAGATGTGAAAAATATAGGAAATACAACTACAAACAGTCCCATTCAGTGTAGATTGTGCAGTCAGTGGATATTGGATGCAGATTGCTCCCAGACAAAGTAATGGTTATGGCCAGAATTCCTACTGAGAAAATACCATCATCAAACCTTTATCAGCCCAAAGTGATTAGACGTAGAGGACCCACCCCCACCCCCCTATCTCCCAGCAGTGAGCAGGTGGACGCCCTTGGTTATATTACTATTTTCTGATACTTTGACCAGCAAAAAGAATTAGCCAGGTGGTCAAGACTATGATCAAGTCTGAATTAGGTAAGAAAGAGAAGACTTATGCTTATGCTTTTGTGGGGGCAGTAGCTTTAGCAAATTGTCCCAAAAATTCCATAAAGAAGATATGAGGTGGACCATATTTTTCATTCCGATATGGGCCCGAATGCTGTTTTTTGTCTCCTCCTAAAGTTGCCTTGAAGCCTCCTTATGAAGCATCACTAACTTTCCTTTGAGATGACTTTTCTAAAGGTCTGAGGCCTCCTAGAGATCAGCCCTAGGTGTATTACTTTCTTTCTTAGTTTAAGCAGACATATTTCTCCTAAATTCCTGGTCCTGGCATAGGATCTTGTTAGTCTCTTGTTTCTTGGGACTCTGCCCAACACTTCTCTTTTCCTGCCTTGCTTCATTGCTTCCTACCTTCAAGACAATCTAATGAGGCTACAGACTTTATCCATTTCCTCGCCTGGACATGAATCTTACCACTATGGGAATACTGTAAATAGAGGGGAATATGTTTGCAATCTTTGTGTCTGAAGATACTGAAATAAATTGGCTGGTCTTTAAAAGTGTTGCAAAATTTTGCCTTTCTCCCCCTCCCCCACTCCTTTATTTTTGTCAGCATCCTAAATACAGGTAATTTCCGTCACCTCTCGGTCAATCTAAGGGTGTGGATAATCTTGGTAAGGCGGCACATCCTTACACTCAATAGTCTTTTCTAGTTCCTTCATTGTTGCCCTTCCAAGTCTCAATCTTCAGATTTCTTGGCTGCAGTCTCCATTTGGATTGATGGTTGAAGCAAGATATATAAAATGTTGAACAATTTTAATTTCTTTATTGTCAACATTAAAATTGTGTAATTCTTATATAGTCATGACTTTTGTCTTCTTAATTTTCAACTGAAGTCCTGCTTTGTTACTTTTTCCTTTCACTAAAAGTCATTTTAAGTCATTGCTGCTTTCTGCCAGTAGGATAATATCATCTGTATATCTTAAATTATTGATGTTTCTTCCAACTATTTTTACTCCTCCTTCATGGGAATCTTGTCTGGCTCTTGTATGTTCTGAATACAGACTGAACAGATTGGAAGATAAAATGCACCCTTGTCTGATAGGTTTTCCTATAAGAAACCATTCTGTTCATATTCACACTCCATATTCTGTCCTAACAGTAGCTTCTTGTCCACAATACAAGTTATGCATCAGGACAATCAAATGCTGAGGCACACCCATTTCTTTCACAACCATTGATAAATTTCTCATGATCTACACAGTCAAAGGCTTTGCTCTAGTCTATAAAGCATAGACTGATCTTCTGAAATTCTTTGATGTGCTCCAATAACCAGCTAGAATGCAATAAAGGATAAAAAGCTATCTGTCTGCTCACCTCAACCCAAATTATGTTTTCCATAGCATCAGAAATCACAACGTGCAAGAATTGGGATGATTTAAACATGAAGATATGCCAAAAATGATGTGTATAGAAATAGAAAACAGTGCACGCTTTCCCATCTGAATTTCAGCAGGGTCCCTTAAAATGGATTGAAACCCCGTCTGCTCATTTGTTAAAAAGTCATCAGTGTAACTGCCAAAAAAGAGCATGATAAAATGGCAAAGTATAAGAGCTTTTGAAAACAATAAAAAGCTTCCTTTAGAGAAAGTATGGGAGGAAACATAAACTATGGTAGACATTATAAAATGTAAGTGTAGATTTGAATATCAAGTAGCCAGAGAAATAAAAATAAATTTAAGTGTAGCATAGGTGAGGAGCTGGTGTGAGAATCAGTGAGAGATTACTAGAAGCGGATATAAAGTTATAGAGAAGCTAACCTTCATTACCATAAAAGCCAATTGGATGTGGTCTATGACTGAATTAAGTTTAGCAGGGACCATAGCATTAGAAAACAAAGTAGAAGGATAATACATTCAAAGTAGTAGATGGCAAGTATATAGGATTAATGTTGGGTGGATTCATTCGGAAAGCTTTAAATTGTATTTATGTTTAACCTTACTTCTTAACATTTGAAATATCCATGTTCTGCCTTGTAATCATGAGTTTTATTAAGGTGTATTAGGGGATGGGTAACAGTCTTTTCATCTCTGCTCCTGCTTTACTATCAGCCAAACTGAGTTCTCTTTGTTTTCCTCAGTTGTACATACAGGGTCTCCCTTATATCCACGGAAGTTGCATGTATAGAGGGAGCACAATTTTTGCCCACACATGGGTTTGAAAAAAGAGATTGAAACTTGAGTATTAATTTTTGTGATGTTGGGTCACCTTCCTCTTGTTTTCATTCCATAGCCTTGAAATATTATTAGTAACATACATAGTTTGTGTCTATCATAGAAGGATCAACTGGGGGCAGTACTTCTTGAAATGTGGCTATGTAGTTATGTTTATTAATGTTGCATCCCATATTTGCACTTGACTTTGATAGGTGGAAAGAGATTTCCCTGTGAAGAAAATATATTGAGAAGAAACAGATACTGGTGTATGTAGGCAAATAGCAAGATGTTTTTTTGTCAAATTTGTGTGCTTCCATGGAAAGTCTACCTTAACAGTTTTTCTGCTTTGGGTTTCTTTAATATAATCATCATCATCATTTTAGAACTGCAGGACTGGATCATCGAGTGCAGCTCCTGTCAGGGAGGCACAGTGGAGAGTCAAACTCTCAATGTCTGGTTGTGCAACCAGATACCTAAACCACTGAGCTATCCAGCAATTCAGGGTGTTTGTTTTTTAAAAATTCTTTGCAAACACAGCTTCTTTGCAAATTCTTTGCAAACACAAGTTTTAAAGTGAACTTTCTTCTTTCTCCCGCTCAGTATCCCACAGAACCACCAGATTGTATTGTGGATTTGCCAGTGCAGTTCTTTGTATCCTGGACACCACTGGTAAGCAACCTTCCATTTTTAACTCAAGTTGTAATGAACTTACCTGCTTGTCACAGTGTAATATAAAAATTATTTATTTATTTATTTATTTAGTATGCTACCTTTCTCCCCGTAGGGGATCCAAGTTAAAAATACCATACAAAACTGTATATTAATAAAATCAATTAAACATTGGTCAAGATTAAAGACAATTTTGAAAACATCTGAATTTGATTCTCATTTTTCAGCCAGTATTTGGAAATAAAAAATGCTGGTAAGGGTTTGAAAACAAATGATGCAGGCATCTTTATGTGGGCGAGAGAGTCATTTTCTTAGCTTTCGGCACCCCATATTAGTCCTGAGCAGACTGGAGATGGATTCCCAGATGATATTTTGTGAGCTCTATCATGGTAGTGGCCTAGATTCTTTGAATTTGGATTTGGATTTGCACATAGAAAAAAATGTGAAAAGCTTGTATCTGTGAGAGCTGTGGATCTCATTCTGACCTATTAAAAAATAACCTTGCTAGAAATCTTTTAATCCCTTTTAAATATAGATGCTTGCCTACCATATATTATTTGTATGGAATTATTAGTTTGCACTGTTCATGGGATGCCCCCCTCTAGCAAAAATGCAAAATATTTAATTATGCAGACGTTTCCCCTATTATAATTACCTCTTCTGTTATCTGTATAGTACTGTGAGAATATTGTGTTTCCAAAACAACACAACAAAAGCAGACCAGTTTATATATTGTCATCCAGTTTCCTTCCTCACACATGCATACTTCCTTGTAAAGCTCTGGCAGATATACCCATTTGGTTTGTGAAATTCGAGATGCACAGAAAAATTACAGAAGTATGAAAAGTGACATCCACATTCAAGACCTAAATTCGTGAGACTGTCTCCTGGGTTCCACAGGGTGTGTAATAAAGGAAGGAATGGTGATGTGTTTTCCTTCTTTTTGTTTGAGGTGACAGGATGAATTTGCTTCACTTATTGTGCCCTTGGTTCATATTCTGTTATGTCCTCCTACAGCTTTAAGTTTCCAACATATAGCTCCTTTCCACTGTAGCTTCAGGGCTGAAAACCATCTCCTTCGTGGTCTCTGATGGTTACCACTCTTAGAATAATTGAGTGGCACCTACTCTCTAGCAAACTTAGACCAATCTCTTACGTAATTCTTGCTATGTTAGCATACAGGAGTTGGAAGCCTTCAAACATGTAAGTTTTTGTGGAAAAGCATATCTTAGACTATCATTCTGAAAAGTTTAATTTTTTAAAAGAGACTTACGAAAGGATATAGAAAGTTTCTCCTTGGATTATTTGCTATTATCAGTTTTACAAAGAGAACCAACGAAGTTTTACAAACAGAACCAAAAAATATGGGGGGGGGGATTCCGTGATGCTGAATTTTCTGCATTGGCAGGGGTCTAGACTTAAATGATCATTTGAGGAATATATATATAAAAAAGTCCAGAAGACTTTTAGGAGGTATTCTTGGTGGCTGCTTCTATAATTCTTCTGGACTTTTCCAAGCTTCTGGCTTACTGAGCAATGGTATACAGAGCACCACCTGCCGTTATTGAACTATTATTCGGATAGTCCAAAAAGCATCATATAGACTAGGGGTCCCCAACCCCCGGTCCGCGGCCTGGTGCCGGTCCGTGAGCTTTGCAGGACCGGGCCGCGGAGACAGATCTCCCACCCACCCCCGCACGCATGCATGGTGGGCGTGGCACGCATGTGCGGGTGAGCGGGCACATGTGGTACGCTCGTTCATGTGTGCACCTCACCCACCCACGAGCGCGCCACACCCATCCATGCATGCGTGTGAGCACAACACGCCCATCCGTGAGCACGCCCCACACATGTGCACGAGCGTGACATGCCCATCCGCGAACGTGCCACACGCACTCACGAGTGCGGGGGTGCCCCTGCCCCCCCTGCACACGGATCCCGCCTCCCCAACCGGTCCGCAGTTCTGAAAAGGTTGGGGACCACTGATAAAGACTACTAATGACTTCAGGTCTTCTGTGTACCATTGCTTAGTAAGCCAGAAGCTTGGAAAAGTACAGAAGAGTTTTAGGAGGTATTCTTAGTGGTTGTTTCCATGTCGAGGAAGGCAAAGCTGGACCTGTTCCTGTTGTATTTCGATTGACAGGAGAAGGCCTTTTTATTCAGTCAAGTTTTTGGCAACAGAACAGTTGCTGGGGATGAGGCTTTTTACTGTGGTGTTACTTTCCCCTGTCATTGTGCTTACAATTCTAAAATAATGATGATGATTAATATTTAAATTTGCCTGTGTTTAATTGTATTTTGCTCAGTCTTGTGGATCCCATTGAATATATTTTTGGGAGAAAGGTGATATAGAGATCCAATAAATAAATAAATATCAGGAAGTGGGGAATCAAAAGCACATCCAGTAGCTATGAAACTATAAATGTTGTGAAGACTATGGGAGTGTAGTACTACAGTGGTGTCTCGTGAAGGAAGGCTTGTGTAACAGACTGAAGCATCATTGAACACAATTTTATACAGCACTAGTTTGTTGCAGATGCCTTCTAAATGATGCTGCTGAGGAAAATTCGCAGTCAACGTTGTCGTCCAGACTAATGTGGTAGAAATTGGGCAGTTTGAATGTGAGTTGTGAGTTAAAATGGTAAATAATAGTAGTCTTTAAAATACCTCATTTTGCAAATTTGATAGGGCAATATATAATTGTATGGACAGTTTTTGTTTCTATTGGTGGCATTTGCAAAAGGTCATTGTTGGTGCTAATAAAGCTTTTGGTTTGAGGAGACATTTTAAACCCTTGGGTATTGATGTAATAAAGCTATACCTTTCTAAGGACAACAACAATGCTATAAATCTTGGGTCTGAGGGTTGTGCAGTCATTACTGTATGTCTTTTTCAAAAAATGCATAGCCAGTAATTGATTGAGGGGCAATTTTCAGTTTTTCCTATGGGGACATGTATAACCAAGTAAAAAGTAGAAACACATCTGATCAACAGTAAAAACTACATGAATTAGAATCAGGGAAAGGATTGAATTGTTGTAGCTGTAGGTCCTGATTTAAAAGATACATGTAATGAGTTCTCCTTAGTTTTACTCTTCAGACTGCACACAGTACGTACATGTTTTGTCTGTGTGCGTGTATGGCAGATGAAAACTAAATGAGAATTATCTGATCCTGCAGTCTGGATTTTCATTTTTAAAAGAACAGTGATTTAATGTTTTGTATATGCAAACAACAATAGTGGGCAGGTTCCCTTTTGTGCTAGATATTTAGTATATTCAGCATGATGTTCTAATGTTTGATAGGTATTTAATTCTAACATGAGTAGGTCACCTTAATGAAAACATTGACAAGACCCTTAACTCAAACAGTTCAAATGTCAGCGTTAGAATACCAGCACATGCTTGTTAAAGAGAATATAAATAGATTTCAGGTACCATAATTGATTTTTCGCCCTAACAGCTGTTTCCTATTTCATGTTCTTCTAGTACTTTTGGACTTTAAACTTGATGGTGTTTCTCCCCCCCCCCCCCCTTTTATATAATAATAGACATGGCTTTATGGCATCTGTATTAAAAATGGGTAATTTTCCTTATGGTCCCTGTCTTCCTGCTGGGTTGATAATGCTTTGATGTATTTTTCTTGTGCTCTGATGAGAGGTCTGCTGCTGCTGCTCTGACATATTCATTTGGATGAATAATTATAACATGCACAATGTCAAGCTGAAGATGGTAGGGTTTTGTGCGTCATGACAAGCCTAGTAGCCAGTGCAGGTGTCTCACAGCATGATCAGTAACAGCCAGTGTATTCTGGCTCAGGGACGACATTTTAGAATAGTCAGAAATCAGCCCCAAGGGCAAGGCTGCTGCCATTGTTCCATGTGCCAAATAATGGAGAGCTTCCCAATGACAAGAACTAGTACCGTTACTTTGTTCAGTCACATACTTTATATATATTTTTCTAATTAGTCAAATACATATGCTGTCTATTCCATTTGTACTAGGGGATATAATGGTTCCTGCTTGTAATTATTCACAGAACCTTTATATTAAAGCCCTGCCTTTCCCTTTGAATTTTTAAAGTATTTTTTTTGTTAAAATATGCAATTTTGGATTTTCAAAATAAACCCTGCTGTATTTCTAGCTTTTGTTGCTAAGCCTGCCATGGAATCATGGAATATTGAATCAATATCACACACACAAAGGCTTGGATGGTTGATAAGGAGAGTTCTTTAAAGATTTCAGATCCGACATTTTTTCTTATTGCTGGTGGATATGAGGATTGGGAGGGGAGCCGAAGAGAGGGTTCAGCTTGAGTAAATGACAAATGGAAACCATTTTCCAGGCAAATCTGAAAGAATCATAAATTACTAAGAGAAGAGACCTAGCAGGTCACCCAATCCATACCCCTGCTGTGTCAGAACCTGTTCATGGCAGTACATTTTTCTCATGTTTTTGTCTTAATCCTCCAATCAATGTAGCAGATATTGCTAGCCTAGCAAGTCTTTTCTTCTATTATTTAGTTAAAAGGAATTTTAATTTCCGCTTAAGTTTAGGTATGGACTTTTCCTCTTGCGTTTTGTGGCTTGATATCCAGAACAGGTATGGCAAATCATGGAAGCATCAAAAATAAATGTATTTTTGTCGCATACATGCTGGATGCATCTAGAGAAAGCTATTACTGAGCAGTTGCTCTGCTTCATTCATGGAAATTTACAGGAGATTCAGATGTAGCTTTCTTTTGCTCATATCACTTTTTCTGTTGTTTTCTCCGTTTTCCCTTCCTGCCCCCATTAATAGACAAGATCTGCTAATAAAAGACAATAGAAGTGCAGCATGTTATTGTGTTTTCATTTTGAGTGGTAAAACAAACCAAAGTGTGCTGCTTATATACTGCCCAATAGCTGCTCTGGGCAGTTACAATTTAATTATGCAGGCTACGTATTGCCCCACCTCCCAGCAAGCTGAGTACTCAGTTTACTGACCTTGGAAGGTTGAAAGGTTTAATCAGCCTTGAGACAGCTACCTGAGCCTGTTGTGAGTGTAGTCTTGACTGCAGTTTAACCACTGCACCATGAGGCTCCTTAGTATTGTTGGGGTTCACAACCACATCCCATAATATTTTTTTCAAAGAGCCAGGAGAAAATGAGAAACTTGCAAATCCTACAAAAGGTCATTCCTTCTAATAGAATTTTGACCACTTGAATTTACTCTCAGTTGGGAAGAAAGGTGGCACCACCCAAAAATGAGAGCAGTTGCTGCTTCTTTGTGGTCTCTCTGAAATCACATATGTGGGGTTCATTCTGTGCATGCTTGAACATCCTCAGAATCTTCTAGAGCCTAAAGAAGCACGCCCTCTCCACTACGCTTGCTCCCCACCTTGAGGGTAGTCCTCGGTTCCCTTCTTAAAGCTGTTGAGAGAACACTTCAGGAATTTTTCTTAGACCCTAAAATTGCTTGATCTGACTTCAAAACCATCTATATATAGTCCCCCCTCTTTTTCTCTCACCACCTCCCTTCTCATCATAGTTCTTGAAAAAAGAGGAAGAAGAAAAGTTATTTGTTAGTTTAGTTGCCTTGCGGTTAAAAACTGTTCTGCCTTTTGGCCCCAGCAGAACCATTCAAAAGATGCACGAGCTGTAATAATAAAATCCCCCTCACTGATGGACATTTGAAGTGTTTATTTTGCCTCGGTGAGGGGCATCAACCACAAAACTGTCAATTATGTACAAAAATGTATAAAGGTTGCAGTCAGGAACCACCAGTCCCATTTGAATCTTTATCTGTGAAAAAAGTCCCTTAAGGCTGTTGACACCATTGGCAAGGAGACTTCAGTTCCTACCATTTTGTTCTGTAAAACAACGTCAAAGAAACCTCTTATGCAGACCCTCCAGACTGAATCTCCCTTTGCTAGAACCATAGAGAAGGCTACCCAAATAGATCTTAGCCAGCAAACCACAACTCTTAACCTTGAAACCGAGGGTACACCTTCCACCTCCAAAGCATTAAAAGGGGCATCGCCAACGCAGAAAAAGAAACCTACCAGTTCTGATGTTCACTTGAAAAAGACTGATGCTAAAAACCTAAGGGCCAGATACCTCTACCCAAACTATTACCACCGCCGTCTCTTGCCTTACCATCTATTGCCTCACATCAAGGCCCCAGCCAAGTGCAATGAGGACCACAGTGACCTTACTTTTGGACTGTCTCATCATAGAGTGTTTTTGGTAAGGAAAGTTTAGTAGTGGTTTGCCATTGTCGCCTTCTGCGCAGTACTAACATGAACATCACTGCCATTGCCACCTCTGCCAGTGTCACCTTCATCTACTACTGCTGCCCAGTAGCTGCCACCCCATCTCCATTGGAACTATCCATTCTCTTCTGCTGATGCAGCCATTATCCTTGAAGAGGCTGGATGCATCTTAGTCTGGTACCTCAGCTGTAACTATTCTGCCTTGGGTGACCCGCTAGGAGTCCAGACTCGTAATAGAGTCTAGGTTCCTGATGGCATTGCCCTCAGCTTCTCTGACGTACTCGTACCCCTTCACCAAATGTGTATCCAAGAAGAGGGGGCAGATGTGTATGGTAAAGTGAAAATTCCTTTGCTATGTTACATGAGGAGATATCAGGGCAAGAAAGATATCTTCTTCCTTTCCTACTTTACAGGAAACTCTGTGGTCTTTTGCAAGCCCCAAACAGCATGAGAATGCTCCTATCCAGGCTGGTTAGAGCCCCGAAAAGTAGAGCCTTGTTAGTGGCTATTGATAGCCTTCAGCACCTCATAGTGATTCCCCCCTTTTGATATCTTATTTTCAAACGTTATGATATTTTGCCTTTGAATAAAACCACTGTTCAGTCCAGTTTGTTCTCTTTGTTTTATATGAATCACTTCTGTTAGCAGGCATCATACTGATCATATTATAAAGTATAGTGAGTTGGACCCAAATGTGCTGTTCTGCACACAAAAGGCATCTTGCAGAATGATTGTTTTACACTTTGCACTACAGTACTTTGTGAGAAAAGAAGCTAAATTCAGAGATGTTCTTGTGCAAGCCTGAGAACTGTTTTAGAACCGATTAAGGAGCCATTCAAGCTTTTGTGGAAGTGTTTTCAGAACAGGGATGTTTTCCTTCTGATTGCGTTGCTTGGATTCTACTCTGTGTTCTTTGTGTTTAACAGTAACGGCCTTGTTGCACTTTTAAGACTAACCAGAGTGAGCTTTCATGGATTACAATCTGTTTCTTTCTCTTTTTTTCAGATATAATGAGTACAGTATTAGTCTACAGGCTTATATATGCTGTGCACATGGTTGTGGGTGTGGTGACACAGTGAAATGGGAAACAAAAGATGACTATTGTATTATTAATGTAATGGACTTTCAAAACGTTGATTACACAGTCATCCTGGCAGTAGGTAGAATAACTAATACGCTGTGTCTGTAGCCTAATACACAACATTTAGGCTGTGTCTTTGACATGTTGTATCACTGAGTTTTGGTCTCACAAAAGACTTTTGGTTGTACTCAGGCCAGAGTTTTCATGAAAAATAAAACAGATTTTGTGCTATTATTGTTGCGAAAACTGTGTTTGTGTGTGTTTCTACATATGTATGCTAGGAAGCCCCAGTCTCTGTTTAGCCTCTAGACATACACTGGAGTTTATTAATATATCCCAATTGAACTATGTCTCTCATTGATTTTTTTTCTACAGTAGCTACTTTGCGTTTGTAACAAAGTGTCCGGGGAGCTTAAAATGCTCTGACACTGGTTTCTGTGTGCGATCATGTCAGATTTATGTCCAGTCATTCTCTCTCATTACTGTATTTTTCCATGTATAAGACTACTTTTGTCTAAAATCTTTAACTAAAAATTGAGGGTTGTCTTATACACGGAAGTAAGCCGAGGAGAGAACTGTGTGATTGCAAAACTGCCCATACCTTGCCTCTGCAAACAGGCTTCCTTCAATCACAAGGCTTAGCTGCCTCCAATCACGAGGCTTAGCTGCCTCCAATCTCGAGCCTTATGTAACTGACGTCAGCTGATGCTGAACAAACCAATTGGAACACACCTCGTTAGAGGTGGAGCATGTAGTCAGTGATCAGATGCAACAGGGTAATGTTGAAGCATTCTGAGCCCAGAGGCTGAATAAAGTGATATGCTCAAAGCTAAGTATGATGCATAATATGACAGTACTAGTATGTAAATGTTACCTAATTACTAAATAAAAATGTATTCTGTTTTATGTTTAAAATATTGATTTCTTAATTTGGGGTTAGAAAAGTGGGGGGTGTCTTATACATGGAAAATACGGTAATTGTCCTGATTGCCCGTATGAAGATTGTAGAATGGCAGCATAGACAAATGATGACATATATTCCATTAGAACAGAGGTTCCCAACCTTGGGTAACCCATGTGTTCTTGGACTGCAGCTCTCAGAAACCCTGGCCAGCATGAAATTGCAGTCCAAGAACATCTAGGTTACCCAAGATTTGGAACCACTGCATTGAAAAACAAAGAAGTCAGTAATGTTGTGGGTGATGCTATTGAGATGTGTAATAGTGCTGCCAGAGTGGATTTGGAGACAGAGTTGGCTTTTAGGTTTACAGCAGGATTTTTCCTTCTCTGTGCCTTCCTTACATGGGTCAGTAGTTATGTAAGGATTGGGGGTCGTCTGTAAGTGAGCACAAGCCTGCTGCCCAAAGCCTGTGTGAGAGAAGCATTCCTGTCCAGATTGGTACATGCCATTAATCTAGTTCTAGGTGTAGGAGACAACTAGCAAAACAACTGCCTTTTGCTCTGTTGTGTCTGTCTTGCAGTTCGTTCCTCCTACTGGTCTTGCCCTTTCAACTTGTTTTCTTGCCTTATTGGGTGGGTATTTAAGAAATGCCTTCTGGAAATCCATGAGGTTTGATTCTCTGTCTCATGGATCTAAGCAGATGTGGTTGTATTGAAGACTTTGGTCATTTTGTGGCATATTCTGGGTAGAAACCAGAAGCATGTAAAATAAACAGTGATGTTTTGATATAATGTGATGCAAAAATGTCCTTTTAGCAATTGCAGAAGAAAGGAAATCTATTGTATATATTGGTCAAAGGTCAGTGAAAGTTATTGAAATTTGTGTTCCTTGCCACTTCTAATCATGTATGTAGTGAGGTTTTTTAAATTAGAGTTTGTACATCACCTTAAACACTCTCAAAGGTGCAATCTGTATATATTCTAAATAAAAAAACCAAAACTCTATATTTAAAAATTGTGAATGCAGGAGCTTGGGTACTGAGTATCTTGTTATAAATAAAAGGGGATTCATGTAAGTTGTTTAAAGGAGAAGTATTCGGAAATAAATGGTTGAGGTATAAAATGGGTTATAAATTCTTTATGATTTGCATGACAAAGTAGTGTGCTTGATTTTAAGATAGTGATTCAGATATGCATATGGAAAGTTAGTTGGCAACATCAATGAGGCATGCAAATAAGATCAGATGAGCAGTTCACTTTAAGAAAAGATTTGGCCACCTTTTAAGGAACATCATTGAAAAATTGCAATTAGTATTAAAATTAATTGGATTTCAAAATGTATCTGTGGATTCTAATCCCTTGATGTTCCTTTATTTCTACTGAAAATCCTTTGAATTCCCTAAAGATAAAGATAAAAATGATTATTAGCGGATTTATCTGTATGTGATGTAGGAAAATGTGAAAAATCAAAATGGAAAGCAACTGTTGCAAGTACCAGAAAATTATGCTATTAATTTAAGTGTCATCAGAGCACAAAAGATCACATTCCAAGACAGTGTGAAAATTATTAAAATACTGGAAATAATAGTACTTAAGATGAAGATATTATGCTCTAAGATCTGGTTAAGTGACTGACACTATTATATCACTTCAGGTATTATAAAAGTAACAAAATGCTTTTAAAGATAATAAGCGTTACATTTTGAGATTGGCAGTATTCACACTTTTCTGCTTAAGTGCTTTCTCACTTTAATATAATTTAATAACAGTAGGGGGAAAATTCTGCATTTTCTTTCTCAAGCTATGCCCTTCCTTTAAAAATATTTTTCGCATGTATAACACCACTCCAACAAAGCTATTTAAACCATTTTTAAAAATCCAAAACTTCACCTGTGTCTTTTGACATTTTGAAGTGGGTCATTAAGAAGAGCCATATCAGTTAAACTGCTCTTAGAAAGAATGGTTCCGACTCTTTCTACTTTTGAATTAAGAGGGGTATGACCCTGTTTTTGAAAAGAATACTGCTAGTGTTGCTTGCTTCTTTCTGACTTGATTAGTTCCCATATTTAAAAACAAAATTGTGGTGGGGGGGACCCTTTGGAACTCTGTAGTTTGGTTATATACAGTCACTGAGAGTGTATTTTTAAAAAGTTTTCAAAGTAACTGTAGAGTAACCACATGAATCTTTCTCTTCTTCTTGAAATGTGACTCAGCAAAGTTGGTTCCCAGCTGACGTTTCAGTTTTGGGGAAAAAGGCCACATTAGTGGGAAAATACTGTTTCAGATGGAGTTCTATTAGGGTTCATTTAGTTGTGGCATCCCTGGGTCTAGGGTGAAATGGATGGATGGATTCAAATGGGTTAAAGAGTCCTGGTAGCACATAGCTGTGGGTAGCATCATAAGACATTTTAATTTTATAAACATTTCTAGATGTTTTAAATCACCGAAGTAATACTATGTCTCTACTATAGAATTAAATCTAGTCTTGAGAAAAGGCTTAGGTTATCCCCCCTCCCCGTGTGGAAATACATTTTAAAATTGGTTTTTAAAGGTGAATCACAATATGGAGAAAAATGCAGCATTTGTGTGGCCCATCCCAAATTGACTTTTCAAAACCACATATTTTATGGGAAATTGTGTGCTAGACTTTAAAAAGTTACAACAGGCTGTTATTAAAAACTTTTTGTCTGTTGCTATTGGTACTATGCCATCTGTAAAATTTGTTACAATTTCCTTCTCTCTTAGAGCTCCTTATTAAGTATTCACAGTCAGTTCTTGGCAGCATTAGAATCACTGAAGGAGTTTTGGAATGCTCTAGATGAAATTGATGAGAAGACCTGGGTACTTGAGCCAGAAAAACCCACACGGAGTTCTACAATGCGAAGAATTGCAATTGGTAAGAATAGAGGACAAGTTTGGTTGGCTTCACATAAATAGGCAAAAACACAATAGCAAAAAAGGTTAAAATTATGGGTTTTCCTTTAAAATACACTTCTTAAACAGAACACACTAATATCTAATACAGTCTTGTGAATAGTGTAGTATTAGACAATAACATACCAGAATTTAGTTTATGAGTCCTGCCTGCTATTATATTGTAAACTACCTATCAATAACAGGACTGTCAGTTGCTCAAATAAATTTGGATGTGAACAGCATATATATGTCGATATTTAGCAAATACTTATGTTTTGGGTTAAAACTTGTTTTTATTATATAATACCAGTCAAATGTTTTTATAATTTTGATTGACTATGCCAGGGACAGTGGGGGAATCAAACTGCCAACCTCTGGCTCCACAGACAGATACCTAAACCATTGAGCTATCCAGCCAGCCTAGGTCACCCTAATATTTGTTAAAAATTACAGACCTAAAATCATGGACACAAGGCGTGAACTAAGATTGTTTTTGTGCTCTATGTTCCTTTTCAGTTTGTGAAGTTTAAGTGAGTAAAAATTAAACCACATTGTTTTTTATATGTGTACATTTCCTTGTGTTTTCAGGAAACAATGTTTCAATTAATATAGAAGTAGATCCTAGGCATCCCACCTTGCTTCCTGAATGTTACTTTCTTGGAGCAGATCACGGTAAGATGATTCCTATTGAAAACCTTATTTTGTTGGTCATACTAGCTCTTTCAAGAATGCTGTTTATAACACCGCCTTGTCCACATTTGGCAAGAAGACCAAAAAGACAGCAGACTGGTTCGAAGCCCTTTCGGAGGAGTTGATGCCAGCCATCGAGGATAAGAGGAGAGCTCTAGTAGCATACAAAGCCTGTCCTAGTGAGTACAACTTGCAGGCTCTTCGAGCTGCTCGTAGCAAAGTCCAACAGGCTGCCAGGAGATGTTCCAACGATTATTGGCTTCAGCTCTGCTCTCAGATACAGATAGCAGCGGACACAGGTAACATCAAGGGAATGTATGACGGTATCAAGCAGGCTCTAGGTCCAATACAGAAGAAATCTACTCCCTTGAAGTCTGCTACAGGTGTGATCATCCAGGACCGAGCACAGCAGATGGAATGCTGGGTGCAGCACTATGAGCTATATTCCAGAGAGAATGTAGTAACCGAAGAGGCATTAAATAACATCAAGTGCCTGCCTGTCTTGGAAGAGTTGGACAGCGAACCAACTTTAGCAGAAATAAAAGTGGCCTTGGATTCCCTCGCCTCCGGCAAGGCACCTGGGAAGGATAACATCCCTGTTGAAGTGCTGAAGTGCTGTAAAGAGATCATCACCATGGAGCTGTATGAAGTCTTTTGTCTTTGCTGGAGGGAAGGTGGAGTACCACAGGACATGAAGGATGCAGACATCGTCACATTGTATAAGAACAAAGGAGACAGGGGCGACTGCAATAACTACCGTGGCATCTCTCTTCTCAGCGTTGTAGGGAAGCTGCTTGCCCGTGTTGTGCTGAAGAGACTCCAGGCGCTTGCAGACAGAGTCTATCCAGAATCATAGTGTGGATTTCGAGCTAATAGATCCACCACTGACATGGTATTCTCCCTCAGACAGTTGCAGGAGAAATGTAGGGAACAACGACAGCCACTCTTTGTGGCCTTCATAGATCTCACAAAGGCCTTTGATTTGGTTAGCAGGGATGGCCTTTTTAAAATACTTCCCAAGATTGGATGTCCACCTCGACTCCTTAACATCATCAGGTCCGTTCATGAGGAAATGAAGGGCACTGTAGTTTTTGATGGCTCAACATCAGATCCCTTTGACATCCGAAGCGGAGTGAAACAGGGCTGTGTCCTCGCGCCGACCCTGTTTGGGATCTTTTTTGCTTTCATGCTGAAGCAGGCCTTTGGAACTGCAACAGAAGGTGTCTATCTCAGGACTATATCAGATGGAAAGCTCTTTAATCTCTCTAGATTGAGAGCGAAGACCAAAGTCCAACTGAAATGCATGTGGGACTTCCTCTTCGCCGATGATGCAGCTGTTGTTGCCCACTCTGCTGAAGACCTCCAACAACACATGAATTGTTTTAGCAAGGCCTGCCAAGACTTTGGATTAACAATCAGCCTGAAGAAAACACAAGTCATGGGCCAGGGCGTGGACTCACCTCCCTCTATTACCATCTCCACGCAAGAATTGGAGGTCGTGCATGACTTTGTGTACCTTGGCTCAATGATCTCTGACACTCTCTCCCTAGATGTTGAGCTGGATAAATGCATTGGCAAAGCAGCTACCATATTCTCTAGACTCACAAAGAGAGTATGGCTTAATAAGAAGCTGACGGCATATACCAAGATCCAGGTCTATAGAGCCTGTGTCCTGAGCACACTCTTGTACTGCAGTGAGTCCTGGACCCTTTGTGCACGGCAGGAGAAGAAGCGGAACACGTTCCATATGCGTTGTCTCCGACGCATTTTTGGTGTCACCTGGCAGGACAAAGTTCCAAATAGAGTAGTCCTAGAACGAGATGGAATTTTTAGCATGTATACATTACTGAGACAGCGACGTCTACGTTGGCTCGGGCATGTCGTGAGAATGGCTGATGGTCGGATTCCAAAAGATCTCCTGTATGGAGAATTAGTGCAGGGAACTCGCCCCAAAGGGAGACCACAGCTGTGATACAAGGAGATCTGCAAGCGGGATCTGAAGGCCTTAGGAATGGACCTCAACAGATGGGAAACCTTGACCTCTGAGCGTTCAGCCTGGAGGCAGGCGGTGCAGCATGGTCTCTCCCATTTTGAAGAGACACTTGTCCAGCAGGCCGAGGCAAAGAGGCAGTCCCAAACCCAGCAAAATTATGGAGCTGGACAGGGGACAGATTGTATTTGTCTTCAGTGTGGAAGGGATTGTCACTCTCAAATTGCTGTTCCAAGTCCTCCATACAGAGCACGTTACCATAGTCTCTCGAGACTGAAGGATGCCTCTTCTGTCAGTGTATAATTTACAGTTACTTGACTATACCTGTTTCAGGCAGACAAAACCTGAATCATATCATTGACATTAATTTTTTAGAAAGGGGGGAGGCATCCCACTCAAAAAGCTGACTGATTTAGTACACTGCAAAAGACTATATTAGCAATCTGAACTAAAAGAGACATCTCACTGTAGCAGTGCAGCTGTGCATGTAAAGTACATCTTTCTAGGTATGCCACATTATCAGTTTTTATGTACTGATAATATAAACTGTAAGAAAACACTTGATATGTAAATTTGGGTGAGAGCAGATAAGTGACCAATACTCCTTTAGCGTTATCCAAACATAAGCTATTTACAGTTTTATCATACCTTCTCTAACATGTGCAGTTACTGTTTTACATGATAGCTCTGTGCACTGCTACTGCCATGCAGTTAGTTTCACTGAAGTCCAGCAATTTCTCTTTAGCATCCAGAGCATCTTTCTTCCAGTGCCTGGAGAAGCCTAGGAAGCTTACCCTGGAGTTCTCCACAGATTATTGGAAGGTCTCACCAAAGCATCTTATTCTGGATGATTTGACAATTTCTGCACTTTCATCTTGCACATCTCTCCATCCCTATGGATCCCTAATCATCTTGCTTCCTGTCGGTCAGGGTTCTAGCTAGACATTGCTGCCAGTAGACACTCTTACTTCCTTATTTGAAGAGACAGAGTTGTGTTTGTTTGTTTTCATTTTACTTCTCTCTCTCTCTCTCTCTCTCTCTCTCTCTCTCAACACACACACAGACTACTCAAAGTGGCTAACATATCTAAAAATAAATTAAACAGTAAAACCATGGAAATCATCAGAATTCCTGATAAACATTAAAACAGTTTAAAAGGCCAGTGTGAAAATATGTTATCTTCATACTCTTCCTAAAAGGAGCAAGATGGCATTTCCATCATTACCACTCCAAGATTTTAAAATGTGTTACAATAAACATGAAACTACTTAGATACAAATAAAATATAAACCATAAAGTCAGATGTAATATAAAGTGAAGTAGCACAAAATTCACAGTAACAGAAAAACTAAGCACACAGTTTAAATATTGAACGATCCGGGCATATTGAGCCACTCATGATTACCATGATGCTGCAGATCTAAACCTTAAGGGTGGGACTGTATGACTCTTTTTGAGCAGAGGGACAGTGTATGCAAGGAAACTATATATGCACATGTGAAACTTTCCTTCTCCCAGCGACTCCAACCAATATTGGTGTTTCTGCACTGTTGGTGGTGCAGAAGCAGACTCCTAGTGGTGATGGTGGTTCAGCAGGAAAGAAGCATGGAAGGGACAGAAGAAGCATCTAGGGGGCAGAGTTTGTGCACCAATGCTTTAAGGGGAATGAAAGCAAATGGAATTGTTCTACTACCTTGATTAAATAAAACTTGATTTAAGAAATGGTTATCCTTTCCCCAAATGGACAGCAAGTGACCTTAGCAGATCCATTGTTCCTCTAATTTTTTAACCAAAAACAGTGGGGAGGCAACATAAGTTGAGGTCTGTTTTGATAGACATTAATAGCTTAAGAATTGAATACACATTTAACTATGTCAGGTATGCATTTATCTCAAGGCATTTTTCCTCTGTACTTGTATTGGTGGCTTCACCCCTTGAAGATCATATCTTAGTATCTAGTGGTAACCGTTTTATGTCTTTGAAAAGTATGGCGAGCCATTATGTGCAACTGTGTGATGTGGCAACTGTTGCTCTTGCCCGGTGACAAAAACTCAGAACAGCAGATAGCATGAGTGCCTGTAGTGCAGCCCCTCAGTTTTAGCTTGGATTTGAGACTTGGGAACAACATGCTAACAGAGTTCCTTCCATTGCAAATGTATTCATGAAATCAATAGTGCATACAAGGCTGAGCGTCATTGTCATATTGAGTTACCGAAGATGAAACTTGCCCCAAGCAAATAACACAGAGCTAAATAGCCTGCTGCCTTAGAAGCCAATGCACAGAAAAAATGGGAATGAGTATAAAAATAAATACACTCTTGATCATTAAGAATGCATATTCTGTGCTAAATTGAGCAGCCAGATCTGCACCTCACACAAAATTTGAGGAAGCAGAAGCTCTCTTTGACTCTCTAACATGTTTGACTCTGTAACATGTCTTGACTCCCCTTAATTCTCTTAACATTCCTTTAGTAAATGTTAATAAATGCTCATGTACTGAATGAGGCCAACGGAGTTAAGCTTAGCTCAGAAAAGACAGAGGTGCTCCTGGTCAGTCAAATGTAAATCAGGAAATAGGCATCCAATCCATGCTGGATGGGTTCCCACTGAGAAATCAGGTTTGCAGCTTGGGTATAGCCCTGGACTCAGCTTGGATGTCCAGGTTTCAGCAGTGGCCAGGAGTGCTTTTGTCCTTCAGGAAACAGGCAAAGAGGTAATTATTATTTTTTTGACAGGCTATTAACAGCTGCATTGGCAAAATCACCAGTTCTTGATTTTGGGATGCTGGACTTTATTATCATAGTTTTTATGTGAGTTTTAAGGTGTTTTTATCTGCTGTTAACTGTTTTAATATTATGTTTATTTTATGCACTGTGTTTTTAGTTGAAGTGCTTTTTAATAATTTGTAAGCTGCCTTGAGTCCCTTCATCAGGAGAAAGGTGGCATAAATGCAAAATAACGAATAGATAAATCATAGTAAGGGCATCAACATGTTTTATTTGTTTTCAGTGGTAAATCCCTTAAAAGTCAAGCTCAACAGCAATATACACTTGTGGTAAGTGTATTTTTTATATATTTAGTTTATAACTTTAGTGTTTAACTTTGTTGGAGAATGGGTATTACTTTATTTTTTTATTATTTTATTTTTTTAGGGATCCAGAGATCAGCTTATTACAAAATTTGAAGGAGGTTTTAGAAATAGAATTTCCATCTCGAGAAGCTCTGGAAAAATCAGTAAGTTAATCCACAGTAACTGGGTAATCACATTTTGAATATCAGATGGGAGCAGCAGGAAGCACTTTCTAGAAAAGAATGCATGTGCAAAAGATACCCAAAAAAACTTCAGTTCTTAAAAAAATTAAAGGCCGCAACATATATTTAAATAGCTATCAGGAAGAATAATTTGAAATATGGGCATCAGTAAGAAGGTAAGAAAAAAAGACCAAATGTTACTTAAAGTAAGTTTTCGATAATCATATAACTTCCCTTTGCTTTTAGTTTGATGATTAATAAAGGAATTAGAAACATCATAACACATTATCCACATAGTGTACCAACATAATGAGTTAATAGTACTTTATTGCAATTCTGTGTCACTGAAAGTCATTTCCCACAAAATATCCTCAGTATCAAAATGAATTGAAATAGAATTTGTGGGGTTAATCCAAGGATCAATCTACTTCAGAAAGCTTTAGTCTGTTTATATCCAATAATTTGATTGTGTATTCTGTAAAGATGTCCTTTACATTTGTGGGTTGATTTCATTAAGACGGCACTTCTTTCTATACATGTGTGTAAGGAATCACTGCTTGGATTGCCCCTTGAGTGATAAATTTGCAGGGCTATCACCTGATTAAAGATATTTTAGTCAATTAATTAAGAGTGCTAATTAGTTAAATTGGTATATAAGCAAAAGAACAGTTGTAACAGAAAGGAAAGCTTATCGTCCTTGTTTTTGGATACGTTTAGTAGACCTATGGACCTACCATCATAGACATGGTATTCTAAGTAATAGGGAAATACCTAAAATGTTATCTGCCATCTATGGCCTCTATAAATTCTTGCATGAAAAATATACTTCTACAAAGTGTTGAAAAGTTAATTAGGGTTCTTTCAGCCTCAGTACACATTTGTAATTGAGGGATTAGGTGTAGGCTTTCGTCCATTGTCATAAATAAACTGATATATTTTATTATGAAATCACGTGGTTATTTAAAATGAGTAAAACTTGGGGAAATGTTAAAGTATGGAAACAAGTAAAAATAAGCTGTATTCCTGTTGCTTAGCAGATTTATTTGCAACTAGAGTAGGCCCGCCGAATCAGTGAGATTTATGGAGGAGACTCTATATCCCCACTGATTCAGTGGGCCTATTCTGCTTATGACTCACTGATCAACAGGATTTCATTCACAAAAGAAAGCACAGCAGCTCATTGGATGTACCTGCATTCTGTTTTGTTTGCTTGCTTGTTTAAAGGACTTTTCCATGGATTGTGGGATCTGCTATGCATACCGTCTTGATGGAACTATTCCAGATCAAGTTTGCAATGACTCCCGCTGTGGCCAGTCTTTCCATCAAGCTTGTTTATATGAGGTAAAATAATCTGAAATGTTCAGTACTGTATTATTCTAGCTGGCTATCTATACTTGGACTAGATAATTGAAAACGAATGCAATCCAGATGTTTGGAAAATTTATAGATTATCTTTTTATCATTTTTTTGTTTTAGTGAGTTTGATTTAATTTGTTTCCTACATAGTTAAGATACCTTTTAAAAAAGATCCTCATTGATGGGGGATGATGCTGGAGTGATTACAATAGACATTCAGTTTGCATTTATAAATGCAGGGTTGGAAACAGTAGTGATGGATAATTTGCATTTTTCCAAAGGATCTGCAGTATTGTGTCCATCTCATTATAATACTTATGTATATTAGCTGTTATCCTACAGAGAAACCATAAGGCAACACTGACCTCTTGGGAAAGTATGTTCTGAAAGTGTGGGCCCACCACCCAAAGATGTTGCTCTCCTGCTGGGTAACAGCTTCTCACCCAGAGAGGAGAATCCTGTCCCGATCGCCCACTGGTTGATTTAACAGCTAGGATGGAAGTGATGTGGGGATTAATTTGGCATCTTGTCTTATTTTCTAGAGGGACGTGGTGGCACTGCGGGTTAAACCGCAGAAGCCTCTGTGCTGCAGGGTCAGAAGACCAGCAGTCGTAAGATCGAATCCACGCGGCAGAGTGAGCTCCCGTTGCTTGTCCCAGCTCCTGCCAACCGAGCAGTTCGAAAGCATGTAAAAATGCGAGTAGATAAATAGGGACCACCTCGGTGGGAAGGTAATGGCGTTCCGTGTCTAGTCGCGCTGGCCATGTGACCACGGAAAACTGTCTTCGGACAAAACGCTGGCTCTATGGCTTGGAAACGGGGATGAGCACCACGCCCTAGAGTCGGACACGACTGGACTAAATGTCAAGGGGAACCTTTACCTTTCCCTTACCTTATTTTCTGCACATATGAAATCCATAGTACATATTGGCTGGAATCCTATTGAACAACTTTATGTCAAGCAACTGATAACATCAGCTTCAGCCATTTGGGGGCAATTAAAAACTTCTTATCCTATCCCCTCGTCACGGCCAAAATTTGATATTCTGAAGACAATGCTGGATGCAGGACTATGCCCAAATTGCAAACCCAGTCTTTTAGGGGGAGTATAACCCTGTCCAGGCTAAGTAAATTGTCCCCTAATCGGAGAGGAGACCCTCGCTAGAAACTAAACCTCTGTCGGATTCCCACAAAAGGCCATCTTGCAGAGCGACATGTACCAATTCAGTCCTGTGGTGAATGCCTTGTAATAGTATTTTTTTTTCTTTTTCCTCTTTAGTGCTTCTCTTTTGCTTGCTGGCTTAGACAAGATGTATGAACCAAGGAGGAAAATCTCAAAATGCCTGTGTCTTTTTATTATCCTGTGGAGCTTGATACATTTCAGCCCTCTCTAAGAGGAATCGTACCACAATTAAAGCACTAAAGAATCTGGTTTAGACCCTGAGGGAGGGCCAAAATGTGTTGAGCTCTATGGAATAGTAAAAGGAAAAAAATAATAATCCAAATTCTGAGGTTTTCTTCCTGTGTTCGTTCATTTAAATGAATGCCTGGCGATTCTGGTTTATTGCCATTGCTCTTATCTAACTCAGCCAGGTAACAACCATCCAGTATTCCTCATTTTGCCACTCTTCCCTTTTCTAACTATTGTATCAGATTCTCCTCTTGATTTAAGACCTTATCTTAGTCTCATCCTGGGCCTTAATCTGCTCAGACAGCACCTGTTACATACCTATTAACAAAACTGTGTTTCCCTACAGTGGCTACGTGGGCTTCCTTCTAGTCGACAGAGTTTTAATGTCATATTTGGTGAATGTCCCTATTGTAACAAGGTAAGAAAAAGTAATGTAGCTTTATAATAATCACACTATTTATATTACAGTTATTGGGCAGAATCCTATTACATTTTTGAATGTATAGCTAGCACCTTGTCAATTAGCTGATCAATGTCCACAATGCCTTTCCTGTGCCCATAAAAATAATAGGATGCAGCTATTGTTTCACATGAAATTGTAATAAATATGCACCTTTTGATATAATACTTCTTGCTAAATTTATGATTGTATGTTTCTAATACCAGTTAAGTATTTTGATACTCTGCATGCGGGGGGAGGGTTAATTGTTTGAATTTAAAATTATTTTTAAAAAACACCTGACAATTTTTTCATTGCTTTTTTGATAATAAGTATACTGGAGAACATTATAGGCTAAGTGCAAAAGGTTTATTACATTTCAGTTTCAAACAATTCACCTTTGATTTGAAAAATTATTGCAGCAGATCACACTGAAAATGTCCATGAAGGAAGTCTGAAACGGAATTTCTCACGATGTATAACTGCGTATAACTGAAGTCTAGAAATGCACATTCATGAAGATATCAAAAGAAATACAAGGCAAGAAATATTAAGAAGACAAGGATAGCAATGGCTATGATATATTGGTATAATGCTTCATGTAGCGCTGGCTCTGAATTCCTGCATACTGTGGGACTAGTCAACTTCTGAAGGCATTTGGGCTGGCAGACTGGTGGAAATGTAACTCCATTTTCTATGCATTTGTCTTCAGTTTTCTGGAAGGACTTGTAGGGATAAGTACTGTATGGTGGTTCTGTGTTTTCCTAAGGAAGAATAAATCAATGCCAGTCATTTAACAGACAGTTGAAAGAGAATTAATGAAGCACCTTGAGATGGGGGAGCAACAGTTTGCTTGTAGCTGTTGGCTGCAGGGAACACAAGGGTCTTTAGTGGCCCTATATGATATAAGGAAGCATGCAAATATACTTGGTATGTTTCCTCTCTAGGCCAAAAATAACAACCCATTCAAATGGCTTTCGGCAACATCGGTCCTGGGAAAGATGACATGCTGGAAGGCAGTTTGAGACTGTTTTTTCCAAGTACAGTCCCAGGATTGGAACAGGCTTTTCAGATCAGTGAAACATGGCTCAACCCTTATTTGTTTTTTCTCTTAGAAGGGTAATCTTTTCAAACACGGGCCCTTTCTATACAAAGCACTGCCTTCCTATTGGTAACTGAGAAGGGGCCTCATGAAAGTGCTATTATATCAGCCACCAGATCAGATTGGCAACATTACCAACCTACACCCCCCCCCCCCAAATATCCTGCTTGTGCCAGAAATGGTTTTTCTCCAAACACTTGGCACAACCCTACATTTCCTCCTGCTGCACTAAGCCGCTGGCCTTGGGGTGCCTTCACATACTGAGAAGTGTCTGCTAGCCTGAAGACCTTTCTCGGTGGAGGGTATACAAGTCAGAAGTCTCCGCTCATGTTCCATTGTATGCATAGATCTACATTACGGTGCTGCAGCTTATCATTCTAGTTTGCTTCCTACAGATTATCAGTAGCAGCCTTATGGAAATAGTATGGCTTAGTGTGGCTACTAGAAGTAGTGCAAGGGAGGAGGCAAAATTAACTTGCACATCAGGCTCAAGTTTACATAGGATACAGGCTATAGCCAAAGCCCTTGCCATGTAAACATTCCACCATTCAGCACTCCACCCCATCATGTCTGAATTCACCTAATCTGTCCAGCAGCTGTTTGTATGTAGCAGTGTATGAATGGGCCAGTACACATTGCCAGTGCATTTAGGAGGTATACGTAGAGTGCTTACATTGTTAAGGAGACTGATAAGGGATGTGGGCAACACCAAATCAAGTCCAGTCAATTTAGTTTGGAGATGAAGTAGCAGAGGAGAGTAATCAAGAATTACCACCATTTTAAAATGAATTAGTTGGGAAGTGACAAGTTTAGCAAAAACATTCATCTGAGACGAGAGAAGGAACCTTTGTTTGTTTTTCTGTTTCTCATCCATGCTTAACATTTTCTAAAGGGGGAAAGTGGAGCCTGAAAAGCAGTGCTTTCAACAAGCCATGTACAGTTTAATGCAGCAATAGTATGTTTTTTAAAAAACAAACTCACCACTTCAGTCTGAAGAGGCTTGTTCAGTCCAGCCGGCATCTGTTTCTCTTGTACTTGGCCGCTTTTCATTCCCACAGTGGCTTTTCTACGATAAGCAAGTTCCTTGTTTTCCAGCCTGCTCTCCTTCATTTCTTTTACTTGCTTTGCTGCTGGCTTTGGCAAATCGGCCTGAAAAACATATGGGTTCAGTGGGCCATCGAGTACAGCAGCTCCTATTGCATTGCCTCTATCCCACTGAATAAGTCTTATGTGGGAACCTTCTGAAAGTGAATGACAGGTGCATGACAGCAGTGTGCACCCGCTTTGTGTAAAAACATCATTACAATACAGTAACAGAAGGAAGGGCTGAAATTTACAGTGCAGCAGATTTGCTAAGCATTTAATAAGAGTACACTTCTCCCTTCAATTGCAAAGGTCTGAACAGCATGGTTTGGGTTATAGTTTCCCCCCCCCCCCCAATAAATCAGTATATAAGTATTCAATACTGTGCTCCTGACCACCCAGAACTCCAGGAGTTCGATGCTGAAGGTGGTCTACTTACTCCCAAACACATCTGTAATTCGGCCTGTAGATCAAGAAGTCATACGGATCTTTAAGGCTCATTACACACAGTATGGAAAGAATTGTCAATGTTATGGAAGAGAACCCCAACAGAAGGAACTATCCTCTCTCTGTGTTAAGCAACTGTTATGTTTTGTAGTTATGTTTAGGGGGGGGGGGCGTAAGAGTTATACATGGATTTTGATCTACAGAAAGGTCTGGCGCTCCTCATCCCGGCATTGATGAAGGGAGAAGTGTATTGCAGTTGTGCTGTCCTTCAGGCAATTTGTTAAGAATTCTTTAAGAACACTAGGTGATTGTTACTAACCTTTACCACATGTGAAATCAGTAAGTATCAATTAAACTCTTATTAACTATATCTGATTTTGTTTTGTTATTGTGATTATTCTAATTAATGTCAATGCTTCAAATGAGAAAAATCATTAGTACTTATTCCATTAGCAGTTGATTTAATCTCCCAAATGAGACAGCCAGTTTCTCCTCTTGCCCCATAATACGCTTTCAGAAAATGTTCCCAGTTACCCTAAAACATGCTCCTGCTTTTCCCCCACCATCACCTCTAATAAACTCTGTACCTACATTAAATGTACTGATTCACTGACCATCCTATCCTTCTGGAATTATTTCATTTCCAACTTGGAATAGCCCTGTAAAGTAGAGTGAACTGTGAGATGTTGGCTGGAGCCATCAAAACTGTTTTTAAGCATGGATTTATTTTTTTATTTTATTGTTTTATTTAAAATATTCTTTTACCCCACTTTTCTCCTAAAGGATCCAATTTAACTTTGGACATGATAGAACATGATCACAGGACTGGAAGAGACCCTGGAGGTAATCTAGTTTAGGGATGGGACACTGGCTGAAGCACCTGATGTTGCTTGAGTGCAATTCCCATCATCCTTCCCCATTGCCTCTAACTACTAGGGCTAACATTGCAGCCAAGCATTGAGGGAAACAAGTACCCCAGTCTAGCCCAGGTTACTTAGAAAGGAAGGATACAGCTATGGCGTCTGATGGACCATCATCTAGCCTCTGCTAAAATATAAGCAGTTCACGGAGGGGAATACTCTCCTAAGGCACTTTTTTTCACTACTAAAGAGCTCTTACTCCTTGTGCTTAGCCAAAACCCACCCCCTTGCACTTTTTCACCCCTCAATTTTAGTCCTACCCTCAAAACTAACAAAGCAGATCTTCACTACCTTTGTATGACAGCTTTCCAGATATTGGCACAAACCTGTCATGTCTCCCCTTCATTATCTTCTCGCCAGATCAAATATACAGAACTCTGACACATCTTTACCCTTGTCACTAGTCTGTAACTTGTCAGTTGCATTAGAAACTGGACCAAGTGCAGTAAATGTGGCAAGATCTGCACAGACTGAAATTCTAGCGAGCCATTGCCATTCAGAAGTGTATCGCTCCACAGCCATGGTAGCAGGGTTTGAGGGGGTCCTGAGGAAAACAAGTAAGCTCCAGGTTTACTTACAGGATAATAGTTTATCGAGTAATTTACACAGGCACTCAATATCTGGAACAAACAGCAGTGTAGCTCACAAGTTAGAGCAAGAGGTCCAAATGCCCACTGAAATAAACAATCATAGAATCATTGAGCTGGAAGGTGCCTATAAGGTCAGCTTTGCCGATGCAGTTTTTTTTAATGCAGCAAAATATGCTTGCTACCAAACATACCCACTATAATCTCTACTACAGTCTCAAGATATCTGAACAGGTATCTTGCTGTTCTTGAATCAATGAACTGATTATTGTCCCCTTCAACTTGGGGATGCTCCTGGATTCATCCCTGAACCTGGATGTCCAGGTCTCAGCGGTGGCCAGAAGTGCATTTGCACAGGTAAAACTAGTGCCCAGCTATGTCCATTTCTCAAGAGATCTGATCTGGCCACTGTGATCGGCTTCATCAAAGATCTGAAGCAGTTCCTCCTTTTTGGCGGGAAATGACAACGGAGTCTCTTTTCGAACATTAACAGGTTTATTGGTTTTAACATTAGGTGAATCAACAATCACTTCTACTGGTTCAAACAAACTAATATCAGGTAACTGTCCATACTGTGGGGACAACAGCTCTGTCTTCAAACTGACATGATTCATTGAGGGGCCGGCCCAAAACGTTCGCAATCGGTGGGTTTCCTCATTGGAGTATTCCGAACCGCGCAGATTGTCCCACAACAGGGGTGTCTGGCCCAGTCTCCCTCCGGTGGTGGACTGTTGAAAGAAGAGTCTGGTCGGATCACCTTCTTCGAGCGACCTTGTCCTCACGGATATACTACTACTGTCCATTCTAAGGAATCTAGTGGTGTCTCTTTTTCTTTGGATGTGTTCGGATTAGGCAATAATCCTCCTATCTTCAGATTAGGAAAATCCTCTAACAATCCTCATTCTATTATATTCTGATTCTCTTTTCTTCTCTATCCCTCTTTCCTCCTCCTTCCTTTCTATTATATCCCCTGCTCTGAATTGTCTCCTCCCACTTTGTTCTCCTATCTCCTCCTCCCACATGGGTAAAATTAACTCCTCCCCCCTTCTCTCTCTCCCTCTTCCACCAAACAGATCTCAATCTTTTCCTCTCTTTTTTTTAATTCCTTCCTTGTCTCTTCCACTACATTCAACTCCTTGCTTTCTAATATCTCTCTCGCTCTTACAACTCTGTCTCGCTCGGGCGTCTTTAGTTGAGGGAGGACGGCTCACTCTGGGTTTTCTCCTTTTTCTCTACAGCTCCTTCACAGCCACACACCCTAGATACTTCCCCAGCTGGATTACTGTAATGCGCTATATGTGGAGCTGCCGATGGAAAGTGTCAGGAAACTTCAGCAGGTCCAAAATACAGCAGCCAGGTTGCTGACGGGCTGGTTACAGGGATCACATAACACACACACCCCGTTACAGCAGCTCCACTTGCTCCAATCAGTTACTGGGCACAATTTAAAGTGCTGGTTTTAACCTATAAAGCCCTAAATTGCCTGAGTCCAAGCTATCTCAAAGACCGTATCTCCCATTAATAGCCGGCTCGGGTGTTAAGATCATCAGGAGATGCCTTTCTCTTGGTCCCGCCACCTTCACAGGTGCATCAGATGGGGACACAGGAGAAAGCCTTCTCCGTGGCTGCTCCCAGACTTTGGAACTCCCTCCCACTGGAGGCCAGGCTGGCCTCATTTTTACTATCCTTTCGCAAGCAGGCAAAGACCTTTCTCTTCAGGCAAGCCTTCCCTCAGTAACCAGCTACCTGTGTTTGATTTTTAGATAGATTGTTATGCATTACTGCTTTTGACTAGTTTGTTAGTAGTACTTGTGTTTTCCATTTTTATAGTTTCCATTTCTGAGTGACATTTTTAAAATTTTTGTATACTTAATCTTTGCCTTAATATTGCCTGTGAATTGATGTAAGATGCCTCCTTATTCATAATTTTTAAATATCATCTTTTAATGATGTTAACCGCCATTGTATACTCATTGTTTTCAAACTGAAATATTTGTCTTTCATTGTTGTAAGCCGCCGTGGGTCCTTTTCAAGGAGAAAGGCAGGGTAAAAATATTTTAAATAAATAAATTGTATTCTGTATGAGGATGCCATTTTCACCTCCACAATTACAACAGATGTGCGAGTGGAATTAGTGTTTTTCATACTCGAAAGCAGTTGAAACTTTTCACAGAAAACTGACTTTTCTGTCTTTCCAATAGTTCACATATTCTCTGTCAGAATACCCTTGAGTCAAAAACAGCTCAGATTTGAGAAGAGGCAAGTATTCGTTTCATGCAAATGAAAGGAAGTATTAGGAATCCTTATGAAAACTCAGGGTGAGGGATACTTGGGTCAAGTCATCTGCAAACAGCACAGCTCTCTCTCTGACCTTGTTATTGGCCATTAAAAATGCTACTGGCTGCGTCAAAGGAATAGAAGCTGTGATAATTGACACTCCTCGTTCATGGGCTTTAAATGAGGTTATGCACTTGCAAATACTGTTACAGCTCTCCATCTTCCTGCAATCAAAGTTCAGCACCATTTTTGCTTAGCGCCAATAATCTAAGCCACATTTAAAGCTGAGTATAAAGTGGAATAAATGCTGCACTTTCAAATGAAGCAGAAAGGGAGTGCAGAGAAATCCTGCTTTGTCCAGTGGAAGCACAGCAGATCTTCAGGGAAAACTCCATAACCCTTTCATATATGAGAAGCTTAAGCTCTACAGATCTTAGGACTGTGATCATCACTGGTCTAAATCAGGGGTCTCCAAACTTTTCAGTATGAGGGCCACATCATATATTTTACACGTTTTCGAGGGCCGAAGGACGGAAGAGGGACCCAAGCGATCCCCCACCCCTGCTGTCTTTGCAAAGACAGTGGGGGTAGGGGATCGTTTGGGTTCCCCTTCCTTCCTCTTCCTATGCCCGAGCGAGGATAGGAAGAGGAGCGAAGCCTGATCTAAGTGATCTCCCACCCCCGTTGTCTTTGCAAAGACAGTGGGGTGGGGGATTGCTTGGGTTCCCCTTCCCTCCTCTTCCTATGCCCGGGCCAGATAAAAAGGCAAGGTGGGCCAGATGTGGCCCACGGGCTGTAGTTTGGAGACCCCTGGCCTAAATGATCATCAGCCTCACATATCTTGTTTCCAATCTTCTCCTTTTACGTTGTAATCTATCCTCTTCCTTACTGGCATTTAGTAAGGTTGGCAGCCTGTCCAGAGGAGGCTTGTGCAATTCAATAACTTGCACTTGCCGTGGCCGAAATGTCCTGTTGTCATATGTGACAAACTGAAGACTGTGCAAAAGAAAAGGACACAGTTTGGCTGCCTGTCAGCCTTTTATTGCAGAAATCGTGAGCATAGGCCAACGAGAGACCTATTAGGACACCACTTCTATGAGCCCAAGATACTGTAGAGGGAGAGGCAGGAAAAGATGTAAGCTTTTTTTCATTTTGCTTTACTTATATTTTAATAAGGTATTTTTAATGTATTGTTTAGTGGGCACGGAGGATAGAAAAAAATGATCAATACTTTGTACGAACAAATAAATATCTAGAACATAATCCCCCACACTCCCATCCTGCATAAGCAGCTGCCTTTGGAACAAAAGGAAGTTTTCAAAGGCATATATAACATTATACAGGAAGGGTGTACATGTTTAAAAGAAAAAACCACTGGACATGCCCAAGCAGGTCCTTAAATCCCAACAACTGGTTAGATTGCTTAAAAAAAAAAAAGGCTGTATGCCCAAGGCTCTTGGGCTTCTTTCTGTAGGTCCAACACCAGCCATCTACTGTTGTATGGCAGACCACCTTTCAGACAAAGGGAAGTTTGCAGAGCTGCATGCATTTCCAAAACGAAGTTGGAAATCCAGTTAGAGAAGCCCAGGTCCCTGGGTTACATAAAGTGACCCTATGAATCACAAATATTATTGCTATTACTGTTAATAATTATTATCCAGCTGTCTGGAGCTTGAGAAACCATGGCACACATTCACTTTCACAGTGAAAACAATGTGTAGCATTGACTTTTGGATAGTTTCATGAAGGCATTTGCTCAGCTTTTAATAGCTGTCCATGTCTAGTTCTTAATCTGCTTTCTAGAGTTTAAAAAAAATAGATCAAACTGGTCAAAATCAGAAATGGAAAAGCGCAAGTCCTTTTTGTTTAAAGGGGGGGAAAAGCTTATATATTTCAATTAACTTTAGAAAACGACAAATTGCAGACACATAAAGAAATGGCTCAAATTAGCATAGATTAAATGGTGACCACAACAGCAAGCCAGCTACTGTCAAAGCAACGGCTTTTCTGCTTTTGTTGTAAAAGCGATTTAAAAAAAAACAAAAACACCCACCAAAGTCTATAAAACTCTGAAAAAAGTCTTGGTAATTACCAAGATCAAAATCCAGTGGCTTTTTATTAAACATGAACTTTTGTTCTGCTTTTCCGCACAACGTAAATAGTGCTGACAATTGGGTTTCCGAAGGCGCTCGCTACAATAAAATGTAATTGTATCATGAGAGAAAGGTGACAATCGGGAGATCATGAAAAAATTACATATTCTCACTGGTAGTTAATTAGCCATGCAAAAGCCCCTCAAACAGAGATTCTCTTCTATTAGGAATGATTACTATGCAGACCTACAGATGTCAATACTGGAGTCATTCAGATACTTCTTTCGCTACTAATTGAAGGTTGTAAAGCGCTGGTGCCAAGGTTTGGCTTCCAAAGAGCTAATTTATGACGAGGCGGCTATTTTATGTCTTCAGTTGCAGCAGCTACAAAACTCGGGCAAATCAGAACCATCTGTGCACTGCGATTTGAATTGCCATTCATCTCGCCGTTGATCAGTCCCATTAGTTTTCATCCCACATTTTTTGGCTCCTGTAGGAGTGCCGCAATCCAGAGTTCATTTGGAATATTAAATATGCATGACACCTTGACCTGCCTTATTGAACACGCATCCACAAAGTCTTTGGGCTCATCCATATGGCAGAAGGCAAACAAAACTCACACATTTCTAAGCAGACCCAGTAAATCTCCTTATCATGTTAGTGTAAGTGTATTAAAACAAAGGCTGAAATACTGTTGTGTCGTTACACAAATGGCATAACCTCTAGAGCAGTGATTCCTAATCTTGGGTCCCCAGATGTTCTTGGACTACAACTCCCAGAAATCCCAGCCACCACAGCTACTAGTGATGGCTCCTGGGAGTTTTAGTCCAAGAACATTTGGGAACCACTGTTCTAGACATACATTGTCATGAGTTAAGAAATCTGTGTAGGCATTATCTGTTGTATACTGTGTCACGTGACTCGGGCTTCAACAGATAATGTCTATGGAAATTTCTTAACAGCAATTAGCTTCTAAAAGTTAAGTTATTTCCCTAAATGTGCAGCAGGATTTCAGCCAAGGGATTTAAAAGAAGACAATGCCACTGGACGACCTGGAAGGTGGAAACCAAAGTATGCTACAATTGTAAAGAGTTAGAACTTATTTCCTCTGAGTTGTACACCGAAATCCAAGATTATAGGGAAGTGACTTTGGAAAGCAAGAACAAAAATATGGAGAGAGTGCAGGAGATGGGGAAAGGTTGCACCCAGAAGGGCTTCAAATGGATCTTTAAAGAGGAGCTGACATTCAAGGCTGCTCCCTACGAGATGAATGCATACATTCCTGCATCCCGCTAGGAAGCACAAATCAAACAGACTTACACACGTCCCCGGGAAGGGGGGACTTAAAATGATTTAAATCATGATTTCAGTAAAAACAGCCTGATGTTTTTGAGAATTTAAATTTAAAAAAAAACTCGTTTAAAAAAAATTAAATTGTGACTTAAATCAATTTAATTTTTTTAAAAAAAATCATTGATTTTTATCCACCCTGTCCCCTGATTTAGGATAAGAACTGTGTGTCACAGGACTCATGCCAGTCTCCCCAATCCTTGAAGGTCAACAACCCAAGTGTGAACATAACCAAAGAATTAAGGTCTTAGACGGTCAGATACTTCCTTAGGAAGACACAAGAACACGGAACGAGCATCAACTCAAAGTACTACACTGAATTAAGTCGGTATAATTCATTCGAAATAAAAAAGCAGGTGTAGACAGCCTATAATCCTAGCACACCTCTGACTGATACCATGTGGCCACCAGCCTAATCTGAGACAAGACCAACTTTTCCCTCCTTCAGCCAGGAAGGGACAAAGCAGGAAAAGAGAGAAAATACAGCCTGGCAGAAAGAGAAAGAGACTGGAAATCTCAAGATACATGATCACTGATAATATGGCTCTGAACATTAGAAAAAGACTATTACCCCCCGTTTTAAAGTAACTGCTATCATTCCCTCTCCGGCAATTAACTTATATTTTTAAGCAAATGTCAGACATCCACACGTATTATATGCCCCCAAATACAAGACTTGGCTTTATTGGTTAACTATGCTTTAGAACTTGTGTTTTATCTCAATTTGACCTGTCCTGTTTATTTATGTACCTTCCTGGGGTTACCAGCACATCCCCCTCGTATGCTTTTAGCGGTGGTCAAATCCAGCACGCCATTGTAACAGGGTCCTTTCTGTTCCAGGCCGCTCAAAAGGGTTTTTTTCAATGTTTCATACTCAGGTTTTTCATCGTAGGCCAAGCCGGATACATTCTTCAAAAACCTGGCTATTTCCCCTGTAAAACAACATTTTCAGGTCATTTGAGGTCAGCTGGTTCCAGGCTTAAGAACATAGGAACTCTAGTGGATCACACCAAACAACCATTCTGTCCAGCATTCTGCATTTTAATGAAGATGATTTTGAAGAAACCCAGAAATGTTTCTTAGGTCAAGAAGATGCACATTTTAGAAAACATTGTTATGTGCCCAATTCACCTGGCAAATGCAATCGTGTGCTCTCTGTTCATGGATTATGGTTATCAGCTGTATCATGGAGATGCCTAAAAATCTTTCAGTGCAAAATCAGTAAAATGGGCACTGCATTTGCATTTTTAAGTCATCCTCAAGGCCGGCTGTTGTGATGTCCTACAGGAGTGAGTGTCACCAGCTGAATTAGAGATGATGGCACAAGAAGTTAATTGATCATTTGATGGAGTATGGAAGAGTTGGGACTTATTTAAAAAGAAATACAGGTGTATGTGGAGGAAAAGCACTTTAAAGGCATGTTGTTTTATATTCTGTTTTATTATACCATGTAAACCGCCCAGAGTGGCCTGGGTTGCCAGATGGGTGGAATATAAATCAAATAAATAATAAATAAATGTTCTGCATCCCTTATGTATGGCCCATACACTGAGCCTGGAGGTCAAAAGTAATGCAAAAAGTAACAAAATGACATTTCAAAAATAATGTAAGGTGGAGGAACACAGGGCTTGGTATTTAGATGTAAGAAGTCATGTTCCATTTGAGGAAAAAAAAACAAAAGTATTGCAGTCCCTGTAAGACTAAAAAATTATCCCACTGTGAGATTTCATGGACAACAAACCGCTCTTCAGACACCACTTCAAAAAATTTTCTCATTAAAAGAATTTTGGAGGTATTTTCAGTGGAAATTTTCTGAATTTTACACATCCTGAGATTTTTGACGCAAATACAGTTCTGTCACTACAAGAGTAATACAGTGAGTCACCTGTTTGATGTTATTAGAATAATCATAGAACAGTGAAGTTGGAAAATGCCTATAAGGCCATCGAGTCCAACAATAATGGTGAAATGATGTTATTAATAATAATGATGAATTACATATCAAATACTGCAGCAAGTAACAGGAACCAATCAATTTCTCAAAATAATTGCCCAAGCTTTATATACTCATGACAGGCCACTGATACTCAAGAAGTGCATGCGCCACACTGGTGACCTAAAGCACAGTGCACATTTAACACAGTCAGAAGTATACACACCTCTGTCATATGCACACTGCTGTTGCTGCTTTTTCACCAGACCAGATGCAGCCAAAAGGAAAAAGCAACAGATGGTTGTCCAATTTTATCTTGAATGCCTCCAGCTTTAGAGTGCTCATCACCTCCCAAGGTCATTGATTCCATTGCCGCACTGCTCTAACAGTTAAGAAGTTTTTCCTGCTATTCAGCTTAAATATGGCTTCCTGTAGCTTGAGCCCATTATTATGCACTCTGGGATGATCGAGAACAGATCCTGCCCCTCCTCTGCATGACTATATTTCAGGTACCGGAAAAGTGCTATCTTATCTCTCCTCAGTCTTCTTTTCTCAAGTCTAAACATGCCCAGTTCTTTCAGTCTGTCCTCCTAGGGCTTGGTTTCCCCCTGATCATCCTTATTGGCCTCCTCTGAACTTTATTTTATTTATTTATTTATTTAACTTATATGCCGCCCACACTACCCAAAGGTCTCTGGGCGGCTTACAGCAATTTTAACTACAGTAAAAAGGATAAAACAATTAAAATACATACCCTAAAACTTGCTCCAGTTTGTTGGCATCCTTCCTATTGTTTACTCCAAACAAAAAAACTAAAAGAGTTACTTGACCAACGTGTGCATGAAGCAGAAATTCAGATCGTTTTGAACCCTGAAGACCTACAATTTGCTTTGCCTCCTCCCCGAAGCAAGACCTACCCGCCGTCCCTTGCATGTAGCTGCACTTACCACAGTCGGTTCCTGCAGGGGCCCACTGTGTCACCGAATCTGGGAGTTCATCCAGCAGCCTGAACCCAAGAGAGAAAGCGAGGATGAGTTGAAGAGGCATGCAATGCTCTCAGTAGAATCCGAAGCTTGTTCAATGACTTCGCCTTTTGGGAGCTGCGGAAGCCACCTGAGCAAGGTAATCACTCCATCTTTCTCTCTCCTGCCCCCTATCTGACCTTTTAGGGAGTGCAACTATTAGCAATAGGCTGAGCAGAATAATCACCAAAGAAACGAGTTTGCTCTCAAAGAGTTCTCGCCAAATACATTTAATTTAATGTGAGGAAGAAATCCCGCCTGGGATAAAAATTTGCCTTCACCCTCAGTTCGAAGATTAATGACGGTCTTTTTAGAAGTTCAGTGCAGTTCACTGCCTGTTTCTTGTTGCTCGCAAGGAGACTCCCCTTACACAGATGGCCGGAGATAGATAAATTGCAGGTGCCGCTCAATAAGCTTCTTCAGAAGTAACACCCACTGAGACCTGTTATTACTTAAGTACATCTAGCTTTGCAAAGTGAATAATTCTAAAAATTAAGCTGTTGTACAGATGTGAGGGAAACGTCCCAGGGCTTGGAAATATTTCTTTCTGGACCAGTGGTTCCCAACCTTGGGTAACTCCGGTGCTTTTTTTTTGGACTGCAACTCCCAGAAACCCTGTTTCTGGGAACTGCATTCCAAGGATGGGAACCCAGACTATAATTCCCAAGGTCACCAAGACACCACAGAGAGATTCTGGGATTTATAGGAGAAAAATCAAGAAGTGGCTTTTCCACGTTTGGGGCATTTCCTACATAGTAAGTGGAGGAATTAATTTCTAGGGAAAAAAACAGTATCGCTTTTGGCCAGCAGTCAAATCTACGCAACCACCATGTGAGCCGTTTCACATTTATACCGGTGGCTCAAGGAGGGATCCAGTGTCATCCTTGCACAGGTTCAAGCCATTTTTTTTTCCAACCAGTGGGGTTACTGTGTGTGGAAGGGCAGCACTCAGAGAACTAGTACGATCCTGCATTATTCTGCTGGAAGGGTATGCTGATTTGTTTTGGAAAGTTTCACTAGGACCCCAGCTTACACAATTATGACACAGAAGCCTGGGAGCACAGCGGAAAGAAAAGAACCCACATTTCAGTCACAAATGGACTGCCCCTTTACATATTCAAACAGAGACTCGTATATTTGAAAACACGCCGCTAGGAGACCAGGGATACTCAGAAATTCCACAATATGTGTCTAGTGCAATTACTGGGACCTTCTCACTACTTGAAACATCTGGAAGTTAACTCTTTCTCTCTCCCTATCCTAATACGGTTTTCTTTTTCACCTGTGAGTTTTCTTTTTTTTAAATGCAACCTTCTACTCTTTAATACAAATGATTTTTTAAAAAAAATCAAAGATAGTGGCAATTCACAACAGTGAGAACTCAGGGTTTCCATTCTCTCTCTCTCCTTCTCCCTTTATCTTTCATAAGTCTCAAGCACCCTCCCTTCAGGCATTACACTCTGTAACACATGTCTCAATTTACTTAAAAGGGCTCAACATTTGCACTCCGCAGAAGTCTGGACACTAAAAATTTGCTTTCCAGTGTTTCTTGCTGATTGCCTGCACAAAGTTCACAGGAAAGCCCATTCACCATGGTGCCAACACTTTGTCATGTTGTGTGTGTGTGTGTGTGTGGAGTGAATCAATCAACCCGTTGTTGTACTCCTTGAACCCACAAGGTTCTTAAGGCTGGAATTTAAGAACCCCTGGGCTTGACCACCTTCAGTTCTTTACTGACGTTTCCAGTTAGCTGAAGAGTGAAAAGGAGAGATAGGAAATTCTGGCACTTTATCATGGGTCTTGGAGCAGACGTCCCTGCCCTGGCTTTCAATTCCCAACCTGTTTGCTGGACATAGACCAGAACACTTTGGGGAGAAAGGTAGCAACAGAAACAAAAGATGAGATCCTGGTATGAATCGCACCTTGTCATGAAGCGTGTTAGAGGACCGGGATTAAGGATGAGAAACAAAACAATTTATGTGTATTCTCGAAGGCTTTCATGGCTGGGATCCGATGGTTGTTGTAGGTTTTTTGGGCTGTCTGGCCGTGTTCTTGAGGTTTTTCTTCCTAACGTTTCACCAGTCTCTGTGGCCGGCATCTTCAGAGGACACAGAGACTGGCGAAACGTTAGGAAGAAAAACCTCAAACATGGCCAGACAGCCCGAAAAAAACCTACAACAACCATCAAAACAATTTCTCATTACTGTAAAAGCAAACTCGTGATCAGTGCACAGAAAAATGAAACCAGGAGCCTAGAATCTTTCAGTGCTACAAAAATAGACCCACGTTGGTTCAGATCATCTACTAAGGGGGCAAAAAATTCAATCAACAACCCATAGACAAGCTGGGATTCTATATGTGTGTAACTGGGTAATTCGTGGTAATTCTATGCAAGTTTGCACATAATTGCACTGAAGTCTCCTAACATTTCAGCCTCTCTTTTAAAAATTAAATGCATTTTGCTTGCGAACATTTATGTCAGTCACCACAAAGCTACCATAATACCTTATGATATAAAAATTTATGGGCTGCACAGTATCAATTCACCAGCTGCTATCTGATCACTCAGGTCTTCAGTGTCTTAAAAAAATAGGCAGCGAAATCGCTCTACCAGAAATAGAAACTGAGGACACTGAATTTTATTTATTACGTATGGCTGAAATCCTGTGGTGCAGTTACCCAAACAGTATAACTTTTGCAAGGAAATTGCCACAGGTTAAAAAAAAATCTCCATAGGTATTACCAAGTACACACCAAGTCTCACAACTTGGTCAGCAAACAGTTTATGGACATTTCTTAACTTACGGCAATCGGCTTCCAAAAGTTACACCATTTGCGTAACTGCAGAAAAAGATTTCAGTCAGTATCTATAAACTGCCCAAGTATGTAATTTTAACGGCTGCCCCCACCATACTTTTCCTAGAGTAAAAACACATTTTTTCTATATATTCTAAATGGGAGATTTACATTATTGTTATTCAAAAATATTTAAAAATACCTGGCACAGTCAATCAAAAGTATTAAAAAACTGACTGGTATAATAACAGATACAAGTTTTAACCAAAAACCGAAGTATCTTTTAAATATCAGCACAGTATGTATGCTGTTCTTAATATAGCTGGGTTTCGTAGCTCTGATGGTGTTATTTCTGAGATCTGCAACTGCTTATACCCTGTTTCCCCGAAAATAAGACCTAACCTGAAAATAAGCCCTAGTATGATTTTTTAGGATGCTCGTAATATAAGCTCTACCCCAAAAATAAGCCCCAGTTAAGTGAAACCCCGCCCTCAACAATTGTGCAGCATTGTGCAGCAACCAGAAGATGACATGACTATAAAATAAAACATCCCCTGAAAATCAGCCCTAATGCGTTTTTTGGAGCAAAAATTAATATAAGACCCTGTCTTATTTTCGGGGAAACACGGTAACACTGTGAAATTTCATAATTGTTCCCAAAGCCCCAATGACTACGGGGACCATTGAAGTGTGCTTTATCTACAAGCGACATGTTTTGATTGCCAGGTCTGTATTTTCTTAGTTTTTCCAATTCTTTATTTTCAACTCTGGCATCCCCTGGAATTGCAATGTCAATGATCCAGACCTTTCTTCATTCTATTACTACTATATGTCTAGGGTAGTATGTTCAAGGTGTCTGTCCGTTTGGATCCGGAAATCTCACAAGACCTTGACTTCCTCGTTTTCTTTCTTTCTTTTTTTTCTTAAACTACAACATAAACATAAACCAAAATACAAATCGACTGTGTTCCCCACCACCCTAGTCGGGACCTCTTGCAGTAACCCTCTTCTTCCTCTATCTTTCTTCTTCTTCTTCTTCCTTTATTGTCCTCTTTTCTAGAACTGCATTGATTCTTGATTTGGAGCTTTCCCTTTTCCTCTTGTTAGCACATATTCAAGAAATCTGCCCCATATATCATAGAAATTATTCTTTTTCATCCTTTCTTAACCTTTAAGTTACAAGTTAACTTATCATTTATAGCAATGTTCCATATTTCATTATACCATTCTCCCATTCGAAATTCAGACTCTGATTTCCAATTCCTAGCTATTATTAATCTGGCTGCTGTTAATAAATTGGTAATCAATTCTCTAGTCATCTTATCATATTCCACATTCTCAAATATTGATAACTGAGCCATCTCAGGATTAAATTCTATATCTTTTTCACGTATGTCATTTAGTTCTTTAAAGATTAGCTTCCAAAATCTTTGTACTTTTTCGCATTCCCACCACATAGGAAAGTATGTACCAATTTCCTTCTCACATTTCCAACAGACATTCAGATAACTAGCGTTAATTTTATTCAATTTTGTCGGTGTCAAATACCATCTTAAACCCAATTTGAAAATATTTTCTCTTATTCTCACCGACATAAATCGTAAAACCCTCATTTTCCACATCTTCCTCCATTCTTCATCATTTATTCTTTTTCCTAAGTCTTGTTCCCACACTAACTTCAATCCTTCTTTCTCAGTCTCTTCTTCTTCCTCATTTTCTAACACCTTCTCTACCTGATGTTCCCATGGGTTTTTGGAGGCGACAAGCTATATTTTGTGCACTTATTATGCTACTGTGTCATGTCTAATTTTATAATCTGTGCAATCTTCGGCCATTCACAGATGAGGTGTGACACAGTCAACGTTTGCTGTTAGCACTAACAACAACTGTTTATTATTATTATTATTATTATTATTATTATTATTATTATTATTATTATTATTATTATTATTATTATTTGCTATCAAGTCAATTCTGACTTACAGTGACACTTTTTCTAGAAATAAGAGTACTCAGAAGTGTATTTTACCCTTCCCTTCTTCTGGAGGCATCTTGGGACTGTGCAGCTTGCCCAAGGCTACACGGGCTAGCTCTTCTCCCAGGAGGCACAGTGAGGGATCAGACCCTTGACCTTACAATTCACTGAGCTATCCTGAATAGTAGGAGCCTCGTGTTGCAGTGGTTAAACTGCGGTGCTGCAGTCAAGACTCAGCTCACGACCTGCGTTTGATCCCAACAGACTCAGGTAGCCAACTCAAGCTTGACTCAGCCTTCCATCCATTCCTAGGTTGGTAAACTGAGTACCTAGCTTGCTTGGGCAGGGTGGGGCGCAATGTGTAACTTGCATAATTAAATTGTAAACTGCCCAGAGAGAGCTTTAAGCCCTATAGGGTGGTATATAAGCAGCACACTTTGCTTTTGCTTTGCTTTGAATGTACTAAAACTGCACAACTCAGCTGGTCAGCTAAAATTGCCAGCTAGCTCTGTGCTGACTGTAAGAATCTGGCCTGGCTTCACATCCTTCCACATTACCTAAAGTGGCTGAATGTGACATGAATATTTGCTGACAAGACCTTACTTTTTCCACCTACACACCTTTAAAAAACCCTTTTATCAATCATTGATGTCATTGGACCTTTTCCACTACTATGAAACAGGATGAGTGTGCAACAAAATGCAGTAATGCAGAGCAGCTCTGTCAGGATTCCAGCTGGCCAAAAAGCCAAACCTTTTTCCTAGATACTCCATTTCGTTTCTCCTCCTTCTGGTTTTCCGTTTCCTCCTTCAACAGCCAGCCTTCCATGCCTACGGAGCACGATTAGGCCTCACTGAACTGTCTGACAGTTCCCAGAACAGCTGTTTATCCCTGGAGGCTTTTCTGAACTTCTGCAAAACCTTGGGGTTCCCCTCTCCAGAACCTCTGTTGTGCTTTGGCTCAATATGGGGTCTAGCAGATAGAGGATTCGAACTTCCTGTTGCTACCAAAATGCAGGCATCTACTCTGTCCTTCCCCCTCTTAACTGATTTTTCCCATTTTTGTTGTTGCTTTAAAATGGAAGAAATGTCAGTTGGGGACAGATTACTATGTGACATCATGCCGGTTCTGACATATGGCGACTAGAGATGGGCACGAACAGTCGGTAAACCGGTTCGACTACTGGCCGAACAGGTGTTCGGCGCTTCTAAGCCCCGCCCCCTCGGGTGTCCGCCCCCTCAAAGGCAGCGTCCAGAGGAGGCAGGGCAGGAAAGTTGGGGCGCTGCCCCTGAGTGAGTGCCCACCGGAAAGGGTGGGGGCCCAAGCCGTGGAACACTTGTTGAGCCGGTAAATGAACCTGGCCAAACCACCGAACTGGCAATTTGTGCCCATCTCTAATGGCAACCCTACAAATTAATGACCTCCAGAACTTCTTATCATCTATAATACTGTGTCGTTAAGTCAATTCTGACTTATGGGGAATCTTTTCAGAGTTTTCCAAGTAGAGAATACTCAGAAGTGGTCTACCCTTCCCTTCTTCTGAGAGTGCAGCTTGCCCAAGGCCACCCAGGCTGCCTTTACTCGCAGGAGGCATGGTGGGGAATCAAACTCCCAACCTCTGGCTCCGCAGACAAAGACCTAAACCATTGAGCCAGTAGCCCTCATTTATTTGGACCCAGCTGTACAGGAAAGAAGCAAGATGCACAGTGAATATTGCAGGGGTTGTTGTTTGTTGTTTAGTCGTTAAGTCGTGTCCGACTCTTCGTGACCCCATGGACCAGAGCACGCCAGGCCCTCCTGTCTTCCACTGCCTCCCGAAGTTTGGTCAAATTCATGTTGGTAGCTTCGATGACACTGTCCAACCATCTCGTCCTCTGTCGTCCCCTTCTCCTCTTGCCCTCACACTTTCCCAACATCAGGGTCTTTTCCAGGGAGTCTTCTCTTCTCATGAGATGGCCAAAGGATTGGAGCCTCAGCTTCAGGATCTGTCCTTCCAGTGAGCACTCAGGGTTGATTTCCTTCAGAATGGATAGGTTTGTTCTCCTTGCAGTCCAGGGGACTCTCAAGAGTCTCCTCCAGCACCACAATTCAAAAGCATCAATTCTTCGGCAGTCAGCCTTCTTTATGGTCCAGCTCTCACTTCCATACATCGCTACTGGAAAAACCATAGCTTTGACGATGCAGACCTTTGTCGGCAAGGTGATGTCTCTGCTTTTTAAGATGCTGTCTAGGTTTCTCATCGCTTTCCTCCCAAGAAGCAGGTGTCTTTTAATTTCGTGGCTGCTGTCACCATCTGCAGTGATCATGGAGCCCAAGAAGGTAAAATCTGTCACTGCCTCCATATCTTCCCCTTCTATTTGCCAGGAGGTGATGGGACCAGTGGCCATGATCTTAGTTTTTTTGATGTTGAGCTTCAGACCATTTTTGGCGCTCTCCTCTTTCACCCTCATTAAGAGGGGTACAGAGGCACAATTTTTTGCAAGCCGATACTTCCGGAAAAGAGTTTACACTGTATATTTTGTGTGCATTCCAGATCACTGAAAAGAGGCCTCACCAAGCCGGGTTCCGAGGATCTTCTTAGCTAATGGATCTGAGACCACTTTCCAAACGCAATTTGTTTTTTTTGAATTCTGTCAGCCTAAACCTCTCTCGTGGGGCTGCCTGTGGGACAACTTTCCTGGTTGTTAATTATGCTTTTGCTATTATTGTTTCTCCAACTCTCAATGCCTCACGAGTCTTCGCCAATTAGAGACAAATGATTAGAAGAGCAAGTTTTACACCAGCCTGCCATTTGCCTTCACAAATGTTTTGAGAAACCATCATTTGCAAAACCACAAAACGCCCCCGCCCCCCCGGCCATTTCTTTTTTTTAAAAAAATCCTTCAAAAAAGACAACCAGGCTCAGCCATGAAAGAGCGTCATCAACCTGGCAAAGTTGAGAAGGAGCTGTTCTTTCAAGTCTTATGTCAGGGGTTCCCGAACTGTGTGCCGCGGCTCCATGGGGCACCATGAAACCCAGTCAGCGGCGCCACAGGAAAAGGGATGAAACATTAAGCTATGAAGGCTGTATGAACAGTTCCTGTATTGCCTTCACAGCTCCATGTCAAACAGGAAGTAGAAGTGGAAGCCGTGTGCACAAGTTCCTGTTTGACCGGAAGAGATGATATGGCTGGGAAGGGGGTGTCAAGATCCGGCCCCGGTGGCACTGGGACACCTGATGGCCCCTCCAAGCAAGGGGAGGTCATTAAATCAAGGGAGCCTAGTGGTCAGTAAATATCAAGGGAGCCTGAAGTCCAAAAAGTTTGGGAACTACGGGTCTATGTCAAATACATTTTAATTGGGCTGGAACTTTGCTGTTTAAAACTGATTTGCATGCTTTTAGCTTCTTGTATCAAAGGAGGGACGTGTTGGCCACTGGACAGACCACACAAGACACTTGGGGATTGTGTGTTTGACCTTGACAGATGGAATAACTGGGCCAAAGAGAAAATGGAACAGGGAAAAATGTAAAGTTCTACATTTAAGTAGGAAAAATCAGAGGTACAGTTATGAGAGGTGTGATATGCTTCAGTGTGAAAAGGACCAGGAGGCAACCAAGAGGGTGGAAATCTGGAAAGCAAGTCCTATAAGATACAGCTGATAGAAACAGATGTTTAACCACCAAGAAAAAAGAAGGCCCAGAGGCCCTGTGTTAGTGATCTTCCAGTATTTGAAAGACAACCTTAGAATAGGTCTACACTACACAATCACCAAAGACTGATTTCACTTTGGCTGCCACAATTCCATCTTACAGAATTCTAGGATCTATAGTGTGATGAGGTACTTAGAATTCTGTAACTTGTAGAGCCTCGTGGCACAGCGCTTAAACTGCAGTACTGCAATCAAGACTCTGCTCACAACCTGCATTCGATCCCGATGAGCTCAAGTAGCTGGATCAAGAATGACTCAGCCTTCCATCCTTCCAAAGTTGGTAAATTCAGTACCTAGGTTGCAGGGGGATGGGGGGTGGAGCAGAGAAGGACACAATGTGCAGGCTACATAATCAAACTGTAAACTGCCCAGAGGGTGCTTTAAGCTCTATACTGAAGGAGCACACTTCACTTTCCTTTGCTGTAACCGAGGCACAAGCATTCTAGCACAGAATTTTCCAACTACATATTCAAGTATCCTAAAGAAGAAAGCTATGGCAGGTCAAGCGGGAATCAAACTGCTATAACTGGCTGTCTGCCTGAGTGGGGTTTTTAAATGGATGGTTGTGCCTTACTGCTTTGAATGTCTTCTTGATGCTACTTTTGTTTACCATGGCTTAGAGTGGCATTTGTTTGATCCTTTTTCGTATTTGTATACTTATTTTTTAAAAAGCTTTAAATATCGTTTTTTCATGATGTAATGCCGCTTTGGGTCCTTTTTAAGTTAGGAGTCCTTTTGGGGTGCCTACGAATAAATAGAGGGAACCATCCTTCCATCGGATTCGTTCTTGACTGTGGAATTTCATAAAGAAGCTTGATGACTGGCACTGTTTGAATGGTGAATGGCAAGATGCACAGTTTGTGCGGAAACGCTAATGATACAAAGTTCGAGACCGGGAGAATGCTGAACAATACTGTACGCAGTCCACATTTACCGAGGCAATCTGTATTATCTGCGCCTGCAGGATAACCTCCCTCTCCCGCTTTCCGTCTCTGCAGAGAGCCTCTGCCAAACGGAACACACACAGATTGATTTCTGCAGATCAGCTCTCCCTATTGTGCACCTCTGTTGTGACTTGTCCTACTTAAGTTTGCCACCTCCCCACTTGTAAGACTTCACTGCCGTTGAGCTGGAGTGTGTGACGCCAAGCCATGGGCTGCACGGGCCCACAAGCAATTAGCTGGCTCAATTCCCACCCATGCGGTAACAACCTATAGTATGCTTAGCCTGGGATAATTACAGGAGACATGGTTGGGGAAAGAGAAGGGATTATAATATTTGCTACTCCTTTTTTTTTTTCCTCCACGTTTATCAAACGCCTTTCGTGTGAACCCCCGAAAAGGGGAAAAAACAAAAGGCTAGGCTAGAGAAAAGCGTCGAAGCAAAACAAAGTGTTGACAACTCAAGTTTTCCAAAGTAACACTCAGTCAATGCAGCAGGCAAACCAACCTTGGTTCCAACCACACGGAATACCTGCTGATCCTCTACACCCAGCTGTACATTCTCAGTGGAACAAACTCATCACAACAAACTGAAGGCCAGTGTTGTCAATGGAACTTACAATATCGTTATTCTTAATTTATTTTAATTTTAAAAAATTAAGCAGTGGCCCCCTTGGCCCCCCCAAAAAAGAGATACTTTTATGAAGAATGTTTTTTTAAAATAAAATATTTATTATAGGGAGTAAGAACTCAGTTTGTTTGTTTCTAACCCACCTTTCTCCTTCAAAATGACCCAAGGCGGCTTACACCATTAAAGGACAGTACTTAACGTTAAAATCAATAAGTATACAAATATTAAAAAGGATCAAACGAATGCTAAACTAAAAAACATGAGCAACATCAAAAACACATTAAAAGCAGTAAGGCACAACAATCCATTTTTAAAAACTTTCTCAGACAGCCAGTCATTTAAGAGAAAGCTTGCCTGAAGAGAAAGGTCTTTGCCTGCTTGCAGAAGGACAGCAAAGATGGGGCCAGGCTGGCTTCCAGTGGGAGGGAGTTCCAGAGTCTGGGAGAAGCAACAGAGAAGGACCTCTCCTTTGTCCCCACCAAATGCACCTGTGAAGGTAGTGGGACCGAGGGGAAGGCCTCTCCTGATGATCTTAACTCTTGGGTATCCTCATAAAGGGAGATGCAATCATTAGCTTGGGCCTAAGCCGTTTAGGGATTTATAGATTAAAACCCTTAACATTTTTCTCTTGAGACAAGAACACATGGGGAACATAAGTCTCAGCCATACAATAAACAAGGAAGGAAGGAAGGAAGGAAGGAAGGAAGGAAAGGAAAGGAAGGAAAGGAAGGAAGGAAAGGAAGGAAAGGAAGGAAAGGAAGGAAAGGAAGGGAAGGAAGGGAAGGGAGGAAGGAAAGGAAGGAAAGGAAGGAAAGGAAGGAAAGGAAGGGAGGAAGGAAGGAAGGAAGGAAGGAAGGAAGGAAGGAAGGAAGGAAAGGAAGGAAGGAAGGAAGGAAGGAAGGAAGGAAGGAAGGAAGGAAGGAAGGAAGGAAGGAAGGAAGGAAGGAAGGAAGGAAGGAAGGAAGGAAGGAAGGAAGGAAGGGGTGTGCATTATGGTAAGATACTCAGGCCTCTACATTCTGACCTGCACAACCCTATTGCCTGAAAAGCCAAATGCAGGACTGTATATAAAAAGCAATTCCAACATTTGGCAGCAAGGTAACCAAAATGCAGTGCCAAGAAAAGCAGAATTTGGCAGACTCTGATGCCGTTTCCCAAATCGCACAGTTTTGCAGACCAATACAGAGGGCAGAGAAGAAGATTAAATCGGACTTCTAACCCAGCAACAAAGGACTGCCTCGGGTTAGGCTAAGGGACACCAGTGACCGCCTCATGTAGTGTCGTAAAAACATAGAGGTTGTGCAGAATACACTGAAGCAAAAACGACATTGCAGTCGGAGTGAAAACACGAAGCAGCCTGACGCTCGCCCTGCTCTCACTTTCTTTGACCAGCTGAACCTTTTCAAGGTGAAGAGGTCCCTGATACTTGCATTTTCCCCCCTCCCCCCCGTCTTGACTAAAACGAAAAACCCTAAGCCATGTGTCTTGACACATCACCACCATGCAATTTTTTAAAAGTCCTAGCTAACAGCAAAAAGGCCAGGACCTTTTCATCAGCAGGAATGGTATTTTAAAAAACCAAACCAAAACGGTGTGTTTTGTGCAAAGAACTCAAGCTTTGCATTTAATGCCTTGTGTTTTTTTAGTGTGTGTGTGTGCGCACGTGCGTGCACGCAAAAACACTTTCTAGGACTTTTTGCAAAAAAACAGAGCCAAAATGGGAGAAATACACAAAAACTCTCAGGGTCTCACCCCGGGGGGGGGGATGTTTGAAACTTTTCATTCTCAGCTTCAGGAATCAAAGAGGTGAAGAATTGCATCTCTATCCAGGATTTCATAGCCCTTTGCCCTAATATGAGCATTTAGGAATGAATCTGCAACATCAGACGTGCACATGATGCGCTTTGCTCTTAGCAGCAGCAGCAGAAGAAAGTTAGATTTTATGTGTGCTGGTTGGCTGGCTTTATTTATTTATTTACTTACTTACTTACTTAATACATTTGTATATGGCCCCACTAGTGCAAAAGCACTATTCTGGGCGGTTACCGCCAAATTAAAACCAATACCAAAATGAACAAAGGTTTGAAAACACACCGTATAAAACTCACAATCTTTCATGTCTCGATCTCACCGACTGCCATACGCTGGCCATTGTGTTCCCAACCCAAACTCCATGATCACATGCCTGGCACAGACATGGCCCCAGAGAGGGGGGGAGAGAGAGAGAAAGAGAGAGAGACGCAGGGACAAGTGGCTTGCCCTGCAATTGTTCCCCAATTTGATGGCTTCTACAGTTTCTAGAAAGATAGACTTATCTTATTCAAAGGGTAGCTTGACGACACACTGGAAATTAAAACAAGGCTGTATTGTTACGCATGGATACTTTGAAAGTCATCATCATCATCATCAAAACTATCGTCTCCCCAGCTTGCTGGTCCATCCCTGGCTTCTGTATTCAGCAGTTCTCCAGAGAGGACCAGTTTGAGGGAAACGGCTGAAATTTGACAGAACTTATTTCAAAGTCAGGATGCACGGGATGCGAGTTTGCTTCATGTGAAACAAACGACTACATCTCCTCTTTCAGAACTCATACACGTGTGGACGAAACAGCCCCAGAAATGCCATCTGCCCTCTTCATTCTCTTGTCGGCTGACTATTTGACTGCCCTTCCTGGAATCGCTATGGAAAATATGTATTTCCTGAAACCCTCTCTCTCCCTCTCTCGTTCCCACTTTTCAAATGTATAACTGTCATCGCAACAACGATGTTGGCCTTTATTAAATAAACGGCAGTCCTGTTTTACTTGGTTTTTTCAGCCTGAACAGTGTTGGGGTGCCTCAGGTTCGGTTCCCAGGGTAGACTCCCACACATCCACTGCAGCATACAGTAGCCAAGGATTTCCAGATCTCCTCTTCGGGATGGTGCTGAATGAAGGAAGAGAGAGAGAAATGAACGCGGTCGAGTTTCGTCCGTCACCCTTCTTTCAGAGAAACAGAGACTACAGTAACTTTGAAAACTGTAATTGGATGAAATGGGGGAAAGAGCAAAGCTGTGCTGTGTTTTTTCAGCTGTCCCAAGAACTCTGAAGGGCCTGGCTTTTTTGGCGGCCGTCCACAGACAGGCAAGGATTTGTTACTGTTGAGAGGGAAGGTCAGTTTTTTTCACCTCCTCCAACTTCATCCTTCCCTTCAAGCTTGGCCTGTCACATGAACTTGATCCCCGTGGCCTCTGACATGATCCAGACAGACCATAACCAGGCACCAACACTTTCTCCAAGAGCCAGGCAGTAAAACAAAGAAATAAATGTCTGCGGCTAAATTGCTAACACATGTTCCAGGAAGTCCATGGGGTCCGCGTTGGTCATGCCGGAGACCAGACTAAACAGAGATGGCCTTTCCTGCTCTGCTAAATGAGAGCCCGCTGGCCGGCCGAAGGCATGGCAACAGTGCCCTCTAGTGGGCTTAAGGTCTCTGACGGAGATTCCTCACACAGGCTGAAATCACGAAACCCGACTTGGCTGTTCGGAGCCGTTCCTTAAATTTAAACTTGGCTCTATTTCCAATGCATTTAAAAAAAAATGTTTAAGATAGGAAGTCAATGCAGGACGTCCTAAACTACAAGTGGAATCAAACATAGACATCTGTCTCTCTTGCTTGCTAACTCTTTTTTCCCCCCCACCCCAGCAGAATAATTTCAAAGCACGCGTTGCAGACGGATACCTGAAAATCATTATTCCCAAGAGCAAACGGCACGAGAGAGAAGCAATCCAAGAAGTCTTGTCATCAGTTACTGCCTTCCCACCCCCACCCCCCCACCCCAATACAACGAAACCAGGGTAGAACTCTGCATTTTGGTCACATATTCAAAGCACCCTCTCCACTGAAAAGCAGGATTTGGAAAGGAGGGGCACGGAGTGATTTGGAGGGGAAACACTTTAAAGAAGAGGAAGCCGATTTGATCAACGGAAGAAACCATCGTTTTTGCGTTCTTACAACAGGCTTCCATGCCTGTTACAGATGACAGGAGCCCGGTCCTAATATTTGGAAGGAATGAAACTAGGTAAGTTGGTTTTAGAAAACTACACATCTCTAAATCCATCGGCATCTTGCACTAATTCAGTCTGTTATACATGGAGGGTGGAGAAAGGACGACCAAAGACACACAACCCTCAGCGGATGTGGCTGTTAACCCAACAGTTGCTGTCTTATGAACTTTCATTAAAGGACTCTCAAGCGAGAGCCATTCCCCTCAGCACATTTTTTAATTACAAAAGCTAGCTCTTGGGAAGTCTGGTTCTGTCACAACTCTGGCCTGTGACCTCCACAAATACTCACACCCACACCCTCACCCCTCTCCGTTACGACAGAAGCATGTAAATTCTCACTTCTTCCCTCTGCATTAACTGCTCCTAGACTTTCGGGTTATGAAGGGCCCTTCCATCTAGCGGGATGTCATCCTATCCCCTCGGGTGTTGTTTGTATCGTAATGCTAGCTCCCGCTAACGTCCTGAATCCAAGGAGCTCAGCTGGCTGTATAAAAAAAGAAGCGAAACCCATCTTTTTAACACGTGCCATTCTGCGGCAGTATCTCGAGATGTAATTGCGAGAGTGAAAATGTGACAAAATATTTCCAGTTATGTTTGCACCGTTACCACCACCACCACCACCACCACCCATTCCGACCGATCACCTTTCCCATCTTGAAGCCCAATTACGTTTTCCCGTTGTTCAGAAATGCTAGTCCATTTTGTGCCAGACGGAGAAGCTGCAAGTGGGCCTCTGGAGAAAAGTTGTCAGAATTATAATGACCACTTCCCACTTCCCTTTGGCGTCCAACCCCAAATGAGGACACAACCCGATAGGAAGGAAGAAAAAGATGGCAAGTCATTTCGATTTCTCAAGCTTAACCCACTGTAACTGATCTCCAGGTGAAAAATACCCCAGGCTCATTTTCACAACTTAGGTAGTCTATGTAACTAAAACAACAATATTTTCTTGTTTCCAGAACATTACATCAATACATCCCATTTCTCTTTGCAATTTCTGTATTTATTTAGATTTGCACATGCAAGACATTTTGGAAGCCAGCATGTCTTCTGCATTTTCTGTTCTACAGCAATGGGGGAAGAGTTATCATTCCCTTGGTTCACGACCACACCTCTGATATGCCTTAACAAAGACACACAAGAAATAAGTACACAAACTATCAATGACTGAAGAAGGTGGGAGGGAGGGAGGCAAGGGGGGAAAAATTATTAAGAATGCCTTTAGACAACTGACCCAAATTTAACGCCGAGCAGAAGGAGACACTGAAAGACATTTATTTAGCTTTTTGTGTTGACTACCAGTTTGCTCCCCTGGATAAAACCTGATCAGCCTTCACTGGGAAATAAAGAAACAAATAAGAAGTTATGTCTTTTGTACATTTCATGGTGTCCCAGTCTGCACTCCAGAACACAACCTAAATACTTTTTTTATGTGAAGGGAATTGAGGAAAAGCCGGGGGCAGGGGAAATATAATCAGATTTTGAGGACAAAATATTTATATTGTTTTAATAGATAGACTGGCAGATAATTATAATGCTGATATGGGGGTGAGAGCGGGTGATAAAAGTCTAGAGACAGCATGGCTGGGCGGAGTTTCCCATCAATTTCAAGAAAGATAAATTTGAGTGCTGTGTGAGGGAGAGGGGAAAACAGAGCACGTTGCTTCATTTTTAAGATGCTGTAAACAACATGTCAATTCTGATAATTTCATGTCTGAAAAGTCCAATGTTTTCTCTCTATAATCTGTCACTTTTACAGTCCTATATTTTTCCTAACAAAAAGGCCAACTCCACTTCGTTGTGTTCAATTTCTTTGTGAACAAAAGGTGCCCAACCTGAGTTAGGGGAGTAGGTATTTGCTCATTAGAAGCATAATTCTTATACTGCTCATAGTATAATTCTTTGGTGACAACCTAAACCAAATAAATAATTTGGTACGGTTGTGGCAGTCTAGAAGTAGAAGGTACATGCCTGTGTACATCTGTCTGTATATTTCTTTTGTAGCTGATGTCTTACCCTCATCACATCCAACTATTACAAGAATCTGGCTTTTGAGAAACAGGATTACCTATAATCCTCTTTGACAGACGTGGCCAAATCACGTCTGCCACGAATTACTCCTAAGACAACATAAAAACAAGAATTGGGTTGCTAGAGAAATATGGTGGCTAGAACGAGACAACTGTGTCAAACTGCACACAAAAGGTGGTTTCAAAGCAGTAGGAATTGAAAACACAAAGATTCAGTGGCTAAATGTATTTCCTCTTGAGGCAAAGGTGGTGAAACTCTGGCCCTAGTGTCAAATCTGGCATTCTTTACTTCTGCAGATGGCTGTGCCGCCTTCCCCACGACACCATCACTCATTCACCGGTCCTGCCGTTGGAGAAAGCAGACAAATGGCCTCAGATGCACAGCTGCTGGGGGTTCAGGTGTATCTTTTCTCAGATCGCTTTCTATTGTTATGACTTGTTTTTATACACACGTTTCCCTTCAACAATGCTAGGGTTACGGGCGCCAGCCCCTATGTAGTTCAAAATCCATGCATAACTCTTATACCCCCCAAACCATAACTATAAAGCATAAACAGTTGATTTGCGCTCCCTCTCTCTCACACACACACACTCCATCGGGGCTCTCTTCCATAGCGTTGACAATCTTTTCCATATAGTCCTGTGTGTAACGAGCCTTAAAGGTCCTTATGACGCCCTAATCGAGAGGCTGAATTAGAGCTGATGGGTTTGGGTGAAAGTAGACCACTTTGATGCCCTTCAGTATCAAACCCATGGGGTTCTGGTGGCCAGGGGCACAGTATTTATCAAATACTTATTTAATATTTCTTTATTGAAATATTTGTTTATTGGAATAATTAATTAACTTATAAAAATTCATGTATAACCAAAACTGTGCTGTTCAGACCCGTGCAATTCAAGGGGGATTTTAATCCTGCTGTCTATTTATTGAAGGTTTTTCATTCTTTTCTTTTTCTTTAACCTTGTAAACCACTCCAGAAAATGTATATCCAAGGGCAACATATACATTAAATAGACAAATGGCTTCCTTAAAAGACAGGTTGTTATCCAGTGTCCCCAATTTCTTGATTTTACTGCAGGAAATGTGTGCTAGAGAGACCCTTCTTTCTTAAAAAATTAACAGTGCAGCGGATTGTTTCAAAGCCTTTGATCGTCTTTATCTAAACAAAGTTTCTACTATATCTGATGATGTCTACTTGCCTTACGACCAGGGCAAAAAAAGGATCAAATTGTAGGCAGGCAGACTTTTGACTTCAGAAACTGATTCGCTACACACGTTCTAAATAAGCTGCAGTTGTTCTAACTGGCCATTGCTTTTACTTCATGTATTTTACCTCTCTCTCTTTTTTAAAAAGTCTTTGGATTTTAGGTAACAATAGTTTATTTTTGCCACTCTGCCGCCATCTTGAACACCATTTGGTGGAAAGACACTAATCTAATGAAAATAAAAGTCTTTGAATTATCCTACATAACTTTTAGTTTGTTCTGGAAGACCCTGAAAATTGATACTCTAGTCAGGTTTATCACTTACCAAGAAAAGGGTGGGGATACGTCAGCTCTCCACATGTTGATTGGATAGTTCAATGGTTTAGGCATCTGACTGTGGAGCCAGAGGTTGGGAGTTCGATTCCCTACCGTGCCTCCTTGACAAGGGCATGGACTCAGTGATCCATAGGGTCCCTTTCAGTTCTGCAGTTCTAAAATTAAGATTATTGTTCCCATCATGGTTCACCATTGTGTACTGTATAGCTAGGGCTGATGGAAAATCAAGTTCAGCAATATCAAAACCATCACCGGTTTCCCAGCCTTGTTACAGGGGGAAAGGAGAGGAGAGCCCATGAAAAAACCCAATGAATCGAAAATTAAAACCATATACAAAGAATTGGACACAGTGCTCCTAATTTGCAGGTGAATGAACAATCCTGCACATTTAGGACAATGTATTTGTGTGTGTGTGTAGGACAATGTGTGTGTGTGTCTCTCTCTCTCTGTGTGTGTGTGTGTGTGTGTGTGTGAGAGAGAGAGAGAGAGAGAGAATGTGCCCAATTAAAGATATTAAGGTAACAATAATCTCAAACAGACTTATCACTTTATAGTGTTTCTACTTCCCCAAATAAGAGAACATGCTAATTGTTTCCATTTTTTGTCCAACCAGATTGCACCTGTGCGGTTGTAAGCACAATTACATCTTATATAGCCAGAATGAGGCTACAACACCAGGCACAACATCATTACTTACAAACTCAGAAGTTGCAGCATGTCTAGCAACACCTTACAGGGGTGTTTATTAACTTTCTAGGAGCCAGAAACACAAGGAGGTGGTGATGGGAAGACTTCATGCAAGGATGGTTCCAAGCAGACAAGATTGTTTGTAGAAACATAAAAGGACTGGGACTGGAAAAAAAACCATTGCAAAGGCACAGCCACGGCAGAAGATTATTACTTAAAGCATCCCTTGTGGGTGGTCACCCAACCTCTGTTTAAGCATCGCGCTGACTCTCCCAGGGGAAAATACCTTGCTTCTCACTTTTCATCACCAATAGGAAAACAGGCATTTTTAATGCTTTAAAGCAGTGCTTCCCAACCTTGGGTCCCCTGGTGTTCTTACACTACAACTCCCAGAAGCCTTCACCACTAGCTGTGCTGGCCAGGATTTCTGAGAGTTGTAGTTCAAGAACATCTGGGGACCCAAGGTTGGGAAGCACTGGTGTAGAGGGAGACAGAGGGAAGTGTGGCCAACATGACACTGAACTTGGGGCTTAACCAGCTGCTTGTGCCTAATCTACAGTCATTTTATATGCTGCTTTTTTTTTACAGTCCTGTAACTTGTGTGCAAGATGTTATACCCATATCAGGCATACATCTTAAAAAATTACTACACAATTGCCATTTACAAGAGCTGAGCAGGGCAGTTGAAGATAGGACATTTTTGGAGATCACTCATTCCTAGAGTTGCCATGGGTCAGAAGCAACTTCATGACCCACAACAACAACAGCTTGTGTACAGTCTGTATTTTATATAGTGTTTTTTACTCGGCAAACTGCTCAGCCTGTCTTGTAGGGACAAAAAAAAAAGTGATACACCAATCATGATGAATCAAGTTCTCCATAACGAATCTTTCCCTGAACTCTGTGGAATTTCTATAGGGGCAAAAGAATCCTCATCAATGACCATGGAGGGAACCGAAAGGTCTTCTGTAAGTTTTTCCACAACTTAAATCTCACGGCAGGCAGAAGTAGGTCATCAGGCAGTCCAGGCCAAGATTCCCTCTGAATCTTGCTTAGCTTCATTGCCCCACAGGGATTGAAAACCAAGGTTTCACAACGTTCTATATCCCAGGGAGACATGGTGGTGCTGCGGGTTTAACCGCAGAAGCCTCTGTGCTGCAAGGTCAGAAGACCAGCAGTCGTAAGATCGAATCCACGCGGCGGAGTGAGCTCCCTTCGCTTGTCTCAGCTCCCGCCAACCTAGCAGTTCGAAAGCATGTAAAAATGCAAGTAGATAAATAGGTACCATCTCGGTGGGAAGGTAACGGCGTTCCGTGTCTTGTCGCGCTGGTCACGTGACCACGGAAACTGTCTTCGGACAAACGCTGGCTCTAAGGCTTGGAAACGGGGATGAGCACCGCGCCCTAGAGTCGGACACAACTGGACTAAATGTCAAGGGGAACCTTTACCTTTACCTATATCCCAGACAGCAAAAGCTGGCCTGTCAGTTTAAGCCTCATATTTTAGAGTGTCCTGCCGTCCCTATAAGGAACTTGAATGGACCTGCAGCGGCATGGCTTTTTCTTTTTTCAAATTAATAAAGCATACTGAGATGTTGGTTTCCAGCCTTCTTTAGAAAGAGCAAATCTGTGAGTAACTACGATATAATTTACCTGTTAAAGGAACTGGATAAAGAAAGGAGATCCCAGCAACACTCTCTCAAGCGGTACTGATATACACACACGGGAACAAATTTAATTCAGACAGTTCATATTCTTCTTATGTTCATCAATGACGGCAAATTAAAACTGGTCTCATGCACTCCATGTGCAGGGCCTGGAGCATTTAAAAGAAGCTCGATATGTTAAGCGCAGTATATCTCCAGAGAAATTACCCTGTTTCCCTGAAAATAAGACCTAACCTGAAAATAAGCCCTAGTATGATTTTTCAGGATGCTCATAATATAAGCCCTACCCCAAAAATAAGCCCCAGTTAAGTCAAACCCCACCCTCCACCATTGTCCGGCAACCAAAAGAAGATGACATGACTGCATTTGAATAAATGTCAATGGTTGTACATGAAAAAAATAAAACGTCCCCTGAAAATAAGCCTTAATGCGTTTTTTGGAGCAAAGATTAATATAAGACCCTGTCTTATTTTCGGGGAAACACGGTAGATATTGACTGCATGCCTCAGTGAGTAGAAAATCTACCAAAATCCATACGCCCCATTGATCCGAATATTACTTTTTAACACTACTAACAATGTAACAATTTTTAAAGATGTATGCCTGACATGAGTATAATTCTCTTTAATTATCAATGAACAAGGAAAGCAATGCTATTTATATAATGCATCTTTTAAAAAGAAGAAAAAAGAATAAAGGAATAAATGCCCAATAAAATCTGGCTGGATTTCAGGATTAAAAGAAAAAACACAAGCTTTCAACACACTTGCTCAACCCACTGGTCTTAAGCCTCAGGAATTTAATTTAGAGGAATAAAAGCGAAACATGCTAAATGTTTATTACTTATAGGGCATTTTTATCGCCTTACAGATATCGTATTGAATTTTTTACAAGGTATGTTGTAATCATCGTATCTTAGTTCCATCAGTTACTTTTAGAAGAGGAAGAGGGTATTTTACAGCAGGAAGAGTTGGGTGGAAAAAAAGGGAACTCAATGGTCCAGCTGACAGCACCCCTGGGGAAAAACTAGGGAGAAGAACTAAAATCAGGCGTCAGATACTGTGGACAGCCTAGTAGATGCAAGACCATTTACCCAAGAAAAAAGGAGACAGCTTAGAAGATTCGAACAAAGGCAACCTCAGCAACTCAAGATCGCTTGACAACTGAGTGCAAATACCTGGATGCTAAAGCCGAGGTGTATTGAGAGCTCTAAATTCTGTGAGCACTTTTACTCATTAACAACGTCTCATAACTGCCTGTCTTTGCCTTCCCTGGTCTCTTTGGAACAACTGATGGACTGGACCAACGTTCTCTCTAATTTTCTGCCCCGCACACAGGTGTGATTCCCCCCCTGGAACCAAAGGAGCTGAAAACAATCGCTGTCGGTGCATGGAGGAAGAGGAACGCTGCACGGGGGGGGGGGGGGGGGGGACATGTAGGGCTGTTGGGTGACCTACCTCTGCCTGCCCTGATATTTAAGGGGTGGAAAAACTTACAGAAGACTTTTTGGTCTGACCCATGATCACTGATGATGATTCTTTCATTAGTTGAACTGGCTTTGAGGACACAGCCCATCCGTTGCTGACTACAAACATTGACAGTAATTATGTTTAAAGGCCAAACAACCTCAGTTGTGCATGTAGGTGAGAGGGACTTTTCTTCCTGTATAAAGGAAACCGGTGGCAGCCTTTGGTCAACTTGGTCCCTTGATGCTTATAGCCAAGTGTTATCTACTCAGACCGATAACAGTTCTCCAAGTTTCAACTAAGGTTACTTCTTAGAGATAACCATGGCTGTACCTGTAATATTCTGCACTGAAAACAACACAGTCTACCATCAAGAAAGATCCCCACCCTTTCAGACACAGGACTCCCATTACTACCTACGAGAATTTCCCAGGTTCAAAGATGGCTACTAATGCTCAACAGCAGTGGTTCCTAATCTTGGGCAGCCCAAATGTTCTTGGACCGCAACTCCCAGAAACACAGCCAGCACAGCTGCTGGTGAAGGTTTCTGGGAATTGCTGTGCAAATACACCTGGTTACCCAAAGCTGGGAACCACTGCACTACAGGACAAGAGACAAGGATGCAAGCAGAAGCAGGAAAGTCCTGGTTTTCATTCCACCATCAAGACCAGACACCAAGGAAGCTCATGCCTAAGAGCACCCCCTCCCCCAGGTTCTCACCACTGCTGTAGCACAGGCTTCATTCATCCACCAATTCAGCAGCATGGGAAAGAAGAAAGGACAGGTAATGTTTTTAGACTACATTTCCCAGAATCCCCATCTCATTACGGTCAATGGTCAGCGATTAGAGATGGGCACAAGTTGTCCCACTTCGTCAAAATTTGTACAAGTGTACGAATTTTGACGAAGTGGGACGAATCGCTTCATGCCCATGTCTATCAGTGATTTGTTGGAGCTGTCATCTAAAAATAGTTACATTTTCTAAACTCTTGTAGCCACAGTGGTTCGGGGGATTCTGAGGGTTCACTATTTTTTACAAAAATAAAATAGAATGTCATGTTCTAGGCATGATAAATATTTGGTGCTACAGAGATAAAATGTCAGCAGCAAAGCCGTAGGATCCCATCATACTCAGATTGAAAACTACATTATATTTCCCCATACCTTTAATTATTAAATATATACATATTCAGAGATGGAAGAAGAACCTGGTATTGACTGCCATACACCACCCTACTGTGGTAATGTCATCCAGACCTTTTTCCCCCCTGTAGAGAACCGTGCCACATTATAAAGCGATACTTTTTCAATAGCCAAGCTATCAACTTTGCATCGCCATGACTCAGAAGACCATAACGTTCTTGGTCTTCTCATTCCATTCTGCAAGCAAAGAAGCTTCGTGAATGAACCAAGGGCTCCCCACCCCAAGTGGGTTCAGTTCAGAGAATTTTGTCTCGGGATTCCGGCCAACGAAGCCCTCAAGGGGGCTGAGAATAAAAGCTGCAAGCTGCAATCCTGACATATTGGTATACTGAGAATTCTGCCTTTTGCAGATTTAAAAAAGCACACACAGCAACAACCAAGTTTCTAGTTCTCCTGCACCTGGAGAGAAACAGAAGCATGTCTGTTCTCTGATGCTGACTCATCCTCCTTTGCTGAAAATAGTCATCCATTTAGAGAAGAGAAACCACTGTGTAAATGGGCAGCATCCGTACAATTCAATTTTATTCCAGATTTTAGTTATTGCAACGTCTGTGGCTTCCCATACTAGCAAGTCCTTACTCCACTAAGACAACAGAAGCCCAAGCGCTACCCCAAGAGTGGCTACCCAGTAATTCCACCCTAATGTACAGAAGGTGGCTATTATGGAAAAGGCTTGCTGATCCGTAGCCAAACAGCTTACAGCATCAACAGACTTAACAGATTTCCTGCTCCTTATCCCACTGTACAGGTCAGGCACTGCTCGCCCATTACGGTCTCTTTCCTCCAGAAGGCTTCCAGCAGGTCAAACGATGCAATTGTCTCGGCATCAGAGAGGCACAAGAGTCCAATTTCATTTTTTCCCCCTAATGACCAACGTTAAATGACTGGAGGTCTTAACAGCACTGGCAAATGATCAAGGCCCTCTCCATTATTACATGGCCAATGGTCCTTTTAATAGAAAAAGCAATAATACAGCATATAGTTGTCTGCACCAAGTAAAACTCGTTAGCAAGTGTTAGTTTAAGATAACTGTTCAGCTCCTATTAACAAGCACAAATATTTGCAGACCCTCCCATGCGCTCTCCGGCTCCCTTCCCCCTCAAAGAGAGCAGCAGAAGGCAGGTTGGGAGGACCAAGGAAGACGGATTAGCATAAAAAACAAGCACACCTTGACCTTTTTAATGGGTGGAAGCTATTACATCCAAAGCACCATCAATTTATACAACATTTTAAAGGAGGAACTTGGCGGAAGGGGGCACAGCACGTATTCTGAATGCAAGTTTGGTTACAGGAATAAAGACTCTGTCTCTCTGAAATCCGAGGAGCTGCCAATAGCAGGGATGTCGGTAAGTCTTTGGGTCAGAGTTCCAAGTCCCAAGTCCAAGTCCTTGGTTCCAACTTCCAAATCTGAGTCCCAAGCCCCAAATCCGAATCCCTGTTAAAAACAAGTGTTTCCCCCCTGAAAAAAGTGAGGGGTGGGTGGGATCCGAGTTGCAAGGCGAGTCCAAGTCATTGAGGAAAAAAACCCGAGCCAAATGACTAGTGCAACTTAAGTCCGACTTGACAGTGAGTCCCATGTCTCAAGTCCCCCATCCCTGGCTGATATTGAGAAAACCCTTTGTTACTCTAATCAGGGGTCTCCAAACTATGGCCCACGGGCCACATCTGGCCCGCCTTGCCTTTTTATCCAGCCCGCCAAACGTTGCAGGCTCAGGTCCGTAGGTCTGTGCGTGTGTGCATGTGGGGGGCGCGTGTTCTTTTGGCCCTCGAAAATGTGGAAAATATATGATGTCACCCTTATGGTGAAAAGTTTGGAGACCCCTGGTCTAGATATATCAAGAATCTGAGAATGTCCATGTGGATTCCTACTTCCTTATCCATAGAAAGACAGAAAGGAAGCAGAAATAAGGGGCAATACTAAATTAGGGTAGGATGTGGATTAAGGCAGTGGTCCTCGTGCTTGCTCTTTTTGTTCTGTCCCACCCATCACTCAAAAAACCCAAGTCTTACACTGATCAAAACAAACAAAAACATCACCCCCTTTCCTTCTACGACAGACCTTCCTAGGCTTACAACTTTTGGTGGGCACGGAAAACCGGCGACTGGAAAAGATGCTGAACGCCCAATGTTACCACTAGCCCAACAAAACCCCACAGAGGGCAGTCATTGGCAGAAGTTGGCACGTCACACTTGCCACATGGACTGAGAAAACAATGAATTCTTAGTAATTATTATGATAACGCTGCATCCCACCTAGACGGGTTCTGTGTCTCACATGCATCCCGCTAGCATGTGGAACCACTACACCAAGAGACTGAATTAAACGCTTTACAGAAGAAGTGCATTTTGAGAAGGAACGTAAAGAAGAGAAGAGATTGGACCACGTAAACACACGGAGGAGGAGGTCTAGGAAGCATTCTGAAGAAGCCGAACATCCCAAGTTAAACAAAAGCCGAAGTTTGGCAATCATCACTTCTTTTTCCACAGTAGCATAACATGAGAATTGACTTTGTGTCTTGCTGACATAGCAACTAAGAAAGTCGTGTTGGATTGACCATTATTGACCGCTCACCACGCAGCCGTCGGTGGGGGAGGGCCCCCTCCCAATGCCATGCCATATATTTTCGATATTGACCTTCCACTCCTTTTCTATGGCTCTTCGGGCTGGCTATTGAATTTGGACTGCAGTGTAATAAACAGCTGAGGTTTAATTAATGGTAAATGAATACAAGACACAGGTTATGACTTTAACTAATTAGGGAATTGTTGAATTAAGTCTGCTTCGCAATGCAAGGCAGCGCAATCAATATCCAATAAAAGGACTATGTATGTAATTTACCTGCAAATGTGTTTCCAATACCGTCAAAGTGAGTTTAAATAAGTAAGATATATGAAAGGCAACTGGAAAAAAAGAACGAGGTGGGTTTTTTTTTTTAGAAAAAAAGTTAACACTTTACATAGCATGCAAAAGAAGACAAGACAATGAGCTGAAATAATATAATAAGGAAACTGGAATCATCTTATTCACAAACACAGGAAGAGAGAGTAGGGAAGGAGTTCAAATCATCACCAAGCCCAACAACAGTAATCTAGCGCCCTACAAACTACATCTGGGAAAACCTCTGTGGGCTTCACATATTTGCATGGGAGTCTGACTAAAGCAGTGTTTCCCAACCTGGGGGGTCATGGGGTGGTCAGAGGTCACCTTATATGTGTTGTGGCCCTTGTTAAATAATTTCTTCCTTGACGTTTTGGAACTAGATTTTAAAGTTAGCGTGCACGTTTTATCTATGAGAAACAGGCCCTTTGGGGAGAGAAAGAAGCTTCTACTTTCTGAGAAGGGATGACTTTGCCCCACTAAAAATGCCTTTTTATGCAAACATGGGGGGGGGGGTTCCACAGGTTATTTGGCTATTACAAGGGGGATGAGACTCAAAAAAGGTTGGGAACCACTAGACTAAAGGCAAGGGAAGAAGAGAGAATGAGGGACCTAAATCCTCAATTGCCTTGTTGTTTTTAATAGTCTCAGCCAGAGTTTTTTGCATCTGAATGTACTTTTCTGTGGAAACTGCAGAGCGAAACTATGACAGCTGTGTGATTTAGCAACTGGCTGTATGGAAAGATACAGAAGGATACAGTAGAAGCTGTTTACACCTCTCCCCCCCCCCCCCCCGTGAGCGGATATGTCTACGTTTTCAGCGTGTGTTGAATATTTTGCTTCTCAAAGGGAAAACACGCTACATTCGCCCAAATCGCAAAGACGTCAAGAAAGGAGCAGCAGTTTTAGTCTTCTTCTTATGCTGGAGGTGAGAAATCTCTGAAGGGTCAATGAACTCTTAGCAGGCTACCCTGCTGTAGAGAATGCGTGGATAATCTAGCGAAATTTTTTCATGGTCCTAGAGAGAGAAGAGGTTGCAATCCCTTACTGATCTGGATTATAACAATAAAAGTGTGTCTAACCTTTACTTTGGTTGGAGAAAGAGCCCTGATCAAATCTGAAGATTTGATCTTCAGATTTGATCAGTGTGGGTTCTATTGAGTGTGAAAATGTATTCTTTCCTCCTGAACCTCTTGTTGTTGTTGTTGCTTAGTCGTTAAGTCGTGTCCGACTCTTCGTGACCCCACGGACCAGAGCACGCCAGGCCCTCCTGTCTTCCACTGCCGTCCGGAGTTGGGTCAAATTCATGTTGGAACCTCTTAATCATGCACTATTTGGTTTTTAGAGTTAGGATATAGGTTAGAGTTAGGATATCATTCTCAGTTGTTTTTCAAGCACCTCCCTTTGTAACACCTCTGTTAGTTACCCTGTCTATCAATTCTCTGATAAAAAGTCATAACATTCTTCTAAAAGACACACAACCCCTCCCAAAGCAGTGATACTAAGAATTTGGCCCAAGAGATTTCCCCTTGACCAAGTTCAATTCTCTGCCTCAGCATCTAAAGTTTCCCAAATATTGTATTTAAAACCCTTGCTCTATATAATAGTGTCAAAGGATTAGCAGAGATGTTAAATTCAGTTCACCAGCCAGAAAGGCCATTTTTCTCCATTCTCCTGAGATGTACGGTATATTTACCTCTAGAAGCATTCGCTGTTAAGGATAATATTTGTATTATTATTGTTTGTATGGAGCTTTATGGTTTACTTCGTCTACCATCACAACTGTACTCATCTCCCTGCTTCTCAATACAAGTGGTAGTATTGAGATGACAATCTCATAAGACTCTTGAGTTTTACTCTCTGTATGTACGTTCAGAAGGCAGAATTACATTTTCAGTTGTTTGCCAGTTGGTTATCCATTCCAGGAATAACGCAAAGCCCTATTTATTCTTAGACAAGAAATCTCAATTAATTAAATCATATAGGTCTGAAGTGAAAATGTAACCTCTATGAAATATTGGTTCAGCCCAAATGGGTGGGACTAAGAAAGAGCAGGGCTGTGAGTAAGAAATCTGAATCAGAAAGAGCAGGAGAGCTGAAGAGGCCAGAGCTGCTGTTGCCACTTAAGACTGCTAAAGCCCTTGTTGACTTGGTCTAGGTACAAGTTGTTGTTGTTATAATTGCTCGTGTGGTCTGTTATATAACTGTGAATAAGAAGAGCCTCATTTTGCAAAATTGTGTTTGCATGGTCCAGCAATAGATATCTAAGTAAACAAATAGCCCCATAAAACTAACAAGTATTACAGAAGCACTGCCCCTTGACTTAGAAGGGGCCAGAATCACCCGAGAAGAGTCATTGTGTTGTGATGGAGTCTTAAAGATGGGTCACAGAGAAGGAGATATGCCTCTTAAGATGGGTCTTACCACTTGTATTCTTAGGCCTGTAATTACATTAAAAACAGTCTCTTTTTTCCTCAACAAACAAAAAAAATTGCTCAGTTAGTTGGGAGATCATTTTAGTTATTCAGAAGCTTATTTAAAATAAAGGAAGACTGAACTAACCAATTAAGATTGAAAACAGCCACACTATTTCCACCCTCCACCCCCCGCTTTAATTTAAAAAGAGAGTAAGGTAGGAAGCAAAGGCCGGCCAATGGTCAGCACTCTGGTCCTCCTGGCCAGCTGCTAAAAAGAACAGCAAACATCTGCTGTAGACGAAGCAGGTTGGACACAGAGAGAAGTTACGATCCTATGAAAGAGACAGCACTTTCACCAACCCACCTCCCTCCACGTGTGTTAGATTACAACACCAGTGGTTATACTGACTGGGGATGATGGGAGTTGGAATTCAATACATTTGGAGGGCGCCCACTGAGGCACAGCCAATGGCCCTGCTGACTGGGGGATCCTGGGACACGTAGTCTACCACAGACCTTTCCCAAGTTACGTTACAGAGCACACAGCGACCTCAGGCTGGTTCTCCAGAACTACGAAGACCTTACAGCCCGGTGGCTCGGAATTTCCGAGGCAAACTCGTTGTGCTTCCCCCGTCTGATCAGCAGGCCGTTGATTCCCCATTCAAAGAGCTGCCGGCTCAAGCTTCATAATGCCTAGCATTCAAGCACACAGGCAATGACTCCATTTTGAAGAAAATACAATTCCCCCTAGTTTCTAGAAAAAGACACACAAAAAATTCCACACGTTGCTTTTCCCACAGCACAGATCACTGACATCCACCCTTGCTGGAGCAAGAGATCGAGAGATACAGGCTCATGAAACTGCACTCAAACCCACGGCTACCCTCGTACGCTTCACGAGGCTTGATGGCTCATCTTTTCCGAAAAGGATTGAAGGTGGTGGGAGGAAGAAAAGGGGGGAGGAAAAAAAAACGTACCTACTCCCTTGTGGGCATCTAAGCTGGTAAACTCGATTGTCCCATTATGGCCCTTTTTAGGATTTTCTTGATATTCTTTGTGGTTCCCATTGGGACAATATCTATAGGCGAGTCCATAATCAGCAAGATAAACCTGGAAGACATGAACAGAGAAATGAATGATGTTTTCGTCCTCTGAAAAGTATAACCTTTCTAATTAAGCCAGAGGAAAATGGTGGCTTAAGGACACTCTGAGATCTGCATTTTATTAAGCCAAATGGCACCTTCTGATAAAATATGTACATCTAGGGGCTATTAACAGCTACTACCCCCTTTTTTCTAAGTTGAATGCTCTGCCTTCCTGCGCCCACATCGCATTTCAGAACAGAACAGGATTTTACTCTGTTTTGCTCCTATGTTCTCTTCTCTCCAGGTGGGCATCCAGACATCATAAAGCACAATATGTCTTTTATCTGTCTTCATGCTGCTTATGGGACCCCTTCTCCTCCTTATTAAACACACTCACACACACAGGCACGACAGATCCCATCTTTCAACAGCTAACTCTGCAATGGGTTCATAAAAAGCCACAGGGATGGGAAAGAACGGAGGTGCAAAGTTTCACCAATACCGAGTGCACCACATATTAATTTATGACTCTCTCTTTTTCTCTCTCCTCCAGGAGAGAAGTAAGTTTCCTGTACTTGAATAATGACTGCTGAAAGTTTTTGGAGAGAAACACCCATCACCAACACCGCAGAAAGCCTCACATCATCCTGAAAAGGCCCACGATGGCCAGTTCTGCAAACTCACGATTCACAGGGATGTTGGCAAGTCTTTGGGTCCAAGCCCCATGTCTGAGTCTCTATTAAAAACAAGCTGTTGTCCCGGGGGAAAAAAAGGAGGGGTGAAGTGGGATCCAATTGTCACTGAATCGAAGTCACTGGGGGGAAAAAATCTGAGCCGAGTCACTGGTGTGACTTACGTCTGACTGGACAGAGCATCCTGTGGCTCAAGCCCCATCTCTGTGAATCTGGCACATAGCATGCCTTTCTTTTCCAGAAGCTGATCTCTCAGGCTGCAAGAAGGAACCTCTGCACTAGCTTCCGTTCCTCTAGCTAGAAAATAGCTTGACTTCCAAACAGACCCAAGCATGTGTACATAACCTTCAGTGTACTGCCCTCATTGCACAAGCTTGCTGAATTTGAAACTGAACTCTCAAGGGCCTAAACTAATAGTAGAAAAGAAGAGAAGATGAAAACACATAGGTCACTGGGGAAGGAGAGTAGATCCGTATGAGCCCAAGAAAAGACAAAGGGTTCACTTAAGTTTAGGAGATTGGAAGGGTCACAAGTATTACTCAGTCTCCCTCCATCACTTTGAGTTTACTGAGCATTGCCCTGCCTTTCTGTATCCATCCAACCGCATCCAAAGCCAGGCTAGGTAACCTATTTAATGTTCTACAAAACACTACAAAAAAACAACAACAACAACAACAAAACAGAAAGTTTAGGAATCTGCACCTGCTTTTCAATTTTGAGGACCAACTCTATGGTATAAGGCAGGACTAATCAGGCTGCAAAACAGGAAAGGATCTCTTTAAGAATCCAAAGTTTATTTCTTTTTGGCATACGTGTTTGAGAAAGGGAAGGAGTATACACTGGGAGAAGAATCAATGTATTTTTAGAGAGATGTGGGGCAGTATGAAATTCAAGGATAAAGAAAATGAAACTATTCCCAAGTGGAAGGCAGATAGCACAGGGCTGGAAAAATGTGGTTTTGTTTATTTTGAAGTTGGTTTCCAGTGGTCGTGTTTGTAAACATGTGTTTTTTGTATCCATTTTTTAATAACTAAATTTAAAAAATAATTAAATGTAATTAAATGCATCCACAAATTAAAATAAACACATCAACATTTTAAAAATCCAAACATTAATAAAGGCATATGTTATTAGTTTATGTTTACAATGCTTGACTTCCTATTTTATTACTGCTATTTTCACCGTAAGCATTTTTTTGCGTTTAACATTGTCTTATACGTTCTTCTGTAAGCCTCACAGAGTAGTGGTTTGTCACTAGAGGGATGGGATACAAGTCCAATCAATCAATCAATCAATCAATCAATCAATCAATCAATCAATCAATCAATGCAGTGTGTTCTTCTCTCTCTTATTCTCCCATGGATCCACTCACTGTCTGCCATCTGTGGTTAGCTTTTCATTCCTCTCTTCTCTCTCCCTATTCGATGTTTGCTATTCCCCCCCCCCTCCATTTTCATTAAGAGACCCACAGGATTAGGGTGTTTCTCTAAGTCTGTAACCAAGGGACCCTTGGGAAAGCAGAAGGCCCCGGGGGACTTCCCCCTCTGCAGTCTACTCAAGAGCCAAGGCCAGCCTTCTCCTCCACACATGTTCCCCAAAGAAAGGACCCTGCTTCTCCCTCGTCCCTAAAGAGTGGATCGGCTCCCATGGGTCCAACAGTCAGTCTTCCTGCCCCTGGGGCATACCAGGTCCCACTAGCCTTCCCTTCCAACATGAGACCAGAATGAATACTAGTAGTTTCTTATATTACCACGTTTCTGCGTGCGAAACAGAATGTGAAGGGTGTTTTGTTTTAAAGGAGAATCGCTACTCTGGGAGGCTTTCAAGAGCAGAGTTCTGTGTTGGGGGGGTTTAACCAAAAAGACTGTGTGGTATCGGAAGCCCCACGAACAGCCAGAAGCATATGCAGTGTACCAGCTGTATGACTGCCAACTCACCACTAGGAAAGGTAAGCATGGACATCTTAAACACTGTTCTCTCTCTCATGCTTATCTATCCACCAACCATATTTTCAAACATGGTTCAAACCCTGTGCCTCCTGGGCACCCATTTACATCTGAAGCATCCTCTTAGCATCCACCTTTAGCAATGGAGTTCTTTCCCGCATTCCGTTTCTTTAGTTCTTATTTCCTTTCTTTTCCATAGCCTTAAAAAAAGAGCTACTGATCCATTTATAAACTCCTATTACCTAGTATGTGCTTAATTTAATTCACCTCTCCATGTAGTAGTAGTAGTAGTAGTAGTAGTAATAATAATAATAATAATAATAATAATAATAATAATAATAATAATATCTCTTAGTATGTATTAGTAGCTTAACAGTAAGTATCTTATTTATTATTATTGTAAGCCACTCAGAATAGTCCATTGCATTAATGGAGCACTATAGAATTCAAATCAAATCAATCAATCAATCAATCATCTTAGAACTGTAGACCTGGAAGGGACCCTATGGATCATCGAGTCCAGCCCCTAACAAGGAAACACAGTGGAGAATTGAACTCCCAACCTCTGGCTTCACAGCCAGAGACTTAAACCACTGAGCTATCCAGCAGTTCGCGTGCAGGTTCTTTTTATTCAAAATTTGGTTGCTGATCGACTCAGGACTTTCCCGCCTTGCGAGCCCAAGACAGGATCACCAGCTTCCCAATGTCACAAATGTTTGTGTGCTGCAGCCTCCTCCATACCCACTGGAGCAAACACCCGTATTTAATTTCCTACTGCATAAAATAGGATACAACTGCAAGGGCTCTCTAAGGCTCTAGCCCTCTGTGATCCAAGAGTATAAATTAACAACAGAAGGAAGGAAAAGGCAAGAGAAAATAAGAGCAACTGTCGCGCAGGACCTACAACGCAGTAATTTAAAGTCAAAAGCCAATTAGTTTTGTCAGTTTGGGGTCATGAATGGGGGTAGCACTGGAGGCTGGTGACTGATCTCAGGGGTGATGAATGCTCTCTGGGTTTTAGTCCAAACTTTAAAAGCTCTAGGCATAGTTGTTCCTATTTTTGGAGATTGGGTGGAGTGCTCTGGATAACTCCTGTAAAGTTCAGAGACAAGACGTGGAGTGGATTTACTGTCCCTGTGAAACTGGGGACATCAGCCTTTACTGGGTGGTTGCACCACTGATTTTACCCCAGCCGACGCCATACTAGCAGGCTTCAGGGTGTGCCCATATGTCCGTAGACCAAGTATTACTCTTCACTGAATAAAAAAAGGCTGTCTTCCCATGGCGCACCATGAAACTAAACCCAAGCTCTAAATAATAAGACGATCAAGTACACGTGCACCCTGCATGTGATCAAGAACATGCATTGAAAAGGAACCACTTAGCCATGGCCACGGCAGCTGTCCTTGAGGTTCATACAGCGGCTCTCCATCACACCTTAGGAACAGCTCATTTTCAAGCTTAGCCAGCAGAAGGGAAAGAAGAGGGAGGGAAACAGTCTTAATTTGCTGTCCTTTAACTGGAGGAAACTCTTTTCTGTGCCGCTCTTTAACTAGTTTTGTGTTCTCCTGGGAGGTAAATTCTTGCCCTGAAAAATATGAGCAGCAGAAGAGTGACCTTGCTCTTAATTTAATTTTATTGCACTTGATGGGCTTCTCTCTCTCTCTCTAAAGGCAGACAGGCTATCTTGTAGCCGATTCTGTTAAAATTACCGATTCTTGTTTGTGCTCCAGGCAGGTTCACAGTGTTGGGACGGCTGGTCTACGACTTCTTTTTTTAAAAAAACCACGCTGTTGCTTGCAGCCTCTCCTGCCCCTTTCTAGAAGTGAGGCGCAAGATTATACTGATTATATTTCTCACCTGACGGACCTGTAACAAACTGTGATACAAAGATTAAAGACTGGAGGCAGCATTTAGAAATCTGGGACAAGGCATAAAAGCGTTGTCAGGTTGACCGACTCTATTTTCTCTTGCATCCTCTAGTGGATTCATGCTGCTCGGTACCCAACCTAGCTGAGCCAGAAGACAATAATGCGTCAAGTCAGTGTGACGGAAGAAGTGACTTAGTGGAACTGACTGTGCCTACCATATCATTGAGCTTAGCAACATCAAGAGGGGGCCTTACCCAAATATTGCATCAATCTAAGTAGAGAGGCTGTTCGGTTTAATTCATTTTTTAAAAACCCACAAACTGTGGCTAGGCAAGCATTAATTTAGACAATTTTTTTTTAAAAAAAAAAAGGCTTCTGAGCCCTTTTCAAAACTAATTTAAATCCTACACATTTTCGGAGGCAGAAAGGATGCCATGAAATCAACTTAAAGGGAAGAAAAACAAAATTATTCAGACCATTAACCATACAACATGAAATCACAGAATTAAGACAAGTAGACAATTATCAGCCCTTTAATCATTCTTTGGCTACAACTGCCAGCTGACCTAACAAATCATGAGGCATCTGGAGAGCCACGTATTGGCCACCGCTGCTTTATGACTAAGTGTGTGATTACATTAATATCAGGAAAAACTTCTTCACTGTTAGAGCAGTACGACAACAGAACCAATGACCTTGTGGGGGGTGAGTGCTCCAATGCAGGAGGCATTCAAGAGAAAACTGGATAACCATCTGTTAGATCTACTTTGATTTGGACTCCTGCATTGAGCAAGGGGTAGGACTTGATGGTCTTACAGGCCCCTTCCAACTCGATTATTCTATGATTGAAAACACTGTGCAATTTGCTCTGGAATTGGCATGGGTGAATCCAAAGTATTTTTCAGTGACCATACGACATAAAGGTCAATGCGAATCAGCTGGTCCTTTTTTTCCTCCCAATCCGGACTCCACCCCCCCCCCCCCGCTGCTGAGGGCTTCTGTTTTCTTATAATCATAAAAATTCAAATGTGTTTTGCCTGTGCAATCATTTGTTTTATTCTACAAAAGGACTGGAGGTCATGACTTTGGGTGGTTTTCTGCTGACATCATAAGTTGAGGCATGATGTTTTGGGACAGCAGAAACTACGCCAGCAATTTTACCCCCCGAATTGCCCCAAGGTACTTCCTCTTTTATAAAAACAAACGATTGAGTATAGCACCAGATCACCTTATCACTGCATTGTTATATTAGTTTAATGCTAGACCACCTTCACACAGACCAAAAGAGAGAGAAGATGATGAAGATGAAGATACACACTGCTAGAAAATCGAAACAACTTTTACTGATGCATTCGAGTGCAATGTTTCCATGGTACGTATGTATATTTCTGCATGTACGGAGAATTTTGGAAAACTGTCCCTTTTTCCCTACCACCGCGCAACCCTTTAAACAGTCCCAGTGGCTTGATAACAGACTACAAAAGGAGAGCCCGATTCAGGAGTAGGGCAGTATCAAAGGAAAGGGGCTGTGCTGCAGATCAAACTGCATCAGACTGAGGAGCCAGTGTGCACCTGGGGTCTTCATGGGGTCCTCTAAATTGAATGCAAGACACAAGAGAGACAAAAGAGACAGGGGATCAAGCCAATGCATAACCAAATCACTCCAGTGTTGTTGCAGCCTAAGAGAGATTGATTGAGGTAAGAGGCCAAAAAGTTCTTTGTCACTGAAAGAATATTGTAGTCAAGGAGACCCGAAGCCTAGCTGGTCGGAAAAATAACATCTCTTTAAGAGCTTCATGACAAGGTTACATGGGTAACTGTTGCTTCAGGGCTCTGAAGTTTTTGGACATGGACGTTTCCTAGTTCTACCTGAAGATGCAAAAGATTGACCCTGGGGCCTCAGAAACACAAGAGCCTAAATCCAGCATCCTGCTAGGTAGACACACTGCAGAACAACAGGACTCACACTGTCCTGCACGCCACCCAAAAACCTGCTTTGGAAAAACGTCCCTCCAAAGCCGGCTTTGAGGAGTCCCACGGGGCTCCAGGAGAAGAGGGAGTTGCTCCCTCTCCCTGTTTTGCTGACAACACCTAATTCATCAGCAGAACAACACACAGAGATCACTTTACAATTGGTCTATGGACTTCATTGGAACAAAACACACGGAGGGAACACATTCAGGCTTAAAAGAGGGAACTGGACGAGGCCGGTGGCTTTCAAACTACATTCACAGAAACACAAGAGGTCTTTGGTGAGAAGGTTAGCAGGCTAATAATGGCAAACAAGCTCCTTGAACATGGTTTGTCTAATGTCTACCATTGTTGATATCCCCCTTGGAATGGAGACTAACACAAGATCCTAGAAATCCACTTGCCAAGGTTTAATGGCTCTAATGCTGAACTGCAAACAATGCATTCTCCTGAAGCAAAGCTGAGGGCTGCCTCCTTCCCTGCCTAGGTTCCCTGGCACATCCAGAAGAAATCTTAGAATCTGAGAACTGCAAAGCTGGAAGAGACCCTATAGATCATCAAGTCCAGACCCTGCTAAGGAGGCACAGTGGGGAATTGAACTCCCAATCTTTGGCTCCACAGCCAGAGACCTAAACCACTGAGCTTTCCGGTAGTTAACATGGCAATAAACCGGTAGGAACCATAGTTACAGTCAGGCTAGTAATTCAAGCCCAAAGAGGTCGGCTTGTGATTAGAAGATTTGAAGAAATGATGTCAACCAGAACAGCATTTGTTAATTTTTACCCCGATAAATCAATACATAGTAGAATCCTCATTCCAAGGGTTCTCCAACAATAGAAACAAAGGGGATGTGAAGGTGAATACAAAGCCCACAACACACATGGACATTTACAAACAGCTCTTTTAATCCTGGCCTCAGCCTTCAATTAAGTGTCATCCCTTACTGTAAATTTGCGTTATTGCAATTGAATGTGTACTGAGCATACCAAAATGAAATCTTTAGTTTTGCACTGAATGACCTAGCCAGATTGAAACTCTGTAGAAGCATATGGCTACTGAGATTTTATCTCACATTTTTAGACAACACCAGAACAAACAGACATGCTGTGGATTATTTCTGGTTCTCGTGTGTCATCAAGTTGCTTCTGCCTTATGGTGATTCTAATAGGGTTTTCTGTTCCTTGGTTAACTCATCAATCCAAGTGGAGACTGCAGCCAAGATATCAGAAGAAAACTGAGACTCGGAAGGGACGCAATGAAGGAATTCGAAAAGATCATCTAGTGTAAGTTTGTGTCGCTGGAGACCAAGATCATCCACCCGATCATATTTCCAGTCGCCCTGTGTGGGTGTGAAAGCTGGAGAGTAAAGAAAGCGGACAGGATGGAAATGTATTTGTTGGCCATTTGGCGCTAGAGGAAAGCTTTGTGGATACCTTGGATTGCCACAGAGACAATTAAGTGGGTCCTAGATCAAGTCAAGCCTGAACTATCTCTGGAGGCAAAAAGGTCGAGGCTCAGGCTGTCTAACTTTGGGCCCATCAGGAGAAGGCAGGATTCTCTGGAAAAAACAGTAACGCTGGCAGAGGTGGAAGGCAGCTGGAAAAAGAGGCAGACCAAATACAAGATGGACTGACTCCTTAAAGGAAACCACAGGCTTGAGTTTACAGGAGCTGGGCAAGGCTGTTGAGGACCGGATGTTTTGGAGATCACTCAATTCATAGGGTTGGCCTAAGTCAGAAGTGACTTGATTTATTTATTTATTACTTTGATTTATGTTGTTGTTGTTGTTCAGTCGTTAGGTCGTGTCCAACTCTTCGTGACCCCATGGACCAGAGCACGCCAGGCCCTCCTGTCTTCCACTGCCTCCCGGAGTTGGGTCAAATTCCTGTTGGTCGCTTCGATGACACTGTCCAACCATCTCGTCCTCTGTCGTTCCCTTCTCCTCTTGCCTTCACACTTTCCCAACATCAGGGTCTTTTCCAGGGAGATTTCTCTTCACATGAGATGGCCAAAGTATTGAAGCCTCAGCTTCAGGATCTGTCCTTCCAGTGAGCACTCAGGGTTGATTTCCTTCAGAATGGATAGGTTTGTTCTCCTTGCAGTCCAGGGGACTCTCAAGAGTCTCCTCCAGCACCACAATTCAAAAGCATCCATTCTTCGGGGGTCAGCCTTCTTTGATTTATACACCACCCCATTAGTGCTGAAGCACACAGCAAGAACAACAGGGTTTTTGAGTTATGTGAGGAATCGTTTACCATTGCCACTTCCCAAGGGGTTTCCACGGCTAAGCAGGAATTTGAACCGAGAACTTCTAAGTCCTAGTTCAACATTCTATCAACTACACCACAGGGCTCTTCTCCGGTGGTTTTTTTTTTAAAAAAACAGCAACCAATTAACTTGGTTTGGTGGTAATATCAACAGAGGCAGGTCCTTGCTCCAGATACAGTCCTCAGCAATTTACAAGGCTGGCCTTTCCAGTCCAAGCAAATACCTTCCTCCCTTCACTGTCCCCACCCAACCTGGCTCCAGGAGACCCCAGGCATATCATCCCTCAGGTAAGGGTGTGAGTTGCTATCACAACAGTGACATGCTCACAATGGTCCACAGACAGTGTAGGAATCAAGTTGCTGCCACAGTAGCAATCTGCCTCCCAGGATGGAGGGGCAACTTTCTGGTTCCCAAACTGAGTAAGGAGAGTTTGGATGGACCAAACGGGAGGCGAACCAAAATCCCACTGCACTCAGTGAAGACAATCACAAGCAACGCATTACGATTATCAAGGTTTTGAACTGAGCCAAGACACCACTAAGCTATTCCCCAACTTTCTGGGATGATAGCAGAGCATGGAAACGTTACTGCAAATGTTACCCTAAGTCCCCATTTGAGATAAATATCCTGTTGACATGTTAAAAGATCACCCACTGCGAGAAGAAAGGGAAGGAAAGATCAGCTGCTCAGCCCTTTCTCCCATGGAACAGAGTCCGAGAAAATCTGGTGCTATAATACAAAAAGAAACTGTTCTCCGTTGACTCTAAGGGATACCTTGAAGTAAAGCATGTATTGTGATTTAAACATAAACATGCTTTCCTTAGTGCGGAGTGGATTTGATTTCAATCAAATTGATTTCTATCACAATTTAAATCACAATTTGAATTTTAGAAAAAATCATTTTTTAAATTTAATACATGATTTAAATAAATTTGATTTTTTTAAAAAATGAGTTTTATCCACCCTGCCTTAGCGGCTACACAGTACCGGTAATATAAATAGAACAAAATTTGAAGAAGGCTTTGAAAACAGTTGCCAGAGCAGAACAATCAGGAGCACAGTTGGGCACGAACCTGAAAAATGGTGGTTTGTGGCTAACCACAAGCCATCATGAACTGTTGTTCTCCTGAAGGGCACCTTGGGATTCTGCTGCTTGCTCAGGGCTACACAGGGTAGCTTTTTCTCCCAGGAAGCATAGTGAGGAATCAAACTCCCAAAGTCTGCAGCCACTAAAACTCTGGCCATTGAAACAGCAGTGGTAGCAAGTGATTTCCTGGTGCAGTAAGGTAAAGGTAAAGGTTCCCCTTGACATTTAGTCCAGTCGTGTCCGACTCTAGGGGGTGGTGCTCATCCCCGTCTCCAAGCCGTAGAGCCAGCGTTTGTCCGTAGACATGTTTCCCTGGTCACGTGGCCAGCGCGACTAGACACGGAACGCCGTGACCTTCCCACCGAGGTGGTACCTATTTATCTACTTGCACTTGCATGCTTTCGAACTGCTAGGTTGGCAGGAGCTGGGACAAGCGACGGGAGCTCACTCCGCCGCGTGGATTCGATCTTACAACTGCTGGTCTTCTGACCCTGCAGCACAGAGGCTTCTGTGGTTTAACCCACAGCGCCACCACGTCCTAGTGCAGAGAAGAACCAATTCTGATAATAGACGTACCCCTGAAATAATCTAAATGCTGGTAGCTACTGAGGCATTTGAACTGGGCTTGTTTTACTTGTTTCTCTGCAGCCAACTGTGAGACCGAGTCCCTTTTAAGAGGCATACACACCAACACAAAGTCCTACATTATGTGCACCTTCCTTCAGAGCTAAAACTACATGCACAAAGGTTATGACTACCCAGAACTGCTTCATCCATAGATATAACCAGGGCAACAAACCCTTAAAAAAAACCAGACCTTTTAAATGCAGTCCCAGAGTCTCCCACTAAATCACTCCATCAAAGCAAGAATGGCACCATATGCAGATAAGGTTGTATGTTTTCTTGAAATAAAGGGAGATCTAAGCCATAGCCGCAGTATCTTCCGAAACAACAGAAACTCACAGCAGTCATCCTCAACCTGGCAGCCTCCCAGGCTGTACAAACTATAAATCCCATCATCCTCAGCCAGCACAGCTTATAGCCACGTAAGAAGTCGTTGTCCAAACATATCTGAGGCGTGGCAGATGGGAAAAGGACATAAACAACAGTACAAAGGAAACAATGATGTCTTTACGAATGTATGAGGAGGTGGGACTGGCATTTATTTACCTCGTGTGGATTTTTGTAGCCGAAAAGTAAATTTGCCGCTTTAATGTCTCCATGAACATACTCTTTTTCATGTATATATTCTAAGATATCCAGCTTGTTGAGGAAGAAGAAGAAAAATAGAAACAAAAAAAAAAGGGTTACAAAGAAAAACAGGACTCGTATTTACATTTAGAGATGGGCACAAACTGGTTCGTCCCAGTTCATCAAGGTGGCAGCACAGGTGCTGCTGCTCCCATTCCCCCGCCTCCTCGGCTGATTCAGCCACTCACCAGGCCCAGCTTGCTTGCTTTTCCCACCTCCTCGGCTGATCTCCCAGTCACAAGCAAGAGCACAGCCTTCTCAGCCCCGCCCTTTGGCCTGAGTGGTTGATCAGCCTAGGGGGCGGGGCCGGGAAGCCTGAGCTGCTGCCAGAACTGGAAGATCAGTTGAGGAGGTGCGGGAAGCTACCACGCTGCCCCTGGTGAGTGGCGGACTGAGCCAGAGGGAGGCAGAGGAGGACAGCAGCAGCACCTGTGCTGCCGCCTTGACAAACTGGTTCGTACCCATCTCTATTTATAGTATGACAAACCCCTTGAATATTCTTTAGACTGGAAGCTCAGCAACTTTTAGCTGTTGTGTGATAAATAGAAGGGAACATGTTGGATTCAAGGAACGAGCATTTTCTTAACTCAGGATGAAATGGGGGAGGACACCGAAAAGTTGAATAAATCTACAGATAATAATACAGTCAAACCTCGACCTACGAACGTCCCTACCTATGAACATTTCGACTTACGAACGGCTCTGATCGCAAAAATTTATATCGACTTGCGAACGGAGCCTCGACTTACGAACTGAAAAAGGCAGGGGGAAAGGGTGGGAAATTCAAAACTCAGCCTCCCAGGGCTTGCCCAGCACAATTTTTGAATTTCCCGCCCTTTCTCCCTCCCTTTTTCCGTTCGGAGGCTTGCCCAGCACCATCGGAGGACTGGCGGGGGACCTCTGAAAGCGGCGATCGCTGTTGCGGGGGACCCCCGCCAGTCCTCCGATGGTGCTGGGCAAGCTTCCGAAGGCTTCCCCTGCACCATCGGAGGACTGGCGGGGGTCCCCCCACGCGGCGGTCACCGCTTTCAGAGGCTTGCCCAGCACCATTTTTGAATTTCCCGCCCCCTTCCCCTGCCTTTTTCCGTTCCGAGGCTTGCCTCCGATGGTGCTGGGCAAGCCCTGGGAGGCCTCGGAAGGCGGAATGGCGGCGGCGGGGGACCCCCGGGAGGCTTCGGACCGGTAAGTTGCTGCTTTTATAAATTGCTCTGGGTGGGTTTTGGGCTGGGGGGGGGGGGGGTATGTTTCTGTGTTGTTCGGGGTTTTTTTTGGTGATTTTTTTTTTTTGCAGTCCCAGCGCGGGACTTGCTCAAATGTTTATTTTTGGATGTTTTTGTTTTGTGTGTGTGTGTGTTTTGCAGTCCCAGCGTGGGACTGCAAGTGTTTTATTTTTCATTTCTTTTTTGGGGGTATTTTTTTCTTCGGCCGGAACGGATTAATGGGTTTTCAATGCATTCCTATGGGAATGCATAGTTCGACATACGAACGTTTCGACGTACGAACGTTAATCCAGAACGGATTAAATTCGTAAGTCGAGGGTTGACTGTACTCAGCATTAGCAGGCCATGCTGTACAAGCCCTTGAAAAAAAACGTTTCTGTACTATTACGTCTTTTACCCCATGAGAACCTGATGTTCATAAAATGTGAGGATGTTAGTAGGAGAAGCTGCCTTGAGTTCTCTGCTACAGGACAAAAAGCACATGAGAACAGTCTGACCATCCCTGATTCACAGACTGGGTTTGTAAGGTCATTGCCCTTCCAGCTCTAAGATCAGACATTAGCAGCTCCCCAAAATTGATCAGGCGGCTGGTTCTGGTTTATGTCAATCAGAGTATCTCAGTGTGGCTTTTCCACCTGCACCTTTAGAACCATGCTCATCACAAGACTCCATGCTCCATCTGAGAACAAGAGGTGGTACAGCTTTAACATAATCATTATGTACTGTTCAGTTAGTTCTTATTTAGGGCAATCCTTTTCATGGTGCTGGATAGCTCAGTGGTTTAGGCATCCGACTGCAAACCCAGAGGTTGGGAGTTCAATTCTCCACTGTGCCTTCTGGACAGGGGCTGGACTTGATAATCCATAGGGTCCCTTCCAGCTCTGATGTTCTAAGATGATGATCATGAGTACCACAGAAGTGGTTTACCATTCTCTTTCCTGGGAGCACTTTGGGGCTATGCAGCTTGCGCAAGGCTACACAGGTTGGCTCTTCTCTCGAGAGGCACAGTGGGGAACTGAATCTCCAGTCTCTGGCTCACTGAGCTACCCAGAGAGCTTGGTACAGCTTTACCGAAGCTAAATGGATGTGAACCTAGGCAGCAGTCCTGGTGGAACAGCATTGGCAGCTCCAGGTAGAAGGAAGGTAAGAAAAATTAATAATTCTTCTTAGCTCCAGGTAGAAGGAAGAAGTAAACAATTCTTCTTGGGGGGGGGGGGGGGAACTATTAAATCAATAGAACAATGGAATAAGTTCTGCAGAACCTCTTCCTTAGAGGTCTTCCTTCCAAGCAAGAATGCACACACCTCTCTCAAAGATTCCAATGACAAGTCTCTAGGGAAGGACCTCAAATGTAATGGTCCACGGATTCCCTTCCAGCTTTACATTGCTTGAAGACTCTATACCTACCATTCGTACCCCAATCTGCAGGACAGTTTCCTTGTTAAACTTTCGTCCCCTTCTCTCAAAGGTGGTTTGGAGGTCCTCTCCTAGCCTTTCCATCACCATAAATCGGTAACTGTTAAAGCACAAAGGAGAAACGTTAAGCTCTGCTGCCTTGCAATATCATCACTAACATTTAAACACTCATCTTTGCACTGAACTGCCTTACACCACATCTGACTCTCAGTTCCAGCTAGCAATGGCTCCCATTCACTTCAAGAATATGTGTGATAAAAACTGTTCATCGTTCCTCCGGAATCACTGAGTTCAGTTCATCTCCGTTATTCTGTGTGTACACTACGTTGAACCCACTGATTTGCATGTGAGACGACCAGGAAATACTAGGTATCCTTCAGACATTGGCTAAGCAAGAAACCTGTCTGAATCTCTGGAATGTTGATGCCATTCAAGAGTTGACAGTATGAAGCTAAATGAGCCAACAGATGGACTGAATAGAAGGCACCTTCCTATGTTCCTATGTGTATGCATACATGAATATCAGAAAGAAAGAAAAACTTCTTAACTGTTAGAGCAGCACAACAATGGAATCAATAACCTCAGGAGGTGGTGAGCGCTCCAACGCTGGAGATATTCAAGAGCAAATTGGACAACCATCTGTCAGATCTGTTTTCATTTGGAATCCTGCCTTGAGCAGAGGGTTGGAGTCAGTGACTTTAGAGGCCCCTTCCAACTCAATTTTCTATGCTTCTATGTTTTTCTTACCTTTTGCCATTGTGTTCAGCCTGTCCTGCCCCCCAAAAGAGTGGTATCCCCAAGAATGTTAGTCGTTTCAGCTTCATCCACTTCTTGACTGGGAAAAGAATAACACAGAAAGCAGAATTAAAAAATAATAATAATCAAAGTCTTCTTTCTTTCCAAAAACAAACAGCAAACTTTTTTTAAGGTTTCCAATACTGTTAACAGAAATCTATGTAGTCATTTTGGGTGTTAATAAAAGATGCTGCAGCCAGAATCCTACACAAATTTGCACTTGTAATCATGTTAAGTCCAGGCAGAAAAATGCTGCTCATTAGTGAGGTGCTGGTTGCGTTCCTGGTTGTGTGCCCAATTTCATGATCAAGAACGCACCCAGGAACACATTCGTCAGCCAAGACTTACATGATTTTCCTTAGACAATCCTAAATTGTCTTAAGGAATCACAATCCTAAATTGTGATCAGCAATCACATTCTGGCGTGCAGGTCAATGATCCATCCATGTTTCCATGAGTTTTGTTCAATCTTAAGGCAGTAAAAATATTAATATTTTAGTTGTTCTTACTGTGTTCTTGTTTTGCTGCTCGCTGGTAGAACTTCAGTTCAGAAAACAAAGGTCCATTCTCAAGGTATTCCTGTATAAAAAAAGGAAAAACAAATTGAATGCATCAAATTATTTAATATTACTAAAGACAAAATATTTTCCCCTGACCAGTTGAGACTTTTTCTGATAATACAAACCGGATACAGACTGTTGTACTACACAAGTAGTACACAAGTTCTTTCAAGATCAAAGAACATTATTATTTAAAACATGGGAGAACAGCACCAGAGAAGGAACTGGCATTAAGAAAAAGAATATGTAAAGCAAAATGTGCTGCTTATCTAACACCCCATAATGCTTAAAGAACTCTCTGAGTGGTTTACAACAGTGGTCCCCAACCTTTATGAACCTAGGTGTTCTTGGACTACAACTCCCAGAAATCCTGGCCAGCACAATTTATGGTGAAGTCTTCTGGGAGTTGTAGTCCAAGAACATCTGGGGTTGGGAACCACCAGTTTACAACATAATTATGTTGGCTACACATTTCTCCCTCCCTACACATTGCTGGGTACTCAATTTCCCAAGCTTCGAAGGACAGAAGGTCAAAGTCAACCTTGAGCCAGCTACCAAAATCTGTTGGGATTGATCTCAGGTCGCGAGTAGTCCTGGCTGCAGTACTGCAGTTTAACCACTGTGGCACAAAACTCCAGTATGTATACATACCTGCATTCTTATATGTGATATAGTGGGCAAAGAGCAGAATAATCTGGGTTCACTCATGCAAAGGTCACTGGAAGACCTAAAGTCTCACCTATTCTCAGTCTATAGCGCTGGTGTGAGGGTAATAGCAGGGAAGGGAAGACAAAGTAGGCTGTCCTGACACCCTCAAGAGGAAATACTGTGACAACAAGAAGTCTGGCCAAAGAATAAAACATTGTGAAAGGTTGTACAGGCATTAGCCAGTTTGGTTTTCAGTAAGTTTGGTCGACTTCTACAGGATTGTTTACGATCTATTGATTCTGACCACAATTACTAGGGCTGGAGGGAGACAGAAGGAGGTTTTCCTTCCTCCGGTCAAACTTCACAAATTTAATGACCAGTTCCATGTTTAACACTGTTTTCTTCACAGTCCATCCTTATGCACTCTTCTCCTTATCGTTATTCACTCTGCCTACCCCAAGCTCTCCGGCGTCCATTATGGCTTTGTGTAAGTTCCCCTTCCCCTCCATCATGACAGCCACACTCCAAAATTCATGACACTACCTTTCCAAAGATAGTAGCCTACAACAACAGCCTAGCCAGTGGTCAAGGGATTATAGAAGCCACAGGCAATAACAGATCATAGACTAATATAATCATAAAATAATTGATTTAGAAAGGACCTCTAAGATCATCAAGTCCAACCCCCTACTCTTTGCAGGAATCCAAATCAAAGCAGATCTGACAGATTGCTGTCCAATTCTCTCTAATGCCTCCAGCGAAGGAGCGCTCACCACCTCCAGAGGTAATTGGTTCCGTCGTCGTACTGCTCTGTTAAGACATTTTCCCTGATAGTCAGCCTAAATCTGGCTTCCTGTAACTTGAGTCCATTATTACAAGCCCTACACTCAGGGAAAATTGAGAACAGATCCTGCCCCTCCTGTGTGTGACTACCTCTCAGGTATTTGAAAAGTGCTTTTATATCTCCCCTCAGTCTTCTTTTCCCAAGGCTAAACATGTCCAGTTCTTGCAGTCTTTCCTCCTAGGGCTTGGTTTCCAGCCACTTGATCATCTTTGTTGCCCTCCTCTGAACTTGCTCCAGTTTGTTTGGCATCCTTCTTAAAGTGCAGTGTCCAGAACACAGTACTCTAGATGAGGTCTAACCAGTGCCAAATAGAGGCAAACTAGTACCTCATGGGATTTAGAGGCTATACTTCAGTTAATGCAGCCTAAAATAGCATTTGCCTTTTTTTTGCAGCTACATCACACTATTGGGTGTATTGTTAGGGAGGACTACAGGATGCTACATGAAAGTGAAGATTGTACATATATACACAGGGTGGGCATTCAGGTAAAAATAAAAGGTACCAGTCATATATCACATCACCACAAAAGAATTGCAGTTCAACACAGAAACACACACACACAGTCTAGTTTGCTTGTCCAGTCTCCTACTGCTAGCAACACAAATACAGGGCTAAATGAGCATCTCCTATTTCTTGCGAAAGAGGCTCGCGGTGAAACTGGGTTAAGAATGGCTAGCCCAGCAAAGAGGAATATTAAAACTAAAAGTTATTCCAACCAATTGTGTAATGTGTGTGACAAGAAAGTTTATTTTAAAAAGAAGATATGAGAATTACCACTTTTATGACATGCTCTGCCTTCTCATCTACTGGAATATCAACACAAGGGGAGGCTGTAAGACAGAATGTAGGTGGATGGAAAGGAAATTGTTACAGAAGTACCAACGAAGCAAATCTCAGCTTAAAAGTACCAAGTCCAGTGTGGTGTGCTCCATGCATATACAGTTTTTAAACACAGAAAGAGAAACTGCACATGTTGAAAAAGAAACTCATTGCAGATAATTGAAAAAATGTTAGATATATACATATAAACTCATTACCTTAGTTTCTTAGTTGACATAGATCCCTAGCCTTCCTTTTACAATTATTTCTACACATTAAAAATAAAGTCTAAGAAGTTAGCAACTAGCTAATACATACCAGGTGAACATGACAGAGCTAACATTTGAATCTAAGTGCCCTGAAACTATGCAGAAACAGATGTATCAAAGAACTGTACTGGGTAGAAGGAAATATTTCTGCAACAGAGGGCATCAGTCAAAATTCCCTTTGTAGGTGTGGTGTCACTGCCCTGCCCTCTATGGCAGCAGCCATCAAATTACAGTCCATGCTAATTAACTGACCACTGCAAGATTGAGAATTTCTGCCTGTATTCCATTTTGCTTCTCCTCCAGGTATTGTGGAACTCGGCATGTAAACACTACATCACTTACACTGCAGCCGTCACACAATGATATCATAATCAGGATATGCTAGACTTCGATTATTTATTTATTTATTGCATTTTTATGCCGCCCATCTAGACATAGTCTACTCTGGGCGGCTCACAACATTAACACGACCTAGTTCATTCCTTTTGAGTGGATCATCTCCAACCACCGATTCCAACCATCCTGTTGAGTCTTATGTCCTATTTCTCACAGATTAATGGCCAAAATCCTGTTGCTTAGTGTAGTAAATTGCCCCAGAGTAGGTCCACTGAATCAATGGGGATTTGGTGAGTCAACTTCTCCATTTGTACTAAAATAGGCCTCCTCTGAATTTGACTTACTTTAGCACAGTACATTATGGTTGGAGGAGACCCATTTGAATTATTGGAATTTATGGAGTTGAATCACCAAATCCCCATTGATTCAGTGGGCCTACTCTAGTTCAATTTACTACACTAAGCAATAGGATTTTGGCCATTAATCTGTTCCCTTCCCCTCTCTTACTATACCAGCTTCTTCCCACTTGACTAACTCATGCACCCTTGAAGTCCTATGCCCCACAGAAAATGCTCTCAAAGAAACTTGGAAATGTTGAAGGTGTATAAACCAAACAACCTGAAATCCAATTCTGTGCTTTAAATTAAATGAACTAAACTACAAACAGAACTCTGCAGCATAAGCTGCCATGCATACCCTTTTCAAGGTTCAACCCTTATCCCTTTCTTATTTTCCATGGTAATTCTATTCAACTCCAGAGATATTCAAATTTAGGACTTTTCGTGGCAGTATGTTGACCTCTAGGCACATTTTCCCCTCTTTTCAGATTTAATTCCTCAATATTCCACCCCACACACACAGACCCCAACACCTGGTGGCTTGCACCACAACCACAATTAATGAAATGAAGTTCCTATGAACTTACAGCAGACCGAGCCAGATATTCAGTTCATCTAATCAAGTCTTATCTGTTCAAACCAGTCTTCCCGAGTCTTGCTACCTAGAGATGGACTCCAAGGTCTTCTATTCGGGAAGCATGTGCTGTATCACTAAGCTATAGCCGTTTCCTTGCAGCTTTTATTACTTTTAATAAGCAAAAGTAACACTGGGGCACACTTCTGGAGGAAATTGTCGTCTCCCTCCCTGTTTGCTGACAGTCTGGCACCCCGGCACCCCAGAAGTCCAACAAAGTAACTCGCTGGTTTTGCTTGCCAAGAGGAGCTTGGCAACTTTCCCTCGCAGAGGTTCGTTTTCACGGCAATCATCTCTTGGAATAACGGAGAAAGCGTATGCAGTAGATCTTAGAGAGTCGGTTCTATAGGCAAAGTTTACACAGTGGGAACAGTAAAAAAACAAAAAAACCTTGCCGATTGGCAATTAAACAGAATTCCCCAACTCCTGTCCACAGCTGATCTCATTGCTACTGCTGGAGGTTTAGGCAAAATCTATGGGTTTTGCAAACATACATAGCCTCAAGAATCGATTTGTGTGCAACACAAGTTAAGTGCATGAAAATGCTCTTTTCTTTTGCATTTCATCCCATACTTGTGAACATTTGTTAAGTAATATTTCCTCTGAACAGAGTTAGTTGGTTAGTTAGTTAGTTAGTTCATTCATCTTATATACCACCCCATTAGTGTAATACACTATTCTGGGTGGTTTACAACAGGATAATAATTTGAACAGTAACATCACAACAGTCACGATCTTTCAAAATCAGGAAGCAGAGACTAGGATGTTTTTGGGGGGACATGAATTTATAATTTTTCTGCCCAACTCACAAATGATGGGTGTGTGCATGAAGAAGTGGGATTTTTATTCTGCGAAAGCTTGCCTTAATTGTTTCATTTTTAGTGGACCAATAAAGGTGTCAAATTCCTCTACATTTGTACTGGGATGTTAAAAGGGTATTCAGAATATTTTGTATCTTTCACAACGGAGTTGTATTTCTTTGAACCTTTATGGCTTTCCACTCATTTTCTCCCTGCAACCCCCAACATCTAAATTAACACAGTAAACCGTTTGAAACAAAGAGGGGGGAAAGTTACCATTTGGACTACAAGTCCCAGTAATGAAAGGCCAGGATGGCTAGGAGATTCTGAGAATCCAAACAGTCACTTTTGCAAAGTCTGATTTGGAAGCAGATGATCCTGGAGCTCTGCTAGAGTTAAGTGCATGAAGCTGATCAGCACCTAGAATGGAGACTAAAGGAAACCCCCATCAAAGCAGTTCTCATTCATATAATTTAAAATTATCATTGTTGTACCTAGGATAAACAGCACCTTAGTAAGCTCCTGGTGGGATCACAGAGTGGGACCTAATCCAGTAATCTACCCTTGATGGTGCATCACCCTAAACAGGTCAGAGCTATGATTGGCAGATGGTGTTACCAACCCTGGTCTGGTCAACAAAACAGACTCTCCAGCAGCCGCCACACTCCAGATTCAAGCCTCTCCTTTGACTTTTTCTCAGGTAATTGCAGGGGCCACAAACTGAAAGACAGAGATACCAAGTCCAGCTTTGAGAACTCTCCATGTCCTTCACTGTTGACTGCTTTACAAAACAAAAGAATCTCTGTTGATTCTGCACAATAAAGCTCTCCTGAACCATTAATAATAATAATAATAATAATAATAATAATAATGATGATGATGATGATGATGATGATGATGATGTGCCATCAAGTCAATTCTGACTTGTGGCAACCCTGTTCTGGTTTTTCCAGGTAGACAGTAGTTAGAAGTGGTTTACCATTCCTTTCTTCTGGGGATTCCCTTAGACTGTGCAGCTTGCCCAAGGTCACACAGGCTGGCTCTACTCGCAGGAGGCACAAATGGGGAATCGAACTCCCAACCTCTGACTCCACAGCCAGAGACCTAAACCACTGAGCTATCCAGCCAGCCTTCTGTACCATAAAGGGATGTAAATCCTCACTTGTTTCACCGTCCACACACAAAGACAAGGAATTGCAGAATTATTCTGCTTGCACTATGAGGGGGAAGGTATATTGTGGTGCTCTTAACACAAGAACAAGGTTTTGGTGGGGCCTTTTTTGCACAAATTGAGGAAAACTGCACAAATACGGCAAAATGAAGATAGCCATTCCTTTGCTACGTTCTCCAAATCAAAAGCTGCTCTAAGAAGGGAACCCGTAAATGAAATTGTGTAAGAATCTTACACTCATCTTTGAATTATTAGCGTTCACAGACTGTTTGAGTCTAGACAATGAAATACTGGAAATACTTATCTTTGAGTACTCAGATCAGTATCCTAAATGTTACTAATAAAATCGTCTTTTAATGGTGACAGAAACTTACGTTTGACTTTGAGAGAGGTCTTTCACCTTCGGAGCAAAAGCAATGTGCTTCGGCATTTCTAGATGTCCCTCTGGGCTTTGGAACGCTCAACTGCACTAAGCATGGAGGCATCTGGCATAGCTCAGCTCCCGACCATCTGCTCTCCTGTCTCTGTGCCCATTCAGAAGGTGGCATGCCAGTTTCATCAGGGTGTGAATGCCAAGGAAAATAAGGGTTCAAGAGAATTCTCCACCGCACAGCTAGGGCCATATCTCGGTGCCAGCTAAAGGAAGAAATGCAGACCCCAGCAAACTGTTTTGAGAATTCTCCGTAGAGACAGAGGTCAAAGGGGTCACACAACCCCCTGTTAGAGCAGCTCTACGGGCTGCTCATCCATTTCTGGGTAGAATCCAAAGGGCTGGTTCTAACCTACAAAGCCCTAAATGGCTTGGGTCCAAACTATCTCAAAGACCGCATCTCCTGCTATGAGCCTGCCTGGGCTTCATGATCATCAGGGAGGCTTTTCTTCATAGGTGCATTTGTTGGGGACACAGGAAAGGCCTTCTCTGTGGTTGCTCCCAGACTTTGGAACTCCCTCCCACTGGAGGCCAGCCTGGCCCCATCTTGGCTGTCCTTCCACAAGCAAGCAAAGACCTTTCTCTTCAGACACGCTTTCCCCGAGTGACCATCTCCCTGAGTGAGGTATTTTTAATGGATTGTTGTACCTTACCGCTTTAAATATGTTTTGGTGTGGCTTACATTTTTTTAGTATTGGATTCATTTGGTCCTTTTTAGTATTTGTATACTCACTGTTTTTAGCTTAAATACTGCCTTTGAAATGAGATGCAAGCCGCCTTGGGACCTTTTTAAGGAGAAAGGTGGGTTAAAAATATTTTAAATGAATAAAATAAAAATATACTTAAAATCTACTATTTTTCAATTAGTTTTCAAGTGACAGCATGATCTTTGTACCTTAAAAATACACATACTTACTTCCACTAGCATATTAGCATGTTAGTTGTCAGTACATAAATGTTTTTTTTTTAACTATTCCCTCTATTCCTCCAAATTATTATTTGTTTCTGCTATTACTCCAGAACAGTTGACCAGACAGAACAACAGTGTAAAGGAGAGAGTGTATACTTTACCTAAGTAGATCAGCCCAAACCCTCCCTGGGCAATCATTTGGCCCAACCTCCACTCTCTCTTCTCAGTATCCTTCAGTATGATTCCTTCTTGAAGAGGAACAGGGAGATTATATTTTCCTTTCCTTTTGGGAGGCATCACACCCTAACATGGGAGGAGAAAAACGTTAATGAGTGGTTTTTGTCTCTCAGAAGAACAGCATGCAGTGCTTTCCCATATTCATATTTACACATTTTGAAGCATTTAATATTTATCGACTGCTGCCTCCCCTGCACTTTTAAGAGTCGTTTCCCAAACTCTTCTCTCTCCCACCGCAAAATGAAACAAAAACTCAAAATCAGCACACTTTTCTCCATTCCTCTTTCCATGGGTGTGTTCAACAGCCTGACACTCAGACATTGAGAGGGAGGAGGTTTTCCTGGCACGGAGGAGAAAGGTGGATAAAGATTTCCTGGCTCAGTTTCCCTCTGCGAGTCTGGTGCGAAAAGTGTCAGGGTGAGGCCAGAAGAAATATGTTGGCAACTCTTAAAGGGAAGAACAGGGACTTTCCTTTTCAGATTGTAGAGGAAATTCACAAGCAGAGCAAAAGGAATCAGCACACACCACAAACCGAAGGCCGAGTCTGGGGGGCAGTGAAACCTGAACGTAAGGTATTCTTCGTCCATCTTCTGAGATGGGCTGGATCGCTCCATGGTTTCGGGATCTGGCTGCAGAGCCAGAGGTTGGGGGTTTCCATTCATTCATTAAAAACTTGGCTCTTTAGGCAGGCCTTCCCTCCTGTCAATACTTGACTTTATTTTTATTATAATTTTCTGTTTCCCCATCTTGAGCATTATTAAGCATTACCAATCACTATTGTTTTGAATTGTTTTTAACTGTTTTAGATTACAATGTTTAATGGAACCCGCCTGGAGTAGACTCTGTCTAAAAGGGCGGGATAGAAATCTAATAAATAAATAAAAATAAAATAAATTCCCCATTGTACCTCCAGAGAAAAAAGCCAGCCTGTGTGGCCTTCTTTATTTATTCAAAATATTTTTACCCCACCTTCTTCCATAGAAAAGGACCCAAGGCGGCTTACAGCGCTGAAAGACAAGGATGTAAGAGCAAAACAAAAAGGGGCGTATGTCACCAAAAAAGCAACATTTAAAGCTAAAAACACCAAGGATTGAGATATTTAAAAGGAACAACAACAAAAAATACCCCTCTTAGAAATGGGAGACACGAGCCATTCTAAAAACACAAAGCAACCATGCACAACAATCCAAGAGAATAAGAATTGCCTTCGGCCAGCTGCACCGTCCCAGGGAACACACACACACACACACACACCCAGAAGAAGGGAAGGGGAAATCGCTTCTGAATCCTCTTTCCCTGGAAAATCAAATCCTGCAAAAGGGCGGCCATAAGTCAGAACTGACTTGACAGCACATGAAGATGATGATATTAAGGATCAAAAGCCAATATGCCCGGGCATGCATTTGATTGTGGGAGGGAGGGTTTGATGGGAGTTTTACGATCTCCATAGGTACCCTTTCCAACTTTATGGACACACATCTATTAATGGGGCGCTGCCTGGGAGCCAGTACCCCAGACACAGCCCTGGGGGTCATGGGGTGCCCCCAGGCACCCCATCCTTTTCTCTGCTGACTGCAATCAGAGCAGAGAAAGAAGTGGGGCTTGTATTCTTGTGCAAAGCTTCGAGGGGGAGCCCACCTGTAGCGCGTGGCCCTCCCGCCCGAAGTCATCCCGTGTCTTCCCCATTCACACGTTCACACGCGTGCCCCCTTTTTCTCCCCGGGGGTTTGAAGGAGGGAGAACCCTCAAAGCCACCTACTTTAGCCCTTCCGGAAGAGGCTGGGAGTCAGTCCCCCCCTTCTTCCTCCACCTCGCTCGGGCAAAACTTGCAAGTCAACAAGCCGGGAGTCTCCTTTGCAAACTTGGTGTCTCGTTCCCACGCCTCCGCCCGCCGTCACGTGCAAGGGGCTTCCCCGGGCCGGCTCGCGCGTCCCCCAATCACAATGGAGAGGGGCAAGGGGCGGGGCGAGAAGCTGAGAGCGGCGCCTTCCCGATTGGCTGACCGGCTCCGGAGGCGCGGCGCCTCTCCTTGGGGAAACCCGCCTATCGGAGGGGGCGAAAGGAGGAATAGACCCGCCTCCTGGCTGAAGCCAAACCCCCCCCCCCCCAAGGAAACACGCGAGGGCCGGAGGAAAGTTGGTTTCTCGTGGGCGTGCGTCTCCTTCTGGGAGCGTTCACACGTGCTTCAACACCAAACCCTGGGAAAAGGCTGAGCAGGGGGAGGAAATGTTTGTGTGCGGTCCTATTGAAAAAATAAATAAAGCAAAGTTAGTTTGCAAACCACGGTTTGTTATGTGATGCCACGTGGCATCCAACTTATGGTGACCTAAGAGGGATTTCAAGGTATACCAGATACTTCATCATCATCATTTGCCCTCAGGTCAATTCTGAGTTATGGTGACCTTTTCTGGGTATAGAATACACACAGGTGGTTTCCCATTCCCTTCTTCTGGGGTCACCCTGGGACTGTGCGGGCTCGCCCAAGGCTGCCCAGGCTGGCTCTTCTCCCAGGAGGCACAGCGGGGGAATCGAACTCCCAGCCTCTGGCTAAACCGCTGAGCGGGTGGTTTTACCAGTTGTACCCACCCCCTGTGAGTTGCCATGGCCAAGCAGGGATTTGAACTCGGATCTGAATCCTTGTCCCTCACTCTTTCCTATACACCAGCTGTTCTGAATGAGGTCATATGCCCCTCTTTGGGGGGGGGGGGGGCGGCGTAGCACATTTGACGGAGGCCACAGACTGGAAACAGTTCTTCACACACCACCTTGTAAGGTTCCCCATGCAATTTACACAATCCCGACTGGGCCTATATTTCCTTCACATTGTGTTCAGGGCTGAGGCTGAAAAAAGGTTGAGAATGGCGGCTGTACACCATGATGACTCCCTAAAAACCACTGTAACGTCTATTGGTATCCTGCCCCATAAAACGCCTGGATAGCTCAGTGGTTTAGGTATCTGGCTGCGGAACCAGCGGTTGGGAGTTCGATACCCCCGTGTGCCTCCTTGACAAGGGCTGGACTTGATGACCCATAGGGTCCCTTCCAGTTTAAATTGAGTGGGATTTTAATCTGCATCTGCTCAGTCACAGATCAACAGATTAACTGCTGTGCCATGCTGGTTCTAAAAAGCTCACAATGACCAGTGAGAAAATTTTAACTAATTACTGTGTTCCATCAGTCAATTCCTTCCCTAGAAAATATATGTACTGTCTAGATATAAAGTACTCAGGAGTGGTTTACCAGTCCCTCCTTCTGCGGATGTTCTAGGACTATGCCATTTGACCAAAGCCACAAAGGTGGCAAAACACGTGACTACATCAGTCACCCTCATTCCAGGCAATTTCTGCCGACCCCTCTCCTGGGAGACACAGTGAGGATTTGAACTCCCAACCCATGGCTCTTTAAGATGAGTGCTCCATCTCACTGAGCTATACCAGCTCTGGAGAAGCTTACAAGCAAGCTAGAATCCATCGTGAACTATCCTTTTTGCAGTGCAAAATATTTTGTGGTGGTTTCTTCTTGGATAAACAAAGTAGCTGATACAATACTACAGTATTGTAGTCATCAGTAATAGAGTAATCCAGATGGATTATTGCAATGCACTCTACGTGGGGCTGCTTATGGAAAGTGTCAGGAAACGTCAGCAGGTCCAAAATGCAGCAGCCAGATTTTATTAACTAGGGCTAGTTACAGGGATCGTACAACCGCCCCTGTTGCAGCAGCTCCACTGGCTGCCGATCCATTTCTAGGCAGAATTCAAAGTGATGGTTCTGACCTATGAAGCCCTAAACAACTTGAGTTCCAAGATATTTTAAGGACTGCCTCTCCTTCTATGAGCCTGCTCAAGTATTAAGATAATCAGGGGAGGGCTTTCTCTCATCCAACCACTACATCAAGTGTGTTTCATGGGGACATGGGAGAGAGCTTTCTCCGCCATTGTTTCCAGACCTTGGGACTCCTTCCTATTGGAGGCCAATATTTCCTCATCTCTACTGTCCTTCCCCCTTCATGGATTGCTGCCTTGTCGTGGCGAAGGGGCTTGAGTCATTCAGAGAAGCTATGGGCTATGCCATGCAGGGACACCCAAGACGCACAGGTCATAGTGGAAAGTTCTGACTAAACGCGATCCACCTGGAGCAGGAACTGGCAAGCCACTCCAGTATCTTTGCCAAGAAAACTCCATGGACAGAAACAAAAGGCTAAAAGATATGACGCTGGAAGACCAAACTCTGGGAGGCAGTGGAAGACAGGAGGGCCTGGCGTGCTCTGGTCCGTGGGGTCACGAAGAGTTGGACACGACTAAACAACAACACTGTCCTTCCACAAGCAGGCAAAGACTTTTCTCTTCAGGCAAGCTTTCCCTAAGTGACTGGCTCCCTGAGTGGGGTTTGTTAAACAGATTGTTGTGCCTTGCTGCCTTGAATGCGTTTTTTGTTGTGGCGTTATGTTTTTTTTTTAGTATTGCATTTGTTTGATCCTTTTTAATATTTGTATACTAACTGTTTTTAGCTTGAATAGTGACTTTTGAATGATATGAGCCCCCTTGGGTCCTTTTAAGAAGAAAGGCAGGTTAAAATATTTTAAATACCGTATTTTTCCGTGTATAAGATGATACTTTTGTCTAAAACCTTTAGACTAAAAATTTAGGGTTGTCTTATCCACGGAAATAAGCTGAGGTGAGAACAAAAACAAGTGGAGGGGGGAAGGGATCAAAACGATCCTGCCGCACTTTGATCGCTGCTTTCCCCCTCCACTTGCTAAGCCCCACGGAGCTTAGCAAAAGGAAGGGGAAAGCAGCGATCAAAGTGCGGCAGGATCGTTTTGATCGCTGCTTTCCCCCTCCTTTTGCTAAGCCCCGTGGGGCTTAGGAAGTGGTGGGGAAAGCAGCGAGCAATGAATTGTAGTACAATTCATGATCCCACATGAGCACATGACACCATGTTTTATGCTTAAGAGACCGGTTGGTCCAAAGACGCAACAGAAACAGTCAGTTAATTTTATTATATCGCTTTTATGCCATTTTTTATTGTTAGCCGCCCCAAGTAGACTTGGGTCTAAATGGGCGGGGTATAAATTTAATAAATAAATAAATTTATGCAGAAGTACATGCTGGTGATATTCTTCCCACCTGCCCTAAACTGCAATCCAGCCATCCTGAAACACATCAAGAAAACTGTTGTAACAGATTTCATCTCCAGCAGGAGCAAGGCTTAGCTCCTGGGTCTCAAATGCTTTTTCAAGACCAAGCCACCTCAAAATATTTTGCATCACAAGAGAACAATATGTTGTTCTCAAGAAAATCCATGCCACACCCTGCTGTGAAAACGGCAGGTAATCATAGATGGAACAGAAACACCTAAGGATGGAGAAGCAGGCTCCTCCGATTTGCCCCACACCTTCACCTCTGCTCCCTCATGGGATTGTTGGGTTGACGTTCTGAGTTACAGGTTGCTAGACCAAAATTGCTTCCAGTCTAATCCAGGAGAGCTCTTCTTGCATCTGTAAGAATTCTCCCCCTGAAATCATTGCAGGATTTGAAAGTATTGAAACTTTTGTGGGATTATGCCCAGATGAGTCACTCGGAAACCCCCGGCTTACTTTAAGAGGAAAGGCAATTTTTATTAGTCCCAGTCTATCACCCCTGCCAAAGCAGAATCTCTTTGTCTGGTTTCTCTTTCATTTCCTGCTACCTTCTGGGGCCTGCTTTCTTCTCTTAATCATGAACATTTCATACACATTATGGCATGCATTTAAGATGATGGCAGTGGTAACCTAACGGAGAACCACAAATGCGGAAGTTGTATTCCTTGGTGGTCAGTATTCATATATAAGATTGAATGAGAGACAGCACTCACTCCTGACTTCTAAATTCTTTGGGTTTTTACGCTGTTGGGTACTTGTCAGCTGTTTTCAGATGTCCCTTTTATCTAGTAGTATTTTGATGTTTCTTGTTCAATTTTGGACTTCTTAAATGTTCACAGTTTTTTTAATGTTTTATTTTCTAAGGATGGGCAGGTAATCTGTTAAAAGGTAGGATGGTACAAATTAATAAAGATAAGTATGTTTAGATTACTTAACAGCACAATCCTATGCGTACCTATTCAGAACTACACGTTATATATGAGAAAGAGACAAAAAAGTTTTACACTCTTACGTAAAATCATAGAATTGTGGAGCTGGAAGGGACCCCAAATTAAGCAGGAAATCCACAGCCAATCATCCCTGGAAAATGGTCCTGTGTGTGTGTCTGTGTGTGTTTTGTGCTATCAAGTTGAACTGACTTATAGTGATCCTAATAGGTAAGTGAGATATTTAAGGAGTGGTTATACCAGTTCCACACCCTCAGTGAGTTTCCATGGTTAAGCAGGGATTTGAATCCAAATCTCCTACTTCATTACTCTATCTAGGCCTTCTACTAAAAGACATACATAGCTAAAACAATAAATTGTTTGTTTTATTTTATTAATTACAGTATCAAAATGCAGTTAGATATATTAAATATATCTTGTGTGCTGTCAAGTTGGAACTGGCTTATAGCAACCCTAATAGGGGTTTCAAGGTAAATGAGATATTTCAGGAGTGGTTTTACCAGTTCCACTCCTCCAGTAAGTTTCCATGGCCAGGTGGGGATTCAAACCCTGGAATCTAACCTTAACTTAGAAATCTTCAATAAAGAGTAGTCCACCCTTCCAAAGTAGTCTATGCTGTTGCCTCATTAAGGGGACATCTTATTAAGTCACTTTACTGTTGACTTACCAAAGTGACAGAGTGAAATGCCATTGATGTAATATGCCATCAAGCAGCTTCTAACTTGTGCTCTTAACAAAGCTTTTGAGGTACATAGGATGTTCAGGAATGATTTAGTCACACCTCATCTACTACACCACGCTGGCCAAAATCTTGTTGTTTATCATAGTCAAGTGCACTAGAGTAGGCCCATTGAATCAATGAGGATGCCAAAAATAGGTTTTGGGGAAATTGTAGGGCAGGAAAAATTAAATATGGAGTTTGATTAGGAAATATAAAATATGTAAAACGCAGGAAGCTGGTATTCAAAATGTATTATACTGCTCACTCCGCCGCGTGGATTCGATCTTACGACTGCTGGTCTTCTGACCTTGCAGCACAGAGGCTTCTGCGGTTTAATCTGCAGCACTACCATGTCCCCTGTATTATGCTGCACAAATACGGTATTAAAGAAGTTATTCCAAAGGTGGGGGCAGCTTCACATCTTGGCTGGTAGCTGGCTCGTAACCTAGCTGAGTCCACTTCCAGGTATCTAGACAAGCTGACATTACTTAACCACGGGAAAGCCAACATTCAGTGTCATTATTGTTTTGTTTAAGAAACACCAAGTACATAAAAACAGGGATTTGCCTAAACATTTGATGTTTAGAGGGACATCTCCAGAACACACAGCCACCTGCTTTTTCCAAACAGGGGAAACATCTCTGCTGGGAAAATATTGGATGAGAAACATCGAATGCGATGTGACTCATTTGTAAATGTTCTTGCTTATGCTTTGATAGGATTGTCTAATAACAATTTGTATTGCAACAGAGTTTGTTTTTAAGTGACTGAATGAAAGTTATCTAAGAAAATAGCCTTTTGCTCTAGATAACTTGTTTGTTTGGTATTATTCAATCACTGAGCTTCACCTATTTGATGCCTAAACAGAAGCTCTTATTTTAATAAAACCAAAGTTTCTTTTCTAACATAGAAGTATTATTTACACATGTGAACTAGAGAAATATGTAACAGAAGGCTGTGATTTTCATAGAATCATTGAAAGGTGAAGTTGGAAGGGGCCCAACCCCCTGCTCAATGCAGGAATACAATCAAAGCATATCTGCCAGGTGATTAAGTTTTACTTGAATGCCTCCAGTGTTGGAGCACTCACCAACTCCCGAGGTAACTGGTTCCACTGTCATACTGCTCTAACAGTTAGGACGTTTTTCCTGATATTCAACCAAAATCTGGCTTCCTTTAACTTGAGCCCATTGTTGCGTGTCCTGCACTCTGGGATGATCGAGAACAGAACTTGCTCCTCCTCTGTATGACAGCCTTTCAAATATTTGAAAAGGGCTATCATATCACCCCTCAGTCTTCTTTTCTCAAGGCTAAACATGCCCAGTTCTTTCAGTCTTTCTTCACAGGGCTTGGTTTCCAGCCCCCTGATCATCCTTGTCGCCCTCCTCTGAACTTGTTCCAATTTGTTAGCATCCTTCTTGAAGTGTGGTTTCCAGAATTGGACATAATACTCAAGGTGAGGCCTAACCAGTGCTGAATAGAGGGGGACTAGTGCCTCGCGGGATTTGGAAACTATACTTCTATTAATGCAACCTAAAATAGCATTTGTCTTTTTTTGTAGCCACATCACACTTTTGGCTCATATTTAGCTTGTGATCTACGACAATTCCAAGATCCTTCTCGCTCGTTGTTTGGCTGAGCCAGGTATCTCCCATCTTGTAACTGTGCAATTGGTTTCTTTTTCCGAGGTGCAGGACTTTGCACTTATCCCTGTTGAATTTCATTCTGTTGCTTTCGGCCCAGTGCTCCATCCTATCAAGGTCATTTTGAATTTTGTTTCTGTCTTCTAGGGTATTAGCTATTCCGTCCAATTTGGTATCATCTGCAAATTTGACAAGCATTCCCTGCACTCCCTCATCCAGATCAATAATAAAAATATTGAAGAGCACTGGGCCCAAGACTGAGCCTTGGGGTACCCCACTAGTTACCTCCTCCCAGTTAGAGAAGGACCCATTAATCATCACCCTCTGAGTACGATTCTGTAGCCAATTGTGTATCCACCTTACACTTGATCTATCCAGCCCACTTAGCTTGGTAAGTGGGATAGCTTGTTAGTTTGCTAATCAGAATATCATGGGGCACTTTGTCAAAAGCTTTGCTGAAGTCAAGATATACTACGTCTACAGCATTCCCTCTGTCTATCAGGGAGGTTACCTGATCAAAAAACGAGATCAAATTAGTTTGGCAGGATTTGTTCTTGACAAATCCGTGTTGGCTTCTAGTTGTTACTGCATTGTTTTTTAGGTGCTTGCACAATGACCGCTTTATGGTCTGTTCCAGAATTTTGCCTGGGATTGATGTCAGGCTAACTGGCCTGTAGTTCCCAGGTTCCTCTTTTTTGCCCTTTATGAAGATAGGGACAACATTGGCCCTCCTCCAATCCTCTGGCACCTCACCCGTTTACCATGATTTCAAGAAAATAATGGATAGCGGTTCTGAGAGTTCTTCAGCCAGTTCCTTCAGTACTCTCGGATGCAGTTCATCCGGCCTTGGAGATTTGAACTCGTTCAAGGTGGTAAGGTGACCAGGGCACAGACAGAGTTCTGACTCCTGTCCTCTGAAGATGCCAGCCACAGAGGTGTATTAGGCATCCTTCAGTCTCGAAAGACTATGGTAACGTGCTCTGTATGGAGGACTTGGAACAGCGTCTAGTGTGGCTGAGAAGGCCAATTCGAGAGTGACAATCCCTTCCACACTGAAGACAAATACAATCTGTCCCCTGTCCAGCTCCCTGATTTTGCTGCTTTCGGGACTGCCTCTTTGCCTCAGCCTGCTGGACAAGGGTCTCTTCAAATTGGGAGAGGCCGTGATGCAACGCCTGCCTCCAGGCTGAACACTCAGATGTCAGGGTTTCCCATCTGTTGAGGTCCATTCCTAAGGCCTTCAGATCCCGCTTGCAGATGTCCTTGTATCGCAGCTGTGGTCTCCCTCTGGGGCACTTTCCCTGCACTAATTCTCCATACAGGAGATCTTTTGGAATCCGACCATCAGCCATTCTCACAACATGCCCAAGCCAACGTAGACGTCGCTGTTTCAGTAATGTATACATGCTAAAAATTCCAGCTCGTTCTAGGACTACTCTATTTGGAACTTTGTCCTGCCAGGTGATACCAAAAATGCGTCGGAGGCAACACATATGGAACGTGTTCAGCTTCTTCTCCTGCCGTGCACAAAGGGTCCAGGACTCACTGCAGTACAGGAGTGTGCTCAGGACACAGGCTCTATAGACCTGGATCTTGATATATGTCGTCAGCATCTTATTGAGCCATACTCTTTGTGAGTCTAGAGAACATGGTAGCTGCTTTGCCAATGCGTTTATCCAGCTCGACATCTAGAGAGAGAGTGTCAGAGATCGTTGAGCCAAGGTACACAAAGTCATGAACAACCTCCAATTCTTGTGTGGAGATGGTAATAGAGGGAGGTGAGTCCACGCCCTGGCCCATGACTTGTGTTTTCTTCAGGCTGATTGTTAGTCCAAAGTCTTGGCAGGCCTTGCTAAAACGATTCATGAGTTGTTGGAGGTCTTGAGCAGAGTGGGCAACAATGGCTGCATCATCGGCGAAGAGGAAGTCCCGCATGCATTTCAGCTGGACTTTGGTCTTCGCTCTCAATCTAGAGAGATTAAAGAGCTTTCCGTCTGATCTAGTCCGGAGATAGACACCTTCTGTTGCAGTTCCAAAGGCGTGCTTCAGCATGACAGCAAAAAAGATCCCAAAAAGGGTTGGTGCGAGGACACAGCCCTGTTTCACTCCGCTTTGGATGTCAAAGGGATCTGATGTTGAACCATCAAAAACTACAGTGCCTTTCATTCCCTCATGGAAGGACCTGATGATGTTAAGGAGTCGAGGTGGACATCCAATCTTGGGAAGTATTTTAAAAAGGCCGTCCCTGCTAACCAAATCAAAGGCCTTTGTGAGATCTATGAAGGCGACAAAGAGTGGCTGTTGTTGTTCCCTGCATTTCTCCTACAACTGTCTGAGGGAGAATACCATGTCAGTGGTGGATCTATTAGCTCGAAATCCACACTGTGATTCTGGATAGACTCTGTCTGCAAGCTCTTGGAGCCTCTTCAGCACAACACGGGCAAGCAGCTTCCCTACAATGCTGAGAAGAGAGATGCCACGGTAGTTATTGCAGTCGCCCCGTCTCCTTTGTTCTTGTACAATGTGACGATGTTTGCATCCTTCATGTCCTGTGGTACTCCACCTTCCCTCCAGAAAAGACAAAAGATTTCATACAGCTCGGTAGTGATTGTCTCTTTACAGCACTTCAGCACTTCAACAGGGATGTTATCCTTTCCAGGTGCCTTGCCGGAGGCGAGGGAATCCAAGGACGCTTTTATTTCTGCTAAGGTTGGTTCCGTGTCCAACTCTTCCAAGACAGGCAGGCACTCAATGTTATTTAATGCATCTTCGGTTACTACATTCTCTCTGGAATATAGCTCAGAGTAGTGCTGCACCCAGCGGTCCATCTGCTGTGCTCGGTCCTGGATGATCACGCCTGTAGCAGACTTCAAGGGAGCAGATTTCTTCTGTATTGGACCTAAAGCCTGCTTGATACCGTCATACATTCCTTTGATGTTACCTGTGTCCGCTGCTATCTGTATCTGAGAGCAGAGCTGAAGCCAATAATCGTTGGAACATCTCCTGGCAGCCTGTTGGACTTGGCTACGAGCAGCTCGAAGAGCTTGCAAGTTGTACTCGCTAGGACAGGCTTTGTATGCTGCTAGAGCTCTCCTCTTATCCTCGATGGCTGGCATCAACTCCTCCGAATGGGCTTCAAACCAGTCTGCCGTCTTTTTGGTCTTCTTGCCAAATGTGGACAAGGCGGTGTTATACACAGCGTTCTTGTTCCCATCGTTCAGGTGCATTTGCATCAGCCGGGCCTGGAAGGGTTTCCTCAAGCGCTTGGGCAAATTCCTCCACTTTTCTTTGATCGCGAGTCTTGCTGATGTCAATACGTGGTCTTCCTTTCTTTTTCGTGTGATATAATCTCTTTGTTCGCAGTTTTACTCTACTACACACCAGGGAGTGATCAGTATCGCAATCAGCACTCTGGTAGCTGCGTGTGATCGTAATACTAGGAAGGCTAGAACGTCTAGTGAGGATCAAATCGAGCTGATGCCAATGCTTGGATCTTGGATGTCTCCAGGAAACTCTGTGTTGAGGCTTCGTATTAAAGAATGTGTTGCTGACGCAAAGACCATAATAAGAGCAAAACTCCAGCAAGCGTTGGCCATTTTCGTTCATCTTTCCAATGCCAAAACGGCCTAGACAAGTGGGCCAAGAATTGTGATCAGCACCAACTCTAGCATTAAAGTCTCCGAGAATGAACAGTGCCTCTCTTTCAGGGACTTTTTTGATAGTAGCTGCCAGATCATCGCAGAATTTGTCTTTCACTTCTGTAGTGGATGACAGTGTTGGTGCATATGCACTAATGAGGGTGACCGGTCCCGCTGATGAGTGGAGCTGCAGAGACAGGATTCTTTCACTCCCCACAGCCACAGAGACTGGCGAAACATTAGGAAGAAAAACCTTAAGAACATGGCCAAACAGCCCGGAAAACTCACAACAACCATATTCCTTGACTATTTGTTTATCTATCTCCAGCTGCAATCCTGTCCCCCCCACTTGCACTTATAAATAAATAAATAAATAAATAAATAAATAAATAAATAAATAAATAAATAAATAAACTTCCAATTTGTTTGGAAGTTCATCGTTTGTCTTATGGGAAAAGACGGAACTAAAATAGGAATTGAGCCCCTCTGCCTTTTCTTTGTCCTCTGTTATCATTTTTCCATCTCCATTGCGGAGCTGTGCCACGATGTCTTTGGTTTGTCTTTTGAAAGTATATACTCATGTAATTTTTACATATATTTCAAGAATATTTTATATTTTTGGCTTTTAGCTACTCAGATGCTTGCTTGCTAAATAAACCTTTTAAAGAAGAAAAGGATTCATTTTTTGAAATTTAGGAAAAAATTATCATAAGATATCCAGGAATGAAGATTTAAAATAAATATAATGAGGTACAATATATTCTGAGACCATAAGTAAATTCCTTGTCAGATGTGTAAAGGATGCAAATCTGTAGGTCATCCATAAAGAGCCTGTTGATAGGAGCTTTCACCTTTTTTTCCCCATGGAAACTGACAGAGATTTGGTGAGTTAATTCTTCCATAAGTTTGTGAGAAGGAAACTGACAGAGATTTGGTGAGTTAATTCTTCCATAAGTTTGTGAGAAGGAAACTGACAGAGATTTGGTGAGTTAATTCTTCCATAAGTTTGTGAGAAGGAAACTGACAGATTTGGTGAGTTAATTCTTCCATAAGTTTGTGAGAAGGAAACTGACAAAGATTTGGTGAGTTAATTCTTCCATAAGTTTGTGAGAAGGAAACTGACAAAGATTTGGTGAGTTAATTCTTCCATAAGTTTGTGAGAAGGAAACTGACAGAGATTTGGTGAGTTAATTCTTCCATAAGTTTGTGAGAAGGAAACTGAAAGAGATTTGGTGAGTTAATTCTTCCATAAGTTTGTGAGAAGGAAACTGACAAAGATTTGGTGAGTTAATTCTTCCATAAGTTTGTGAGAAGGAAACTGACAAAGATTTGGTGAGTTAATTCTTCCATAAGTTTGTGAGAAGGAAACTGACAGAGATTTGGTGAGTTAATTCTTCCATAAGTTTGTGAGAAGGAAACTGAAAGAGATTTGGTGAGTTAATTCTTCCATAAGTTTGTGAGAAGGAAACTGACAGATTTGGTGAGTTAATTCTTCCATATGTTTGTGAGAAGGAACCACTTTCCAGCAGCAAAGAGGAGTGTGGGCCGTCCCCTCAAGCACCCACAACAGAAGGATACAAGACAGCCTGTATGCTGATCAACCAACAGTGGCCCAATGGAGAATACTCGTAGAGGAGAAAAAGAGCAGGATAGAGGAGCGAGAGGGAGGCGAGAAAGGGGAGGAGCCAATAGTAGAGGGATATCTGGTGACAGGGGCTAAGGAGAATTTAGAAGATGAAAAGGAGCTAGACTGGAGACTGAGGGGGGAAAGGAGGAGGAGAAAAGGCAAAGAAAGGAAGGATTTGCAGTACAGCTGGGGGAAGCAGAAGCAGTGGAATGGACAGTGTATGTCTATCCCGAGAAGGAAGATCGGTGGAAGAAGGGGGCCAGGCCAGTGGTGATGCCTCAGCCAGAAATGCCCATGGAGGGAGAGTGGGCTCGGCACCCCTGTTGCGGCCCCATAGGCCCCAGTCTGAGGAGGCCCACGAGAAAACCCACAGATCGCGAATGGTTTGGAGTCAACTCCCAATGATGAACTCTTTCGTGACACCAAATCCCCATTGATTCAGTGGCCCTACTCTAGTGCAATTTACTATACTAAGCAACAGGATTAGACATGGGCGCGAACCACTGGTTCATCCCAGTTCGTTTTCCGGACCAATAGGTGTTCCGCGGTTTGGCGCCCTGCCCCCTCCAGCGGGTGCTCGCTTGGAGACCGTGTCCTGGCTTCCCTGGCCTGCCTGATCCAGCACTGCCCATGAACCATGAAATACCTGTTGGTCTGATAAACAAACCAGCCGTCTGTGCACATCTCTAAACAGGATTTTGGCCGCTGGCTGTCAAATTGGACTACGTTCTGGACAAATGTACATAAGATCCACGACTTTGCAGTAATAAAATGCAACCTTGATTGCCGTACTATAAACTCTGCATTTCCCAGCCTGGTAACTACAATATGGAACTTCAGTTTTGATAATCCCCAACCCGCTGGGGGATACCAGATTGAGGAAGGAGGCTCTGCGTGCTTAGCTGGAAGTAAGCTTGTTTAATTTGGTCAGTCTTTCTTCTGAGTGATGCTTCTTAGGCATCAGTTGCAATGAGACCACTGAGAAACTTTGCTTTGGATTTAGCAGCAAAGGAACCATCGTGCTTTCTTCCTGCCTGTAAGAAGCCTATCACTCAGTGGTTGACGTATCTGGCTGTGGAGCCAGAGGTTGGCAGTTCGATTCCCCACTGTGCTTCCTGCGAGTAGATCCAGCCTGTGTACCCTTGGGCAAGCTGCACAGTCTCAGGACGCCCCCAGAAGAAGGGAATGTGAAACCACTTCTGAGTATTCTCTACCTGGAAAACCCTGAAAAAAGGTCACCATAAGTCAGAATGGACTTGACGGCATATGATTATTATAATTAGGAAGTCCACAAGCAGAGACTGTGGGCAGTAGCTAACTCCCACTGCTATCTGTGATGCCCGGCTATGTTTAAGAGTATTGTTTATATGGCAATAATAAGTACAGTGGTGCCTCGCTAGACGATGTTAATCCGTTCCACGATGATCGCTGTCTAGCGAAAACATCGTCTAGCGAAGCACGTTTTCCCATTGGAATGCATTGAAATCGCTTCAATGCGTTCCAAGGGAAAATGCAGTCGTCTAGCGAAAATTTCCCATAGGGAAACCTCGTCTAGCGAGTGCGGGTCCCCATAGGAATGCACTGACAGCTGCACTGACAGCTTTTGACCACTAGTCGGCGCACTCCTATGGGGAAACCTCATCGTCTAGCGAAATTCCCCATAGGGAAACATCGTTTTGCGAAGCGCAGTAGCGATCGCAAAAAGGCATCGTCTAGCGATTTCCTCGTCCTGCGAGGCAATCGTCTAGCGAGGCACCACTGTATATTGTTTTGAAATGCGTTGGCTTGATAGGTATTTGATGGGGGGTGAGTGAGGAGCAGTGACTATCACTAAGAGCAGTTCTGATTGGTTGGGAAACCTAGGAAATTGGAGGGTCATTTAGGTTTTGGAGCACTCTGAGGAGCAGAGAGGGTGGCTTTTAATAAAAGAGCTGGGAGTCTGAGGGGGAAAGAGGTGATAGACAGAATGAAGAATTGTGCTGAATGAATTTAAAGCCTAGGAATAAATAAAATCCTTTGGACTCTTTCTTTTAATATAATCATATCAAATGAATTCATTCATGGGAGCTCAATGCCTGTGGGCTCACCATGTGGAGGGTGTTATAAGGACCTGAGCAAATACATGCACTTAGGAGCAAGTAAAAGTTGGTGGCAGCCAAAGAGGAAGGGAGGAAATGTGATGATTATTGAAGAAAAGACATTTGTTCCTTGAGAAGCGGTAGCCGTGCTAGTTTGTGCTAGCATATCGGGCAAAAACAAAAGAAATAATAATAATAATAAAAATATCAAAGAAGACAAAAACACAGTGGCACCTTAAAGGAGAAGGACATGTCCCTCAAACACGGGGACCCAAAGGCAAGGAAATGAAGAATGCTCACTCCGTATCTGTCTCCACCAGCATCAAAGCTGGGTTGTGGTTGGCTCTCCTGGTCCAGGTTGGTTGGGTGGCATCTCTCCTCCTTGTCTCTTCGTTCTAAGAGGGATGAGGAGGGGGCTGGTGGTTGACCTGCTCCTCTGCCTCCCCTTTGGGCACCCACAGCTGTAGAAGCAGCCTAGTCCAGGGGTCTTCTTTATAAATGCATTCCCAATCCCCAGGTGACTCGGGGTCCTCAGTGAGAGCTTCCTCTGTCTGGGAGCCCTTGTCAGGTTCCTCCAAGTTTCTTCCCTTTTTCTTCCACCTCCTCCAACAGGTCCCCAGTTTTTCCCTCTGCTCTATCTTCTCCCTCTCCTCTCCTTTCCTGATAGGCTCTGTCTCTCTGCCTCTAGACCCTCCCTCAGCTGCCAAGGGCCCCTTTCCCCCCCAGGGGTCAGTCCTCCCTGCCCGGGCTTTCTGCTTAGGCCTCTTTCCCCCCCCCCCCCCGATTGACACAAGGGCATTGGTCTAATTTCCCTGCTCCTGTGCTCTGGGTTCCTACTGCCCAGGTTCTCCTGATGACTGTTCTACTAGGTGAGCACCCCCAAAGTCTACCGGGAATAGGGTTGCCAGACGTCAGGCTAAAAAAAAATTTTTAGCCTAATGTCCTCCGTCAGGCAGGCAAAGATAAAAACCTCTAAAATGTCAGGCTTTTGTATATTTTATGTTATAATTTTGGATGGGAGGGGGAGAGGTGGAAGGACCCCCCTCCCCCTGTCTTTCCCCACCCCCACCTGCCCGCCCGCCCGCCGTTACCTGCCGCCGGCGCTGGAGCGCAGCCCTCGCCCCCTCCTGCCACGGCCGCGGCTGCTTGGTGATCCGCCATGCCCGCCCAGCCCACATGGAGCCCAGAAAGGCAGCGCGAGTGGAGCGCCGGCCGCCGAGCCAGGCAGGAGCAAGCAGCGCCCGAGCGCATCAATGGGAAGGCGAGCACCTGGACTGTGTATGTTCAAAGTCCCTTTTGGGGACTCCAACTCCCACACTCCCCAGCCTTGAACGTATGACCCTCGGGGGAGGGGAGGCTGCCTCATTCGGTTTTGCCCGGCGCTGCTTTCCCCCTGCCTGCGCCGGAGCCTTGTTTGGGCGTCCAGATTAGCAAGGTTGCCTCTGAGCCTGTGCAGAGTGCGAGCGGCCGGGGTGGGTTCGGGTACAATTGGCTGTTTAAATAATGTTTTTTGGTATTTTGAAAAAAAAGCCTCCATTGAATTTATTTTTATTTTTTAACATGACTGTTTCTTGGTCGGTTCACTAAGAGACATTTATTGGCAGCTATTGTAATAAATTTTTATTGATTCTGGGTTTAATCCGGAAAGATTCAAATGAAACATTCAATACGTCCTCCTCTGTCCTCCTTTTTGTCTTTCTATGTCCTCCTTTTGGTACCCATGTATCTGGCAGCCCTAACCGGGAAGCTCACAGCTCAAACTTCCAGAGGTCCTAGCCCATGGTGAGATGGCCCACCAACGGGGGCTCCTGTGCTGGTGTCACCCTCTTCACGCTGACCAGATGGGTGGAAGGAAGAGGAGGAGGAGGAGGAAAAGAACCGGCAGTGCCTTCTTCACAGGAAAAGAGAGAAAAATAAAATCCTCTTTTTTTCGCCACTCTCGGTGGTCTGCATTCTTCCTTCACGCTGTGCTGCTATTTTTGTACTCGTAGACTTTGGCTTCTCTGAAAAGCCTGATCTTTTCTGCTGTTGAAGAATAGCTTTGACCTCCAGCTCAGCTTATGCTTTTGTGACAATCTGTAGTCATCAGTGAAGGATGGCGGCTTTGGGGTCATCACTAATGTCAGCTGCAGATCTCAAAGGTCTGTGCAGAAAAGATGGAAGGGGAGCCGCTGCTGTTTACACTGAGCTATGTGATCTCCCTGCAGAGAGGACACGGGGGTGGGGGGTGGGCAGTCAGTGTTATTCAGAAAACCAGATATTTTCTTATTGCCTGAAAAGAAGGGATCCCAACTAAGCAGAGCCTTGCCTTCCTTCCCATATTTTTTGAGGAAATGCCCATAACCCTACACTATCTTCAATCAAGTAAGGGCTTGGGTGGACAGCTCAATTGGACAGATTGGATCAGCTTAATTAGAGTTGCTTAAGGTCACATGGAGATCCAGTATGCCTTTTGGTGCATCCACATGGTATCCAGACCTCAAGTGACCCTATTTCACCTCCCTTAAGAAGTACCTCCCTTAAGAAAAGAAGCAAAACAAAACAAAATCATTCCTAGCTCCTTTCTGTCTCCTCCTCCTCCTTCTGGGAAGAAGCTTTCAATTTTTTAATCTTTCTCCCCCCCCCCCCCCAAATGTACAGTGCATTAGCACCAATCTAGTACGCTTAAAAACAACAACAAAAACACCCTTTGCTTTTCCCCTCTGCCCCTGGAGCAGCAGAGGTTTTCCATTTCCCAATATCATTAAGTGGCTAAGCTTAATGACACTAGGAAATTGAAACCAGATGAGAAATTTAAAGTAGTAATCATACTGCTGAAAATGAACCAAAACAGTGTGATCCTACCCACACCTTAAAAAAAAAGTGTGAAAGGTGTGGGTAGGAATGTTCTGGGGAAGGGCTGGTTTGTGCTGGCTCTTAGGTTGTCTGGTCACCAGCAAAAAGGGTGAACCAACCCATCCCAAAAGTAGACCAAAAAGAAGGACAAGTGCCCAGGTAGTCATATCCTAATTCATATGCTTGCTGTGGATGGACAATCTGTGTTCTTTGGGCCAGATGTGGCCTTTTGCTTAATTTCATTTGACCTACAGAATCTGTTCTCTCTACCCTACAACAGAGATTGACTAACATTACTTTGAGTAGCCTGTTTTGCTTGATTTCCTGGCTCAGGGACTCACCTGCACTAGTAGCAGTGAGCCACACACACACATATAATAGCACATAAACAAACAAACAGACGTAAATTGCTTGTGTTGTATCACTAAGAGAATCATAGCTATTCCTGCCCATTTTTAGTAGGCTATGATCGGAGAAAATATACTCTTTCCTGATAACACCCCCAGAATCGCACAACGGACATGATTGTGGTAGGTGCAGGACTGTGGAAACTGTAGTTCAAAATAATAACATAATCAGCCTCTGGTTCTGAGCTGCTGCCAGGATCAGTGAAAAGAAGTACTTCTGACCTTACTCAAACCATAGACTGGGAAGAAGGCTAGAAGAGAGAGTCCAAGGCATAACTGTCTGAGGGCTGGGGAACACATGGGCCTCCGGCTGTTTTAGGGCTGCTAGTCCCATCAGCTGTAGCCAGCATAACCAGTGGTGACAGATTATAGAAGTCATTGTTCAAATATTTTTGGAGGGTAGAATGTCCCCTAGCCCCGCCCCAGGAAGCGATGCCCGCTACAGCTGATGGCAGGTTTCCTTCCATCAATAGCAACAAGAAGTGCATGAAGCGCCAAGTGTGTGGACTGGGGCCATCATTTAAGTTCGCCTGGCCGCCAGCATCCTGTGGCTCAGTGTAGTAGATCACACTAGAGTGGACCCATTGAATCAATGGAGATCTGGTGAATCACCTCCTCCATAAATTCCATTGATTCAAATCAGCCTTCTCTAACTGCAACTTACTATGTCAAAGTAAGTTGCTGCTAGAGTAGGCCCATTTGAATCAATGGAATTTATGGAGGAAGTGATTCACCAGATCTCCATTGATTCAGTGGGTCTACTCTGCTAAACAACAGGATTTTGGTCAGTGATAGAGACTCTTTTAGCACTGTAGTCATTACAGAAAAAAGACCTGCTTCAGCAGTTTTATTATTTCATTACAAAATGTGGCCTCTTAGATCCACTTCCTCTTTTTAAATTTAATTTCATTTTATTTATTTCTATTCCACCCCACCCCCAAACAATTTGGCTTAACCCTGAAGCTAGGCATGAAGCAAACAGTTCAATTATCTTGAAGTCTTGCAGTTTCACACCTACGTTTGCAACTGGCAGTTGCCAGTGCCTCGTAACTCCTCACACTGTTGTCTGGTGTGTGACACCCTTGTGGTATTTAGCACTGACATTTCAGCACTTCCTCTCATCATCCTTCCCTTTAGCCCCAGAGTGCTTAAAATACCATCGCTAAAATTACACCCGGGCACATAACAGCCTTGTATAAAAGAACATTGACACAAAGCAAGGGAAGCATGGAGCACGTTGCCTCCAAAAGCTGCAGATGAAAAGTTGTCTTCCTTGTTGTGCAGCAGTGTTGACTGTTTTGTTTCTCCTGTGGCTGCTGCTCTCTCTCTCTCTCTCTCTCTCTCTCTCTCTCTCTCTCTCTCTCTCTCTCTCTCTCTCTCTCCAGGCAATTACTTCTCCTGATATCAAGGGGGCTTCAACATTCCAAAAGGCCACACCACTCATCTCTGTCATTGTCTGGGGTGCATTGACTCCCATTTTGAAGGCTCCGGCATGGTTTCTTTGTAGCTGGCCTTATGATTGAGATCATGTAATTACAATAATTAAGGAAACTCACCTCTGAATCTCATCAAAGTGACCCACCCAAACCCAAGTCCATATGGTTGGAAATAGCTAATGAGTCAGTTAATGTGCTATGTCTCAGAGAATGCATGCTCAATATGGATGATGCGTGAGCATAATTTACCAGCCCAGTGACTGATGAAAGCTCTGTTTTCCTCTCTACTCTCCCCACCATCTCTGTTTCCAAGTGGACTATTGTTTTGTGTTGCACAGTGGGTTGAATGTTCTAAGTGCTCTGTATGTAGAATCATAGAATCATGGAGTTGGGAGGGGCCTATAAGGCCATTGAGTCCAACCCCCTGCTAAAGGCAGGAATCCAAATCAAAGCAGATCTGCCTCCAGTGTTGGAGCACTCACCACCACTTGAGATAATGTATTTGTAGGGGGAGTGTTGATATATAAAAATATATTGTCTATGTTGGGAATATCCATCCATCCATCCATCTATCTATCTATCTATCTATCTATCTATCTATCTATCTATCTATCTATCTATCTATCTATCTATCTATCTATCTATCTATCTATCTATCTATCTATCTAAAGAGAGTTACATAAAAGTATGAACAAAAGAAAACAGACACCAACTCTAAAACCTCCTAACGGGTATCATCTCAAGATGGCAAAGCTAAAACAACCAAATCAAAACATTAGACAATGGACCAAACCCTGGAGGGCCAGCATGAAATTACCTCATAAATAAAAATTTTAAAAGGGTGAAATTTCCTTGGTAAAAAATCAGGTTTTAATTTGCTTCCTGAAGTTCAGGAGGGAGGGGACCATAGACACATCCACCAGAACAGCATTTCAAAGGGAATATCAGGGCCTGTTGGATTTGGCCAGTGTAGAGATGGGCAAGGATTCTGTTGAGTTTGCTTTGGATTTAAAAAGGGAAAAAAGGGGGGGGGAACCCCCATCCAAAATGTACAAATCTCTTCATCAATTCAATGGAAAGAACTTTTAGATCTCTGATGGTGAGCGTTTCAACACTGGAGGCATTCATGCGAAAATTGGACAATCCTCTGTCATACCTGCTTTGATTTGGATTCTTGCATTGAGCAGGGGGTTATACTCGATGGCCTTGTAGGCCCCTCCCAACTCCATGATTCTATGATTCTATGATGGAGCCTTCCCCTCACCCCCATTTCAGAAAGAGAACTGAAGCTTCTGGAAGCCTCCTGGAGGGGGCAACTAGTTAGGCCACCAGGCAGTGTTTAAAAGTTCCAAAGCCTATATTAAAAAACAAAACAAAACTGGAAATGGAATTCTAGCTGTTTCCCATTTAATTTTTGGACTTTTTTCATAGGGTATATATGGTCACTAAGAGTCCAGTATCTAGTCCAGCATAAGAGCTAGTGCGGTGTAGTGGTGAGAATGCTGAACTAGAACTCAGGAGACCTGAGTTTGAATTGCTGCTTAGTCATGGTAGCTCACGGAGGGGGCAGCAATGGTAAACTACGCTTTGACCATTTCCTCTCCCTCGAACACTCTCTTGGGGTTACCATGTGTCAGAAGCGACTGGATGGCACATAATAATAGAATCCCAGTACAGTATGCTTCAATGGCAATATAATGACCAACATTCTGGGTGTGGAGGAAGGAGCTTCCATTACTACTGACTGAGGGTTTTTCTTTTTCTCTAGGTGGGATAGAGAATTTTGAATCAAAAACAGCCACATGGAGAGGTTTAAATCTCTCCCAACTGTGCAACGTTGTCGCCATGGTCATCATCATCAGTAAACCAAATCATGTGGAATATTCACATCTTTTTTACCCCTTTTATATATTCCGGCCACCTCCAGTTTTAGAAAATGAAACTGCGATACTGTCCCGAGACTCTTATCACAGAGAAAACAGTACATTTTAATAAGCTAGATATTATGCTTTTGGATAAGCAACGAAGAAGAACATACCTTGTAGAAACTGGAGTTCCATCAACAATAACAATAATAATAATAATTGCGTGCTGTCAAGTCAATTCCAATTTATGGTGACCTTTTCCAGGATTTTTGAGGTATAAAATACTCAGGTTTTGTTTACCCTTTCTTCTCCTCACGACTGTGCAGCTTGCCCACGATCACAGAGGCACAATGGGGGATCGGACCTCTGGCTCTGTAGACTGATACCTAATGAGCTATCCATGATTATCCCCATACCATCTAGGGCTGCATGCCTCACAGGAAAGTTTCTTTCAACTGGACTTGTATAAGTCTTGGAATTCTCATTGCTCGTTTGTATAGTAAAGGACTGCCTTTTAATCCAAATAACAGCTGATTTGATTATTTGAAGATCAAGAGTCCAAATACACACTATGTTATGTGCCTAGCTGGCTATTTGAGATCTCTGCTTTTTAATTGTGGAAACTCACATGAAAGTTTAAAAAGCAGCGATCTTAAATGGCCAACTAGGTACATAACATAGTATGTAATTCATCCCGTGATCTACCAAAAATTGGATCAGTTGTTACCTGGATTAAAAGCAGTCCTCTCCTATACAAAAATGAGGATGCCAGGTTTATACAAGTCCAGTTGATAGATAATGATGAACTGCAGAGCTGGAAGGGACCCTATGGATCATCAAGTACAGCCCTTGTCAAGAAGGCACGATGGGGAATCGAACTCTGGCTCCACAGCCAGATACCTAAACCACTGAGCTATCCAGCAGTTCTATGTGGGTAGATGCCCTGGAGAGCCTCGGGCAGAGTAGAGAATGCTGGGGTTGGTAGACCCACCATCCAATTTCAATTTCTGAGGAACTTTGAAATAATATATTTACAAGAATGTCCAAATATTCTTGGTTTTGTGATCAACATAAAATGATGTAACTATGAAATTAGCTGGGTAGCGCAATGAGTTAGGTATCTGGCTGTGAAGTTAGAGTGTGATTCCCCACTGTGCCTCCTCCGAGTAGAGCCAGCCTGGGTGGCCTTGGGCAAGCTGCACAGTCCCAGGGCACCCCCAGAAGAAGGGAATGGGAAACCACTTCTGAATATTCTCTACCTAGAAAACCTTGGAAAGGGTCACTGTAAGTCAGAACTGACTTGACGGCACATGATGATGATGATAACATTATGTACTCTCAGTATCTCACACCACAGAACAGAAATGAATTTTACGAAACTGGTCATGACAGTTGGAGGCATTATGGAAAATCAGGAAGTAGTTTCATGCATGTCTGCTGGGCCTCCCCCTGCTCCAAATACACACATATAGAAGATAAAGAAAATATTCAGTGTAATTAAATTAATGATGGGTTATGATAGTCCTCTCTGCTCATTAAATATTTTGTTGGGTTATTTATACAATCCTATTAAAAAAGAACATTACAACTTAATTTAGAATATTACAGCTATATGTGAAGAGATGATGAGCAGCAATAAATATGGACAGTGGTTTGCACAACTCAAGAGTGACTCTCCTCTTCCCAGAATCCTTTGCAAAACATGTGACAAATTTCATGGCAGATAAACCCATGCTGGAAAGGTTTCCCTTTGCTGTTAGGAAATGTATTTTGCTCCATATTCTTTTTCCTCACCATCCCTCCCCAGTGGTGATGGTGGTAATGGCTTACGCCCTTGGAGTACATCATCTGGAATTGGAATCAAAAAATAGCTACAAGGCAGTGGGTCTGGTGGCTCTCATTTCATGGGGTGAATCAATCCACTCCAGATTTTAGTGTGAACTCCAACAGAGCTCTCCAAGGTGCTGGACATATTTTGTTATTCAGCACATTGGATAGCTCCTGTTCTGTATGGGCCAAAATCTCAGGTGGTCCAATATCTGTTTCGCATCTATGGATTTCTCAATGCAGTGAAGGAGATGGAAATATCTTGAGTAGGAAGTAAATCCTTCTTTGTCTCATCCTCACACATGAGGAATGTCAGCATGCTTCTCCTCACCAGCAAAGATAGTGAGGAGTTTCCTGGTGCTCTCAGCGGTGTCCTCACATCGATAAGAAATGATGTTTCTGGCAAAAATGTCCATCCATTGAACAAGGCTGTGCTTTATTTAAGAGCCTGAAGCAGAAGATGGGGTGTTTGCATCTTTTTAAATAATCAGGCAGTCCTTTGCTTTCAATGTGTGGGTGTGCGTGGGTGTGCATGCTTCTCAGTCAAAAGAACAATAAACTAGAAATATTTTCTGCAAGTGTTACAGAGACTTCAACAGTGAACCAACAGCTGGAGGTGAGGAATTCCACAGGACGTAAATGTTCCTCCTCAAGTTTCATATCTGGACAGTCCAACTGTACAATAAAGAGGGATTTAGAGAATATTCTTTCCATCCCCAACCAGGAAGGGAGTGAAGTGGCACTTCCAAGCAAGTATGAATGAAGGTACATCGAATTGGCCCAGAATTTCAGTGCTTGTAAAACCTCTCCAGCCAGGAGGGCTTTCCATATTCTCTAATTCACAGTTCTGGGAGGTAGTTATTGCAATACCTCCTCCTGTTCCCCCTTCCTTTGGTTCCTCGGCTCCTAATTACACCACTGTGTCTATAATAATACCTTAAATGCCAGCAATATGTTCTCCATTCAGTATTTAAATGTGTATATAGTGCATACGGTGGTAAAGCAAACAGCTGTACCCAGTGCAGAACCATTCAACCTTCTGAACAAATCTGTACAGTAAGTCTCATTTGATTGCACAGGGAGAAAGCTCTGTACCAACCACAAGTATTATTTTTGATGGAGGGCTAGCACTTAGCCTTCGCAAAACCATTGGAACCACTTTTTGGGACATTACATGCAGGCTGTGATGGTGGGTACCCAGCTGTCTCTTCTTTCTAGAAGATAACATTATTGTATTATCATGTGTATTATTTATACCTGAAAACAAGATGAGCCCCAAAGTGTGTTGGAATTTGGATGCTGGCCGTCTTCTCTCTGAAGCTGGCTGTGAATGTTCCAAGGTCCTATTTGAAAGCAGTTGGATTACTGTCCTTGATTAATAGCGGAATCGATCACATCCACAGAGCATAAGCCTTCTTGTTCTTGCCTGATCTTACAAACGTACCAAGCACATGCTTGCTTTAATCACAGACATGGATTGCAAAATAGTGGCATGCAAAGAAAGCACGAAAGAAAGAATGAAAGCAAGCAAGCAAGCAAGCAAGCAAGCAAGCAAGCAAGCAAGCAAGCAAGCAACCAAGAACTTTTGGGGAAAAAACACAACCTACAAACAATATTCAGGCCCACCACAAAAATATAACAAATGTTACGGTCAGCAAAGGACAAAAGGCACCCCCTCACCACTGCAGGAGTATACCGGATACCTTGCAGTTGTGGCCAAGTATATATTGGGACCACAAAACGCAGCATCCACACCAGAATCAAAGAACATGAAAGACACTGCAAACTAAAACAAACAGAAAAATCAGCAGTAGCTGAACATGCCCTGAAACAAGCTGGACATGAAATCCTATTTCAAAAGACAGAAGTAATGGACAACACCAGAAATCATTATATTAGACTACACAGGGAAGCCATTGAAATCCACAAACATCAGCACAGCTTCAACAAAAAAGAAAGTCTAAAACTCAACAAAGCCTGACTCCCAGCACTGAAAAATACAGCCTGCAAAAAGGTCAACAAACTCTACCCAGCCATAAGGACCGGTGATCACTGCACACAAAGGACTAGCTAACAACACCATCAATCACAGTGACATATCATCTCCCCCCTTATCACAACAATACACTCATAACAAAAAACATCCTGATCACCATGATCACCCAATCTCCTGAAAAGGACAAAAAGCTGATCCCACAGTTACAAATACTCAGCTATCCCACACATTACACCAGAACACAGACAAAGTTCTAACTCCTGTCCTCTGAAATCCCCTTGGTCAACCAGCCATTTAAAGGAAAGCCTGCCTGAAGAAAAAGGTCTTTTTCTGCTTGTGGAAGAACAGCAAAGATGGGGCCAGCCTTTCCTCCAGTGGGAGGGAGTTCCAGAGTCTGGGAGCAGCAACAGAGAAGGCTTTCTCCTGTGTCACCACCAAATGCTCTTGGTGATGGTGGTGGAACCAAGAGAAAGGCCTCTTCTGATGATATTACTATCCGGTCAGGCTCATAAAGGGTTAGAGGTGTTCCACCAAAACTTAGTCCCACTGAAACAAGGGGCTAGAAAAACACAATGAACATGCCATAATTGACACTTCCCATTGTCCATTTAAGAAAACAGAATCAAGTCAGCACTTCAGATTTTCAGAAGTTGCAGGACTGAGAGGCAGAACTGCACCAAAGGTCAATAAAATGATTGTTTTTAAAAGCACAGCCTCCACGATTTGTTTCCATCGGGAAGAGAACACGGTTAATAGCCACCCACCCAAACTATGCGGTGGCTAGAACCGCGGTATAATCCAGTCTTGTTAACTCATGTAGATGAGATGTTCCTTCCAACCTGCCATGTGTAAGACGAAAGTAAAGATAGTCATTTCTAGTGTACAACTAAAAAAAAAAAGGTCAAAAAAGTTCATTCATAACTTTTAAAATATCCAGCGCCATCTCTAGATGCTGCTGGTTTATGGGGAACTCATTGGTCATGCTGTTCATTATTCATATATATAAAAACTTAATTATTGTCATGGGGAATATATTAAATATGACTCACTTTTACTGCAGGATCGATTTCCTCCTGACCTCTGAATAAATATTGATCTCAGTGATCTTTAAATGTAGTGCAAGGGTTATTATATTAATGGCATATTAATAGGAAGTAGCCCTGACCGTGCAATACTAATATATTTGCATTGTTAGGTCCCCTCATCTCACCCAAAAAAAGATGTCGAGAGAGGCTGAAGAGTCTTTGCCTGAGGAGAAATTGGGAAGCGCTTGCATCTTAATGAGGCATAAGCCATTTTTCTCTGGCTTATCCTAAAACATTGTCGATGGACTGGCCAAGATATTATTAACTGATATCTTGAGAGCAGGGTTGTGTGTGTGTGTGATCTGATTCTGCTAATAGGCTCCTGTTTGGAGAGAGATCCTAGGCCATGGCTTTGCATGCATGGGGCACTGTAGTATCCCATACAGTACTTTTGATGGGAGACCTCTATGTATCTGTCTTCATTCAACTAGGCATCAAGGAAAGAATTTTCTGTTAAGTGCTAAATTTCCTGCCCATACAGCGGCTCCTCCATCCTTAGTTCATGTCAGAAGCTGATCACTGGCCCATGTGGCAAATAATTAGCGGGCATAGGGAAATAAGCAGGTGGATTAGTAGGGTTTCCCCCCTTCTTTTCTAAAGCAAAAAAGCAACATGTGCCACTTATATACCACCCCATAGTGCTTAAAGTACAGTGGTGCCTCGACTTATGAACTTAATCCGTTCCGGAATGGTGTTCGTAGGTCGAAATGCTCGTAAGTCGAAGCACCATTTCCCATTGAAATGCACGGGAACAGGATTAATCCGTTCCAGCATTTCAAAAAAATACCAAAAAATATACAAAGCACACAGAAAGCCCCATCGGAAGGCGCTGGGGCTTTAAAAACAACAACAGCCAAAAATAAACAGAGCAAGCCCCACGCTGGGACTGCAAACAACAACAACACAGCACAGAAACATAACCCTCCTCAGCCGAAACCCACCCTGCAAAACCCACCCAGAAGTTTCTAAAAAGGAAAAAGCAGCACCTTACCAGGCAGACCGATGCCTCCTCCGATGGCACTCACTCCCCGGCGGGGAGCCTCCTCCTGCGCCGCCGCCGCACGCCCTGTCCATGGAGGAGCCCCTCCGACCCGCGCGCCTCAGCCCAGCCCAGCACCTTCGGCCGCCCTTACTCATGAGTAGACCCACACCTTCGGCGGCCCTTACTCATGAGTAGACCCGCACCAGGGATGGGCAGGGAGTGCACTGGCTTCCTGCACCCCGCGGAGATCCGGAGCTGCCCCCGCCTCTCCTTCCTCCTCCTGCATGGCAGGAGTAAAAAAGTTCCCTGACCCCCTGCTCTAACCGTTGGGGTGAAAGAGCTACAAAGAAGCAGCCTCTTCGCCACCAACGGTTTGAATTTCCCACCTTTTCCCCCTGCCTTTTTCTGTTCCTACCTCGAAGCTCCGCTCGCAAGTCGAAGCAAAATTTTGCGAGCGGAGCTGTTCGTAAGTCGAAATGTTCGTAGGTAGGGGCGTTCGTAAGTCGAGGCACCACTGTACTCTCTCTGTGGTTTACAATTTAATTATACAAGCTACACATTGCTCCCTCCCGTGAAGGGGCAGAGGAAGTTAAAAAATAGATACACTGTATCAGGGCATCACTGATGTGCTACATCACTTATTTAAAAAAGAAAAGAAAAACAAAATTTCCTCCTAGAAGCTGCCCACAGGCAAATCCACTGCTGACCAATATTTGAATCAAAAGGGAACAACTTTACCAGCATCAAAAAAGTAGAAACCCCTGACAGGGACCCAGAAAGATGCAGGTAGGAACAACCGAGGGAGGGGGGAGCTGATTTGCTCTAGCAAAGACGTCATCTGATCACCGGCTTTAGGGGGTGAAGCAGCTGGTCCCTATAGCAGACCAAACAGTGGGCTGAAGGCCCATGTAGTCACCCTCTAAATCTCCTAACCAGAGATAGAAAGCAAAATTTCTATACACTGTTTTGCCCAGCTGCTCTGAAAGAGAAGTCTTTTTTGTGTGTGTTTAGCCAATGAGTGAGACCATAAACAATTTGACTGATGGAAACTTTACAATGCCCATTTTCAGTGCCGGGTAAATGTTGAGATTTGGGGAAACTTTATTCCAACTGGTTTGCAGATAGAAAGAATTTTGATTTTCAGAGCTGTCTGCAAACACATACATCCATGGAGCTCGAGAAATAAATGGTGAATGGGCGTGCAGCAGAACAAAAATATAGGCGGAAGCCCAGACAATGTTATGGAGCCCTGGAATATGTTTCTTGGTTTACAATTCCTGTGCTGGCTGTGGGGTGCTGTAGTCCGAAAAAGGACTTTTCCAGTCTCTGATGTTATAAATATTACTACACTTCCAGTAAAACCAAAACCAAAATAAAACCTGGGTTCCATTTTATCATATACAGATCTGAGATCTTAGGTAGGTGTTAGCTGGAGAAGAGCAGTAGGTGGAAATGCAAGAGGAAAGGGCAGATATAAACATTGAGGTTATGCTTGTATCAACCCTACTCATTATGTTACTTTTGAACCTTGACTCCATTACGTCCTTGGTATCCTCCTTACACTCTACTTCCCCAAAATGGTAGCCAATTATAATAATTTTGTCCTGTGAAGTCAATTCTGACTTATGGCAACCCTGACCAGGGTTTTCTAGGTAGAGAATACATGTAAGTGGTTTATTGTTCCCTTCTTCTGGGGGTGCCCTGGGACTGTGCAGCTTATCCATGGCTACACAAGTTGGTTCTTCCCCCCAAGAGGCACAATGGAAGAATCAAAGTTCCAGCTTCTAGATCTGCAGCCAGCTACCTAAACCACTGAGCTATCCAGTTATAGACAACTAAATTACTTGTAATTTCTTTGGGTCCTAGATCAAATCAAGACTGAACTATCTCTGGAAGCAAAAATGTTAAAACTGAAGTTGTCCTACTGTGGGCACATCATGAGAAGACAGGATTCTCTGGAAAAAACACAATGCTGGGAACGGTGGAAGGCAGCAGGAAAACAGAAAAACCAAATATGAGATGGATTGACTCCCTAAAGGAACCACAAGCATGAGTTTGTAAGAACTGAGCAGGGCAGTTGAAGGCAGGACATTTTAGAGATTGCTCATTCATGGGGTTGCCATACATTGAGGCACATAACAACAACAACAAACGTTGGACACATCATAAGAAGGCAAGGTTCACTGGAAAAGACAATAATGGCAGAAAAAGTTGAAGGCAGTAGGAAAAGAAGATCAAATTTGAGATGGGGGGTTGCCTCCAAAAAGGAAGCCACAAGCTTGAGCTTACAAGAAACTACTTGTAATGTGTTACTTTCAAGGGCTGACCATGGGGCATGTTTACATGGTGTGCACTAGTTGCTGGCTCATAAGTTCTTGGCTCTTTTAATATACACATGCAGAGCACCTGTCAGAAGAGTGGAGGGAGGAGGGTTGCTCCCATGTATATAACATGAACCTAATCAAACAATTGATTTGTGCCTTTAGTTATTCTATACAAATTCCGTAACATTTCACAGCCTTTGGATGGGGGAGGATGAGCAGAAGGCCACTCTCTGAATTCCTGTTTGTGTTATTACCATCTAATGAATTTGGTCCTACAGCAGGTGTCAAATCATATCCGTCGGTTTGCAATCGACTCTGAATGGAAGATGTATTGCTCCTGCAAATGAATCTAATATGAGTCTAATGAGCAGTAATGAGCAACTGTTTTGTCATTATTGAGGCAACCACTGTGATACTAATAAACTCTCGTTTCAGTTCTTTAGAGGAAAGCAGTGGCCAGGATTTATAATGTGGCCTTAATGTCCCCGAAGCCTGAGGCAAAAGAGCGCAGTGAAAGCCCCCAAAACTGAGCGTAATTTAGTCATTTTCGATCCAACGGTCCTCTTATTTTGCCTTATTAAAATGAAGCTGGCTTTATGCCTCTGAAGCATTCTCTGCCTTGAAAGGGAAAGATGAAGAATGATTGTCTATTAAAGGAACATAAAGTTAAAGAGATGGGCATTCTGCCTTAATTTCGTTTAATGTAAATATAATAATTGTCTGCCGCTATACTCAATGGTCCTTTCATAGCCGTAAAAGCGACAGTGCAAGTGAGTTTCAGAGTAGGACTTTTAAAGTTTGTCAAGTCACATGGCAGAGTCTAAACGGAAGGTGTTGCATAGGTTTGGAAAAGCAAGGGCAATGGCCAGAGCCAGACACCAATTCCCCTTGGTCACAACTCAACTCTTACTGCTAAATGATAGGCAGATTATATATTTATTTAGTCTATTTAAATAATTTTACTCCACCTTTCTCCTTAAAAAGGACCCAAGGACAGTTTATATCACCATAAGACAGTATTTAAGCTAAAAACAGGGACTAGACAGATACTAAAAAGGATGAAACAAATACCATATTAAAAAGCATAATCAACTCCAAAACACATTCAAGGCAATAAGGCACAACAATCTGTTTAACAAACCCCACGCAGGCAGCCACTCGCTGAAGGAAAGCTTGCCTGAAGAGAAAGGTCTTTGCCTGCTTGTGGAATGGCAGCCTGGCTTCCTGTGGGAAGGAGTTCCACAGTCTGGGTGCAGCGAGAGAGAAGACCCTCTCCCATGTCCCCAAGAAATGCACCTGTAAAGGTGGTGGGACTGAGAGAAAGGCCTCTCCTGATGATCTTAACACTTGGGCAGGCTCATAAAGGGAGATGTGGTCCTTGAGATAGCTTGGATCCAATCCATTTAGGGCTTTATAGGTTATATGAAATGTCTTTCTTTGGTAGTTGTAGATTTTTCAGGCTGTTTGGCTGTGTTCTAGAGGTTTTTCTTCCTAACGTTTCACCAGTCTCTGTGACCGGCATCTTCAGAGGACAGGAGTCAGAACTCTGTCTGTGCTCTGGTGCAGTTTGTGGGATAGTTGAGTATTTATAGCTGTAACACCAGCAATCATTATGTTAGACTTTATGAGTAGACTCTGTCTAAAAGGGCGGGATAAAAATCAAATCAAATCAAATAAATAAATAAATAAATAGACTGCACAGGGAAGCCATTGAAATCCACAAACACCAGCAGAGCTTCAACAAAAAAGAAGAAATTCTAAAACTCAACAAAGCCTGGCTCCCAGCACTGAAAAATACAGCTTGCAAAAGGTCAATGAACTCTACCCAGCCACAAGGACTGGTGATCACTGCACACAAAAGACCAGCTAATGACAACCATCAATCACAGTGACAGATCATCTCTCCCTCTTATCACAACAATACACCCACAACAAAAAACACGCTGATCACCATAATCACCCAATCTCCTGAAAAGGACAAAAGCTGATCCCACAGCTATAACTACTCAACTATCCCACAAACTGCACCAGAGTACAGACAGAGTTCTGACTCCTGTCCTCTGAAGGCCACAGAGACTGGCGAAACGTTAGGAAGAAAAACCTTAAGAACACGGCCAAACAGCCCGAAAAACCTACAACAACCAAACTGTTTTATGTCTGACTGTATCAATGGCTTTAGAAAAAGTCAAGTATGCACTATCTTTAGCATTCTGGGGGACTGTACACACTGATCCCTGAGCCTTGGGTGTACGTCCTCCCTTTCTTTCTTCTAAAAAGGGGTTTTATTCTCACTAAATAAATAAAACATTTTAATAAAGAATGAAGAATTCTTGTTAGTAAGGGAGGGAAAAAAATCCTCTAAAGGTGGGTTTGAGAATGGAAGAAAGCTTTTTATTTCAGTCCACAAGCATCTCATTGCTCCCTTCTAGATCCTTCCTCATCCCGAGGAACACAGAGATTGGCCTGTAGGCTGTGGTCACACTAGTGATTTGAATGGATTTCTGTTTAGATTTTTCAAAAATCAAGTTCAAGTCATGTGATATTTAAATCAGAGGCTGTGTTCACCTGGACTGAATGGAAATTGATTGATTTCTGGTGATTTAAACCCGTTTTGGTATCTACGTCACTGAAATCGACTCATTTCCACAAAAGCTCATTGAATGGAATTGATTTTAGAAGTGAAGTATTTTTTTTAAAAAACTGCTGGCCAGTTGGGAAAAAAATTCACTTTGCTGGCCATATGAATCGATGTCACCCTTGTGTTGTGTGAACGTTGAAATCTAAACCAATTTAAACAATGTTTAAATGTAGTTCTTCTTGTTGGTGTGAAAACAGCCTGAGTCAAGCCTTCATCTAATTTCTCCCTCAAATGTTCCTTGGTAGAATGATTGTAGATGGAGGCAGTACTGGAAAGGGAGGGTCGATTACCCATGATGCTGGACAGACAGTGGGAATCAAACACACACACAAACATACACACACACACACATCCTCTCTAATGTGTTATGTGCTCTCAAATCAGTACTGACTGTCATCAACTTTCATAGGGCTTTCAAGGTAAGTGAAATATTTAATATGTGGTTTTAGCAGTTTCACCATCCAGTGACTTTCTATGGCTGAGCAGGGATTCGAACCCAGTTCTCTTGAGTCCTAGTCCATCACTCTATCCACTTCACCACACTGGATACTCTGCACTACACAGTGATGTAGCAAAACAGAAAAGCTGCTGAGGGAAGACATTCTTATACAGTGGTGCCTCGATTTACGAACGTCCCTACTTACGAACATTTTGAGTTACGAACAGCTCCTGCCGCAAAATTTTGCTTCTACTTGCGACCGGAGATTCCACTTACGAACAGAAAAAGGCAGGGGAAAAAGGCGGGAAATTCAAATTGCTAACTGTAGGTGGCGAAAGAGGCTGCTTCTTTGTAGCTCTTTCGCCCCAGCAGTTAGAGAGTGTGCGTCGGAGGAGGCTTGGGACTGCCTCCTTCTGCTTCTGAGTGAGTGTGTGTGTGTGTTTGCAAGGAGGCTTTGGGCTGCCTGGTAAGGTAAGGTGCTGTTTTCTGCTTTTTAAAAACTGTTCTGGGTGTTCTTGCAGCGTGGTTTTGAGTTGGGGGGGGTTATGTTTCTGTGCTGTGATGGGTCTTGGGGGGTTTGTTTGCTTTTTTGGTTCCCCCTCCATTTCCGATGGATCTTGGGTTGTTTTTTTTTTTTTTTTTTGAGTGTTTTTCCCATTTCCGATGGGTCTTGGGGGTTTTGTTTGCTTTTTGGGTTTTTTCCCCCCATTTCTGATGGGTCTTGGGGGGTTTGTTTGTTTTTTGGCTTTCCCCCCCATTTCCGATGGGTCTTGGGGGGGTTGGTTGCTTTTTTGGCTTCCCCCCCATTTCCAATGGGTCTTGGGGGATTTGGTTGCTTTTTGGGGGTTTTTTCCCCATTTCCAATGGGTCTTGGGGGGTTTGTTTGGTTTTTGGCTCCCCCCCCCATTTCCGATGGGTCTTGGGGAGTTTGGTTGCTTTTTGGTTTTTTTTCCCCCATTTCCGATGGGTCCTGCATGCTTCCCTTGCTTTTTCCTTTGTTTTCGTTGCATTTCCGACCTGCCCTCTTTGTTCTCTGTGCATTTCTGATCTGCTCCGTTTGTTTTCTGTGCATTTCCAATGGGTCTTGCACACTTGATTGCTTTTCTCCCCCCCCCCTTCGGCCGGAAGGGATTAATCGCGTTTCCAATGAGTCTTGCAGTGATTTTTTTGGGGGTGTGTGTGATTTTTTTCTTCGGCCGGAACAGATTAATCGCATTTCAATGCATTCCTATGGGAAATGGTGCTTCGACTTACGACCATTTCGAGTTATGTCCATCTTCTGGAACAGATTATGGTCGTAAGTCGAGGCACCACTGTACATGGGTTTACTATGACCTGAGTCTATAAGTCGTATAAAATTTTGAAAAGTTCCCTTGAAGAAGTAATTAGTTACACTTGTAGTAGTAAGGCCTCTAAAATATTAAATACCTGTTATAGTTACTTGTAAATTTAGACAAATAAGTAACTTAGACAAACTTTTCTGTTTGTTTAAAGTAACTAAATATTTAGTTTTTAGGTGTTTTTAAACACATTTCAATGCTACAAACAATTTTCATTTGGATGGACAAATTTCATTTGGTAAAAGTCAGTTACCTACACAGCAGTTCAAAATTTCATGAGTCAGGAGAGTAACCAATGAAGAAATACTAAATTGAATGACTGAAGGACAAGAAATTGTAAAAACATATGGAATGCAGACAGCTGGAATATCTCTGTCCTATAATAAGAAATGTTGGGAAAGTGTTAAGGCAAGAGGAGAAGGGGACGACAGAGGACGAGATGGTTGGACAGTGTCATCAAAGTGACCAACATGAATTTGACCCAACTCTGGGAGGCAGTGGAAGACAGGAGGGCCTGGCGTGCTCTGGTCCATGGGGTCACGAAGAGTCAGACACGACTTAACGACTAAACAACAATAATAAGAAATAAAATGTATGGATAGTTACACTTTATTATTCAAGAATCCGTTTCCAGAGGAAAGGTTTTGAATTTCTGGTTAAAATTCCTTCCCCCGCCCCTTTTTTTAAGCTATGCTGTGGAAGTACAGAGATTCACAGAGCAAAATGGCTTCAAGTTCCCCAGATAGTCCACCCCTTTTTCATTAACTTGCACTTAAAATCTCAATAACTCACTCTGCGACATTCATAAGAGAAATAATAAAAATGTTGCATTACTTACAGTTGTGAGCAGATCAACAGCAAACTAGCAAACACTGCTTCCAACAGGTTAAAAGGAGGGAAAAGGAAACACTCAGGAAAGAGGCAGGGCGCTCTTTGAATTCAGAAGCTGGAGGAAACCATTGGTTAATGCTAGATAGACTGACAGTCACCCCAGCCCAGAAAAATCTCTCCCAGTCACTCAAATCACAGACAGCATGTGAGGTTGCAAATAAAACTCCAACACAAAGTAGGAGAGGAAAGAGAGGAATATATTGCCTGAGGACCTGAGAATCTGGTTTGGATGCAATTTAACATATATATATTTTTAGCGCTTGTGCATCCAGCATTGAAATAGCCATGATGTCTATCTTCTGGGAGGAGGAGAAGAAAAGGCTGCATCTTATGTGAAAAACTGACAGCCTATTTGTTTTTGATGATGCTATTGCTCTATGGAGAGAGAGCTAGATGATATAAACCATGTCATTCCCACATCTCTGTCCACTAGATATTACTTCTTGATGCCAAACAAAAGACAGGGCATGTTTGTCTGTCTTGTGATCTCCATGGCTGGTCTGAGGGGATTCAAGCCAAAGACAACAAACCATGTTTTCCAAGGGGTCAAAGTTCAAGGCCTGACTGGTCCAAGCCACCAGAGTAAAAAAGATCATATTGAGCAGAATCATTTGTTACAGGCACTTTATGTGGCAGAGATCTATAACTGTGACAATGATTGTGTGATTGTATGCTATTTGCTCACTTATTTTAAAGATCAAAGTTGACGGGTGGTAACAATCTGTACAGCCTGCCTCAGGAAGTCCTGTGGGTGCATTTGAAATTATTGTTATTTCTCTTCATGTTCTTTCTTTTTGACAGGAAATTCCATGTTGGCTTCAAATGTTTGTGTTTGATGAAACTGTGGCAGATCACCTTTATCCATTATATCATTTTTCTTCACCCACAAGGTCATTAAGTGATTGTAATATTATGGCACTTGAGGAGAGCTTTGTGGATACCCCAGATTGCCAGAAAAGTGAACAAGTGGATCCTAGATCAAATCAAGCCTGAACTGTCTCTGGAGGCAAAAATGTTGAAATGAAGGCTATCCTACTTCGGGCACATCATGAGAAGGCAGGATTCTTTGAAAAAGACAATAATGTTGGGAAAGGCTGAAGGCAGCAGGAAAAGAGGAAGACCAAATACGAGATGGACTAACTCCCTAAAGTAGCCACAGGCTTGAGTTTACAAGAGTTGAACAGGGCAGTTGAGTACAAGAGATTTTGGAAATCGCTCATTTGTACGGTCACTATATGTCAGAGGTGGCACATAACAATAACAGCAACAATATTATGATGATGTCTGCAGTAGAATTTTACCATCAACTTGCAGTCAGCTATTTTTGATGGTATGTATGTGAGCTCCAAACACTCCTCTTTGCATTGGACCACGTATACTATATTGCTCCTGTTGTGTTTTGGTGTCCCATCTTTTGGATGGACGAGTCTCTGCCTTAGTGTGTTTTGGGTTTGAAGTATGTGGTGTTTACCAAAAAATCATTTTGAGCTTTTCAGACACACCCGCCATATAAGGAATGACCAGGTTCTTCTGTCTGCTCTGGATTTCAGACTGTTCCATTATCCTGCTGGGTTGGGACATATCCTTGTTAAAGGCCCATTTTGGATATTCACAGGCCTTAAGGGTGGTCAGTGGTTTAGGTCTCTGACTGTGGAAGCAGAGGTTGGGAGTTCAATTCCCCACTTTGCCTCCTTGAGAGGGGCTGGACACGATGATCCATAGGGTTCTTCCCAACTCTGCAGTTCAAAGGTGATGATGATGATGATGATGAAACTCGTTAGCACGACAAGATTCCTTATTAGATTTTTTTTGTGGCAAGAGGCAAAACAGCTTTTATGAATGCCCCTCCTTAAAGGGTGCTGTTCCACTAGGGGAAGGTGCCAACTTTAGTTCCCAAATTCCACCACCCTTTGAACCCTAGGCTGGGTGAAACCTAGAAGGTGCATGAATGGGCAACTATGGGCAAGCTTCTAACCCTAGATTTCCACTTATTCCCTTAAGTTGGGCTAAAATACTGTTGGCTGTGTACTTTAAGCCTTGCACACCAGCCTGACCAGGTAGGACACCGAAAGAACAAAAATAGCCAACATAGCCCTGTGGTTAAGGCACTTTCTTTAGACACTCAAACCCTTGTTCCCCCAAGGATCACACTTGGCTAAAATATAAAATAAGGTTTATTCAAAAAAGAGTAAAAAATTATAAAACATAAGATATTCAAAAGAATTACAAATTGTATTGTTAAAATGCCAAGCCTCTAAGGATTAGATGAGTTTCTGAAAGCAATTCCCCAATAAAACAATAAAAGTCTAGCTAACGAGAGTATAATGGATTTTCTACTTAATTACCATGCTATTCTAAGAAACCATTGCTAAGTCTCCTAAGTTAAATAAATAAATAAATAAATAAATAAATAATCAATCAATCAATCAATCAATGAAGGCTGTAAAACTTGTCACTCCCTCTTCCTCTTTCTTCTACAACTCTCTTACACACTTAGCCCCCCTTTCTATAACTTAAATCAAAGTCGCTACATCTGACGGTACCCAATCAGCATAAAGTCCTTTGTTCGCAAGTCCATGCCCAACTCGTAACTTTCCAAAGTCCAGTCTCCTGTTCCCAGGCTGGTAAGCAATTAGGATGGGATCCAGTGTTTATCAGTCTTGGTCTGCAAACTTGAAGTGGTCTTCTGGAAGCCAAAACAATAGCCTGCTTCTCAGGATGGGCCATGACACCTGTGCAACTCTGAAAAACAAGTACTACAAAACCCATATCCTCTGGAAATTTGGGAGGAAGTGAAACTCCCAGAATTCCCCAGCCAACTGACTCTGGGTTTCTGAGAGTTTCATTCAAAAAAATGTTATTTTTCCAGGCTTATCTGGAATGATAAACCTCTATCTCTTATAGTGGTGATTTGACTCATGACATTTGCCAGGGATAAAACGGATTACTAACAAAACACAACTTTCCATTGTATTTCAAAATGATCTCAATCATAGTCATTTGTTTTAGTTATTCTTTGCTTGCATGTTGTCTCCCCAATGCCAAACAGAAACGTCCATTCTAATTTATCAAATGCTTTCAAGACACATTTAAAAACTACAACACCCAAACCACCACAACAAATGAGGGTTTGGGGATTTTTTTTGTTTGTTTTGGTGAAGTGATATTCAGAAGCTTGAAGGTTGAGTCTGCAGTCTGTTTGTGCCTGATAAAGACAAATACATCGGATTCAATATAGTGGGCACTCATTGTGTCAGGCAAAGGCCTGGGTCCTGTTGAGGAAGCACAGAGCAGAAGGCTTTGAGATCGAGTATTGAATGTATTTATTTACGGTCGAAGACCAAGCATATTGCACAATATAAAAGAATTAAACAATGAAACAATAAAATAATACAAAACTCACAGCATACATTATACCAAGCAATAGCTCATCACAGACGTCTACGTTGGCTTGGGCATGTCATGAGAATGGCTGACGGTCAGATTCCAAAAGATCTCCTGTATGGAGAATCAGTGCAGGGAAAGTGCCCCAGAGGGAGACCACAGCTGCGATACAAGGAGATCTGCAAGCGGGATCTGAAGGCCTTAGGAATCAACCTCCACAGATGGGAAACTTTGACCTCTGACCGTTCAGCCTGGAGGCAGACGGTGCAGCATGGCCTCTCCCAATTTGAAGAGACACTTGTCCAGCAGGCCGAGGCAAAGAGGCAGTCCCGAAACCAGCAAAATCAGGGAGCTGCACAGTGGACAGATTGTATTTGTCCTCAGTGTGGAAGGGATTGTCACTCTCGAATTGGCCTTCTCAGCCACACTAGACGCTGTTCCAAGACCTCTATTCAGAGCACATTACCATAGTCTCTCGAGACTGAAGGATGCCTACAAAGCCCTTTTTAAAATGGCTGGCTTATTTCCCTAAAGCTTGCCTGAGAAGAAAGGTTTTTGCTTGATGACCAAAGAACACAGAGAAGGTTAACTTTGCTTCCTTTAGACCGAAAGTCCACAGCTTGAAAGAGGACATACTAAAGCCCAGTCCCACATCCCCACCAGACATGCCTGATGGTCATGGGGTGAACAGAAGAGCCTTTCCAGAAGCTCTCAAAACCCAGAGACATTTATATAGGGAGACACAATCCTTCAGATGGTCTGGATGAAAACTGTATAGAGCTTTACCAGCGCTTGGGTAAAATGCTGATATGACTGGGCTTCACCACTCATTGTCAGCTCTTTGAATTGTTTTCAGAAGTGGACTGATGATAGTCAGTGAAACTGTTGCAATGAAGAATTTTTGTTCTTCCTGTAACCTTCGTTGGTCAGTAGCCTGGCTGAAGCATATTAGAGGGCATTACATTAGTCCAGTTGGGATGTCACTAGATCAAATATCTTAAGGAATAGCACACAAGCTTCAGTTGTGCAAGCAAGCTTCCAGCCACCTTCAAAACCTGGATATTCACAGTCAGGGATGAATCCAGATATATACCCAACTTGAGAAGCTGAATTTCCAGAAGAAAGGTTGCTCCATCCATCATAGGTTGCATTCCTATCCCTTCATCTTCTTTTTGACTGATTAGGAGCACCTCTGCCTAGTGTGGATTAAACTTCAATTTGTTCACCACGTATAGTCCATTATGGACACCAGACATTGGTTTACAATCCAAGCAGTTTCCTCATAGTTAGGTGGGAGGGAGAGATAGCATTGGAGGCCATCAAGATACTAGTGGACAACCTTGTTAAGCGGTTTCATGTACATGCTAAACAGAGCAGGGAATCCCACAACCCAAGACTAGGGTCTTCCAACATCAGCTTCTAAATGTGTCTCTCCAGAAATTAATGGAGCCACTATATAATAGCACCTCCATCCAGTAGAAGTGGTCCAGAAGAATACCATGAATGATAACATCAAAAGACACTAAGAAGCCAAGCAGCACCAATAGGGACACACTCCCCTGCCCTATTTCGGGCATATGTTTTGACCTAAGGCAACCAAAGCCGGGCCTGAAACCAGTCTGAAACAGATCTAGATAATTGTCATGAATTCAGCCGAAGAAGATCTGGAATCTGAGGGGTTAATTACAGCTGAGGAAAATGCTGGGCAATTAGAAGCACAGACAGCTGAATCACCACCAGATTCTCCTCCCCTAGTAGCCAGAGTGAGGAATAAGCTTCGGCAAAGACTTATGACATGAAGGTCAGAGGCTGGCATGAATGCTTCCCACAGGAACATCAGGTCAACCAGTCCTGAGTTTTAACAGGATGGAAGGCTTCTAGGAGTTTGATGACTGTTTTTGCTATATAATCTGCACCTAGAAGGCTTGGAAGCAACAAGTCCATTCTCTGGCTCGTGTCCATGTTCCTGCTATCTTGACCCTTGCTTACTTGACCCTTGGCTCTTGGACTCTGACTTCTGACTACGGTTTGTGTTTTGGCTTTGACAATTTGGCATCTGTTTTGTATCTCCTGGACTTCTGACTTTGGACTGACTTATTGGACTTTCGCCTGCTGTATCCCCTGGAAACGTGACAATAATCCATCTTGCCCAAGAACTTTTGGAGTTGAAAAGCCACCACATTCCTCAGTGCCTTGTCCAAGAATGCAAAAAAAGCAAAGTGTGCTGCTTATATACCCCCCATAGCACTTAAAATACTCTCTGGGTGGTTTACAAGTTAATTATGCAGGCTACACATCCCCCCCCCCAGCGAGCTGGGTACTCATTTTACCAACCTTGGAAGGACAGAAGGCTGAGTCAGCCTTGAGCCAGTGACCTGGGATTGAACCCTGGGTCATGAGCACAGTTTTGGCTGCAGTACCGCAGTTCAACCACTGTGCCACAAGACTCCTGCAATATGGCAGATCGCCTGCTGGTTATCCAGAACTGTGAGGTTCGGGGAGGGAATTTTCTGTATCGTTTCTTATAGGCGGACTGGTAAATTGCACAAATGGAGAAAGTCCATCATCACTCTTCTTCCCCACTTAGCCATCCCACCTCCCGGCCACATTGATGAGTCCAAAAATGCTAGGATCTAGCATACTGTACATGCTGGGTTTGTCCTCTCCACAATGATTCCGTCCACAACCTCTACCTGCAAAAGTGGAAATGTATTAATTATCAGGAGCCAAAGTCACTTCCTCTTTGCAACACTTTGTGCTAGCCCACAAATACCTCAAAGATGGTGTATATGCCTGGTGCAAATCATAGAGATTTTAACAGCAGCAGTAGGAACAACAACAACAACACAGTTCTTCATCTCATTTCTCCCTGAGGGCTTTCAAATTCCTCATCAAGAACTCTTCCTGACTCTTCTCACATTGGGAAAGCCTAAATCAATAAAGATGAGAAGTCTAGTGAATATTCTAAACTTCCTTACTGGTGAGTCCTCTACTTTTTAAGGCATCCGTGACCAAATTATCTCACTGCACTACTTTTCTGTCCAGCTGTATCAGGCATGGGGACACCCAAAGTGTGAGGGCCATCATCTTAAGCAGCCTCCCTTCTAGCCTCCCTTGTGTCCTTTCATGTCTTAATCCTAAAAGTAAGATCAATGGAGTGGGAGTTACCATAGAGGTAGGAACAGAGAAATATTTGTTAAGCCTCCACACTTCAGAATATCATAGAATCATAGAAAAGCTGAATTGTAAGGGACCCATAAGGCCATCAAGTCCAACCCTCTGCTCAATGTAAGACTCTAAATAGAAGCACATCTGACAGACGGCCATCTAAGTTTTTCTTGAATGCCTCAGCAGTGGAGCGCTCACCACCTTCCGAGGTAATTGGTTCCATTGCTGTACTGCTCTAAGAGGTTCCCCCCCCTGATATTCCAGAAAACAAGGAAGCTAGCGCTCAGTTGTGACACATTCTTTACACCAGAGGTTTAGACTCATTTCATTGTATCATCATAATCAACCGCAGTAACAGTAGTTGTCGTTGCGTGCCAACAAGTTCCTTCCGACTCTTGGAGACCTTATGAATTTGTGACGTCCCAAAGGTCGTTAACACCTCCACTCAGGTCTTTCAAAGCCGTCACAATTGGCGTAGCATCACTGTTATGTCTCATCCTTGTGCTCCACATGTTCTGAAGGCGAGATCTGTACACGTGTAGACGCACCCCTCATACACAGACAGACACACACACCAGTTGAACAATACTGACAACACACAAAAACCCCAGACTGACAGGAAAAAGCAAGCCCTCCTCTCCTTCCTCCCTGGCCACTTTCCTTCCCCCTGTAAAGATTCTCAAGTCACACACAATCCATTTGTTCTGCTCCAGCTCTTTGTGAACTAATTGGCTCTCCTAGAGGGGCAGGTAATTGTACTTGACTACACAAGCTGTCCTCAAGCTTCCATGGAAAGCTCCAGTAAGCTTGCAGCCTTTTCTGCCATCAAGGATTTTACAGGTCAGGCATCCGATCGATACAGCTAAAAGCAGCAGGGACTGTAATGTCGACAGCAGGTTTCAGAAAACACTGCAAATGCCAGTTTGTCCCCCTACTTCATGCGGAAGCTCAAGACAGCTTAATTAACCCTTGGAAAATACAATTTATCCAGAGGCTCTTTGGGCCCAGACGAGGCCTTACGGAGGAAACTGATAGCAAAGATACCAGCACTGGCAGCTCCGAATTTCACACATCCGTGTGGTCCTCCCTCCCCTTTTCCTGCTGTCTTGCTTAGAAAGCAACAAGGGTACAGTTTTGGGCAGGCTAGTTTGTGTCATCCCAAAGAAGGGGGACAACACGAGGCCACCCGTGAGGGTGTTTTGTTGGCTCTCATGTGTGATTTCTGCCGGAGAGGGGTTCATCAGGGGCTTTCGACGCTCATGCCATGCAGTGTGTGAGAGTATGTACATCTGTGTGTTCATGTGTGAGTAAAGTAAGTCTATATGTGTGTGTGAGTGAGTGAAAGAAGGAAACGTAGGTCTCAAGTCTTCCTTGACCTCTTGGAAAGATGTTCTCTTTGCAGTTCTCTATTTTTACTGTCTTTTTAATACCGACTTGCTATGAAAAGAGCAGACAGGGTAATTTTCTGTCTCCTCAGTTACCTATATTTTAGAAGGCAAAGGAACTCACCAGGGGCAACAGACCAACAACTAGTTAGTTCGTTGTATGGTGCGATATTCAAATACAAGTCTCCAAAGACAGACCAAGAAGAGAAATGGCCTTTTCTTCTTCCTTTTCTTCCCCTCTTGCCTAGCTCCCTTCAAGCAAAGATAAACATTTCTCTTCTTTGTCATCTTCTCTGAAGACCATGTATAAATCTAATTGCAACCTTTAAACGCACACATACAGACAGAGGTTCAAGTGGAGAGGACAAATTAAAGGTTCCTGGCACTAATGGGCGATGCCACATGTAGATTCAGCCCACCGACTCTGCTTGTCTTGGATTATCCTGTCAGGGATTTTCCAATGTTTGACTTACTATGTTTTAAATTCTATTCTTTTTAATATTGTGAACAATTTTTGATTTGTTGATTCGTTGGGCTGTAAAATGGCCCCCAAGGCACCTGGAGACGCCAAAATCTCAGGGAAGATTCCCCTGACTGTCCTCTAGATTGGGGTTCCCCAAGCCAGCTCCTAAAGGGCAATTTCTTGGGGGACCCTCTTTGTGGGTGCATAACTTGGATTTATGAAACCCAATCTTCACCAAACATGGAGGGGTTGTTAGAGAAGAGACATGGGAAACTTCTCTGAGATTTTGGTATGTCTAGCTGCCTGGAGGGAACTTTCCTGGGGGGCCTTCTTTGTGGGTGTATAACTCAGACATCTGGAACCCAAACTTAACCAAACCTGCAGACCATGTAGGGGAGAGTTAGAGGAAGAATCCCTGTTAATTTGGTGCTTCTAGTTGTTGTTGGGGATTTTATAGGGTTTTAAAGAAAAAATGAATTAACACGTCCATTTATTGATTCATCAGAAAAAAGCATAAATTCATAATTTGTGATAAATCAACCTTGTTGAATCATGAATCAAAATGACTCACCATTTTTCTGATTCGTGCCCATTTCTGATCATTAGTTAAGAATCTCTGACTACCTTTGAAGCTTATAAGATGGCTCTGCTTAGTTAGGAAAGAATGTGGGTATAGAAAATACAACAGATTCAACATAACTGTTGTAGTGTTTTACATTTAAGAATGGCCTACGAAACCTTGGCTATTATTGAGACCATTGAGATGGGTTTTAAGCTATGGTTTTACATATATATAAAACCATAGCTTAAAACCTGAACCGGGAGGCAGTGGAAGACAGGAGGGCCTGGCGTGCTCTGGTCCATGGGGTCACGAAGAGTCGGACAAGACTTAACGATTTAACCAGAAATATCTAAGCTTTCTCTTTCTTTCTCTGGATTCTTGTTCTGTAATTTTTCTTCTAGCTTGGGGTTAATTTAGCCATCAGCCATTGTTGCTGTTTACAGAACAACTGCTTCTAAGAAGAGGAACTGAATATCAAACAGGGGTTTGATATGCGGCACAATCAACGACTTGTGCCTAGTAAGCAGTCTCTTTATTTTGGGGGCAAGTATAAACATACAAATATTTGCTAGGTAATTTCACTCTTATGTCTGAGGAAGTGGACTTGAGCCACGAAAGCTCACATTAAAATATAATAGTCTTCAGGGTGCCACAAAATTTTATCTACTTTATTTTTTATCTGTTGTTTTTGCCTCTGTTTTGTTTTGTTTCTTGCAGAATATAGAATATTATGGAATTCAAAAGAGGATGCTTAGGGTCAAACTGTCTCCATAGAATTGGAGAGAAAAGGTCGATCATAACTGGGTGCTGCGAATAGGTGGACATACTAGTACAATGTAGCTCCCTTAATCCTGTCACCCTGTTTATTATGTTGTTTTCAGAGGTGTTTTCTCAAGGGGCCAATTTGTTTGTTTGTTTGTTTCATTTTTTATACCACCTATTTAGCCAAAGGCCACTCTGGGAGTTTTACAACAGAAAACACACAATAAAAAATGGCTAAAATACAGAATACAACCAACTAAAAATAATGATGGTAATGTGAAAATAAACAATACAATTAAAATACATTAAAATACAATTTACATGAGGAGACAATTAAAATGTCGGAATTAGATCGAGTTAGACTAAAAAGGTTCAGCAGGCTCCACAGGTGTGTTTGCCACCGTATGCAATTTCCCTCATCTGTGTAGCTCTTTTTAGCATGTGTTGTTTTGTGAGTGATCACTAGAAGATAAAATGCTTAATTTGCAAGTCTGATCACTGAGTTGCACATCTCTGAGGATGCCCTGTTGCGAGTAGGAAAATGGGTTACTTTCAGCCAAAGCACTTTCCCCCATTGTCTAGTTTGACCCCCAAACCTCAGATTCATCCTTCAGAATCTTTCCCTCACCCCTCTTTGATACCTCATCACAAAAAAGAATCCTCCGTGTGTCCTCCACAAAAAGTCAATCTTCACAAAGGTTTGGACACTGTTGTTGTTTTATTTGCAGTGTAACCTACAATTTTTTAAAAAAATGATCTGAAAAACACAGTCTCTTACAGTTCTGACAGAAGTGCTGTGTTCCACTTTATGAACTCTGCAGTAATAACTCTGCGAGGGGTACATGTAGCAGCCGTTTATTGACTGTGAAGGCATTCTTTACCGATTGACTGTGAGCGAAAGCCTTGGTTTTTGCACTCATCCCCGCACCTGGATAATAACCCATTTTTGAACCTTTGATTTGATTGATATATCTTAGCAGCAGGGCACTGAAGTATTTATGCCATCAAAGTAGGGGTTGAAATTGAATATTTAATGCCACCTGTCTGCAGCAACATGGCAAACAGAATTTACAATCAAATGAAAGTTCATATCGTTTCATTAGTTATTAAATATTAGGAACTTTAAAAGCTCGAATTAGTTCAGAATTTCTTAAAGGGCTATCAGGAAAACATCATAAAATTTAAGTGACAGTCAGTGGAAATGATCTGTGTTTAATGTCTCATGGAAACAGTTCACAAAATTACACTTATAACAGAACTGGGGAAAGGCAATTCTTATAATTTTATAAGAATGAGTCATAGGTAAGTGATGCTAAGGAGTGATTCTCAGATGCAGGCAGCAATCAACCTCTCATTGGCAGTGATATTGGTGCTGTTTCTAATAAACGTCCTTGGAATAGAAATTTGCACTGCCCATAATACTTGGCTGGATTTGGTATTTTTGAGGCATGTATGGGCAGGAGTAGAGATGGGCACAAAATGAATGCTGAAGCAAAAAAACCCCACACAAATCGGAACTTTTTAGTTCATTTCTGGTTCATTTTGATAGTAAGGACCCATGGCAGGAAAAGGAGTCCAAGATAGGTGAGAGTTTCTAAAATAATAATAATAATAATAATAATAATTCTAAAGGCACAACTACAAACAATTCCAACAAGAATAAAGCTGGAAGACAGCCCAAAAGACCAGTGTGGCTTCACAAAAAACTCGGGAGAGGACCTGAAAACAAGAAAGGACACATATAAGAAGTGGAAGGAAGGCCAGGCTACAAAGGAATTGTACAGACAAGTAGCAAAGAATTGCAGGGATGGCATTTGGAGGGCAAAAGCTGAGAATGAGCTGAGGTTAGCTAGAGACACTAAAAGCAACAAAAAAAGCATTCTTCAGGTACGTGCGTAGCAAAAGGCAGAGAAAAGAAACAGTGGCTCAGCTACTTAATAGGGATGGAAAAATGGTAACAGATGAGAAGGAAAAGGCAGAAGAGCTCAATTCCTACTTCAGCTCAGTTTCCCCAGGCAAATGAGAAGGACAAAGGGAAGGGACAGGATTGCAGCTTGAGACTGCGAAATAGTCAAGGAATACCTTATTACTTTGAATGAGTTCAAATCCTCAGGGCAAGATGAACTGCATCCAAGAACATTGAAGGAACTGGCTGAAGAGATCTCAGAACCACTGTCTATTATTTTCTTGAAATCATGGAGGATGGAGAAAGTGTCAGATGATTGGAGGAGGGGTAAAATTTTCCCAGTCTTCAAAAAGGAGGAACCTGGAAACTACTGACCAGTCAGCTTGACATCAATCCCAGGGAAAATTCTGGAGCAGATTATAAAGTGGTCACTCAAATAATATATCTTAGGCAAAGTGCCCTATAATATTATGGTTAGCAAACTAACTAGATGTGGGCTTCATAGAACAACAATCACATGGATACACAGAGTCATACTCAGAGAGTGCTTATTAATGACTCCATCTTAAAGTGAGAGGAGGTAACAGTTGGGATCCCTCAAGGCTCCGTTCTGGGCCAGGTGTCTTTAACATTTTTATTAATGACTTAGATGAGGAAGTTCAGGAAATACTTAATCAAATTTGTGGATGACACAAAATTGGGTGGAATAGTTGATACTTGGAAGATATTCAGAAAGATCTTGATAGGCTTGAGCACTGGGCTGAAAACAACAGAATGACTTTTAACAGGGGAAAATGCACAGTTCTACACCAGGGGGAAAAAACAAATACACACTTACAAGTTGGGGGTGGTTCAGTAATACTATGAGTGAGAAGGATCCTGGAATTGTTATAAGCTCAATATAAGCCAACAGAGTGATGTTGCTGCAAAAAAGGCCTATGCCACCGTGTTTCCCCGAAAATAAGACAGGGTCTTATATTAATTTTTGCTCCAAAAAACGCATTAGGGCTTATTTTCAGGGGGTGTTTTTTTTTTTTTTTTTTCATGTACAACAATCTACATTTATTCAAATACAGTCATGTCATCTTCTGGTTGCTGCACAATGGTGGAGGGCAGGGTTTCACTCAACTGGGGCTTATTTTTGGGGTAGGTCTTATATTACGAGCATCCTGAAAAATCATACTAGAACTTATTTTCAGGTTAGGTCTTATTTTTGGGGAAACAGGGTATTTTAGGTTGCATTAACAGAAGTATAGTCTCTAAATCCCGTGAAGTGCTAGCCTCTGTCTATTTGACACTGGTTAGGCCTCAGCTTGAGTCCTGTGTGCAGTTCTGGACACTGCACTTTAAGAAGGATGCCAACGAACTGGAGCAAGTTCAGAAGACCACGACAAGGATGATCAGGGGACTGGAAACCAAGCCCTGTGAGGAAAGACTGAAAGAACTGGGCATGTTTAGCCTTGAGAAAAGAAGACTGAGGGGAGATACAATAGCACTTTTTAGATACTTGAAAGGTAGTCATACAGAGGAGGGACAAGATCTGTTCTCAATCATCCCAGAGTGCAGGACACGTAACGATGGGCTCAAATTACAGGAAGCCAGATTTAGGCCGAGTATCAGGAAAAATGTCTTAACTGTTAGAGCAGTACGACAATGGAACCAATGACCTCAGGAGGTGGTGAGTGCTCCAACACTGGAGGCGTTCAAGAGAAAATGGACAACTATCTGTCAGATCTGCTTTGATTTGGATTTCTGCATTGAAAAGGGGGTTGGACTCAATGGCCTTATAGGCCCCTTCTTGCTTAATTATTCTATGATTCTAAGAATCTAACTGTTGTGTAAATTTCATTGATCTTGCTGACTCAATGGGTTCTGAGCTTTTCATTCCTCCTGTCGTTTGCAAACTTGTTCCTTTTGTTTAGTGGTTGGGTGCAAACAAAAGCCTTGTTTTCAAGGATGGTGACTCAGACCAGAGGGACATCTCTGGAGCACTGATATGGTTTTAGAGTCTAACGATGTGCTGTCTGTAATGTATAGACTTAGATCCTACGATGTACACTTTAGGGAGGAAAAGCTTTGATAGGAAGAAGCATGGAACTTTTCCAGGAGATATCGGTCCTGGGCACTTCTTTCTTACAGAGACACCACTATCCTCCAGTAACACCCAAGTGTATATACAATGCCTTCTCTTTTCCAAATTCAGAGTTCCAGAGAACTTCTCCAAAAGCACATCGGAGTTCCATAAGGTAACTCATATTTGAAGCTGTGACCTGGCAGCCCTCACTACAGATTTGAAGCATCTAGTTATCCAAATTCACTGTGTATCACTGGCGTAGCTTGGGGTCACCATAACCCCTGTGTGTATAGCACTTACCTTTATTGGAGCATTTGATTACCTGAATATTTTGGATGTCCTCCAAGCCCATTTGGACAAATGAAGTCATGCTATAGCCATTGTTTGTCTCACCTTGTCCTGGGGTGTCTTTCCTGATGACTTTCCTTCTTACACTTGCTAAGACAGAAGCAATATCTTTAGACCCGTTTTCCCCAACCTGGTGTCCTCCAGGCACACGAGACTACAACTCCTGGAGATGATGGGAGTGGTAATCACACTTACTGGAAGAGGTACTCGGATGATCTATCACAGAGGCAGGTCCTTAAATCTTTTAGGGCAGAGATTGGAAGTGTTGACTTTCAAAATGTCAAGATGCAACTCTCCTCAGCCTCAGCTAGAAGAACCAATGGGGAAAGCTGAGGGATCTTACTCCACTTTACATTTTGTCTCAGGTTTGTTTCTGTTGGTTTTAGTCTGAAAACCTTGGGGGGTCCTCCAAAGTTTTCTGTTAAGCTCTGTCTTCTGTATGGGTTGTTTTGTTTTGGCTACAGAGAGAGTGGCACCCATATTGGAACACTATACACAAAGAAAATTCTATGTATTTGTCCACCTGTCCATCTATCTACCTATTTACTTATCTATCTGTCCATGTGTCACAGAAATGATCATGTTTTGGGAGACATCATGATGTTAATTGCTGCTAGGCACTCGAAACGGTTTTAGAAGGGTGGAGAAAAAATTCTAATATACCTACCTACCTACCTACCTACCTACCTACCTACCTACCTACCTACCTACCTACCTACCTACCTACCTACCTACCTACCTACCTATTGTATTTGTGTTCTTCCGTACCCTAGGAAAAAAAAAGAGGGCAAGTTTAAAAAGATATTCAAATAGAGACACTGCATTATTTTAAGACAGCCTAGCTGTTTTCTGCCTGTTAAGTGAGGAAAGTTTCAATCAGCTCAGAGAATGCTATTCTCCTCTCCCCTGGAATAATCATTAATTGCTGTTTTAAATTTTTTTAAAAAAAGAAATTTAAAAAAAGAAAGAAAAGAAAATCAGTTTAGAAACTTGTTTCTGCTTCTAATGTGATGATCTGCCCATCTTGACAAGTTTTGAACAGGAGAATTCCATGGCTCATTACTCGATTAAAACCCAGTGCAGCTAAGCTGCAACTTGCTTGCCTATTAGTTCAACCTAAGACCCATCAGAAGTGGATTATCCGATGTCTTGGGAACAATTAAGGCATCTTTTCCCTACAAAGTAGGGTGTAGTGTTTTTTTTTCCTTAGGAAAAAAGTAGAAATGGACAAAGCATATTTAATAGCCAAGTTTGCAGTGCATTAAATGAAAAATACAATGAAACCCACTGGGAATATGCATTTATCCTAATTCGCAACAAGTTCCTAATAACGAATCCAAGCATCTTGGGAGTGTGGTATCAAATATATACGCTTGAAATGCTACCACTGATAGGTTTAGTGCGGTGGAAAAGAAAAGTGGAAAGGCGGGGAGGGGAAGAGAAGTATTGGAAAGGGTCAGTTAAAAGACCAAATTGAAAAGCAACCCTCACACAGATTTAATATGCATATGAATATCGATCCTTTTTAAGCAAAGAGATGGGAAAAGAATGAGAGGGAGGGAAGCAGAGGGAGAGGGAGCAAAGCCGTCCTGAATAATAGCCACAGTTTGCCGTTTAGAAGATGGCAGGAGGCTGGGAATTAGGCATCAGTGGAGGAGCAATTGATAGATTTCGACAGGTCAGACAATGTCATTCTAAAAGCATCTAATCAATATGGACAAATGTGTCAGAAAGGTGATTTGAAAAAAAAGAAGACTTTATAATAAAGGAAGGTGGAAGCTGGAGGCTCCCAGATTCCTCCTCTAGCTGTTCCATATTTTTTTTAACTGTTTCATTTTTTCCCCACTGTCGAGAAGGAAAAAAGTTACAGGAAAAGTAAAACTTTTGGAAGTCACAGACATTCCTAACTGTTAGAGCAGTATGACAACAGAACCAATGACCTCGGGAGGTAGTGAGTGCCCCAACACTGGAGGCATTCAAGAGAAAATTAGATAACCATCTGTCAGATATACTTTGATTTGGATTCCTGCATTGAACAGGGAATTGGACTTGATGGCCATATAGGCCCTTTCCAACTCAATTATTCTATGATCCTGTGATGTCATGTTATGTCTTCCTCATTTCCTACTGCTTCATTCCATTCCATTTCTCCCAAATAATGGACCCAATATGGTTTTTGCTTTCAACATTTCATAGCGTTACTGTCTTTTCCAGGAACTCTTACCTTTTTATGGCATGTCCAAATTAAGACAGCTGCATCAGACCTAGAAATTAGGTGTGTGACTTTCCCTTAGAACCCTATAGAAATTCCATAGACCTCCCAGAGAACATCTGAAGCTTGTGTTCATTAAGAGCATGTATCCCAATACAGGGTTAATGCTAGAATGAAACCAAACGATCTCAGACAATCATATTAACGTTCATTTGAGTATTAAAGTATAAGTCATAATTGTTGCAATAATTCCAGGCAATATCAGCTTGTCTATTTCTATAAGCTTGATTGCTTCTATGTTTCATATGCACAAAATTCAAAAAGCAACAAGTCAAAATGTATTGAATATAGTCTTACACTTGTAAGAAAAACTGTAGGCACAAATACTTAAACATCTGTGAAAACTTAATGTAAATTGTAGGCAGAACTTAATTAATATTTGAATATAAAATACAGGAGCATTTCTTTGAAGAATAAAAAAAGAACAATTAGAATGTTTTAAGTTACAGTCCAAAACACAAAAGCTTATAGCATATAAAGCTAGAAAATACATCTCTATTATACATCATTTTAAAAAATAAAAACAGTATGATTTTAAAATACTTTAAAAGCTTTAAGAGCCTTCTTGCAAATGCATAGAAAAATATCAAAGTTCTTAAAATAAGAATATAGAAAATGAAAAGCATTTCTTAGCCTCTCAGCTTGTTTATTTATTTATTTATTTATTTATTTAACTTATATGCCGCCCACACTACCCAAAGGTCTCTGGGCGGCTTACAACAGTTAAAATACAATAAAAAGACAAATCAATTAAAATACAATTAAAATATATACTCTAAAAATTGCCATCAGGACCCACAGTTGATATTATTTCAATTAAAAGCCTTCTGGAACAGGAAGGTTTTGACCTGGCGCCGAAATGTCATCAGCGTCGGCGCCAGACGAATCTCAGTCGGGAGGGCATTCCATAGTCTGGGGGCAGCTGCCGAAAAGGCCCTTTGTCTACAAGCCATCCCTCTTACCTCCTTGAGGGACGGCTTTTTCAAAAGGGCCCCCTGGCTAGATCTTAACGGCCGGGTAGGTTCATATGGAAGGAGGCGGTCCTTCAGGTATCCAGGGCCCAAGCCGTTTAAAAACACATATAGAGAAATGTTTGTAAAAAGCTCACCCAGCCTGGCTATTAAAATTCCATGATGATTGGATGGGCATGTACGAAAAAATGAACCAGGAAGTGTGTGGAAAATCGCTGGTTCATTGGTTCAGGTTGATTGGGGTTGGTCCAAATGGGGGGGACCCAAACTTTCCCAAACCACAGACATTTAAAGAGATTTCCTCAACTTCCTGGTTGTTTTTTGGAGGAAAAAAATTTTTTTTGGGAGAGGCAGCCCTGCTGGTTCCCCCACCAGCTGCCTCAATGTATGCACCCATCTCTCAACTGAGAGGCAGGCAGCCAGTAGGAGCCAGCTGGACTGCCTTTCAAGATGGCGGCGGCGGCGTAGGCAACAACAGCAAAAAGCAGAGAGGCAACGGGGCAGTGGAAAGGTGATTTTGGTGTCTTTAGGTGCCGAGGGGGGGCTTTTATAGGGCCAACAAACCAAAAAACCGATTCACGGTTTATTCGGGAAAAGTTTGGAAAATCGTGCTTCATGGGCACAAGCCACGAACCAAGACCAACCGCCATTTTGCTGCTTCGTTCCCATCTCTGATTGTTACTCTAGGACGCCTGATGCCCAAAGTGAATCTGGGATGATATGATGAATGCCTGGATGCTGCTGTTTGTGTGTGTCCTTCTTTGACACATTTATAATAGTTCACATCCGTAAACAATTTCTCTCTCCTTACTCAATTCAGTGAGAATTCTAGGAACCTCGTGACAAGTGGTTAAGCTGCAGTACTGCAGTGAAGACGGCTCACAACCTGAGTTCAATTCCGATGCGCTTCCATCCTGAGTAAGTAAATTGTGTATCCAGCTTGCTGGGGCAGGCAATGTGTAGCCTGCATAATTAAACTGTAAATTGACCATAAATAGCTTTAAGCACTATGGGGAGGTCTATAAGCAGCACACTTTGCTTTGCTTTGCTCAAGTTTTTCTCACCCAGGAATTTCTGGATGAGCAACAGCAAGATTGTACTTCTTCTCATTTTCCTGGGTTAGAAACCAAACTGTTATCATATATTTATGTTTTGACTATTCTTGCTAATACAGGAACTACTGAAAGATAAATTCCGCAGCCACGAAAACCTCTAGTCCATATACTTGCTTTTTCCAAAAGACGGCAATATTGGATTAGAAATACCAATCTCATATCTATGTTTACAAACTCTAACCAAAACATTCATTAAGTTGCTGAGATGTTTATGAATTCAGTGACCTTGCTCTACACATTGCCCCTCCCCCCACAGCAAGCTGGGTACTCAGTTTACAGACCTTGAAAGGATGGAAGATGGAGTGAACCTCAAGCCGGCTACCTGGGGTTGAACCCAGTTTGTGAGTAGAGTTTTGGCTGCCATGCTGCAGCTTAACCACTGCACCAGGAGGCTCCTTATAAAATGGGCATTTTTAAAAAGTGAAAAGCCCCCTTGCACCCTCTAGTGGACAATATATTTTTTAAAAAATATATATAAGTGTGTTGGATGAGGTAGAGGTGATGGGTCCCTAAAATATATCAAAATTGCTTGCCCCCATCTTCTAGATACACAAAGCGGCTTTTTGAGGAGGAGGTATGGGGGTGCTGGGTGGCCCTGGTGATTTTTATGGGGCATGTTTTTTCGCACCCTCTGTAAACAGATGGGATGTCAGTAATCTCATCTACTTCTCTGGCTTGGAGAAAAGTTACAATTTAGACGATTACTTCAAGAATACTCCAGCCAGCATTCTGAGGGAGATGTTACCCCAAAAAGTCATGGAATATGGCAGGATACTTCTGGTCACATAAGAGATCATGTAGGGCGAGGATTTCTATGGCATATCATATTTTTTCTGCAACCTATGTTTGAGTTTTATGGGTGGGTTTGAACATGTTTATGAGTAATCTGGTCAGAAGGACCAAATTACTCATAAACATGTTTGAATTTGCTTATGTAGGTTGCAGAGAAAATGTAACATGTCATAGAAATCCTCACCATTATCAGTAACTAACTTCTCAATAGTTACTAATCCAGGTGGCTGTATATTCTCTGTAGTAGCAGATGCTAGAAAGACATAGGAAGCTGCCCTATACCAAGTCAGATCATTGACCAATCTAACCCATAGTGGCCCAACAGAGTTTCAGAGAGGATCTTTTCTTAGTCCCGCCTGGAGAACTGTTGCCTTCCGGTGGTCTCCCCTCCCAGTGCTTAGGTTTCAGAAGTAGATGGCAAATCTTTTGAGGGTTGTATGGTGGCTCTCCTGTGGGAGTGCAGTGATGTTCTACTTGTGTACTCCTCTGAGGCATCTGGTATGGACTAGATATACCCGTCACCTGATTTGGCATCGTTCTTCTTGTATCCCTATGTTCGCCACGAAGACCCCAACAGATTTTTATTGAGGTTTTATGGACTCACAACAGGGGAAGGCTTCCGCAGACATCCATGAGAGGATGCCCCCAGAAAGGCTGGGGGCAAACCCTGCTGAGCGTCTGGGAAACGATGCACCATCAAGAGCCAGGGATGGGTACTCGGGATTCGTAACTAGCTGCCGATGCCGACTTAAGTTCCATGGGGTACTTGACTTGGACTTGACTTGAGTGTTTTTGGGGGAGAGTCGGACTACAACTCAGAGCCATTTTCTGAGTTGTGTTTCGAGTCCCTATTAGGGATGGGCCTCCCTACCAGCTCCTGTTACTACCGCCACTATCCTCAGAGGCAGCAGACCTGGCTTCCCTTCCAGGAACCGCTGCTGCCTCTGCATGTGCAGAGGCAGGGGCTGGCTCCGGGAAGGGAAATTGGCCCCTGTCTCTGTGCATGCTCATGAGCCCTCTCAGCTTCCCTTCCAGGTCCACTGTCTCTATGCCTGTGACCTCCCTGGATGGGGGGAAGTGACTCAAGACTTGGACTTAGGACTTGGGTCTGAAGACTTGCCAATATCCCCTGGCGAGAGCTGTGAGTAGCAATTTTGGCACTTGGGGCAAGCAGTGTGAAATGTGGCCCCCAATCAAACATGTAATTCATAACCTTAAAATAATACAAGAATTTAATGACAGCGCTGAACACCTTGCCAGCATCGATCCTCTTCTACAGTGCCAGAGTTATAAAAGCAAATCTATAAGGTGATGGTGTGTATGGTCCAGCCTGGTCTGCTCATACAAACCAGCCCTCTATATGGACAATAGACTAGATATCCATTATACTGAGCTACTGAGCTCTGGGTAGATCTTCCCTCCACTGCCTCAGTGGTGCCTGTTATACTAACTGTTGCAGAGTTTTGAATTTCTCATAAAATTCCTTCTGCTACACTGCAGAAGTACAGAAGCTCACAGAGGGGAATAGTTTCAAGGTCCCAGATAGTCTACCCCGTTCTCGTTAACTGGCACTTACAGTCTCAGTAACTCACTCTGAGACATTTGTAGGAGAAAGAATAAAAACATTTAATTACTTACAGTTGTGAACAGATCAACAGCAAACTAACAACTACAGAACTCTGGATCCAACAGACGAAAGAGAGGGAAAGGGAGCACTCGGCAGAGAGGAGGCAATTTATTTGAATTCAGAGGCAGGAAGGAATGATTGGTTAATGCTGGATAGATTGACAGTCACCCCAGCCCAGAAAGGTCCCACCCAGCCAAACCTACTAAAGGCAGCATGCGAGGTTGCGAAAACTCCAACACTAACTCCCTTTCTTCTCTCCCTGTCATGACTTAATACATTGTCCACATAGTAAAAAAATGCCTGGAGGCCTCGCCCATTGCCTTCTTTTCCTATAACAATAGACCAAGCTCCTGGGTCAGTCTTGGAAATCTAGGGGAAAAGGTGCACCTTCTAAATTGGACACTCTGGGGCAAAGCCCCAATGGCCCATCCTAGTTACAGCTTGGCCTACCAATCAAAATAGACCGTATTGGGCTGGAGGGGCTATGGAGTCAGGGTGTCAAATTTAGGGGATGCACTCTTTCCCCCAGAACTTCCAGAATTGACCCAGCGGTTTCATCCACTGCCATTGCTTTGTATGATGGTAAGTTTGCCTCTGTCACCACTCTCCTCCCAATGGTATGGATAATAATATGACGATGGCCTCTCACCATTGTGAAAATGAATAGGAGAACCAGGGTTGATCTGGATGTTGATTAGCTTGGCAGGTGTAGTCTTGATGGTGCATCTTGTTGTATTCCATGCAGATACAAAAAGAGAGGAAGTGGAAAACTTTTGCAACTCCCTCTGGGGAGAGAGAAGGGCCCAATATTGCCATTAATTTGGGTTCATTTTTCCAGAGGAGTGAATGAATCCATTGTTCGTCTGCACCATCTGGAAACAATAAGAAGCATAATAAATAATGACGAACAATGGAATCTGTTTCAAAAGATTCAGATTGTAAGTATAGGTATTAGATCAGTGGATGGCAAATGCACCAACGAGGAGCAAAATTGTTTGGAACAAGAGGCCGATCTGGGGAATATTTTCCTAAACAAAACAATTACACGGCGCACTGATTAGGGGTGGGAGGGAAGGGAAACGATGCCAGGTTTTGTTTGCGAGGCCACTGTGGAAACAATGGGGCAAGTGTTTAAAATATGTGCATAGAAATTTGGATGCCATTTGTATGGTTCATGTCAGGTTATTCTCCCAAAGAGACAAAAACAAGATAAATGCCTAATAACAATGACTTTTAATAGATGGAGGCCAAGATAAAAGAAAACAAACAATGGCTTTAAATTACAGGGAGGTAGACGTAGGTGGAAGAGAAAGCAGAGCAAAAGAAACAAAAACCCAGATTCCACAATTTCGTGGGAGTTTAGCGATAGAACAAGTTGACTACGGAGGCTGTGGAAGCAGACTGCATTTCTTAGAATGTCCTGAAGAAGTCAGGCAAATATCTGACTAGGCATTTTCATTTCCAGAAGTTTGTTAGAATGTAAGAGTAGTTCCTGTCTCAAATACCTGCCTTTCTGCCTTATTCATTTATGAATACATTCACAAACCACTTATGTCTAAAGCTTTCATCTAGGTTTCAGCTAAAGACATCATGGAGTAATCACAAACAGTCACGGGAGAGTACAAAATGATGCAGCTGGATACAAGGAACATGTGATCCCCCCCCCTGTTAGAACAATTACGCTGGTTTCCAGTTGGGTTTTGGGCCCAGTTCAAAGTGTGGGTTTAGACCTACAAAGCCCTATACAGTACAGCTATCTGAAAAATTGTATCTGTCCCTATGAGCTCCCAGCACTTTCAGTATCATCAGGGGAAGATCTTCTCTTGGTCCAACCACCTTCACAGGTCATCTGGTGAGGGAACAAGACAGGGCCTTTTCAGTGACTGCTCCCTGAGTACAGAATATCATTCCACTGGAGGCTCATATGGGCCCTTCTTTGCGAGACTTCTGCTGGCAGGCAAAACCTTTCTTTTTTAAGCAGACATTTGGCATCTAGATTTTGGATGATTCATGGAGTGACAGATGGCCATTATAGTACTTCAGTACTTATATGTGTCTTCACAATGTTTTAACAAGTTTTAATTCTTGATTGATGAATCACCTTTTAATGATCTATGAATGTTTTGCAGATACCTGAGACTGCCAGAAAGACGAACAAATGGGTCCTAGATCAAATCAAGCCCAAACTATGTCTGGAGACAAAAATATTGAAACTGAGGCTGCCCTACTTTGGGCACATCATGGGAAAGCTGGAATCCCTGGAAAAGACAATAATGGTGAAAAAGGTGGAAGACAGCAGGAAAAAAGGGAGACCAAATACAAGATGGATTGACTCCCTAAAGGAAGCCACAGGCTTGAATCTACAAGAGTTGAGCAGGGCTGTTGAGGAGATGACATTTTGGAAATTTCTCATCCATCGAGTTGCCATGAGTTGGAGGTGACTTGACAGCATACGTATAACAACAACTACAAATTCATGTTTTATATACTTGTTTTAAATGGCATAAACCTCCTTAAGCCCTGTATCAATAAAATAAAGATGTTCCCTGCCTTGAACTTCACTTAAAAAAAAAGAAAACATCCACTCTTTACAACATCATATACACAACACATTAACCTTGTCACCTCCCTTGCTTTTTCTCACAAAAGGATGGAACTTTGATTTACTAATCAGTTACTGGAGGTTAAAGAGTTGCCAACTAACAGCAACAATGCTGTCAGGAAGCATGCCCCCCTGATTCAAGGGGCCATCTATATTGGGGGGAAATGGTTAAAAAAAGAAGAGAAGTTTGCAAGAATTTGGTTATTCCTTTTCATTTGCAGAATTAGAAGTAGGAGAAACAACCACCACACAGAAACGTACTTTTGCACACACAGACTAGCACTTTGCATGAAATCACTCTAAAAGCATTTAAAGTAGAAAAAGGTATCTTTTCCTACAGTTACTATCCACAGTTGCAGTTAGAAGAAGAAGAAGAAAAAAAAGGAGATGAATCTCCTTGCTGTGTGGAGGATGGTCAGAGGAAGAAGAGGGGATCCATCAAGAAAACAATGAGAGCAAAAAGCAAAACAGGAAGAGGGGCGGGGACATGTCTCAAATGCCAGAGACAGGAAAAGAATTTCACCAATTAGGTTCGTGGCAGAGGACAATCATATTAGGTTGTAAAGCCCATCTCCCACTGATACCCAGTGTTCGTGCAAGCAAGACTGCTATTATCCCAAGAATATGCACCCATATAACTTAGGATTGTAGCTTTAGTAACTGGTGAAGGTTTGCGGGGAGAGGAGGAGGAATTAGATCCATTTAAGGGTCATACCAATTACATTTCCTTCCTTCAGAGTTGAATTTTGTTGAGGACAGCTTTCAATGCTACAGGAATCCAGTTGTACAGGCATGGCACCTATTGGTGTCTCTAATGAACAGAAGCTATTAGGAAGTCATTATGCACTCGTGAAACTGAAGTATCTAGGGGAAAAACAATGTTTTGAATATTTAAGGCCTCTGCAGCTTAACCGTTGCATTGACCTAATGTAATTGTTTTGGATCCTTTGATCCGTGGCATGTATATGTGTAACTGTAGATAATTTGGTGGCCAGGAAAGACTGAAACAACTTGGAGCCTAGTTTCTGAAGAGCCACTTTCCTGGATTTGTATGGATCTGCCTGTGCACTGGGATCAACAGCTTTTGTTCAAAACACATTTGTTTGTGCAATAACACCTTAAAAAAATACAAAGGTATTCTGTACAAAAACTCAAAGCTTTCTGTGCAGCCAGTCCATCTGGCCTCTTAGAAGTGGACATGAAAGCCATTAATTTTAAAGCCATTGTTCCAGAAGCTGGACCAGTTTTGATGATGAGGTTTAGCATCTTGAGTAGCTCTTGCAACTAAAATCCAGAATGAACCCGGTGCTGTTAGTCTGACTGACAGCACGGTTACACTATTGAAATAAATCAAGCGCTGGATCAGGGGTTTTGAAATCGATTTAACATCATGTGGAAGTTGTGTCATTTTTGGGTTGGTGTGTGCATCCTCTTGGGGCAACTTTTAATCTGGATATAAGATGTGTGGTATATCATTCGAGGGGCCTATAAAGGCTTTTAAAATTGGCACCATGGTGCTCCAGCTTCCTGTGTTTTGCCCTCCTGATTCCCAGAGTAAAATGTCTGCACCGAAAAGCTAAAATAAAACCCTGCACTGCCATAGCTGCTAGGAGATGCTCTGGTTGCTGGCATATCATCCTGGAACTGCTTTTGAGGGTTTTTGTCCTGTGCCCGCCCTCACGTTCACTGCCTCTCACTGCCACTCACCACTGCCACCACCAACTCACTTCCCAGATTGAGATGACGTGGGCAGCAAAGACAAAAACCACGTTCTTCTGTCGTGGTGTGATTTTTAATATTCAGTTTGTTTGTTTTCTTTCATTTTGTTTTCAAACTGGCATGGCGCTAGATCTGCGTTACAGATAGGAAAAAAATTAATAACAGATTGGACTGCAAGGTTACCTGCAGCTCAAAACCCATGAGCCTGGCATCCATTACTTGACAAATCCCACAGACACAATTTACTCTAACACAGGTGAGCATACATGCAAAATGATTCAAAATAAATCACATTCACAAATGAATTAAAATAAACAACCCCCTAGCTGTTTTTTTTAAAACCCTAATTTTCTGAACAAAAAAAATATGTATTCTCGAAGGCTTTCATGGCCGGGATCTGATGGTTGCTGTGGGTTTTTCGGGCTCTTCAGAACATGGCCAAAGAGCCCGAAAAACCCACAGCAACCATCAAAAAAAATATGCTTATCAACCAAAAAGAGTGCACTTAGATGTATGTTGTGTAAAAAGATATTTTTAAATCAGTTTCAAGTGTGCTAAACCCAATGCAAACCCAGGAGTATTTCGATGTGCACTCTGAGAAAGATTAACTAGCTGAAGGTCACCTCGTGATCACAGCGGGGACTAAAATTCAAATTCTGCAAATCACAGCCCACCACTCTAACCACTACACTACACTGCCAGAGGGCTGTAGGGCTTAAAGCTCCCCAAAATCATTTCTTTTCACAAAGGACATGTTTAATATAGGTCACAATCAGTTTAAGACTGTGAGACCACACTAATTGTTGGAGCGTCTCTCCCCTATGTCATCTGTCCAACCCACCAGACGCTCCCAGGCTATACTCCTCCACGTTGCCACACAGAGGGGAGCCCAGGGAACCTCCTCTACCAGGAGCTGGGCAACGTTCATGGTGGCACCAACTCTATGGAACCACCTGCTGGTGGAGCTACGCCTGGCCTCCTCTCTGCTAATGTTCAAAAGGCAGCTTAAAACACTGTTCTTCAGGGAGGCCTTCCATAATGACCCTGGCCGATACCATACCTCTTTTCATAGAGAAAAATGCCTTTATATTATGTTTGTTTTGATGGTTTTATGTTTTAATAGTTTCACATGTTTTTGTTATTTACCATATTTTTCCGTGTATAAGACACTACTTTTTCCTAAAATCATTACACTAAAAATTGAGGGGCGTCTTATACATGGAAGTAAACTGAGAACACGGAGAGAACAAAATGGCCCGTACCTTGCCTCTGTAAACAGGCTTCCTTCAATCACAAGGCTTAGCTTCCTACAGTCAGGAGACTTAGCTTCCTCCAATCATGAGCCTTATGGAACTGACGTCAGCTGATGCTGAACAAACCAATTGGAACACACCTCATTGGAGGTGGAACCTGTAGGCTCAGATGCAACAGGGACTCATAATGTCTGAGCGTTCTGAGCCCAGAGGCTGAATACTCAAAGCTAGGTTTTCTCAATTTTTGGGTTAGAAAAGTGGGGGGGGGGGGGGATCTTATAAATGGAAAAATATGGTATCTATTATTCTGCTTGTTGTGGACCACCTAGAACAGTGCATCACAGTAATGGAGTGGAGTATAAAGCTAATTTAATTAAATTATTTTTTTAAAAAACCCAACAACCTTATACTTCCCTTTGCTCCATTCAGTTGCATGGAACAAAAGAGGAACTTCTATTTGGGGTAACTAACCTCTCTGATGAAATGTAGGACAGGCTCAAAAGGATGTGTTATTTTTGCCCATCGGCCTGCCTTTGAAATCTGCTGTGAACACAGTTACCATGTAATTAGCTGAGCAATAAGTTAGGTGTTTAAAAATATATTTTTTTCAGGTGCTTTTTTGTATGCATGCCCGCTTCCCCATCTCAATCAAAGCTGCAACTGAGTTTATCATAAATTATCATGAAAAGGTTTTCTACTGAGTAGATGGTTAATTACTGCCTCATTTGAATAATTTTGCATATTAATGAGAAATGAATGAAAATCATTTTCAGATTTTTAACTTCAGCTGAGAAACCCGTAGAGATAATGGGCCCCCTTTCAAGATGTGTGTGCATGCCTGTGCGTGTTCCCATACGTTTAAAAAAGAAAAGAGGGGGGAAAAAGATTTTTTTTTAAAAAAAAAGATCTTGCCTTTACCAACTTGATTTCAATTGATTAATAGATTAGTGTTCTGTGTCATTAATAAACTATATTCAAATGAAATGCAAGTTCATTATGCTGTTTTCCACAGCGAGAAAAGAGAAAAAAGGAGAGAAAGGAAACAGAGAGGGGAAACTGGTTGGCACAGATTAAAACGTACCATGCACAGCTATACCCATTCAGATGAATGGAAACAGTACATCATATCATATCATATCATATCATATCATATCATATCATATCTCACTGGAAACCAAGAACAAGATCATCCACACTCTTCTATTTCCAATCACCATGGATGGGTGTGGAACCTGGACAATGAAAAAAGCGGACAGGGAAAAATTGATTCATTTGTAATATGATGCTGAAGGAGAGCTTTGTGGATACCCTGGAGTGCAAGAAAGACAAACAAACGGGTTCCTAGATCAGATCAAGCCTGAACGATCTCTGGAGGCAAGAATGTTGAAGCTGAGGCTGTCCTCCTTGGGACATATCATGAGAAGGCAGGATTCTCTGGAAAAGACAATAATGCTGGGAAAGGTGGAAGGCAGCAGTAAAAGAGGAAGACCAAACATGAGATGGACTGACTCCCTAAAGGAAGCCACAGGCTTGAGTTTGCAAGAGCTGAGCAGGACAGTTGAGGACAGGACATTTTGGAGATTCCCTCCTTCATGGGGTCAGCATAAGTTGAGGGTGATTTGATGGCACATAACAACAGCAAACCTTATCTTATGCACGACATGTCATGGCATATTAAATTTGTTAGGAGCACCAGGGGACTCTTGTCCAGTTCCCATATTTCCTCAGAGTCAGGAATGGAGGATATATATCTCTCTCTCTCTAAAGTAATTCTCTGATAGTCTCACTTTGGCGAATTTTGTGCTGCATTTCTCCAAACAAAGAATATGTACAGAACAGTGCACGTTAAGGAAAAATCCAGACAAAAGGGCATATGGTGGTGGTAGTGGTGAGATATCCAAAGGCAAAAGTTTAAGGGAAAACTGCTTACAAAATAATTGTATATACCAAGGGAAATTCCATATATTTCCTAGTTCCCATTTACTGGGCACCAAGAGAAAATGCATTTATTTGTGCATGCTTGGGTGTGTGTGCAGTGTCACATAGGCTGTTAATGTTAATGACTTTCGGGGTGGTTTTATTGTCCTTTGTTATGTATCCGTGATTTTAGCACTATGTCCTTTTGCGTTCTGTTGTGTTTTCTATAGGGTGGTGGTAACCATAGTGGGTCGATTGTGTGGAAGGGTGGCATAGGAATGAATGAATGAATGACCCAAGCAAATACATGCAGATGCATATCAAGAGATGCATATCAGGAGGGATGCATGCAAAAATATATTTGAACTGTATATTGCAGCATTTGTGTGGATTCTCCCCTTTAAAAAAAATAATCCATAAATTGAAGTCAAAATATGGTTGGCGGAATGAAAGCCTGGGAAAACAAGGAGGAAAAAAATATGGAAAACAAGCCGAATGGCTAGATCAGTCCATTCCTTCTTAGTGGAATTCATGGCTGGCTCAGGCTTTGAAAAGAGGGTGTTTAAAATATCGATGTTAAAATAAAATGAATGAGGAAAAACATCATTCCAGGGATGGGAACTCATGACATTTGTCCAAGTCGTGTTGTTGAGTCCCTGTGGACCCAGCCTCACTTCAGAGACAACGGGGGTGGGAGGCTTGAGTCTCTGGGTCCTAGTCCTGATCCTAAGCCTCGGGGTGAGTCAAGACTTGGACTTGAGGCTTGGACTCAGGACTTGGTAACAAAGACTCACACTCAGACTTAGGATTCAGGTCCCAAGACTTTCCAACATCCCTGCTTCAGTCCCTTCTCTTTTTAAATTTTTTTTTAAATAAACGTAAGCAGGAAACAGAAATGTTATTTCCTTCCCACACACCCTCAGCATTTTCTGTCCCTTCCCTGTTCACTGTGCCCCTCAGCTGAGACTGAAAACCAAAAATGATGATTATCCGCACTTCTCATTTTGAAATGATGCTACAGCCCATATATACTAGCAGACGGAAGAGGGTGAGTGAGGTCACAGCTTCCTGGCACCTCAAACTAAGGGAGGCTCCGATGTTGGTGGGGCAGTGAATCCACTCCAAGTTTTAATCCAAACCATAAAAGAGCTATTCTCTTCCCGGTCGTCTAGCCATTCCTGGCAGAGGGAGGGAGGACGAGTCTGCAAAGCTGCCGAGAGGCTAGGTGAGCAGTGCTCCAGAGCAATTGGAAGAAAGAGAGGGGCTGCCACCACCGCCGGACGTGTGAGTAGACGGTTCGGCCCTAGGGGCTGGAACCTCATTAACTCCAGCTGCACGGGGATATTTGTATTCGTATATGAATATTCCCATCTCTAGTCCAAAATTCAGAGTAGATTATCCCCTGATTGACTTGGGAGTGACAACTGAACTTCCGTTGCCTCCATGAGCTTGGGGAAGTTCTCATAAAATTCCCCAAGTCACTGAATCAGCATGACCAATGGCTATAATTGGTGAGGTGTTCTGGAAGTTGTAGTACAAATAGTAACTTCTCCAAGCTCTGAACCTCCTTTTCTTTTTTTAAAATTATCATCATCGCCATCATCTTAGAAATGCGGAGCTGGGAGGGACGCTATGGATCACAGACTCCAGCCCCTGTCAAGGAGGCAACAGTGGGGAATTGAACTCTCAACCTCTGGCTAGATGCCTAAACCACTGAGCTATCCAGCAGTTCAAGCTACCTACGTGTAGCTCCGCACAGAAATTGACACAAATTGCTTTATTCATAAGAATAAGTCTTAGATTACTGGTCAGTTGTCCCCTGTTGTGATGGTCCAACATAAAACAATGGCTCTAATAATAAAACAGGGCCAGAACAATAATGGCTTTCTCAAGTGTGAGGTTTGATTAGGCTACAAAGTGAAAAAAGGTCCTCTAAATCACCCCTGAGCATAGACAGAGGCATTGGTTACCTGCCAAAAAGTGGCAGAAGCACTCCAATAATTGTTTTCAGGTTAAAACCCTGACATCTTCCCATCATGGAGGTGGTCTCCTTGGCTGTTTGGATTTTATTGAGGAGACAAATATTAATAAACATAATGCATTTGTCTTTGTATTACCCCTGTCTTCAACAGAAGGTCGGACAGTCTGCACTTTGCTAGTATTTGAGAACCAGACTTTCTGTTAAAAGGTGTGCATTCCAAATTTATGTCCACTTTTCCTAAAGCAACGAGTTCTTTGCTTTTTTTCTGTCTTTGTCATCCTCCTCATTGTCTTTGTCATCTTCATCATTGTCTTTCTTCATTGCCTTCTTCATCTTCTTCTGACCATACAATAACCATACCATAACTTTTCAAAGCCTGTCATGGCAGGCTTAGAGGACACAGCAATTCAGAAACTAGAACAAGTGGGCGGGTGTCTCTCCAACCGTGGAATTAAGCAAGACAGGAACCATCTGACTCCACCTTGTTGCAATTAACTCTAGTGCCACCTAGTGATTGATCTGCATAAACACACCCTCATTCTACCCTTCTGTAGATAAAGAAATCCTACGGTAGATAGTTGAGGAGACAAGTCGCCTTTCCCTGTGACAGCTGTATTTCAAGACGTAGGCAAGACAGAGACACTCAGTTATTCTTAGGTTTCTCAGCGAAAAAAGTTAGTTTTATCTTTCTTTCAGGATTTTTCACCCACCTTTGTGTCCTGTAAGCAGCTGACCAACGTTAAAAGTCTGTCCCCCTAAAATCTAATAAAATAGTACCAGAGGCATAAAGCAAATTAGGGACACACACTGTCTTTGGACCAGTGTCCAAAACCAGACTGCCTCCGGGGTATCTGTTAATTTGGGGTGACCACAGGGCAGAGCAAAGAGCTACAGATGGAGCAACACCCCCAACAGATCCTTCATGTATACCTGGAGGTATGTTCATAAGAATAGATAATCTTAGATTATTGGTCAGCTGTCCCCTGTTGTCGTGGTCCGACATAAAAAATGGCTCTAATAATCAAATAGGATCAGAATGGTCTAATCTTCAAATAGGTCCAGAATTGATCTTCTGCTGACAGGTGTCCAATGATGCTGACCTTTGACCCCATCTGGCTTGGAGCATTTTGTGACTGGGAAGTTCCCAGCCCTGCCGGTCTGTGGCTCTTTCTCCACAGTTTCAGCAGAGCTCTCTGCTTTATCCTGGCAACAGAACAGAGAGAGAGAGAGATGAGTTACTGTGAACCAGAAGGACCCACCTGACATTATTTTGTGCACAGGTTAGCCAGCAATTTACACACCACAATTTTTTTAAGAAAGGAGAGTCAAAGAATTAGCAGCAGCCAAATCTTAAGAGCTTTATTGGCATTCCTTTCCCCTCCCCTTTAACTGGATTAAAAAGTCACCTCTTTTTTTTTTTTTTTTGCCACATAAAGGATGTTTATATTCTATTTTGTGACGGGACCTTTTCGTCAATGGCCTGACCCTCAATTAAAAACCTAGGCAAATCGAAGCAACCTTTCCTGGAAACTGGCAAAACCTTGAAGGACCCAAAATGAACCCCAACCCCTGGGACCGAGACATGTGCCAAGTTATTTGCAAGGTGTGATAATTGACAGCTTCCTGGAATTCAGAGCAGCTGGTTCTGAGAAGGTTCTGTACCTGGTATTGCTTTTATTATATTATTATTATAATATAATAAGGATTGAGCCCTCTCATTTTGGGGTTATGTATGATTTGCACATGATTTGTCAAAGCGATGGTTTTTCCAGTAGTAATGTATGGAAGTGAGAACTGGACCATAAAGAAGGCTGACCACCGAAGAATTGATGCTTTTGAATTGTGGTGCTGGAGGAGACTCTTGAGAGTCCCCTGGACTGCAAGGAGAACAAACCTATCCATTTTGCAGGAAATCAGCCCTGAGTGCTCACTGGAAGGACAGATCCTGAAGCTGAGGCTCCAATACTTTGGCCATCTCATGAGAAGAGAAGACTCCCTGGAAAAGACCCTGATGTTGGGAAAGTGTGAGGGCAAGAGGAGAAGGGGACGACAGAGGACGAGATGGATGGACAGTGTCATCGATGCGACCAACATGAAAAACTCCGGGAGGCAGTGGAAGACAGGAGGGCCTGGCGTGCTCTGGTCCATGGGGTCACGAAGAGTCGGCCACGACTTAACGACTAAACAACAAAATGATTTGCACATAGTCGAATAATCACACTGTTTAAAGTGGTCTGGTCACTTGAGATTAAAGTTACTAGCTGGACTCCTTTGGGTGTCCACATAAGGTTTGTGGGATTTGACAAAGCAAACTATGACTGATTGACAGTATGCATCCTAGTCGTATCACCAGTTGCATGACCAGGCACGTGACTGAGATGTGTTCCAGCACCCATCAATTAGCAACCATTAGCTGCAGTGACTTATGCAAATCTTACATAATAAGATTTCGGGTTTTACTTATTTTTTGTTATTTATTTTAAATATTCTCACATCCTTCACCAATTTAAAAAAGGCTTTGCAATCCATTTACATATCAGGTAAAAAATTAATAATAACCTTTAAAGATCCTTTAAAGATTACGACTGGAAAAAGATGTATCAATAGGTGGCAGTGACAGGACTGGAACCTACTCCTCCGGTTTCCACCACTGGCTACTAAGATAAGAGACGGAGAGGAAAGAGGAAAAACACAAAGGCAAGAGGGCTAGGAAAGAAGAGAAAGCCTCCCCTCCCCTCCCCCCCCCCCAATTTGGTATTATAAACCAAATAATCCTTTGTACCATGTATTAAACACATTTTTGCATTCATCCCACCCAGCCCCAAAAGGATCCCAGAATGGCTTATATAGAACTAAAATTAAAACAGAACAGAAGGGGGAAAAGACAGTCCTTGCCCTCAAATTTTCAATCTAAAAAGACATAACACAAAAGGAAAATGGATTGAGAGGGAAGAGGAAAGTAGAGCGAGGCACTCAAATGTGTAGATCTAGGGTTCTTCTTGCCCAGCAGGTGCAGAAAAACCTTCAAGGCAACAAAGAGTCAAAAGTTGCTAGCTGCTCAGTTGAGCTGCTGGGGTGGCATGGATTATCTTTCCTCCCTCCCTCAGTGCATGGAGATGGAATAACTGTTTCTTTGTCTCTTATGATGGTAGTGTTGGGGTTTTGTTTGCAACCTTTCATCCTATCTGTAGCTGGTGTGACTGGGAGGGACTTTTCCAAAGAGAGCCTCGCCACACTGTTAAGTGCTTTCCGCCTCTCTTTAGTCTGTTGGAGTCAGTTGTTTGTTTGCTGTTGATCTCTTCAGTTGGTTGCTAAGCATATGTGCAGCAAAGAAAGCAATATACACAAGTCTCTAGTTTGAAGCAATTGTAATCAAAGACTTTTTTTTAATGCTTTCTCCTATAAATGGCACAGAGTGTGTTATTGAGACTCTAAGTGTCAGGTAACGAAAAAGTGGTGGACTCTGGGGGACTTGTAGCTATTTTCCTCTGTGGATCTCTGTACTTGTAGGGTAGCAAAAAAGGGATTTTACCAGAAATTCAGAACTCTGCAACAGAAAAGAAGAGGCCTGGTTTCTCAACGGAGCTCATGCTGACTCCCGCTTCCCTCCTTTGTTGATTTTGACTGCACATGAATGCTTAAAAGCTTCTGGTTTTGTGAATTCAAACTGCCTTGATCTGCATCTCCTAGGCTAATGGGCAGATCAAATCTTTGTTATATGCACAGGATTTTGAGTTCCTAAATACTCCTTGAATAGTTTTAGCTAATGAAGAAGTAAATAATAATAAAAAATTAAAAATATGCATATTTTGAGAATCAGTGCTTTAGAAAACATTCCTTAGAATGCACAACACTTTCAGAGTGAAGTGTTTCCACAATTTTGCTGATGCGTAAGAAGTCATCAGACATTTGTTTACTTTTCTTGACTTGAGACATTTTTCTGCTTTGGCAAGATTCGTATCTTGGAAAAAAGAGATATAAATCACTGTAATCATCATGATGGAGTGTTGATGATCATGTTTAAAATAATTGTCAACGGAAAGTAGGACTGAAATATTTAGTCTCTTAAGCAGTGATCGTAATGAATTGTCAAAGAGGTTTTTAATTGGTTAAAAAGTTGTGCTTGACTAGCACAGAGTCGGCAGATTCAAAACTGCTTTGCACCACTTCTAGGGCTCGTATTTACCAAAACTTGCAGATGGAAAGGCTTGTCTTAGAAGCTTTCCCTCCTGCAGGGGAAATAGTGAAGAATGGCCATCATGATATCGAAAGAATTCACCTGAAGAAATGTCCTTAGACACACAAAAGCTTATGAAAAATAAAAACTGGTTAGAATTGTAGCTGTGCTGTGATTATTTTCATGAGAAAAGAAAAACATATTTCCCCCCTTCTTTTTAGAAGGAATGTTCCATACAAATAAATACGGATTTAATCAATCAACCAATTAAAATGCAGAGCTTACCCAACTAGAAAATCTGTAATTGGATGGCAGCCCAAATTTATTACAGATTGTAAACTAAACCCAATTTTAGTTCCAACTAGAGTAGACCCATTTAAATGAATGGGATTTGTTATCCAACAATACTAATGGACATTGTCTGGATTTCAGTGGGTCTCTTCTTGTTAAGACTAAATTGATTTCTCTAGGCGGCACTTCCCTGCGCATGTCATGTGAGTAGCCTGCCGTACTGCTCTTAACAGGAGATATTTAGCGAAAATCTGGCTTCCTGTACCTCGAGCCCATTATTACATGTTTTGCACTCCGGGATGATCAAGAACAGATTCTACCTCTCCTCTGTATGACAATATTTCCTTTTTTTATTTCTATCTTCTTAATAAGTCCTGTTGTATGTTTCCTTAGTTCCCATTTTTAAAAACAGTTGGAACCAGTATCCGTGGGATCAGTATCCACTGATTTGCTTATCCACAGCATGAAAACATTAAAAATACTAAAAGAAAAATCCTAGAAATATATATGTCTAAAGATGAAGTTGCCAGAAGTGACCACTGTGTATAGCATTCGCTGTTAAAATAGCATTTGCTAGAATCCACATTTTTTGGCATCTGTATGAGCTCTGAGGCAGTGGAAGACAGGAGGGCCTGGCGTGCTCTGGTCCATGGGGTCACGAAGAGTCGGACACGACTTAACGACTAAACAACAACAAATGAGCTCTGAACTGGTCCCCTGTGGATATGGAGGTCCTACTGTATTCTGAGTGCTCAATTCAGTATTATTTACCTTAACGAGATTCAGAAATATATTTATTTTCCTTTTTAGGTTTTTCCAGGCTGGCGGGTCATTGAAACTTTTATCCAGTTAGTTTCTTCTTGGAAAGCCATCTGTCTGTGATGGTATGAAGTCCTGGATGGTATGAAGTCTCCTGCCTTGGGCAGGGGGTTGGACTAGAAGACCTCCAAGTTCCTTTCCAACCCTACAATGATTCTATGATTCTATGATTCTTTTCCCCAGAAGATCAATGAGCCATGGACTCCAAGGAAGCATTTAAAGAACTGGTAGGCTCAAATCTGGGCTTGTTGTCCATTTGGTATCCTGAGTCTACAACAGGAGTGAGGAAGCTTTGACTTACCAAAGGTTTTGAATGACAGCTCCCATGATCCCCTTCCATTGGCCCTGTTGAGTGAAACTGATAAGGCTTTAAACCAAAACTTCTTCAGAACCAACTGTTCTCAAACCCTGAATACACCATACAATTGGCCAAATCCTAAAACACTAGTCAGTTTAGGGCAGAGCAAATTGCCCAGAGGCAATTACAGGGTGGAGCAGCACTCTCCACAAAGTCCTCTTGTGAAGTATGGCATTTTGTAGGTTTCAAATTGTTAAACTAATAATAAAAAAGATATAAAACAATTAAAGCAGGGAACGGGAAATTAAATGTATCAGTATATTCGGACCCCTTTATCCATGGGAACAGTATCCACTGATTCACTTATCCACAATCTGAAAACATTAAAAATATTAAAAGAAAAAAAAATACAGAAAAAAAACTATTTTCGCATGTATTACCAGAATCAGCCACTAGAGGGAGATAGAGATGCTATATATTCTTCTTTGTTAGTGAAGAATATATAGCATGGTCTGTGGCGCCTTCTAGTGCCTGGTTCTGGTAATGCATGTGAAAATATTTTTTCTGGTCCCCTATATATTCGCACCTATATATCTTTTCCTCCTATATATTTGCACCATGCTATATATTTGCATCCATGGTTTTCAGTATTCATGGGGGGGGGCTTGGAACTAAACCTCAGTGGATATGGGGGTCCTACTGTACCTTGTAAGGAGGGCAGACAGCTGGGACCAAGGGAGAAGAAGACTGAACACTTCTCAGTGAGGTCCAAGACTTTTTCTGAACATTTCAATCACTGAGACTCTGGGAAGAGTATCTGAGAGTCTCACCAGATTTTATGCTGCCTTGTAGCAATTCTCTCATTTGGCTTAGACACAGTGCAAATGAAGGATCTGAGTTGGTTTAACATGTATACAGCTTGCGACTTGTTTTCTCAACTTATGTAGTTTTCCGTTGTCATCTGCCAATGGGTTTACCTGACCAAGCAGGAATTTGAACCCAGGTCTCCAAAGACCTAGTCCAACATTTTATGCATGACACCTAATGGGCTCTCCTCTTTGCTCCTACTGTCCCCAAATTATAGCCACAGGATCCTCCTCCAAAAAAAAAGGAGCACCACACCCAGGCTTCCTGGAACCTTATGGAACCTTTGTAAATGCTTTGACTTCCCCTGTCTATTTTCCCATAACTCTTTCCTTTTCTGTCCCTATTGTCGCATTTATGTGCGTGTTGTAAATTAAAAGTCAATATCATAGACTTTAGTATGTCGGGACACTGGAGATATATTTATATTCAAATGAGATAACTAGTAAACTTAGGTAAGATGCTCTAGAAATCAAAATAGCCAATATTAAACACTGCAAGTACAGCTGCAGTTTCTAAATATTTTATAATCCAATCAAATTGTTTGAGTAGTAATGCATTTAAATGTTGTTACGGAATCCCCTCTAGACTTTTTAAAATGGTTACTTCATTCTTGGCTTTGCTATTTATGAATTTCATACAGGGTGACATTTTTAATAATAGAGCATTTAACTTACGGAGTCACTTCCCCCCACCACGACCACTTACAATCTCAGATATAATCTGTAATTTTCGGGCTTCTCTTTGAGAGAAGGCCAAACAGATATTATATTTTTATTAATGAATGCATACCTCTGTTGTTGTTGCTACAGTTTTAGTGACCTTAAGTGGAAAGTTGCGAAGACATGTATTTTTCATTTAATGCTTGTGTGTGTGTGTGTGTGTGTGTGTGTTTCTGACACTTTCAGTGAGAGTTCTCACATTGTTAAGACATATCTGAGTGCAAATTACACTGCTACACACTTGGGGAAAACTTATAAGGGTTGGTACTTTGTTGATATGGCCTTTTAGGCTTTTGAAGCATTGGAAGGTAGAGCACAGACAGAGTTCTGACTCCTGTCCTCTGAAGATGCTGGCCACAGAGACTGGCGAAACGTTAGGAAGAAAAACCTCCAGAACACGGCCAAAGAGCCCGTAAGACCCACAACAACCATCGGATGCCGGCCGTGAAAGCCTTCAAGAATACATTGGGAGGTAGTTTGTATCTTTTGGAACAATCAGCCAATCATTCTGCACTTACCGTATAAGTGTGCTTTGCTTCTCAAAGGAAGAGGAAAATGGCTTTACAAACATTCATTTTGTGCAAGAGAGAAATAAAGCATTTGTTCTCCCGCTCTTGCACTGGAAGCCAAAAAGATTACAGAGCTTGGAAATTTCTCCTCAAAGCGTTTTGTTGGGTTTTGGCAGAGGAATGGCTCTGAATAAGGGGTTTAATAAGGATTCTTCACATCCTTATTCATCAGGAACCAGTGGCATTTGGAGTGAAAAGACAGCATAATCTCTCCCACCATTTCAAACTTCATGGTGTTATTACTTCAGAGTTTCCTTAACAGTGGCTACTTTACTGACTAAACAGGGAGTCAATCAACCAAGCAAAATATGGCTGTAATCTTATGTGGCAGTTTCTGGGTCACATACAGGGGTTGGTGGCTGCAACCCCCTGGCTTTCCCCCCCCTTGTAGAACAGAATGGTGTGCTCCATGCCACTGGTCCCAAACCTTGTTGGCAGGTCTGTTGTTGTCTGGTGTAGTGAAGGTTCGGCCACGCTGTCAGTGTTAAAGTTATGTTCTACTGGCTGGTGGAACTGACAGGATGCCATCTTGTCCTTTGCCTCCGGTAGCAAAACAGCTTCAAATTAAAATAAAGTAGGCTAAGGAAGCATAATTCTGAATTTTACCACTTCTAAATACAAGTATGTATGTCAGAGAGGGTCATGTTCTTAAATCTCCACATAAAATATACCTCAGTGCAATATAGGAAAACATGAGAGAAAATTAGAAAGAGGGCTCTTTGATACACTGTTTTTATTATATATTTGTTGAAATCCTGTTGCTTACCAAAATAAGTCACACTTTTGTTGTTGTTGTTATGTACCATTAAGTCATCTCCGACTTACTATGAATGAGTGATCTCCCTACTGTGGGGGATCTGATGAGCCAACTTCTCCATATGTTCCATTGATTCAGATAGGCCTACTTTAGTTGCAATTTACCCTGCTAAGCTAAGTCCCCTCGAATAAAGGGAATTTGCAAAGGAGTTGACTCACTGCATCCCCATTGATTCAATGGGCTTTGCTGAAACATACTCCACTAAGCTCTGGCCAACCCTGTTCTCTGCCAGCTTTGTACTTATAGAAATTGTGTTTTTTCAGAGAGTGGAAGTAGCTAGATCTAAGTATAGTTACATCTAACTAGTTTCTTCTGAGTAATGAGAGACATAATTAGTACTTGCAAAGTTATTTAGGTGTAATGGGTAACATCTAAGTTACTTTGAAGATTGTATGTTTGGATGTGAAAGGAGCTTTGATAATTTCATTTTTTTGACAATGCTCCCAGAAGCTCTCCAAAGAAGAGTAGCTGGTGTGTATATTGGCTGGGATACTGTGGAAACTGTAGACTCAAAAAGTAACTCTTCCAACCTCTGATTTACACATAAGTCTATTCCTTTTTTGTGCTGATCTCCAAATCTAAAAGCTTGAATTCCAAAAGGACTACTCCTGCTTCTTGCACATTTCTAGAAAACCCTGGAAAGTACTTTCTGGATCCATACTTGGAATAGTCCTAGTCCAAGGAGAAGCTATGGAACTGCCCTGCTTCTAAAGAAAACAACCTAGAATTCTGGATTGCCCCATGAACTAATTTCTGTGCAGGAAGCATCTCCAGGTTCAGGTTTATGTATGGGTACATATAGCTACTTATGAATCAGTGCATGTATCAATGTATCAGCACTTTTCAAATACGGAAGGAGAGCCAGAATGTTCTAAGTCATCCAGGTGTGCAGGACATGTAATAATGGGCTCAAGCTACAGGAAGCCAGATTTCGGTTGAATATCAGGAAAAAACTTCCTAACTGTTCGAGCAGTACAATAGTGGAACCAATGACCCTGGGAGGTGATGAGCACTCCAACGCTGGAGGCATTCAAGATAAAATTGAACTATCTGTCAGCTCTGCTTTGATTTGGATTCCTGCCTTGAGCAGCAGGCGGAGTCAGTGCTCTTATAGGTCCCTTCCAACCCAATTATTCTGTGACTCTACATATATGCTTGGTTTTATTTTTGAGCTATTTGCAAACATGCATATGAGTTTGTGTGAGTTTGAGGGGGGGGGGAGGTCACTTTTTGCTTTGCCCATCTCACTGCTTCCATGGTGGTGGTGAAACTGCTTTGAGTAGTCTGAATATTTGAAGGAACTTCCCATGGTGCTGAATCCCATCTCCAAAATAGGTCAGGACCATGGATAGCTCCTTTGAAGACTAAATGCTGGAGTGGATTAACTGCCTCTATGGAACTGGAGTGACAGATTTTATCTTCTTGGAATCCATGATCACTGCAGATGGTGACAGCAGCCACGAAATTAAAAGACGCCTGCTTCTTGGGAGGAAAGCGATGACAAACCTAGATAGCATCTTAAAAAGCAGAGACATCACCTTGCCAACAAAGGTCCGCATAGTCAAAGCTGTGGTTTTTCCAGTAGTGTTGTATGGAAGTGAGAGCTGGACCATAAAGAAGGCTGACCGCCGAAGAATTGATGCTTTTGAATTGTGGTGCTGGAGGAGACTCTTGAGAGTCCCCTGGACTGCAAGGAGAACAAACCTATCCGTTCTGAAGGAAATCAACCCTGAGTGCTCACTGGAAGGACAGATCCTGAAGCTGAGGCTCCAATACTTTGGCCATCTCATGAGAAGAGAAGAATCCCTGGAAAAGACCCTGATGTTGGGAAAGTGTGAAGGCAAGAGGAGAAGAGGATGACAGAGGAAGAGATGGCTGGACAGTGTCACCGAAGCTACCAACATGAATTTGACCCAACTCCGGGAGGCAGTGGAAGACAGGAGGGCCTGGCATGCTCTGGTCCATGGGGTCACGAAGAGTCGGACATGACTTAACGACTAAACAACAACAAATGGAACTGGAGTCACCCTACCTTCACTGGCACGGCCTCTGGAAGATTAGCCATTAGAGTTTGTGACTCTGAACTGAACACAATTCCACAATCATGCTGTCCAGAATAAATAGTGCCAGTTAAAACAGATGGGAGTAAAATCTGAAGTTGCTCCTTTCTTCAGCTTCCGTCTCGGATATGTTCTGAACTATGATTAATTTGGGGGACTGAAAACTAGTTCTGGTTAAGGGAAAATAAGTAACATTTAATAATAATTAGAGACAGAAAGATATTAGTTGTGTGATGCATTGGCTTAATATGCTAAAGAGACAGGTCAGTAAAAAATTGAACAGATCATTTTACAAATTGGCAAACATTTTCTTGGAGAAATGGTGGTAATTGCAGCTTTAAAAAGTTTCTCACAGCCCTGGCTGCCGGTAAACCTGAGCCAAGTTTCCACCATCTAACTAGAGGCAGCTGAATTGAATGCTGCATTGCACTCATCCCCAGACAACCCCCTACACAACGAGATGTCAGTGAGTTAAGAAAACATAGGAAGCCATGAGTCAAACCATTTGTCCATCTAAACCAACACTTTCAACTCTGATTGGCAGAATCTGTTCTGGGATCCAGACCAGATTCTGTTCTAGCCCTACCTGGGGTCCCTGGAGTTGCGGGGGGGTGGGGTCTCCCATCCAGATATGACCCTGGCCTGATATTACTTAGCTGACAAAATTAGATGAAATTGCACAGGCTCAACAAGGTGTGTGGAGGTCCTAAAGCTTTAGTCTCACCGTTCCCATGATATAATTCATGTTTCTGCTGTCATTTTTCTGTGGAAGGATTTTTCTTTTTTTGCTGCATGGAAGAGCATTCAGCTGTGTGTATCCCCAGCTACAATCTAAAGTAGCACAGCCCAGAAATAAGTTTAGCACCTCAGTGAGATCCAAGCAAAGAAATGCACACACAGTCGTGTTATTCCTAAATAAGAAAGGAAAAATCAATTTAGACGCTCTCATAAGCAGTCCTATAATAGCAAAGCAGCATGTGTTCATGGTAGAGGAAAAAGACATTTTGATAAGAAAAGAGATTTCTTTTCAGCACCACCATTCAGTGGGTTTCCAGAAGTTGGGGGGGGGGGAGGGAGGGAAAAGAAACAATACGGGGAAAATTATTTTAACTATTGACTTGTGGTAAGAGAACGTGTTTTCTTCTTATTGCGGTTGTTTGTGTGAAGATCTCTCAATACTATTTTCAGCCAAAAGATGTCCATTGAACCGTGACTGCAGTTGTTGAGGCTGGTGTAAATGGACGTTTAATGATAATATTTCAGAATGAAAGGGGATAATATTTATGTTAGGAAGATATCCCGGTGATGTGGGGAAAACTCTCCCCCTTGCATGGAAGACGAAGACAAAGTGGTTGGAGCAAATCCAGCAGATCCATAACAAGGGGCAAAAAAGCTGGTTGCATTGCTTACATAGGAAATGACATCATCGTAACCAAGACGTTGATATCACTGGCCACATGCAGGTAAGAAGTGAGGACAACCTTTGTGAACTGTTGAGAGGTGCAACAGATGCTTGATTTCTGTGTTGATAGCTTGCGTGTATGTGTTGATAAAAGATGGCCAGAATCCTATTGCCGATTTACATTTGGTTAAGAGATAGCAGGTGCATCTCAGTAGCAAATTCTTTCTCTTTAATGAGCTGGGCACATGGCTAATTGCACAACTGGACTGCAATTTGCCACCAAGATTTCCCTGATACAAATATAACTTAACAACAGGATCCCGGCCAACGTGTCAGCACCTGCAACTCCATGAGACAGGTCAGGCTGTCTATATTTTTCAGATGTAGGCTGCCACTTTTATGGTTTCTACTTCTCATTTACCATATAATATTGCTCATTTTATTTAATAGTTTTAAAAAAATCATAGCCTGAATATGTGGGAATCCAGGCATATGACTTTTCTCAAGGAAAAGGATCGGATACTTTTTCAGTGTCCTTTAAAACCCTTTTCATGTTTGTCTTACAGTCCAGGATGTGAATGAGGCCACCCTTCAGGCTATGGAAAGACCAATCAACCCCTGTTTCCAGTTCACTGTGTTTATGAAACAACCAAGCAGATGGAAGTTTGGAAATCATTGTTTTTGAACTCAAGTTGGCAGATGCTTAGCAAACTAAATCTTAACTCCCCAAAGCAACTTACAGTTGGGGGTGAAATGGGGCATACCTAATATAGTCCATCCTTCATTTTCGAAGAAGACCATCTACATCAGATTCAGATGCACCATTTAGGGGAAAAGGAAGAAGAAGTGAGTGGTTAAGGTTGAGCAGTTACATGTTGATAGACTCATTGGCTCAACAGGAGCCTGGAAGCAGAAGGGGTAGGTTAACGGATCTTGGGCTCTTTGGCTTGTCGAGAAGTTACATCTTTGCTTTCTAAGCTCTGTTCCTTCATGCATCCTTCATTATTTTTATATTAAATTCTTTAGCCCCTTGTTTGATAACCTTTTGCCAGCCACTTCCATTTTGAGTCAGAGCTTCCCATTTGACATGACCAATATTAAATACTTTTGATGGGACATGCCTGGACGTCATGGCTTAGCCCTGCTTTCACTCTTCAGCCAGCTCAGGAGAGAAGCACTGGTCTTTCAGCCTCATGAGTTGTGTTGCTGAGTACAGGGGTAGGCATTAAGCAAAATGATAGTGAACAGCAGCATTAAGATGAATCTCTGCCATGAGCAAATAAAATGGTAGGTGGAGTTGGAGCCCAATCTGGTCTGATTTTGTCCTCCTTCTCCTCCCTAATTTCAGCCTAAGACAGGCTATGTAAACAATGGGGTGTGAGAGGGAGGAGAAAGGAAGGGATATGTCTGCAGCTAATGGACGTGGGAAGCCATATCCTTGAGCATACAAGACTTCAATCTTGGCTAAGAAACCAGGATGGAATGATCAAGGAAGCTTTAAAAATATATATGGAGAAACCAAAATAAATGAATGCATAAATAAATGCATAAATGCATTGATTGATTAATGATTAATTGATTAATTAATTGCTGTGCCCTATTTATGAAAACATGGTACAGAACAGAGTGAACAGGGGGCCACACTGTACTCATAAATGTTTAAAAATACTGAAGAAAGACTGCTTGATGAAATGTGATGCAACGTAAGTACAGTAGGACCATTGTATCTGTGGGATTGGTATCCATGGTTTCATTTATCCATGGTCTGAAAAGATTTAAAATATTAAAAGAAAAAACCCAGAAATGTGTATTTCCATGATCAGAACTAAGCATTAGAGGGAGCCAGAGACCACGCTATGTATAGGGTCTACTATTATCTGCGGGTTTTTGGCATCTGCAGGAGGGGATTTGAAACCAATCCCCCACAGATATGGGGGGCGTTCCTACTGTAGCCATTGATGGAGAATTCATGCAAGCCATTTAGGTCAGTGGGATATCACACTTCTTTAGTTACCTAAAAACTTTTAAAAATTGCAATGAAAGTTGTAAAAAAAATATATCCCTACACAGCATAATTTTCTATATTGTTGCCAGGCAGTTTTGATAGCACACATTTTTGGGCAGTAAACAGCTTAACTATTCATTGATAAGGTTATACCATCGCTGATTCCTTAGAACCCCATATTAATTTATTGTCATGCTTAAAGGATTCAGTACCAAGAAAAAGAGAAAACCATCTCTTTCCTATGAGTCCTCTGTGTTACATATTTATAGAAGTGTAAAATAACTCAATTAAGGGTGTATGGTGTATCAAAGTATAGGTGTTAGCAATTAAAAGTAAAAGCATCATTGGGCAGAATGAGGCCCACATAAAGTGAATGCGTTTGAACAAGAACTGGAGCTTTTGAAGAGGTTTTAGAATATAATAAGAGGTAATAGGTTTCTTTCACAGAAATGTGAAAGATACTGAGAATGTCTGTGGTGGAAAGTACATAGAATTTAAATCACTGGTAGATTAAATTAGAATTTGTTTTCAACATATTTTGTGGTTTTATGTTTTCAACATTTGTGTTTCCATAATATATGGATGTCCCTATGATGTCTTGTAAGTGTTTTAGATGTTGAGCTTAAATATATTTCTCTTTAGTCCTATACAGAGTTGCTTGGTGTATCCTGTCGAGCAGCTGCATTTAGGTCTGTTAATACATATTTGCATTCATGACAATTATTTGTATGCATTATCCAAGAAACTGTCTTCCCCGTTTGTTGAAGAATATTTTAGGACAATATCTAATTTTTCGAAATAAATAATAATGTAGCATTTTGATAAAATAAAATAGTTTACTTATTCATTTAAACGAAATAATTCATTCAACCAACATGAATTTGACCCAACTCTGGGAGGCAGTGGAAGACAGGAGGGCCTGGCGTGCTCTGGTCCATGGGGTCACGAAGAGTCGGACACGACTAAACGACTAAACAAACAAAACAAATTCATTCATTTATTGAAACGAAATGCTTCAAAATGTGACTGAGCTGCGTGTACATACGTGCATGAGTGCATGTGTGCCAACTTATATATGAACAAATGTTGCGAATAGCCCAGAGCTTAAAACATTATTTTTAGAACACAGTTCATTGTGTTACTCGGTACAAAGTCCACTGCGAACCATTCAAGATAATGCTAGAAAAAGTAGTAATACAAAATACCTCTTAAAAGTAACTTGAACACGGTACTTGCTATGCAGTAAATAAATAAATACCGCAAGTTATTTATCAAACATTATTTGCTGTGCCATTCCACTCCCTCACTCAGAAAGCTTTTTGTTCATTACAAGTCTACTGAGCAGCTACATAAAAAGGCAGAAGCTATGAATACATAGAAAGGTCTGCCATCACTAGAAAGAGATGGATTTGCTAAAATTCACCTTTAGCATCACCCACTTGGCTGCTCTTGTATTCATATTTATTTATTTATTTATTTATTTATTTATTTATTTATTTATTTAGTTAGTTAGTTAGTTAGTTAGTTAGCTAGCTATTTTTACCCCGCCTTTCTCCTTAAAAGGACCCATGGCGGCTTACATCATTAAAGAAACAATATTTAAAAGCTAAAAACAGTAAGTATATAAATATTTAGAAGAATTAAACAAGTATTGTATTATAAATGGTCAAAAAAAGCAACAGAACACAACAATCCATTTTGAAAACCACTCTCAGGCTGCCAGTCACTCAGGGAAAGCCTGTCTGAAGAGAAAGGTCTTTGGCTGCTTGCGGAAGGATAGTAAAGAGGGGGCCAGTCTGGCCTCCGGTGGGAGGGAGTTCCAAAGTCGGGGAGCAGCCACAGAGAAGGCTCTCTTCCTGTGTCCCCATCAGATGCACCTGTGAGGGTGGTGGGACTGTGAGAAAGGCCGCGATAACTTAATGCTCAAGGAGGCTCATAGAGGGAGATGCAGTCTTTTAGATAGCTAGGACTCAAGGTGTTTAGGGCTTTATAGGTTAGAATTTGAATTGTGCCTGGAAACAGATCGGCAGCCACTGGAGCTGCTGTAACAGGGGAGTGATATGTTCGCTGTAACCAGCCCTTCGTGAACAGCTCACCAAAGTTGAACAGAAAAGAATTCCACACACGCACAAGAAGGCTCATAATGGCATTTGTCATCATGAGATGTGAAACAGACATCCTCCAAGTTTATGCAACAGCATAGACTAGTGGCAAGAGGAAAGAATGTCTCAAAGAGGCTGATTTGTCCAGTATCCTCGTCCCGTCTCTCTCTTTCTCCGATGAGATGCCACCCATTTAAGCCACAGTTAATGCACCCGTACGTATTGCTTCGGAAAAGGTCCCCGGGGAGGTGAAGCGACATCGGTGCAAATGATAACTATTTAATTACCATAGATCTTAGCTATCATTTTGAAAGTGAGATTTTTTTTTAAAATTCTTCTTTTTTAAAAGAAAAAAAGGTCTTTCTCAGTTCCTCTCTTTTGGCTGCTACAATGAATAATGTGATAATGATTCTGCAGGCACCAAATGTGGAGACAGAAAGGTGCTACTTATTAAAGGGAAAAGTCATTTATTTTTGAAACAGCAGGCAGTCGGCAACACAACTGCAACCTAGTTAAATGAAATAATAGGAAATCCATCCAGATGATGAATCCCAGCGAACTCAGCGTGGACATTATAGGGCATTGTCACAAGTGACCAGGGAAAGCACTTTCCCCCTCATTAATACACCTGTCTTGGAGTTTCTGACTGGTGTTATCACAGTAGCTGATTTGAGAAAATCAGCACTTGGATGAGATGGAGATGAAGTCTGTATGTGTTTATTTCATTTGTGAGCCATATGAATGAGTCAAGGGAAAGGTGAAAGCAGGAAGGAGTGCTTTATCCATCCAGAGAAGATCAAGGCATTAGAATGAGGGTCAGCTTTATGACCAGCTCTGTAGGGGTGGCTGTAAGATCATGCTAGAAATGGGCACAATCCCGTAACTGTATATTAGTCCCCCAAGAAATCAAGGTTTGTTGACTTAGTTGATTTATGGAGGAGAACAGTTTCAAGTTCCCAGATAGTCCATTCCTTAGTTAACCGGATGGGCGGGTTGTCCCTCTGATTTTTCCAATTAGCTATTAGGCTGCAACTCAAATAGTTCTGTGCTCTGCCCTTGTTTAAATGCACTTAAAATCCACTGGTTCCCAACCTTGGGTCCCCAGATGTTCTTGGACTAAGGCTCCCAGAAGCCTTCACTACTAGCTATGCGGGCCAGGATTTCTGGTAGTTTGTGTAGCATTGTGCCAACCACTTCCCTGCTGACGTGAGTCAGGTGGATGAGGTGAACAACATTGTTTCTGTTACACACTCTGTTGGCAACTGACCACCCAACAGATTTTATATTTACTCAGATATAAGGGTTGCTCAATGTAGTGAGACTGGATTATGAGATATGAAGCATCCTATTGGGCTGTTAGGTCCAGGGCTGCAAAAATATGCGTGTTTCCTTTTCATTATGTAGCTTAGAATCCTTCACATGTTCTTATCCCAACCCTGTTCTGTATCACATTGTGAGACTTTTTTTTCTCCTGCTTGCACAAAAACTTGTGTATATTTTTGTGCATGCTGTTTCAAATTGCATGCATTTAAATGCAATTCTCCCACTGACCAGAACCCATTTGTGCATTTTTTTTTCAAATATACACAATTTTTGTTGGAGTTTTTACAACCTCACACACTGCCTGTAGTTTTTTTTGGCAGGGAGAGACTTTTCTGGGCTGGGGTGACTGTCTGTCTAATAGTTCCCTTCCACCTCTGAATTCAAAGAGAGTCTCACCTCTCTGCTGAGTGGTCTTTCCCTCTCGTTAGTCTGTTGGAAGTCAGTATGTTGTGAGTTTGCTGTTGATCTCTTAATAACTGTAAGTAGTGAAACATTTTTATTATTTCTGACAAATGTCTCAGACAGAGTTAATGAGACTGTTAGTGCCAGTTAATGAGAAAGGGGTGGACTTTCTGGGAACTTGTAACTATTCTCCTCCATGAGTCTCTGTACTTCTACTGTATTGATGAATACACAAGGGGGGGGAGAGGGAGGGAGGGGGAGAGAGAGAGAGACTAAAATTGTTGCAGATTTTTGAATTTCTGGTAAAATTCCCTTTTGTTACATAGTACATGTTACTTGTCGGAGCGTCTTTCCTTAATGTCATCTGCCTGACCCACAAGATCATCCCAGTTGAGGCTCCTCCAGGTGGCCACCCCAAGGGAGGCCCATAAATCCTCTACAAGAGGTAGAGCCTTCTTCGTGGTGGCTCCAACTTTATGGAACCAGCTCCGCCTAGCCCCCTCCCTGTAGACTTTTAGGAAGCAATTAAATACATTGCTTTGCAGCGAGGCTTTCCACATGGACCCCAGCTGACCACCTCTCCCCCCCGCCACCCTTTTAATTTCCCGTCCTCTTCTTCTCTCCCCTCTTTTCCTCCATCTGCTCTGGGGATTAGTCAGTGCCCTCTTTTTTATTTATTAATTTTTTTTTAGGGTTATTGCTGCTGGTTTTAATGTCTCTATTTTTATTTTTGTTTTTTATTATACGTGTTGTAACCCACCCAGAGTAGTGATGTGATACTAATGGGAACAGGATATACATTGAATAAATAAATAAATAAAATAAAATAAAGAGTAGAAGTACAGAGACTCATGGGGGAGCATAGCTACAAGATACTCCACCATTTTCTCATTAACTGGCACTTAGTCTCAATAGCTCACCCTAAGACATTTGTAGTGCTGCGTGATCTCTATAAACCCAAGAGCCGCATTTTCTAACAAGATTCGACACACTCTTCAATATTTTCTTCCATAAAGTATTCTGCCTGCCTCTGTGACGCTCAGATATAGCTAGCAGAATGCACTTTGTCCCTGTGGTAGCATTGGGTGGCAGGAAATGAACGTTTTGGTAGAGCAATGCAAAGGCAAGGGATTTCTACTCAAGCCCTAAAAATGGCGGCCCTTCCTGTTAAGTCAGAAACAGCAGATAACTAGGCAGGGTGAAAAGGACTGGGTTTGTTTGAACAGGACGATAACGTCAGGCGAAGGAGCTTAGCAGAGACTTGAAACCAAAATGCATATGTAGAATCGCTGATTACAAAGCCTAGCTCCCAGACACTTTCTATTTCTTCTTTGATGCTGACTCAGGTCCAAGATACACAGTGGGCTGAAGTGGTAATAAAACCGAGTTGATAAGCTTATCTCTTGATAAGCTTTAGTTCTTCAGACAGGTACTGGGCTCCTGTGATAAGAAAACTGTATCGCTGAAAGGTGATCTGTGATAAAACGGTGGAAGCTTTCCCCCACATAGCGACGCAGCACTGCAGAAATCTTTGCCACGGCTGACCTCCGTGTCATATCCATATATTAATAAGCACATTAGGAGCTTTTGTCCTGTGTTGGCAGTCTGCTTGTAAGTACGGCATTAATTTCTGAAGTATACTTCTCAAGGCCTCAAGCAATGTCAAACGAACAGCCATCCGCTAATGCAACCGTAGTTTTCTTCTTTTCCACTCCTCATTCGTAACATCCAAATCCATTATGAATCGAGCACCAGCCATCACCCCCACTGCCAAATTCTTCACACTGGCCAGGTGGCCTCCTGCTTGAACATTAGACCATTATTTTCAATGAAATGATCATTGATCGAAGTGAGCCACATGACCAGGCAACCTGTTCCTTCGCTATATTTGGGTCAATCAATTCTCTCGATTGTTTCTTGCGGACTTCGTCTGTAGTTCTAGGTTATTTCATCCAGATTCAACCCCTTTCTTTTCCTAGGTGTATTTGCTGTTGAAAGGGAAAATGGATTTCCAGGCTTATGTCCACCATAGCGACCACTACAGGGTGGATATGATGGTTAAAATCTTGACCTTCCTTCTTCTGGTGTTGTAAATGAGGAAATATGTTGATTTCCCTCTCAGTATAAAATGCTGGGATTTTTTTTTTCTTTTGATAGCTTCAGAGGGGTTTAACAAATTTCTGAAAACAAATGAACATTCATAGAAAATGTGTTAAATACTGTCTTCTTGCACTAACAAGTAAATGCAGCAATACCGGAGGCATGGTTTGTTTCAACTCAAAGATTGAGCCACAGTAAAAACAAAGACTGGGAGTGGTGGATGGTAGACATGGGAGCTTTGTATTCATCTCCTGGGGGAGACAAATACAAAGCTTGCCTGCCCAGGTGGCCGGCCCCATTGGACCCTCCCCCACCGAACCATGTGTCCACTTACCATGCAGTGTACGTGGTCAGTGTCATCGAAAGTGCGTCAATCCTGGCAGTAATCTGGCTGGCGCTGGCCCAACTCCCTGCTCGGCTGGCCACTCAGCAGCTGAGAGGGAGGACTCATCATCCCACCCCTCTCACCAGAGTGGTCAGCTGAGCAGGGAGTGCCAGCCAGACTAATGCCACAATTGGTGTGTTTTTGATGACACCGGCCATGCATCTAAATCTAGTTGCTAGTCCCAACAGGAGTAGAGCCACTGAACCAACACTTGTATAGCTCCCATTAATTCAGAGGATCTGGGATAACCAATTTCATATGTAGGCATGGGATGTTTTAATTTTTTCCCCTCTACAGCTACCACAATTCACCAGGAACTCCTCCAGCTAAAAGTCCTCAGAAGAGTTTCAACACACATACCTCAGGTGCACTATGTTCTTCTTTGCAGTCATTGCAAAGGGAGAGAGAGTGGGTGGAACTTGCTCAGCACCATGGGAACTGCAAGGGATTGTGGGACAGGTAGTTTCTCTGCTTATTCAGCTCTGTATATGGTAGCTTTCAAAAATGTATACATTTAAATATGCAAACATCTCAAAAATACGTACAGTTGGAAAGACAGTCACACTTCAGTCAGTGAGGGAAGATGTTCAGTTTCTTGTGTTAAAAATAAAGAAATGAAAAAAAACAAAACAAAAAAAAACACAACCCATGGTATTACACCCTGACAAGGACAGGAAGAAAATGCAGATGGGATTCATAGAAATGAAAAAAAGATTTCAGACACAGATATTTTCACATCCCTAGTCATGGAACAAACTAGAACTAAACAATGGTTCCACAAGATTTATGGCAAAGAAGCCAAATGTGGAAGGGCTGAGAGGGAGAAGACTACTCTGAGGAGAAATAATAGAGAAACCAAAGGAGAAATCATCAGCTGTTGATGTCTGAGTTGCTTAAGACTAGCAGAAGAAGTGGACATTTTATTATAGCAGAAATGTCCCGTGGAAGAATTTTTCTCTTTCTGTGGGATGGCTTGAAAAAGAGTGTTTTGTATGTCTCCAAATCCTGTGAGATACTAGTCCCCTTCTATTTGGCACTGGTTAGACCTCATCTAGAGTACTGTATATAGTTCTGAACACCACACTTTAAGAAGGATGCCAGCAAACTGGAGCAAGTTCAAAGAAGGGCAACAAGGATGATCGGGGACTGGAAAACAAGCCCTAGGAGGAAAGACTGAAAGAACTGAGCTTGTTTAGCCTTGAGAAAAGAAGACTAAGAGGAGATATGATCACACTTTTCAAATACTGTACTTGAAAGGTTGTCATACAGAGGAGGGGCAGATCTGTTCTCGATCAACCTAGAGTGCAGGACATGCAACAAGTTACAGGAAGCCAGATTTAGGTTGAATATCAAGAAAAATGTCCTAACTGTCAGAGCAGTACAACAATGGAACCAAATACCTCAGGAGGAGGTGGTGAGCACTTCAACACTGGAGGCATTCAAAAGAAAATTGGACAACCATCTGTCAGATCTGCTTTGGTTTGAGTTCCTGCATCGAGCAGGGTTTTTTACTTGATCGCCTTATATGGCCTTCTGACTCAATTATTCTATGATTCTATGAAGGAAACCTCTAGTTATTGAATTTTTAAATGGTTGAATAGTTTTTAATTTGTTTTTAAGATACGTTTTGAGTTTTCTGTTGTACATCACTTGAGTGGTCCTCATAGCTTGAGAAGTAATAAAAACATTCCAACAGTAGAATTTTGACAGAAACTGTAATAAATAAACACATATTTATTAACCCACCAAGATACCTCTGGTTGCTGTGATAGTTGTGGGCATTTTGCTTCTTAGATTTTGCTTCTCAGTTTTATTTCTTAAATTTATACAACATTTACCACTAACTCGAAGTCTGAAAGCGGCTTACATGTAGTGCACATTTAAAAGTGCACCAGAACAAGCCGATGATCATTAAAGAATCAGGAAAAAGGTACAATTCAAAACAATGCAGTACTGAAAGTGTCATCAATAGTAATCCCATCGCAAACCAGTTGTCTCCCCCACCATGGCTAACCCACTTAGCCATGATAGTTGAACCAGGAATAAAGAGTGGTCAAACCGTGTAGGCACATTCTTAGTACCCACAATGGTGATTCACAGAGCTTGAAAAGGTTACTTTCTGGATACACCCTGCTGCCTGAAGAGTAACTTTTCCAGGTTCCAGATCCACCCAACATGGAAGACTTTGCCATAAGGTTAACATAATGGAGTGCTGTAAGGCTCTTGAGACTATTAGTCCAGTAGGCAATTAACTATAAACTATTTTCCCATTGTACACATTAAAAAGAAAGTTTTGTAGATCCCCCCCCCCCCTATGTAGTTCAAATCCCCTTCTCCTTATTTATTATATTTATTATATACAGGTATATGCAGTAGGAACCATTGCTTGGCTGTTCTCTAGCCTTTTGATAAGCACTCTGCGAATGCTGGCGCAGTGCCTAAAGACAACTTAATAAAAGAAGCAATCTACTCTCTTTGTTCTTAAAAGTAATGAAATCCAGAGATTGGGAAAGATGGCTGTAGCCACAGTCTGCATCCTGTATCCATACTTTGTGAATTATTAACTTGTGCTGCCTTGTCTTTTGGCTCGTTTTCAAAACTCACCTGTCCTGAGAGATATTGCAGTAACATTCAATTTGTCTTTGTCCAGAAATGTGTGCTTTGTCCAGAAATTTCTCTGCTCCAAAATCTTCTTTCCCTGACTGCAGGTGCTGCAAAGGGATTCAGGACAATACCTCCACACGAACACTCTAAGAACATCAGTTATGGTGGGATAACCCTTTGGGCCCAAAGCAAAGTTCACAGGAAGATTTCCCTACAAAATATATCTCTTACATAGCTCATGATATAGTTCTGTCTCATTATTTATTCCCGATCTAGTTCTGAGCTGGCTGGATAGTTCAGTGGTTTAGGTATCAGAACCAGAGGTTGGGAGTTCAATTCTCCACTGTGCCTCCTGCGAGTAGAGCCAGCCCATGTGGCCTTGGGAAAGCTGCACAGTCCCAGGGTGTCCCTGGAAGAAGGGAATGGGAAACCACTTCTGAGTATTCTCTACATGGAAAATCCTGAAAAGCATCTCCATAAATCAGAATAAGACAGATGATGATTATTATATTAACCTAGTTCTGCTCCCACTAAGCTTCTATAGATAGTCTCATATAGTTGTACATCAGAGGAGTTGTTATTGGTGGCTATTAGTTCCAAAATAGTTCCTGGCCATGGTGGCTGAGTATTCTGGATGTTGTAATTCAGAAAAGTAACTTTTCCCAACTCTGTATCAACTATCCGCATTACTGTGCTCCTTATCAGACATTGGCCAAAATCCTATTGCTAGCATAACTCAAATGACATAATCGCTGCAAGTTATGGAGTCAGTGTAGACCTTATTTGATGTGTCCAGCGTTATGTAAGGGGGTATGCAACTGATGGTGTTTACACAGAGCTTGTAACTTGCAACAATTCATCACTAAGAGTTACGCCATTTACATTATGCCAGTAATAGCATTTTGGCCATTATACTTCTCCCTTGAATTGCACAGGTTTGATCAGCATGGTTTCGGTAATACAATTTTTTTCTCAATAAACAAATAAATATCCAGTAAATAAGTATTCAATAAATACTGTGCTGCTATTTATCTCCAGGAAGCAGCTTACCAAGGCCTCTGTAGTTGGCAGGGTGATGGCCCCAGTCTGATGCAGGGTGCTGGGGCACGATGGGAGGCTGATCCAGGCCCAGTGGGATCACAACAGCATGCCTGTTTTCCCCCTCTGATAGAGGCTTTTTCCTGACCTTTAGTTCTATATGTGTGTACGGGTGTGTGAATCAACTGTTTATGCTTTGTAGTTGTGTTTTGCGGGGCATAAAAGTCATCCACGGATTTTGAACTAAATAGAGGTCTGCCACCCCTTAACCCCAGCGTTGTTGAAGGGTGAAGTATATCTCCAGACTTTTGGATTGTATTTGCTGTCAGTTCTATCTAGCCAACCTACAGGACAGGGTTAAAACTCATGATGACCAGAAAACTTTAAAGTTGAACTAGACTACTGCAACTTTCCTTTTCAACTTAATTTGAAGACGTGTTGGGTTGTTTTGGCGTAGAGTGGGCTCGGATTGAGTTAAAGAAGAGCACGACAGAGCAGAAAATGGGGTGGCAATTAAGAGAAGGCTACGTAGGGGAAACACTGTAGTCAACAACTTGGCATCTCGCCCAGGGCAGTTGCCACTCACTCTGCCCGATGTAGGTAAAGGGCAAAATGTCACTGCGGTTTTAACAAAATTTTAATTGGTTCAGTTCTGAGATCTTTGACTTCAAACACCACACTTTGGGAAATTTGGGTTTCTTTCATTTGCTTCAGCAATTTTAGCACGACTTAATTTGCATCAAAACAGCTCAACGACGTTTAATTTGCAATGACAACTTTGATTATGTTATGCTGGGCTTTTTCTTCAGCTCTCCCTGCTGCTCCTGCCAAGCTGGTAAAGGTCATTATTACTTCAGTTGATGCCGAAGAGGGTCAAAAAAGAAGCTCAAGCTCTTCATTTCAGCTCTGTAAGCAAAATTTATAAAACTTCAGCTGAGCCTTCCTGTCATAAAGAATACTGGTGGTGGGGGACGAGAGAGATCTGAACTGAGGAGAGTTTGTAGGAATTCTCTATATGAGTTGGGACTTAGATTTTTTTTTTCAGTCCTATGGAGAGTTCCCACAGATAGCAGAGGCTGTTTCTTGCACTCATCAGTCCTCATGTGTGAGGAACTCGTGAAGCCAGAAACAGAAAGGGAAAATGCTGAACATTCCCATCTACCTGTAGTAAGTATACTCAATTTAGTAAAGGCCAAATAGGGCTAAAGTCTTGAGTTCTTGTGGTCTCATCTATCTTTGGTCCTGACTTGGTTTCTCCTTCTGGTCTGATTAGTTCTTTGATCATGATATCAGGGTCACTCCTTAACCCTGCTTCCTGGTTTGTTCTCCCTTTGATAATGGTTAGAATAATAGAATCGTGGAGTTGGAAGGAGCCTATAAGCCCATCAAGTCCATACCCCTGCTCAAAGCAGGAATCCAAATCAAAGCAGATCTGACAGATAGTTGTCCAATTTTCTCTTGAATGCCTCTAGTGTTGGAGCACTCACCACCTCACAAGGTAATTGGTTCCATTGTTATACTGCTCTAACAGTTAAGAAGTTGTTCCTGATATTCAACTGAAATCTGGCTTCCTGTAACTTGAGCCCATTGTTATGTGTCCTGCACTCTGGGATGATCAAGAACAGATCCTGCCCCTCCTCTGTATGACAGCCTTTCAAGGATTTGAAGACTGCTATCCTATCTCCCCTCTCAATCTTCTTTTATCAAGGCTAAACATACCCAGTTCTTTCTGTCTTTCCTCCTAGGGCTTGGTTTCCAGTCCCCTGATCATCTTTGTTGCCCTCCTCTGAACTTGTTCCAGTTTGTCAACATCCTTCTTAAAGTGTGGTGTCCAGAAGTGGACACAGAGCTCTAGATGAGGCCTAACCAGTGCCAAACAGGGGGAACTAGTATGAGTACCTCAAGGGATTTGGAGACTATACTTATATTAATGCATCTTAAAACCCCAAATTGTATTTTCATTTTTTGCAGCCACATTGCAGTGTTGGCTTATATTCAGCTTTTGATCTTCAACCATTGTTCTTACCTTGCTCTAAGGTTCTTTGCTTACCTGAATCTGAATCCCACAATCAATCACAACGTGGTTTGAAAGGTGCCCAGAATTTGAAAAGGGAAGTTACTGAAGGAACAAACGCCCAAAGTTTCATGTGGGCCACAGATTCAGGAATACTGTTCCTTGAACCCTAGTAGTTCTTTTTCGAACTTTCTCCAAAGGGGCAATAGAAGTATCTCCCCCCCTTTTTTTAAGGAACAAAAGGGGAAGATTTTGATTGTTGAAGCAATTTAATTAGATTTAAGGCTAATTAAATTCATTCCCCCCCTTCATATTAACCATGTTCACAAATATTATTGCGTCTCATTAGATTTAGTTCTTCTATCCTTACTGAACAATATTCACTGGTAGTTTCAGCTTGCAATAAGTTCATTATGAAGATAAGGTGGAATTAGTGTAGGAAGCTCAGCTGGTTGAAGGGGTCTGTGCTTTAATTACTGCAGAGGGTGTGCATATTAATTACAACACAAGTGATATTTACTGTACCTCAGGAACATATGACAGGGTAAAGATACTGACAGCACTAGCTAATAAACTCAGTATGATAATGAGGGAGAAAAGACCATAAAAATAGAAGGAAATAAAATTATTCATAAAGTATATTGATCCCAAAGTAAAGACATTAAGCTCTGGTGAAGGGCAACAAAAGGGAAGCTCCTCACTTTATCAAACAAATAACCAAAGGAGAGAAATGTTAGCGGAGAGACAGATTGTCATTATACCAGTCACGTGAGCACGCTCCAGAGAATGCCGAGATGCAGTAAAATAAGTTTTTAGAAAATAACTTTAAAATTCAGCTGTAAACAGACTCACGATCTGGACCAACATGGGTCCCAGTGACAAAGGGACCACTCTGAACAGATCAGTTTGGGAACATTCCTAGAAGTGGACAGGACTAGGAAGACAACCAGCTAATACATCTCATGCCAATCTCCACGAGTCACTTCCTCCAGAAACATTAGCATGATTTAGGGGAACATACAGATAAAAGTTTTAAGCCAAGAAGCTTCACAGTTTACAAAATCTGACCCATTTTTAAGCCTGATTTGCAAAAATATGCCCATTTAATCTGATTTTTTCCCCTATACAAAATATATTCAGAGGCATTATTTAAAGAAAACAAGAGACATGGGAATTCATTTTGATGGCTGTACAAGAAGAAGAAATTCCTATAATACCAAATGAGTCCTCCATTTTTAGAAGAAGCAAACGAGACAGAGGTGCTCCTGGTTAGTCAAAAATGCAGATCAGAAAAGGGGGATTCAGCCTCTACTGGATGGGGCTATGGTAATTTTGAAAACTCATACCAATAGTTTGGGTAGACTCCTGGATTCAACTATGAGTCTGGCTGCACATGTTTCAGTGGTGGCTTGGAGTGTATTTGCACAGCTAAAGCTGGTGTGCCAGCTGCACTTACTCCCTGAGAAATTTGATGTGGTTACAAAGACACATACTTCAGTTGTTGTAGGTTTTTCGGGCTGTTTGGCCATGTTCTGGAGGTTTTTCTTCCTAACGTTTCGCCAGCCTCTGTGGCCGGCATCTTCAGAGGACAGGAGTTAGAACTCTGTCTGTGACAGACAGACACGGCCAAAACAGCCCAAAAAACCTACGACAACCTTTGGATCCCGGACGTGAAAGCCTTTGAGAATACACACACAATTTAGTTACTTCCTGCCAAGATTGCTGTAATGCGATCTCCTTGGGACTGCCTTTGAAGACTGTTCAGAAACTTCAGCTGGTCCAAAAAGCTATAGCCAGACTCCTGGCTGGTGGTGGTTTCAGGGAGCATATGGTTCCCCTGCTAGAACAGCTTCACTGGTGCTGGTCCATTCCCAGGCCCAATTCTCAGTTTAGGTCATAAACTATAACACTACATGGCTCCAGGCTATCTGTAAGAGCTCATTTGACCCTCCCTGGCTTTTAAGATCTTCGAATGAGAACCTTCTTTTGGTTCCCCCACCCTCACAAGCTTGTAGGTGAGGACGTAAGAAAGGGCCTTCTCAGTGGTAGCTCCCAGGCTTTAGAATGAGATGCCCTGAGAAGCCAGTTCAGCTCCCTCCCTCTTGTCCTTCCATCCTCAGGCAAAGACCTTCCTTTTAGGCAAGCTTTTAAATGACTTGGGCAAATAGAAGCCACTATGAGATGCTGTGTATACTGAGTTGAGGTGGGTGTGTTTGTAAATGTTTTTATTAGGGAGTTTGCACTAGCACCAAAATTCGGGTTTGGAATTTGATTTCAGAATTCGGAATTACAGCCCTTTGGATTTGGACTTTGGAATTTTAAAAATTTGGAATTTCCAGATATCTGGAACTCTGTTACAGTCAATATGAATATTATATAGTTATTATTTTCCCCTTTAAAAAAAGCACAAACACACAATCAAGCAAAAATGTTTTTGAAGAATGTCCCTGTGTCCTCTGACAAATTCCCCGTGATTGTGCCAAACAAAAAGGGCACGTACTAACAGCTAACTATGCCTAGGTATTAGGAAATGACTGCAATGGGCATATGGCTTGAAGCCTCCACAGTAGGAATGCCTGCGGGAAGTGCCAGTAGCATTGAGGAAGCAGGGGGCAAGTTGTACTGGGGAGCAGGCAAACACTCTGGGCAGCCCTGGCAGTCAGACTGGAGCGGCAGATCGCCTGCGGTGGGTGGGAACTGTTCCAACAGCATGGGGCTCAGCACAGTTGAGTGAAGGAGTCTTGGAGTCTTGGAAGAATGAAAGAGAGAGAAGGAGAGGGCAGTGGACCAAACATGGCATACCTAGTCCTGTGAGCAGAGGGTGCCATTCTCTCTTACTTAAAGGGAACTTCTGGGAAGCCCAGGATGGTAGGTGAAACTTAAGGAAAGTAAGTTTTTCCACAGACCCAGCTTCCAGGCATGAGCGGTATGGACTGACAATGTCCCCTGCCCGGGAGAACCCTCTCTTAATTGGCGCACTACTGGGTGGGCAAAATGATGGCAATATAATGGAGCTGCATGGTATGGATATGGAAGGCAGTGTCTTCATAAATCTCTTTCCCAAGCACAAAAGCAGGAGCACTGCAGCGGCCCAAGCTGACCGTGTCGGACTGAGTGCTGATGGCATCTTGGTCCTTCTCTGGCAAATCAGCTCTTTTGGGGGGAAAGGGCTTTCTTGACCATCTTTTTGGCCCTTTGCTTTTACTGGATTGCCCATAAACATCATTGGAATATCAGATTCCACGCAGGAATATCTGAAGGTCGTCTATACAGGCTCCCTATGAGAGACTTATAGATCTGTGTCTGGACACAACTGCCAAGAAATGCATTTGTGATATCAGAAGAAATGGTACCCTTTATGTTTACTTTAGTTCTTTCTCCTGGAGATCTCTTTGATTTTTATCACCTACGTAGCAGTTCAAAAAAGAATCTTCTTTTCTAAGGTTTACTGAGCAAACGAGCAAGGATATAGACAATTCAAAATAGCGAGTGTACATTGTTATAAGATATATAAAATGAATGAACATATATTCCAGACTCTTCAGTCTTCTAATACAGAATCTCAGTTCAAATATGTAGAAAGCATTCTTAATTTGTAGAGAATAGCATGATTCCTCAAGTTAGTATCCTCTGTATTTATGACAGGTAGCCCAAATTTAATATTTCATAATATGCAAGGCTAGAATTATTTTCTCAAAGTTGTAAATGGAAAATACATAAACCGTCAATACAAGTCACTTAAAAAAAATACTCAGAATCTATTAGAATTCATATCTTTAGCTAAAAAAGAGTATAGCAAAGTATTTATGCGTCTAAATATAGCCACATCACATTACATCATTCCTCCTCCTCCTCCTCCTCATTATTATTATTATTATTATTATTATTATTATTATTATTATTATTATTATTATTATTATTATTATTATTATTATTATTATACATACACTACACAATCCAAACTTAAAGAAATTGAAAAACAATCATTAAAAGACAGGAAAAAAACAAGTAAAACAATTTTATACACAAGATTTCAAAACTATAACACTGTGCCCCCCACCCCCCCGGGCACCATTGGAGATAAAACCAATTCTCTCTCCTTCAAGAATTCCTGATCCCCCTCCAAAATTGTAACCTTTCTTGCGATGGTGCACTTCCCTTTCCCTTTATTAATACATGATCAATAAAATCTCCCCAAATATCTGCAAAAGTATATCTTTTAAACAATCCTTTCTTTGCTTTGATATTACATGTTAATTTGTCATTGATAGCTAGATTCTATACTTCTTTGTGCCATTCATTTAATTGGAAATGGTGTTTTGTTTTCCAGTTCTTTGCTATCATGAATCTAGCTGCTGTTAATAAGTTATAGATTAATTCTCTAGTTGCCCAGTTGTATTCCGCCTTATCAAATATTGACAAAAGTGCTGCTTTAGGTCACACTTTTATATTTTGCTTGGTTAATTCTTTCATTTCCATAAATACTATTTGCCAAATTTTCATCACGCTGTCACATTCCCATCACATATTTATTTATTTATTTATTAGATTTATATACCACCCATCTAGAACATGTCTACACTGGGCGGTTATGAAAATAAGTACCAGCTTTCTGGCATCCCCTCCAACACATCATAGAATAGTTATTATGAATTTGATTTAATTTCACCAGAGTTTGAAACCATTGCCACACCATTTTATAAAGTTTCTCTTTCATGCTTATAGACATAGATTTCACTATTCTTATATCCCATATTTTCTCCCAGATCTCAGTACTTATATCTTCCCTCATTCTTACCCCTCCTGGCAAAGAATCTCTTCCCCCGAAAGCAACATCTGTGTGTCTTCTCTGAGAAGAGAAGATATGTCAGAGTTGCAGTCCTTGAACAATGAAACTTCAGATTGTGAAGGGAGGTTATGAGGCAGGAATACATCAGGGTGTTCAGCACACTCCATCTAGGCCTTAACAAAGATAATGGTTTCCTGGGCTGATAGGTGGGTGCATGGTCAGAGGCAGCATCCTACTTCATTGCCAGGAGCCTGCTGCCGCCTCTGAGCATGCGTCTGCAGAGATGAAGGCGGAGGCAGTAGGATCATGCGGGGAGGCAGGCATGAACTGGAAAAACGAACCGCAAATCACTTCATTTTTCTGAGGGTTCAAGGTGGCTCGTGGTTCGTAGGTAGCCACGAATCATGAACCAACACAAATCCACCAGTTTTTCGGTTTGTGCCCATCTCTAGCCAAAACAAACAAACAAACAAAAACGACATCCACAAAATCCCTCAAGGAAAAATTAATTTATGGTTCCTTGTCCTCACTCACATGGAAGAACAAAGAAAAGCAAGAATTTCCATCCTTACCACTGAGCAGTTGGTTGACTGGGTGTACTATGTTTCGGACTAGCCGTTAGATTTAGGCCTCTGTTGTTAGCCAGAGGAGAAGGGGGAGCACAAGAGGAGCAAAATAAATAAATAACCAGATAAAACTGGACTATCCGCAATAATAAAGACAGCATCTGAGCCCAAGTTCAAGAGGACTCGTACAGACTGGCAACTGTACAGAGAAAATGGAATTCAGCATTAACATTCAAATGGTAAATTATAATTATAATAACCTCTGAGGAATAAGGTCTGGGAAGTGATACGGTCCACTCAATTAAAATACCTGCTAGATGTGCTGCAGTGGACGGATGAAGTAAGGGGAATTATAAGGTGGAAAGATATTGCAATGGCATTACCCAAATCAAAATCAATGGTACACCCTCACCTTGAAAGCAGCGTGTGTTCGGTTGTAGTCACGTTATGTCAGAGACGCAAGCAGAAATAGAAATATGTCCAGAGAAGGGCAAAGAAAATTATTACAAGCATGAGCAGACATTTCACTCAAGGAGACATTGCTTAATGTGGTTGCTTTGTTAACCACATTAAAAACAGGAGAGGGGGGAAGAGACGCTTAGGTTCATACAGCAGAATTGCAGGGTCAACTTATTTTGGAGACAGTGCTGTTTTAGGTATAGCAGTATAGGTAACATTTGTACGTGTGAATGATTCCTCATTAGGTGGAAAATGCTCACCCGAGGCTTAGGAAATGAACACATGAAGGGTGAGGAGTAAATATGGGCACAAATTGTCCTCACACTGTGGGGGCACACTGACAACTTTAGACATCTTTGTGCTGGGTGTCTAAAGTTGTCAGTGTGCCCCCACAGGTGATGCACATTCCCTGCCCCCCCCCCCCCAGGTTGGCTCCACCACTCACCACTGAGCGTGCACTGCTTTTTTCCCTTCTCTTCACACTCTCTTCCAGTCCCAGCAGAAGCACGGATTTTCCTTCTCCGCCTCCCCCGGCAGCTGCCCTCTCAAGGGCTGAGCTGCAGGAATCCCTGCCCCGCCTCCTTGTCTGAATGGGTGGATGCCAGAGGAGGTAGAGGAGGGAAGTTTGTGTTCCTGCTGGGACTGGAAGATAGCGTGAAGAGGAGGGAAAGAGCAGCGTGCACCAGGTGGTGAGTGTTGGGGCCAGCCAGGAGATGGGGATGCTGATGACTTTAGATGACTCAGCACAAAGCAATCCGTGCCCATCTCTAGTGAGGAGTCAACTGAATCTTCTTCCTGGCACACTAGTTGGAAATGTGAGAGAGATTTGGGATGCCTTTTTTTGGAAATGGCAGACAAAAAGCTCTCTCTTCAGGCAGGTTTTTAAGCAATCAGTTGTTGCAGGAATGCTTGTTTATTAAACTTACAGGTTTTAAAATGTTTTTAATCATCTTTTTAAATCTTAATATCCATTTAATTGTTTTTAATTGAAATTTATATAGTATTTTTTAAAGAAAACATTGTTTATTTTATAGTTGTTATCTTACAGGTACTTGCAAAGAAAGGGTCAGATTTAATGTTTGTTAATTCACACATACCTCACTACCAACACCCCCAGTTATGGATGCTGTGGAATAATCATAACTGAAGATATGTCAGCAAGACTTTAGGACATGAAATTTCCTCTCCTGCAGTATACCTGTCCTTTCCCTGAATATGCTGCTTCAGAGATGGGAAGTGCTGCTCTCTCTTTTTGGATCACAACTCCCACAATCCCCAGTCAGTATGGAATATCTGCTACTGATATTCAAGAGAATGCTATCATCATCCAGCCATTTCATACTACAAACTTCTCTTGCAGCACAGAGACCCAAATTCTATTTTACTTCCTCACTCCACATTCAATTATTTTAAATCTCAAATTCTTTACATCCCTAATATTAGGCATGTGCAGATGTTAATAAAGTCTCAGAAAATGACATGTAATGAAATCCTTCTTCCCTCGCCTTTTGTATGAGACAGAATAGCTGGAGAAATGCATAGAGCTGTTTGCACCATGGAGATAATCCAGTTGTACCTGCCTATCATTTAGGCCAACGGTTCCCAACCTTGAGTCTCCAGATGTTCTTGGATTAAAACTCCCATAAGCCTTCACCACTCGCTGTGGTGGGAGTTGCAGTCCAGGAACATCTGGGGACCCAGGGTTGGAAACTGAGGAGAGCTACATGGGAGGTGGGTGGATGGAGAAGCAACCTGAACCAGCCGGTGGCCTGTGAGGGGAGAGGAAAAGAGAAATATCTTAGTAGCTTATGTTCCTCGAGGTGTGAGTAGAAAGAGAGGGCTCTCTTTTTTTTAAAAAAAAGTTACATTTTAAAACAAAAGAAACATCAGGTTTTACTTTTTTTTTAACTTTTTGAAGAAAACACGAGGAAATTAAAATCGCCTTCTGATTTTTGCAGGAGTTTTCTTTACTTCATTTTAGACCTAGCTGAGAGCAATCCATTTGAACTGTCTGCTACCTATGGTCCTTTGCAGACATATTGGTAGGGGCTGGGAGAGACCAAATGCCACGTCCCTGACTTTAAACTTTGGGATGTTTTGCCTCAATGGCAAACACTCTTTTGCCATTGGTGACATCCTAACTTTACCAAGAACTTCATTAAATACTACCAGGAGGAGGAGGAGAGGAGGAGGAGGAGAGGAGGAGGAGAAAAGTAATAATAATAATAATAAAAAAAAGGAAGGAAGGAAGGAAGGAAACATTTAAGAGGACAACAGAACAGAAAAGCTGCATGAAGTTGGCACATATATTGCTCTTAGCAACAGATATTACAGCGTGAGCATGTTTGTGTCTATTTTCTGGTGTCCCCTGGCACCACAAAGGCATGACAGGCTGTGGCTCTAGAACAGAAAGAAGAAAATGTGGTTGCTATGTGTCACCAAGACTCATGGTGATCCTATGTATCTCTGGCCTCCAGCTCAGGTCTTACAAACTGAAGGCTGAGGCTTCCTTTACTGAGCCAACCTACGTTATCTTCCTCTTATCCTGTTACCTTCAACTTTTCCCAGCATTGTTGTCTTTTCCAGTGGCTCTTACAATAGCCTCCATTTTGTCTTTTTTTTCGCTGGTAGAGAGACTTCAGACTTGATTTGATCTAGGAACCATGTGTTTGCCTTTCTGCTAGTCTGTGGTGTCTGTAAAATTCTCTTTCAAAACAACCCTTCAAATGAATTGACTTTTCTCCCTCATTTCTCTTCACTGTCTGGCGTTCACCTCCACACAAAGTAACCAGAAATACCCTAATATGGATGCCTTGGCCGTGGTCTCCAATGATACATCCTTAGACTTTCCTAGTTTCTTCATAGTTAAATTGTTAGATGATATGTTGTTACCCGCCCAGAGTAGTCTATATGACTAGATGGGCGGGCTATAAATGTAATAAATAAATAAATAAATAATAGCTGCTCTTTCAAGTCTCATCCTCTGATTTCTTGAATGACTGAAGCAACGTGTAGAAAATGTTTTAATTATTTTGGAAAAGCTGTCTAGTCATGTAAATTGCCAGTATGGAGCTTTTCTTAGGCTTCTGGATCTCGCATTTGATTCTTAATCCGATTCTGCTAATTCCCTCATTTTCAGTTCATTTTGGACTGCGGACACCAGCATGGTAAACATGATATAAGATACATATGTTTGAGTTCTCTCATGCTCTCTACAGTAATGTTGAGCTAAAATATATAATCGTAGAACTGCAGAGCTGGAAGGGATCCTAAGGCTCGTCGAGTCCAGCCCCTGTCAGGGAGACCCAGTGGGGAATTGAACTCCTAGCCTCTGGCTCCCCAGCCAGATGGTTAAATCACTGAGCAATCCAGCATGCTTCCTTCCCCATTTTGTATCCCCATGCCATTAAGGGAACATCTTGGCTCTTGTTCAGCTGGGTAAGTCTTAAGGGGATGGAGTGTGGCTTCCTACAGAGTTCTTGAAGCTCTGTTGGGTTGTCATTTTTGTTTTTAGAGAATGCCATGCATTCTCTAAAAATGTGTATCCAGAAGGTGTATCCAGAAGGCTATGGCTTTGAAATGGTCACATTTCTGAAATGGCCATGTTTAATACTGTCCACAGTCCACAGAGTATAAGAGAAGGAAGATTCAACCATTTTGCTTCAGCTTGTCACTTCAAAACTTGTGGGACTGAGGCTAAATATCAGGAAAAAACTTCTTAACTGTTAAAGCAGTACAACAATGGAACCAATCACCTTGGGAGGTTGTGCGTGCTCCAACGCTGGAGTCATTCAAGAGAAAATTGGGCAACCATCTGTCCAATCTGCTTTGATTTGGGTATTTCTGCACTGACATGGGGGCTGGACTTGATGGTCTTATAGGCCCCTTCCAATTCAATTATTCTATGATTCTATCATTCTACTACTTAAGTGACTGTGTATTTAAGAGAGGCTGAAATTCTGAAGTTCTTTCTCATTCAGCATTTGACCAGTCACCCTGACAATTGAAATATTACATATGTGTGTTTTTTCCCCAAAACATTTTTACCCTGGTCTTTGCTTGTGGCTTACATAACATCAGCACAATACAGTCCTTGTCCACTGATTTTCAGTCTAAAGAAGACACAACACATGGAAAAAGCAGTGATGGGGAAAGAGAGAGAGGGGGGGGGGGAACAAGTTTTCTTTCAACAGGGCTGGTGGAATGGCTCAGCTTCCCTCCTCCTCTCTTCCTGCTGCAGCCTGGTAGAGATAGCTTAGCAAATGGCAACCAGATATTTTCATGACACTGTTGCCCCATGTGATAAACTAAAAAGTGAATTAGTAGCTCACTGCAAGATAACGCTCACAGTGCCAGAGTGTCGGATTATGGACCTTAGGTGCGGGCAATGCATGACCCATAAGCCACATGCCCCTCCCAGCCATTACTGTGGCCACCAAATTTGTTCCCACTAACATAAAGAATATTGCCACTGTCACCACCAGTGCAATTCCACTGGGAAGCTTACATACTTATTTCCCTATGCAATTGCAGTCTTGGGTCATTAGGCATGTGGATCTGGGTTGGTGGAGGCAGGCAGTCTGTTTTGGATCTTAGTCCAAACTTTTGAGGTGCTATCAAAGTTTCTGAGCCTATCCTGGGGATAGCAAAGGTTCAGCACCTTGGATAGCTCCCGTAAACATCAGACTAAACCAGTGGTTCCCAACCTTGAGTCTCCTGATGTTCTTGGAATAAAACCCCAGGAAGCCTCCAGCACTCACTATGCTGGCCAGGATTTCTGGGAGTTGTTGTCCAAGAACATCTGGGGACTCAAGGTTGGGACCCAATGGACTAAGAGGGAGTCACCACCATCACAAACTGAGATTCACCAACCACCCGATGTGTGACTGCCAGAAAACCTAATGACATGCTTTTCAGCACACGTTTTGCCACCAAAAATTGTAGCAGTGCAGTGGAAACAATTACGGTGTTGTGAGGATATGCTCCGAGTTGAGCTGGGTAGGCCATGCAGGCTCCCACTCAGGAAAGGCGCCCATCTCAATCTACCTCAGACCTCTATCCAACCTGGTAATGCTTGCCAGCTGAATGCACATTTTCATCAAGGATTTAATGACTAAATTTTCTTTCCCATAAGAAAGGAGAAGTTTTCTTCATGCTGCAATATTTTCCAAAACTTAGCTAAAAATCAGATATACTGACTGAAATCCTCTTGGGCAGCTGTGTGCCACAGAGATGAGGTCATCAGAAGTGGCAAATCTTTGCTGATGAAAGGCAAATTGCTGCTGATTAAAAGTGATCTTGGGGTGAAGACGACTCATACATGACGTAATCACATGTGCCCCTGAAAGGAAGCCTTCAACAAGCACAGATTTGCCACGGCTGATGACTTCTGCAACTCTGCACACATGGAAGTGTGCAACTGGATTTCACCAGCCGCTGATTGAGACATTATTGCTGTGCTAAGTACCAAGGGAGGTTTGGCTACATAAAGCTGTCTCTTTATTTATTGTTTCATTTAAACTATTTTAACCTGCCTTTCTCCCTAAAAAAGGACCCAAGGCAGCTTACAACAATTGAAAGACAGTATTTAAGCTAAAAACAGGGAATGTGCAATACTAAAAGGATCAATGAATACAATACCAGAAAAAGCGTAAGCAACATCAAAACATATTCAGTGCAGTAAGGTACAACAATTCATTTTAAAAACACCACTTGGCAGCCATTCACTCAGCGAACGCCTGTCTGAAGAGAAAGGTCTTTGCCTGCTTGTGGAAGGACAGCAAAGATGGGGCCAAGCTGGCCTCCAGTGGGAGGGAGTTCCAAAGTTTGGGAGCAGCAACAGAGGAAGCTCTCTCCTGTGTACCCACCAAATGCACCTGTGAGGGTGGTGGGTCTGAGAGGAAGGCCACTTCTGATGATCTTTACACTCAAGCAAGCTCCTAAAGGGAGATGCACTCCGTGAGATAGCTTGGGCCCAACCTCTTTAAGGCTTTATAGGGTGGAACGATCACTTTGAATTCTGCCCAGAAATGGATCGGTAGCCATTGGAACTGCTGCAACAGGAGGGGTGTGTGATCCCTGTGTGTCCTTGAAATGAAGTACACCAAGAAATGGCAGTCCAGATGGCTGAGAATCTCCTTTGGTTTGTTTCTGGTGTGAACTCAGCCAAATACATCTTCGTATTTGGGGCAGAATGAATATGAGATTCTAAAAATTCACATGGAGCGGAAGAGGAAAGCGGCAAGTTTCCCTTCCTTAGATTTTAATCAGGGTGTAACGGCCTTCCTTCATAATTATTTTTTTTATTCTCCTTGAAGCTCACCTTTGCATGCATTCCCCCTTGTCAACCTCTGAGAGCCACCTGCTTAACAACCAGACCTGGTATATCAGCATGTTATTTATTTATTTATTTATTTATTTATTTATTTATTTATTTATTTATTTGGCCTGTGCCGCTCAAGGGGATCAGAATGGCTCTGTTTCCTCACGACGGACGGAGTTCTTCCGGGCTGACGGAAGATCACCACTCCAGGGCAAGGCCGCCAACATACAAAGGTGCCATTAGCCCTCCTGAAAATGCAAAGGGCTTTTTGTTACTTTACAGGTTGAGTATTCTCAAACACTGAGCAGCTGGGGTGCAGGATTGCAGTCTTCCTACAAACCCCCCCCCCAGCCCCGCCGCACCATCGCCCCAGCATTGTATTGCGCAATTAAGTACATTATGGGTGGGGAAGGGGGAGGCGGGTGGCTTTTGAGGAAATATCCAGCATTGACTGGTGTCACAAACAAGGCACTATTTAATATGAATCATTCATGGGCTGTTTTTTTTTTTCCTGAGGCAATTTCTATGTTAATTGCATATTGATAATTTTTTTTGAAAAAAAAAAATGCTGCTAATGATTCTCCATGCAAAGAAATTCTGCTTAATTTTCTTTGGTGCCTGGGCTTTAATTAGTTTAAGACTGTGGCCTTTGTTTTCATATTTGGCACCGTGACAGCTAGGGAACTGGTTGTCATAATTTTGTCATAAGTAAACCAGAACGACAACTAATATTCCTTTTTCTCCTCGCAGCTTAGGGCTATTCTGATATGGAAGGATCAAAATCCAGACAATATTTTGCCACTTTTGAGCAAGGAACAGATCAATGCCTTCTCCCACCCACCCCTTTTTTTTCTCACATTGTGGTAAATATTATTTTAATACAGGCAATGTTTCAAAGCTGGAAATCGGATGTGCCCGTGAAAATCCTGGGAAAAGAAGAACCAGAAGCAGAGTTTGTTATATCAAATTCTTCTCTAATAATCTTGTGTGTGAATATTCTCCACACAATTTATCAGAGTGTGAAAATGTGAGGAGAAAGTATCAGCGTTTAAATATCAATATTGTCACTACTAGCAACATATGAACAATACACTCTGCTGGATGTATTTTCTCAACTTTGCCCAGCCTGTACTTTTGCAGGTTATAATTTGTGATGGTTTTTTTAATCTTCAGATGTGTAAGAGAATCAATGTGCACATTTGAAATTACACCAATTTAAAAAGTGGGCAAAACAGGGGTTACCTAGGTTTTAGTCAGCAGGATGTGCAGAAGTTTAAGATACCCATAAATTGCATACAAAAATGCACATATCTGAACAAAATATGCTCCAAAACAGGCTATTTTAATTCTGTTAAAATAGACACAAAATCTGACTGAAACATAAGAAAGGGAAGCAATGCCTGTGAGTGGATGTTATGGGAGGTGCAGATTTTTAATTATTGCGTCCCAAGGATGTGTTGAAATCTTCAAGTTTCTAATCCAAACTGGTAATTCTGGCATGCCAAGGAAACATCTCAAGGATTTTGTGGCATAATATCATCATCTTGCAGAGCTGGAAGGGACCCTATGGATCATTGAGTCGAGCCCTGTCAGGGAAGCACAGCGCAGAATTGAACTCCCACACTAGAGATACGTCTTTCCTGCTCTTTTGTAGTTTCTGCTGTTTGTCTGAAAATATAAGCTGCATAAAACTCCCGTCAGCACAAAATAAGCATTTTCCATTTTTGAAGCTAAACGTATATGCAATGGAAATATCTAAGGACATGTTTGACTGATTGTAGCCACCTGCCACAGTCACAAGGCTCCATATCCAATGCCCATTTGTTGTCGTTATGCGCTGTCAAGTTCCTTCTGACTTATGGTGACCCTATAATGAGCAGCCTCCGAAAGGTCCTCTCCTCAGCTGCCCTGCTCAGCTCTTGTGAACTCAACCCCATGGCTTCCTTTAGGGAGTCAGTCCATCACATATTTGGTCTTCTTTTCCTGCTGCCTTCCACCTTTCCCAGCATTATGGTATTTTCCAGAGACTCGTGCCTTCTCCTGATGGGCTCAAAGTAGGATAGCCTCAGTCTCAGCATTTTTGTCTCCAGAGATAGTTCAGGCTTGATTTGATCCAGGACCCACTTGTTCATCTTTCTGGCAGGCCAGAGCATCTGCAAAGCTCTCCTCCAGCACCACATTTCAAATGAATCCATTTTCCCCCTGTCAGTTTTCTTTACTTTCCAGCTTTCACACCCATACATGGTAACTGGAAATACGAGAGTGTGGATGATCTTGATCTTGGTCTCCAGTGACACATCCTTACACTTGAGAATCTTTTCTAATCTCTTCATTGCTGCCCTTCCGAGTCTCAGTATTCTTCTGAGTTCTTGGCTGCAGTCTCCATTCGGATTGAACCAAGGTATACAAAATCTCCAACTATGTCAATTTCTTCATTGTCAGTGTTAAAGTTGTGTAGTTCTTCCGTAGGCATGATTTTTGTCATCTTCACATTCAACTGCAGTCCTGCTTTGGCACTTTCTTCTTTCATTCTCACTAAAAATCATTTCAAGTCATTTACTCCTGCCTTTTGTTTCCATAGTGGCCATCCTGATTATATGGGATGTATGCAGCCTGAAGATGAGTGAAACAGGGCATTTTTATTCATTTTCCACAGTGGCTGGTACTCAGAGACATACTGCAATGAGAAACCAAGGGGGAGGGTCCTCTTTTCCCCTCACACTGTGATTTCTATGCACAAGATTGTTGCTTTCATTATTGTCATTGGTTTGAGAAATCTCAGGTGATCTCTTGGATGTTAGGTGGTCATTTCCCCCCACTAGAAACACTAACATGTGCAGGATTATTACAATTCCCATGCAAAAAATGCCATCTTTCCTACACAAGATTCTCCAGAAATGGAAATGAGCTGCACAGAATGTGGCAGTTTCTTGTGCAAAAGACCAGCAGAAAATCAAAAGAAAACTAAACAGCAGAAACAAACCCGGGGCCTCCTGTTTTCACAGGAAAATGAGAAATCTTTCTGGCACAGAGAGAAATCTCCATGACAGATTTGGCATGAAAATGACTTGGCAAATTACCAGGAACAAGGGTTTTCCCCTGCTCCCCGAATATGCTTCACATCCCTAGTTGGCTGCCTGTTGTATACTCCGTGTGTGTGTGTGTGTGTGTGTGTGTGTGTGTGTGTGTGTGTGTGTGTGTGTGTGTGTGTGTAATCTCTGTGTATGCATAAGTATATATGAAATTACATTGTATTACATAGTGGCTGCAATCCTGTAGTAAGTCACAACTAGACCCATTAAATCAGTGGGGATTGGATGAATCAGCCCCTCCATAAGTTCCATGGATTCAATGGGGCGATTCCAGCTTTGGCTTACTACTGGACTTGAGCTTATATTGGTCAGAATCCTGTGGTTTTATTATGCTGGCAATGGCATTAAATCACAGCAGTGAATTGCTATTAGTTATTGAGTCGCCACTTGTATGCCTTGTCAGGAGCTGACTCACACAGTTGAGATGTGGCGAGGATACCTGTATCAGGAGACAGGTATCTAGTGGTCTCGTGTGCTCCCAGAGGCATCTGGTGGGGCCACTGTGAGATACAGGAAGCTGGACTAGATGGGCCCTTGACCTGATCCAGCAGGGCTCTTCTGATGTTCTTATGTTCTTATGTTAATACAAGTGAAGACGTGTCAACTCATAGCAGTGCATAGCTGCAGTTTACCCAGTTGCACTGGTATGACTAACCAACACAGAGCTGACTGCTGTATTATAGATATTTACCATGATTATGTGAAATATACATGTTGTTTAGCTTTAGAAGAAGTGGCCGTGTTAGTCTGTGCAAGCATATCAGGTAAAAATAAATAAATAAATAAAAAAGAAGGCTTTTGGACTTCAGCAGAACTGAATACCAAACAGAGGTCCTAAATTATGGCACATATCAAATGCAACCACACATCACTGTTTCTTAGACCCTGTTTAACTCTGTGATCTCTGTATTCCGCCTCATATGTCTGAAGAAGTGGTTGAAGAAGGTCCACGAAAGCTTGTATTAAAATATAACAGTTAGTCTTTAAGGTGCCACAATATTTTTGTCTTCTCTATCTTTTATTTTGCTTTCGTTTTTAACCTGATATTGCTTAGCTGTTTTTGATGTCCAGATCATTTACTTCTTAAATTCAGTGTGTGTGCATCTCTCTCTCCCTCCCTCTCTCTCTCTGTGTATACACCTGCCTGCCTGCGCATACTGGGTCAAATGCTACTGTTAGCAGGATGCGTGCCTGCAAAAGTCACCTCAGACTGAAATTTCTTCACCCTCTGGATCTTATCTCCCTCACGCCTGCGACTTGTAAAGGATGTTTCATTGTTCAGAGCATCAGTGTTTGGCACTTGTCAAGACCAATGCTCGCTCATCGCCATACGGCTGTCAACACAACACCATGTACATGTTAACAGCAGTATATTACTGTTGTCAAAAAGGCCGGGCTGTCATGTTGCTGTTTAGACGCTGAAAGATCTGGGTGGTGATGTTCGACTGGAACAATTCAGCTCGAAACCGTGAACTGTAATGTTCAAAAGTTAGGTCAGCCCTATGCCAATGAGAAAAGATCTGAAAGCAAAGTAATAATGATCACGATCTTCATGCCAGTACTTGTCCCCTTGAGGAAACAATGCATTGTGACTTTGATGCACACATGAAACATGTTTATGTGGTTCTGTGTATCATGTGGCGACCTACATGTAGGCGTGTGGAGTGCAGAAAGTGTATTTTGCTTCAGCTAAACAGCTAAATAAGTGAGAACTAAATTTCCTTTAATGTCCAGCATGCAGGAATGTCTCTGGTTTTACTTCAGTTAATTAAAACCATGAGGGGTTTCACATTAATGGATGGAGCCTTGTGGCACATTAGCTAAACTGCAGTACTTCAGCCAAAACTCTGCTCACGACCTGGATTCAATCCAGGTAGCCGGCTCAAGGTTGACTTAGCCTTCCATCTTTCAAAGCTCAGTAAACTGAGTCCCCAGCTCAGGGGGAGGGAGGGCAATGTGTAACCTTCATAATTAAATTGTAAACTGCCCAGAGAACGCTTTAAGTGCTGTGGGGTGGTATATAAGTAGCATGCTTTGCTTTGCTTTAATGTCTTTCCCAACCGTACCTGGAGATGCTGAGAACTGAACCTGAAACCTTTCAAAGCAAAGCGTATGATCTACCCCCTAAGATAAGGCTGACAATCACCTGTTGTATTTTTATACATGCTTTAGAAGGAACTACAGCCATGAAAGATGGTGCTGGAAGAGGCAGGACTGTCTTTGAATGATCTATTGACAATATTGGTCTCAAGGACAAGGCACAGACTCCTTTGGCCATTGTCTGTAACTGGTAGTTCAGTAGGACAGACCTCTGAGAGTGGTCCAAAGGGGGAGCAAAATCACAGTCTTTCCTCTTTCCTCCCAAGAAAAGTGGCCTTCCTACAGAGTGGGGTTGATGTTTCCATGTATTGTTGTCTCTTTATTTCACTGTAATATTACTGTTTTACAGTATGGTTAGGAAATCCACACAGTGCATCTATGCAGTGACTGGTATCCAACTGCTATTACTATGCGTTATACATACACTGATTCGGTGGAGCGAATTGGGGCGAAAAAAGAAGCAAATGTTTACATGCCTAATAGCCATCTTACATTTTCTTGCCGGCATTGGGACTCAAACCCAAGGCCTCAAAGGAAACATTTGCTTCAGTTCTGTGATATAATCATAAGCAAAACAGAAATATTACAGCCAGAAATACATTTTCCCTTTGGGTAAAAGGGGGAAAAAAAGATACAATTGGGGGTGGGTAGGACATCTCGATGGTAGAGTGCATGATTTATATAAAGAATTCCACCCTGGATTTTCTAGTCATGGAGGACATGGGCTCTGCTTTTAAAAGGGTGGTGAATCTGTTCCGGGTTTCCATACGAACTTTACCAGAGCTTTCTAAAGTGCAGGATCAGTTTTAAGGTTCAGAACCTTGGAAAGCTCTGGTAAACCTTGATAAGCTCTATCACCCCCACAAAATGTAAGTCACCAACCTCTTTTAGGTATGCAATTCTTTTTTTAAAAAATGGAATCACACAACAGGTTGTGAGAAAGACCTTTCTCTGCCAGAGACCCAAAGCCAGTTGATGCCAGGGACAAACTGGAGTTTAGATGGGCAGTTTGTCTAACCCAGCAAAAAGGGCTTCTTATAATTCCTCCAAATTGTCAGGCCTCTTTTTGGGTTGCAAGGAGAGTCTCTGCCTTCAGGACATCCAATTAATGGCCCTGTATGAGTTGGGTAGTGAAATCAGGGCTTGTAGAGTGTAAGTGCTGGGACATTTCGACTGGCACTAATGATGACAACTACAAACAATTCCAACATGAAAAAAAAGATGGAAAACAGGAAGAAAGACCAATGTGGCTTCACAAAAAGCTCAGAGAGGCCTTGAAAACATAAAAGACACATATACAAAGTGGAAGGAAGGCCAGGCTACAAAGGAAGAGTACAGAAAAGTAGCAAAGAATGGCAGGAATGGAGTTAGGAAGGCAAAAGCTGAGAATGAGCTGAGGTTAGCAAGAGAGGCTAAAAGCAACAAAAAAAGCATTCTTCAGGTATGTGCATAGCAAAAGACAGAGAAAAGAAATAGCAGCTCATGTACTCAATGGGAAAATGATAACAGATGAAAAAGAAAAGGCAGAAGTACTCAATTCCTACTTCAGCTTGGTCTTCTCCTAAAAGGTAGTCTATGTTCCTCAAGGCAAATGTGAAGTACCAAAGGAGGAGATAGGACTGCAGTTTGAGATTGATAAACAAATAGTCCCTGAATACCTTGTTACTTAAGAATCCTAGAATAATTGAGCTGGAAGGGATCTATATTATTATGACATAATCTGTTTCCTTTCAGCTTTGCTCCTTCTGAACTTGTCTGCGATCTTCACAGAAGATGCAGGGGAAACAGCTCCTTCCAGCAACAGTCTGTTGTTGTTTTTTTGTGAGCTCTTCCTGAAATCATGCACAGGTTCTGTGGGTGTCTCAGTCTTGAATGAAGAGACAAATGCTCATTGGTTTTACAAAAGACCTCTCATGGTGGAGAGTAAATCTCATAGAATTGACACCGATCAGCACAGCTGGCTGCATTTTTGCACTTTCTCTCCAAAATGGCTTCAAACCTGGGACCCCAGAGGTTCTTGAATGACATCTCCCCAAAGCCTTATCCAGCACAGTCAGTGGTCAGGGCTTCTCTGAGTTGTCTTCCAAGAATGCTTGGGACTTCAAGAGGCAACTGTGGCAACTGTGATACCATGAGAACCCGTACTTCAGAACAGACTGCTATACCACAGCTCCTCCATCTCCCAGCAGAAAACAAGCACCACCCACAAAGTTTATCTTACCAGGGCTTCAAGTTGGTTGTTCCCAACTCAGGTAGAACCACTGAATGAGTGGAATTTACAGGAGACGTTATTTATCATGGGCCATTGATTCAATGGAGCTACTGCAGTTAGAGTTAGTAACTGGGTGTAGGCTAAGGTGATTGATTGAGCTGATCAAGATTCCATCCCTTACAGTCTCAGCTAAGCAGAAAATCAAGGTTTTCTGAGCTGTACCTGTTTGGTGACATTCCAACCTAGTCTTTCTCCAGTGCTATACTGGCATGTGTGCATTTCCAGCTCTTTGCATAAACCCCAATTCCTACAAAAAAGGATGCAAATGGCTGTGACCTGGGGTAGCGTGAGACCTACATAGAAAAATAGCCCCTAGCAAACTAATTATGAGATAGCCAATCGAAAGCAATACTGTTGCTGACAGAAACAGCACACCAGTGATCCATTGAAAGGGCTTTTAAAAGCGAATGGCTTAAGCTGCCCCTTTGCTAAGCTGCTTAACAATCTTGAGAAATGGGAAGCTTCCTTCTCACTCACCTATGGAGGGGAAGGAAGAGGAGGTTTTCTATTTCTTTGTAATTGTTTCTAATTTATCAGTGATACGTTGAAAGGGCTTTTTAAAAGCCCTTTCAGTATATCACTGATGTGCTGTTTCAGCCAGCAAAAGTTAAAAAGAAATGAAAAACTACCTCTCCCTTCCCCTCTGCAGGTGAATGGGAAGGAAGCTTCCCATTTCTCAAGATTATTAAGCAGCTTAGCAAAGCCATTCACTTTGGTTGGATCCCAATGATCACACATGCTGGAATGAACAAAAATGGAGTGATCCTACCTTCACTCCAACCCCCCCCCCCCAACAGTGGCACCTGACAGGGATCAGGTACTCCAGCTCACTCACACACACACACCCAAAATTAAAATATTTACAAAGAACTCCTAGGAAATAAGCTGGTTCTTGATGGCACCTATGTTGTGTGGTCACCTGAAAAAGAAGAAAATCAGACATCCTCTACTTGAGCCAACCATGGAACAAATGCCCATCAGATTGTACTCTAAGCTAGCCAGTAAGGGGAATAAAAAAGAAAATTCTAGAATTTTAGCTTTAGCTAGCAACAATGATGCAAGTCTTTCACTTCACTCTACACCTATGTGAAATGGCTGGTGAGGTGTCTGCAAAAGGGCATATAGGATGTGGTGACCTCAGGCTGAGCCCTCCCTAATGATTGGAGCATCTGGGTTAGCTCTGATTTCATTGGGAGGTTCAGCTGTCACTCACTTTCTCCTTTGGCATCAACAGCTCAGTCCTTTTTATTTCCATTTCCTCAGTACAAATCTCTGGGTACCTTTGGTTACATTTTTTTTAACCCCATGAACTCCAGATGGAAAACAAAGGGGGTAGGTTGCTATGCCCCACGGATAACCAATGGCTCCATCCTTCACTCCACAGATGCCCAGAATCACAGAAATACTGTATAAGTAGTCAGGTTTTACATATTCTTATCCTGTGTTCATCGCACACAATCGTCCTTTTAATGTATTGTTACAGAATGGTCTGGTGAATTTCAAATCTCATTCTCTTCCAATATATATTAAAAGAAAAGAAGGCTTTCTCTGTGGGTCACACACACACACACACACAGAGAGAGAGAGAGTGGGAGAGAGAGAGAGAGAGAGACAGGTACAAACCATTTTTCTCTCCTGTTGTCTTTTGTCACCTGGCTTAGCGAGACCACCTTCTGTTACAAAAGAGCACAGTGACATTTTCAAAACATGCCATCCCCTGAGCCCGAAAACTAATGCCGACAAGAAATCTCAGCTTGATACCGACACAGCTTTGTAATGCCTAGGCTTCCTTTTAAAAAGTGGGCTATAGTAGCTGCTGAACCCACCATCCCGTCCCTGGGAGTTAAGTAGCCATTACTACAAAGGGTTTGTATGGGTTTTATGCATTACACAGCATGCTAAGGGTTTTATATATGGGGTTTCTCCGTCACCCAGTGTTCGAAAGGGCAACTATCAGACTAGAAACCATAGATATTTTAGAACTGATAACTGAGAGTGTATCTACACTACACAGCTGTAGCAGTTTGATCGCATTTTAACTCTCTGGCTTCATCTTACAGAACCTTGAGATTTTTAGCTTAGTGGAGTGTTTAGAGATCTTTCCGCTGGGCAGCCTAGGTGCATTCTTGTAGACCAGAATTCATAGAATCCTAAGTAGATCACCAGACTACAAATCCCAAGATTCCTTGGGATGTAGGTATGGCGGTCACTGTATGATGTCGATTTCACTCTTTGGCTGAATCCTGTTGCTTAGACTCATAAATTGCACTGGCATAGGCCCACTGAATCAGCAGGAATTTGATGAGTGAACCAAGGAGAGGACTACAGAATCATCATCATCATCATCGTTATCATCATCATTTTCTCAGAACAACAGCTTAGAAAAGAGCATTTCATCCTTGAAATCTCTGGGCACTCTCCGACAAGATTATTGTGACCTCATTTTCCCACCGATAAAATGGAGATAATCATTTATCCAACATCATCCTTGAGTGAGATAATTACCATTGGGGGTAATTATTATTTAATTGGGGAGGGGAAATCTATTCGCAACCTTTCATTAATGGGTTCTGACGTTTGGAAAGTAATAAGGTCTGAAGAGGAGATGAACGTGCCTTTGGTTGAACGTGCGTTCAAAGGTAAAATGAATTCAGCCGAATAAGTTTACAGTCTTTTCTTCAAATGCATGGAAGGATGATGTAATTTCAGGAAGAAGAGGATGCTGATGGAGGAGTATCATCATAACCTGTGTCCCACAGAGTCTTCTCAAAATGCCTAGATGAAAAGGGCCTTTTATACTTTTCCAAACTTTCACATGTTATTTTTGGCCTCAATAAACAAGAATTCAAGGTCATGTCTCCATTGCAAAGTAATGCAAATGAAACAGAAGGCATCTAGAATTTAATCATCTTGGCTTCAGATAGCAACCCTGTTGAATCTTATATTCACTTATATCATACATGCTCTAAAACCACAGGGGCATATAATCCAAATTAAATTTAATAATTTTGCATGTGATACATGCAGGAATCATATTATTGTCAATATGTTCTCTAATTTCCTTCCACCTAAGGGCACATATATCTGTATTTTGCCTGTGTTGTTTTTTCCCCTAAAGAAGCCTGGAGTTTTGTAGCTCACATCTTAGATTGGAGGCAGTAGACTTCCTCCTACACAGAAGTAATACACTTATAAAGATACAAATACACAACATTTTGTTGGGACTTGATTATATACCTGAAAGGAGGCAACTAACGTTACATGCAGCAGTCAATTTTGAAACATCTAATTAGAGAAGCAAAATAGCTGCAAACTGAGAGTCACGGTGGTATATACAGATTCCAGATTCAAATCAAAGCAAGCAGGCCCACAATTAGGATGGCCAGGTCTCAGGGCACTGGCTGAATTTTCAGATAATTGCTATATTTCTCTGAGTCTGCAGCTAAATAGGCAAGACCTCAAGGTGATTGGTGTTGGAGGAGAAGAAACTTTGTTTTTGTGTTTGAGAAGGCTATAATCCTGGGTAGAGATGGGCACGAACTGCACGTTTGCCAGTTCATTTATCAGCCGAATGGGTGTTCGGCTCCTCAAGGCTCCACCTCCTCCCCGCCCCCTTCAGGCGTTGCCTCCGAGTGGGAAGAGGCTGGAAGAGGCGGGGTTTTGAAGTGCCGAACATCTGTTTGATTGATAAAGGGATCACCGAACCTGTGGTTTATGCACATCTTTAATCTTGGATATTCATCCCCTTTCCAAATGGCACTCGGGCTCATTGGCCCAGCATGAAGGTGTTTATATGTATGTTTCACCTGCCTCAAAACACCAGGAGTGATAGGACATAGGATGGTGAAATAGGCTGGTGCCTACACGCAGGCCCATATAGCATTGGGAACAAGTCAAAGGGTAGAGCACCCGTACTGCAGTTTATTGGATTTATTTATTTATTTATTTATTTATTTATTTATTTATTTATTTATTTATTTATTTATTTATTTATTCGATTTTTATCCCGCCCCTTTTAGACAGAGTCTTACTCAGGGCGGGTTCCATAAAACATTAAATATAAAACACTTGAACAATTAAAATTAAAATAAAACAATTTAAAACAATAATATTAATATTAATAATACTCAAGATGGAGAAAAAACAGAAATTATAATAAAATAAAATCAAATATTGACAGGATTTCTTGTCACCTAGGCCATGCCAACAACAGTTGGACTGGAAGAGCTCCCCATACATCGGGAGTATGGGGAGCTTCAACAAGCTGCAATATTAGTGCAGGGTCTGAAAGAAAACTCCCCATATGTCATGTGCATGGAAGGTGAGGCTGTGTGGGGTGCAAAGACAAGCAGAATGGCAGCAATCATTGCACATAACGGGCAAATGTTGCTACTGCCAAGCCACCGAAACCAAACCAAATGAAGCAGCTTTCCCTTGTGAATCTGGTTCGCCATAATACTTAGTTTTACAGCGTTTGCCATAATTCTGAGCCCACTTTCTCGGAGTCCCTTTATGCCACTTTTCACAATCTGCTGGCCCAGAAACAGTTTCAGCCCTGCTCCCAAGTCTTGCCTGTCCTGCCACTGTGACATCACAAAGACCTACCCTTGTGACATCACACAGACCCAGACCCATTGGTCTCAGTTGTTGCCTTTGGCATCTCATCCTGCAATGGATGATGGGACTGGTAGGTTTTTGAGAGGCATGTGGTACAGAGAATAATCAGCAGAGAGACTACGAAGTTGCGAGTCAAGTCAAGTCATGGGGGGTGGTGGTACAACGACAACAAGTTGAGTCACAGGTGCAACTTAAGTCCGACTTGACAGTGAGTCCTGTGACTCAAGTCCCCATCCCTGATGTATAACCTCAAAAAATGCCTTATGGCCAAATGGAAAAGGTGGGCAGAAAGAGAGAAGCAAAAGGGTTATCCTTTCCTAGTGCTGGGAACTCAGTCATAAAGTTCCATGCAGTCATATGAAAATATGACTTTTTGGCAGAAAATGGGCATTATCATGTAAAACCCCATATGCCGTTATACTGTCTTTTTGCAATCTGTTTTACTGCTGCCTCTGTTCTAACGAGTGAATACTGCCAATAAAGCAATTGAAGATAACACTAATTGCTTATTTCTGTGATCCATAATTTTTATGGCCTCCTTATAGCTCTTTAGTCAAATAGATGTGTGGGTGGCTCTTTTCCCCCCTCTTCCTCTTGAAGGCCTTTAAAGATTTAGAATGTGGCTGTTCATGGAAGTGGAGCCTGTCCTAAGCAAAGGGTTTCCCTTGCTTCCTACTTTTTACCCAAAACTGTTGAATTTTAAGAAAGAGTTATGAAAGAGAAAGTGTTATGAAAGAGAAAGTAAAATAAAAAGAAGACACATCGTGATCATTAGCACTTAAGAGTCATTCACATTTTAAAAATACATTTCACTATACCGATGCACCAGGGCTCTACAAAGCAGGAATGGCAGATTGATGGGGCCCCTTAAGGTCACCCGACTTCAATGTTTACAATGAAGAAATTGAAATAGAGATTTCGTATACCTTGGTTTAATCATCAATGCAAATAGAGACTGTAGCCAAGAAATCAGAAGAAGACTGAGATTTGGAAGGGCCGTTATGAAGGAATTGAGAAAACATCATCACGTGTAAGGATGTGTCACTGGAGACCAAGACCAAAATCATCCACACTCTTGTATTACAAATCATCATGTGTTGGTGTGAAAGCTGGACAGTAAAATGGATTCGTTTGAAACATGGAGCAGGAGGAGAGATTTTCGGATATCCTGGACTGCCAGAAGGGCAAACAAGTGGGTCCTGGATCAAATCAAGCCTGAACTGTCTCCGGAGGCAAAAGTGATGAAACTGAGGCTGTTCTACTTTGGGCCCATCAGGAGAAGGCAGGATTCCCTGGAAAAGGTGGAAGGCAACAGGAAAAGAGGAAGACCCAATGCGAAATAGTTGGACTCCCTAAAGGAAGCTAGCGGCTTGAGTTTACAAGAGCTGATCATGGCTGTTGAGGACAGGACGTTCTGGAGATCTCTCACTAATGGGGTTGCCATACGTCGGGGGGCAACTTGATGGCACATAACAACAAGAGAGGTGGTTTTGTGTTTAGGAGCACTGGAGGGGTCCACCAAGACATCTCTGCCCTGCAACGAAGGAGAAACAGAAAACAGAAGTGCCTGTCTGGCCATTTCCTCTTTCCTTTGTGGGAGGAAAGCCTCTTCCGGCCATTGCAAGGCCTGACATGACCCTCAGTAGGGTCTGAGAACAAGAACCTGAACCCAAGTCCACCAAGATTACCCATGTCTGCACTGAAGGGTTGTACACTGTATGCAGATTTTCCCTTCTGAACTTGTTTTACCAGATTTGAGCACCAAGATGACCTGACTATTTCCAGTTGTTGGGAAGTTCCACTTTACAGCATCTTTCATTTCCTTCATATACAGATATAAAGGAAATGAAAGATGCTGTAAAGTGGAATAGTAAAGATGCTGTAAAGTGTACATAGGCATGATTCAAACTCTGCTGATACACACATAGACATTTCAAATGAATGTGCAGTTGTTTTAATGTTTGTGTGCATGTGTGATATTTTGCAAAGGTGGGAAAGCTCATGATTTGAAAGAACGTGCATGAATCACAAGACAATTATATGTACAATCAAACCAAGACCATTTTTATTTTGTAGTGTTTTCCCAAAACACATTGTATTCTAGTTATTGCTCTGTCATACAGGTTTCTGTAGGCCTTCATCTGAATTAGAAATTCAAATAAGGTTATTTTAGGCACCCATAAGGGAACACAGTGCTTAATGAAAATGGAGATATAAAGAGGGAACCTGAACTCTTTCTTTGATTGTTGTAATCCTCTAAAATTGTACAATATCTCCACAACCCATTAGTTATTTACTCATTTATTAGATTTATATCCCATAGTTCCATCACGATGATACTAAACACATTGAACCATAGAATACAGAACGAGATGCAAAATTATAATCAAAATACAAGCACAAATTGAGTAAAACCATTTGAAAATACAAAAGGGATCAGAATCTTATTGGGGTTTTTGTTTTTGTTTTTTTTAAACTGGATGCAGAAGCAAAATAATGGAAGCCACCCATGTTAATGGCATCTAATTTGTTGACAAGGTACTGTTTTCCTGCTGGTTGTGTGTTGGATGCATTTCCAGGCAAGTAATTAGGGACAAATGGATAAAGATCAACTGTATTTGGATCTCACTCACCTGCTCCTTCATGGCACAACCTCTTCATGGAGACCATTTGTCACTGATTGATTGATTATTTGCTTTATAGCCTGACTTTTGTAACCTGTTTCTTACCTCTTTTTAAACCAAACCATGAGTGTCTCACTGAAAACCAGAACATTCAAGTAAGTGAACCTGGCTCACTTCCTCTCTGCTTTATCCTCACAATGACCTTCCATGGTAGTTTAGACTGAACCTTAAGGTCACCCTCTTCCCATTGTGGCTCAGAGGGATTTGGACCCAGGTCTTCTGAAACCTAGTCTGAATTCTCACCACGATAACAGTGGTTCCCAACCTTGGGTTCCTGGATGTTCTTGGACTACAGCTCGCAGAAATCCTGGCCAGCAGAGCTAGTGGTGAAGGCTTCTGGGAGTTTCAGTCCAAGAACACCTGGGCCCCAAGGTTGGGAACCATTGCACTATAACCTGAGTGGTCCTTTTAGGACTTGAACAGTTTCCAACCAGGTCTGCAAGAACTGTTAACTAATGTATTTTTTTATTCCTTCTCCTTCCACATCTCTTATTCCTTGTGTGATGCCTTCTTCTCGTATTTAATGTAAGCACGAAGACAAGGATGATCATACTACTTATTCTTCTAAGCTGCTCTGAGAGCCTTTTTAGGGAAATGATGTGGTACAAATGTTTTACATAAATTATGTGTATCTCTCTCTCTCTCTCTTTTAGCCCTTTTGAACCTTGCTTTTCAGAACAGAGCAAAGAGAAAGGGGAAAATGCTGTATTAAAAAGGAAAGGAACAAAACTTGAGGGTGTTTGTCTTCTTTTCTCTCAGGAATACCTGGGAGACGCAGAGTGCTGCGGCAGATCTTTGTAATCTGTCGATAGCAGAACACAGATGTGCTCCAAAGCAGAACTGAAGGACCGAATTGACAGTGTTTTCTCTTTCTGAGCAAAAAATGCTGGCACACTTGCCTTTACTGAACCAAGAGGATTGTTTGGCATGGAGCAGTGGTAGCCCATGTCCTTGTTGGGAACACCTGCTGTACACTCCCAGCAAACACTGGGGCCGAGGCATCTCTCCTTTAATGACACCTCATCAATCCGCTCCTATCAACGTCCCAGCCATGGGGGTGCCTCCGAGTGCTCCAGAGCTCTAGAAAATGTCACCGTTTGGGGAGAAAAGGTCAGCCGCAGCCTCCCTCCCTCTCCTCCCCTGCCATGCCACAGTGGGCCTGCCGTTCATTATCCTAATTAAACCCAGCAGCTGAACATCTTCTTATCTGTAGGGGAGGAGAGCAGGGGCATGATGCAATAGGATTGATTTGCATATCCAAAGTTAATTAGTGCGGAGGAGCAGGTGTACAGTAATAATAATTATCACACATGACAGTCACCTGTGGCCACTTCCCAGAGACCCTTCCGGGACTTGGTGCTGTGATTGCTAGATGAATCTTCTCTCTCTTTCTCTCTCTCTCTCTCTCTCTCTCTCTCTCTGCACTGCTCCATCGTGGAGCTGTTTCTGTCCTTGCAATAGAGTTTAAAAAGCTGTCATTAAGTTACTCCATTGTTTCTAAATGCCTGTGGGATTATTTCTCTTTGCCCTAAAGCTCTGATCTGCACTTCATTCTGTCTCATCCATCTATCCTCTCTCCCTCCTTTTTAATTATTTATTTTGGATGTCACTTTATAAATCCATCCATCCATCCATCCATCCATCCATCCATCCATCCATCCATCCATCCATCCGTTTGTTTGTTTGTTTGTTTCATTTTGTTTCATTTCATTTTCAACTAAACTGTACATCGAAAGAAAGACCATAGGAATGGGGTGGGTGGGGGTCACATTTCTTCCAAAAGCCAGTTCAGACTTAACAGTGCATCCTGTTCCCCATCCAATGTTCTACATTTCACCTTTTCCCTCTTGTTTCCTTTGGGGGAAAATATCAGATTATGAAAGTGATATTATGAAGCCACTGCAGAACAAGGGGGCTGTTTGTTTTTGTGTCCCTCTGTGGTGTGTATGTGTGTCTTTTCTTATTTTTCCTTTTCTTTCCCTTCTTTAAGACTCTTCTGAAGTAACGCGTCATAGTTTAAAAACAAAATCCCTTTCTTGTGGCAGCAATTACATCTCTACGCTGGCAGTTTCTTGTTTTGTAAAAGCTAGTCCCGGTCATCCTTTCTCAGGAAGAAGAGGCTTCATTCTCCCCCAAAAAGATCTGTTTCTCATACATACACGTACACACCAACTTTAATATCCTGCTCCGAAAGGTCAAGGAAAAAATTATTTGACAAGAGCTACAACACATATAGGGACGTGGTGACCTATGACTCCCAAGGAAACACTTTGTGACCCCCTTGGGGGTCAGGACCCACAGGTTGGGAAACACTGCTTTAAATCTTTGCTGGAGCACACTTGAGGACCCACTGAGATTTATATCATTCTGCCAAGAGTAGCTACCTGGATGTTTCCAGGTAAGCTCACAGGTGACAAACAAAAGCACAAGTCCCTTTCCTGCTCTTCAGGTCCAGCAACTGGAGTTCAGAGGTTTGTTGTTGTTGTTGTTTAGTCGTTAAGTCATGTCCGACTCTTCGTCACCCCATGGACCAGAGCACGCCAGGCCCTCCTGTCTTCCACTGCCTCCTGGAGTTTGGTCCAATTCATGTTGGTAGCTTCAATGACACTGTCCAACCATCTCGTCCTCTGTCGTCCCCTTCTCCTCTTGCCTTCACATTTTCCCAACATCAGGGTCTTTTCCAGGGAGTCTTCTCTTCTCATGAGATGGCCAAAGTATTGGAGCCTCAGCTTCAGGATCTGTCCTTCCAGTGAGCACTCAGGGTTGATTTCCTGCAAAATGGATAGGTTTGATCTCCTTGCAGTCCAGGGGACTCTCAAGAGTCTCCTCCAGCACCACAATTCAAAAGCATCAATTCTTCGGCGGTCAGCCTTCTTTATGGTCCAGGTCTCACTTCCATACATCGCTACTGGAAAAACCATAGCTTTGACTATGCGGACCTTTGTTGGCAAGGTGATGTCTCTGCTTTTTAAGATGTTGTCTAGGTTTGTCATCGCTTTCCTCCCAAGAAGCAGGTGTCTTTTAATTTCGTGGCCGCTGTCACCATCTGCAGTGATCATGGAGCCCAGGAAAGTAAAATCTGTCACTACATATCTTCCCCTTCTATTTGCCAGGAGGTGATGGGACTAGTAGCTATGATCTTAGTTTTTTTGATGTTGAGCTTCAGACCATTTTTTGTGCTCTCCTCTTTCACCCTCATTACGAGGTTCTTTAATTCCTCCTCACTTTCTGCCATCAGAGTGGTATCATCTGCATATCTGAGGTTGTTGATATTTCTTCCGGCAATCTTGATTCCGCCTTGGGATTAATCCAGTCCAGCCTTTCACATGATGTATTCTGCATATAAGTTAAATAAGCAGGGAGGCAATATACAGCCTTGTCATACTCCTTTCCCAATTTTGAACCAATCAGTGTTTCCATATCCAGTTCTAACTGTTGCTTCCTGTCCTACATATAGATTTCTCAGGAGATAGATAAGGTGATCAGGCACTCCCATTTCTTTAAGAACTTGCCATAGTTTGCTGTGGTCCACACAGTCAAAGGCTTTTGCGTAGTCAATGAAGCAGAAGTAGATTTTTTTCTGGAACCCTCTGGCTTTCTCCAGAATCCAGCGCATGTTAGCAATTTGGTCTCTAGTTCCTCTGCCCCTTCGAAATCCAGCTTGTACTTCTGGGAGTTCTCGGTCCACATACTGCTGAAGCCTACCTTGTGGGATTTTGAGCATAACCTTGCTAGCGTGTGAAATGAGTGCAATCGTACGGTAGTTGGAGCATCCTTTGGCACTGCCCTTCCTTGGGATTGGGATGTAGACTGATCTTTTCCAATCCTCTGGCCACTGCTGAGTTTTCCAAACTTGCTGGCATATTGAGTGTAGCACCTTAACAGCGTCATCTTTGAAGATTTTAAATAGTTCAACTGGAATGCCATCACATCCACTGGCCTTGTTGTTAGCCATGCTTTCTAAGGCTCACTTGACTTCACTCTCCAGGATGTCTGGCTCACGGTCAGGAACCACACTATCTGGGTTGTCCGGGACATCCAGATCTTTCTGGTATAATTCCTCCATGTATTCTTGCCACCTCTTCTTGATGTCTTCTGCTTCTGTGAGGTCCCTACCATTTTTGTCTTTTATCATGTCCATCTTTGCATGAAATGTTCTTTAACATCTCCAATTTTCTTGAACAGATCTCTGGTTTTTCCCTTTCTATTATTTTCCTCTATATCTTTGCACTGTTCATTTAAGAAGGTCCTCTTGTCTCTCCTTGCTATTCTTTGGAAGTCTGCATTCAATTTTCTGTAACTTTCCCTATCTCCCTTGCATTTTGTTTCCCTTCTCTTCTCTGCTATTTGTAAGGCCTCGTTGGACAGCCACTTTGCTTTCTTGCATTTCCTTTTCTTTGGGATGGTTTTTCTTGCTGCTTCCTGTAAAATGTTACGAGCCTCCATCCATAGTCCTTCAGGCACTTTGTCCACTAAATCTAGTTCCTTAAATCTGTTCTTCACTTCCACTGTGTATTCATAAGGGATTTGATTTAGATTATACTTGACTAGCCCAGTGGTTTTTCCTACTTTCTTCAGTTTAAGCTTGAATTTTGCTATAAGAAGCTGATGATCAGAGCCACAATGAGCTCCAGGCTTTGTTTTTGCTGACTATATAGAGCTTCTCCATCTTTGGCTGCAGAGAACATAATCAATCTGATTTCGGTATTGCGCATCTGGTGATGTCCATGTGTAGAGTCGCCTCTTGTGTCGTTGGAAAAGAGTGTTTGTGATGACCAGCTTGTTCTCTTGACAAAACTATTAGCCTTTGCCCTGCTTCGTTTTGAACTCCAAGGCCAAACTTACCTGTTGTTCCTTTTATCTCTTGACTCCCTACTTTAGCATTCCAGTCCCCTATAATGACAAGAACATCTTTCTTTGGTGTCAGTTCTAGAAGGTGTTGTAAGTCTTCATAGAATTGGTCAATTTCAGCCTCTTCAGCATCGGTGGTTGGTGCATAAACTTGGATTACTGTGATGTTGAAAGGTGTGCCTTGGATTCGTATTGAAATCATTCTATCATTTTTGAGATTGTATCCCAGTACAGCTTTTCCCACTCTTTTGTTGACTATGAGGGCTACTCCATTTCTTCTACAGGATTCTTGCCCACAATAGTAGATATGATAATCGTCTGAATTGAATTCGCCCATTCCCGTCCATTTTAGTTCACTGACGCCCAGGATGTCAATGTTTATTCTTGCCATCTCCTGTTTGACCACATCCAGCTTACCAAGGTTCATAGATCTTACATTCCAGGTTCCTATGCAGTATTTTTCTTTGCAGCATCAGACTTTCCTTTCACTTCCAAGTGCATCTGCAGCTGAGCGTCCTTTCGGCTTTGGCCCAACCACTTCATTAGCTCTGGAGCTACTTGTACTTGTCCTCCGCTCTTCCTCAGTAGCATGTTGGACGCCTTCCGACCTGAGGGGCTCATCTTCCAGCGTCATATCTTTTAGCCTTTTGTTTCTGTCCATGGAGTTTTCTTGGCAAAGATACTGGAGGGGCTTGCCAGTTCCTGCTCCAGGTGAATGGCGTTTAGTCAGAACTCTCCACTATGACCTGTCCGTCTTGGGTGTTCCTGCACGGCCTAGCCCATAGCTTCTCTGAATTACTCAAGCCCCTTCGCCACGACAAGGCAGCAATCCGTGAAGGAGGGAGTTCAGAGGTACACAACCTTTAAATATGGATAGTCTAGTATTTATAATATTGTTCATAGCAACCTTTTATGGGTTTGTATAATTAAAGGGCTATCTAATTTTGTTGTTGTTTAGTCATTTAGTCGTGTCCGACTCTTCGTGACCCCATGGACCAGAGCACGCCAGGCCCTCCTGTCTTCCACTGCCTCCCGGAGTTTGGTCCAATTCATGTTGGTAGCTTCAATGACACTGTCCAACCATCTCATCCTCTGTCGTCCCCTTCTCCTCTTGCCTTCACACTTTCCCAACATCAGGGTCTTTTCCAGGGAGTCTTCTCTTCTCATGAGATGGCCAAAGTATTGGAGCCTCAGCTTCAGGATCTGTCCTTCCAGTGAGCACTCAGGGTTGATTTCCTTTAGAATGAATAGGTTTGATCTCCTTGCAGTCCAGGAGACTCTCAAGAGTCTTCTCCAGCACCACAATTCAAAAGCATCAATTCTTCGGCGGTCAGCTTTCTTTATGGTCCAGCTCTCGCTTCCATACATCACTACTGGAAAAACCATAGCTTTGACTATGCGGACCTTTGTCGGCAAGGTGATGTCTCTGCTTTTTAAGATGTTGTCTAGGTTTGTCATCACTTTCCTCCCAAGAAGCAGGCGTCTTTTAATTTCGTGGCTGCTGTCAGCATCTGCAGTGATCATGGAGCCCAGGAAAGTAAAATCTGTCACTGCCTCCATATCTTCCCCTTCTATTTGCCAGGAGGTGATGGGACCAGTGGCCATGATGATCTTAGTTTTTTTGATGTTGAGCTTCAGACCATTTTTTGCGCTTTCCTCTTTCACCCTCATTAAGAGGTTCTTTAATTCCTCCTCACTTTCTGCCATCAGACTGGTATCATCTGCATATCTGAGGTTGTTGATATTTCTTCTGGCAATCTTAATTCCAGTTTGGGATTAATCCAGTCCAGCCTTTCGCATGATGTATTCTGCATATAAGTTAAATAAGCAGGGAGACAATATACAGCCTTGTCGTACTCCTTTCCCAATTTTGAACCAATCAGTTGTTCCATATCCAGTTCTAACTGTTGCTTCCTGTCCCACCTATAGATTTCTCAGGAGATGGATAAGGTGGTCAGGCACTCCCATTTCTTTAAGAACTTGCCATAGTTTGCTGTGGTCCACACAGTCAAAGGCTTTTGCGTAGTCAATGAAGCAGATGTTTTTCTGGAATGGGTGAATCTGGCCATTTAAATTTATTTTAGGTTTTTTTTTTTGGTGAAGTATAAATATTTTTATACAATATATTGGTGAGGTATAAATATTTTTTTTACAAAAATTGAAATAAGCAAATAACTGCAAAATGTCTCCAATTTTAAATCTTTTCATCTCTGGTAAAAATAAACATGCAAGCCCATTTCCTGGGAGATCCCACCAGTCTTTTCAAAACTTATTTTACAGTTTTAAAAAAACAACCCTGAGATGTGTTACCTGAGCAGCAATTTTCCAGCTTTAGAAGTTTGATGGCAATTATAGGATATGTGTACTTGGTCACTTTGAAAAGCCAGAACTAGTAATGTGTTTGAAGGCACAAGTTACTTCTTCAAGTAATGTGGTTCGAAGGCACAAGTAAAAATACACACCTCTTTCCAAAACAGTGATTGGGACGGTTCCTACTTTTCCCCTCATAGTGAGTCATATTTACTTGCCACTTTTTCCTTCATTGTTTGGGCATTTTGAGGATGACGCGGGGACCTTTGGAGGCTCCATGTGCCATATCTCCAAGACCACATCACCGTTTATGAGCCTGCTTGAGTAATCAGGAGAGGCCTTTCTGTTGATTACGTCAATTCTGACTTATGGCAAACCTTTCCAAGGTTTTCTAGGTATGGAGTACTCAGAAGTAGTTTACCATTCCCTTCTTCTGGGGGCACCCTGGAACTGTGCACCTTGCCCAAAGCTACACAGGCTGGCTCTACTCAAAGGAGGCACAGTGGGGAATTGAACTCCCAACAGATACCTAAACCACTTTGCTCTCCAGGCCAGCTCTGTACTCTTCAACCCCCTCAATATTAATTTTTTTCCAGTGTGGATGTCAGAAACTGGCCTCTGTACATGCCAAGGGTATCCAAAGCTACGTTATAGGGATCCATAAGTCCATAACATTGATAATGTGGAAGAATAGTTGCTCAGTTGGTTTCTGTATCAACTGGTCCTGAGATGCAGTTGTTGTTTGGTTGTTTAGTCGTGTCCGACTCTTCGTGACCCCATGGACCAGAGCACGCCAGGCCCTCCTGTCTTCCACTGCCTCCCGGAGTTGGGTCAAATTCATGTTGGTAGCTTCGATGACACTGTCCATCCATCTCGTCCTCTGTCGTCCCCTTCTCCTCTTGCCTTCACACTTTCCCAACATCAGGGTCTTTTCCAGGGAGATTTCTCTTCTCATGAGATGGCCAAAGCACTGAAGCCTCAGCTTCAGGATCTGTCCTTCCAGTGAGATGCAGTAACTGAGTTCAAATGGGTAACTTGATGACCAGATTTCAGGCTGGAGAGCTCCGTGAGTTGGGTGCCTGGCTGCAGAGCCAGAATTTGGGAGTTCAATTCCCCACGTTGCCTTCTGTGAATACAGCCTGCCTGTGCGGCCTTGGGCAAGCTGCACAGTCCCTGGGTGCCCCCAGCAGAAGGACATAATAAACCACTTCTGAGTACTCCAGACCTAGAAAACCCTGGAGCGGCAATGAATATGATGGCACAGAATTATTATTAGTATCAGAGCTGAGCTTTAGGTGATAATGGAAGGACAGACAAGAACCAGGAGTTGTATTTGAGAATCTGACTGTCTATCCATGTTACACAGTTGTATTGGTTTGATTCCCCTTTCCTAACTCCATCCTATAGAACCCTGGGATCTGCACATTAGGATGCCTGTTAGAATTCTCTGCTAGCATGTTTTTGGATACTCCTCCAAATCACTAGTCTGCCTCCAGTTTACAAACTCCAGGATACAAAGCCATCATCAGAACCAAGAAGAATTCCTTAGGAACTAGTGATGCTGCAGTGTATTGGAGTTACCCAATAGGCACAATCTTCTTCTTCTATTTATTTAAAGCATTTAATTTATTTAATTAAAACATTGTTATCCTGCCTTTCTCCTTAAAAAAGACCCCGAAAAGACCTTGCATCAGAAAAAGACAATATTTAAAAGCTAAAAAAAATTAGTAAGTATACAAACATTAAAGAGAAACAAAGGTAAAGCACTCTAGACGGTAAACAAAATCAACACCGAAAACATGTTCAGAGCTACAAGGCACAACATTCTCTGCATTTTCTTGGATGATCTCGAATTATCCGCCCTGCCTAAAGCAATCTGTAACGTATCATTATTGTTGAGTTCTGAGAGGCTGCTCCCCTCTTATGGAGATCTAATAGAGTTTTTGAGTTATGTGAGAAGTTCAAGAAATGGTTTTACCAGTGCCAGACAACCCCCTCCCCATGAGTTTCCATGGCTGAGTGGAGATTCGAATCAATGTCTTTTAATCCCACGCTCTATCTGCTCCACCACATCGTTTCTCATACATAGAAGGGGATCTGCCTTCTTCCTTATGATGACTACACTTCTGATACCCAGTCACCTAAGAGGCCCTTCTGGTTTGTGCCATAACCTGCAGGCATGTATTCAGTAACAGCCAGGCAGAGAGCTTTTTCCTGAGATAGGAAAATGTTCTTCTTTTGGACTAGCTTCCTGAATTCCTTAGCCGACGTGGCTACTGCCACTATCTGCACTAGCCTTGCTTCAGAAACAAGACACGTCTCAGTACAACCTGAGCACTCTTAAAGATTTTCACAAGCTTTTCCCTGCTTTATCATACTTATGGTTTCAATTTTCAATTAGTTGATCACATTGTACAGTTGTGTTTTAACAACCAGGCACATCTGTACCCCAGTTTCACTACTACACATTGCCCCGGGTGTGTTGCACATGACAGGCAATCAATAACATTTTTTTAAAAGGAAATAGAAATGAAACAAATCATATCTGAGGCAGCTGTGATGGCTCTTGTTTAAGAGAAACCCCTTTATTTATAATTTCCTTTAAAAAAATTCTGTTCTGCTTTGTGGAGAGTACATGCTCAAGGCATCCCCGGGATCTGTGTTTCAAAGAAAGCTAAAATAATTTTGCTAAAATTAACATACCACGGATACAGAAAGTTTTCACAGTTTGGTTGTTGTAGGTTTTTCGGGCTGTTTGGCCGTGTTCTGGAGGTTTTTCTTCCTTAACGTTTTGCCAGTCTCTGTGGTCGGCATGTTAGGAAGAAAAACCTCCAGCACACGGCCAAACAGTCAAAAAAACCTACAACAACCATCAGATCCCAACCGTGAAAGCCTTCGAGAATACATTTTCACAGTTTGTTAGGTTTATTTTTATGTGGCTGCTTGGAAACTTATAAAATACTTTGAATTAACTTTGGAAAAATATGAAGATGAAATATCTCACTAAAAATGTTATGCTTTCTAGATTTGAGAAGGGGGGGGCATGTTACGTTCAACCTGTGTTAAATGCTGGGATGTATGCCTCCTGTTTTAGAAAAAAAAGTAATAAGGAGAAAGAATATTAAATACAACCGAGTGGTTATTTGGTTAAAGACAAAGCATTCATAGTCAGTAAAGCTGTTTTTTAAAATGCTTTCCTTTTTTTAACTTTGTGTGTGTTTGTACAAGTGTATGTGGCACTAATCAAGCCAAATATACAAGTAATCAATTTCTCTCTCACACACAGTTTTAATGATGACCGAAAGAACATACAAAATGGCATTCAGGTGCCTGCAGAAGGCTGTAAAAATGCAAAACTTTACGTATAAGTCTTTTATTAAAACTTCCCATAATTGGGTAAAATTATTTCCCCCACCGGGTTGGCTTTCAGTATGGCATACAATTAGGTTTTCTGTCACACGCTTAATTACAGGTTGTTGTTTAGGTTTTCTTTCTCCCCTTTTTCTAGGCTCTAAAAAAAAAAGGGGGGGAGGGATATAGCATTTTAAAACGTAAAAAACTACACATCGATCCATTTGCATCTATGAAGAGCTACCACGGTGAGAAATTAGGCAATTATCAAGCAGAGGGGGGAAAAGCTGTTTGTGTTAATTTCAGTTAGAGATAGAGAACTGCAACTTAGCCTGAAGAAATGTTGGTGCTGCTAAATGAAAAAGACTGTGTTTTTCTTTCTTTTACGAAACAAACACAATATTTGAAATGAATGCAGCCTTATAGGGTGCGCGAAGTCTCGTCCTGTCCTCCCTGGAAAATGTCTCCAGTCATTGGGGCACTTCTGGTTTCACACAGCTTTCCTCAGACTTTTCTCCCACCTCGCCTCTCTAGAGGACTTGAATTAGCTCAGCTTTCATTTAAGGCAAAATCTGGAATGATTGTGATAAATGTGTGGATATATTTTGCATCTTAGAGGAAACCTTTGGATTCCCTGTACCTTTCCCTTTGGGTGAAATTTGTTAATGGGGGTAAATTTGAGTAGTTGGCTAGATGGCTCAGTGGTTTGGTTGGGAGTTCAATTCCTCATTGTGCCTCCTGGGAGAAGAGCCAGCCTGTGTGGCCTTGGGCAAGCTGCACAGCCCCAGAAGAGGAGAATGGTAAACCACTTCTAAATATTCTCTACCTAGAAAATTCTGAAAAGGGTTGCCATAAGAATCCTCTATCTAGAAATCTCTGAAAAGGGTTGCAAACTCAGAGGCAAAGCCAGATGAAGGCTTATGTACAATAAGAGGAACAGATTGAACACCTCTAATTGAGCCCAATGATAATCTTCATGAAAATGTAGGAAGGAAAGCAGGCCACAAATCACACAGTCTCCGGTGTCTATATACAAATGCCAGGAGTATGGTAGATAAACAAGAATGGGAAATCTTAGTTCAGGAGGGTAAATATGACTTGATGAAACAGAAACTTGGTGGGATGACTCCCATGACTGGAACGCAGCAACTGAAGGATATAAATTGTTGAAAAAGAACAGAACAAATAGAAAGGGAGATAGAGTTAGCAGTATATGTCAAAAACACACATTCCTGCATAGAAATACAGGAGGATGAGCTTGGTTGTCCCATTGAGAGCATCTGGATTAATATAATTGGGGCAAAAAGCAAAAGGGACATGGTAGCTGGAGTTTACTACCGACCACCTAATCAAGTAGAAGATGCAGATGAAACTTTTGAAAAACAAATTGCAAGAATTTTAAAGAGACGCAATGTAGTAGTAATGGGAGATTTCAATTATCCTGATATCTTTTGGGACACAAATTCTGTCAAATATGGCTCTTCCAATAAATTCCTGGCTTGTGTGGCTGATTGTTTTCTCCTTCAAAAAGGGGAGGAAGAAACTATCCTGGGCTTGATCCTAACCTATAAAGATGACTCGGTGGAAGAAGTGGCAGCAAGAAGAGGACTGGGGGAAAGTGACCATGTTCTACTTGAGTATGTGATTTCAAATGAAACAAAAGCAGAGTGCAGCCGCACATATACACTGGATTTTAGGAAAGCCAGTTTGAATAAACTCAGAGCAATGATAGGTAAGATTCCTATGGCAAGAAATCCTAACAGGAAAAAGAGTCCAAGATGGGTGGGAGTTTCTAGAAAGGGAGATTCTAAAGGCACAGCTACGAACAATTCCAACAAGAAAAAAGGATGGAAGACAGGAAAAAAAACACCAATGTGGCTTCACAAGAGAGAACTTGAACAGAGACCTGAAAACAACAACAACAGCAGCAGCAGCAGCAGCAGCAGCAACAAAAGGGGACATATATAGGAAGTGGAAGGAAGGCCAGGCCACAGAGGAAGAATAGACAAGTTGCAAAGAATTTCAGAGACGGCGTTGGGAAAGCAAAAGCTGACAATGAGCTGAGCTTAGCAAGAGAGGCTAAAAGCAAAAAGAGAGAGCATTCTTCAGGTATGCATGTAGCAAAAGACAGAGAAAAAAACGGCAACTCAACTACTCAATAGGGATGGAGAAATGATAACAGATGACAAAGAAAAGGCAGAAGTGTTCAATTCCTACTTCAGCTCGGTCTTTTCCCAAAAGACAGTCTATGACCCTTTGCACAGGAATAACTTGGCCAGGCATTATACCCAGGCAACACGGATTGCACAGCTGGATTGTGCAATTGGTCACAGAGTTCCCTTTGTGACCAGATGCACAAAGCACTAGTAGAAGTGCCTTCCACCCTGGCTCTATTGTAGGTATGCAACAGGATTCTGGCCAGCATATCTCAGCATAAATCAAGCTGTTGCTACATTCCCACTTCCAGTTGCTCAAGGACACACGAAATGGGAGATTCCATTAATTTTACTGTCTCCCAAAATCAATTGTTTAAAACCTCATGTTCTTTTCCTCCTGAGTATGTCATCTGTAAGTTTTGATGAATTATCCAAGAAAGAAAGGAAAGGAAAAGAAAGGAAAGGAAAGGAAAGGGGGGGGGGGAAGTGGTGGTGGGAATTGCCATACCACAGTTTAACCAGAAGTCTCATGGCACAGTGGTTCAACTGCAGTACTGCAGTCAAAACTCTGCTCACGACCTGTGTTCGATCCCAACAGATTCAGATAACCAACTCAAGGCTGACTCAGACTTCCATCCCTCCGAGGTCAGTAAATTTAATACCCAGCTTGCCAGGGGTGGAGGCAATTTGTACCCTGCATAATTAAATTGTAAACCACCCAGAGAGTGCTTTAAGTGCTGTGGGGTGGTATATAAGCAGCACACATGCATTGGTCCCATTCAGCAGCTAGATCTGTTTTTTTTCTTTTTGAATATAATGAATGTCTGTAGTATTTTCTTCTAAAATTGGGACTCCAGATTGGAGAGGACCAAGTTCCACCTGCATGCTATATATAAGTAATAAAGATCATAAACATTTTAGAGACAAAGAAATCGGAATCTTGATTCAGGATTAAGATAGTTGAAGATATTGGGAGTAAAAACCAGACTTTTAAAAATTAAGCACTTGACTCTCTGGCCTTGGATGGCAAAATCTATCAGTTTTGGTTTCTCCCACACCTTTTTAAATATCTATCTATCTATCTATCTATCTATCTATCTATCTATCTATCTATCTATCTATCTATCTATCTATCTATCTATCTATCTATCTATCTATCTATCTATCTATATCATGTTCTTCCCACTATGGATACAAAGAAATCTATCTATCTATCTATCTATCTATCTATCTATCTATCTATCTATCTATCTATCTATCTATCTATCTATCTATCTATCTATCTATCTATCTATCTATCTATCTATCTATCTATCTATCTATCTATCTCATGTTCTTCCCACTATGGATACAAACAAATCTATCTATCTATCTATCTATCTATCTATCTATCTATCTATCTATCTATCTATCTATCTATCTATCTATCTATCTATCTATCTATATCATGTTCTTCCCACTATGGATACAAAGAAATCTATCTATCTATCTATCTATCTATCTATCTATCTATCTATCTATCTATCTATCTATCTATCTATCTATCTATCTATCTATCTATCTATCTATCTATCTATCTATCTATCTATCTATCTATCTATCTATCTATCTATCTATCTATCTATCTCATGTTCTTCCCACTATGGATACAAACAAATCTATCTATCTATCTATCTATCTATCTATCTATCTATCTATCTATCTATCTATCTATCTATCTATCTATCTATCTATCTATCTATCTATCTATCTATCTATCTATCTATATCATGTTCTTCCCACTATGGATACAAACAAATCTATCTATCTATCTATCTATCTATCTATCTATCTATCTATCTATCTATCTATCTATCTATCTATCTATCTATCTATCTATCTATCTATCTATCTATCTATCTATCTATATCATGTTCTTCCCACTATGGATACAAAGAAATCTATCTATCTATCTATCTATCTATCTATCTATCTATCTATCTATCTATCTATCTATCTATCTATCTATCTATCTATCTATCTATCTATCTATGTGGATGAAGGGGAGAGTTTGCATGTGTTTTGTATGCGGGTGGTCCCAAATCCTTTGATCAAAAGGATCTCTGCTGGCAGGAGCTTGGGTAATGGGTTCCATTGTCATACTGCTCTAATAGTTAGGAAGTTTTTCCTGACATTCAACTGAAATCTGGCTTCCTGTAACTCGAGCCTATTATTACATATCCTACACTCTGGGATGATTGAGAACAGATCCTGCCCCTCCTCTGTATGACAGTCTTTCAAGTAGTATTTGAAAAGTGCTATCATATTTCCCCTCAGTCTTCTTTTCTCAAGGCTAAACACACCCAGTTCTTTTGATCTTTCCTCATAGGGCTTGGTTTCAAGCCCCCTGATCAGCAGAAGGGTTAGGGCTAAACCTAAGGTTTGATATACCTATTTTATATTTTTCTTAACTTTCTGAGAATTCCACTGTTCCCTTGAAAGGGAGCAGCCTGCTCGCAAATTGAGCTTGTCACCAGATTCCCCGCGCCATTGTCTGCCAAGAAAACACTGGAATGGGACATTGTTTGTTCCCATGCATCACTTCAGCTGGGGGAAATAGCTTTCCCAGTGGTGAAATGTCACAGAATTGTTGGGATAATGTTTGTCTCAGCTGTTTTTTAAATCCATAAAAACAAAATGGGAGAAGGCAAGTGGCTGAAAATTGGGGACATGGTTTACTACTCTCTGGATGCCACTGTCATGGAATGTGTGCCTTGTCGAGATAGCTGTGTGTGGAGTTTGGAACAAAATGTGACTCTGTGGGACTGCAATGTCACAGCCTGTGCACGAGGGTTAAATTATGCCCTAATCATCACCGAATTGTCCAATTCATGTAAACTGAACCCAGCAAATGTCCCCAATGTTTGCTGAAAGCATTCAAAGAGAAGAATGAAAAACCAATGGAAATCCTGCTCATCTCCTCCCTTCTCATTGGGATTTCACTAAATGCTGATTATACGTATGCAGGGTAATCTCAGCAGACTTAAGGGCTGCTTTGTTTCCAAATGGAATCTGAGACTCTTTGTTCTTGAGCTGCATCGCTACCCTCCTTCATCTTTGGCTATCGTGGCTACTTCTGATGGGAACTGCAACCTGACACATAGGTTGAGGGCCGCCAGGAGCCCACCCTATGAGAGTGGAATTGCAAAGTGTTTATATATATTTTCTTGCATTATGTCTCCTCTGCACTATGGATATGTTTGCCTCTCTGTGTGAAACAGTGTAGGCAGGCAATGCATAACGAGAAACCAACAGCAGTTTTTTTTTAAAAAAATCCCTTTCCCCCTGATGTTCACAGAAGCAGGTGAAACATCTGCACCTCGGCTGCAATTTGATCATGGGTAGCATAGAGATGACTCTTCATGACTTGTCGAGTGATTAGTTGCCTCTTCAGTTGCAATAGAGGGAGCATGGATGGGGGGTGGGGGGGGGAGAGAAATGAGCTTTGCCTTCCCTTGCAGGTGTTGCTTCAGCAAGAGCATGAGGTGGAAGCAGCAAAGAGAACGCAAGAGCTAGTCAAGGGAGACCAGGGAAAAGCAAGGAAGAGGAGTGTGGCCGAGAAAAGAGCCGTCAGTCTTGGCTCCTGAAAAATAGGGGAGATGGTAACAAGGGCTATCGGGTACATGGAATGGGTCAACCATCCAGTATTAGTGGGGGCCTTCCCTGAAAAATGGGCTCCCAGCCATGGGTTTGACTATATATATATATATATAAAGCCTGAACACTAGTTTTCCCATAGACTTATATCCTATATATAATATAGAATAAAACAATATATAGGTCTATGGGAAAATGATAGATAGACAGACAGACAGACAGACGGACGGACGGACGGACAGACAGACAGATAGATAGATAGATACCGTATTTTTCCATTTATAAGACACCCCGATGTATAGGACAACCCCCACTTTTCTAACCCCAAATTAGAAAATTTGATCGCTGCTTTCCCCCTCCTTTTGCTAAGTCCTGTGGGACTTAGCAAGTGGAGGGGGAAAGCAGCAATCAAAGCGCAGCAGGATCACTTTGATCCATTCCCTCCTCCACTTATTTTTGTTCTCTCCTCAGCTTACTTCCGTGTATAAGACGACCCTCAATTTTTAGTCTAAAGTTTTTAGACAAAAGTATTGTCTTATACATGGAAAAATACAATAGATAGATAGATAGATAGATAGATAGATAGATAGATAGATAGATAGATAGATAGATAGATAGATAGATAGATAGATAGATAGATAGATAGATAGATAGATAGATAGATAGTGTGTCTGTATGTGTGTGTATACGTATAGTGTTCAGGCTTGATTTGATCATGCTGGAGGCAAGGAATCTCACGGGACTTGAAAACTCCTCACCTGGTTGTCCTTTCTTCTAGGAACTGTCTAAATCACCGAGTATGAGAAATTTAATGAGAATTCCTGCTATCTCTTGTCAGCATAGTTGAGAAGTTAGTTGGTTGTGGCCTTTCTCTCAACAACAGTGAAGACTTTCCATGGTGAGAAACACAAAAACTCTACTCACTAGTATTAACTGCTACCCACTCTACTACTACTACTTACTCTATCCACTAATGTTAACCCTACTTTCAATGACACATCACCCAATGCTGATTTTGCCACCACTTTGTCATTTATTGCCCTTTGTGCTGGTGTTTTACAAAGCCCAGGCAGGCCTGTGTTGACATCAGAGAAGGAATGGACATGAATGGAAACATTCAAAGTGGCAACATCTGGAACAGAACTCTGGAGGGAGGATATTTCAGACTTCTGAGATTTCTGAAACTTACGGTCTTATGGTCACCACAAATAAGAAAAAGGAAGTTTAAAGGGCAAATAGAATGCAGGCGGCTGAATTACTGTTCATTAAAACCGTTGACACCCTTATTTCTTAGTCTTAATAAAGACGAAGGGTTCTTATCTCCCTACAGGTAGTAATTATCTTTAATGTGATGTTATATCCATTGTTCTACCTTCATGTTTTTATGTTCCACTGTACACAGACTGAACCTTCAGTCCCACTGATACCAATGGGGTTTCAACATTTCACTCTGCTCTTTGACAGCCATTGATTGGATTGTATATTCTAGGTCTGCTATCAGGACACATCCCTTCTGTCTCTCAGTGCAACACTGTTTTATTCACTGCACTGCACCTCTGCCCATGTGGTAATATATCCAAGATGTACTCAAGGCACTAATGCTTCCGAGCCTCTGTGCTTCTCAGTGCCTCCAGACTCGACAAAAATGTATGACTCAATAAACGTAGCAGTCTTCAGGGTTCGGAGTGCTTAAGTTTTGTTTTCGTGTTTTTCACCGTGGAAAGTATTCTCTGTTGTTGGTTGAAAGACTACAAGCAACTGGACTGCGCTGAGACGAGAGGGAAGGAATTTTCATTCAATTTCTTATTCTCAATTATTTAGATCAGTGGTTCCCAACCTTGGGTCCCCAGATGTTCTTGGACTAAGACTCCCATAAGCCTTCACCACTAGCTGTGCTGGTCAGGATTCCTGGGAGTTATAGTTCAAAAACATCTGGGGACTCAAGGTTGGGAACCATAAATTTAGACCGTCCCAAGAGGAAAAGATGCCTAGGTGAGGAATTTTCAAGTCCCGTGAGATTCCTTGCCTCCAGTACAAGAGCAAAACAAGGAGCAGGGTGTTGTTGTTGTTTTTTTCAGTTGTAGCAAAATTCTTCTTGGACAAAATGAGTGGGTCCCTCCCTCCGCTTTAAGAAGAAAAGCACATGCACACACATACGTGAATTCACACATACATACACATAGAGAACAAGCAGAGCAGGACTAGCTTATGATGAAAAGAAGATGCAAACAACCCATTCTAGGGTTTGGAATTTGCAGCAAATATCATAATTTTGCATATCATTTGTGTGAAACCACTCAATCGCTAGCACCAGAACATCTCTCTCTCTCTCTTTCACACACACACACACACACACACAGAGAGAGAGAGAGAGAGAGAGAGAGAGAGAGAGAGAGAGAGAGAGAGAGAGAGAGAGAGAGAGAGAGAGGAGGGGGAAATGTAATTCTTTGTTCTTGTCTGTAAGGATGTGAATGCCTGACATTGCCACCTTTGTGCTTTGTGAGTAACAATTTGCTGTATACCAGGAGTGATGATTTATCCATTTAGCCTGGTATTGTCTGCTGTCAGTCGTAGTGGCTTTCCAAGATCTCAGATGGAATTTTGCACAGAATGGAAGGGAAGTTTTGAAAGGGTTGCCCCCAAAAAACTATTTCCATAATGTTTTTCGTGGGGGGGGGGGGGGTTACAGAAAAATCTTTCACAACCTTGCTTAGCCACAAGCACATTTTTGAAGAACTTCATTCCCACCTGCAAGAATGAAATAAGCAAAGATTTGCAGAAGTACCTGGGATGTGTCCGAGCTGTGTGTGGACAACTCTCCTACACACTCTAAACTAGCCCACTGTCTTCTTAGTGTGTGAAAAATACGATCTCTTCACTGCTATCGAAGAAAGTCTGGTTGGCTTTTGTGCATGGAACGAATAAGCATGGGGTGACAACTTGTCTGTTTTTTCCAAGCAACTCACTGGCTCTGAACCGTGGTCCTTAGAAAGGGAGCTATATCTCAATGGCAGAGTACAGCATGTATGCTGAAGGCCTCTGGTTCAGTCCAAGCCATCCCTCCAGATAGGGATGAAAAAGTTCCTATCTAGTCAAAGGTGCTCCATGCCATTGGAGCCTCCAGGGACTACAATGGATGAATCTATCCCAGACTTTGCTCTTCATTGCATATCACAGCTAGAAACCCTGGAGAGAACAGCTGTTGGTCAGTGTCACTAAGACTGAGCTGTTGGTCAGTGTCATGATTACCTTGTTCATACAATAACATCCAAGATCAATGACCATATGTGAAAGGTCAGTAGCTTGCCTGCTGTCTCTGCTCGACCCTCCATACATTCGCTGAACCTTCTGAGCTGCTGCAACACCACCGAGTATTATGGCAGTTTAAAGACTAAGACATTTATTTGGCATGAGCTTTCATGGACTTTGGCTCATTCCTGGACAGAATTACTTGCATGTAAAGTCAACACACACACAAACAAACACACTAACCAACCAACCAAGAGGTTCTCAACCAAACGTTGGAAGTAACTAATCACAATATAGTAACCTGTACCTAGTTACTTTTTGGGCAATGGGTATTGTAACTAGTAGCTACAGATGTACTTTTAGGTGTAACAAGTAACATCTGAGTCACCTAAGTATAGCAAGTAACATCTAATGAAGTTTAAAAATTACTTTTACAGGGGCATTTTAAGGCATTTTGAGAGCATCCCTTCCCCCAGCTTTCTGCCATTTTTTTTATCAACTCTAAGTGGCAATGGAAGTTGTCCTTGTTTTCTTTCTTTTTACACATCTTTCCAAGGTACAGTATCAGAACTGGCCACTAGAGGGGATCAGAGAGTGTTTTCTAGTGGCGTCTTGGCAGAGACAACACCATGCATTAATATGGGCAAGACAATCAATAATTTTCTCAATAGATAATGGCAAAGTGTCTGCTGAGGAGTAAGGACTCACAATTAATTCATTCTACAATATAACCGAACTCTTGTTCTGGGCATGAGAGCTGTATTCTCAATTTCTGTGGTGAGTGATCCAGGTAAGATTAGAAGACATATTGTTTATATTCTTCCATGCAACTCTTGACCACAGACTTTGTCAATGTTAGAGGACTAACGTTGTAATCTTTGTCTTAACTGTTCATCACAGAACACCCATTCAGTACTATCAAATCAAATCCCAAACTGTAGCTTCCACCACACTGACTCCTCTCTGCATTTTAATAAATCCACCCAACCCAGCCATACTGTTTGCTCTTTCTTGAGGTGACAGGGATTTCTTAAGCAAACACGCTTGTCAGTGTGAAGTCCTCAGTCTTTTCCATAACCTTCTCCAGGCCTAGTTATCAGCAATATCCAAAATAAATCTGGCTCCAATTAATCCATGTTACCTGTTCAAATGTACATGACTTCAGTTAATTATGTAGAATTCTGGCAGAACGGTCACCCATTTTACCTGGCAATGATGACTAGATATAGAAGCTAACTGGAGAAGATGGGTAAATCATCCTTTCTCCCCACAAGCTGTCTTCCTGTAGAAACAGTACAATGGAGCTGCAGAAAAGAGAAGTCATCCTGTAGTATTTCTAGCAAAAACAGCAATAATGCCAACATCACCGAATGCAAAAAGGAAGAGGAACTTGGAATATCAGTTCAGCATGCATGACCCTCCCAGTTCACACATCCTACTGTCCAAGTGATCTAAGCTCAAATCAAATGCAGCACCTCCAATATTTTGGCCCTGGTTTTCAAACACTGATGACTTTCCTCACCATTTCCCAAGCATTAACAACAGGAATGGCATTGTAGACATCATCCTTCAAACCAATCTGAACTTCTGCATCCCCATGTGCAAGGTGTGCTGGTGAGGCTCATAGCAATAATAGATCTTGTTATGTGCCATCAGGTTGCTTCCAATTTATTGCAGCCTTATGAATTAGGAAGGAAGGAAGGAAGGAGGAAGGAAGGAAGGAAGGAAGGAAGGAAGGAAGGAAGGAAGGAAGGAAGGAAGGAAGGACTGCCAAGTTTGAATGGGTTACAGCCGCTGCCACCTAATTAAAATGGTCTTGTGCCAGTTGCTTTTGTTGGGTGAGATCCACACTCAATATAATTTTAATCTTGTTCATGTGCCCTCCAGGGACAGAATCGAGATCACTAATTCCTGTGTAAGTGGGGTGAATCAAGTGAATGGCATGCATCTGTCTGTTTCTTTGTGGCTTTGCAAAAGACAACTGCCCTGCTGGTAGTCCCTCTTGCAGAGCGTCCAACTCTTGGCTTCACCTTGCCCCCCCCCCCATCCTGGTGAAGCCCCTGGAATTCTGCAGCTGGTTCCCACAAAAGAGAAAGGAACGGGTAGCCCTCTCAATAGACCTGCTGGACACCAGAAGGGGCAAAGAACATGGTGTTGGCCAGAAGCCTCCAGGAAAATAAATATCCTTCCGGGGGGGGGAGGGGAAGCCACAAATACACATTTTGGGGGTCGTGTTTGTGGCTGGGCTTTTATGTATGTAGAAAGTACATTATAGCTGAATGAAAAGGCCCTCATAAAAAAAAATCCTTCTTGAAAAGTATTGTTGCTGACAGAAGTGACCTCTGTGCGTCGGCATGTTTACCCATAATTCATAATTAACAAAGACATTAGAACTGCCGCTGGAGGATTCTGGGCTTTATTTCTTTCTAACTGGGCAGTTCTAATGCTGGAACGGCTCCCAATCCAGCGATTTAACATTTCAGGGAATCTTGGAGAGGCAACAGAAGCCTCCTTATATAGTTCATACTTTGGGGGGTTTGGTTCGGCAGAATATGGCTGGGATAATTATTCAGCACTTGTTATTGCCACAGCTCTGCACCTGATCCCTAAGCCATTAGAACACTCGGCAGGTTATTACAACTATCAAACATCAAGGTCTCTTTTTTTTCCCCAAGTCTTTTGACTGCGGCGTTATCGTTTTTACCTCATTTAAATCCTCCATCTGCATTAGGAGAACATTCCTGGGCTCTGAGTCGGAGATCAACTGATGCTTTAAAAATAATAATACCCTACCCTCTCCTCTATCTAAGGTCTCTCTTTCATTTGGAGAAGGAACGGTGGCATAGAACCTAGCATACGATGAAACAAATGATCATATTTCTATTGTCATAGATGCTGAGTCCCCATCTTCTGGAACAAGCCTCATGGGAGCCACAGTTTGGAAAATCAACCTGAAGCAAATATAATGACCTGCCACAGCCATCTCCAATGGTTTGGGGGCAGGCGTGGTGGGTGGACAGGGGCTGAAGGGGACCCAGATGATTATCGTAACACTACTCAGTTATGGGCCACTCCAAAACAAACCTTTTCCCTCAGCTTTTGCTCTGCAGATTGTCAGCTCAAAAACAAGTACCAACAAAATGTGTACATCAAGGATTAGAATAATCTAAAATGAAGAAAAAGTGTGCGTTTTGAGGGAAAACATATCCAGAGGCCGGGAATGAAATACATTTTTTTCCTTGCGAGTGTTTATTTTTAAAACAATTAATGTTATAAACCTGTTCAAAACTAAAATGGGTCATTAATGTTATAAACCTGTTCAAAACTAAAATGGGTCAGACTTAGCTATCTGCTCTTTGTATCTTTCTAGTATAGATATGGCCATACTGTACATAAAAGCTGCAAAGAAGCTTATGTTGGCACCTTAAAGCATAACAGATCTATTATGTCATAAGCTTCTAGAGGTAGTGAACTCTAGCCCATGAAAGTTTTATGCCGTAATAAATCTCTTCCACTGTGAGGTGCCACAAAACTCACTGTTGTTTTCGCATCAACCGACTAAAACAGTTGCTCCTCCAGCAACTGAAAATTAAGAAAACTAGTATCTATCTGTGTGGAGTGCATCTTAAGCAAAATGTAGTTGCTGAAATCCATGCACAGAAAGAGCTGATTCCAATTTGGATATACAGTAGGACCCCCGTATCCTCTGGGATTGGTTCCAAGCCCTGCTGTGGATACTGAAAACTGTGGATAATAGCGAGTACTATCTATGTAGCATAGTAACAAAGGGGGGGGGGGGGGAACAGGATTTTTTTTTTCACATGCATTATCAGAATTGGTCACTAGAGGGCATTGAGACCATGCTATGTTTTCTTCACCCCCCTCTAGTAGCCGGTTCTGGTAATACAGAATATTAATATTAATATTTTCAGACCATGGATAAGTGAAACAGTGGATACTGATACCACGGATAAGGGGGGGGGGTTTCCTACTGTAAATAGAACCCTCTCAATTTCTGGTTGTCCGCCATTTTGGGATTTTTTTTTCTTTTGTCACGTAGAGAGTCTTTGACGGGGAATTCCATAACTGTTTGAGATTTGTCAACGTACTCACGAAAAGCAAGACTGCAATATCCATCTTTTAGACAAAAAAAGGGGAAAGATATGCCCTCAAAAGAATTGTGTCTGTCTGCAAAACTTTAACCTTTAAGGTAAAGTCACCAGGACCGAGTCATCGAGGGTCTCCATCTTGTATCAGCCCCCGCTCTGACAACTCACAGGTGACTCTTGCCAAAGGGCCATGCTGATTTCCGAATTAAGTTCTCTTGGGTGAATGTATCCAGAATCCAGATTCATTATTTATTTGGTGTTCTCCTCTCCCCCGATCCAGTGATGTCTGTGTGAAAGGTAAAATATAGTATGTTGTGCATTGCATCAGTTTCGGTGGCAGTGATGGTGGCAGTGGCCAATCAATTTTAAAGCGCAGCTTTATTTAGAACCTAATTCTTCACTGCCCCATCTAGACCTGGATGGTTCTGCTCTTCGACTCCCAAAAGAAACCCTGAGCCTCCCTCCGTTTGAAGATCTTCAGCGGAGGTCTTTCCTTCAGCCCCACTGCCCTCTCTGGTCTGGGCACAGAAGAGGGCCTTTTCGGGAGCTGCTCCCAAGTTGTCACACTCCCTCCCATGGCAAACCAGGCTGGCCCTCTTCTGTTGTCTTCCTGTTGCTGGAGAAGACCTTTCTTTTCAAGCAGACATTTAATTATGTAAACTGCTGGCCAGGAAGGAATTTTAAGGGAGCAATTGCCACTCCATCTCTTAACATGTGTTCTTGAATTGTTTTCAAGCAACACACGCTGCTTATAAAGAAATTTGACGTCGCGTCTTTTAAGGACTGATTTAGTCTGAGTGCTCACTGGAAGGACAGATCCTGAAGCTGAGGCTCCAATACTTTGGCCATCTCATGAGAAGAGAAGACTCCCTGGAAAAGACCCTGATGTTGGGAAAGAGTGAAGGCAAGAGGAGAAGGGGACGACAGAGGACGAGATGGTTGGACAGTGTCATCGAAGCGACCAACATGAATTTGACCCAACTCCGGGAGGCAGTGGAAGACAGGAGGGCCTGGCGTGCTGTGGTCCATGGGGTCACAAAGAGTCGGACACGACTAAACGACTAAACAACAACAACAACAACAATGTTTAGTCATTTTAATTTTATTTATTTATTTATTGAATTTATATCCCGCACCATCTGGCAACCAGGCCACTCTGGGCGGCTAACAACAGTATTAGGAACAATATTAAAACACAATAAAAATAAATTAATACATAACCAATAGGGAAATTAAAACAGATGGCAATAAAGGTGGTAAAAAGGGTGACGGAGAGGATGGCAAAAAGGATGGTAAAAAGGGGAGGGCAAGATCTTAGTGCTCCGGGAAAGCCTGGCGGAAGAGCCAGGTCTTCAATGCTCTTTTGAACCCATCCAGCGAGGGTGCCCGGCAGATCTCCATAGGCAGATTGTTCCATAAGCGGGGAGTGACCACCGAGAAGACCCGGTTTCTTGTTCTTTCCCTCCGGGCCTCCTTCGGGGTCAAGGCCCTCAACCACCCTGCCTGTGAAGAACAGGTATTACGGACAGATCTGGCTAAGAGCAGGCGTTATGACAGATACCTATCCCTATTTTAGTAGAGCAATCTATTATACTCGTAACTGTTTTCATATTTGTGTTTTAAAATCATTTGGAAGCTGCTCTGAGTCCCTCTACGGCATTAATTCCCAACCTTGGGTCCCAAGAGGTTCTTGGACTACAACTCCCAGAAATCTTGGCAGCACAGTAAGTGGTAAAGGGTTCTGGGAGTTTAAGTCCAAGAACCTCTGGGGACCCAAGGTGGGGAACCATTGCTCTACAGGGAGAAAGGTGGAGCAGAAATTAAACAAACAAATACAATGAAATCAAATGAACTCTGCACACCATCTGTGTTGTTCTCTCTTCTACCAAGGGGTGAGCAAAGTATAACCTTGGGACTAGGTGTATCCTCTCGGCTGTTTTTGTGCTCCTCAAGTCCATGAGATGGCTACGCCGGCCCTACCAAAAATGGTTTCCCCCAAGTTTTAAAAAAATTGGAATAAAAGCAAAAAGCAAAGCATGTTGCTGATATACCACCCAATAGTGCTTAAAGCACTCTCTGGGTGGTTTACAATTTAATTATGCAGGATACACATTGGCCACCCCCTGCCCCAGCAAGCTGGATACTCATTTTACCAATTTTGGAAGGCTGAATAAACCTCGAGCTGGTTACCTGGGATTGAACCCAGGTCATAAGCAGAGTTTGGGCTGCAATACTGCAGTTTAACCACTGTGCCACAAAGTGACCTATGGACATTTCACTTTTAGAAAGGTTGCAGGTTTTCCAGGAAGTGTTCACCTCTGGTTCCCCCCCCCCTTTTTTTTTTTTTTTTGGAACAAGAAATGAACTTCTTCTGGTACCTGCATTTTAATTTACTCTTCTTCTTTTTCCTGTTTTGTGCTGTTCTTGCCTTGTTTTCCTTTCTTTTCTTTTTTGCGTTTTGTGAGCCTCTTGGGTGATCCCGAAGGCATAAATTAGCCCCTGGACACAACAGAATTGCCAGTCCTTGCTCTACCGCTTTAGCACCTTTGGAGAAAGTTGCTTGTAGGAGAGATCAAGGTGGGCTCCTCCCACCCACGTAGATTAAAGTGTTGGCATGTGTAGGGATAGCTGCCACCATTCATAGCATTGAAAAGGAATTGGATGAATTCATAGAAGATATGGAGCATCAAAAAGTTACTTTTTAAGGTTGCAACTCCCATGTGGGCCATTTCCAGAAGTGACTAAATGAGCACAGACTGGTAGTTTTCACATAACCAGTCTGCGCAAAACTTCACAGCAATTTGTGTGTGTGTGTGTGTGTGTGTGTGTGTGTGTGTGTGTGTTTGGAGCAGACCTAAAACACCTTGCATCTCATAAAAAGGCAGAGAAGAGAATAATCAGTCTCACCTCTCACTCAGCTCCCAAGAGGAAGACAGAAGAGAATCTGTGTCCCTTGGTAACAGCTGTGAACAGCTTGTGACAGAACAACTTCCATCAGTGGAATTAGGAAGGGGGTGATCTGTGTTGCAGAGTTTTGAATTTTGGTTAAATTCCTCTGGCTGCACAGCAGAAGTGCAGGGATCCACAGAGCACAATTAGCTTCAAGTTCCCCAGATTAGTCCACCTCTTTTTTTTCATTAACTGGCACTTACAGTCTCAATAACTCACTCTGAGCCATACATGGTAGAAAGGATGAGAAAGGTTCATTTCCTTATTGTTGAACAGATCAAACAGCAAACTGAGAAAACAGCAAAAGGCCTCTACAGGCAATTTGACTTCTAACAGATTAAGGAGAGTGAAAAAAGCTCTTAGCAGAGAGGCATGGCTCTCTTTTAATTTGGAGGCAAGGAAGGAACAATTGATTAGTGCTAGACAGATTGACAGTCACCATAGCACAGAAAAGTCCCTCCCAGTCAGACCTACTAGAGATAGCATGTAAAAAAAGCAAAGCATGCTGCTTAAAGCACTCTCTGGGTGGTTTACAATTTAATTATGCAGGCCACACATTCTCTCCCCCCACCGCCACCCATGAGCTGGGTACTCAGTTTACCAACCTTAAAAGGATGGAAGGGATCAAACTCAGGTTGTGAGCAGAGTCTTCACTGCAGTACTGCAGTTTATGCACTGTATCACAAGGCATGGAAGGTTGCAATAACTCTTACAATCTGCCCTTCCTGGTCCAGCTTGTTGTATATTCTTCCAAACCTTCTCCAGATGGCTGAGAAAGCCTTTGAGGTCATTTCCTGGGTAGTACTTGCTACGCACTGCAGAGAGGAAGGTAGAGAAAGAACATTTGCCAGTGTAGCATTGGAATCAGACCAAGAGTGTAGCATCTTGAAAAGTGTACTTTACACCAAACTCTTGCAAAAATGCATGTACAAAATACCAGAGGCAGTGTTGTAGGAGCTAAAGAGAGAGCTAGTCCAAACAGTTGCAGACATAAGTGGCAGGAGTATGATAGACGGTATGATTTCCTGGTTTAAAATAGTTAAAAGTGCATTCTCCTAAATGCTGAATAACTCCATCGGTACATTAGGAAAACACACAGCCAAAGCAAAAATGTTAAAAAAACAAAAAACTAAAATGGGATTTATGATTTCTTTTTTAAAGAAGAAAAACTGCAAAACGCAGCATACAACCTTCACTTCTGTTTGCAATGCATATTTTGGTATTTTTACAATGACGGATACAAAGGGGTGCTTTAATAGGGAGCCATTTCATCAAAGGAAAAGCAAAGGGTAATTATTTGTTGTGCTTATTGCACGTTTAAAAGGGAACAGCATCTTTCATGGAGTCGTCTTTTAAAGAACTGTATATGTACAGATTGGCAAGATCTAAAATGTTTGAAATTCAAATTGTGGAGGAACTAATAGAATGCTAATTTCTGGATGCTTCGTCCCTTCTCTTACCAAAGCTCCTCTAATTCTAAAGTTTGTCGTGGCCTTTACTTTTTCTTTTTTTTTTCAGTGTAGTATAGCATTATTTCATCTTGTAATCAGTGTAACAAAAGTACGCTGTGTTGCCTATTGTTTAATGCCTACAGCATCCATTGTGAGTCCTCAGAAAGAATAAGGGAGAGAAGAGGAACAAACCGACTGATTCAGTTTGCGATACGTTCTTGCAAAATTTCCCGAATCTCACTACGCTGAGAGTCCCCACGGAGAATTCGCCCGCATCAGTGAGATTTCCTGGCTTCCCACAAAAACAGAAGCCTGGTCTTGATTCACCTTTGATTCCCCCCTTCCCCCCCCCAATTGTTCTGTGGAGGAAACCATCACATTCTCAGTACGTGGCAGAACACTTTCTTCCAGTGAGAACTGCCTGTCCTACTCAATCATCCCAGGCTGGACGTCTGAGGATGCTGATCCTGAGAGAGCCCTGGAGGGAGAAAACCAGGAGCTGGGCCTTCTCGGTGGTTGCTCCTTCACTTTGGAATCAACTCCCTCCCACCATCTCCCTGGCCCTTTCGCTGGCGACTAGAGATGGAGGTATTCGTATACGAATACCCCCGTACAGGTGGACGCACGAATACCCCCGTACAGGTGGACATAACGAGGGGCTGGCCCCCTGGAGCCAGACCGCCACTCACCTGTCCACCACCGGCGCTGGCTCTGCTCTCCCTTCCAATTGTTCTGGAGCTCCTGATTGACTATCCACTCCCGGCAGGAGGAGGGAAGACGAATTTCCCTGCCAGGCTGATGAGCGGATAGTTGACTGGGAGCTCTGGAGCGATTAGAAGGGAGAGCAGAGCCAGCGCCGGTGGCAGTGGACGGGTGAGTGGACAGTCCGGCCCCAGGGGGCCAGCCCCTTGTCAAGTCCACCCGTGCGGGGATATTCATATACAAATCTCTACTGGTTTGACTTTTAAGAAGCCTTTTAAAACCTGGCTGTTTTGACAGGCCTTTTATTCCAAGACATCAATGGAACTGGGTGAAATTGTTAGCCTTTGAGATCATAATATGGCCATTTTAAATGTTTAAATGCTATATGTATTTTATTATGTTTTATTATGCTGCATTTGGGGTTTTTTTTAATATACTAATGTTGATGTTTTGGTTAATTGTATAGCTTTAGGTGTTCTATTTATTGTTTACTGTTCACGTTGTGAACCGCCCAGAGTGGCCTCTGGTTAGATGGGCGGTATATATCTAAATAAATAATTTTTCTCCATACCTGTCCCGGTGACTTTTATGGAGGAAAATTGCCATTCTGTGCAGGACCTGTAACAGTGCCATGTAGCTTGATGCGTGTCCTTTGAATCCTGCATAGGAAAGACACACACACACACAAAATCACACAGAAGTCCCACAAGATTTCAACCAGGATCGTATACAGAGAAACTGCACTGAAAGAAGAAAACAATGTATTTTTTAAACGCCACTTTCTCTCTGAGAATGAAAGGCTGTGAAATCTGCACCCTGGCCACAGGTCTAGGTTACAGCTTTACTAAGAGTCTGGGCAATAATTTGTGAAGATCGAAATAGGAAATGCAGCTGGCTGGATAGCTCAGTGGTTTAGGTGTCGAGCTGCGGAGCCAGAGGTTTGTAGATCAATTCCCCACTGTACCTCTTCAGAGTAGAGCCAACCTGTGTGGCCTTGGGCAAGCTGCATGGTAGTCCCAGAAATGCCCCTTAGGAATCCTTCAGTCTCAAGAGACTATGGTATCGTGCTCTGAATGGAGGACTTGGAACAGCGTCTAGTGTGGCTGAGAAGGCCAATTCGAGAGTGACAATCCCTTCCACGCTGAAGACAAATACAATCTGTCCCTTGTCCAGCTCCCTGATTTTGCTGATTTCGGGACTGCCTCTTCGCCTCGGCCTGCTGGACAAGGGTCTCTTCAAATTGGGAGAGGCCGTGATGCATCGCCTGCCTCCAGGCTGAACGCTCAGATGTCAAGGTTTCCCATCTGTTGAGGTCCATTCCTAAGGCCTTCAGATCCCGCTTGCAGATCTCCTTGTATCGCAGAAGTGGTCTCCCTCTGGGGCGCTTTCCCTGCACTAATTCTCCATAAAGGAGATCTTTTGGAATCCGACCCTCAGCCATTCTCACGACATGCCCAAGGCAATGCAGACGTCGCTGTTTCAGTAATGTATACATGCTAAAAGTTCCAGCTTGTTCTAGGACTAAAAAAATGCCCCTAAGAAAACGGGAATGGTAAACCACTTTTGAGTACTTTCTACCTGGAAAACCCTGAAAAGGGTCACCCTAAGTCAGAATTGCCTTGATGGCACATGATGATGATTATTACAATGGAACTGAAGGTCAAAGCTCCTCCTTTAAAGATCCTAGAAAGAGACCAGAGACTCTGTCCTTTCCCTGTTTTCTAAATGCATGCCAAATCCCCTTGTGTGATGCAAACAGGAAGGCAGGCTGAAACCCTACAGCAGCCCAGTCACCCTCCTTTTGTTACCCTGAACCAACACAGTGAGACCTGTTCCTGAATAGGGTGACATTCACCATCATTTTAGGCATTATTCAAAGTGCATAAAAGTCCAATTTCAAGGCCACAAACAAAGTCCTGCCCAGGCCTTCTAAAATGGAGTTCTTCAGAGGTATGAGGTTTTCCAGAAGCAGAAATGAGGAAAGCTTTTCTTCGTATTCTCGAAGGCTTTCACGGCCGGGATCCAATGGTTGTTGTAGGTTTTTCGGGCTGTCTGGTCGTGTTCTTGAGGTTTTTCTTCCTAATGTTTCGCCAGTCTCTGTGGCCGGCATCTTCTGAGGACAGGAGTCAGGACTCCAGAGCACAGACAGAGTTCTGACTCCTGTCCTCTGAAGATGCCGGCCACAGAGACTGGCGAAACGTTAGGAAGAAAAACCTCAAGAACACGGCCAGACAGCCCGAAAAACCTACAACAACCAAAGCTTTTCTTTCTTTGGATGACAATTCTCAGAACATGGCAACCACTGCACATGCTGGTTCACGTCTTCTGTGGAATATAGATAAAAACAGAATGTTTTTCTTCAGCCTCTCTGCTTAGAGGGACCAGAACTGCATCAACGGCACCCCGGCTCCCCCTTCCCAAAGACCCACAAGCAAATGTTCAAGTGAACAAAACCCTGTTTGCCAAATCGTTTCCCCCCAACCTAAATGTACATTTCAAGGTGATGTGTTTTTTTTTTAAAAAAATTAAACATTCTATGCAGCCCTTTGGTTGCCTGGTACAGGGTCCTCCTACACATATTAATTAGCCTTCAGCGTCACTTGTGAAAGCCGCCTCTTCGGAGCCTCTGGTTGCAATCGGTTCGTGACACTTCCCAGCCCCCGTGCCCTGTTCGTTCTTCATAATTAAAACTGGGGGAAGCAGATGGAGTGAATAATTACAATCAGAGCCTCTTTTTTTATTTTACATCTGAGAAACTCGTTTGGACAAAAGAGTCTTCTAATGAGGGCAGGGCTGTGCATTTTGCATCTCATGCTTATTTAGTAGGAAGGGAAGGCTGATAAGACATCATCCTCCCACTTCGGTTTCTCTTGTTCCGGCAGCTGCACTTCTCATCCTAAAGGGGGTCTCGCCTGCTCCGTTCAGAAACAACCCCCCCCCCCCAAACCAACCAAGAAGCAAGACCCTTCTCCATTTTCTTCGCCGGATGAATAAATCGTTGAGCTGCGCTGGAGCCTTCTAGCTCTATTCGAGATGGCAGACCTTTTCTGTTTTTCTTATGACAGCTGCAGAAGCACACGTGGAAACCTGCTGGCTCCATCTCACAAAGTCACACTGCCGGGCCTGGATGACTTCCAACCAGCCACACAACTCAGCCAAAAAATGCCAATATGGATAATGCAAACCAGGGGGGTTTGGGGGCACGTTTCGATTTCACCATCTGATTTAATTGACAGAATAAATGCACCTGTCATCAGGTAATATTCCCGTGATTAGTTTTGGCTGCCACAAAGAGGAGACGTTCGAAGAATGTCAGAACAACCTGTCCTGAGCCTCTGGCACCAGCCGTTTCAAGCTAGGGAAGGTCAATGAAGGTGCAACCAGTTGTGGAGGGAAGAGGTTTATTTGCCATTCTGCAGGCTGCTGTATTATCCCAAGAAGTGCATCTTCTCATAAGCAGAGAACCAGAAAACTCTCTGATTGGTGGTCGCTTGCCACTGGCTGCTAAGCATTTGAGCCAGGAAATCCATCCACGACATGTTGATTTTGACCCAACCAGTACAGTGGGCCATCCAGAAATGTAGGTTATGACTCTCTTCCTAACCAGCCCACCCCAATCAAGAGAGCCCCAAAATGCAGGGAGCTGGACTGGTCCATATCAACAAATGAGGCACAGGACTTTTGTCAATGTTATTGATTGATTGATTGATTGATTGATTGATTGATTGATTGATTGATTGATTGATTTAATTTGTATACCACCCCCATTAGTGCAATGCACTATACTGGGTGGTTTACAACATACGAAAATAAAATCCAACACTGGTAGGGTTATGAATGAAAGCAATAGACAATCAAACATTAAAACAGTACAACAATCACAAGGGGCATAAATTCTAGATAAAAGATGGAACGCAAGGCAGGGAATCATGCAGGGAAGGCCTCTCTGGAAAGCAGTGTTTTCAGGACCTTTTTAATGTAAGGGCTGTCAACCGTCAATTCAAGATGAGATGGCCGTCAAACACTTGGCATGCCAGCAGGCATACTTTTAGCCAATTTACTGTTCCTTGATAATTCCATTTTTCTCCCACAAAAACCTTATGGGGCAGGGCAGATTATGCCCTAGCCTGGGCTACTCATAGGCTGAAATTCAGTAGTAAATCACAGCTAGAGTCAGCCCATTGAACCAATGGGGCTTTGGTGACTCAGCCTCTCCATAAGCGCCATTGATTCAAATGGGACTACTCGAAATACAAATTACCATGCTAAACACCAGGCTTTTGAAGAATAAATACTTTGTGGCCTCGGGGATGTTTGGCCTACATTTTTCTCCCTATTAATGTGCTTTTCTTAATATACATATTTTGCCCATTGCAGACAAGAGTGTGTTTGTGTGCCTTTTTCCAGTGTACAGGTTTCTGAGTTGTATGCAATTTGAAACAAAGAGAACTAGGAGAAGGTACCCCTGCATTGTCTTTCCAGCATGGAAAATTAAAAGTATGAACAAACAAGTGCTAGTAATCTTGCAAAGTACAAACTGGATAAATTTACTTCAAAATTTCTTTGCTACCCTTAACCAACCTGAACAATCAGTTGTGGCTGAAACCAACAAAGGAACAAAAAAACAAACTGGGGACTCAAATATGTTTTACAAGTTTTGTTTCAGGAAAAACAATGCATCTGTGCGGTAAAGTTCAATAAATTCTAGCAGTATTTGTGCTGATCTTTTAATGATAAGAATAAAACAGTGCAAAGCAAATAAGGAAGCCTAATCTTCCTTTTTACGCAGCTCGTCTGGCAATCTGGGCTCAACAGGAGTGTCTCTGAGAAACGTTATGCAGAGGAAGGAAGGAAGGAAGGAAGAAAACAACCTTGTATTTTGAATGAAAAACCAAAAACTGTGTATAGAGTAGGACCCCCTATCCGTGGGATCAGTATCCGCTGATTCATTTATCTGCTGCCTGAAAATATTAAATGAAAAATCCCAGATATGTTTTGATGCATATTTCTAGTGTGTATTTACCAGAACTAGCCACTAGAGAGCCAGAGACCATGCAATGTATAGCATTCACTACTTGCACATTTTCCGGCATCTGTGGGGGTGGCTTGGAACCAATTTCTACAGATACCATGACCCTACTGTACAATGTCTTTTGTGCAAAATACAGTGATTTTATGCAAATCCAGAATTCTTCACAATCACGTCCCAAAATGTGAAAAAAAATGCACTAAAATGTTCATAATTTTACTCAGTGGGGAGAAAACTATTGCATTTTTTCTTTCATTCCTGAGAGGAAGAAAGAAGTGAAGAGGTATCATATTTTTCCGTTTATAAGAAACTGCCCCCACCACTTTTCTAACCCCAAAATTAAGAAAACTTAGCTTTGAGTATTCAGCCTCTGGGCTCAGAACGCTCGGACATTAGGAGTCCCTGTTGAATCTGAGCACTGCCTACAGGCTCCACCTCCAACCAGATGTGTCCCAATTGGTTTGTTCAGCATCAGCTGACGTCAGTTCCATAAAGCTCATGATTGGAGAAAGCTAGGTCTTCTGACTGTAGGAAGTTAAGCCTCGTGACTGAAGGAAGCCTGTTTGAGAGGCAAAGTACAGACCATTTTGTTCTCTCCGTGTTCTCAGCTTACTTCCATGTAAAAGACGCCCCTCAATTTTTAGTGTAATGATTTTAGGAAAAAGTAGTGTCTTATACATGGAAAAATACTGTACTTCCCTACTCAGCACTAAAGAACAATGTTGGGGGTGTGTGTGTGGAATCAGAGCAAAATGAATTGACAGAGCAGATAGGAGGAAAGGAAACTTCTGGACCCCCATTCCATCTTAGTCCTGCTATTTCTGCCTTGTGCACATTTTCCATGTTGTTGTCGGCACAGTTGGAATCAGGGCAAGAAATATTCCAAAAACAGGCCATGTGCTTAGCAGTGGGAGTGGAGAGCAAATAGATGATCATGTCTCAGTCAAAACGGGAAGAAAGAAAATGTGGGGAAGTGGACAGAAGTATCGGACTAAGACTCAGGAGATCTGGGTTCAAATCTCTACTCAGACATGGAAACTCACTGAGAACTGGCAATTGTAAATTATTCCTTGAACATCTTGCATACCTTGAAAAACCAGGGTCACCCTAAGTAGGAAGCAACTTCATGGCACATAACAACAAGTTAAAATATGTGCATCCTTTTGTGCACATTTCTTGCAATCCCCCTATTAAATTTCACAATAACGTGAATTCTTGAGGGATCTTTTTACAATACGTGTTGGGAAGTCAGTGAAGTTTACTTCCATCAAGATGGTTAGATTCTACAAAATCCATTTTTATCTGTAGCAAAGATCAGGACAAGAATTCCTCTCAGCTTCAACCCTTCCAGCTGTTACAATACCCTGGGGAGTGGGGAAATGATATATGGGTGATATATATCACCTTTCCTAGTCTGTAACACTGAGGCCTTATGCTGTTATGTAGTGGGGCACTTTTTACAGAGAAAATCAGGGTGTTGTCTCTAGGACTGGGCTATAACGCTTTGTGGCTTAAGGTAAAGGAAAACATGGCATCTCTGTCTCAGTCTGTGTATAGAAGGTGGGGGACTGGCAGCCGAACCCTAGTTCAACAGTGCTATAATGGCACACAGTTAATCCTCCCATCTCATGTGATGCACCAGGCCAGTTCCTGGAAGGGAGGGAGGACACAGTGCAGAATATATAACTCTGTCTTTCAACAAACGTGGAGAATTCAGGAAAAGAAGAGTTGGAAGTCTACCTCTGTCAACCTCCATAGTGAGTGAGGTGCCTGTCTCACTTTGCCTTATGGAATGACCAGCTGTTTGGGTCAAGTTTCAAACTTAAAACCATTGTTCAGGCAGGAATGATACCTCAGTAAAGATAGTAGGAAACGCTGCTGAGAAATCAGTATTGCCAAAACATTCTGCTCCCTTCCCCAATGGATTGCCTAGAAGCCAAACCTCGGTCAGGAACACCTCAGGGACAACCTGTCAACTGTTTCCAAACTCATTTGTCTAAGGAGGGCTGTGATGTCAAATCCTTCCGGGAACAGACAGGGAACACGGAGGTTGGCATGGCAGCAGGAAACCTAAAGGGACTCAACACAGGAAAGACTGCCTTATGTGCTCTTTCTGCGGACAGAAGGGAGAGAAGGAAGTTGCTCTTTGGAGCCCCGTGAGGTTCTGCAGTATTCTCAAGAGTGTCAGGGAAGTGTAAAGAGACAGATTTAAGTTTTATTCTCTTGGTGCAGAGCAGGAATCGCAGATACACCCCTCTGTACCTCTTGACAAATGAATTGAGGCAAGGAACATGGAGATAAATGCTGGTAATAAATTAATAACCACTACCACCACCACACCATGACAACAACCAACCACCACCACAAAAGTAACAACAGAACCTATTTAACTTAAAGAGTTATGTATGCCAGTTTTCAGCCTTGATTTTAATCTTGCTGTGACCATTCCATTTGTTGTGCATCTACCTGTTGTATCATTAAATCTCCAGAAGCAAGCACAGCAACTTATAGTGTGAGATTTATCAATGAGCATCTTGTTTTACATTTCAAGTGTGTACACAAGCCATTACAGAACTCAGCGGTGCGTGCTCGGTAGCAATACGTATTACTGTAGATATCAGTAGATAACTATTTATAATTAATCCTGGAGGAATAGCCATCCTAGAACGAAGACACAGTGAAGGCGGGTTAGCGGAGGAGGAAAGAAATTAATCAAGTTCATCTGTTTCCATGGAAGTTCGAGTTGGTCAGCTACAGTTCAAGCCACGCCTCCTTGTTGAGGAGAATTTGGCGCCAATGACACAGTTCACAGCTGCAGGCTTTCACACTATCGTCTTATGAAAGAAAACATCATTTCACTCAAGATGGCGTTGGGACTTCCATTCTGAGTTCTCCGGCACCTTTTGCTCCTTTCCATGACTGCTATACTCTCGGGCCATTTGAACCGAGGTGGAACTTGCCATTTTGGCACCTGGGGCAAGTGACACAATATATCCCACCCACTGCTCTAAGACACAGACAAGAATTCGCCATGGGAAAGGAGGAGGAAAAGGCTCTCTCCAACCCCCCATGAAGCATAAAGCTTGTCCTTTTGTTAATATATATATATATATGGAACTGAATTCTCGACATTTGCCAGCAGATTCACCTCTAGACGTTCATGACCCCTGGATTTTTGTGTCGTGGGATAAAGCCTCAGTTTGTCATGACCTCAGCAGAGGAGTCTAACCTCTGGGATGAGTCTGAAGAAGTTGACACTCCAGAGTCTGACGTGATGGATGACCTGCATGGTCCTGCAGATCCTAGGCATTCAGAGAACCTGGAGTTTGAGACCACAGATCCCAGACCCTCAGAGAACCAGAAGCCTGAACCTGTGAGGGCTTAGAGATTGCCTCTGATGAGGAGGTGAGACGACATCCCAGCCCTAGTGAGTGAAGGAGTCTGAAGGCATGAGCCCCAAGGCAGAGTGTTCAGCTACAGAGGAAGTCTCCTTGTGAGCACGTGGTCTCATCATGAGTGAATTTCTCCCAGAGAGACCCGTTATGTCCTATCTTTTATTTAATAGCCTTTTTGTCATGCTGTGGCTGTGATTCCATCACCATCTCTAGGCAAGTATTTTTGACCCCATGGGAAATGCAGTATTCTAAGGGGTGGTGCCAACCCACTAACTGAGAATTCAACTCCCCCCCCCCCCAGCCCAACTGGGCCAACCCTGCTGTCCATCACAGTATCCCACTTCTGCCTCTTGGCATCATGAATCACTGGAAAATTGCCTGGTGTATTTTTGGTCTTCCAGAGCAAGTGGTTCCCAACTTAGGGTAACCCAGGTGTTCTTGGATTGCAATTCCCAGAAGCCTTCACCACCAGATATTCTGCCCGGGGATTCTGGGGGTTGCAGCCCGAGAATTAACCAATGTTGGGAACCACTGCCCCAGAGAATTACATCAGATCGCAGATAAAAAAATGTAACCCAATTTCAAAATGCCTTACGTTGGTTGGGGAAAAAAAATGCCCCAGCAACTTTTTTGGTAGTAAAAAAACCCAAAAACGAGTTGCCCCAATCCTGCGGACATTTTTTTAAAAAGTTAATATGAGAACATGATAAAATGCTGAGGTGTAGATATGTGTGGATGCCTAGGTATAGGTCTGTGTGAGTTCAGCAGCAAAACATGATTCTGGGGTACGAAAATGTCTCATCCACCTGGATGAGAGCCTCATGGCACAGTGGTCAAACTGCAGTACTGCAGTCAAGACTCTGCTCACGTCACGACCTGAGTTTGATCCCAGGTTCAGGTAGTCAGCTCAAGGTTGACTCAACCTTCCAACCTTCTGAGGACAGTATTGAGTACCCAGGTTGAGGGGATGGGGGCAATGTGCAGCCTCCATAATTAAATTGCAAACCACCCAGAGACTGTTTGAAGTGGTATGGAGATATATATATAAACAACACAATTTGCTTTGCTTTGCTTTGTGAGCAGTAAAACAAAAGCATCATAACGTCACCTAAAAACTACTGACATTTATTTTTTTAAAAAGGAAAGTCTACAGGAATCTTCTTCTAAATATATATATATATATATATATATATATATATGTTATTTTCCCTTTGGTGGAGGAACCATAAGAATGGTTGAGTGATGATGATGATGATGGTGCTTGAAAATAAAAACCGATTAAAAAAAGGAACTAGATGATCCTCCCCTTTTCACCCTTTGCTGTCATCTTGATCCTTATCTTCCCCCATGCTACTCGACAAGGGTAAATACTCTTATTGTATTTATCTCCTGCCTCTCTGTAATTAGCAGAAGATTCAAGTAGGCAGGTGGCATTGAGCTGGAGGAAAGAAGGCTGGGCCCTGCTCTGTAGGAAAGTGGCGGTGATTCAAATCTCCCCTACAACTTCTTTTAATGGAAGAAATAGCTTTGAGATTTCAACTCAAGGATCAGCCATGTCATGTGTTCCTGAGATACAAGGAAACCATTTCCTTTCACTATTTCATAGAAGGAAGTCTAGGGAGAAACAGAGAGAAAAATATAAAAAATAAGAAATACAAGTTTCTCTCACACTTAAAATCTTTTTCTTCCTTTTTTTCCCCCCTCCAGTGGGAAATACTTCCTAATAATAGAAAGATCTGTCAAGGTCACTGTGCTTTTTGTATTTCATTTTCTTCTGTCTCTTATTTTACACATCCTACAACTAGATGTAAGTGCTGAACCCTCTTCACGCTAGGAGCTGTATGTAGGACAAGAAAATTGACATAAGAAAATGTAGGTTTTAGTGCAAGAGATTATGAGGGCAATCTGAAATCTATACCGAGAGGGGGAGAAATGTATCGGAAAACGACGCTGCTTTACTTAGTGTGGTCAATAAAAGGACTTCATAGTTATATTTTGTGGTCAGCCTGTATTACCGGGAACAGGTTCCAAAGAGTTTCATCCCTTCCAGCATACAATTGCAGCCTCTGTCTGAACTGTCTGAAACAATAATAAACACAAGTAGTTTTCAAACGACTTGTAAATGGATGTTTTGCTTTGTTCCATTTAAACATTTTCCCCCTTGTTTATTGGCTGTGTTGCATAATTCTTGTACAGATGCCATTTCTCACCAGGAAGTAGCACAAAAGTGTTGTCTACCTTCACACAGGCGTCACATTTGCGCACAAGAAATTTGCACCGTTCATGCATATAGATATGAGGTGAACTGACCATAGCATACTTGTTTCACTGAATATGTAGCAGCATAAGGAAAGCTATTGGCTGTTCACCACCCATGACAGGGAAAGACATAAATGAGATGTTTGGGCCAGGCAGATCACTAACGTGGCTTCTTTTTTTAAAGCGTGTTCTGTCTCATCAGGTCACATACAACTTATGGCACTCCTGCTATATTTTTCAAGATATGCGAGATATCCATGGAGCAATTTTACCAGGGCCACGTCCCTGGGAGTTTTCATGGCTGAGCAGGAATTAGATCCCACAATAACTAAGAAGTACAGTCTTATGCTACAGATTCCACAAACATGGAATAAGAGAGATTGAGAGAGAGAGAGAGAGAGAGAGAGATGCTTGTTCCTGGAGTTATTTTCCCAGAACATTTTAGGTTTTGAAGTGATTAGTGTCATTACCATGTTGCTGAGATTATTCTTAGTGCTGTGAAAGGCTAACAGAGTCAATATTAGTCTCCTTTCACTTATTTTATTTCATGTATATAGTTATGTGTTCAGGCCAGAATTTTATTAACAAAAGCCACACACACAAAAAAAATGGTGTGCAATGGCTTCCACCTGCCTCTGGCAGGCTATGTTTTATGTGATAAACTGTGTGACTGGCCAGGCACTTGGCTTCACTACCAGTACATGACTGGTGGTTGACTGTGAGTATGGAGATGCTTGGGCCATTGGATAAAACATCACATTTTTATCCAGTTGCAAATTTCCTAAAAGAAACACACATACACAAATCTCCTCTCGTTCCTTACCCAGCCCTTCCAGTGCTCTCTACATAGGCCAGGGCATGAAATAATTAGGAGCCTCAGTCTACTGCTCAGCTCACGAAAGCTCATCTGATCCTCAAAGTACTTAGATGTACCCATGCATTTAGAGACCAAGCCAAACGAATTTTTTTGCAAGCCAATTTGTTTTTCTGAGAAATCTCTAATCTCTCTTGCTTTTTATCCACTTTTTAATTAGAAATCCACAGTAGATGTTTGCCATCAATGTGGTGCCTTTTTGAAGACTGGGGAAGTTGACTTCCTTTCCTTTTTCTCTTTTTCTTTGGTAGTGGTTTGACCCCGGGCAATATGGAGGATGCAACATGGTGGGCACACGAGCAGCACAGTTACCATGTGTTAGTTTGGGGCCCTGAAACTTGAGTTCTGAGGTCCCTTCTCTGGGTCTCATTTCAAGATTTTAGATTTGACATTCAAGATTTCAAGATTTTGGACTTGAACTCACAAGGAAAGGGGTACTGGTGACATGATACAAATGCAACAGTAGGCGATACCTTTATAGACTACTAAAAAAGCTCATCATAGAATATGCAAGCTTCCATGGATCAAGACCACTTCATCAGGTTTGTACCAGTGTGAAAAATTTAAAGTCTAGAAGTTCATGGCAAGATGGATTTGCCAAGAAAATTACTCTTGGGTGTGAAGTCCAGAACTTTGGGACTCCAGGATGAGCCCCAACATTTAATGAAGCTTTAGGATTAATTCAGGACATTCCATTTTGACTCGTTCAGATTTATCTTCTTCATCGTTTTGCATGTATAACCCTGATGGCCTAATTAGTTAAGACCAGTGGGTTGGGAAATCTTAGGAACCATTAACAATAGTCCCCAAAATAAGTCAGTCTCGTTGAACCCAGAAAGAGTGACCCATGCTGCTACAGCTGCTTGAATTAGGCGTTCTATTTATCATACAGCCTCCGTCTCATCTGTTTCTCGTACACACAACATTCTACAACTTTTCCTAATAGGCCCACCCTTGTGGTGTCATAAATGTATAACCCCTCATCCACTCCTAGGTTTCCAGGCTTTGGTCCTAAAATCTCAGGGAACGGGACACAAAGACATGGATTGAGAATTTGGTCAACCACCAAAGACATGGATTGAGAATTTGATCAACCACCACCCCATCCTGAAGCAAGGATGTAAGTCCCCTACCAAGAAAAAGGAAGAGACTGTGGATTCATATGGGGGAGGAGATATCTCACAACCCAGGGCAGAAATGGGATGGAAGGAGAACCTGATGGGTGCCTGATGAGGAATGTTTAAATACCTTGATGAGAACAAGACCGGATGATTGTCATCATTCAGAAAAATCCAAACTGCTCCTCCCATCAGGACTTTAACGAAAGCTACATCTAAAAATAATTTCTCTTAGTTTAGTTGCACAACACTGTATGGGGACACATCATGAAGAAAACAACAAGCACATTTTTCAGGGATTTTTTTCACTCTGGGGAAAATGGTGCATCCTTGTGATTGCACCCAATACTCTCCACTACACAATTTTATTCAAGATATGTGCAAGTTATGTGCTAGCTTTGAAGACCCTTCATTTTACGCTTAATATTTACTTATTCAGTAGAAATTTGAGTCGTCCAAATCAGCAAGTCCTGTTTGCTGCTGGTTTTTTCAAAATATGTGCGTATGTGCATTTGCTTCACTTCTGCAAACATGCGAATTCTCAAAGTGAAGTGAGTTTCTTTTCACAATCAATCTCAGCTAGAAGGCATGACAATACTATTGTAATCAAGATTTTTGAATCCAAGAAAATTAATCTCCATTCCTGTTCTAGGCCCTCTCTATTAGCCTGGCTGATATTTATTGTTACTGGGATACTTTCTTCTAGAATATACATCATGGTAACCATTTGGGAATTTTTCACATACTCAAACTCCAGATTTGATTGATTTTCACTTCTTACTACCATTCATGTCTTTTGTCTTTTTTTAAAAAAGCCATGTCTGTTGGATTCTAAGCTATAGGTTTTCTTTTCTTAAACAGGTTTATTCAAAATGTTAAGGAATTGATACAAAACAGAATTTTAAGAAGAAAAAATGCAACAATGAGCTGGAACATTAATAGCAGCAGCAGCATTAAAATTGTTCAAACAGAACAGAACTAACTGGAAGAGAAAGTCTTAAAGTCAATTTCTAAAGACACAAGAACACATTGAAGCTCAGCAAGTTTTACAGCGTCACCTAAAAAGATAAGATTTTGCATGCCATCATGGCATTGTACAATGAAGAACTGAACAAAAACATGTTTTGCCAAATACATAAATATGTAGCAAAATTAGATTTTATTAGGAACCAAATGCTAAAGCAGATGCAAAACTTCAGATGTCTACCAACAGGAGTGTGAGAGTGACAGGAAGGAAGGAAGGAAGGAAGGAAGGACTTTATTTCACTAGGGGAATTAATTATATGAGTGGAACCACCCCCTGGATTGTGGCCTGTGCATTGCTATTTAAATGTAAATCATACTGAGTTCAACAAGATTTAGGATTTCATCTATGGTCTGTTTTGTGCATCTGACAAAACAGGTTGTTGTCTTTTCAAGATTACTGACTCAATTGTTTTCTTTTTTGTTCTTCTTCTTGTTTTTCTTCTGCTTCTCATTCTCCTCTGAAGAAAACTGACCAATAGTCAACAATCATTTTCTCAGTCTTATATTGGAACTTTAACTGATAGCTGTGAAAAAAAAGAGAGAGTAAATTGTAAGTCTTAAACAAATTCAAGTTTAAACTTGTTTCTGAATGAAGATGAGGAGTTGTTCTGAAGAGGAAAGATCTATAGATCTGAACACTGTAGATATAACATATTACTCAGAACCATAGTTGGACCTGCATGTTCAGATTCAATTAGAGATTATGGTCTATGGTTCTATGGGTTGAGAGGTGATTTTTCTCAGCAAAAGACCAAGATGGATTCTTCAGTAGTTGAATGGATGGTTGGCCATGTGAGTTTCAATAAGGCTACCCAAGTAAGCAAATTTGAGAAACCAAGGCAACCAATAACCATTTATTGGGAAAGTGCTAGTAGAGATGCAACACCTACATAAAAAATTCAAATGTAGAGAGATTTTTATCCTCACAGGAACCAATTTTCTTCACTCCATAGCAGCCTTCCCTAACTTGGTTGAGCTGTGTTGAATTCTACTGGTTGTAGGATTGAGAACTGTAATAAGACAGATGTGGAGGTCACCAGGTTGAGAAAGGCTTTACTCAAACCATGAGCAGTGGCTTTTCTTGCCCTTTAATTCCATTTACAAAACAGTGGCCATTTTCCATGTTCATTTTCTGATAAATGTGGCATCTCCTATGGCTTATATGATGCTTTCATTCCACTTTGGCTTTGCAGAGACCAAAGAAATAGGAACATTTTGAGTCTACTGGTTTATTTATTTATTTACCTCTTGGAATCCAGATGTTGGTATAAGGTTTTCCTACTTATTCTTTGTTTTCTTCTCTTGAGTGGGTTTTCTATTCTTTACCTCTCCAGGAATTCTATTTTTTATTTACATCATGTTTATCTGGAGAAGAAAGGCCATTTAGCATCTGACAGCTTCAATTTCATTGTCAATCTTCAAATATCAACCATACCACGTTATATATCCAGTTTTTTTAAAGCACTGCAGGCAATATAGGGCATGATAAGATACAATAGCAAGTCTAGGCATGCTATAAAAAGAGCTCTACTATAGATGTCTTAACAGAACCACATGGATTGACAGCATTGCCATGACAATCCCAATTACTACAATGTTATTCTTGTTACAGTCTTCTAACGGATTTTACATGTTCCAACATCAGATGCAAATAATCATTATAAGAATCAATGCTCATGTTGGAGAATATACAACCCCATTCTCTTCTTCTTCTTCTGGTTGAAGCTACAAAGTACATGGTCAATGGGGTCTAATTTGAATGAAATTTTATGGGCACTCAGAGGTTGGTATGAAGTAAGGAATTCTCAACGTTGACCTCTGGTAGCCTCTCTATAGAGATCTTAATAGAAATATGTTTTAAATTACAGTATGTTCCAATTACTGTACATTTGTGGGACGGTGTGAGCTCCCTCTATGGGCTAATTTAACGTCGACAAATTCCAATAATTCTTTTCTTGTAACAAAGACTCTGTGTAGCCTAGTGGATGAGGTGCCTGCCTCAGGTGTCTAAGGTTGTGCTCTTTTGAGCGTGAGCAAAATGGCTGCCATAAGGGTGTTTGAAGCTGCCGCATTTGAAGCTGCCACGTATGTTTGAAGCTTCGGGGTTTGAAGTTGTCGGGTTTGAAGCCGGCGCGTGTGTTTGAAGCCGGCGCGTTTGATGTGGCTGAGTACGTTTGTAAATTTGAGGCAGACTTTAATATTGTTAGACGGTAGGGGAGTCCTTTTCAACCTTTTCTCCATTTCTCACTTGAACTTTTTAAAAAGTTTCATTTCAACTTTTTTCAAAAAAAAAAAAAACCACCCTATTTTAACTACTTATGTCAGGCAAGGAATGCTGTGATTCACAGCCATTATTGTAAGGAAGCTGTTATATTTTTTTTGTATGTGTGCTGCTGGGACCGTAAGAATTTTCTGAGTGACTTTGACGGCAGACAACAATGTGAAGAATAATCCCGACTGTGAAAAGTGCTATTGGGGCTGCAGAAAAGTACAGAATAATTTTGACCAGGGGCAATCATGGCAGCATTACAGAAGGAAAAAAAAAACACCCTGAGTTATGTCTGGGTGTTGAATCCATGAGTTTCAGGGACTGGCGTGAAACAATGGCTGGCCCAAGGAACTGGAGGTACATAAGATTTTTGACCTAGTCGGCAGTTAGCCAGGAACCTCAGAAGGTATTTTTTTCCCCCATGTGTATGTGTGTGTTTTTTTTAAAAAGATAATCTGGTGGAACTACCAAGAAGATACTTCAAGTTATGTTGGAAGTGGAGAACATAACCCCTTTTGGATAGTAGGGAGAAAGCATGGGTGATGGCACTCCATCTGCAGCAAACTCTTGAAATACTGGAAAAAACCTAACATGATTACTGCTCACTCTGAAAGCTGCAAGATAGATAAGTCTCTCTGTGTGTGTTTCTCTCTCTGTGTGTGTTTCCTGGAAAAGTCACTTACCACATTCTGTGATCGAAGCATGGTGACAGCTCCTTTGGAGTGTACTCAGTGAAAGCTATCATGAAATAACTGGAGAAGGACTTGAAAACAGCGGTTGAATAGTAGATTCTGGGAGAAATACACTGCAGTATGGTTCTGATCCTGTACATTTCAAGAAAGACATGCTATGTTTTTTTTCCTATCACATGTGGATATAGCAGTTGGTTAGAAGATACATGTTCATATATATTGTATTGACTGTACTTTAAAAAAGAAACAGTAGGTACTGTCAGCACAAAAATACAAATTCCTATCTTTCTTTCTTGTCTTTAAATTGCCAAGGAGCTTGGTGCAAATTGCTGAATATAAACAGAATTGTGATCTTTAATATTTCTCTATATAATTCCCATGTGGGATTCTGGAAGCCTAGAATTCTCTGCTGGTTTTTGCCCCCTTTTTCTCATTAGGCATGCTCTAGAAACTTTTTTTTAAATTATTATTAAATGTGATCTGGAAAGCCATGTTCCAGTTCCACAACTCTTCGTAAAGATAGAGTATGATGTCCTTCAATTCCCTACTTTATTTCAGATCCTTCCCCAGCCTAAAGCAAACGAAAATTGCTCAAGATCTCTTTCTGTTCCTAAAGCAAGTATGTATCCTTCAGAGCTTGGTTTGTGTTCAGTCATTTAATCTCCCGGTCATTGAATTCGTACTGTCTTTCACATTTTTGCAGGACCTCACAAACCATGCCTTTGCATCTCAGATGAAATGTTCGTTATTTTCACAGTGGTTTCATTATGGTGCGTTGGGGAGAAATGCTTACATTATGTTTTACATGACAAAGAACGGATGAACAATGCTATATTATGTCGGCGCTGGAGACTCTTCCTACTTGGCGCGTCCGTGAAGTGTTTGCTGCTTGCGGTTGGCTTAGCTCATTATAATTTAACATCATCAGAATGTTCCCCACCTTCCCTTTCTTTCTGTGTGGATGGCACTGTTATTTGTAACTTCATTACACTTTGTACTGTTTTGCTCAACCCGTCATTCCTCTTTGTCCTCCCAGCAAGAATAATGCCAGTGGTGTATGCATGCATTATGTGTGTGTGTGTGTGTTTTTTTTTTTTTTACCAATTCCCCCTGTTGCTGAGTTGCCTTAAAACTGAAGTGCTTACATTTCTCCCAGTGGCATATCTTGTAAAATAGAGCAAGAATGCTCTGGATCTCTCACACCTGCCTCTCGGCTCGATACCCAAAGCGGTAGGAGACGGAAACCTTGATGCAGCTTGTTCTTTTAGATATTCAGAAAGCTTCTTTGCCCTCTATTGGATTACTAAACTCACAATGACTGTAAGGGTCACCCAAATGAATGTTTGTTTGTTTTTTAAATCACATGCAATTTCATTTTCCCCTCCACCCTCAGGTGCATTCATATCATAAACACCATTCGGAGTTTATCAAGGATTTGCCATCCTCAGTCTCCTGTCCCCTGGAGCTGATTGCTTTTAATTATTTCACAGGACATGATGATTTGGCTTGCATTTTGCCTATGATAATCTGTAATATTTCCTCAATGCTTGTTGATCACATAATTCCTCCTGAATGGAAACCGGTTCCCCCCCCCCCTTCTTTTTGTCTATTAAATTTTTAAATAAATTTTGAGGGAAATGCCCAAACAGTTTGCAACAGGATCTTTTATGTTTTGCTAAAACAGCAATAGTGGACCCACCCCCCAACAATTTATAATCACAGAGGAGCAATGTGAAACAATGAGTAAAAGTCTGTCGGAATGTGAGTGAACCGGGAAAAATGACAGAGAACGTAAATCCTGACAAAGAAGTGTGGACTTGGAACAGGAAGGAAGGAAGGAAGGAAGGAAGGAAGGAAGGAAGGAAGGAAGGAAGGAAGGAAGGAAGGAAGGAAGGAAGAATGATGGGCAGAGGGGGGAACTTGTCCTTATAGGCTTATATAAATTATAAACCTTATCTGTAGATGTACAATAAAATATTAGGAGACATTCTTTGTTAGAATACATTCTTTGCAAGAATCAGAAAGATGGGAAGAGTGAATACATATGGACTTAAGGTCTCAAGGCAATAAATACCTCCTGGAATAAAACAAACAAAAAATATTTTCCTTCTCAAAGCCCACCGAATGTAAATGAATAAACTTTCCCCTTCCACAACAGGTTGGTGGCTCTTCTTTTTAATTCGTTCAGAAGAGGTATCTGTGTTAGTCTGTGCTAGCGTATCAGGCAAAAACAAAAGAAAAATATGAAATAAAGATGACAAAAACATCATGGCCCCTGAAAGATTAACTGCGATATTTTAATGTGAGCTTTTGTGGACAAATCCACTTCCTCAGATATAAGATTGGGACAATATGGCAAATATTTATACATTTGTATACATGACCTCAAATCATGTAAATGTTTTTTAATTCCTACCTATTCTTGCACCCTGCTGCAGTTTGGTCAAACCTTGCTTAATTTCAGTGCTTGGATCTTTAAAGAAATTGCAGCAAAACACTTTCCTTCTTTTATTTATTTATTCATTTATTGGAGCTGCATTCACATTCAAATATACAAATCACCAGGCCTACCTATGGAAGATAATGTTATTAATCTTGCATGACAATTTTAAAAAACACACCTCCAAATCAATTAAGTTTGCAATGCATGACATTTTAGCATAGCCTGGTGATCCTTGGCCACATGAATCTTGAAATTATTTTAGTTAGAGAATATTTCTAACAGGAGGATGGATACAAAGAAGGTCTGAAGATTCTTCTTTCTTTGGAAAGCTGCTGTCTTCAATTTACTGCCCCCATTTCCAAATCTTTGTTACGATACATCCTTTGCTGTTTCCCTTCACCCTGCACCAAAAGTACAAGGGCTTATTAAATAGTTAGGTTTTCATCTCCTAAGGTGGAAAGGTTACAGTTATTTTGTAACAAGAACCCCTTCTTTAGACTAAGATAAGCATTTAGACTTCTTTAGATTAAGAACACAAAGAGTGTGGTCCGCAGCTTGGTGGTCCATCTTGACCCGGCGCTTGCCATGGAATCCCAGGTAATGTCTGTGGTCCGCACCGCCCATTTACTGTATTTTTTCGTGTATAAGACACCCCTATGTATAAGACACCCTCCACTTTTCTAACCCAAAATTAAGAAATCTAAGTGGGGCTTAGCAAGTGGAGGGGAAAGCAGCGATCAAAACCCTGCAGGATCACTTTGATCCCTGCTTTCCCCTCCACTTGTTTTTGTTCTCTCCTCAGCTTACTTCCATGTATAAGACAACCCTCAATTTTTAGTCTAAAGATTTTAGACAAAAGTATAGTCTTATACACGGAAAAATACGGTACATCTTCAGCGGATTGCCCAGCTGCACTCCTATCTTGATGTTGGGGCGCTCACCACACTTGTCCATATGCTCGTAGTCTCGAGATTTGACTACTGTAATGCACTCTACGTGTGGATTCCCTTGAGATTGATACGGAGACTTCAAATGGCCCAGAACACGGCAGCCAGATTACTAACTGGGCTGAAAAAATATCATATTTCCCCCACTCTGGCCGCCTTACACTGGTTACCCATTAGATTCCACATCGATTTCAAGGTGCTAATGATTACATATAAAGCCCTAAACAGTTTAGGACCTCGATACCTGTCAGAGCGCCTTCTTCCACCTAGTTCTACTCGTGTCACTCGTTCCAGCCAGGCTGGGTGGCTGAGGGGCTTAACTCCGAGACACGTCTGGAAGGAGAGAACTAGAAACCGGGCCTTCTTGGCGGTGGCCCCTTGCCTTTGGAACAACCTCCCCCCTGAGATCTGCCTGGCTCCCTCGCTGGGAGTTTTTAAGAATAAACTGAAGACCTGGCTCTTCAGGCAGGCCTTCCCTCCTGACATTTCTTCCCCTGGTTTTTCCATCTCGGATTATGTTTGCTTGTTTTAGGGTGTTTTTTTTTAATTTTTATTGATGGTTTTAATTTTATTGCTTTTTTGGACTGTAAACCGCCCAGAGTAGATTCATCTAGATGGGTGGTATAAAAGCCAATTAAATAAATAAATAAATAAATAAATAAATAAATAAATAAATAAATAAATAAATAAATAAATAAATAAATAAAGCATTGAGTGATTCCACCACCCCCCCCCCCCAGCTTCCATTAAACCTTCCTTCTCCACAATAGTTATTTCAATATCACACTTCTTTCTTTCCATCTGTTGGGTTTAGAGATGGGCACAAACCACCGGTTTCGCAGTTCATGCCTGTTTGTTTATCGGCCAAAAAGATGTTCAGCGCTTCCTGCCCCACCTCTTCCAGTGGGCACCCATTCAGACGTAGCTCCCAGAGGAGGCGGGGAAGGGAAGCCAGGCTACTGCCTCCAAGTGGGTACCTACCAGAGGAGGCAGAGCTTTGAAGCGCCCAACACCTGCTTGAGAGATAAACAAACTGGCACGAATCGCTGAACTGGCAGTTCGTGCCCATCTTGACTCCTTGTTGCTATCAGTAGATCTGGTGGAAATGTCCAGTGCACCATCTAATCAGGTTGAATTGAATCAGTTTCAGGTAGTGTGGCCTGAGGACCTGGACAAGGCACTTGCATGCTGCAAAGCTGGCACCTCCTTGCTAAATCCTTGCCTTTTTGATGGATCATTTAATGAGAAAGGCGGGGTAAACATTTCATCATCATCATCAGAGCTACAAAAAAAAAAAAAAAAAAAAAACAAAACCCCAGCAATATTAGGAGCAGCATATATACTACATTGATATTTAACAGATACTTAGGTTTTTGGTTAAAACTTGTATCTGTTATATACCAGTCAATGTTTTTATAATTTTGATTGACTGTGCCTTGTGTTTTTGAACAATAATAATAATACTAGAAGCAATTGTTGCTTGGGGCAAGGAGGCTCAAAGTCACATTCCTTCATACTCACAGTCACACCCACATTGCAGATGCTTTTCAGTACACTTTTTCCAATGTAATCGTTACTGCTCTGGCATCTTTGGTCCTTAGTTTGCCTTGATTCTGAGAAAAGCTGTAGTTTTCACAATGGGTTAGATCAGTGGTCCCCAACCTTGGGCCTCCAGATGTTTTTGGACTTCAATTCCCAGAAATCCTGGCCAGCAGAGGTGGTGGTGAAGGCTTTTGGGAGTTGTAGTCCAAGAACATCTGGAGGCCCAGGGTTGGGAGCCACAGGGTTATATTAATCCTTCTAGGAGATACTACACTCCCCCCTTATTGTCTTCTTTTATTTATTCCTTTTGCACACACATACACACACCATTGATATCACTATTTTATTTTACATTTTTCCTTCTGATTTCCCCATCTGGATTTTTTTTTTGGATGAATTCTCCTGTCCATTCTCCTGAGTCTTCAGGAAATTGTTCCTTAGAATCAGTAGCTATATATTTTTCTTTTTCATTCTTTAGGCCAAACGTCCGGAAACATCATGAGCTTCAACTAAGAGGACTGGTGCAAGGTTAGGGGCAAATACAATGTTTTATCAAGAGGTAACTGTGGATAATTTTGCATAATTATACAAGTTTTTCTACTTTGTACTTTTCATCTCATCATTGAGATTTCTATTTTGTCTGAAATCCATTGATTTTCCTTTGGTTTCTTTTACATTGTGACTTTAGTTTGTGAATCTTATTCTCTGTTTATCTGCTGTAATTTAAATAAATCTTCAAATTAATTGCACCCATGGATAGCCTCAGATAATCTCAGGTCACCCACTGGGCAAAAATCCATTTCAGTCAAGGTTCAGGCTATGCCACTGAAGTGAAACAGCATTACAAGAGGGAAGAAGATGGGGTGGAGGGTAAACCTGCTGGTCCTCCTGGATCTTTCTGCGGCCTTTGATACTGTTGACCATCCTTCTGAGATGGCTATCAAGTTAGGGGTTCTGTTCATTAGTTGTTTAGGTCCTTTCTCAAGAGCTGATCTCAGATGGTACAGTTTGGGGAGATGATGTCCACCCCTTGGGACCTCCATTAATATCTATTCATATAGATATTTTAAAAGCCATTTCCCCAGTGCTTTTTAATATCTATATGAAGCTGCTGGGAAAAGTCATACAGAGATTTGAAGTTTATTGTCATCAATACATCAGCGACGTACAGCTCTCTCTCTCCTTTTCCACATCTGCAGGTGATGCCGTACCAGTTGTTGGGTACTGACTAGCATCGATAATGGACTGGATGAGGGCCAGTAAACTCCTTCCTGGTGGCAGCCTTAGGAAGCTGATGGGGGCTCCCTCTGGGCAGCTGGAAGAAGTGTGTGTGTGTGTGTGTGGGGAAAAGATAGAAACAGAGCACCTGGCTTGACATATTGCTGCTAGTGCCTTTCAGCATCATTCTATGCCCTGGTCTTGATTTTTGCAGTTTCCAGTTGTAGGAATGGGATTTTCACGGAGAACTAGAAATACAAAAAATATCCTCATGGACCCAGACAAGGGTTAAGTTAGACCAAACGGGCATAGCCTGGGTCAGTCTGTGCACCTGCTTAATTCAAAGGCTTTTAACATGCGACACTTCCTCAAGTTATGGCAGGGCAGGACAAAGTAACCCAAGGGTGTAGCCAGGCAACACAAAGAATTGGCTTCCTGAGGCTGTAGTGTCCTTGGGCTCTCCTTGTACTAATCCTTGTTCTTGATATCGCTGGAACGAGACAGCTTTTGGGAAATGGAGTCAGAGGAGCAGCTGCACTGGTGCTGAAGGGAGAGCTCAGATGACCATGCACCCTCTTGTAGTTGCGTGGAATGGGGAAGAATATGACCTCTCTGATCAAGTGCCTTTCTTTCCCATTTTGCAAAGAGGAAGTGCAGAAGTGACAACGCTGGGTACAGTGATGGGTTGCATAAGTTTGAAAAGTAAGTCTGATGGCTCTTATAAGGATCTGTTAACTATATTGCTGGCACAAATTAGCATGGAGATGGCTGCCATACATGGAGTCTTAAGACCTTCTGCATGCAAATGAGATTCTTTCCCACCCAGTTATGGTCCATCCAGCAACTGGCCAAAAGTAAATGGAAGATGTATAAGCATGGCATCAATATACTGGATATTTCTTATAATTACAAATTACCCAGTCACTTCAAACATATGATGACTCTTATAGGATTTTTGAGGTACGTGAGACATTCGAGGTGTGGTCTACTATTGCCACCACCTGCCCAGTGATTTCCATGCCTGAGCAAGGATTTGAACCCAGATTTCCTGAGTCCTAATCGGACACTCTATCCAGTACACCATAATCATATTATAGTGAACATACCTTGTTGCTTCTGTCAGACGTAGTAACTTGGAAAAGTTGTAGTCCAAAAAGTTACATATACACACACACACATATACATATATATACTGTATTTAAACATAATTTTAAGAACATTTTGAACATAATTTTAAGAATGTATTGAAAGACTTCTCCTCTAATCTGGGTTTATGGATCTATTTTTGTGGCTCCTACTTTTCTGAATGCATTCCAGAGTTCTGAAGGCATCTGAAATTATTTGTGTTTGAATGGAAGGTGACCATACAGAGGGATGCTTGGCACAGCCTGAGTAAATGGTAACACTGCAGTCTCCCTCTTCTGATATCCATACACTACCTATAGTAAGTCCTTTGGGCTCTTTACATGCTTGCGAGCACAGCAAGCTGCTTTATACAGTGTCAGTTCATGGGTTCATCCCAATGAGTTCTGTCTGTTGTGACAGCAGTAGCACTTCAGTTCTTTACCTGCTATTTCTGGAAGTGTCCAGGCTTGAACTGAAAAACTTAAACCACAGTCTTTGGACTTCAAATATGGCAAAACTTAAAAATGCAGAACCTGAACATGATAAATTTCATTGCTTTCATAAAAATCTGATTTAAGTCCTCTTCTCTTTCTTGGAGGTTCATTTAAAAAGCACTACCCCTCCTCCTCAGATATGCACACACAGGGAGCTCTTTTGCCTTTCTCACTTTTCTCCTTGTGCAAACAATGTTCACTTTTGCTGGTAAGCAGGCCAACGATCTACGGCAGGGCTGCATCTCAGAAGGCATACGGATAATAGCAGCTTTTTCCAATCTGATGTCTTTGATACCGGAGAAGAAAAATGTCACAATTCCCTAGGTGATCACTGGCCGACAAGTTTGGGGTGGGACACTATGCGCTGGCCCAGGTTCCTATCACTGTTTGTGTAAGTTGTTGCTGCTGATCATTGTTCATTGATGAGTTGCAATCAGATGTTTGATCAGGAATGTGACCCAGATGTACCCTGAGGCCTCATCTATAAGCTGCAAATTAGACACAACAAGGTCTACAAAACTTAAATGAGCAGCAGTAAGATTCTATCTAGTATCTACTAACTGCACCTCTATTTTTAGTTTACATAGGTATGTTCATCTAGTTATACCATACCGGGTGAACAGGAAATTAGACAAATTCTATCAACTTTTTTTAAGAGAAAAAAAAATCATTATTTTGTAGAACCTTAAATCTCTCTTCCTTTTTTACCTCTTGTATTTAGATTACCCATTCAGACAGAGCTGTTCTCTCTTACATCTTATATGTAGCATGACTTCGAAAGCTGAGATCTGTCTGGAATGTGAAAAAAGGGAATAATTTATATTTAATTGGTCCAAACTTACCTTTCCTAGGTCAATAAGAAGAGGGAAAGCAGCAGCATTCATCAAGATAAAACTATCAGCTGATTAATCAGTGTTCTAATTACTGCATAGTTCTTTCCCTTTTCAGTTTTAATTACAAAACTTCATTGTCTTTTCCATATGGCCATCCTGCATTCAGATCGCACTTCCCCCCTCCTCTTGGTGAGATCATTAATATAAAAAATGTACATTCAAAGCACTGCTGAAAGTATAAGAGATGGCCATAGCCTATTTAAAAAAATATAGCCAAAGAAGCTACTTATGCAGGAGAAGCCTGCTAAAGGATTAATAAATCTTTCCCTATAAAAATAGGGCTAAGTAAAAAAAAAGGAAAGAAAGAAAATGAAAAAGAAAAAAGAAAGAAAAAAGAAATACTTCTAATCATGAAAGCAAGTTTTTATGCTTAATGGTGGGGCTATTCACACGACCATCTGGAGTGATGATTGGAGGGGTGGAAGTTCTATGTGGTAGCTCTCCACCCATGGTAGCTAATAATGGGTCGTGGAAACTAATAATCACAGCTAATCAAGGATGGAATCATGGTGCTATTGGTACATCTTAGTCTTTGGGTGCTATGTTTCAAGCATGTTGATTTGTATAGAGCTCTACAGAGCTGGGAAGGTTCCCTTCCTGGATGATAACTCCAAAAACTCCCAGAACTATGGGAGCTTCTGGAGGTGACACAGAAATGAATGTTTAGAAGAAAATAACATCCAGGAGCAGGAGCTCTGGCTCATTTCTCCTCCCTCTTTCCTTTTGACAAAGAAACAGTGTCAGAAGGCTTATTTTAGACTCTGCTGATGATCTTGTGACTGCCCAATGTCTGTTCTCTGCTTTGTTTTGCTTTCAATTGATTGAGTGATCAGTTCTTCCTAAATCTTCATTAGCAAAAACTGGAGAGGGGGAGGGCAAATGTCTTCCTTGAATGGCTCCCAGCTAGAGATGGGCATGAAATTTGCTTTGGAGGTTTGTGCCAGTTCATATGTAAAGCATTACAGGTGTTGTATGTTCCCTTCCACTACCTCCCCGACTGGATCCCTCACTCACCAGCCAGCACATGCTCCTCTCCTCCTCCTCTTTGGCTGTTTGACCAGTATCCGGCAGGAGCATGGCCTTCCCTGTCCTGCCTCCTTGGCTGATCACCCACTCAGCTGAACAGCTGAAGAGGAGGAGGAGAGGAGCATGCTCCGACTGGTGAATGGTCAGGGAGGCAGGGGGAAGGGAATGCACTGCACCTATGGTGCCATGCGTATGAACTGGCACGAACATCTGAACCGAGGTTCGTGCCCATCAATACTCCTAGCCTATCTTACATGAAAAATAAGTAGGGCGAGGGATGGGATTCTGAACAAGAAATCTGAAAATGATTTTAAGGATTGTACAGAAACATATAGGAATCAGCAATTCATAAAATACTCTGTTCCCAGTTCTTAAACAGTTTTAAAACTGGGCCCCAAAAGGCAAATCCCTTCAAAGGACACCCCCACCCCATTATTTCGGAAATAACAAATCGTGCTGTTTGTCTCACACACACACAAAATAATGTACTGGCACATATGTTCAAACAGGGGGAAAAATATGCTGTTACTCCCCATTAACCCCCAAAATGTAATATGTGATAATGTTACGGGTGATGCATTATTTTAACACTCTACTTTGAATCAAACCTGCATGTCAGGTGTGAGCATCCACCATGGGGGTAACACCAAGAAATGTCTGCTTGCCTGAATAACCGAGAATAATTAAAAAGTCAATATATTGTACTCCTCCCACAACCCTTCTAATTAGGGCTACCAAGGAGTAGCCCATAGGGTCCCTTACAGCTCTGCAGTTCTAAAATGATTATAGGATTATAGTCTTCCTGTAATAGTAATCATGTGCCATCAAGTCGACTCTGGCTTATGGCAACCTTTTTCCAGGGTTTTCTAGGTAGAGAATCCACAGATGTGGTTTAACATTCCCTCCTTCTCAGGGTGGTGGTGGTACCCTGGGACTGTGCAGGTTGCCCAAGGCCACGCAGGCTGGCTCTTCTCCCAGGAGACACAGTGGAGGAATTGAATCCCAACCTCTGGCTCTACCGCCAGATACCTAACTCACTGAGCTATTCAGACAGCTCCTCCTCCAAATTCCTACACAGTTCTCACTTGAGGAAGAAGAGACTTCAAATTCCTCTCAAAGGTGTTGGTCCTCAAGAAAAAGAGGAGTCTGAGAATAATGTTTATCTTCATGGCAGATGCTTCTAGTGAGAAAGATATAAGCTGTCCTTCTCTGGAAGGAGACTGGTCTCTTCAGCCGTAAGGCTTGTGGCAGAAGAAACCAGACACGAAACCCCATTTGAAGGAAACAATCTCCCCTGGATCCCAGTTTTTGAATAACAAAAGTGAGAAAAACAATTCATTACAAGCCTCGTTGGCGCCTCTCCCTCTTCAGATAAAATCCTTTTTGGTCCTGTCTTTCAAACCTTTTCTTTCTGAAGAAATGCTAGGTGTGTGCACTATTGGGTTAAGTTATTCATTATTATTTTGTTAAGTGACTATTTTGTTAAGTTATTACGAACGGAAGGACCACGATTGGGAAATATATTCAATGAAAAACCTGTACATTTTCCAAACTTCGTCCTTTCGTTTTATATATATATATTTAAAAAACCCAACAACCCAACAACCGTTTGCTCACATTTGATTTTTTAAAAAACATTGAATAGTTAATTATATACCACGGTTTAGATGCCGGTGGGTTTCAGTCCTAAGTGGCGATTGACTAACTGCGGCTGGTGACAATAACTCTGTGTGGGGTTTTTATTCTCTTACAATAGGGCTCTGCAGCTGGAGGGAGGTGTGCAGCCATTTCGCCAGGAGTAGCAATGGCTGCATAATCTGGAGACCTCTTCCCCTCTTTCCAGCTGTCATTCCTCTGTACCTCCCAAGGACACAATTCTTTCCCTCAGCAAACTTGTAATTAACTCTCTTTGACGCTGATGGGAAGTTAGTAACAGCTACTCTAGGGGAGAATATGGCTCCCTATTAGCTCTGATTCTGGAGTGGGGGGCAGGGAGTCATGTTTTCAAAATGGCTGCTGTTCCAACCGCTACACACATACCTCCCATCTCCTGTAGGAGAATGAGTTAGGCTGTGGTAAATAGCATGATTTTTGACGAATAAACAACCATCGGTCTTCATTTTTTGAGGCTCCTACAAGCGAGGAGCGGGCAAATGCTGATGGCATGCACAGAGCTGAGGAAAACATGCCTCCATGTGAAGGAAAAAAACCTTCTGTGCCGATCACGAAGTTGTGTGAGAGAGAAATTCATTTGGTTGAGTTTCCAACACAGGTTTCACAAGAAGCCAATAAATCAGCTGAGACAAGAGTTGTCACCCAAATCTATATTTTCTTCCAAGCCCAGCAGTGCAGCTCTTCAAGAGAAATGCAAACTAGGAAAATGCACATAGTCCTGAAAAGCATGCAGAAAATGTGTATGAGGAAAATCCACACTTCGGCACAGCTATGAAAGAGATTTGGGGAAATGCTTATATTTGGAACAGTGTGTGTACATTAGGGAAAAAATTGACCTATGGGAATGGGATGAAATGGGCGACATCATCAAAATCTGACCATTTCTGTAACAACACATTTGCCAGAACTCCTCAGTCCCTAGACAGTATAATCACTACCATGACAAGTGGGCCTTCCAAAAGAAGAGTGAAGTAAAACAAGGATAAGAGTGTGATGATGAAGCCCTTCTGAGAGATCAGAAGGGTGAGCCGCTAAAGAGGTCATAACATGATGGACACAAAATGAGAGGGACTTCCTGATTCATAGTTTGGTTTATTGGCTATGATGGTGCACCAGCTGCCTGAAAATGGATATATACATATACATAGTTTTGGCTTCCCATCCCACTCCAGATATCTACACCTCAATTTTTCATTAGAAAATGGCTGGACTAAGTGTTTGCCTGCAGACCTTCTTAGATTGCAACTCCCATCACAGCTAACGGCAAGGAAAGCTCCAAGTTCTCCAAATCTCACAATGTGTTGTGAACTTCACAACAAACAGAGGGCTACACTTTGGCCAATGGCCACTCTACGTTCTTCTACCCTGACTATCCTTATGATACTGGAAAATCATTTGCGTGTGGATATTCCTGGTTTTGGGTCCTCATCAGAGCAAACATTCTCCACAGAAGAGACCTCTGATGACAACTTTGGGCGGCCAACTGAAGGACTCTCCTCAGATGTGTCTCCGTATAACAGATTTGGTTTCTCTTGAAATTCCTCAAATAATGAGAAGGGAACAACTAACATTTCACAAATCTGGATCCTTGTGGCATCTCTGAGGAGATTCAGGAATTCAGACTGAATGATAAGAGCTATGACAAAATGTGTGAACTCTTTTGCCTCAGAAAACAAACTTTTCCATGGCTTTTTCTATGTCCTTCTTCTATGTCCTTCAGGATCCCTTTCCCCATTCCTCTTGTCCTAAGAAACTAGAGAAACCGCTCAAGACCAGCATGAAACCGTTGTTAGATGCTAGTCTGGAAACTTTCCCTCACAATTTGATGCCAGTAAGGAAATTCCTTCCAAAAAAGGAAGCAAGTAGATGAGATTCCTCAGAACTCCAACCTGTTTTCCTCAAATTGTTTTCTCTCCACCTGTCGATTTACCTCTTCATTTATCGACACGAGAGACAGATGATAGATAGACTCACAGTAGATAAATGATAGGTCGGTGCAGTAAATTTTAGTGATTGTAAGACTTTGTTTCCTTAAGTTGCACTGGATACTTTAAAACTGGCTTCCTGAAGCCCCATAAAGTCCAGTGTAAAGAAGCACTGCCCATAAAGCGAGGCTGGGCTTTGAAGAAATAAATCAATCCCTAAAATAAATACATCAGGTGACCACTTTCTTTTTTATTTACAGTCCACTTCTTCTAAGCCCGACACTTCACCACACTTGTTTCCAGCAAAATCCACTTTTCACACGGCAGAGCAAGGCTGCCATCTAGTGCCCCACCATCATTCTAAGGTCTTTCCTTCTCTCCTCCAACCCTTCCCCCTTTTGCTTGCTTGCCATTTTCTTCTCTTTTTTTTTTTCTAGAAAGGTTTTTATCCCATCAAGGAAAACCCGGTTCTTGGAAAACAACCAACTCTGCTGGAACTCAGAGATAATAATCAGTTTCTCTGGGCTTGTGAAATTGGCTCATTAAGCGTGCTTTTTAACAGAAAATATTGGAAGCGATTAAGTCGGCTTTACCGAGTGGGCATGAAATGGCTAACCTTCGGCCACCCACGGCTCTTAGGTGCCTGGCGTCGTTTCATGCATGCGGCGTAATGTCTTTACTTGAAGTGCTGTTTATTCATCACCTGCTTATTTATCTCTTTGCGTTTGGCAGGCCCATCGATCAATGTTAAACTGTCACACAAGGTTATTTTTCTTTTACATAACTGTATAGGCCTGAGGTAGTGGCGTATTAAAAGTAATAACTTTCTAACTTGTAGCTTGAGATGACAGGCCCATTTTTACATGAATATATTACGGCTCAAAATCTCTAGCGAGTGTGTGTATGGGTGCACATATACATATATATTTCTTAAATATTGATGCCATTTCAAGGTCAAGAGCCAAATTCACTTTCATCAGTTGTGTGCAAATGTGTAGTGAAGCCAGGGCATCATCTGCCGTACATATACTGCTTTCCCTGATGAGCATAGTGTTGAAGTTTCATTTACAACCTTGCATGCTGTGTGTAGTTTGAGTGACTGGGAAGGACTTTTCAGGGCTGGGTGATTGTTTATCTAACCACCACTAACCAATAATTCTTTCCAGCTTTTGAAATTCAAAGGGAGCCTCGGCTCTCCTGCCAAGTGTTTTTTTCCTTCTCTTTTGTCAGACGGTGGCAGTTGTTTGTTGCTGTTGATCTGTTCAGTTAGTTGCTAAGTATGTGTGCAGCCAAGAAAGCAATATACACACGTCTGTAATTTCAAGCAGCTGTAAATAAAGAAGTATTTTTTATTCTTTCTCTTACAAATGTATCAGAGTGAGTTACTGAAACTTTAAGTGCCAGCAAATAAGAAAGGGGTAGAGTCTGTGGAACTTGAAGCTGTTCTCCTCTGTGGATCTCTGTATTTCTACTGTGTAGCAAAAAGTTGATTTTACCAGAAATTCAAAGCTCTGCAACACATAACTGTAATCCATACAGTCGCTGGGAGAGACATGGATTTTCTCAGAAACATTATATTGTTGCAAGCTATCCCTGCAGTAGTACAAAGTATCTGAGACTAGATTAGTCTTGAATGGACAATTAAGAGCCATTAATTTTACTGCTCCTCAACTCTTGATATGCACCACTCTAGTGACCTGTATTTTTGGACTTTCCTTATGTGATGAGGGGCCTGGCTATGGGGACTGTATTGATGAACAACTGTACTTACAAATTTAATGTGACAGTGTGTGTTTGTGTGTGTGTGTGTGTGTGTGTGTGTGTGTGTGTGTGTGTGTGTGCACGTGCACGTGTGTGCATGTGTATGTATTCCTTCATTCAAGCTTATCACTAACCTGCTTGAGTAATGTTTTGATGCTAATGACACAGAAAATATATTAGCCAAGTATGAACTATATGTACTTTGTAGACTATTCTGAACAGAGTCTGAGTTATTATTTCACAGTCATAATACATAGCATATTATTGGGTGTTGTTTTTTTTTTAAATGCTAGCTGATGAAGGCCTTCTCACTTGATTCATAGAATAAATTCATTATAGAATTCAAAACTGCATGCATTTGTGGCTTATTTGTGTTGGAAAATAAATGAATAAATGACTTGTTTTTATATGGAACACATCTTTGTCACAGATAAGCATAAAATACATTGGCTGAAATACTGTTCTGTTCATTAAACCATGGCTGATGATGTCATCAGCCACAGCAATTTTTCTGAAACAGAAAACCAGATTATTTTTGAATCTATCTATCTATCTATCTATCTATCTATCTATCTATCTATCTATCTATCTATCTATCTATCTATCTATCTGTCGGTCGGTCGGTCGGTCGGTCGGTCGGTCGGTCGGTCGGTCGGTCGGTCGGTCGGTCGGTCGGTCTGTCTGTCTGTCTGTCTGTCTGTCTGTCTGCCTGCCTGCCTGCCTGCCTGATCAAAATTTTAATATAATGGCTGTGCCTGAGTTAAAACAACAACAACAACTGTGAATTTAGTTCAGAATGTGATTCAATATCATAGATTTGGTCTTGATTTAGTTTGGGCTCATTTGGACCCAGAATCCCAGAGAAAATCTGGAAAATCTGAATTTCAAACCTCTCCTTGTCATGCGTTGGAGAACTGTAATTTTTAATTTTATTTTTACTTACACTTGTCCATGAAATACTGAGTTATGGTAGACCTCTCACAGAGGATCAAACCTGTCATCTCTCACAAATCCTTTTTGCAGCTCATCATGGCCCTTGGTTGATCTCATTGGAGCTGATGGCTCATGTGTCAGTGGGATGGTGCATCTATGTCAGGGTTTAGCGTGACTCTTATGGGAACTAGCCAAGATGCTGAAGCCTATCCTCACAATATGTTCAGTACCTTGGATAGTTCATTCACAGTCCATCCTAAACTCTGGAATGGATTTGCTGCCCAACTGGCACAGGAGCCACTTGTCTCCACTGGTTAACCTCTGCTCGGCCTGTGATAGGTTGTTGTGTTTTACCAGGAACCATTGGCCTCTCTGGGCTTTAGGGCAAACCCAAGTCTGTGATTCTAAGGCCTTTCCATCTTTCAAGAACCTGGAATTATGGCAACCCACAGGCTAATCAACACCGATTAGAAAGAAAAACAGAAAACCTACCTCTGATGCAAAAACTATTCATTTAAAAAAAAAATTGGTCCCTTGCCACCACTCTCCTCTCTTTTGAGTTGGTCCCAAGATTGTATTACTTCATCAGACGTTGCTTTAGCTTTGATAGACTCCCTGTCTTGGCTTAAAGCCAGACAAGCATTCTTTGTACAAACAGGTTTTCTTTTTATTTTCCAGCCCAGCCTAAAAATGCCTACAGATAGAAGCATGTCAGATCTTTTTTAGTGTTGAATTTCAAAGCAGTCCTTACAAACCCTTCCCTTCCCTTGATCTCCTCTTTGGGTTGCAGCTTGGGCTCACACTCGTGCTTCTAAATATACACCACGGACAAGGGCTTTCTATTAATAAAACAGAAATAAAGCTTTGATAGTCTTGTGTAGGTGGGAATTAAACACGGTACTCTTCTGGTCCAGCACTGCCAATACAAGGCGATCTCCCTGTTTTCCAGAGTAAGAACACTTCCATGCATCTGCTTACCAAGCTGAAGCGCAATTTCCTGCATGCTGTAACAGCAGTTTGGGTGAGAGCATGAATTCTGAACCTGGTCATTGACAAATTGGTTCTGCCATGAACATAAGTAGGTGTCCAGACAAGCAGGTTTTGTGTATTTCAAATTTTGAGAAACACACACTAAGTTTGCACTTTCTGAAAATGATATACACATTGGAACATAATGGCTGATAACCCATTCACCAGTAAAAAAGGACTTTTTAAAAAACCCAAAAGGCTTGTTTCTGCTCTTGGAGGCCTTCACAAAAGGTGGTTTTCCTTATATGATCAGCCTGGATCCGCCACCTCTCCACAAGGAAAAAGAGAGAGAGATAAGTAAGAGAGAGAAAAGAAGACAGAGGGGAGATATGATAGCATTTTTCAAATACTTGAAAGGTAGTCACACAGAGTAGAGAAGGATCTGTTCTTGATCATCCCAGACTGTAGGACATGTAACAATGGACTCAAGTTACAGGAAGCCATATTTAGGCTGAATATCAGGAAAAAAAACCTCTTAACTGTTAGAACAGTATGACAATGGAACCAATAACCTCAGGAGGTGATGAGCAGTCTAATGCTGGAGGCATTCAAGAGAAAATTGGACAACCATCTGTCAGATGTGCTTTGATATGGATTCCTGCATCGAGCAGGGGGTTTGGACTCGATGGCCTTCAAGGCCAATTCCAACTCAATTATTCTGTGATTCTGTGAATTACGAAGCACCAAGATGCCTCTTTGAGTTTTCTTTAATGGCTGTTTCCCAGCCCAGCATGACCCATGGTGAGGTGTGGAGTAAGACTTTGATCCCACCCAGCAAGCCTGCTTACATTGTCCACACAGGATGTACATGGAAGGGGGTTTGTGTAACTAAACACTGCAGAAAGAAACTGCTGGCAGAAATCCTTTGGTTAAAAAGGATGTCGAAATGCCTTTCTCATGACAAGTGTGCACCAAACTACATACGGATCTTTGTGGAAAATTTTAAAATACAAGCTGATATAGAAATGGATGGAGAAAAATGAGGATTGGGAACATGAAAAAGAAAGAAAGAAAGAAAGAAAGAAAGAAAGAAAGAAAGAAAGAAAGAAAGAAAGAAAGAAAGAAAGAAAGAAAGACGTTTGAACTGATTTGTCCATTTCTAATAGATGGTCTTTGGGTCAGTGACCATGACTCATGATACAGCACAAGTGGGTGGATATGTAACACACTGGCCAAAATCCTGTTTGATTCTCTTTTTTTTAACATTACAGCTGCATACATTTGCTGGGTGTGACACTCAGGAAACCAGGAATTGCTTAATTTGATTGCACAATCAGTCACGTGGTTGTGTTGTCATTGTTAAGCTTATTGATCTTATGAATTTGTGCAAAGAAGTTTCAAACAATGATAAGGAAATTATAATTCCATCTTGAAGAAATAAATCTACATGTATTTGTCTTGGTATATCTCTCCGAACTGTTTGTTTGTTTGTTTTTTATTTATTTAACTTATATGCCACCCACACTACCCAAAGGTCTCTGGGCGGTTTACAACAATTTAAATACAGTAAAAAGATAAAACAATTAAAATACAATTAAAAATACAGTGCTCTAAAAATTGCCCTCAGGACCCACAGTTGATATTGTTTTGATTAAAAACCTTCTGGAACAGAAACGTCATCACCGTCAGCACCAGACGAATCTGACTCGGGATAGCGTTCCATAGTCTATGGAGCTTATGCAGACATGCATCTTAGGAGCACACCTATTTGTGCTCATTAGGAAGCAGATTGCAGAGTTAGTTTCTTAGAAGCCCCTAGTCAATAAGATTTACCATTATTCCAGGTACGACATTCTGGATTCTAAATTCTGGACAGCATGATTCAAAAAGCACATCTTCAAGGTCTGCTATGAATCTCATTCCCCACTGGAGTATAATCATAAAAGAAAACAGCAGCTAGAGCAGATGAAGGTTTAGGAATAACTGATGTTAAAGGCAAGTGGAAGCAACGTATGGGAGGAGCCACACTGGAATGGTGCTCGTTTATAGTGGTGAAAACATCTCTGTCTGCCTCTTTCTTTATATGTAGTGATGAAGCATCAAATAAAGCAGGGAAAATTAAGCCAGGCTATTTTTCAAAGAGATAAAATAATCAATATCTCTAAAGGAAAGCACTTTATTTTCCCTTTGTATTTCTGCAGTTGCCCTTAATTTTGTCTTACATTCCCCCCCCCCCCCCAGTAAATCAGGTTACAATACACAACTTATGAGGATTTCTAGCCATCATCTGATGTGCACGGTAACATTTCATTATTTCTTTGTTTAAAGGAAAAGCAATGCTTTGCGGGGTTTGTCTTTCCCCATTTTATCCTAAAAATACTTCTGTAGCACAGATTTTATTGACAGTTAGTGTTTGGGTTAAGGGCACCAAGTAAGCTGTTCAACTGAGCCAGGATTTAAGCTTGTATCTCCCTGTACCAAATCCAGCAGTTTAACTATATTGGCTTTCTCAGAATAATAGTTATTACATAAATAATATATTATTTATTACATAAATAATGCCAAGCCTGGTATGAAAACAATGGTGCAAGTTATACAGCAGTTCAGTCTTTGAAAACTGAGACATGGAACCTTACTTTCTCAGGTAAGCATTATTGCAAATGCCCCTGAGCATCTGGAAGTAGCCAGGAAGAATGGATAGCCATTTTGCAGCTTTCTCTACTTGTGATGTCTGGCACTGTTTGGCTAATGGAAGGACTAGCCCTAAAAGCCAAGTGTTAGCTTTAACATTAATGCTTCCAATATATACTCCTAACTACATGTTCAGTGGACAAGTAGTGGTGGTGGTGATAATCAGTAGGCGGTACTTGTTAAAGCCATGTTTGACCCTGGTCTCTCAGCTGCTAAAAAGGCTGCCATTGCAGAAATCACTGCCAACATCCTTTTACTGTATCTTGGAATGGGATAAGTAATATTCCATTGCCATCATACATATGCTGTGACTGGGGAACTGACATTCTGAATGCATTGGTTTCACATCAGAAGGAAGGCTAGGCAACCTGGACCTCCAAAAAACAAGACATTTAGACTAACAGAATGTTGGAAACATTTCTCTCAAAAGCATCTTAGGAAGCACTGCATTCCCTGAACTGTACATACTGGAGGACCCCCTTATCCACAGGATCAGTATCTGCTGATTCACTTATCCACGGTCTGAAAATATTAAAAACATTAAAAGAAAAATCCTAGGAATATATGTTTCTAAAGATGAAGTTACCAAAACTGGCCACTAGAAGGAACCAGAGACCATGCTATGTATAACACTCACTATTAAAATAGCATTCACTATAATCCACGTTTTTTGGCATCCACGGGTGGGGGGAAGCTTGGAACCAATCCTCTGTGAATGTGGGAGTCCTACTGTGTATCCAATTAGCTTGACAGCAACATATACAAGTTCATTCAAACTTATGAGGTATTTGATTTGCCTCCATTTCCCAAGATTTTCAAGTCTAGTTCATGATGGAGGTTTGAAATCATGACTTAGAAATAACCTGTATGTGATTGTTGTTGTTGATGTTGTTGTTTGTATGGATAAGAATACAAAGAAATTATATTTCAGAGCAATATAATATGTAGGAATAAAGTTATTTTGCTGGTATAAAAACTAACCTTTTCTAATCACTTTCATCTATTCAAATTTCCTCCCAAAAGTCATAGAACGCAATAAAGAAATAACAAATAGCAAAAGTAATGTAATGAGTTATTTTCCAAACACTCTAACTACTAATTGAAATTTTAAAAAGCAGCATTCTCTGGTTCTTGATAACCTCAGAAGCTCCAGTTCTTGATTATTCAAAAGTCTATCAAAGTCTGGCCGTGCTATTAGAAAATAATAATAATAATAATAAAAATCTGGGGGCAGTGGGAAGGAGAAGAAAATATGGATTTGCAGAAACCTTTATTGACTTGTCTGAAGAATGTGGCAGAATGGGGCTTCTAGTCTTGCTAAACATTGTTGTGACTACTTGCATGTCCAGAGAATGTCATGAGATGATCCATCATCTTTGCCATGGTGTGCTGGAGGTAATCAATGTGTGGCATTCTGCCGGGTCCATTTGTAACCACCAAAGGGAGAGAGCAAAAAGTATATTTTGGCACCGAATCTCCTTGAATTTCTAGATAGGCATGATTGATTGATGCCACAGGAGACTGGGTGCCAGAAATATTTATTCAGCTTCACACATCTGGCAAGCTCCTTAACAGAAGAAGACCGAGAAGCTTTGCCAAAGGTAACAAGAAGGTTATGGGGAAACTCTTAATACACAAGTTGCCATGTGGTTTAGTTATGTACTACAAAGTCTTGGTAAGTTCATGGTGAGTAGATTCAAAGCAAGAGGTAAGAAATGTCTCTGACCATGCCCAACCTTGGTCCAAGTCCAAATTCCTCGTTCCAGTTAAAGTAACCTTTGAAGGGTTACCATTGAAGGGTAACTAGATATTCAAGTAAATCCTACTGACACAATGGGTCTATTCTAGCTGAGACCAGCAATTGGGTCTAACCCGTTGTGTCTGGCATAAAAGAGAGAGCTTTTGGAACATTGATCCAGGTATATGCCTATGGGTACCCAATAGGGTGTAGTGGATAGAGTGAAGGACTAGGACTCAGGAGACCTGGGTTTGAATCCCGGCTCGGCCATGGAAACTCACTAGGGAGTGGAACTGGTGATGCCTCTCCTTAAACACCTCAATGACCTTGAACACCCTATTGGGGTCACGGAAGTAATTTGAACATAACTACCTATATACTGAGCGAGGTTGTGATTGTTTTATTTAATGCTTTTGCATTTCTAGCTATTTTTCTGTATGTTATCAGGCCATATTTGTCGTCTGTATCACTAAAGGATTTTTCTTTTCTTTTCACATCTTGGGCATTTTACATGTTCATTGGTGTTAGAGGGTCACCTCTGGTACTCTGATGGGCTGTCTGCTCTTGAACGGTGCTCCTCGGGGAGCCCATCAGAGCTACCTTCTGCCAATGCAAAATAAAACACACATTTTAAAACAGGATGCATGAACATGCCCATAATCAAGGGGGAAACTTGCACAAAAACATACTTTAGTGAATGGGGCAAAAGTGCATAATTTTGGTAAAAGTTTGTGAATAAAGTCGTACTTTAGAAGAAACGGATGAAAATGTGCATAGGTTTTTGTACAGGAAGAGGACACAAATGACTCTTGTCCTACTGGATATACAAGTGTGCACAAGAGGATTCAGAGAAATTGCCATGGCTGTGTACAACCAATTGTTGCATGCTGTGGGCATACTGAGTGCTCATTCAGGTGCGTGACTGTCACTTTCCCGCCTGTCCTTTGGTTGTTTCACCAATCAAAGGGCACAAGCTATGTGTCGTGTCACTGCCACCAGTTGATTACATCAACGTTATATATTATTAATAATAGAGGTCCAGGCAATGTGTCATTTTAAATAGAACCAGATAGAAGTCGTTTATTATTACAGGTGATGAAAGTACAATCAATATCTTTAACTCTTAACAAAACATCCTACTTCATCCACTCTCAACCGCCAACTCTCTCTCTCTCCACCCCAAACTCCAAAACCACCAATCCTCAAAAATAAAACTCCCAATCTCCCAATCTAAACTCCTCCTCCTCCTGCAGAGACTCCTGCAGAGATCGTGACTCCGCCTCTCCAGCACTCTCATCGGTCCATGCAAATAGCACATTAATATTCATGACCTGACGGACGCCACAGTGACCAAGCACACAACCAACATGTGACTGGCACCGTGTCAATTCACTTCAGGAATTTCCACGTATTGCTTTGTGTGCTTGCAACATGACGTGGACCAATGTCATGGTTCGGACCAACATCCATGCTTGACACGAAACAAGGATGGGAAGACAAAACCCTAGAAGTATTTCCTTCTGATTACTGAAAGAAACCAGGCAACTACTGCCATGCCTTATTCCATCAGTGTGACTTCTCATTCACTTTTGTTGTTGTTGTTTAGTCGTTAAGTCATGTCCGACTCTTCGTGACCCCATGGACCAGAGCACGCCAGGCCCTCCTGTCTTCCACTGCCATTCACTACTGTTGGTTAATTCCACTGTGCAATCTGTCAAAGCTTCTGCGCGTGTCATGGCAGGGAATATTTTTTTCAAAGTGCTCTGCCAGGCACCCTGGTTTATGCCTCACACTTTTTTCTGCCTTTTATAATGTCATGCATAGAATCATAGAATAATTGAATTGGAAGGGACCTGTAAGGCCATCGAGTCCAACCCCTTGCTCAATACAGGAATCCAAATCAAAGTAGATCTGACAGAAGGTTGTCCAAGTTTCTCCTGAATGCCTCCAGTGTTGGAGTGCTCACCACCTCCTGAGGTAATCAGTTCCATTGTCAAACTGCTCTAACAGTTAAGAAGTTTTTCCTGATATTCGGCCTAAATCTGGCTTCCTGTAGCTTGTAAAAAGACGTAGCAGGGTTTGAACAAAGATCAGTTCTGAGAAAGCCTGTGTTTTCCATCACAAAGAAAGAAACGCAAATACATTTTTGAAGGAGGGTGTGTCTTTCCACCAGTTTATTCACAGTACCAACCACATGGATGTGTTTGAAGGCTGTTATTATGTGCACAACAAGAGTACTCCTTCACAAACAATTCAGCAAATTGTAATGTCTCTGTCTTGGTCAAGACAAAAATTGACATTGTGGGGTGGGGGTGGGATAATGGAGGAGTAAAATAATGAAGCTCGGTATCCCTGAGTGGGTCATATTGAATCATGTGCAATGTATAAGGAGGAAAGTCTGTGGAGCGACTATCTGTTTTCCTTATGGAACTTAGCTTCAAGGTTGGTTCTCAGCCCTACCACTGTAGGTGGCCAGTATTCAAGCCTGCTGGAACATCACATTGTGACAATTTTATCATCAGTCTCGGAGAAGGAAATAAATTCGCTAACCAACCAAAGTTGGCAGGCTCACAGCTATCCCTTGTCACATTCCAGACATCTCCAGGTCTGGCTTGAACTGGAGGAAAAGAGGGAGGCAAGCCAACCATCAACTAATAGACATGCTGTTACATGAAGAACACAGATGAATGAAATGAAACAATTAAAAGTAAGGAGAATGCAAGGTTTTGTTTGGACATTTTTTTTTATCTTACTCTTTGTGAAATTCCTAGCAAGTTATTTTTTTTAAAGAGATGACTTTAAAAAAACAAAAACAAAATGACATCAACATGCAAATTAAAATGCTAACTAGCAGAACATTAAATATGGAGGGAAACAATACACTTGAAAACGACAGTGAACATCAAACACCACAGTTAAAAGCACAGATAAATCAAATATTTGTCCCTAAAAGCTTAACGGCGTTTGGATAGAGCGAACACACTTGGCAAGAAAGTTTAATGATCATCACTGGAGCACCACGACCAACGATGCTGTGTATTGTCACTGCTATCTGCAAAACAAATGAAGTCAGAGTCTGAACAATATGAACAAATACCCTTCACTATAAAATCAAGGTGGCTTTAAATGATCTGTGATAATCTGCATTAAAACAATACTCAGCAACCCATAGTTATGAATGTGCATCACACTTGAACTAAACCCAAGTTGAACTAGTTCCCTTCTGACCAATTCACTTGCTTTCTGAAGCAAAGTGGGCTTCTCTTCATACTAGTAGGGTCCCAAATGGAAAGCAGCCTCTTTCAGGATTCAGAGTTTGGAAGACAGGAGAAGGTAAGTGTTGGAAAAGAAAAGGGCAAAGCATCCTTTTAGCTTTTGGTTCTATGTGAAACGATCAACCTTCTAATCCTAGGGCATGTTTTTCTAGGAGCTGTCCAACTGCTATTTTTGCAGGGATGGATTGTAAATTTAATATTCACTCAGAGGAGCATCTTAAACAACAATGACCAGGGCTTGAAAAATCCACTCGTCCACTCGTCTGTGATGAGTGAAAAAACGCTGCTTGATGAGCCACAGCTCCCTCCGTCCCTCCCTCCCTCCTTGCCTCCTTACCCTCAGTCCGTGTCCCTCTCTCTCTCTCTCTCTCTCTGATCCTGCAGTCCTCCCCTCCCCCTTTCCATTGCAAAAGGAAAAACAGCCCTCTTCTCGTGAGAAGAGAGTTCGATCGACACATAGATACATAGCTCTGCAGGAGAATGTAGAGTAGTCCCATGCTGGAGAATATGGAGATTCCCTGCTCCCAATTTCAGTCGAACGACCTGGCTCCTTAAGAAGCCGGGCACTTTTGCTTTCAGTTTTATTTTTGCTGGAGACATTCAAAAGAAAGGCATTCAAAATACAAGCTTCATGACCCCACAGGCACGCAGGTAATAAAGCAACCCAAGTCTGAGGGTATATTTATTTTGGGTTTGTACGCATTGTTATGTAGAAAGTGCCTAGTTTAAATTTAAATTTAAGTTTAAACATAAATTGCAAGGCTATAGTCCGGTCATGCTGACTGGTGAAATTTTTGACTGACTGGTGAGACATTCTAAATTTTTTCAAGCCCTGACAATGACAATGGAATGCTTTTAGTGGGAAGGTTTACGTGACATATGCTTGTGTACCCTGCAGTCCACTTTGTCAGACATAGCTGAGGGCTATAATCAATGAAAGCTTATGAAAAATAAAACTTCTTAATATTTAAGGTTGCACCAGCCTGTTTGTTATTGTTTTTGCTGCGACAGATAGAGTTATATCCTGGAAATGTTGGATATTCAGCTCTTCCTTCCTTTCTTCAACATCTCAACGATCACTATTTAGGAAAGTTCTGAGCAGGTTTTCAGGGACTGTTAACTCCTGATGGCTTACACTGCTCAGAAGCTCCAGGGAGTACAGTAGGACCCCTGTATCCGCAGGGGATCTGTTCCAAGCCCCACCCACCCCACAAAAATGCAGATTATTGAGAACACTATACATAGCGTAGTCTCTGTTTCCCTCTAGTGGCAATTCTAGTAACTTCATATTTAGAAATCTATATTTCTAGGATATTTCTTTTAATATTTTTAGACCGTGGAGAAATGGAATCAGATACTGATCCCATGGATAGGGGGGTCCTATTGTACAGCCCATAATGAGGGGAGGGCCTCTTGGGGTTATAGTTCCAGATCATCTAAGGCATTTTATTTATGAACCTCTGATCTTAATGGAAAGATTGCTCTTGCACAAACCCCCTACACGATCCACATGAAACTTAGCAGCCATGATTCTTTTGAGAGAAGAACCAAACTCTGGTAAGGGAAGAAAAAAAAAAATTATTAGCAGTTTCTACTTTTAAAAAACAAAAAGTAGCTTAATGTCTCTTCAGAAAAAATTCTGCACTATTTGTCTGAAGTAGGAAAGATACCATCCCTGCTGAAGGGGTAGCCGCCCTGAGTAGACTCCTGTCTAGAAGGACGGGATAAAAATCCAATAATAAATAAATAAATTAATAAATAATAAATAAAATAAAATAAAGGGGTACATTGGCAGGAACAGATTTTTATGCCATATTTCATGTTAAACTAGCCTTCAGGACACAAAATTTTGCTCAGCGTTTTGTTAAACCCAGTGATAATATATGTTGTTGAATAAATTTTAATCTGTAACGATTTAATCCATCAGTTGATCAAATAATTAATATTAATTTATAATTATAAGTTGCTGTCAAAATTATTTACTTTTAATTTTAATGTTGTTACTCTTCAACTGAATCAATTAATGTTCTTTAATCAGTTTGAAAAGATACTTCATCACAAGTAACCAAGGTCTCTTTCAAGTAAAGAGGTTTGTCCTTCCTTCCCCTTGGTTGGTTGTGAAGGGGTGTGGGGTTTACCAGGATTTACATCCAAACTTCCCATAAGAAACCTCTCTTTCTCGGTAAAAAAAATGCTTCTTTGTAGGATATCTGATTTTTTAAAAAATTAAAATGTTCAGGAAATGCACTTTACTACCAAAACATATCTTCTGGCATTTGTTTTTTGCTTGAGGGTTGACTGAAAACTTCTCACTCTTGAGGTTCTGGTTGGAGACTTACGCTTCAGTGGGAAGTGACCACATGCTAAACTCTGCCCCAGAAGAAACAGACTAAAATTTAACCATGCTTTCAGGAGAGATAAAGAGGAGGTAATATCACAGAATAAAAAACTGGAGGAATGAAGTGTGGATGATGGGCAAAATCAGGCTTCAGAAGAAGAAAATGCTCCATCTGAAAGAACCTCAAGTCACTAATAATGAGTTACTTTTGAGGTCTGCATTTGGGAATATTTTATGGGTGGGTATGGCAGATCAGAAGATTATTTATGATGAGGCAAGGAGTGTTCCACCAAGATTCAAAGGCTTGCTGTCAGACTTAAGGATGATAAAAATTGCAGGAAAGGTGTGTGTTGCTCTCTCTCTCTCTCTCTCTCTCTCTCTCTGTGTCTCTCTCTCTCATCATCATAACTGAAAGTATAGGTCATCCTGAGGAATAAACTCCGGACTGGGGTGTGACTCCTCTTTGCCCTCCTAGACAGCATTTATGCCCCTCAAACCAATGTAGACCACTTCTTTGGGATTTATTTATTTATTTCACATGCAAAATGGCTTAATATTCTAGTTTAAAGGGTAGCAAACCCAAGGGTCATAATCACTTGATCATGCTAATCTCCAACCAGGGGCCAAGGCTATCAGAATCGCAGTCTCTTGGATTCTCTTGTGCCATGTTCTCTTTAAAACGTAGGGCTCTCGGTCAAACCAACAGCTGTTTGGCATTAAAACAAAAGCCCTCGCTACCCATTGGCATGGCTCTGGGGTTGCTGGGGAATTTTTGCCGAGGGCTCATGGAAGGTTATTGAAGAGGCAAAAGTAGGACTGGAAAAAAATTAATCTAACTTGTAAAAGAGCTTGGAACCATACCACAAGCATCATAATTAACTTTAATAATTATAAATGTAAATGCAGACAAGCCACAAGGTTTTAATGGTGTGCCACATGCTTCTGCTAATTATTTTAGAGTTTGGACACATTCAGTGCCAGCTAATTATAAAACCCTGCTATGGAAATCATCTGTTTATATTAGACTTATTGATCTCTAGTGTTTAAGCAATATGAAAGGGGAAATCTACAATGCCGTACCATCTGCTTTGTATTCCTAATTGCTTTTAAAGAATCAAATATATAAATAGTCAGCTTTTCACAGGGTAAGCTTCAAACCCATTCGATGAGCCGGTTTTGCAGAGCTAAGCAAAGAGGAAAAGAGATGAAGTATTAAAAATTTTAAAAACAGAGGGGGGGGGGGAGAGGTGAAGTTGCTTTATTATTATATTTAACAGTTCAGTTCTTCTCACTCCTCATCCAAACCACAGAGGAACAGAGAATGGGGGAGAGAGAGCACAGGGGAGGAACACGGGTGGAAGTCCTAACTGTAACTTTGGGCAGAGTGGGCCAGGTGTAGATGAAGAGCACTAGCAAAACACCCTGCCACCCTTGAACTGTTGGACAGCTCAATGGTTTCGGCATCTAGCTGTGGAGTCAGAGGTTGGGAGTTCGATTCCCCAGTGTGCCTTCTTGACAGAGGCTGGACTCAATGATCCATGAGGTCCCTTCCAGCTCCACAGTTCTTAGATGATGATTCCTGTACCCCTAGAGTGGACTGCAGTAGGGTAGCTTACAGTACTAAGCTAGGTAAAGGTAAAGGTTCCCCTTGACATTTAGTCCAGTCGTGTCTGACTCTAGGGCGCGGTGCTCATCCCTGTCTCCAAGCCATAGAGCCAGCGTTTGTCCGTAGACAGTTTCCGTGGTCACGTGGCCAGCGTGACTAGACACGGAACGCCGTTACCTTCCCACCGTGGTGGTACCTATTTATCTATTCGCATTTACATGCTTTCGAACTGCTAGGTTGGCAGGAGCTGGGACAAGCGACGGGAGCTCACTCCGTTGCGTGGATTCGATCTTACTACGGCGGGTTTTCTGACCTTGCAGCACAGAGGCTTCTGCGGTTTAACCCGCAGCGCCACCACGTCCCCCTACAGTACTAAGCTACCCTATTGCAATTGATTCTAGAGTGGAAGATCCTGTCCTATTGCTGGTACTGAAGCAGGTTTCTATTGTTAGTTGAACTGCCTTCTGGATACAATAGGACGGGGAAAAGCACAAGCTTATTCTTTACATCACACATGTCTTAGACTGCCTTGGAGATATCTTGTATATCTCAGCCCATGGCTGGACACTATCCTCTTGTCTAGTATAATGTAGGAAGTTATATTGAGATGGACTATTTATCCATCTTGCTCTGACTGCCAGTATCTCTAGTTTAGGGCAGAATTCTCTCTTAGTCCTACCTGGAGATTACCTGGTGGTCTCTGAACCAAGTACTAACCAGACACAAATCTTCCAGAGTCAAATGAAACAGCACGTCTTCAATATGACATTGTGGTGAGGGAACTCAAAAATACTACAGTCCATTCCCTCCAACCAATATAAGTAGTTCTTCCCACCCTGGCTCAAACTCTTCTATATTACCATCAAGGAAGGCTATTATATTTCATAGCAAAGTTCCTGAATTAGCAGAGAATTGAACTAGATGACCCTTGGGGACATTTCCACTTCTTCAGCTCTGTGATTCTATGAAAATAATGGGCCAGATAGTTGATGTTCAGCTGCTCGGATGATATGAAGGGTTTGCACCTGTTAAATCCCACAGCCCAGCACAAGGCTTCCTACTGATCTGAGATACTGTGCCAGTTTCCATTGCTCGATGGAAGAATTGTCTGGCAGGAACAGGTCTACTGTCTTCTCCAAGTAAGCCTTCCATTGGGTAATGGAAGGTCGCAATCAAGAGAACAAGTAGGAGAATGAGAGTTGGAGCATTGACACTTGGAGGCATTTTTTAAAAAGTTTGGACAGCTCCTTTCAGATTAAGGGGCCACTCCCAGGTACCAAATTTCCTGTAACATTAAATTGCAAGGGATTTTGAAGACCTCAGTCCCCTCCCCCGCCACAAAGACTCTGCAAATCATCTTCAAAGATAAAAACCATGATGATACAGGCTCTGGGTCTTCAGTTCCTGTCTAAGAGGTGAGCAGGCATGGGTGAGGGAACAGTATGAGCAAGCATAGTGTATTTCCTTCAGATAAGAGATTCAAGGATTTCGGAGTTGTGCAGAACGCAAAGTGTGTTATTATTTTAATAGTTGTTTTTAGGGATGGGGTTTTCAGATTTCTTGGACTATAAATCCCCTAATTCCCCATTCTGGGAGTTCTATGTGACTTATACACACCTTACAGATGCTTGAATGTGGCTCACCATGGAGCACGGCCTTAACTGAAAGACTTTGAGGCCTAGTTCTGCTCAAGTGTCCTGTTAAGAAGGAATGTTCCCAGCTAGCATTGGGACAGGAACATGAAGCTTGGGAGGATCTAGGCCTTGCTAAGTCTCAAAGCCTTTTCACCTGAAAGAAAAGGCCTAAAGTGGAAGGTTTTGAGGCTTAGCCAGGCACAGTCCCGCTCAAGCTTCTTGTTCCTGCTCCAGTGTTAGCTGAGAGCTTTCTTTCTGAACAGGATGCTAAGTGAAGCTAGGCCTAGTTAAGCCCCAAAGCCTTCCACTTTAGGCCTTTTCTCCCAGTTGAACTACAATTCGGTGTCTGTAAGGTGTAAGTCACGTAGAACTGGAACCATAGTAGAGCTTTCAAGGTAAGTGAGATATTTAAGAAGTCGTTTTTCCAGTTTCACATCCCCGATGAGTTTCTGTGGCTGAGTGGGGATTCGAACCCTTGACTCCTGAGTCCTAATCCATTATTCTACCCACTATGCCACACTGGATATCCATGCACTTCCATCCTTCACGCATATATAAGCCTTCACTTCTTGCTTCTGATGTAATGGATTGCAGTCCATGAAAGCTTATACCAGATAAAACTTTTTTGTCTTTAAGGTGCGACGAAACACCTTTATTATTTTTCCTAATGTATGCACTTTTGTCAGTGTATATATTTTCCTTTTCCCCCCCTTAACTAACACACACTACAAATTTATCTGATCCATTGCTTATGAAACGTAATTGTGTGTATTTTTTCAGTACACTTTTTCTTTTGTTTTCCTTTGGGTTTTTTTTGTTTTTGTTTTTTGCTTCTGCCTTTACTTTACCTTCAAACAAAGAAAAGTAAAACAAATCAAGGACTGTGATTCTCATTGTTTTCTTCCAATGGCAAAAAAAGAAGAAAAGATACGCACATGTTCTTGCTAATAGTTTCGTAGGCCATGGATCAGATACATTTGTAAACCAAACATAAAAAGCTTGCTTACTGTGAATTCTCCCCCCCCCCCATTGTTAACCTGTTTGTCTTCCATAAAAGTACTTCTGCTCTTTGTTGGTTTTGTGTGCGTGCGTGCATTTGTGTCCGCGTCTCTGTGATATTCTCCCCTCGTATCTAATTTTAGGCAAGTCTTTTGTAGTGTGGGCTGAGCTTGTCAGTCGATGGGATTTACTTGACTGATATTTGTAAACTAAAAAAAAAAATACCAAGAACTGAAATATCCTGATTTCCACCCTCCTCATAAAAGACTCAGAAATGGCAATAATAGCAAAACTCTTGCAAGGTTCTGAGGAACAAAGCACAGATGACCCTCAGTAACAGTAAGGCTTTGATGTCTCTGTAATTAGGTTCATGACGATGAAATCAGGCATGTAGATCTTTTTTCATTAAAAACATCCCTGTTTAGAAGATTTAAAAGATGGCACACATCTTATATATACATTTGCAAAATGATTCAATCTAACTTTACATATACTTTTCCTTTTGATGGAATGCATGGAAAGAGTTAAAAAAAATTCTCCAGGTTAGATCACTGAATTCCCCCCCCCCTTCACTTCCTGAAGATGACCTTAGGAACTGTCATCCCCCTTGAATTTATACAAAGAATTCAAAGTAAAGGCTTTCTAGGTTACACTCCTCCCCTCCCCAAAACCCCTTTGTCCTGTCGTCTCAGTCCTTGATATCTTCATCTACCGACATGCCCAGATGTGTGTTGAATGTTGATTTGCCCGGGCCCCACTCTGCCTCCCTGCTGGTGTCATTAAAACCAGAGAGGTAGCTGCTCCCCTGGCATTTTTGGCGTACCTTGGCTCTATACTGGTGGCTAAATTATTGATGAAGAGTACTTCCCTCACGGTGTATATTACCCACCTTTAAATGAAACAGTGCACACACAGAGAGAGATGACATTGCTCCCTCACGCTGCAATTTCAATATGACATTTATGATGCCATTCAGATTACATCCAAGTAATTAATTTCCAGTAGACCCTCCCTCTAAAAGTAAGATTGCTCCAGAAAATTAGCAGTGAGCTGGCTTTTATGATGGAGTTCCAAAATCCAGAGATTAAGGGGAACATCTGGCAATGGATGAGGTTTGCCTTTAGGATCTGCTCTGTGTTTTGTATGTGTAAGATGCAGGACCTATGCTTTAAAACAACAACAAAAATCCTGTCATTATGGTAGCAAATGGTAGATCTGCTCTCTCTCTTTCTCTTTCTCTCTCTCTCTTTTGTCAGTTGCTGTACTGTTTCAATGGTCACCTGGTAATTTAGTGCATGCTTATGTGACACAATGGCCCAGTCATATTTTTCGTGATGATCTTGTAATACTTGTGGCTCTTGGCTAATCATCTAAGCTGTTGTAATATGTAATTGTACAACACAGTATGTGCATATATGTGTGTGTATATATGTGTTTGTATGGGAAAGACTTTGTTGTTGTTTAGTCGTGTCCGACTCTTCGTGACCCCATGGACCAGAGCACGCCAGGCCCTCCTGTCTTCCACTGCCTCCCGGAGTTGGGTCAAATTCATGTTGGTCGCTTCGATGACACTCTCCAACCATCTCGTCCTCTGTCGGCCCCTTCTCCTCTTGCCCTCACACTTTCCCAACATCAGGGTCTTTTCCAGGGAGTCTTCTCTTCTCATCAGATGATCAAAGTATTGGAGCCTCAGCTTCAGGATCTGTCCTTCCAGTGAGCACTCAGGGTTGATTTCCTTCAGAATGGACAGGTTTTATCTCCTTGCAATCCAGGGGACTCTCAAGAGTCTCCTCCAGCACCACAATTCAAAAGCAATGGGAAAGACTAGAATGCCATATTTGCATAGGGAAGCATTTGACCAATCAGAATGTGTCTAGGGTCTGCCAGATAGATATATAAAGCAGGTGGCAACAGTCTCTCAGATAGGATCGAGAGGGCTGACATGATTTGATAGGACCAGATAGCAAGGACACAGGGAAGTTGTTGGAACCGAGTTCCAAATACAATTCCAAGTCTTCGGGACCCCAGTCCTGAGTCCCAAGTCCCAAGTCCCAGTTGCTGTGTCATCGGCCCCACCCCCCTGAGGCTTGGGACTTGGGAGTCACCAGTGCGAGTTAAGTCAGATTCAACTGTGAGTCATGAGTCGTGAGTCTCTATCCCTGCCAGTTAGGGCAAATATGTAACAGGATACAGTTTGTCACATGTGTGATAGAGTTAGGATGTTAAAGCACATAGATTTGTTAGAGTAACTATGTCTGTCACGTTTTAAGAATGATATGCAAACATAACTAAGTCAAGTACAAGTTTTATAACAAATACTGAAACGTCTAAGCAGTGTGAGTTTATTCTATTCTACATACGTTTTGAATAGTCAATGTTCCTTAATGATTTTTAACTAAGACCAAGTGATCATTTTATTTACTATCAACTGCTGGCGCACATGTGCGTGCACACAAACTGACAACACACAAGGGAGAATAACAATTTTAACTTTGTGAGCATTTGTTTTTCCATCATAACACTTAAAACTGCTGTGTGCAAACTCTGTCAGTTACATTTTATATTATTTTAAAACCAGATCTACAGAAGCTTATGATGGCCCAGGTGAACATAAGCATATTGTTACTCCAGGACAGAGGGATTCATAATTTCATCAATCCACAAAGTGCAAGCCATTCCATCTTCCCAAATTAGAAAGGCTGGTGTAAAGTCATTTAGTCCAACATAAACTATGGAAGAATCAAGAATGGCAATAAGAACTAGAGATATAGCTTGGTTTTCATGCAGGACATGAAAAAGAGTGCAGCTGGGGGAGATAGTTGCCAACCCTTGGACTCTAAATAGTGGATTTCCCCAGGGGTTGAGACCATTGGGGGAGGTCATCCAGGGATTGGGGGTTTTGTGCCATCAATATGCGTATGCAGGGAAATCGCCCCAGGGGGAGACCACAGCTGCGATACAAGGATATCTGCAAGCGGGATCTGAAGGCCTTAGGAATGGACCTCAACAGATTGGAAACTTTGACATCTGAGCATTCAGCCTGGAGGCAGGCGGTGCAGCATGGCCTCTCCCATTTTGAAGAGACCCTTGTCCAGCAGGCCGAGGCAAAGAGGCAGTCCCGAAACCAGCAAAATCAGGGAGCCGGACAGGGGACCGATTGTATTTGTCTTCAGTGTGGAAGGGATGGTCACTCTCGAATTGGCCTTCTCAGCCACACTAGACGCTGTTCCAAGTCCTCCATACAGAGCACGTTACCATAGTCTCTCGAGACTGAAGGATGCCTAATCAAATGTGGATGACACCCAGCTCTCTCTCCTTCCATTCTTCTGCAGTGGATGCTGTCTTGTTCCTTGAGTGGAACAATCTAAAGATATGAAGGCTTGACAGGGAAGAAAGCTGACAGGGAAAACATTGATTTATCTGAAATGTTATGTTGGAGGAGAGCTTCATGAATACCGTGTACCACCAGAAAGACAAATAAATAGGTCCTTAATCAAATCTAGCCTGAACTTTTTCTACAGGCAAATAAAATAAAATAAAATATAGAATAGTGGGCAGTCCTACTTTGGGCACATCATGCGAAGACAGGATTCTCTGAAAAATACAATAATGCTAGGAAACATTGAAGGCAGCAGGAAAAAAGGAATGCAAGATGGATTGACTCTCTAAATGAAGCCACAGGTTTGAGTTTGCGAAAGATAAGCAGGGCTCTTAATGGTAGGACCTTTTGAAGTTTACTAATTCTCTCTCTTTCTCCATCCCTCTGCCTCGTTTTATCTGTCTCCAAATCACAGAGAGCTAGAAAGAGAGAGAGAGAGAGACTTTGATATATTTAAATACAAATTGAATCAGATGGGATACAAATACGCTCAGAGCAAACCAGTTGTGATTTGTAAGACAGCTAATTCATACCCAGTTGAAGCAGATGGTACATGCATGCCCCCAGCTTCCACATGCTGGCCGTGTGTCATAAGATCACTGGTACGAGAAGCACTGCTTCGTATTATACAAGGGACCCAAGGCAGTGAGATTTCAGCCATGACTCCACTCACACGTTATTCAATGATCTTTTGAAGACCTGATGCTTTTGTGTCGTAGCGGTACTAGAGACTGTCATTCAGCACTTTCTCTGGAGCTTGCCCTGTTTATCTGGATGGTGAGACCATAAATTGTTCCTGTTCTCTTTCTCAAGACCACCATCTTCTCACTTCAACTCCATTAAGGTTGGGTGACGGACTTGAGGGGGAGAGAACATTTTCCTAAATGATAGGGAATGTATCAAGCTTATCTTTTGTCATCCCATCTTATTCTTCACTCTTGCTGTCTTCCCATAAGGTAGTCATAGGAAGTTGTCATGAATAGAGATGGGTGAAAGGAAAGGGGATTCCTTGGCTACTTGTTAGTATAAAAATGTGACTGAGGCTCAGAATACTTTGTGTCCTTTGGTTTGATCTGACTATCAGGCATTCATTAGGTTTATGACTAGAGATGGGCACAAACCACCAGTGTGGTGGTCCAGCCTGGTCCATTTACCATGGCAACAGGTGTTTGGCAGTTCAGCACCCTGCTCCCTCCGATGGGTGCCCACTCAGAAGCAGCATCCAGGCTTCCCTGCCCTGCCTCCTCTGGGCACTGCCTCTGAGTGGGCACTCACCAGAGGAGGCGGGGCACTGAAGCAGCAAACACCTGTTGTGGTGGTAAACGAGTCAGGATGAACCACTAAATTGGCGGTTTGTGCCCATCTCTAGTCATGTACCTAATTAATGCCTGATAGTCAGATCAATCCAAAGGCTACAAAGGATTCAGAGTCTCAATCACATTTTTATACTGACAAGGAATCTCCCTTCCTTTCACCCATGCCAAATCTTTTGCTCATGATCTTCAATTACAATGACATTTCCTTTCAGGCTGGTGCCCGGTTACTTTGGTGTGCTGGTAGTTGCACCAAAATATGCATGAAACATCACTTAAGCTTTTTTAAAAAATTGTAATAAGCTCTTTTTCTTCTTTAAAAAATTGCAATATGCTTTTTAAAAAAGGATCTCTATTCTCTCTCCAAATGCAATCACGGGAGAGAAATAAGGGTCAGATGTCATCTATGCATAGCCAAAGAACAGAAGATTTATGACTTAGTGAATATGTAGATGGCGGCTTTTCTTGACCAAGCATTGCTGACTGTCCTTGAGGCTGTGTCTGGTTCCTGCCCCCTCCCCCCACTATTTTAAAAGCCTCTGTGCTTCAAAAAGAGGAACACACACACACACACATGAGCTTGGTTCTCTGCACCTGAAAAAATAATGTTTTCTTCATCCCATTCTCCTAGGGTGACTCTATTTTTGCTCCCAAAGTCATTTAACCACCAATACCATCATCATCAGTATCTTTTTATCTGTGTTCCACTTATTCTAAAATACATAAAACTACTGAAAATTTAGAGGAAAACACAGTAAGTTACCCCAGAAATATCGAACTTGTCAACGTGGAACAAAATACACATCAATTAACCTAATTCAGTAATGTGGATTAAAAAAGGAGTTGAGGCTGATGACTCCAATTTCACAGGACAGGGAATCTGCTCTGAATTGGGTCTGAACTTTACAGGAGTTTTATTTCAAGCTGCAGAACCCTCTTGGTGGAATAGATTCAGCACCCTGGATAGCGCTTATGAATCTAAGAGTAAAACCTTGGGATGGTCAGTGATCCCCGTGGAGCCGGAGTCACCAGCCTCCATGAAGAGAGAATAAAACAGGAAAAAGAGAGAGAGAGAGAGAGAACACACTGGATTCAAAGTAGATGAAACACCTCGTTTGCATTTGATAAGCAAATTTATTCCTCTAGTGGGAGAATTCCACAGAGCTTGGTGCCTATGCATAAGTCATTCTTAAGCATACAGTTACCTCCCTACAACCAATCATCAAAAAAGCAAGTGAAGTTGCAATACAGGGTAGGTAAGAAAAGCTGTGCTGGTGAAAACAAAGGTCTTTTAGCAGTTAAGGGAGCCCCACCTCTCAATGTGAAGCTGCTTGTCTCATTTCTTATGACTGCCACCTGTCACTCCCCTTAACACTTAACAGACCAGTAAATGCAAACAGTATACACTTGCATACTCAAAACGCAAACAATATAGAACACTCAAAGGTATAATTAATAATAATTGCATGCCGTCAAGTCAATTATGACTTATGGTAACCCTTTTCAGGGTTTTCCAGACAGAGAATACTTAGAAGTGGTTTACTCTTCCCTTCTTCTGGGGACACCCTCTGACTGTGCAGCTTGCCCAAGGCCACACAGGCTGGCTCTTCTCCCTGGAGGCACAGTGGAGGAATCAAACTCCCAACCTCTGCAGCCAGATGCCCAAACCACTGAGCTATCCAGCAATATCAATATAAAACACTCAAAGGTATAGTCAAATATTATTGAACCAGTATTCTGAATATGGTTAGAGTGGAGTGCCTAGCCTGGTAGTTTCCACTAACACTTTTTTCATGTGGGCAGTGATGTATCTGAAGAAGGTTCTACACACAAGCAAGAGCCCAGATTCCTTGAGGTTCTTCCACACGTACTGAGCTGACATGTTAGCAGTAAACTCTCCTCTTCGGGCCCATCCCAGGTCATGTGGAGAAAGCTATGATGGAAACCGTGAGCTAGCCATTCCTTTCTCACCATGTCCACGAAACTCACAGCCGCAATGCCTGGATAGGTCTAATGACGGAAGAGGATCAAACACTGTGAAACAGGCAGAAATATGCCGACCAAGGTAAGGAGACAACAACTCACACATTTGGTCTCCTGGAATTCTGGACTCCTCCATGTAACAAACAATAACATTGCAAATATATATATATATATATATTATGTCTTATATCTGTCTAGTAGGGCTGGTGAGCCTTTTGTTCATTCCATTTTTGTTGTGTTGTAAGAAAACAACAAACCTACATTCCCAGATCTCAGGACATGGTGCAGTCCATAAAATCACTTTAGAACAATCCAATAGTGTAGTGAAGCAAGGGGTTGCAAAATCAAAGCCTTGGGACTTTTTAATAGGTAGGATGATGACACCATCCCCTCACTCTTTCCCACCTTTTTTTCTGTGAGCCCAGATGCAATCCTCAAAAGAGTTGGAAACAAAATGGATTTTCCCAGGAACTATATGTTTCACCTATCGTTGTTGTCATGCAAAGCATCTGAGGATGGCGTAGTAATTCACAGACTATTGAGAGCCATTGACTTTATAAAAGCCCTGCTCCTCATTTGTTCATATGGACCAATCCAGTAGCTTGCATGTTTGGACCTGTACTTCCAGACTTACAACTAAACCACTGGAACAATCTGAAATAGTTCAGAGACTTTAAAACAATTAATCATTTCAGAAGACTGTAAAACAATTAAAGCTTTTAAAGAAAAGCTGGGAAACCTACTGAAAACAAAGCTAGCAGGTAGCAACTTAATCAAAGTTTACAGGGTTCTTCAAAAGCAGGATGGAGAAGAGTTGATCATCATGCCCCCTTTCTGCTGGGAACTTCAAAGAAATTTTAAATAAACTTCTCAAGTACTAAGCATTGATCACTGGTATATACCTTTGAATTTGTACCTCTGTACACTTTTTCTGCAAATATTACCTTAGAATCATAGAATCATAGAATAATGGAGTTGGAAGGGGCTTATAAGGCCATGAAGACCAACCCCCTCCTCAATGCAGGAGTCTAAATCAAAGCAGATCTGACAGATGGTTCTTCAATTTTCTCTTGAATGCCTCCAGCACTGGAGCCCTCACCAACTCCTGTGGAAATTGGTTCCACTGTCGTACTGCTCTAACAGTTAAGAAGTTTTCCTGATATTCAACTGAAATCAGGCTTCCTATAACTTGAGCCTATTATTATGTGTCTTGCATTCAGGGATGATCAAGAACAGATTCCACCCCTCCTCTTTCAAGTCTTTGAAAAGTGCTATTGTACCACCCCTCAGTCTTCTTTTCTCAAGGCTAAACATGCCCAGTTCTTTCAGTCTATCCTCATAGGTATTGGTTTCCAGTCCCCTGATCATCCTTCTTGCCCTCCTCTGAACTTGCTCCAGTTTGTTGGCATCCTTCCTGAAGTGTGGTGTCCAAAACATCTTTCATTTGGTTGAGTTGTCTTCCAGGTCCTTCTTCCCTTCATTTCTTTTTCCTAATAGGAGATGGGATGGGCCATCAGATGCACATCAGAAATCACTTTTTTACTATATGTACGTATTTACAAAACAACAACAGCACACAAATAAACATGTTCCTGTAATTACATCCATTTTCCTTGCATTATGATTGTACTCCCACAAGCTAATTGCATTTCAGGTGCTCATCAAATTTCTTGTTGTGTGTTGATAAAGAAACCTGCTAGGCAAAATAACCACTACTTGTGTGTTATTCGTGGAAATCTTCAAGCCCAGCAGGAAAATGTTCCCACTCTGAAATTGACTTCTTTCTTTTTTGGATGGTGAAGGAGGAAAGGAACCTCTTAGAAAATGACTGTGAGTTTAACTGGCTATTTAGGTCAAGTATTTTATTTTCGGTATTTTTATTTGTTTGTTTGTTTGTTTACTTGCTTGCTTGCTTACTTGCTTGCTTGCTTGCTTGTTTGTTTGTTTGCTTGTTTGTTTAGTTTCATTTCATTTCATTTCGTTTTGCTTTAGCTTAAATTTAGTCATTCTAAATTCTTTAATAAAGAATTTGTTATTTAATAAAGAATTTCTCCATGGAAGTTTTCTTTTTTCTTTCTTTTTTTCAGAAGGATTGACACACTAGTAAAGGATAGGAATGGATGAGAATTGCATTGCTTTGTCTGGTTTTTCTTAAAAGTATAATTCTACAAGAATTCGCGGATTTCTCCATTTTCAGGGCGAAAAGGACCTTGTCATATTTACACCAAGAAATAATACTGTGGGAGAAACAATAACTGATAGATTGGTCCATTTAGGCACAAGTCATGAGCTAGAATCCTGTTGCTTATGCCTGCCCCTGTAACTCCATTGATGTAAATCTAAGCAACTTATTATGGCTTGTTAAGAAACTGGCATTTGCATTAGATCTTGCACAGCAGATACGACACTTGGCATGTGACAACTACTGCCAACGGTGGTGATTTGCAACTAAAATTTACACTAATGGATTATGCCAGTGAAATTGCTCAATTGGATTCCAGCCTTTAATTCTTAAAAGTCTTAAGTTTGGATCCCTTTTTATTTATTCATATTTGTGGTGTGCTGAGCTATGTCAACCCTCAGTGCTCACTGGAAGGACAGATCCTGAAGCTGAGGCTCCAATACTTTGGCCATCTCATAAGAAGAGAAGACTCCCTGGAAAAGACCCTGATGTTGGGAAAGTGTGAAGGCAAGAGGAGAAGGGGACGACAGAGGACGAGATGGTTGGACAGTGTCATTGAAGCGACCAACATGAATTTGACCAAACTCCGGGAGGCAGTGGAAGACAGGAGGGCCTGGCGTGCTCTGGTCCATGGGGTCACGAAGAGTCGGACACGACTAAACAACAACAAAAGAGCTACATTTGCCACTTGTTTTCTTTTTCTTTGAGACTCTTCATAAAAAAGTTTTTCGCAAGTTGTCTTACATTTATTCACCCTGTTAGTACTGTTTGTCTGACTGCTATTTATTTATTTATTTTAAAATATTTTTACCCTGCCTTTATCCTTACGCAGGACCTAAGGTGGCTTACATCATTAAAAGACAATATAGAAAGCAAAAAACTGTTAAATATACAAATACTAAAAAGGATCAAAGAAACACCATACTAAAAAAATGGAAAACAAAAGCAACACCAAAATATCTTCGAAACAATCCATTGAAACAAAAAACAAGAACAACAGACAGCCGGTCACTCAGGGAATGCCTGCCTGAAGAGAAAGGTATTTGCCTGCTTATGGAAGGATAGCAAAGATGGGGCCAGGCTGGCTTCCGGTGGGAGGGAGTTCCAGAGTCTGGGAGCAGCCACAGAGAAGGCTCTGTCCTATGTCCCCACCAGATGTACCTGTGAAGGTGGTGGGACTGAGAGAATGGCTTTCCCAAGTTCCAAGCAGGATTATTTCCAAGCCTAACCTGGATATCCCTAGAATTCCTTACTGGGCTCTGATCCACATATTACAGATGCAATGACTACTTGTAAGATTTCTCATTCTGAGAACTTTCCCAGACCCTTGCTATAAGACTCCATATCAAGACTTTCCAACAATGCAATGATGTCTGATCATTTATATATATAAATGATGTCTGATCATTTTTATCTCTCTCTCTCTCTCTCTCTCTCTCTCTCTCTCTCTCTCTCTCTCCATGCAATCCTGGCGTTTCTTACTTTCATGCCACTAATGTGGACTAAACTATCAGAGACTCTGTTTTCTGGTATTTCTATTGAGGGGCTTATTGGCGTTATTATTTATTTGCTAGGCCTTATTTTTCCCCCAAGGGAAAAAAAGTGTGTGCATTTTCCTTTACATGTTTAATTAAAAATTAATACCATTTCCCTTTAATGATAGCTTTTAAAGTGCATATAGCTTACCTGAGAGACTAGCTCCTTTACACTCCCTTGGGTAAGTCCATAATTTGTTAATTTCATGAAATGCATATTATTTACTTGACAGGGCAGCCTAGCGCTGGAGGATCTGTCCTCATCTCTTGGTTAGCAACATAATTAGTATTGTGTTATTTATTTATTTTTAATGACATAAGGATTCTTCTGTTTCTTGCATGCATCTCATTGGAAGATTGTCTTTTGTTCTTCTACAATGTTTAGAATATTTTATGCATTTGACAAGAAAAGTACCCCTATAATCAGTTTAGGATATGGTTCTATACAGGAAAGTGGCTGGGTAGCTCAGTGGTTTAGGTCTCTGGCTGAGGTTGGGAGTTCGATTTCCCACTGTGCCTCCAAGGAGAAAAGCCAGGCTATGTAGCCTTGGGCAAACTGGACAGTCCCAGGGCATCCCCAGAAGAATGGAATGGGAAACCACTTCTGAATATTCTCTACTTGGAAAACCCTGAAAAGGATTGCCATAAGTCAAAACCGACTTAATGGCACCTGATTATTGTTTCTATACATGAGCTCAAAACCCCACATTTTCATAATAGCATCAATTTAACCAAATTAAATTTCATATCCAAGTAAGCCTAAGCAAAAAAATATTGAGAAATGTTTTGGGGTGTAATTCAACTTTCACTGTTTGTTCTCTCCTTCCCTCCCTCCCTTTTTTAAATTGTGTTTCTGTTTGTTTATTTCTGCTTTATATTTTATTAATTTTTAACTGTATCTGAAATGGATACATACAGTACTTGAATCTGGCTGTGGCTGCTACCCTCTTGAGGTTCTGGATGTTCTTCAATGATATTATTAGGATGATGTGTTTGTGGTTTTATTATGCACTTTATCTTGTGTGGTTGTCTTGTTTTGTCTAATTGCTCGTGCTTGTGTACATCACAGTGGTACTTGTAAGGAAGAAGGATGATTTGGAAATACGTCTCTCAGTCAGTCAATCAATCCAGCAACCAACCAGCCAATCAACCAATAAGTTGTTTATAATTCATCTTGGGAGGGATTACGAGGAATGGTTCAGCATAAATGTATTAGAAACATAACCTTACACCAACGCAGGGTAGAAATGGCAATGACTCAAGTCGTTGAGCTCTGTTTGAAGCATGCAGATCTGTCCCCCTCCCTCCCAGCCAGTTGGTCCACTGGTGGTGCACTGTGCGCCAGTGGGGTCCTCCTTCTTTGGTGGTGATCCAGTCCTGGCAGAAGGTCTGCCATCCCTTCCCCGCCTCCTACAGCAGCCGACCACTGTGACGAGGAGGCGGGATGGGGTTCCCCCTGCACAGCCGTGGAGTGGTCTGTAGCCAGAGGGGGCAGGGAAGGGCCAGCTCGGCTTTTGTCCAGACTGGAGCTCTGCTGGCAGCATGTGATGCAAGGCGAATGGGCCAGCTGGTCCGGGGAGAGGGTGACGGGCCCACACAGCACCCGTGGGTGCCGCATGGTGCACTTCATACAAAGCACAGCAACTTGAGTATTGCCCATCTCTAACTCAGAGCAATAGGTCCATTTGAAACAGTTTTATTTGTAGCAACATGGAAATCTTTTTTAGCTCCAGAGCCTTTTGAAAGAGTTTGTCGGGTGCTGGATTCCAGTGATGATGCGAGGAGATTCATCAGCAATAAGGGTGGACTTGTCAGCTCCAGGATCTACAAGACACCAAGCAGTGGTGCCTTGAACAGAACAAGAGATATAGGGTCCAAAGGAATTAAAGGAAAGATTTCTGATGTGAGGCTGCTAGGCTCTGGGCAATCCTAGTACAGCAAGGATTGGTGTTCTACGACTGTAGGACCAAAGAGAAAAGATTGGGACCCAAAATGGCGCCATAGTTTGGCTAAAAGCTCTTCCAGTACCAAGAGCCATGACTAGGATGTTTTTGACCTAGTGTGCTGAAAATTTGGTAGGGGCAGAATCTGCTGCTGGAACAGCCAAGCCTGCCAAGGGAGAGTTGCTCTGGAAGGGTGCGAACCCACCCAAAACAACAATAAATACAAATATAATAACCAAATAAACCCCAAATGATGAGGGACTACAGGAACGCCTGTAAAAATAACTTAACGAGAGGATGCCCTTAAAAGCTTCTTGTACAGTAGAGACTTGAGCATCCTCTTAAAGGATGGGAGGGAGGAAACCTGACAAATGTCCACCGGGATCCCATTCCATAAAGTGGGAGCCACAGCAAGAAGGTATGGTTCCTGGTAACTGTCTTCTTGGCTGCTCTTGACGTGACACCCTGGAGAAGCAAGGCCTGTGAAGAGCAGGTAGCACATGCTGATGTTCTGAGAGAGAGTTGCTCCAACATTTACTAAGGCCCCAAACCGTATGTATCACTGATGGCTCCTTTTCCCCAGGGAGGAAGAGATACGAAACAGGTGGCTCAGTGTGCAACCCATATGATGTTTTGCACACTTAGACCCGAGCGTTCCTCCCTATTCGTTCTTCCCCTCTCTAAGTGTGCAATAGTCATATTTGGTTTGTATTGCCTTCTGCATGAGGAGAGTTTCAGAGAACTGAAGCTGGCAGTGAAAAATCTCATAGGCCAAATGCTCTGCCAGCTCCTAAGTCTCAAGAGAAGCATTTCAGACTTCTAGAATGGGGAGAAACCTAAGCAAAATCTGGGAAGCCACCAAACGGAGTCATGGGGACAGCTGGGGAACACCCAGAAGCTGGATTGGAGTCCAAGAATCTGGTGTTTCCCTCAGATTCAGATTCAGGGTCTGTGCTTCCCCACTCCTGGGCTGGTTGGTACACAAAGCAGGTTCAGGCTCCAGATGTTTTTCTGAGACCTGCTTGGAGGTGTCTGGATCAAACCTGGGGCTGGTTGCATTCAACCCCAAAGCACGTGCCATACTACTGGCTGATGACCCTACTGCCTTGAACGAAAGCCCTTTTGGATTTTCAGTACGAAGCTGATATAACTAACCAGGCCAGCCCCTGCTTAGTGGCCAAAATTAGAGAAGATCATTATTTCTTCATGCCAACTCCACTGTACTTAGATTCCAGCTGTTGGAGACCCGCCAAAGCCTGAACATGTTGCAAAACTGCTCGCAACTGCACCAACCATTTGAGACACCTCTAAAACAGACGCCATGCTCATTTTTCAATTAAACTTGTCTGTCTGCCATTGGCTGCTATGCATGGCTGAGCTGGCAAGACGGAGCTCACAGGGAGAACTGGAGATGTATTCCTTCGCCAAAAGAAGACTTGCTTGACTTCCCGGGGATTTGAAGAATGTGACATACACACAAAACCCACGTTTTCTTTGAGCTCCTCCATTAATTAAATTAGTCCCATTCCAACAGTTGGCTAAACGAGGGGATGTCAAGGAGACGGCCACCTTCTACAACCTTTCCTGTACAGCTACTGGTAATTTTGGGAGCTTTTCATTTCTATCCGCAACACACGTGCACAGAGAGAGACAGAGAGAGCATGAATGCCTTGCTCTAATGTGTCAGAAAAGTTGCCTGACAAATGCCCCCAAACCTTCTATTTTTAAAACAATTATTCCTTCTAAAGGCACGGGGAAATGATTTTGCAATGAGGGTTGGACCACATTGTCTGTTGAACTGTCTCCCAAAACTTTGCATGTTCATATATCTCGAGTTCTCTCTGTCTCATTTATAAGGAAGTTTGCAAGCACCAGTAAGTTTTATTACATATATTCTCTATCATCCCTAACTGAAACTTGGGTTCAAGCTACAGATTGATTCGGCAGCCAGTGGTCTAGAATGGAATGGAAGTTTCAAGATGAAGAAGGGCTTGATACTAATGTTCGCTTTTCTATTTTAATGAAATTGAATACAATTAAGTTTGGAAGCTACCCAATGCAAAGTGTGCAGTTTCTACACCACCCCATCATGCTTAAAGTTTTCTCCGGGCAGTTTACAATTTAATTACGCAGGCTCCAGATTGCCCCCCCACCCCCACCCCCAGCAAGCTGGGAACTCAATTTACCGACCTCAGAAGGGTAGAAGGTTAAGTCAACCTTGAGTCGGCTACCTGAGCCAGTCAGAATCAAACTCAGGTCATGAGCAGAGTCTTAACTGCAGTACTGCAATTGAACCACTGTGCCACAAGGCCAAGGCTTTAGATAATCCTTCCCCCCTATTATGTTCCCTCTTTTTAAAACCTATCTTTTTCCCTGGGCAGAACGCTGCCTTAGAATATTTATCATACAACTCTGAGGATCTATTGGCTGAAATCCTTTTGTGCAATGACATGCTCAACTCAAGGATACATCCTTGGTAGCTGCAGTAACACCCAAGTTGAAGTGCTATCCACAAAGCACTTCTGCCAATACACTACACAATTGGTGGTGCAGGGTGATGCATGACAGACTGTGCAATTGAATAGTACAATTCCTAGTTTCCATATGTAACCCCCATTTTGCTCAATGAATAACCCTTGCCTCTATCTTTTGTTTTCCAAAATACAAAAATATACCAGTGTAGTAATGTAGCTTGTAGTTGCCCGTTATATTCCAGATCATTATTATTAATGACAGTGACAATTAATATACTGCATATTATTACCCCACGGATAATACAATATATACATGCAAAGACATTTCAAAGTATTTGTGTGATGTTTCGTAAGAATGTGATGAGAAATTTCTTTTTGTTGTTGATGATGATAATGACAATGTTTCAGTAATTTGCAGAGAATGTTTCCATGCTAATCTTGTAAAGGAGGAAAAATGCCGAGAGCAAACACTGAAAAACCAGCTGATTGACTGAAAAACACGGTGGATTTGATTTAAATCACAATTTAAATGAGTAGTCAGTAAGAATGATGTTTTTTGAAAAATCCAATTTAAATTAAAAACTATTCAAATTTTAAAGATCTGATTTATGTAAATTTAAAAGATTTAAATTTCAAAAAAATTCAGTTCGTGCCAGTTCGTGTTTTGTCCAAACAGGTTTTTTGGCACTTCCTAGCCATGCTAGGCGCCCACTCAGAGGCAGCAACCCAGCTTCCCTGCCCCACCTCCTCCGGGCACTGCCCTTGAGTGGGCACCCACCAGAGTAGGTGGGGCTGGGAAGTGCCAAACACATATTCGGACAAAAATCAAACTGGAACGAACCACAAAATCGATAGTTCGTGCCCATCTCTACTGCTAAATCCAGCTCTAGCCCATTAAGAAAAGCCAGCAGGATCACATCAGTGGTCTTTTTGTCTAGCATCTATTTCCCATGCTGGTTAGGTAGAATGTCTTTGGAAGACTGGAAGACAGAGCATGAAGGCCCTCTGCTATTTTTTTGTCTTCCATCACCTGATTTTCAGAGGTGTACTCTTTTGGATCTGGCAAGGTATATCTTCACTTATATGTCAGAATGAGAAACCACAGCATTTTTATTCTCACCTTCAAGATGGTGACGTATTTTCTGTTGCTTTGGATGAGAGTCCTTGCATTTTCTGTAAATTCGTATAAAATTTTGACATCTGCTGCCTTATTTCATCTTAAAAATGAGAAGCATTGGTTGAGCATCTTTTCCACCAATCAGTCAGGCCTCCTGTACTTATTCTCTCTATGCATTCTGGTGCACAAACAAAATGTAGTAGCTTTGTACAAAGACATTTTGGAAAAAAGTATGGAAATGTCAGCAAATTATGGAAACCTTGACTAAGGAAATTCCTTTGTCTAATTCTCATGCTGCGAGACCTATCATGGAAAGTGAGACCTCTCACAAAGGCTAGCCATCTGTCTTGCTGAAAATGAGCCATTTTGGAAACATTATTCACGCCCCCGATTGCACCCAGATTTAGATTATTTAAAGCAGACACATATAAATCAGTTGGACTTAAGTGAGTTGGGACTCATCCACCAGTTTCAATGGGACTACTCTAAGTATGACCAAGTCAAGATCCAGCCCATTACCTCTACAACTGGATGGTCCATGCAAATATTATGGCAAAAAAACTTTGAATTGCCAGGAATTTGCCCAAAATTGTCTTTGCCTGTAAAATTAATCACGTTTTGTGGTTTCAGATTCCATAAATAAATGATCAGCTAAGAGAAGAATTGTGTTCTTTTGTAAAACCATGACCCATTAAAGTCATCTAATATCGTGTGCAATATTTAAATCATTTTGTAAGAAAATCATATTTAGACTAAGAGCTAGTGTGGTGTAGCGATACAGCAGCAATGGCGAACCTATGGCACGCATGCCACAGCTGGCATGCAGAGCCCTCACTGCGGGCATGTGAGCCATAAGTCGCCGGATCGCTACTCCCCCTCCCCCACAGCCAAACCTGCAGCTGCGGTGCTGGCACCCCGACAGGTGGCAGGCCAGGATCCGGAGCAGCTGGTACTGGCCGCAGATCCGGAGTGGGGTCTCAAGGCACCTCCATGTTTGGGATTCCCCCTTCTGCCGCCACTTCCGCCACTGCCACTTCTGCTTCCACCGCTGCCCGCTGGTTTTTTTTCTTTTTCCTTTTTTCAGTTTGGGCACCCGGGCCCAAAAAGGTTTGCCATCACTGCAATAGAGTGTCAGATCAGGAATCAGGAGACCTGGGTTCAAATCTCCACTCAGCCATGGAAATTCACTGGGAGGAGGGGATGTTGTTGTTTAGTCGTTAAGTCGTGTCCGACTCTTCGTGACCCCATGGACCAGAGCACGCCAGGCCCTCCTGTCTTCCACGGCCTCCCGGAGTTTGGTCAAATTCATGTTGGGAGGAGGGGATAGCACTCCCTAAACATCTGGAATACTTGAAAATACCACTAAACTCAAGTTGGAAGGAACTGGACAGCACATATGAAATAAAAACGTATTTGGACTAGGAATATGAAAAATACTTGCTAAATTCCACATTCTCATCTGTTGAGTGATCTCAGCACATGGGGAGACCTCTTTGAGAAAATATCAGGCCTCCTGAGATTGCTTGCCTCCAGAATGAGCAAGAAACAAGGAACACTTCTTTTCTCCATTAGTATTTCTGAAATTTGCACCCAGTGGCGTTTTCATACCCGGTGAGGATGATGACATCACAAGCAGTGATTTTTCAGAAACTAAACATTTCTGACTTCCTGAATCTTCTAAAACTCTTGTGTGACCTCTTTCATTGTCAAGAAGCCATGGATTGAAAGCTATAGTTTTTATCAATAATTTCTGCCAGCAATTACTAGTGGTGATGGTTTTCAGCAGGTACAGACCTCTGTCTCTTGTCTCATGGAGCTTTCAGAAAGAAGTTGTAAATGTGGAGTTTCCAAAACACTGCTACTACTGCTGTTGCTGCTGCTGCTGCCACCGCCATCCGTCTTATGTGGCATTACATTATGGCAACAGGATTTCAGCCAGGATTTCTCTGTGTCCCTCTACATATGTTTAATATTATTTCTCTTTATGAAACAAGAGCACATGTATGCTTGCCATGACACAGAGAAGGAGAAAGGGATGGGATACCATCTCCTGTATCTGGACCTGGGAAGTTCACAGAAAAAGGCAACAGCCTTCATAGATTTGTATAATTTGTGAAAGATCTGCAATTTGTGTAAAAAAACTGTGAGCTGGTATTATCAAAAGTATCCTATCTTCTCAGAAGGTGAGGGGGAAAAATATTGCGATTCCTTATTCTCCAAAGACAGAAGAAGCAATTTATAACCTTAGTTTGAAGGTCTTGCGCTTCTAGCCAGAGATGGAAGTATATGTTAAAACAATCATGAATATGAGAATTCCCATGGGTGTCTATACCTTGAGGTGACTCAAAAATGTCACCTTTATGGAGAAATGGGAAATAATCCAGGAAAAGGCAATGCAAGAGAGAGAGGGAGTTAGAATAAAATCCTCAAATCTTCCTCTGAAGTAAAACGGGATAGTTTCCAGTTGACCAGGGTTTGACCGCACTTGACAGAGCAGCAAACAATGTGAAATGCTACAGTTTGGCCTGGCTTGCCTACCACAGAGTATGAGTGCCCTCTACTGTTTCAACAAACATCACACATTTTTGAAATTATGTACAATATGGGAGGGGGGAGAAGAAGACGGTGACTTGGAAGGGCAGCAATGAAGGAATTAGAAAAGATTATCAGGAAGACAAAAATCATGGCTACGGAAGAACTACACAGCTTTCACATTGATAATGAAGAAATTAAAACAGATTTTGTATACCTTGGTTCAATCATCAATCCAAATGGAGGCTGAAGCCAAGAAATCAGAAGAAAACTAGGACTCAGAAGGGCAGCAGTGAAGGAATTAGAAAGACCATCAAGTGTAAGGTTAATGTCACTGGAGACACCAAAGCCAAGATCATCCACACTCTTGTATTTCCATTCACCATGTATGGGTGGGAAAGCTGGACAGTGAAGAAAGCTGACAGAACAAAAAGGAATCAATTTGAAATACGGTGCTGGAGGAGAGCTTTGCAGTTGCTCTGGATTATCAGTAAGACAAACAAGTGGACCCTAGAGCAATTCAAGCCTGAACTATCTCTGGAGGCAAAAATGTTGAAACTGAGGTTGTCCTACTTGGGCACATCATGAGAAAGCAGGATTCTCTAGAGAAGACAATAATGTTGGGAAAAGTTGAAGGCAGCAGGAAAAGAGAAAGAACAACTACTAGAAGGACTGACTCCCTTAAGGAACTACAGGCTTGATTTTACAAGAGCTGAGCAGGGTTGTTAAGGACAGGACATTTTGGAGATCATTCATTCATAGGGTTGCCATAAGTCAGAAGCAACTTGGCAACACACAACAGCAACAACAACATGGGGGGAATGAAAACATTTTGCAACTAGAATGTCCCCTGACATGTTTCCCAGAATTTGTGCAAAGACATCTCTGTGAAAAGTTAGTGCACAGGGCAGACAGATCAATGTGTGTGTGTGTTTGCATGCATGCATGCATGCGTTCGTGACTGCCTCTCTGTTTAAGGAAAACCAAAAACAGCACACCTTAGTCTCTATGGAGCTTACTGCCCGAAACCAGGGACTCCTGGATGTGTGACCTTCTGCATCATAGATAAGACTATGAATCAAGAGGGGTTGACCCCTTCTCCTGTTCAAGTACCTATATAGCCTTTGAGAGAACTGTGGCCAAAGCATAGTCTCAGTTCTCCGTGTGGGACCAAAGAGAGGGCTGCCTCCTTCAGAAGAGGAGGCCACTGGCAGTTGCCCAAAGTTTTGGAGAAGGCGCTTGATCAACCTTTGGATCTCGCTTCTCCCACTTGTAGGTTTCCTCTATTGCAGTGGATCTCAAGCAGTGGTACACATGCTATCAATAGGAAGCAGGAGTTGTTAAAATGGACCATAGAATTTTCACAGAGCTCAGGAAGATTACTTTTTAAATCTACAACCCCCTAGCAAAATTTACCAATAGTCATCCACTCCTTAGTTAGTCTTGACTACTGCAGCTTGCTCAACATGGGGTTACCCTTGTAAATTTTTAGTTGGTGCAGTATGTGGCAGCTAGGCTGCTGTCATATAACCAATGTTATGGTCGTATGACCCTGATACTAAAGGACCTTCATGGGTTGTTGTCAGATGTTTATCAGGCCCAGTTCAAGGTGTTGGCTTAAACAGCTTGGAGGCAGGTGGCTATCTAAGGGACCATCTGCCTAATTATGAACCTAGGCATTGAGATCTTTAGGACAGGCCCTGTCAAGAATGCTAGAAGTTTCAGAGGCCCACCTAACAAGTACACAAGAGTATGTCATGAGGAACACAACCTTCGATTGCTTACTAGTGGCAATTTGAGGCTGAAATCTATGCCACTTGACTTTCCCTGGTGTATGAAAAAAAATAGGATTCTAGACACCAAAATAAATGCAACTAGTTTGTCACAATTAATATAAATTCTTTTTATTTCAGAGGATCAACTCCTTCCTTCCTTCCTTCCTTCCTTCCTTCCTTCCTTCCTTCCTTCCTTCCTTCCTTCCTTCCTTCCTTCCTTCCTTCCTTCCTTCCTTCCTTCCTTCCTTCGTATTATTTATATGCTGCCTTTCTCCCCACAGGGGATCCAAGGCAGCCATATAAATTGGAGTTAGGACTAATACTGGATTTAGCCCATGTTATCAGACAACCTGCAACACCATTGTGCTATTACATGAGTGATTCTGCACTCACATAATATCCTGCAAGCATTCAAAGCATGTTCTAATTAATCTCTGTAAAAGCATTATTTGAAATGTCAACGGAATCATCCCAACCACACCAGATTGTTGTTCCTCTTGCTGCTGTTGCAGTTTGAAAGATATGCTATTCATGGAGCGTGATAACCTTCCCACCAAGGGAGCCGTTTGTTGTTCTCTTTGTAGCCCTCCTGCAAAAAAATTAAAAAAATTAGAACCCTTTGGATAGAACCTCTGGAAAGACAGAACAATTGAGAAGCAAATATAAGTGTCCAGGGATTCCCATGCACAGCAGTTAAAACTAGCTGTGTGAAACATTCTCCAGATGTTTTTCAAAATCAAAAAGCGACCTCCCATTCAGATCCACTTCGGTGAAGACGGAGATTTGAAAGATGGGGCAGAGCAGCTTCTCGAAATGCGAAGCAATGATTCTAAAGTGGGGGCAGAGAAGCTTCTAGAAGTTTCCAGCTTTGTGACACAGGATATAAATTGCTTGATTCATGTATTTCTCATTCAAGACAATAGAAAAAAAATGTTTTGTCACTGTAACAAAATACATTCGTAGTTAATGTGAGCAGCCGGTCTAAGCAGTCCGGAAATTTTGGGCTGAGGTGCCTGCTTGACCCCTTTTAGTGACCTGAGGGAACCCATAGTTTGTGTGTGATAAGTTAAACCTCCTTGTGATAGATTCATGGTCTACTTATGCTTTTAACCCACAGTCTTTTTCAAAGTCTGAAAATATCGGTCTCCATAACTCCCACCAGCATAAGACCTTCCCAAACTCACAGTATTGAAATACTGTATCCTCATGTTGGAGTAAGAAAGAAATGTGGTGGACATGTGAAACGAGGCAGAAGGAATGGACAATGATATTTAAAGAGATAAAGGAAATTATGGGTATTGCTATACAAAGGGGTCCAATGATAGCTTTGTTAAATATGTTTGGAAATATCCAATTAGAATGGGGGTGTAGGAAATTATTATTATTATTATTATTATTATTATTATTATTATTATTATTATTATTATTATTATTATGGTAACAGTTGTGAGATTGATATTTGCAAGAAATTGGAAGAAAAATAAGCAATTTAAAGTGGAAGATTGGTATACAGAGATGTGGAATATGGCCATCAATGAACATGTGAATTGAAAATTAGAAAAGGAAAACTGAAAGCAAATAATTTTAAGGAGATAAGGATTTTTTTTAAAAAAAATACATGTATTTGGGGAAGGCAAAGGTTATACCCAATGATGTTGGGAAAGTGTGAAGGCAAGAGGAGAAGGGGACGACAGAGGACGAGATGGTTGGACAGTGTCATCAAAGCGACCAACATGAATTTGACCCAACTCCGGGAGGCAGTGGAAGACAGGAGGGCCTGGCGTGCTCTGGTCCATGGGGTCACGAAGAGTCGGACACGACTTAACGACTAAACAACAACAAAAGGTTATACTCCAGGACAAGACTCATTAGATTTTTGGAGAGAAACGGCCACGTCAAATTAAAAGGGAAAAAAATCCCGAGGGTGATGGGGTACACTGGATGTATTATGTATTATGAGTTTTGGTTTGAATTTGAGTAACTATTTTTCTTTTTTGTCTTTTTATTAGTTCTATTCTTGTGTATTATTAAAATAAAATAAAAAAGAAAGGAAAAAAAGAAATATTGTATTCCAAAACAGGCAAGGAGACTATTTCAAAACTGCTAATGGTTTGAGGATTGGATTTTTATTTTATTTCACATTTTTAAAACCAACTGCACTTTTTTCTGGAAGGCAACAGCAAAAATTTAGAACAGCAAAAATTATGATTTGGAATCATTCCTTAGGGGACGTTTCTACTGGGACGAAACCTATATGCCTCCAGATATGAGGGGAAAAGCAAGTTACAATGAGAACTTTTATATTCCATGCACAGAAAATATTTTTAAATCAAATCCAAGGCAGGCTACATGGCCCTATTGTTGCTGCTGTTTGCTGTCAAATCACTTCCAAGTGAACAATCCTACCAGGGTTTTTGAGACACATCAGGTGTACAAGGAATGGCTTACCATTGCCGCCTGCACGTGTGTTTCCATGGCCAAGCAGGGATTTGAACCCAGTCCGAGACTGACACTCTCTTCACTGCCTCACTGGGTCTCAATTCAAATACCCCATGCACTTTTGTACATTTTTTTTTTTACTTTTGACTTTTTTTGTTGCAAAGAATTCACAAAAATGAAAATGTGGCTTGCAAAAAAATCCTTTCTTTTTTGGCAAAAGCTTTGTATAAACACACAATATGAAGATTTTTACACACACAAAACATTATTTTTCCCCTCATGGAGTGGTGGTTAAACTGCAGTACTGCAGCGAAAACTCTGCTTACAATCTGGGTTCAATCCCAAGTAGCCGGTTCAAAGTTCACTCAGCCTTCCATCCTTCCAAGGTCGGTAAATTGAGTGTCCAGCTTGCTCTGGGGAGGGTGGCAATGGGCAGTCAGCATAATTAAATTGTAAACTGCCCAGAGAGTGTTTTATATATATAATATACCGTATTTTTCTGTGTATAAGACTATACTTTTGTCTAAAATCTTTAGACTAAAAATTGAGGGTCGTCTTATACACGGAAGTAAGCTGAGGAGAGAACAAAAACAAGTGGAGGGGAAAGCAGGAACCAAAGTGATCCTGCAGGGCTTTGATCCCTGCTTTCCCCTCCACTTGCTAAGCCCCACTTAGCTTTCTTAATTTTGGGTTAGAAAAGTGGGGGGTGTCTTATACACGGAAAAATATGGTATATTCATTCATATACAGAAACAAACAGTCTTGTTTTGACTGATAGTTTTTGTTGGTGGATTCCTGAAGAATCAAAACACTCTTTTCCAATGAGCACATGAAACATAGTGAGCATCTACTGCACACTTATTTTTAAGACTGGTTTATGGGGTTACATATAATAGTGAGTGACTATTGCCTTCTTCCATGAACTGGCAAATGTAAGAGCATTGTACGTGTTGTTGTTTTGTTTGATGTGTGTGTGCTCTTGTGCATAAAAATCTTTGAAAACAATGGGGAAAGAGACACTTGATGTCTTGGTCAAGTATCAAGATCTCTCACATAGGTTGGAAAATCCTGAGCAGGCTAATTTTTGCCATCCTGAGATGACCTGGCTCATACACTATCTCAGCAATTATGAGGTTTATTTCATTCTGATATCCCTAGTGGTGGGTTCAAAGGATAGAATCATAGAGTTGGAAGGGGCCTATAAGGCCATCGAGTCCAACCCTCTGCTCAGTGCAGGAATCCAAATTAAAGCAGAGCTGACAGATAATTGTCCAATTTTCTCTTGAATGCCTCCAGTGCTGGAACTCGCACCACCTCCCAAGGCAATTGGTTCCATTGTCATACTGCTCTAACAGTTAGGACGTTTTTCCTGATATTCAGCCTAAATCCGGCATCCTGTAGCTTGAGCCCATGATTACATGTCCTGCACTCCGGGGAGATAACCCTCAAGGACTTCCCCAGGTCTATGATTCTTGTATAAAGCAGTAACTCGGGAAGATATTGCTCTTCTTTAGAATTTTAATTAGTCGTCATGAACATGGAACCCAAGAGGGCAATGAAGTTTCATTTCAACAAGCAGCTGTGAAGAATGGATGTGGTAGATCAGAGGCTCTTAGAACTTTTTAGACTAACAATGTAAAATCCCAAGGATGATTGTATATAATTTTTAATGCAGAAGGTCTTTCTAGTGAGACGGAAACCTTCAGAAATTAAACCTCCTTTAAGTATCTCAGAAGCTGAGTTGATTATAGATGGGTAATACTGTAAATGGAGATTCGCTTAAATGCCAAGATACTTGCCATAAAAATATGGCAATAACACGACACTAAACACAATGCAGATCGCTTTTAAATGTTGATGCCTTTCTATTATTTTCACTTTTAATAACAATAAAGTTCAAACAACCATCACCAAATTGATTGGAGGGAATAATAATATCATTATGATCAGCCACTAAACACATTTCCAATGACTCTGCCAAGCTGTGTTCTGCAGAAAGATAGCTTGTGAGTTGGCTCCACATATAAAACTGTGCAAATAAACCCAAGATTCAGATAATCACTGTAAATTTGTAACAATTAGACCTGCAATAATCTTGATTATTGTCAGTTTCCACAGGGGAAAATCTGAATGTCCACTCTAGGGCTCATGATATACAAACTCCCTATGAGAGACTTATAGATTTGTGTCCTTTACACATCACGGAATTTATTTGTAGTCTCAGAAGATATTGTACCTTGTTCATATTCAGTTAATTCTTCATTACCCTTTAATATTTTGTCTTAAAAGTTCAAAAATGAATCCCTTTCTTCTTTAAAAGACTTATTTAGCGAGCAAGCAGTTGAGTAAATAAGAGCCAAAAATATATACTATACTTGGAACATATAGAAAAATTACATGAGTGTATATTGCAAAAAGGGACGTGGTGGCACTGCGGGTTAAACCGCAGAAGCCTCTGTGCTGCAAGGTCGAAAGACCAGCCGTCGTAAGATCGAATCCATGTGACGGAGTGAGCTCCCGTCGCTTGTCCCAGCTCCTGCCAACCTAGCAGTTCGAAAGCATGTAAATGCGAGTAGATAAATAGGTACCACCATGGTGGGAAGGTAACGGCGTTCTGTGTCTAGTCGCGCTGGCCACGTGACCACAGAAACTATCTATGGACAAACGCTGGCTCTACGGCTTGGAAACGGGGATGAGCACCGCCCCCTAGAGTTGGACACGACTGGACTAAATGTCAAGGGGAACCTTTACCTAGATTGCAAAAATCACAGCCTTCCAATACAAGTTTCTGTAATTCAAACACGTAAATAATCCTTCTATATAAAAAAAGAATGTTGGTTCTGGCAAAATATAAGCTTCTGTTCAAACACCATAAAACTTAGGTTTAGTAATTCAAGGATACAAGAAAAAACTACAGTATTTCTCTTTAGTATAAGGTCGGTTTCTTAGTTAAAACACACACACCATCCCTTAGATAAAACTCTCATACAGTCATTTAAAAATCTCTATCTCAATACAAAATTGTTATTAAAAACAATTCTATCAGAGCATAAGCATAGAAAATAATTCACACAGCATTAGACATTAGATATCTCTGTTTACATACTTTTAATGTTTTGAATTAGTCAAAACATTGTGACGCATAACTCTAGCTGTCTTGGGAACAATCACCTGCTAGGATACCAGCCCACTAGGGTATGAGCCAGCTTAGTTAGCTAAGCTGTGAAACTGCCCCCACTTTTGGAATAATTTCCTTAGAGCAGGGCATATTTGGGCAGGACAATACAATATGAATGCCTATTTCCTGCTTTTTGTTGTTGTTGTTGTTTAGTCGTTAAGTTGTGTCTGACTCTTCGTGACCCCATGGACCAGAGCACGCCAGGCCCTCCTGTCTTCCACTGCCTCCTGCTTTTTACATTTCCTATATTCTCCATTTAAACTCCTTTTAACTTTTTCCTGCTACACATTTTTCCCAAAACCAATAATCAACATTATAATAAATAGAAAAGGATATACTTTTAAATGTGTGTGTCACTATACTTTTCCAAACATGTTCAGCTGGCTGGATAGCTCAGTAGCTTAGGTATCTGGCTGTGGAGCCAGAGGCTGAGAATTAGATTCCCCATTGTGTATCCTGTCAGTAGAGCCAGCCTGTGTGGCCTTGGGCAAGCTGGGGTGGCCCCAGAAGAAGGGAATGGTAAGCCACTTCTAAGTGCCCTCTTCCTAGAGGACCGTCCCCAGAGAGTTCAGCTTGGGGAGATGTTGTCTGCCCCTTGGACACTCAATTGTGGAGTCCCTCAGGGGTCAATCATCTCCCCAGTGCTGTTTAATATTTATTAAAGGACTCTGGGGGAGGTCATCGGGACTTTTGGAGCTTCGTGTTACCAGTATGTGGATGAAACCCAGCTCTATCTCTCCTTCCACACTTCTGTAGAGGATGCTGTCCCGTCCCTTGACTGCAAACACCCAGACTGCAAACACAAGGGGCACCCACCTGCAGGGCTGGATGCCGTGCTGGGGTGGATGAGGAATAATAGACTGAGGCTGAACCCAAGATGGAAATCCTGCAGGTGGGTGCCCCTTGTGTTTGCAGTCTGGGTGCTTCCCTCTCTCTTTTTTTGGGGAGGGGCACTCTTTCTGCTAAGGATGAGGTTCACAGCTTGGGCATACTCCTGGACCCAGCGCTATCAATGGAGTCTCAGATAGCGTATGTGGTCCACTCTACCTATTTCCACCTAAGGTGGATTGCCCAGCTGCATCCCTACCTTAACACCGGGTCCCTCACCACACTGGTTCCTGCATTGGTAGTCTCGAGATTAGAGTACTGCAATGTTCTCTGTGTGGCGCTGCCCACGGGGCTGTTACAGAAACTTCAGCAGGTCCAGAACATGGTGGCCAGATTAGTGAGTGGGGTAAAGAGACATCAACACACTTCCTCTACTCTGGCTGCCCTGCACTGGTTACCTGTCCATTTCCGTGACAGCTTCAGGATGATGGTGTTAACCTATAAGGCCCTAAATGGTTTGAGACCTTGAAGAACGCCTCCTTCCAACTAGATTTGCCCATCCTGTATGATCCTCCCAGGCCAGGCGGTTGATAGTTTTGACCCTGATAGGCCCGGAAAGCGACAACTAGAAACTGGGCCTTCTTGGCAGTCACTCTGCAACTCAGGAATAGTCTCCTGCCCAAAATTCGCCTCTTCACTGGGAACTTTTAAGAGACTACTAAAAACATGGTTGTTCAGACAGGCCTTTCTGGACTTTGGAACATATTAATACTGTACAGTGATGCTTTTAATAATTACATCTTCAACCCCTCCTCCATACCTTTTATTACTTTAATTATTTTACTTGGTGGTGGTGGTGTGTTTTGTTTTTAATTTTGAAATTTGATTTTTTAAAAAATTCTTTATTGTTGTTTATGACGTAGTGGAATTTGTAAACTGACCAGAGTGGCCTTGGTCGCCAGATGGGTGGTATAAAAATCAAATTAATCAATAATAAATAAAATGGGAAACCCTGAAAAGGATCACCATCAGTTGGAATTGACTTGACAGCACATGATTCCATTGAACACAGAGATTACTGGAAATTTAACCTTAATGTACCATTGTTTTCCCGAAGAGCTGAAAACAACGCTCCCTGCATCTTCCAAACGCAAGCCACTTTGAAGATTTTTCCCCCTTCTTTCTTTGGTTTTACAGACCTAAGAAGATTACGTTTTTCTATAAAGACACTTTTTGTCCTGAATAGAGATGGGCATGAACTGGGGAAATGGTGGTTTGTGATGGTTTGTGGTTCATCTCTATTTACGAATCATGCACTTTTATGAACTTTCCAATGAAATGAACTATTTTATGGTTTCTGCAATTCAAGAGGTCCAGGAGCAGTATAACAACCCCTGCATGAGTTAGAGATACCAAACTTGCAGTGAGTCTTCATCTGACTGTCCGCCCCACCCCTTCCAAGTTCAGCAAAGATTGGATTTGGGATGTCCAAATTATAGCCCCCCAAAGCAGGTTCCCCTCAGGAAAGTGCTCTTTCGCAATTGGCTAAATTAGACTTGATTAGTCTGTAACTTTGTTGGGAAACCACAAGGTTTGGAATATGTTCCAAGAACAAGCGTCATCTACCATGAGACTCTGGCAAGAAGGGAAAGTCTTGCATGTCACTCCACAGAAAGAAAAAATAATAATTTACAGCCAAATGCCCTACTGAAGCTATGGAATCCCATGATAGCGATGTGACACGTCATCGGTAGATAAATCAGTGAGCAAAAAGCTTTACTGTTTTGCACTCCACTGTCTCACCAAAGAGCTGAACACGTAGCCTGGTTATTCCATTTCATTGAGTGATGGTGAAACAGACTGAAGGCTTATGCAATCCAGCATTTTATTCTCACAGGGACCAATTGCTCCAAAGCCTCAAGCACTAGAACTAACACAGCTATCATGCCCAGTAGCCATCAGGGTGCTTTGCGCTTCATATGAAGTGCTGCACCACAGAGTGCTGTACCACAGGCCTGGAACAATGGATCTCAGCAGAGTATTTCTAACTGAAAAGCCAACACCATATTCCCTGGTCTCATTCAATTGTTTTCCCTGCCAGAAGAATGAGAAAGTTTTTTCTTTGACAGATCCCATGTCTGGCAATCTCATCTCTTGCAGGACAACAATGTCCATCTGCAGTCTACTCAGTTCCATGTTGATGACAGCTGTCTTGCACACGTTGTCTATTTCCTGCAGGTCGTCAGAAAAGCCAGGGGTCATTGTTTGAACATTCCAGGTGCCCAGCTTTAGGGCAGAAGTTTTCTTATGATTATTGCATGGTGCAGGGTTATCGATCTGCTTGTCGGCTTTCACCCTAAACCCCACGCACCCCGTGAGGTTAACAGACCGTGGTGAGGCAGCACCTTACTGGCTGGGGACTGCCCAGCTTAAGGCAGGCGGTATCTACCTAGTGAAGTGCAATGACCTCTCCCACCGTCGGAAGTAGCCCCTAGTGTCATGCTCTACGCCAATCGAGCAAAGACTTATAACCGGTAACTGCTACTTCCCATGTTGTTTTGACGCTGTATGTGAAGCTGGAGTGTCCTCTCCAGAGCATGAAGCCTGGGTAAAATAATATGGAGGATAGACGGTTACTCAATCAACAAATCCCCCCTCTCCACGTCACTGAAGTAGTCCAATGGAAAGGCAAGAGTCAATACAACTGGTTTCAGCGACGTCGCAGGAGTTGCCAGAGCGTGACTGTACACAGTCACGAACTGCCTCCGGGACTCCGGCTCCGGATTTTGCCTCAAGGTTAACTCCTGAAGCCTTTTCCATCAGTGGATATAGCCACAAGGCAGTGGAGGTTTGAAATCGGAGTTTTCCTTCTCCTAGATGGGCTGCCTTCCAAGGCTAACGAGCCCCACCTACCCGGGTGCATAGATTATTATTATTATTATTATTATTATTATTATTATTATTATTATTATTATTATTATTATTATTATTATTATTATTATTTAGTAGTAGTAGTAGTAAATGTCTAAAAGCAACACAGTAGAGAGGGAACTAAAGAATCCTTAAGGAATAGAGCATCAGGCACCATGGAAAAACTTGCTCCCTAATGGAGATTCATGCTTTTGTGGAAACTACTGTCACCCACCATGGACTTTGCTGACACATTTCCAGATATTATTTCCACTTTACAAACCACGTTTGATATGCAGGGGAGCAATCTATACAATTAATTATTATGCTGAATATTAATTAACCAAGTACATCAAAAACCCATGGCTGGCTGCTGCATAATTAGGTACCTACACCCATCAGATCAAAGTATGCAAATAATCATCATTCTAAGAAGACTGGCTCACTATTTAGCCAGAGAATGGTAATGATTCTAATTTGCCTTCCTTAAGTTGGCCAAAGCTACTAACTATGTGATTTTTCCTCTCTTTGTACCTTTTTTTATGAGTAGGTATAGAAAAAAAGTACCCTGATAATCAACAATGAAGGGAGAATCTCTTGAGTGACACCTGTTACTGCTAATGAGAGCTAATTGCTTAGATTGAAAGGAGATTGCAAAATTCGTTAACAATACATGCATCCAATTTACATACTCCTAACAATACTGAGAAAGACATGAATCTTAGAGATTTTGGTTTCATCATTAGAACCTTATGGAAGAAAGTGAGACTGAGAAAGTTAGTGAGCAAGAGATTGGAATCTGGATCTGTTCCATTCAGGCCATACCAGTTAAAATTAATTGTCAGAACAGGCATGGAGGTGTACACTGTTTATGAAGCTATCTTCATATATATGAATGGCTATCCTATGGAAGTAGCTGGCTGGATAGCTCAGTGGTTTAGATACCTGGCTGTGGAGCCAGAGGTTATGAGTTTGATTCCCCACCATGCCTCCTGAGAGCAGAGCCAGCCTGTGTGGCCTTGGGCAAGCTGAACAGTCCCAGGGTGCCCCCCCAGAAGACGGGAGTGGGAAACTACTTCTGAGTATTCTCTACTTGGAAAACCCTGGAAAGTGTTGCCACAAGTCAGACTTGACTTGACGGCATGCAATTATTATCATCATGTAGTAGATGGAGCAAGTTTATTGCTTCATTGCTCCAGAGGGTAGGACCTGAACCCATGGATTCAAATGAGAAGAAAGGTGATTCTGACTAAGCATTAGGAAGGACTTCCTGATGGTAAGTGTCACGTTCCCGGAGGTTTCAAGAGCAAAGTCCAATAAGCCAGTCCAATATCAGAAGTTCAGAGGATGCAGAGCCGATATCAAAATGCCAAAGCCAAATCACAAACCATAAGCCGAGGTCAGGGTCCAAAGCCAAATCACACAACGTAGCCCGGGGTCAGAGTCCAAAGTCAAGGGTCCAGAGAACAAGGTTCAAGGTAGTCAGGAGCATGGATACGAGCCAGAGATTTGACTTGTTGCTTCCACGAGCTTCCCAGCCATCTGGGAGCTGATTATATAGCAAAACAGTCATTGAACTGCTGGAAGCCTTTCATCCTGTCAAAACTCAGGACTAGCTGACCTGATGTTTCTGCGGGCAGCATTCCAGCGATCCTCTGACCTTTGCGTCATAAGTCTTTGCCGAAGTCTAGCCCTCACCCTGGCTACTGGGGGAGGAGAATCTGGTGGCGATTCAGCTGTCTGTGCTTCTAATCGCTCAGCATTCTCCTCAGCTGTAGTTAACCCCTCAGGTTCCGGATCTTCGGCTGAACTCATGACAGTAAGAGCTGAGCAAAACCTTGGACATTGGTGGACTACATTGAGCGTTGTTGTACTCTCCTGTGTTAGAGATTTAGAAACATGAGGTTGGATGGCCAACCCTTGGAGATGTTTTACTTATGGATTTCGTGTTTTGGCAGGTGGCTGGACTACAGTGCCCTCTAACTCTACAGTCACATGATTCTCAGTGTCATTAGGAATATAGAGAAATAAGAATAAAAGAAGAGAGTGTTGGCTTTTAGAAAGCAACAGAAATCGCCTAGATTTTTTCTAGAAACTCCAGGAAGTGGTAGAACTTGGAGAAATATTATTAAACTCAAATACTATTACAGTGGTACCTCGCTAGACGATTGCCTCGTTAAACGACGAATCCGCTGGACGATGAGGTTTTGCGATCGCTGTTGCGCTTCGCAAAACAATGATTCCTATGGGCGCTTTTCGCTGGACGATGTTTGGGGGCCTCTCTCGTGACCCCCCCACCCCTTTCAGAAGCCTCCCAGGGCGCAGGGAAAAGCGGAATTTTTTTATTTCCAGCTTTTCCCCCTGAATTTTCAGGGCAGAGAAAGCCTCTTTTTAGCCCGCCCATCAGCTGTTCGTCGGGAGAGGGGAGGGGGAAGGAGCGGAGAAGAGGACAAAATGGCTGCCGGGGCTTCTTCAGCAGGTAAACATGCAGTGGAAATGCACCAGGCAAGCCTCTGAAAGCAGCGCTTTGCAGTGGGGGTGGCGGGCCTGCCCCTGCCACCCACCCATCCACTCACCCACCCCTTGGCAAAGCGCCGCTTTCAGAAGCCTCTGGGGTGCTTTTCCACTGCCTGTTTCCCTGCTGGGAAAGCCCGGAGAAGCCTCAGAAACCCTGCTCCTATCAGCTGTTGGTCGGGAGAGGGGAGGGGGAAGGAGCGGAGAAGAGCACAAAATGGCTGCCGGCTGCCTGCTGCCTGCCGGCTTTTAGCTGTTTGGTGCTCTTTTCTGGATGTTCCGCTGCTACCAGGCACTATGAGAAGCCGGGCTCAGTCTACAGTACCTGGTAAGTGACTTTCTTTTAATTTTTTTTAAGTTTCTGTGCTTTTCTTTCCCATCGGAACGCATTAATTAAATTCCAATGCATTCCTATGGGAAATTTGGTTTCACAAGACGATGTTTTCGCATGTCAGCGATTTGTCTGGAACGGATTAACATCGTCTTGCGAGGCACCACTGTATTTGAATCTTGTAATGATCTGATTCTATCTCTATGATTTTCACTGCCTTTGCGTGAGTTTTGTTTGTCTCATTTTATAGGCTGTTGACCGTCTAGAATAAAGCAGTGCACATGTGGAGTGGTAAGGAAATAAATCATTTCATTTCATTTATTTATGAAATAAATAAATAAATAAATAATATCTAAAAGCAATTAACTATAGTTCTAATGCCCCTCAGCTGTTGCTGCTGTTGTGATACACTTAATTTATATGCCACCTTTCACTCCAGGGCTGTTATCCAAGTTGTTTTGCAATGTCACTGTCATTATAGTTCACTTTTTTTTTTAATGACATTTAACAATTTCTCAAAAGTGACCAGAACGTTTGCTTTGAAAAACACCTGAATGGTACAACCTGATGGCCTTGGTATGTAGCACATACTCCTCACATCCAGCTCATCATCACTGTCTCCTCAGTTGCTGGAGGTTCTTGAGGTTTGGTTCAAATCCTTGCACTTAATTTTGGGTGGGGCTCTGAAGACCAACCTCCTTCAGTCTTTTGGCGTCTCCACTAATACAGTCTGTGTGTCTCTGGAGAATAAAGAGGATGATCTTCTATGTGAAATGAAAAGGGACCAATGAAGAACTGAATGGGGCCTCTTAATGGGCAGCTTCTTGGAGACTTTGCTGTCCCTCTCTAGGGCCAGGGTCTTCCGCTCCTCTCAGCTTTTTAATGGCTTCATTGAAATTTCTCAGTAGCCTCCAGTACCATCTTAAGGCAAGGGGGTGCCAGACTCCCTCTCACCAAAACAGAAAGCTGAAAGCAGATTTGGGAGATGGTTTCTTCACAGGGTCTCTAGAAGGTTCTATGCGGTGTTTTCCTCCATACATATATGCCACCTTCCTCCAGATAGGGTGCCCAAGGCGACTCACAATATTAAAAGGAACAGAGTTACTTCAACGTTAAAAAACAGTTAAACTATATGCTAACTAAAATACAATTGAATAATTAAAAGCTAGTGAACATTAAAAACTATTGTAGCGTTCTCCTTTAAATGTGGTCATGGCTCAGGTTTAGTTAGAGTGAGTCATGCATATTTATGTTGCTGAGAGGTGGAGCCAAGAGGCAGAGTATAAGAGGCAGAGCCTGAGGGGGAGAAGAGGAGATCAGAGTTTTGGAAGGAGTTTGATTAGCAGAGTTCAGAGATTTATGTGATTGTGATTAGACTGATGAAAATATAGTAGGAGATCTGAGAAGTGATTGACCAGTGACTGGAAGGGAGACGGAATAGAACTGAATATTAAAATACTGAAACAAATAAGCAAATAAACTAAAGATCTTTCTATTTCATTAAAGAGTGGACCTGATTCTTTCTAAAGGAGTTATGGGGATCTAGGGATCTCCTGGTGGCAGCAGTGGAAGGAAGGAAAGAGTTTGGTTTTGCCCTGGTGTGCTCTGAGGTCTGAGTCTAGGTGGACAGACCAAGGCACGAGTGGGTCCCACGCCACATAGGTTCCAGAGGTGTGGGATCCAAAAAGGGTCAAATCGCGACATTGGTGGCAGCGGTGGGATACGAAGTAATCCAGTGAAGCCTATTGAAATAATCCAGTGAAGCCTTTATAAAAGAGTTTATTGAGTCAAGGGTACCTTTTAGACAGGATCTGTGGCAATGAGGTTTGGTTCCTGCTAGAGCTTTTGGGAAAAGCTTAGTAGCGGGGCCTCAGAACCCAGATCAGGGGGGGTCTAAGATAGGGAACGACTCTGTGAGGAAATTTCTGAGTTTTACCTCAGGATCTGAGGATCAGAGAGCTTGCTGTGAAATCCCAGGCTCTGAGATAGGAGAGCGCTGTGGATAAGGCAGAAGCCAGGTCATAGCAGATCTGAGGGAGAGAACCTAAGGAAAAGGCTTGGATTCTCTGAGAGGGAATTTCTGAGTTTACCTCAGGATCTGAGGATCAGAGGGCTTACTGTAAGTAAAATCCCAGGCTCTGAGATAGGAGAGCGCTGTGGATAAGGCAGAAGCCAGGTCATAGCAGATCTGAGGGAGAGAACCTAAGGAAAAGGCTTGAATTCTCTGAGAGGGAATTTCTGAGTTTACCTCAGGATCTGAGGATCAGAGGGCTTGCTGTGAAATCCCAGGCTCTGAGATAGGAGAGCGCTGTGGATAAGGCAGAAGCCAGGTCATAGCAGATCTGAGGGAAAGTACTAAAAGAAAAGGCTTGAAAAATTTATATCAGTAACTGGAAGTAAAATAAGAAAAACAGGTCCTTTTAAAAAGAAAATTTGTGAACGCTGCTCTAATCACCTCAGAGAAAGATAAACAAAAAGGAAAAGATGCCTCCCAAACGCGCCACAAGGGGGAGTCCTGAGTCTGAAGGGTTGCCTCAGGAATTGGAGGGAGACCAAAAGGAAATAGGCGTTGAGGTTACCTCAGAGGGACATAAGGAATTAAGCCCTCAAGAATTTGAGAGATGGAAACTGGAAAGGGAATTTAAATTTAAGGAACTACAGCTCAGAGCTGAGCAGGAGGCCAGACAATTTGAGCAGGAGGAGAGAAGGAGGGAACAGGAAAGCAAAGAAAGAGTTGAGCAGGAGGCCAGACAATTTGAGCAGGAGGAGAGAAGGAGGGAACAGGAAAGCAAAGAAAGAGCTGAGCAGGAGGCCAGACAATTTGAGCAGGAGGCCAGACAATTTGAGCAGGAAGAGAGAAGAAGGGACCTGGAAATCAAGGCTGAGTCAGAAGCTAAACAACTAGAATTAAGAGAAAAGGAAATGAATTTTCAACTACAGATGAGACAATTAGAGATTTCTGCTCTAAATAATAACCTTAATAATAACAACAGTGGGGGAGGTGGAATCCTGTCAAAGATAGATTTGAAGAAGTTTCCCCAGTACAAAAGAGGGGACTGTCCTGAATCCTTCCTCATTGCTTTTGAACGCACCTGCAATGACTTTGAAATCAGAAATGAAGATAGAATGATGGTTTTAAGAGCGCAGGTTAGCGGAGATCTGGCAGAAATATATGCCCAGATGAATCCCGAGAAGGCAAGAGATTTTGAGGCATATAAAAAGATCGTTTATTCAAGATTTTGTCTGAACTCTGAACACCTGAGGCGGAAATTTCGCTCTCTCTCTAAAAAGCAGGATGAATCGTACTCTCAGTTGGGAGCTAGATTGGCGCTGACTCTGGATAAGTGGATTGAAAGAGAGGAGATCACTTCTTTAGAACAGTTGAAGGATTTAATTGGGCTAGAACAGTTTTACTCCCTATTACCTGGAGAACTACGGTATTTAGTAAGGGACAAGAATCCTAAAAATTTATGGGAAGCGGGAGAACAAACTGATTTGATTAATGCTTACAGGAACCCTAGATTTTCAGAGCTGAGAGTAAATAAACCAAACTGGGACAATAACTATAAAAAGCCTTTTAATAAAAATTACCTCAGCAGGAATCCTGAGAGAGAAGGTCAGGGCGGGACTTCCCCAAAGTTGCCAAGGGCTAGCCCACCAAAAACATCAAACCCTGAGGCACGGTTTGCCAAAGTACCTCAGAATGACAAAAGGAATTTTAAATGTTTTAACTGTGGGCAACCAGGCCACTTACAATTCCAATGTAGGCAACCATACCCCAACTTGCAGAGAAATGATTCTCTAACCAAAAAGGTGTATTGTGTCAAGCAAGTGGAATCAGGGGAGGAAAATAGTAGACAGAGACCTGATCCCATAACCACCACCACTTCTACTGACCATGAGGAGGAAGATATTCCTATAGCCCAAGTAGTCCATTGTTTCTATATCAGCAATGACCAGACCCTTCTCAGAAACGCAGGTGAAGAGATAGTTGTGAAAGGAAAGAAATACATTGCAATAAGAGATACAGGATCTCAAATCTCCATTGTCCATTCCGATTTAGTAGCCCAGGATGACATTATTCCTGGCAAAGAAATGTCTTTAAAGGGAATTGGGAAGGAAACCGTGGTTTTAAAAGTGGCTGAGATACCAGTAGAATACCAGAATTGGTCTGGAAAGTGGCAAGTAGCTGTGTCAGATGAAATACCAGCAGCTTTTCTCCTTGGTTGGGATTTAATAGAGCATGTCAAGAGTGCGTTAGTGCTTACCCGCTCAAAGGGGGGTCAAAACTCACCCTCTGCAGCTCAAACCGATACTGTAGCAGAGAGAGGCCTAGAAGCGGTTACCGTGGCAACCCAGCTTGATAGGGCTGAGGCAGAACTCATGCTACTACAGAATCCCAAAACAAATAACAATTTTGCCCAGGATCAGAAGGAGGACATTAGCTTGGGAGTTTGCTTTGAAGCTGCCAGGACTCCCACTGTACTGTCTCCTGAGTGCCCTGAGAGCTTTAGCTTAACCAAAGACCTTCTGTACAGGGAAACGTTAGCTACTCCATACCGAGGAAAAGGGGAACCCCGAAAGCAATTAGTGGTCCCTAGTAAATACAGGGAGAAAATCATTAATCAAGCTCACAGCAGTTTATTTGGAGCTCACATGGGGATCACCAGAACTAAAAGACGGGTTGGCCAGAACTTCTTTTGGCCAGGTATGGGCAAACAGATTACTTGTTTCTGTAAAACGTGTGATGTCTGTCAGAGACGAGGGACTGGGCAGGACAGGACCAAAGCCAGCAAGAACTTAAGGGCTGCCCAGACCAAGCAGAAGGCCTGGTACGATAAGAAAGCCCGTGAAAGAACTTTTGGGCCTGAGGATGAAGTTCTTTTGCTTAGGCCAGTCAAAAGTCACAAGCTACAATTAGCTTGGGAGGATCCCTATAAAGTAGTGACAAAGTTGAACAATGTCAATTATGTGATACAGAAGGAGGAAGGCCCTGATGCCTTAAAGAGCGATGCATCTAAAGATGTTCGGGAGGAGAAGAGGGAACTGCCTACCCTTTCCCTAGCTGAGCAAGTGAAGCCCCGAGCCAGACTTAAAGATGACGTCACACTAAAACGACCAGCAGATGACATCCTGTGGACAACCGAGTGGCCGATGACCGCCAGTCGACAGAAAAGGGTGCGGAGGAAGGAGCCAGTGGTCAACAGAGGGACTCCTGAGTACCAGCAGAGAGGTGTCCAGCTGAAGGAGATGACCACAACCGGACCAGTCCATGGTGCGCCAGACTACAACGGGAAAATGAGAGACTTGGACTTTGCAAATTTTGCCTTTGCAACAGAGACTCAGTTCTTGCCTCGAAAGCCCCAACGTTGTCGCAGATGTGCTTTCCAGGAGGCTAGATGAATGATACCAGGACTTTTATTATAAACTGAAATGGACTATAATTCACAGTTAATTATTTCTGTAAAAGTTCATGATCGTGATTTCTGTATGGTTGTAAATTCTGTAAAATGATAAGGTAAGGTATATTATTGATTAGTAGATGAGAAGGTAAAGTATTGTATTGATTATTAAATGATAAGGTAATGTATATTATTGATTAGTAGATGAAAAGGTAAAGTATGGTATTGATTATTAAATGATAAGGTAAGGTATTTGGTTGATATTTAGTAAAAATGTGAAAGTTAAAATGTTATGAGAAAAAAAGTTTGAGCTATTGCAGCTGTTTGTTCAGGAGGAAAAATGTGTTTCCCCTCCCAAACAAACCTAAGTAAGGGGGGAGGTCTGTAGCGTTCTCCTTTAAATGTGGTCATGGCTCAGGTTTAGTTAGAGTGAGTCATGCATATTTATGTTGCTGAGAGGCGGAGCCAAGAGGCAGAGTATAAGAGGCAGAGCCTGAGGGGGAGAAGAGGAGATCAGAGTTTTGGAAGGAGTTTGATTAGCAGAGTTCAGAGATTTATGTGATTGTGATTAGACTGATGAAAATATAGTAGGAGATCTGAGAAGTGATTGACCAGTGACTGGAAGGGAGACGGAATAGAACTGAATATTAAAATACTGAAACAAATAAGCAAATAAACTAAAGATCTTTCTATTTCATTAAAGAGTGGACCTGATTCTTTCTAAAGGAGTTATGGGGATCTAGGGATCTCCTGGTGGCAGCAGTGGAAGGAAGGAAAGAGTTTGGTTTTGCCCTGGTGTGCTCTGAGGTCTGAGTCTAGGTGGACAGACCAAGGCACGAGTGGGTCCCACGCCACATAGGTTCCAGAGGTGTGGGATCCAAAAAGGGTCAAATCGCGACAACTATCTCGCTCTAAGAAGGCATTCAGGGATTCAATCATGACTGTTAAAAGCTTGTCTAAAGAGATGAGTCTTTAGCTGTCAGCAGAAGGACAAAAGGGCGGGGTTCAGCCTGATCTCCCAAGGGAAAGCATTCCATAACCACTGAGAAGGCTCTCTCCCATGTCCCCATCAGCCATGCTGGTAATGGGACCGATAAGAGGACCTCCTCTGATGATCTTAAATGTTGCAAAGGCTCATTATTTGTTTGATTGATTTATATGCCGCCCCATTACTGTGAAATACTACTCTGGGCAGTTTATAACAATCAATAAAACATACAATAATAAATACTAATTAAACAAAATTAATACATTCCTAATAATAATTTAAAAAACAACAACACCAGTTATCTGACTGATGGCAGAACAAGGAACGAAAGATTGAAATCAAATAGAGTTAGTGTAAAAAGCCTCCCTGAATAACAATGTTTGAAGTTGTCTTCTGAATGTAAATAGGGAGGAGGCCAAGCGTAGCTCCGCTTGGAGCCAGTTCCACAACAGTGAAACCACCACGAAGAAGACCTGCTCTCTTGTGAAGGACTTCTGGTCCGCCCTCAGGGTTGCTACCTAGAGGAACTTAGTCTGGAGAGCTCCAGGGGGTCGGGCAGGTGACACTGGGGAAAGACATTCCAACAGGTAACATGGTCCCATTATAACCTTTGGCCTCAACTTCTAGCAACCCTCACCAGGGGTCCTTTTAAACTCAGTTGCCAGAATCCCTTACGGGTTGGCCGTGCCAGCTTGAGCTTCTGGAGGTTGAAGTCCAAAACATCTAAATGACCGAGATCTGAGCATCCCTGGACTACAATACCGTGTCATCACTAAATAACAGCCTTTCTTCACTATGATGTAAGCATTATTCAGCGCAATGGCTCTGTTAAAATAAGGAATTCCATAAGGATCCATTTTGGAATGAAGTGACTTAGGAAAATTACAACGAGAGTAACTGAGAACACAGGACTGCCGAGTGGGAAAGACTGTATCCAGAACAGTTGAGACACCAAAGCAAAAGCATGCAAGATGGGAATCAAACAGTGTAGCACAGTGGTTCCCAACCTTCAGTAACCCAGGTGTTCTTAGACTGCAATTCCCAGAAGCCTTCACCACCAGCTGTGCTGGCTGGGGTTTTCTGAGAGTTGTAGTCCAAGAACATTTGGATGTTGGGAACCACTAATGTAGCAAATGCTACATCAGGAAGGGGGAGGAAGAAAACTCTTTGTTCTCTTCAAAGTTATGAAAACTTGCTTCTTGAGTTACAACTCCCATAAGCCCCCATCTAGTGTGGCCAGTGGCCATGGTGGCTGAAAGAATCTGGAAACTATTGGCTTCTCCTCGTTGAGATTCCTCCACAATCCACTCTTAGTTTACAGTTCCGATCCAATCAAGTTACAATTTGTGCAATGCGAACTTCTTGCACCCATTGCCGTGCAATCTGAAGCAAAGAACGGATAGACTGAAATGGTAGTAACATGGTTCAGCTACCCCGTCTCACTACCTCCCTCTCATGAGAAGGTGGAAAATGTGCCTATAGGTTCAGAGTCTCTGGCTTCATACACATGACAGAAAAGCAATGTTTCCAGTAATGACAACTCCATAGCATTGCTTGAAGAATTGTGCATACCATACCACAAGGCTTATCCAAATCTGTGTGAAATGGAATTTAAGGAATTCAATCCACATATAAATAAATGTTGCTGGTTCCAGGACAAATCACTGAATCATGTCTTTTCTTCTGCTGTCGGCATTTTTAAATTAATAACAATCTCTAGAGCAGGCTACACAATCTTGGTCTTTTGTAGTCTCACATCCACCCAGTTAACCAACCAAGAAACGCTATGCTGATTAAACTGGTGATAATGAGCATCTACTCAAAAGAATATCACCCCCACCCCCATCAATTTAGGGAGACAAACCATATGACAAGAAAAAGAGAAGCGGGTCTTTCCGGTTGAACAACTGCAATGTTTAGCCTACTTAGAGCCAGCCATCTTCCTTAAAGAAGAAGCGAAAGTAGATAATGTATGGCGTTGGGCAGGAGGAATAGCACAGAGATGGGGTAACTGATTTCTTTGCTTGAGTCCACCTTGGTCAAAGCTGAAGTGCCAACAATGAAGTATTAACGATCAGCCTTTAAAATAATAATAGAAAAATACATTTCAATTCTTTACATGAAGAATAGGAAGGGGTGCTGTATTTGGGCAAATATGATGAAATAGACTGAATCAAAGGTATTTGTGTGACTTCAGGGTGACCACAGGGTGGACCATGTTGCAGCAGGTCACACATGGGCCAGACCAGCATTTCCAGAAATCTTTCATGTTCCATCTAGCATTCATGGGGTTAAAAAGTTTCTAACCAAAAGCAGGGAGCAATTCACACCGAGGAGAGGGAAACTGAAAGCAATAAACATTCTCCAAAAATTTGAGCTGCTGGTGCCAAAGGAACAGGTGTGTGTCAGCTGAACCTAGCAATAAAGCCCAAGATGTCTCCAACCTCTGAGACGCTAGCAAAGCAGGGAGGGCTAAGACTGAGGTTACTGCATGCTATATATCAGCTAGCTGTTTCTCAAGCCCTGTGGCTCAGTGGTTAAACTGCAGTACTGCAGTCAAGCCTCTGCTCGCAACCTGAATTCAATCCTGACAAAGCTAAGTAGCCAGCTCAGCCTTCCATCCTTCTGAGGCTGTTAAAAGCCTGCTGGGGGGAGGGGCAAGGTGTTCCTTGCATAATGATGTTGTAAGCCCACTCAGAGAGTGTGCCAGCACTATGAGGAGGTATCTACGTTAAAACAATCAATAAATCAATAAATTTCAAGTAGCTACAGGGTAATGTGAAATATTTGCATTTGTAGGATTCACATTCTAGAATTTTCTTTTTTTCTTACCTAGTTTACTTAGGGTAGTAAGGCTGAGTTTGTGTAAGGGATGGTGGATGAATGCATATTTCCCTCTCATGTGGGCTGTGAGTGACGGTCGCAACTAGTGAACGAGACTCTGTCTTTTTCTTCTCTGACCTTTTTGCTTCTTCTTCATGGTGGAGTCAGGTCTTATAGGGTCAAAACCCTAGAAGCTTCTGTGCGCCAGGGACTAGAACATCATCACCCCCTACCCCAGCTGGACTCTTCCTTCTGAGCTTAGCTGAAATCCTCACATTGGCCAGGGGAGAAACGGACTTTTCCAGAAAAAGAACATTGCAGCAAACTAGCCCACTTGGCGTGCAAGATGGTTTGAGCTCGAATGAGCACTAGCAGCCATAAACTTTGCAAAAGGCTGATAAAGCTTCTAGAACTTATTTATCGGCATGGATTGATCTGGATGTTGGTATATTTGGAATCTCCTTGTGTGGCAAGGGTTGTCTATGAGGAATGCCATGATGGGTGCTTGCAGTTTCAAATTTACTGCTACTACACTGGGTAGAAATAAAATACCATAGCCTGCTAGATCAGTGGCATTACGTGCCCATTTCTACCAAGCGCTGCTGCCATAGACAATGCTGGCAGATTACTCCTTCCCTGGTTCAAGGGCAAACATTGCTTTGCAGTCAGCTGGCCCACACATAGGGAGAAACGCATGTCTGTAATACAGCACACTAAATCCAGGACTTAAGGTCTACCACATCCACAAAAGTGTTAATGATATATGGTTCCCCCCCCCCCCCCCACACACACACAGTAGATCACAGCCACTTCCTCATCTTTTGGCAATGGGCTTTTCCACAAAAACTCAGAGAAGAACAAATCCCACAGCAGAAGTGGACAAGGGTCAGACACAAAGAAGGACGCAGAGTTGGTCAGGTACCAATCAGTGTCCACATTAAAGCTTGCACCAAGCCAGGGGGGTGGTGTACATCCATAATAAGAAAACGGAAGACAGATTCAGATTCACCTCTTGGTGTGTTTGCTTTAAAATGATAATGGATGTGATAGACTCCGTTGTTGTACAGCACTAATTTGTAAAGCCCCATTGGTTTCAATCAAAGGGCAATAAAATGGTTTAGCAGGATGGGGTGGAACATTTGTATGAGATGAAGAAAAATCAACCTGCATTAAACGCAGAAAAATACACACACGTGGAAATTAGACTGAGGAGCATGTGATAAAATTGGGGTAAACACTATGATTCCTTTTGCCCTTGAATATTTATTTAGGGCTTTTAAGGTAGGAACTACCTCTATGTAAACACCCTGTATGTTTGTGAATAGAATTCCACATTGCTGAGGTGGAATGAACAACGTGGCCTTGTAACCAATGGGAAACCTGGTAGTTGTGAATTACAATCTGAATTCCATGCCTCCCACACTACTGCGCCCCAATATATTTAAATATTTTAAGGTGCTACCAAGTAGTGACCTGTCACTATTTGTTACTATCAATTTTCCTATCCTGAGAGAGATACGGTCCTGGAAAGAGCCTGACCCCAAGTCATTTAGGGCTACATCGGTTAAAAATAGGACTTTGAATGGTTTCAATTTAATAAGGTCTACCGCCACAGTTGGCTGAATGAGAGCATCCTGAAGATTTATATACCATACTTCAGTGTCACAATTAATCACCCCTATATAAGAGATGGACACAAAATGAACTGCAGTCCAAAAAAAACTGACGACGGGCTGGTTCGTGGTTCATTTCATGACTGAGTTGCCAGATGCAGGGGAGGGGGATCAGGAGACAGGGTTCTCGTGGTCTCGGGTGCTCCCAGAGGCATCTATCTGGTGGGGCCACTGTGAGATACGGGAAGCTGGACTAGAGGGGCCCTTGGCCTGATCCAGCAGGGCTCTTTTTATGTTCTTATAAGTTCAGGGATCTCAATTTGCTGAAGCAAAACAAAACACTGAATTTTTTCCCCTTTGGTGTTTCGTTTGCGTCAGCAGAAGGGGTTGCCTGCCCACCCCCTTCCCACTGCCCCCCATCACCTCCAGCTACCTTCTCCTGCTGCCTGTCCTGCCACCTCCATGGCTGCAGGTGCCATCTTCAGAGGCAGTGGGCCCAGCTTCCCTGCCAGGAGCCGGACGCGGAGGTGGCAAGAGTGGGTAGCCACCCCCTAGGCCCAAACTGGGAAAAACAAACTGCGAACCAGTTCATTTTTTTGAGGGGTTTGTGGTGGTTCGTGATTAGTCCCGAGCCGCGAACCATCACGAACCGCCAGTTTTTCGGTTCATGCCCATCTCTAATTGCTATATGTTGTCTCCAGGCTCAAAGGGTCCATTCCTCTAAATATAATCAGGTCAAAGAAACAGGATATTTCTCATGTACGTATCACATGAAATCTGTTGGGCTGTTGTCAAGAACAGAACCCTGAATTAGATACGTAGATAGACGGTATTTGCTGAAGCTGCTGAGCTCTTCTGATGCTGCTTCTTCTTTTTCTTTTTAAAGAACTCTTTCCTTCAAGAAGGAACTTTTTAAAGGAAATTCAGTAATCCACTCTGTGTGTATTTGTGTATGTGTGTGTGCGCGCGCGCCCTTTTACTTAGAAACCTGGACCTTCTGAAGTCCCTTTCCTTGCTCTGGGAACTCTAATGTCTCACTGATCCTTGGGGAAATTAGGAAGCATCTAGACAAGAGAGTGCATTGAAACCATCATTTAAATGCTCCCCCTATTATTCTTTTTTTTCCCTTAAAGTAAGTTGGTCTATTTTTTAAAAAAAGAAATAGTAATAATAATTATGGATATATTGACCTTTTCGTTCTCAGAGGATGGCCACTCAAGTGAAGTCGATCTTAACCAGCTCCCTGAAGGTTTCTCTCTGCTCTACCGTCAGCATATTTTGTGTGCATGGTGATGTGGGAAGGCTTTGGAACTTTCTAATTTTATCCAAAGGTTGCTGGCTCCTATCCAAGGACTTGAATCTATCCAACAAATGAACAATTTCATACATTCCTATCTTATAAATATAAGTAGAACAGAGATAGACTATAAGAGCCAGAGATGGATTTATTTGGTTTTCCCTCATTATGTCTTTTTCTATTATTTCCCATTCGTGACATAGACATCATCAACTGGCTGTGTAGGGAAAGATTCTTTCCAAGTTCTGCCTTAAGATCCCTGATCTCTCCCTGTGGAAAAGTATCCAAATAGTAATCAGAGCCAGCCTTGACTAGTTTCCAAAATCGGCTAATTTCAGATACGCTGAGGTTGGTGATGTGGTATCTAGGCACATCTCATGGTGCTTCCTGGAAGTGGCAGTCATGCTGCCTTTTATATTCTACAGAGGGTGCATCCTAAAGAACTGCCATTCCCAGGAGGCACCACAGCAGCTTCTTTCCTAATACGTTAACAACAGGAAGCTAGGCCATGCAGCTTTGGAGCGAGGCCCTTCTCCTGGTGAGCAAAATGGGTCTGTGGGCTGGAACTCCCGAAATTCTGCCTAGGGAATTCTTGGAGAATTCTGGGAGTTGGACTTTAAAAAAAAAATGGCACCTCTATAAAGGTATTTTCATTTTACAATGAATTCCATTTGTTCAAGAAACCTGGAAATGTACTGTGTTCTCATGTGGCCTCGATTTCATTATGAATGGAATGGGGCTCACCTTTATGAAATGGAGATGTCTTTCATTCCATTTCCATCTGCATCTCTTTGCTTCTCTAAAAATCAAATCTTGGGATTGCCACATTCAGTTTATATATAATGGGCATCTGCAAAGGAAGTCTAACAGATGTATTTGATCTCAAAAGAGGGAACTGGTAAAAAAGAAGTTAAAAAGGAAAGCCAAGAATGTCAAATTCCTCCAGGATACTTGGGGTTTATTCAAAATCACCGTAACAGACACTCAGCTCCAGGGATTTGGAAAGTAGCAAGAACAAGAGGGCTCCAGCACAGTTAACAAGTAGAGTCAAAGGAACTATTTAAAGTGAGAAAACGTTGTCCTTTGTCTGAATGGAAGAGCTACATAGGAACTTGTGTCATCAGAGGAAAGTTATTGTGTTTTTCTCATCTTGCCAGTGACGAAAAGGACTACATACCAGCTTCAGAAGAGAAGTTGGAAATGCTTAATAATTTTTTTAAAAAAAATCACAGTTGATGATGACATTATCAGCCTTACACAGCATAAGTTACAGAATAGGATTTCAGCCATTGTGTCACTACGCTATGATAGCTGCCACCTTGTTTCATGGACTTCTAAAAATCAGAAGCAGTCAATGGACTGCTTGCATCTTTGCAATCAATCGGTCAGTCGTTCTGCACTTGCTGCTTGTGTGTGCTTTGCTGCACAAAGAGAAAATACATGATTTTTCCACAGAGATGTTTTCCACAAATTTTGGAAATGGTGACCCCCCCTCCCCCCCTCAAAAGTGCTTTTTCTCTGTTTCCAACACGGGAGGCAAGAAATCTCAGGGGGGGGGGTGTGAGCTGTCGTTAACATTTCTTCACATCGTTACCTTCGTGCTTAACTCATTGCTGGACTTCCACTTGCACAAGAACTGAATCGAGAAAGAGGGTTATAATCTCCTTCCTCTTTGCACCTCTCCCACCAGAGCATCCCAAAAATTCACTGTTGAGGACAGCAGAGCTGGTTTTTTCAGGCTTTGTTGGGCAGGGAAGAAGGGGAAAAAGTCCTGATTCTGTTGTTATCATCATGGTAGATTTAGGCCTTAGTGACATTTCTGAAACGGGTTCTCTGAGTTCCAGTTGCCAGTTTTTACACTGGTTTATTTTAACATAATGTTGCGAAAAGTTACTGTTATGTTTCAGTGGCATTGTTTCAGTAATCTATATTTACTGATTTCACCAATACTAGAAAAAAGACTGATCACCCTGAGTGAAGTGGAGCATTTCACTGGAGACAAAGGAAGTCGGACCGAGGGGGGGAGGGATCTTCTAAACAACACAATAGCTGCCCTTTGTGTATTACAATAAAATGACTATTTACTCCAAGATAAAAAGATTGCTTTAAACTGAGTAGTTTATGCTACAATTTTCTTCATTCTCCCCATATTTTTATTCCTTGAGAACATACGGTTCTATATTATTGAAAATGCATTGAGGAAATTACAGTTAAGCGTAAATTCCCTACTTAGGGTATTGTTCAATTGCCATTATCAACTTCGGAGTGCGCTGTTCCGTGACTCATTTTGGCACACACCTCAAGTGATTTCCCTTCTTCCCCAACCCCTCACCCTGACCTGGTGTTGAAAAGGATTTCAAACAATTCTAAACGGAACCCACAGGATACAGTCTTTATTTCAGTTTCTTTGTGAACAGTTACGCAAACATACCAGCTGTAGGTCTTGGATCAATATTCCAGTATCTGGTGAACTAAAAAGAGCTGGTATAGCTCAGTGAGTTGGAAGGGCTGGTTGGGGAGCCAGGGGTTGTGAGTTTGAGATCCTACTGTTTTCTCCTAGAAAATAGGTGGCTCAGAGCACCTGAAGAATAAGTTTATGTGGTCTGTCACCTGTGTGGCCTTGGGCAAACAGCCCAGTTCCAGAGTGCCACCAGAAGGAGGGACTGGCAAACCATTAAGGAGATGATGCCTAGAGATAACCCTGAGATGGTTGCCATGAGTCAGAACCAACTTGAGGGTCCGTAATTAAAGTGACATTAAAAAGAAAGGAAAACCCCCAATATCCATCATCACATCTGTGTAGGCCTGCTTGTTTCCTTTTCAGGGCCACAGAAAATGGTCACTGGCCCTTTAAAGTGGATTATGGTTTTGTCATATGAAGACTAAAAAGCTCTGTCAGTCATGACTAGAGGTGGGCAAATCTGTTAGCTTCCCTTTCTTCCAACAACAACAACAAAAAAACTTTCCATCCCCTTTGGTGCTTCCATCTGAAGAAATGTATCATTCAAATTCTGGTAAAGTTTTCAAAAAATGCCAAAATGAATTTCTCCCTCATTTGCACTAGCTAGTAAAAGCAGATGGTCAAATAATAATAATAATAATAATATAGTAATAATATAATAATAATCTTAGAAATGCAGAGCTAGAAGGGATCCTATGGATCATCAAGTCCAACCCCTGTTAAGGAGTCACCGTGGGAAGTTGAACTCCCAATCTCTGGCTTCACAGCCAGAGATTTAAACCATTGAGCTTTATCTTACAAATCACAACCAATTCACTTCAAACTGATTTGCAACCCACCCGGCTTGGTTTCTGATGGAATCTTTTAAGGTATTTTCACAGGTTTGTGTTCATCCAAACAGTGATTAAACAAGAATATAGGAAAAATGAAGGGCTTGGACCTTGGACAGCGGGTGAGATTCAGTGCAACCAACTGCTGCTCAACCTCCAGTGTGCATGCTGTCATGCCTTACCAAAAATGGAAGAGTCTCCTTTAAGAGAAAAGGATCAGGAGGATCTAGACCACCTAGAGGAGAAAGAACAAGAATATTCAGCTGGAGGAGGATGAAGGCAGGACAGATAATAGCGCCCCCTGCCCCAGAAAGTGGCACTGGATAAAAGAGATTAGAGCAAAAACACTGAGCCAGCAGGCACTTCCTGCGAGGATTTCCAACACCTGTGGGTGGAGTCAATGCAGCTGATGTGAGGAGACACAGATCTAAAGGCCTTTTGCAGATACTTTGCTGGAAATTATAGGCTTCATTCATGTTGCTACCAGTTCTCAACATCTCTTGCTACTGGATTCAACTGAACTTGAAAAGCGCTCTGTTGGCACTACACCTGGTGAAACATAACACATGCAAAGCTCCCAATAGTTTCCTTCCTTCCTTCCTTCCTTCCTTCCTTCCTTCCTTCCTTCCTTCCTTCCTTCCTTCCTTCCTTCCTTCCTTCCTTCCTTCCTTCCTTCCTTCCTTCCTTCCTTCCTTCCTTCCTTCCTTCCTTCCTTCCTTCCTTCCAGGAACCCTGCAATATAGAAAACTTAGATAGTATTCCTAATGTGGCTGTGACTTACTGCACTCATATTTCACAGGATGGCAAATATTTTACAGGCAAATATTTTACAGACAGATGGGGACACAATTTGATGGAGATCTGTAGCTACCTAAAAGAAAATAACAACTAACAAAACAAAACAAAAATCCACACTCATCCTGCTTCCTGAAAATTCAGACAAAGCAAATAGCAATATCTGTCAATTCAATAGGATATGCTTTACTCACAAAATAACTTATGTTCATTCAGCTTTAGATTTCCTGGTTCTGTCACAGTATCACTTTTGTTTTCTGAGTGATAGTTATTTTTAAAATCAGGATTTTAAACATCTGAAGTGCCAAAGCAATACTCAGAAACAAATATGGCAGCCCCCCCACATCAGCTGGAGGTCATCGGGTATTGATAAAGAGGCAGAACAGCTGTTGTCTAATGCCTCCATTAAATCTGCCCAGGGAGGCCTTAAGGCAGGTGTAGTGGTTGGGAGGGGGGGCTTATTTTTTTAATTGGAAATCCCAGAATCTGTCAGCCAGCATGAACACTACTCTGAGCTTGTGAAAGTTACTTTTTTCTGGACTGTACGTGTTATGTTCTTTCAAGTTCCATTTGACTTATAATGACCCTAATAGGGTTTTGAATGTGAGGAAAACATTTTAAAAAGTGGTTTTGCCAGTTCAGGATCCCCTACCAGTTTCCATGGTGAGCAGGGATTCTAATTCAGATCTCTGTCACTCTGTTCACTACACCTCACTGGGTACCCATGTTGTCTAGGAGGACTCTGGGAAATGAGGTCCCCAACGCCAGTTTTGCCAAGCTCCATTAGCAGGGCACCATTTCTTCTATATGGTGATAAACCAGATTAGCGCTATTCACTCTGAATGAAGTTTGGCAACCCCTAAATATTCCACTCCAGCACTACAGGTTAGTCACTTATTCTCTGCCTCAGCACTTGAAGTAGTGTGGTAAATGGGATCGCATAAAACTCAGCAGCCAAGCAAAATATTCCATTCTCCTCCTGTTCCATTAAAAAAAGAAGAGAACAGAACAGAATGGAAAGAAAAACCTTTGTGGCCAGACTTCTCCTGACTCTGAATGCTAGAATGAAAATCTAAGTGTAACCATTTGTCTGTGACTATGAGTTGGGGTGTAGGGACAATCAATCTTCAAGGATAACTTGTACTAGCCCCTTGTGGAAATGTTAACTATTTTTTAATGATGTGATCTGATATTATAACAATACAGCAGGGTTCGGGGTTTGTTGTTTAAATATCTTCGACAGCATGTCATAACAAATTAGTTTCTCAGGGTTGCCAATTTGGCAGACAAACCTGATTATTTCCTGCAATCACGCGGCATATGTGCACAAGATTATAATTAATGACCAGGGATGCTGAGCTCACTTATAAATGATCCTTCAGCATTTGTGGGACTGTTCGAGTTATTGGCATTTGCGCCGTATGCTGCATAGGGGAAAGGGAATTGACTACTGATAAGATCTATCAGTGTCATGGAATCAGATGGTCCCCTGATCTCCCTTCTTCACTGAAGGATTCCTTGGGAGTTGATGACAGAACTACAGTTGGGGCGGCTACTGACTTGTTTATGCCACTCTTGTTGATGTATTTTGGTTTCCAAGGGCAGGAGGTGTTGCACGGTAAGCAGCTCTACTTCTATAATCTGGCTGTCTATGGCTCCGTTCAAGCATGGCTCACCCAGTCGGAGTCAACACATGGTGGGGGGATACCAGGTTCCACCCCTCTGCGTGAGCTTTTCCCCAAAATTGAAAGTAAATTGTTCTTGTTCCTCTGGAGGATCTCCATGTGAGGAATTATGTTGGAATGTAGGAGTTCTTAAGTAGAGCACCTGCACATGAAAAAGAATGTGTTCTCTTCAAACACAGAATCGTAGAACCTGCACAGCTGATATGGATTCCAAGAATTGAGTTCCAACTTTCTGCTGGAAATTCACAGGTAAAATGTCACTGCCATCCTCTGTTTATACAAAAAATTGCCAATGAAATGTAATCTACCACCTTCTGAATATTCCAAACTTTCGGTCCTCAGATGTCCACCTTTGAACGGCAGAACTGGAAGGGACCCTCTGGATCATCGAGTCCAGCCTGTGTCAAGGAAGCCCAGTGAGGAACCGAACTCCCAATCTCTGGCTCTGCAGCCAGAGATCTAAGCCACCGTTCTTGGACTAAAACTCTGAGAAGCCTTCACCACTAGCTGTGCTGGCCAGGATTTCTGGGAGTTGTAGTCCAAGAACATCTGGACCCCAGGTTGGGAGCCACAGCACTTTAACCTATAAAAGAGTTATAAAAGGGATATAGGAGCCCTGTTGCAGTCTCATGAAGACATGTGGTAAACCAGCATCCATCTTCATTTTTTGCCTATTCCTCCAGCTTAATCTCAATTAAAAAGAACCTCAGACTTTTCTCCCACCGTCTGAAATAAGGTAGAGGAACTGGCTTTCTGCATGGCATTATCTCCCTATTCAAATTGAGCTAACATAAAGGTGGCAGGCATAAAATATTCACTATGTCCAATAAATATTTGTTTGTGATCTTTAGCCATGGCACCATTAACTTTGAGTTGACTCTTAGCTTAAGCCTTAACCTTCCCAAATTAAGTACACTTGCCTTGCATATCTTTTCAAAAGTAGATGCTTGATTTGCATATAGAACCATGCCCTGTCTTTTGCCCTCTTACCAGTGTGTCTTTGACATGATCTTCATGCAGTGTTCCACATCAATCACATTCCTAATTTGATTTCCCTCTGCAGGAAAGGTGAAGCTTGAATCCATGAACCTGGGACTCAAGGGGTGTGTGGGTCTCTGATGATCCACCAGATCTTGTTTGACTCCGACAATCATGAACAACGGTACCTGAAATCTGAGAATATCTGGAGGATCACATATGCTTTTCTTTCACCTTAGAAATTCTGAGCCTCTTGCTCCCATCAGATATTAAAGTGACTACTGGCCAGATAGTAAAGTGGCTACCAAAAGTGTGATGTCGATACAAAAAAAGACAAATGCTATTTTAGGATGCATTAACAGAAGTATAATCTCTAAATCCCATGAGGTACTAGCTCCACTCTATTCAGCACTGGTTAGGCCTCATCTTGAGTATTGTGTCCAGTTCTGGACACCAGGCTTTAAGAAGAATGCCAACAAACTGGAACAAGTTCATGGGAGGGCAAACCAGGACGCCAAGGGGACTGAAAACCAAGTCCTATGAGAAAAGACTGAAAGAACTGGGCATGTTTAGCCTTGAGAAAAGAACACTGAGGGGAGATGTGATAGCACTTTCCAAATACCTGAAAAGCTGTCATACAGAGGAGGGGCAGGATCTGTTCTCGATCATCCCAGAGTGCAGGACACGCAACAATGGGCTCAAGTTACAGGAAGTCAGATTTTGGTTGAATATCAGGAAAAATGTCCTAACTGTTAGAGCCGTACAACAGTGGAATTAATTACCTTGAGAGGTGGTGAGCGCTCCAACACCAGTGGCATTCAAGAGAAATTTAGACAACCACCTTTGATTTCCTTTGATTTGTAATCCTGCACTACGCTGGAGGATTAGACTCACTGGCCTTATAGGACCTTCCCACTTCATTATTCTAGGATTTTATGGTTAGTTACATTGATGTAAGTGCAATGGTGTAAATCGTAATGGTGCGTGAGCACCACCATTTTCTCCCAAGGCTGCGGTGGCAGGGATGCCCCCCTCAGTCATGGCCTCCATAAACTCCAAACTCCCAGTTATTGGAACTTGACTTTATTTACGTTGAGGAACGGGGCACAAGAAAAGGGAGAGTACCAGCTATACCCCATCCCACCAGTTCACTGGAGGGGCTTAGTTAAGGCCACTAGCCCCCCTCAAGCCCTGTCTCTGCCCAGCTTAATGTTCCCTTCACTGTGGTCAGGACACTCACAGTCTGTTGGGGCTGCCAGGGCTCCAGGAGAGCCCCAAACCACCCCACGCCCTTCAATAAGGGTTTGTAATACTGGCCAGTCGATAATGTCTGAGGTCCCCCCCCCCGCCCCTTCTGTTGCTGCTTCAGGCACTTCTTTTGCAGTTTGGGCCTCCAGTGCATTTATTGAGCAGGGCTGGGGCCAAGTACCCCACCATTCACTGAGATCTCTATGGAGCAGCAGGAGATGGCAGGGACCCTTTTTCTTTGCTTTGCTTTGCTTTGCTTCACTTTTTCTTTAGCCTCACAGATCTCCACCAAGGCCCCTGTCCAGGGACTCTGCCACAGACTGTAGTCCACCTCTCTGGCAGCGCTCCACCTCTGCTTGCGTCCAACTATTCCTCCTTCCTCCTGACCATGTCTGGCAAGCTGTAGCCCTCTCCTTTCTCCTCTCACTCCTTTATCCCCATCAAGCAGGAGTGCCCCCTCACGTGGTGAATTAAGGGGCAGAAGTTTCTTTGAAACCGTTTTCTGCTAAGGAACCTGTTTTAATTGGCCCAGGAAAGGAGGGGGGGAATATAGATACAGCGGTGGCTGTACATTTTCCTCCATATGGCTGATAGCATCTGGGGAGGTTACAATTGGGATGGGAGAAATCCCTTTCCCCAGCCTGCCTGCCTGCCTGCCTGCCTGCCTGCCTGCCTTCCTTCCTTCCTTCCTTCCTTCCTTCCTTCCTTCCTTCCTTCCTTCCTTCCTTCCTTCCTTCCTTCCTTCCAAATGTTTTTACCCCCATCTTTCTCCTTGAAAAGGACCCAAGGCAGCTTACACCATTGAGAGGCAATATTTAAAGCTGGAAACAATGAGTATACAACGGTGGTTTACATAATTCAGAGACAATATTTAAAGCTAAGAACAACAAGTAAAAAGATGTGGCTTATATCATTAAAAGACATTATTAAAACTGAAGCAATGTATACAAATATTAAAAGGAGCAAACAAGTACTACTTTGAGAGATGATAAGGACAAGTAGTACTAAAAACACAGTCAGAGCAGTCATGCAATAACAATCCATCTGAAATTCACCTTCAGGTAGCCAGTCACTGAGAGAAAGCTTGCCTGAAGAGAAAGGTCTTTGCCTTCTTGTGGAAGGACAGCAAAGACGGGGCCAGCCTGGCCTCTAGTGGGAGGGAGTTCCAAAGTCTGGGAGCAGCCACAGAGAAGGCCCTCTCCTGTATCCCCATGAAATGTACCTGTGAGGGTAGCAGGATTGAGAGGAAGGCCTCTCCTGATGATCTTAACACCCAAACCGGTTCATACTGGGTCTATATTTAGTTGAAACCAGGAAAATATGGACCCCCAAATAAAGCAGGATGGAAATAACCATAGCAACAAAATGTATTGCAACGGACTTTGGACGTTTTCCTGTATAAATAGTCCATCAACAAGGAAACCTAGCCTAAAAGCAAGCTGCTGTTTAGGTTCATCAGCAAAATAGTCAACAGGAAGTTTATCACAGTGAATTATTTTTTTAAGGGTGATAATATGTGGGGCCACATAGCTAAGAGAAATAGAAAGGCAGAAATCTCTGGGATGAAGTGAAATCAAACCTGAGAAGATATGAAATTTGGTGCTGGTGGAAAAAAAAATCTAGATCAGTGGTTCTCAACCTTGAGACCCCAGGTTTTCTTGGACTACAACTCCCAAAAATCCAGGCCAGCACAGCTAGCTTTGGGTGGTTTTCGTCCAAGAACATCTGGGGACCTAGAGGTGCAAACCACTGCCCTAGATATCTGCTTTCGGTTTTGATTTCTTTGATTTTGGCTTCCTTGCCCAAAACAAGACACAACAAAGTTTGCTGCTCAGTGGCTATTTCTCATGCTGTTGGCAGTCACAATTGATGGGCCCAATAATTTCTCACAAGCCACTTGAAAAATGTGTCTTTAGCCAAAGATTACCTCCTTTAGGAGTACAAAACTCTAAATTTTCTTCCCCAACTCTATTAGTTGGTACCACTAGACTCACCAAGGTTGTAAATCTGTCCATTTCCTAGTCTGCAAAAGAATAATCCCTGAAATCTCATCGTTATAAATGGAATTGCTAATTTTCAATAAATCTGCCCTAATGGGTAATGGTGTCAAGAGCCCCAGTTCCAATCATTTTTGCAATAATAAATGAGACCGTGGATCACTTCAATTTGGCCATAAAATTTACTGTTTGGGACACCCATTTTAACCCCCAAAGTACTTAACCAATTCCCTTTCCTTTATACTCATACCATTTTAAGACCAGGCTTGGGGGAGGGCCATTTCACGATTATTTACAGTCTACACTTAGGGAGACAAAGTATTCTTCATCTTTAATGTGTGTTGGATAGCTCTATGAGGAGCCAGAGGTTGGGAGTTCGATTCCCCACTGTGCCTCCTGTGAGTACAGCCGGTCTGTGTGGCCTTGGCCAAGCTGCACATTCCCATGAAAGGGATCGCCATAAGTTGGAATTGGTCGCCATAAGTTGGAATTGGAAAGGGTCGCCATAAGTTGGAATTGACTTGACACTACACAATTATTATCATTTAATGTCTTAATTTCATCCCATGAATCATTATTGTTTAAAAGCTGCCTGAAAAGGTGGGTCTTCAGCTGTTAGTGGAAGGATAAAAGGGAGGTGGGCCAGCCGGATCTCCCGAGGGAGAGCATCCCATAACATGGGAGCAGCCACAGAAAAGGCTCTCTCTTGTGTCCCCATCAACCTTGCCTGTGCTGGCAATGGGACCGAGAGAAGGGCCTCCTCTAATGATCTTAAGTGCTGGGAAGGGACCTCTAGAGGGTGCTGGGGGCAAGGAACTGGGCCTCAGATTCACCACAGTTGTCCGTCCTTGACTTTAGATGTCCAAAGAGCTGCACAGGACAGAGATGCAACACAGTTCCTATTCTGTGAGAAGGCAACAGGAGGTGCAACTGGTTAGCTCAAGAGGCGAACGAATAAGTAGAGAGGATCATAGATTTGTAACCAACTCAATGATTCTGTGAAATAAAGAGAAGAAAATGCTGGTGGGATTCAGAGAAATCCTCTCAGATTGAAACAGAGGTTTCCACATTCTTAGAAAGCCCAAGTGTATCTTAATCCATTTTAGTCTGAATGTAAGAACTGACTTCTAGAATACCAGAATTACATAAACTGAAGCAGAAGATGTGGTCCACTCTCAACCGATAAAGGATGGCCGGTCTATGTTTCTTTTTTCCCTTTCCCAGTGGAGAGCAAAAACATTCTGAAGCATCCATCTATATTTACCAGACCAGATGTGCTTGATATATCAATGCATTTCACACAATGAGGTCAGGAGGGTGAGCGAAAATTAAAACTGGAATCCCTTTGTAGTCAAAAGAATACAAAAAATATCCCCGTGTTGTTTTAAGGCTGAATTTTAATGAGCAGACTGAAACCATGCAAGTTCATCCTCGTCCAACTGTGAAAAGCTTCAGTGTTATCTTCTCTTCCTTCTGATCTCTGCTTGAGAAAAGACATCACGGTTGCGCCAGTAATTAAGACACATTTAGATGAGGCATAATTGTATTCTATAAAGTAAAATGAAATCATTATGGCTAGGGAAAACATAGTGGGCATGATCCTTGAGCTCATAGGGTGGAGAGCTCAAATGTTCTCTACGAATTCATTTCCATAGGAACAGAACTGTAGAATGGGATAATCTCTCCTATCTAGGCTTGGCAGCAATATACGGGATCTACCTGCAGTTGTTTCATAAGACTTCATGCTTCACCACAAACCAAAGGGTCAGATATGTGAGCCTTGGCTGCTTCCTCACCATACAGGTTTGTGATGAACCTGTGAAGATGGGCATCTAAAAAATAGAGGCTGCTGGTTCCATGGGAGTGTTGGGTCTGCTCTGGGCTTTTGTTCAAACTTCTCAGATTCCATCCAAGGAGCTGTTCTGTGCCTTCAAGTCTCTTCAGACGTATGGCAACCCTATGAATGAATCAACTTCAAAAATATTGCGATCATGGGTAGCTCTGCTCAAGTCTTGCAAACTAATGGCCATGGCTTCCTTTACTGACTCAATCCATCTCATTTTTGCTCTTTATCTTATCCTACTGCCTTCAACTTCCCCTGGTTTGTTTGTTTTTTGTCTTTAACACGATTCTTGTCTTCTCAAGAGGGAAGACTTAATTAGCTTAAAGGTCTGTTAAGCCACAGACTCATTCATACTACCAACACAACAACGACCATCCTGGGTTTTATATTTTCTTGTGTGGCAAAGTGTTACGGTAAAGTTTAAGAAGCAGAGGGGGGTTATCTTCAGTTAACTGTCCAAGAGCTGCTATGTTCCAAAGAAGCTGATTTGCTTTCTGTGGAAGCTGAAGAAATTACTTCATAATATCTGATTTAACTGGCAATCTGTTCTTTTTTTAAAAAAAATGCAAAAAGTTGAGAATTCAGCATATCCTGTCTTTCTACAACTACCCAGTAGTTTTTCTACCAGTAGAGTTTGCCATCTTGTTAGAATAGAGAAGCTTTTCCTCATCACCTCAACACTGTGGAAATTTACCGCAGTAACTTTCCACTAATGTTAATAATGGGGTTTTCCCCTCCCTCACGGATAAGACACCCTCATCACCTGCTCTTCTGGGAACGGCTCTTTCTTCCCTTCTCTTAATCTTCCTCTCTCTGCCTCCCCTGCTTGGATCGCCTTCCTCTAAATCAACTTGTCATTCCTGAAGCTGACTCTGGGAAGGAGTGCTCAGACCCTTTCTTCAGAGACCTGAAGTATAACCCAGAAGGTCTCTGGGGTCAACCTCATCCCTTCTCCAAAGGGCTCATTGCATGATTTGATAGTCACCACAGTCATTATCAGCCAGCCAAGCAAAGGCCTCTGGGGTTTTCCATTGAGCAAGGGTCGGAACTGGGCTGCCCATGGGCTCTAGTCCCCAATTATAAGTGCCCCACACTTTACAAAAAAGGACTGCAATAACATATCAACATCATTCCCTTCTCCTTGTAATGAGGAAGCAATTTCTCCTTATTATACCTGACTAAATATGCATGGACTGACCCAGGAGGACCCTGACTCACCCCTCTCCTTTCCCTCTGGAAATCATATTCTAGCCTCATCTTTTCCATTTCCATTTTCTCTTCCTCCTCGCATCCTTTCTGTCATCTTTCTTGATCCCATCTATGTCCCATCTTTATGTTCCTACCCTGAGACTTCTCTGCCAATCGCTTTTTCTTCCATTAGAGTCTCTTTACATTAAGTAAACTTCCTCTGCCGCCTCTTCCCTGGATGCTGGGTGAGAGGAAACACTGGGTTTGCTGGACATTTAATAGATTTCCTGGGGAGCTGTAGCCAAATATTTCCTGGTTAGATCAAATTAGAGTTTGCAAAAACTCCTGATTGGGCTATGCATGCTGTTAGCTCTGCTGGCCAAAGGAATATTCTGGGAACTGGAGTAAAAAAAAAAACAGAAATCTCTCCAAGTCTGGATCAAATTGATATGTGAATTCAGCATTGATCCACTATACTTTTTCGGATCACAACTGCCATGGTTCTGTTGCAGAATTTTGAATGTTTGGTTAAATTCCTTTAGAAGTATAGAGGAGAATTGCTTCATGTGCAACGGCACTGAGCCTGACGCCTTTGCGCATGTGCTGGCCTTAGGCTGATAGGCTTCAGGCCGGCTTTGGGAAGGGAGGCCAGGCCTGCTGCCTCCAGGGATGATGGTGACAGTGATGGTAAAGGAGGAAGTGGCAGCAGAACCAGGTAGGGAGGCGATGTGGGCAATGGGAAGGAGGCAGATGGGCATCCCCTTTTGCCAAACAAAATGAGGTGCTGACGGAGGAAAAGTTCAGTACTTCATTTTGCTTCAGCAAAATTGATTCACAAAATGAACCACAAACCACTTTGATTCATCGCTTTTTCTTGTTCATGATTCAGTTTATACTTATCTCTCTTAAGGGTGTATTATGAGCATGGATTGGAGTGTTGTTGTTCTTCCTTTCATTTAGGCAGCTGCAGATCTCAATCCAATCAATTGAGCACCTATGTCTATGTGACGTTTATGCCATCATGGGGGATTTGGGTGGAGTCAGTCACAGCAGGATTAAGAATAAAACCAAAATTACTTAAATTGCATGGCTCCCAGCGGGGGCCAGGAAGCCAGAGAGAGAGAAGCCAGGAAGGACAGAAGGCAACTGGTGGGAGTATTGCCTGCACACTGAAGCAATAGTTGATAGTACTGAATTTCACCGCATTTCAGATCACATCCTTTTATTTCCCGCCCGCCCCCCATCATGCCTTTTTCACTATTCAGACAAATGCAACTATTTACAAATAGTTTAAAATATTCAGAAACAAATGGAATCAGACGGGCTACAAATTGAGTTGAAGAGAATTGCTCTCAATTTGTGAAACAAACAATTCGTACTAAATCACAGCTTGCGGTGTTCAGACACCCCAGTAATAAGCACAATGTTATTCTTTAAGCCAGGTAGCAATAATGGCCACAAATTACTTTTCACTTTGTGTAATTTACTTTCTAATGGGTAAATTGCTTTTTAAAAGCAAGTCTCTATGTTTCGGGCTTGGTTGGCCCTCTTTTTCATGTAGTAAGGTTTTTCATATGTTCTTCAACGAGTATTATGTCCAGAATGTAGGTGAGCTTAATGAAAGCAGAAAGACACATTCTTTCTGTCACCAGCCCAGTAAATCCCACTCATTCAGCAAATTTTCCCAGTGTCAACTGATTGGGGAGACATCATTATGAACGACAGCATGAAAAGGCCACAAATGAATTAATGAATTGATAACACCCACCTCCCTCACTTCCTCCTCATCAGTAGCCATTTGGCAAACGTGACCACAGAACAACGCCAAGGACAGAACGGAGGTAGCCAAATTATTTCCAAGCCGAGGTGTCTCTCGATTCTAATAGGCTAATAAACGGACCCTCGGCAACCCGGCTAAGTACAGTCAGATGTAATTGCCATGATTCTCGCATTAAGCCATAAGGAAGTGGCACAGCCAATTAGATTAAATTCTACCCTGTCTCTCTGGGATTTGTGGTCGACGTTTAAGCAGAGAGACATGTCACTTCCATAGACCAATTTGCTTGTACCTGTCGGCATAGATTTATTGTGATCTGTCTTTAGGCTCCCCCCGCTTGCACTCCGCACATGTTTGCAGAAACCAGCCAGTTTCAAACGCAAGAGGCAGAAGGGGAGATGCGGAAAACATTCTTTTTAATTAGCTGGGTGCAGATTTGGGGATCATGCTTGAATTACTTTTAGGCTACTAATGGAGTGTGGAAAACAAATATTGTTGCTATCAGCTGGCTTATTTCCCCTCTCCTAGGATGCCAAGCGAAGGCGGACCGTGTGCTAGAGTTCAGGATGAGCGGATTTCTCCAGTTAAGTCTCTTTATGGTTTCATGGTTGCAGTCTACCCAGCCCTACGCCCTTCCGACACATTTCTAGCTTAACTAAAATGGATTATACACCATTTGTGGAAATCTCGCCAGGGGTTTCAGTTTGTTTGCGACATTCTCCCACTTGTGTGGCCAAAATCCACCCCACGTCTCCGCAAGGCAAAAAGTGTGGTCTCCATTTCATGAGTGCATGTTATATAAGAACATAAGGCACTGCATTATAGGGAATCAGACCCTGAGTCCATCTAGCTTAGTATTGTCAGCACAGAACGGCAGCAGCAGGCCTGGGTTTTAGGGAGGATATTTTCCCCTTGAACTATTAGGTACCTCAGCACATGGCAGAATGCCTGCTTCCAACATGGACTGCCCATGCAACCTGCACTTCCCAGGCTGGACAGGTGAGGGCGTTAACCTATAGGGAAGCCGGGACGGAGAAAACAAGGAACAAGGCCTTCTCAGAGGTGGCTCCTCTGCATTATAATGAGCTACTAACCAACGTTTGCCTGCCCCCCTCTCTGGCGACCTTCAAGAAACTCCTCAAAACCTTTTTATTTCAGTAGGTTTTTTCAAAATTCAAATATCTGAATTTGTAATTGCTGCCTGTTTTTAAATGCAATATTAACTTAATTGTCACTTTGATTATGTTTGTGTTATATATTTTTTTTGTTATTGCCACTGCTGTAAATCGCCCAGAGTGACCATCTGTCAGATGGCCAGTATAGAAATCAAATAAATAGAATAAAATAATAAATAAGATGCCAAAGGTCACACCTGTGGCAGAGTTTTGAAGTTTTAAAAGTCTTTTAGCTATGTAGTAGACTTACAGAGATTCACAGAGCAGAATAGCTTCAAATTCCCCAGAAAATCCAACCCCTTTCTCCTTAACTGGCACTTACAGTCTCAGTAACTCACTCTGAGACATTAGCAGTAGAAAGAATAAAAAAAAACATTTCTTACAGTTATCAACAGATAACAGCAAACTAACAACTGACAGATTTCAATAGACAAAAGAGAAGGAACAAAGAATTCTCAGCAGAGATGCAGGGCTCTCTTTGAATTCAGAAAGAGGAAGGAACAAATGGTTAATGATGGATAGATTGAGAGTCATCATAGCCAAGAAAGGTTCCTTCCAGCCAAACAAACTACAGGCAGCATGCAAGATTGTATTCATTCATTCATCATTTATTGGAGTTGTACCCCACCACTCTGGGTGGCCAACATAAATGGACAAACAGAATTAAAACAATAAGCATTCAAAAACAAGAGCCCACCCTAAAAGCCTCCTCTCTAAAAGGCATCACTAAATCTCAAGATGGCAAAATTAAGACAACTAAATCAGGCATTAGGCAATTAAACAGCACCATAGGGCTGGCATGACATTACCTCATAGATAAAGCTAAGAAGGAGTAAGTTTTCCAAAGGTCTGGGTAAAAAAATCAGGTTTTAATTTGCTTCCTGGAGCTCAGGAGGGAGGGGGCCAGGCACCCCTCCACCGGAAGGGCAACTCCAAAGCAAGGCGGCCACTACTGAGAAAGACCGGTTTCTAGTTGACCACTTCTGGGTCCCCTTTTGAGGGGCCACCCACAACATCGAATGATTGGGGGGTGCAGGTGAGATGGGAGGTCAACCTGAGGGAGAGGCACTCTGCCAGGTTACAAGGTCTTAATAAAGGGCTTTGTAAGTTAACAGGAGCTTGTGAAACTTCCAGCAACACTGAGGTCTTTTCATGTGTGAAGCCCTTCCTCTGTGTAGGATGGCTAGAGAGACAAAGATTGTTTTTATACTGTGTTTACATAGTGAGAACATGCAGCCTCATCCACTGGTAAAACACTTCACAGAGTGAATCTTCAGGCCTCGGACACTCCTGCTGTTACAAGAGTAGATGCCTCCTGATCTTCTGGGTGCCCCATCGCTGGCAGTTTTCAAGAAAAGATTGGACAGACATCGGTCCGGGATATGAGGTCCAGGATGGTATGAGTTCTCCTGCCTTGGGCAGAGGGTTGGACTAGAAGACCTCCAAGGTCCCTTCCAACCCTACGACGATTCTATGAAGAAGATCATTTCAAGAGAGAGATGTTGTGTGGTTACAGCATTTCCCAGATGGAATTTCCTTCTGTTGGAGGGCACTCCGAGCTATCTATTCTAAGCAGGTTGCTATGCACCTCCTGAACAGCGTGCTGCCCCATAGGTGCTGAAGAATCCTGTCCCACTGCCTGTTCTAAAATATCATGCATGTACAGTAGAAACCCTGCATCTGTGGGATCGATATCCATGATTTCACTTATCCGTGGTCTAGAAGTATTAAAAATATTAAAAGAAAAACCCCAGAAACACATATTGTAATATGTGTAATTACCAGAACTGGCCACTAGAGGGAGCCACAGGTCATACTATGTATAGGGTTCATTATTATCCCTCTACATGTATAGGGTTCATTATTATCCACGATTTCCGGCATCAGGGGTACTAGGAACTGATCCTCCACAAATCTAAGGATCCTACTGTATGTAGAAAAAAAAAAGGGCAGTTCAGGTGGCAAAATGTCTTCCAGTGATCCTGCTTAATGTAGCCGTGAGTACTGTCACACCAACAGTACTGTTTGTGGCCTTTAATTAATGCATGCATATATTTACACGTACACTGGTAAAACACTACACAAAAATAATCTTGATCCACACATGGGAACTGTGTTCTATAAGGTAGCCGTTCCCAACCTCTGGGTCAGCAGCTGCTGTTAGACTTCAGCCTCCATTAAGCTGCAGCCAGCATGCCCCATTCAGGGCTGGCATCAATGGATGTTGGAGTTTCACATCACCTGAAGACCCATGGATTGGAAACCTCCAGCTCTAAGATACAATGGAGAGATACGGATATGAATAACCTTCAGAGAAGATGATTATGGGGATACTGATACTTGGTCACAGCCTTTAAAATAGTTGAAAGTCTCAGAGCTATCATACAAAAGATGGGGCAGATCCTTCAGAAAGCAGGACTCAGTTGCACAGAGTCAAATATTGACTAAACCTCTTAACACTGGAGAAATCTGTTCAACGATGGATGATACTCCTTCAAGAAGCAGTGAGTTTGCATTTGCTCAAAGTATTTAAAAGCAGAGGCTGGCTGGCCATCTGTGAGAAATACTGTAATGGCATCTAGGAATGCTAATTCTGCACTGTGCCTTCATCCCTTCTGGTTCTTCAATGATATGATTCAACACAAAAATTGCTTTCTCGCCATTTCTTTTTCTTTGCAGTGTTAGAGGGGATGATGTGTCAGTAAACTGAAATAATTGGAAGCTGCAGCAAACGATGGACAAGTTCAGCACCCTCTGTCACTGCAAACCATACTGGGTTGTTTTTGTTTGTTTTTTAAGATGAGAACAATTGGCATTTTTGATTCATGCTTCTGGAAAGTGAACATGGTATTTTAGGGTTTCATCATCTGGGTTGTGATTTCTCTTGGCAGAGTGTTGAAATTTTAGGGCTTAAAAAACAATAGCTATGCAACAGAAAAAGTTTGGGGACCTACAGAGTGGAATTATATTCAAGTCTCCCCACAGCAGACCGCCCCTTATGGTCAAGTTCTCCTCAACGGACACTTACTGTCTCAATAACTCACTCGGAAATACTGGTAAGAGAAAGAATAAAAGGGTTTCACCTTTTTTTACTCACAGTTCTAGATAAAAAATAAACAGCATTCTGTTGAAAATTAACGACTGGTTACATGAACAGAGCTTAACTTAGCTTCATGACTGACTCACTATATGGCTAACAGAATGACTACATACTGATTCTAACTATCTGTCTAAATAGAGCAGGAAAAGAACTCTTGAGTAGAGAGGTGGGGCTCTCTTCTGAGGCAGAAAGGGAACTATTGGTTGCTGCTGAATTGATTGGTTATCTCAGCCCAGAGAGGTATGTTCCAGCCAAAACCTCTTAAAGGTAGCATACGAAGGTTGTTAAATTCCAACAATTTCAGAGGTGAAGGATCTCCTCCTTGGCATGAGATGGAGCCCTTGATGGGCCCCGGTTTGTAATTCTGGGCTTCTTCAGATGGATATACCTTTGCCCCATGACATAATATCATTCTTTCATTGGTTTCCCAGCATTGTACGGTTCCCCACCCCACCCACCGAGAAGCCTATCGTAAGACTTAGTTACTGAGAGTTGAAGTTTTCAGTTAAAATACATGGACTGGTTTGACCCTACACTTTTGTGTACATGGTCCCTTCAATTCTTTCCAGACAAGAAGCTTGGGTGGAACAAGGCCAAACTAACCCTCAGTGTCTTCCAGTTGCAGCCTTCCCCCCGCTCCCCGGTGAGCAGCATTTCAGTATCTGTCTCTCAGAATGGACATTTATGGGATCCGTATCCCCTACTCAATATCCATAAAGTGGGATGCCCCAAACTGTATATAACATTCCAGACAATGTCTAACCAAAGCAGAATAGAGAGAATATCATTACGTCCCTTGACTAGGATCCTAAATGTCTGTTGGTACAGCCTAGAAGTATATTCGCCTTTTTTGCTGCTGCATCAGGTCCTGCTTGACACACCAAGATAGGCTTATCCTCAGCATTGGGAATGTCTCACTTAGAATTGTCTAGACTTCCTTCCTGTGGACAGCAGCTCCAATTGAACATGTAGCTCACATCTGATCATTCTGCTACCTGTCCCTCAGTCCTAGACATACAACAGCATGAACTGAGAGATCTCGTTTAGTTGGGGCTCAAATCCTGTTAATGTACTTGGTTCAGATCTGTTGGAGTTTTTGCAACCTTGTATGCTTGCCTTTAGTAGGTTTAGCTGGGGGGGGGGGAACCTCTCTGAGCTGGGATGGCTATTAATCTGTCCAGCAGTGACAGATTCCTGCCTCTGAATTCAAAGAGAGCCCTTCCTCTCTGCTTAGTGCCTTTTCTCTCTTTAGAATCTGTTGAAGTATGTTGCGGCAAGCAGTCATGTTTGTCAATTTGCTGTTCACCGTAAGTAAATAAATTTATTCTTTCTAAATTTTATTCTTTCTAATACTAATATCTCAGGGTGAATCATTGAGACCGTAAGTGCAAGTGAGTGAAAAAAGGAATGGAGTAAGCTGGGGAGCCTGAAGCTATTCTGCTCTGTTAATCCCTGCACTTTTTCTGCACAGCTAAAGGAATTTAACCTAAAATTCAGAACTCTGCACCAAGATCTGCGTGACAGATGGTTTTATCTCAATTGTCATCTTATGCTCTTGGGTGAGTGAGTGAGGAGGAGACACAGATTCCTATGTATTACAGCAAACTGTATGTAGATTGTCACATTTAGGCTGTGCTGTTTAAAAATTGCATCTTGTGACTGATATAGGTGTTTTGTTTCTCTGTAATCTCTTTTTTCATGTTTAAGCTGTTCTTACATCTTTGCTGTTCTTACAAGCAGAGGAAAAGATGGTGGCAGTGAAGGTGATGATGATAATTCTTAACAACTTTATCTCAGTTTAAAGACCCTCAATTCTTTCAAATGTACAGTTTACTTAGTTTAGTGATACACTTAATTTGCCAAGCTATGCATTTATGACCACACAAAGAAATACTCACAGTGATGCAGGGAGGAAGAAACCATCACTGAAATGTGATCTGCCAAAACAATACAATTAACACAGTTTTGAAATCCAAAACATTGCACAATATCAAAGCATCAGCTTAAAAAAACCATCACTCCTAATCAATGAGAGAAAAGTCATCCATACATTTTCCCCATGAGTCAGTCACTTATCTGAGTGAACAGCAGCAGACTTGCTGGTTTGCTTCCAGTGGTGTGAGGGGCCATGTCCAGTTAAGGTGGACAGGACCGCAAGTGGAACATTCACAGTGCTTCAGCTGAACAAGGTGACCAGCTCTGGGTTATGGCAATACAGAGTACAGGAATCAAAATGAAAACAGTGCTTCCACCTGCTGGGTGTGAGTCACAATGCAGGGAAATGAATGGCTGAGACAGCGAATTATTCCTTCTTCTTCTTCTTCTTCTTCTTCTTCTTCTTCTTCTTCTTCTTCTTCTTCTTGAGTTTTCAAATCCGAACACGTCTGAACTTCTGTTATGTGCTATTACCCACAGCCGAATTCATCCAATTCCCCTTGTTTCTTGAAGTCAACTTGCTAGCCTTACAGCCTTCAGCAGGCAGGGTTTGGTTGTTTTTAGCATCCATCAACAGCTATCTTAGAGCTGGGAAACTTTACTTCTATGGGCCCCAACTCCTGGGGATTTTGGAATTTCTAATCCAAAAAAACTAATGTTTGCAAGCCATGGTCTTTAATAAAAGCTGGCTGGACTTATTACACCAAAATATGGTAGAATAAAGCTTATAGTGGTGACTCCCTGTTGCCCCCAGTGCCTGCATGAAGAATTTCATTTTTCTTTGTCCATGTGTGACCTGTAAATATGTGATGTGTGTATTTGAAACATGAGTATGTCGAGCATTGTGCCTCATGAGAGAGACACTACACACACACATACACAGAAGCATAACCCTCTCTGAGGCAGTCACCCCTTGCCTGGGCTCAATTAGCTGCTGATGGGGTATGAAAAGATAGCTGTTATGTCTCGTCAAGCCGCTTCTAACCTGTGGTGACCCTATGAATTAGCAATCTTCAAAATGTCCTGTCCTCAGCAGGACAGGACAGCTCCTGCAGATTCAAGCCTGTGGCTCCCTTTAGGGAGTCAGTGCATCTCGTATTTGGTTTTCCTCTTTTCCTGCTGCCTTCCACCTTTCCCAGCATCATCATCTTTTCTGGAGAATCCTGCCTTCTCATGATGGGCCCAAAACAGGACAACCTCAACTTCACCATTGTTGCCTCCAGAGATCGTTCTAGGGCTAGGACTTGATCTAGGACCTCTTGTTCATCTTTCTGGCAGTCCAGGGTATTAGCACCACATTTCAAATGAATCATTTTTTCCCTCCTGTCCATGACCATCCTACTAACTTCCCCTCCACAAAGGCATGGATCTCACTTATGCAAAAAAAAAATTATTGCTTTGCAGCCCATATAAATTGATTTCACCCTTGCGTCGTGCGAACAATAACATCTAAACTGGTTTCAATGACCTTTAAATGTGGTTCTTATTGCCAGTGTGACTGCAGCTTCTGTCAGGACACTTTTCAGTAAAAAATAGTTCATGCATTTGGCTGCTGTGTGAATCATCATTGAATGAAAAGTAAGGGTGGTCAGGTCATAAGATATTATGTAGCTTCTGCGCATATTTGATTGTTAATATAACCTTGTCAGTGTGTTAGCAAACACACAAAAGAATGAACTAACTAATGAACTAATTGTTATATAATTGTTTTTTGTGTATTCTAATATTCCTTCAATGACCACAAGGCAGTGCGTATGGCTCACGTTCTCCTCATTTTATTATCCCAACAACTCTACGTGGTAGGTCCTTCTAAAGAGCTTGACTGGCTCAAAGTCATTGAGTGAACTTCACAGCCAAGTGGGGATTTGAACTCAGGTCTGCTGGTCCCTAGTCCAAAACTCTAACCACTATATGAAGTTTAAAGGGACCTTGGACTCTCCAAACCTTTTATGCCTGGGGAGAAAAACAAGATGGCATTTTAGGCTCAGTCCAGCTGACTAGGCTGGCAACTGATTCTTACTTCAGCTCTGTCAACAAGATAGCATCTTCCACCACACTTTAATTTGATTGTTTGTTTTATTTAAAGACTGCCTTTCTCCCAATAAGGGGACCCAAAGTGGCTCACAATATTAAAAAGAATAGAATTAAAACATAGTAAGTTAAACATTGAAAAACAGTTAAACTACATGCTAATTGTGAGTACAGAGCTGGCTGTGTGGGACACCTGGGTCTGTTTTCCAACACTTTGTCACTGCCTTCTGCTCTTCTGCCTCTGATTCACCCTGCCTAGCAGTACAGCTGTGGGGTACTCATCAGTCCAGCATTAGGGAAGACTGTCCTATGTTTGAACCTCTGTCTTGTTTAGAGTCCAGACTAGACATGGGGACAAATTAAAAAAAAACCCGAATCACAATATTCATGAAATATTTCTGATTTGTGGGATATTCGTACCTTTGTATTCGTCAGGTCTGGAGACACTGGGACAAATATTTACCCGTTTTTATTTGTCCCTTTTTGCAGGCTGGCAGTGGGAATGGAAAATGGGTTTGCCTTCCCCACAGCCGGCCTGCTTGGGTTCCATTCTTGCAGCCAGTCTGCTTATCAATGACCTGACTGACCATTAGCTGATGGTCGAGTCATTGTCAAGCAGGCTGGGCCCGAGAAGGCAAACCCGGGTTCAGACAAGCTGCAAAAACTGAACCCAGAGTTTGCCTTCCCACAGCCAGCCTGCTTGTCAATGTCCCACCATCAGCTCTTTAGCGGGACATTTTGTTTAGCAACGAATCAACAAATATTAATAGATTCGGCACTTAAATTTGGTGCTTCATCGCTTCGTCCATTCATCAACTTTGATGAATGACGAATCCCAACGAAGCGCTATTTTTTTCAAGTTTGTCCCCATCTCTAGTCCAGACATAGTCCAGACTAAGCAGCATGGTGGAGATGCACCATTTTTAGTTGTGAAAAAAGAGAATATTTCTTCCATCTTCTTCCTTCCCTTCCTCCTTCCTCCTACCTCCTTCCCCCTCAGGAGCTGTAAAGCTTATTCCCTGGCCAGCCATCTGTGGGAAGCCAATAGAGGAGCACACTGGTACCTCACCTTCCATGCCATCACCTCTTGCTGATCTCCGTGAGTCATGAGTAGCATCACCACTAAATTCACAACCTAGCTTTCTCAGGGTGTTAATTCCTTCCAGCCTTTCCAGGTATGTATGTTGCAAACTTGCATGCAAAGGAGATGCTTTGGAGGTCCCTAGCAGGTCATTTGCTCTCACCCCATGTTCCCTGTGAGGCCCAACAGAGAATCTAGCAGCCAGGAGGATGCAGGGAGGGAAATGGAGGCTTCAGGTGGGACAGAGAAACCTGTGGCAGACGAACCTCATCTGGGTGAGGAGGCAATGGCTGGGACCGTATAAGAGGAGGAAGGACCCAAGATGAAGGAGTCAGGAGAAGCAGAGGAGGAGCTGAACCCAATGTTTTGCACCCTGGATGTGCAAGATGTCCTCTTGGACATGCTTACCATCTAGAACCCCTTGTACGGGGGGTCTGGGTTCAAGTTGAGGTGGCTGAGGGATGAGGGCACAGGGAGGGCACACCCATCTTCAACGCACCATGGACTGATTTTGGCCCCCTTCCCTGCTACGATGGAAACTGCAAAGGCCAGTGTGGCACCCTATTCCAACTCAATGGAGGCAAGAAGGAGGAAGTGCCAGAAAGAGCACCTGAGATATCAACAAGAAGGACTTGGGTGGAGTAGCACCAGTGATCATCCAACAAGTGAGGGAGTCAGCTGGCTTGGGACTGTCTGGAAGATCTGGCACCAAATATAGACTGTGGGCAACTCGAACCCGTTGAGTAAGACATGGGTTCTTACAAAGACTCAACATGGCTGAGGGCTGATAAAGCCACCTCAGTCCCCTTGTGAAGTGGAAGGATGGGGTATGGCTGGTGCCCAAACTTTTCTTGCACCTAGTTCCCCTACGTTAACTAAATCCATTTCCAGCAGCTCTGGGAGTCTCAACTTTATTGAACTCATGGCCGAGGAGGGCCTCCACTCTGCCCCCACTTTGGGCAGGGGCAGTGGCGCTCACACTTCAACATATGTTGCAGAATTTTGAATGTTGGATAATTCCTCTAGCTGTGCAGTAGAAGTGCAGGGACCCACAGAGCCAAAGTAGCTTCAAGTTCCCCACAGTGGACCACCCCTTTTCCTCATTAACTGGCACTTACACTCTCAATAACTCACTCTGAGACATTTGTTGGAGAAATAATTAAAGACATTTGCCTTACTTACAGTCATGAACAGGCCAAACAATAACTGAACAGAAACTGCCTGCTTGCAGCAACAGGGCCCAATAGATTCAGTGCTTCCAACAGACGGACAGACTCCAACAGATAAAAGAGAGGGGGAAAGACTCTTAGCAGAGAGGCAGGGCTCTCTTTGAATTCAGAGACAGGAAAGAAATGATTGGTTACGGTTAGATAGACTGATAGTCACCCCAGCCCAGAAAGAGCCCTCCCAGCCAAACCGAGTACAGGCAGCATGCCAGGTTGCAATAACTCCCACAACGTAAACATAAGGACTTTTGATACCTTGTTTCCCAGGGACAGGGATGAACCTGTTGCCCTGACAGGAGTCCACTTCCTCCCTCTACATACTATGATACATTAAAGGGACGTGGTGGCGCTGCGGGTTAAACCACAGAAGCCTCTGTGCTGCAAGGTCGGAAGACCGGCCGTCGTAAAATTGAATCCACGCGACGGAGTGAGCTCCCGTCGCTTGTCCCAGCTCCTGCCAACATAGCAGTTTGAAAGCATGTAAAAATGCAAGTTGATAAATAGGTACCACCTCGTGGGAAGGTCACGGCTTTCCGTGTCTAGTCGCGCTGGCCACGTGACCGCGGAAACTGTCTACGGACAAACGCTGGCTCTACGGCTTGGAAACGGGGATGAGCACCGCCCCCTAGAGTCGGACACGACTGGACTAAATGTCAAGGGGAACCTTTACCTATGATACACTAAATAAGCATATGCTAATTTAATGGAAAAACACCCTCCATTCTGGTGATGAACATCCTTTTCTGTGACAGCTCCCTTCCTTTCAGGAGACGGACCAGTTGACTAGAAGGGAATATGTGTTTGTTTGTTTGTTTGTTTGTTTGATAGGCCACCTTTCTCCTGATAAGGGGACCAAATGTTAAAAAGAACTGAAACCATAATAAGTTAAACATTAAAAACATTTAAACCATATGCAAATTAAAATGCAATTGAATAATTAAAAGCAAGTAAACATATCCTTTCAGGCAATTCCATTAATAGTTTAACACTTGAATTTAGCATTTTGTTGTTGTTGTTGTTTAGTCATTAAGTCGTGTCCAACTCTTCATGACCCCATGGACCAGAGCACGCCAGGCCCTCCTGTCTTTCACTGCCTCCCGGAGTTTGGTCAAATTCATGTTGGTCGCTTCAATGACACTGTCCATCCATCTCGTCCTCTGTCATCCCCTTCTCCTCTTGCCTTCACACTTTCCCAACATCAGGGTCCTTTCCAGGGAGTCTTCTCTTCTCATGAGATGGCCAAAGTATTGGAGCCTCAGCTTCAGGATCTGTCCTTCCAGTGAGCACTCAGGGTTGATTTCCTTCAGAATGGATAGGTTTGATCTCCTTGCAGTCCAGGGGACTCTCAAGAGTCTCCTCCAGCACCACAATTCAAAAGCATCAATTCTTCGGTGGTCCACCTTCTTTGTGGTCCAGCTCTCACTTCCATACATCGCTACTGGAAGAACCATAGCTTTGACTATGTGGACCTTTGTCGGCAAGGTGATGTCTCTGCTTTTTAAGATGCTGTCTAAGTTTGTCATCGCTTTCCTCCCAAGAAGCAGGGGTCTTTTAATTTCGTGGCTGCTGTCACCATCTGCAGTGATCATGGAGCCCAAGAAGGTAAAATCTGTCACTGCCTCCATATCTTCCCCTTCTATTTGACAGGAGGTGATGGGACCAGTGGCCATGATCTTAGTTTTTTTGATGTTGAGCTTCAGACCATTTTTTGCGCTCTCCTCTTTCACCCTCATTAAGAGGTTCTTTAATTCCTCCTCACTTTCTGCCGTCAGAGTGGTATCATCTGCATATCTGAGGTTGTTGATGTTTCTTCCAGCAATCTTAATTCCAGTTTGGGATTCACCCAGTCCAGCCTTTCGCATGATGTATTCTGCATATAAGTTAAATAAGCAGGGAGACAATATACAGCCTTGTCGTACTCCTTTCCCAATTTTGAAACAATCAGTTGTTCCATATCCAGTTCTAACTGTTGCTTCCTGTCCCACATATAGATTTCTCAGGAGATGGATAAAGTGGTCAGGCACTCCCATTTCTTTAAGAACTTGCCATAGTTTGCTGTGGTCCACACAGTCAAAGGCTTTTGCATAGTCAATGAAGCCGAAGCAGATGTTTTTCTGGAACTCTCTGGCTTTCTCCATAATCCAGCGCATGTTAGCAATTTGGTCTCTAGTTCCTCTGCCCCTTCGAAATCCAGCTTGTACTTCTGGGAGTTCTTGGTCCACGTACTGCTGAAGCCTGCCTTGTAGGATTTTGAGCATAACCTTGCTAGCGTGTGAAATGAGTGCAATTGTACGGTAGTTGGAGCATTTTAGCATTTAGCATTTTAGTGATGCCTATTTGTCACAGAATGTGAAGGATGGAGAGCTTGGTCCAGACATGTCTGAGAAAAGGTGGTTTTGAGGAGATGTATGAAGGAAAGAAGAAAAAAGGGTATCACACAGGTGTTTGGGGACACCGTTCCCAGCATGAGGGTGGCAAGAGACAAAAATGTGATACTTTGGGTGAGCAGGAGACCTCAGAGGTAGATTAGGGGGGAGCGCAGCAAGAAGTTTGCATATTATCACCTCAGGAACCCACCTATAGCTTCCTAGCACTCCTAACGCTCTTCAGTCTTTTTTAGAAAATTGCTCAAAAGGTTTTCCTGCACCCTTTAGGGCCAGAAGAACAATTTTGGCTTGTTCCTCCCCATGTGTTTTAGGTATCTTGGGGGCACTTTTTTTCAAAACCAGAAGGCACTTCTGTTTTTTATTTTATTTTATTTATGGATGGGAGATGCCTCTCCTGGTCCTGGAAAGCTTTTGGGAGCAGCCTGGAGCTTAATACAATTGCTCCTTTAATAGCCACAAGAGGGCACATGGCAGCTTTATCACTGGGGGGGGGGGGGGAAGGCTGAACGAGACTATGCTTGCAGTGGAGTTCAAGGTGTGTAGCAAAGGCTGCAGCTCTCCGAGACACAGTGGCCTCTGGAAGTTGTCCCCCCCCCCCCCCCCGATCTACAGCAGCAAAGTCCGTAGGTCATGAAAAACTAGGGTTCTCAGGATCACCTCATTATCTGTACCGAGTTACTTTTGAAATAATGGAAGTTTGAAGTTTAATTAACATTTAAAGCTGGCTGGATAGCTCAGTGGTTTGGTTGGATTCCCCACTGTGCCTCCTGGGAGAAGAGCCAGCCTGGGTGGCCTTGGGCAAGCTGCACAGTCCCAGGGCACCCCCAGAAGAAGGGAAGGGGAAACCACTTCTGAGTACTCTCTTTCTGGAAAACCCTGAAAACGGTCACCATAAATCAGAACTGACTTGATGGCACATGATTATTATTATAAATATTGATAGAGATGTTCTCCACTGTTTCACTGGCTTTGAACCATTTGAAACAACAAATGTTACACACACACACACACCCAAAAAATACCATATGTTATATGGACCCCTGAAAGGTTGAAATACTTCCATATGGGTTAGATAGTTGGGCCAAAATCCAACAGAACTTTTCTGAGTGTGTCACAGCACTCTGTCTCTGTTTCTGAGTCTAAGTCTCCTGTCATGTGATCAGTCATATGACCAAGTGCCCCATTGATTCCATAACCAGAGGAAGACCAAGCGCATGGCAGAAAAACAGAAGATATCACTTGTTCAAATACCATTATACAATCACAGAAGCCAACAGGGTTCTAGCTATTCTGATATTTAGCACACATGGAATTTAGGACAACTTGATGAGAAGCAAGACTATAATTCTAAGTACCTTCTTTACAAAATAAAGACCACCCACATTATAAAGGATAAAGCTATTTTTTCCTACTCATGTTTCTTTTTCTTTTGTGAAGTGTGCGATGCATAAATTATTTTGGAAAAGGGATCAGCAACATAAGTTCCTACCTTGTGACATTGGAACCGCATAAATATATGATGCCCACTAGAGGTCTCTGTCTTCCACACCTTTACATTTAGTCCTGGGAGTCTTATGTACCATAGCTGAGAACTGGTTATCGGTGAAAGCATGTCACTTCCACATCATGCACCAAGATGGAGCTATTGTCTTTGGTATTCACAGTCCATCTAAGACACAGAAGGCTTTGCAGGCGAGAAGATGAAGTCAATAAAAAAGAAAGCATAGATCTAGTTAAATTCATGGGAATCAGCAAATGGGGCAGATGCATCTCTAGTCCAACATCTAAGGTAGGATTGATTACAAAGGTTGCCATACTCACCGACGGATTTCGGGAGTTGCAGTCCAGAAATAGGTCTGAGCAGAGGAACAATTGCTCAGTATTTGATGGGATGTCCAAATTAATTGAGGAAGATGTGGGTTATGGGGGGGTGGAGCTGTGATGGTCTGTTGTGACTTCATCCTTCTCACCAGATGCCCCATCCCACAATTTGCATGTGTGTATCTGAAAGTAGTTGTCTAGAACAATATCCACATGCTGTTGGTGTACCACCCCTAACCACCCCTTCCTTAGCTGGCAAAGCTAGTCATGAAGAGGATGTAGGGTCCCTCTAGAGTTGTTCTTGGAAATCTCAACATCCATGCAAAGACCACCTTTTTCTGAGTGACTCCTGTCCTCTGTGACAACCATGTGTCTGCCCTATGTTGTCTCAGTCATGCTGCAGTACGCAACACTCTAGACATGGTTTTCTCTGCTGGTGGGATGGACTGTCTCAAAGAGCAATGGACTCAAACCTTCACTAGAGCTTTCAAAGTAAGGTCAGATGGATGGCCGCATGACAGTGATGCTGTAGTTGCAGATTTTCTGCTTTGCCAAGGTGTGGGACCCCCTGACCTATGAGGTTGCTTCCAACTCTACAGTTCTAAGATTCTTGGTGATCCAAGTGTTGAGGAAATTTCTGGAGTTGTCATGAATGAATCATTACCTGGTGGAGTACACTGGAATACAAGAACTTCCCAGGGCTGGGAAGATGGTCCTACCTAGGATGCTAGTGGGTCCTAGATCATATCAAGCCTGAACAATCTCTGGAGGCCAAAATGATGAAACTAAGGCAGTCCTACTTTGGGCACATCAAAGCAAGATGTCTGTAGAGCCAGAGGTTGGGAGTTTCATTCCCCGCTGTGCCTACTTCACAGGGGCTGGACTCAATGATCCATAGTGCCCCTTCCAGCTCTGTAGTTCTTAGATGATGATGATGAAAACGGAAAACCTGGCTGTTTAGGCAGGCCTTCCCTCCAGGCACTACTTGATTTATCTTTTCTCTTTCTTTTCCATCTTGAATCATTGTTTACTGTTGCTGTATATTGTTGATACATTTTAAATTGTTTTATTCCACTTGTTGTAAGCCGCCCAGAGTAGTCTATGACTAGATGGGTGGGATATAAGTATAATAAATAAATAAATAAATAAATAAATAAATAAATAAATAAATAAATAAATAAATAAATAAATAAATAAATAAATGGTTCTCTAGAAAAGACAATAATGCTGGGAAAGGTTGAAAGCAGCAAGAAAAGAGGAAGACCAAATATGAGATGGATTGATTCCCTAAAGAAAGCCACAGGGTTGTGTTTACAAGTGCTGAGCAGAGCTGTTGGGTACAGGATATTTTGGAGATTGCTCGTTCATAGATTGCCATAAGTTGGAGGCAACTTGATGGCATGTAAGAACAACAACCTAGGAGACAGATAGATCTGAATGGTTCCCTGATGGCTCTTAAGGAGTGTTTGGTTCCTCATCAAAGTCCTGACTGCCTGGTGGAAGAGGGAAATGGCCAGGGCACATAATTCCCCCTATGTTCCTGCCGACTGTAACCAAACTAGTCCTTTGGTTTTCTAGGTAACTGGCAAGGAGACAGTGGCTGGAGTGACTTTGCTCAAAATTCAGAACAGGTTTGATGGAATACAGGTTGGAACCCCTGAGAAGAGAAATGTAGACCCCTTGCACGGATTTTGTGGACAAAATTGCTTGGATCCACTCTGGCTTGCAATTCTCACAGAGTGAGAGGACGCAACTTTGCCCCATGACTGTTCAGTGACTATGGACCCCTTCCAGTTTGTACAACCTGAGGATGTGGACAAGATCCTTGAAGTGCTGACAGCCATCATGTATGAAAGAGGCAGTAGTGAGCCTGGTAGTGAAAAAGCCTTTATTGAATCCCATTGTAATGGTTCATACCATCATAAAGCTTGGTTTCCAGTCCCCTAATCACCCTTCTTGCCCTCTTCTGAACTTGCTCGAGTTTGTTGGCATCCTTCTTCAAGTGTGGTGTCCAGAACTGGACACAGTACTCCAGATGAGGCCCAACCAGTGCTGAATAGAGAGGGAGTAGATCATCACAGGATTTGGAGACAATACTTCTGTTTGTCCATCCTAAAATCACATTTGCCTTTTTTGTAGCCACATCACACTGTTGGCTCATATTCAGCTTGTGAACTACAACAATTCCAATTTGTTTGTAGTATTACTGAGTCAAGTATCCCTCATCTTGTAACTGTGCATTTGGGTCGTCCCTGCCCCACAGGTGTAGAACTTTGCACTTATCCCTGTTAAATTTCGTTCTGTTGTTTTCAGCCCAGTGCTCAAGCCTACCAAAATCTTTTTGAATTTTGTTCCTGCCTTCCAAGGCAGTTTGACCCAATTTTGTGTCATCTGCAAATTTTGTAAGTATTCCCTGCACCCCCTCCTCCAAGTCGTTAATGAAAATGTTGAAGAGCACCAAGCCCAGGACTGACCCTTATGTTACCCCACTTGTTACCTCCTCCCAATTTGAGAAGGAGCCATTGATAAGCACTCTCTGAGTAAGAGTTCCATAATCAACGGTGTATCCACCTAACACTTCTTCTATCCAACCCACACCTAGTTAGCTTGCGAATCAGAATACCATGGGGCACTTTGTCAAAGACTTTGCTGAAGTCAAGATATATTCATGCTTAGTGAGTCCCTTTTCTCCAAAAGTCCTGCCATACAGCTAATATTTTCTGGTTACCACGGGGGGGGGAGGGGCTACTTGGTTTATACAGTCTTTTATAAGACTTTACAGAGTGGGAAAAGTATATCACAAATATATTATGAATAATTTGATGAGAAGTGGTTGTTTTCTGCTCTTTGACATCTCTATGAGAGGAGGGGTAATGCTATATTCTGACACTAGGTGTCACTGTTTTGCTGTGTGAACCAATTTGAATATGATGTATTGTTACCTGCTAAATCACTTCTGATTTATGGCAACCAGTGACCTTATAACCTCCCAAAGGTCCTGTGGTTAATAATCCTGCTCAGGTTTTGCAGACTAAAGGATATGGCTTCCTTCTCCCATGTTTTCATTGTATCGGAAACCCACTGATCGATATACATACTTGCATGCCTCCAGCTTTCATTCTGGATACAACACAAAAATCTGTTGCTCACTCCCAAGCCTGTAGATATAATGACTTCTGCTTGGACCCACAAGATAGGGACTCCAAACTCATGGATCTACAAAAGGCATTTCTCAGACTACAATAATCATTTAATGTGGTTAAAGAACAAATTTTGGTTATTCGTCCTGGGCGAAATATGAGGTGGACTGACTCCCTAAATGAAGACACAGGTTTGAGTTTATAAGAGCTGAGCAGAGCCGTTGAGGACAAGAGATTTTGGAAATCACTCATTCATAGGGCTGCTGTAAATTGGAAGCAACTTGATGGCACATCATAACAACAACTACTACTACTACTACAACTACAACTACTACTACTACAACTACTACTACTACTACAAGTTTAACCGTTCCTCCTTCTAGTGGCATTCTGGGAATGTTCAATTTATTCAGGGCTATGCAGGTGTCAGGGCATATAATCCCATAATATAATCCCACATGTGGTTTTAGATGAACCCTTTCTCGGGAGGATAAGTGAGGACTGGAACTCTTGACTCCTGGTTCTGCAGCCAAGCACTCCAACCCACGGAGCTATAGTAGCACATACAGGACAAGCCATATACAAATAATAAAGGGACGTCAGTCATATTTACCTTAAATGCTACGCTATATCGTGCCGAATTGTTATGATCATCAGGAACAAGAGAAACCTCACAGAAAAACTAAATTCAGGGCTCAGCTCCTAACCTCACATGCTTCAATTGTGTAATCACAATTTCAGCCTCTGTGTTATGTTTTCTTTATGAGATACAGGGCTGCTGTCCTCAGACTAGACAAATTGTTTTGACTGTCTCTAGGGCTCTCCTTTCTGTCAGCACAGTAGGTAATATGTTAAGTATATTTTATGCATTCATGTTTATTCATAAAAGAGGAGATTGACTTCCCAACCCGGGAAGCCAAGCCAAACCACCAGGGACAAACTTTGCTTTAAAACTCCATGTCCTTGACAAAAACACACAAGGAACCAGCCTATTTGCAAAAATATATATTGAAAAACAAAACAGCTGACTCCACCTGTAATTATAATTCGAGGTTATGGCATTTCATCTTCCCCACTTTCAGATATACTTTGGGCAGCATTGGGCTATTATTGGCAGGGTACCACAAACCCTTGGTGCATCTCAAAGTCACCCTGTGAACAGCTTCTGTGGAACCCCTAAAAAGAGCATCAGTGTATCACTTAGTAATTTGGTTGCCTACCAGTGAACAGATGGTGCAGCTTGGCCGGGTGATGTCTTCCGTTTTGTGATAATAATAACCTTTGAACTGCAGAGTTAGAAGGGACCCTGTGGATCATCAAGTCCAGCCCCTGTCAAGGAGGCCCAGTGGGGAATCAAACTCACAACCTCTGGCTCTGCAGCCAGAGCCCTAAGCCACGGAGCTATGCAGCAGTGCCTCATGATTTGAGACGCATCTCGAGGCAGTGCACTGTTCAGAGGAAAAGGCGGTTTGTTTATTCTAGCACAAACTTTGGAAAACAGGAAAATCGGCTTACTTTTCTTTTATAATTGGGCGAACTGGGAGACAGCTCAGTTTTGTTTTCATGGCTGATGTCTCAGGCTCTGATGGCTGTTGGTTGTGATTTGCAGGGGTAGTGGATCCATTCCTGGTTTTAGACAGAACTTTACAAGAGCGAGCCAGGCGCTGAACGCTAGCTATCAACCCCCAATAGGTTCAGCACTTACGATGGCTCCTCTGAATTTTGAGCTAAACCCTGGAGTGGATTTACTAGCCCTATAACATGGGAGTCACCCCCCCCCAGTAGTCTCAAGCACATTCATTCATTCATTCATTCATTCATACATACATACATACATACATACATACATACATACATACATACATACATACATACATACATACTGCACCATCTAGTAGCTTTGCCACTATTTTGGGCAGTTTCCAGCAATAAAACACACATAAAGAAAATAAAAATCCACAAATATAAAAAGAAAGAATATCATAAAAAGGACAACAGACCTAAAAACAACAACAACAAACAACAAAACCCAAGACGGCCATAACGGATAAGATACTAACTACAGTTTATAATAAAACTAAGTGACCAACAATTATGAAGGGAGGATACCCGGAAATGCCTCCCTAAAAAGCAGAGTTTTAATAAGCTTCCTGAATAGTAGGAGGGAAGGGGCCTGGTGCACCTCCACAGGGTGAGCATTTCACAAGGAGGTGGCCGACACAGAGAAGACCCAGTGACTTTCACATGGCACTGAAAGGTTTGCAGACTGGAGGGATACTGTTGTAAGACAAAGGAAATATGCATTTGCCTTGGTGTGTGGTCTGACCCATCCAGAAAGTGAATGGCATTGCTCTGCCACTAATACAGTAGGTGACCTTCTCTCCGCCTTTGCTCTCACTTCCTAAAAAGCAAAAGCTTTTAATGGCACACAATTCAATTGGCTCCAAAAAGAAATCGGGAAACCAGTAGAGGTTTTCTGGAAAGAGATGTGTGACCCATGCAAGGGTTATGCATTAGAGTTTATTTATTTATTTACAAGATTTTTTTAGCCGCACCATTACCAATGGTCTCTGAGCGGCGTGCAACAATATTAAAACTTTAAAAACATTAAAACCATTAAAAATGGCAATATTATAATAATACCCTATATTAAAAACAGTCATTAATATTAATAAATCCTGCTGCTCATATGGCCAGCTAAAGAATATTATTTAATTAAAATGCTAGCTAAACAGAAAGGTCTTTGCCTGGCGACGAAAAGCCAAAAGTGTTGGAGCCAGGCGGATCTTTATAGGGAGGACGTTCCAAAGTTGGGGGGCAACAGCCGAGAAGGCCCTATTTCGGCATGCCATCCCCCTCACCTCTTTCAGAGATGGCACCTTCAGAAGGGCCTCCTGGCCTGATCTTAGAAGACAGGCAGGCTTGTATGGAAGAAGGTAGTCCTTTAGGTAACCAGGTCAAAGTAAGCACTTTGAATTGGGACCGAGCAGCAACCGGCAGCCAGTGTAAATTTTTCAGAACCGGCATGATATGAGTACGTGCAGCGGCACCACTTACCAGCCGCGCAGCCCGGTTCTGTGCCAGTTGCAGTCACCGGACCATCTTCAAAGGCTGCCCCACGTATGACGCATTGCAGTAGTCCAGTCTGGTTGTTACCAGTGCATGTGTGACTGTTGCTAGGCTCCGCTCATCCAGGTAAGGGTGAAGTTGATATATTCTCTGCAGCTGTAAGAAGGCACCCCTGGACACCGAGTCCACCTGGGCTTCCAAGGTCAGACCTGGTGAAGGAGCACCCCCAAGCTGTGAACCCTGTCTTTTAGGGGAAGTGTAACCCTGTCTAGGGCAGGGAAATGGCCCTTTAACCTATCTGGCGGAGCACCTACCAGCAGCACTTCCAACTTGTCTGGATTGAGCCTCAGTTTATTGACCCTCATCCAGTCCATTATCGAGTCCAGGCACGAGTTCAGAATGGCGACTGCCACACCTGGATTGGTAGAGAATGAGAGGTAGAGCTGGGTGTCATCAGCATATTGCTGACTCCTCAGCCCAAACCTCCTAACGACCTCCCCCAGCGGTTTCATGTAGATATTGAATAGCATGGGGGACAGTATAGCGCCCTGAGGAACCCCATGACGCAACCGCCATGGATCAGAGCTACTGTCCCCCAGCACCACCTTCTGGACTCGATCAGCCTAGGAGCAGAACCACTGTAAAACGGTGCCTCCCATTCCCATCCCAGCTAATCTGTCCAGAAGGACACCATGGTTGATAGTGTTGAAAGCCGCTGAGAGGTCCAGGAGAATCATCAGGGATGCATTCCCCCTGTCCTTCTCCCAGCAAAGGTAGTCAAACAGGGCGATCAAGGCAGTCTCCGTCCCATAACCCAGCCTGAAACCCGATTGAAATGGATCTAGATAATCCGTTTCATCCAGGAGAGCCTGGAGCTGCTCAGCCACCACACGTTCCAACACCTTGCCCAGAAAAGGGAGGTTCGCCACTGGTCGGTAGTTGATCACTAGAATTGGGTCCAGATTAGGCTTTTTTAGGAGCCGGCGAATCACCGCCTCCTTTAATGGGGCGGGGACCACTCCCTCTCTTAAAGAGGAGTTGATGACCTCTAGGATCCAGAACTCAGGAGTTCTGAGTAAAGTTAAGTAGTATGGTGCAGTAGTTAGAGTAGAGCTCACAGAAGTTATTTTTGGGGGTCACGGCTCCCAGAAACTATCAAGCAACAGGGATTTATTTTTATTTTTTTAAAGTAGCATTTCCAAGCTATGGTTTAGGGCAGTGGTTCCCAACCTTGGGTCCCCAGATGTTCTTGGACCAAAACATTCAGAAGCCTTCACCACTTGCTGTGCTGGCCAGGATTTCTGGGAGTTGTAGTCCAAGAACATTGGGAATCACTGGTTTAGGGTATTGGATCTGGCAGATCCTGGTTCATGCCACTGGTGAAGCATGGACCTCACTGTTTGATTCTGGGATGATCAGCCTCTCTTAGGCCTGCCTACCTCACAAAGTTTTTATGAGGACAACATGAGTCAGGGATGAGAACCATGTACGCCACCTTGAGCTCTCTGGAGGAAAAGCGGGAATGAAACATATCTAACAAGCAAGAATAAATAATAAATAAGATGTGGTTATGCAAAGCCACATATTGCAGGATCTGCCAGTTTGCACATTCCTGGCCCCAGAGGTATTTGTAGGTAGAATGAATGAGTAGAGAAAGACAAACTTTGCCCAGTATTTACACACTGGGCAAAATCCTGTTGGCGTAAATTTACTCCAGCATAACCCAGATCAGGCTAATGGAAAGCTTTTGATCCCTCTCTTTCAGAGTGTGGGGCTTCTTAAGGTTCCCTTGTTGTGCCAGGGAAGCCTTTGGGAGCCTCAGGATGTGGGGAGGGGAGCCTTGAACAGTCAAAAATTCCCGCCCATCACTATTGACATTTCTGATCCTGTTGGCAGCATTCAGTGACTAATATTAAATCCCTACCCCATGCCACCTCCAAGGCTTCTCCAAGCAAAAAGAAAACAGCCTTAGGGTGCCTCAGAACCTGAATGGGGTGGAAAGGAAGCTTTCCCTTATCCAATCCATGTTATAACAGTGTAAAATTTGCATAATGGGATTTTGCCCATTGATTCATTATGGAAGCTTGGTCTTAGATCAGCCAGGAGGATATTATGGAAATCAAGAGTTCTGGGTGTTCCTGAAGTCAAAAGAGTGCAGGAGAGAATAAGATACGTGGAGGCCGGTTAAGGCGTAGGGCCTTCCAACAGGGATGTATCAGAAACATCCTCTCCGAACTCGGTTTCTAGGGGCAACACTCAAGTTAATGAATTGCAGTCTCTTCTACCAATTTTGTCAGAAAGTACAGGTTTCAAAGGCATCTCAAATTAAACTGCTGTTAAAGGCGCAGCAGCAGCCGGGGGTGTGTGTGTTGAAAAATACATCTCTTTGTAACGGCACACAAAGAACAAAAGACGATTATTTAACTGGATAAATAAATGATGGGGAAAAAGAAGTGGAGAAGGGGGAAAGGGGACAAAAGAAATGAAGAGGTAGATAAAAAATAAAGGAAATCCACCCAGGAGGGGTGAACCACCTGCAGATGGTCAACCCCGTCATGTTTTCAAAGCTGCTCGTCCATCTGACTTCCGCCAGTGAATTTTGTTGCTGTTCTTCAGACGAAGGACAATCATGCTTCTGAGTACAGTGCTGCAAGGGGCAGCATCAACTTGCCACGAGTTAAGGAACTGCAAGGTGTATCCCTTGTCACTGGCTGGAGAGCTCAGTGGTTTAGGCATTATATCTAGTCTTTGCAAATCCAGTTCTGAAAACACTTTACTCCGGATGATAAACCTTCTCTGGTCCATTAATCATTGTCCAGTTATGTCACTGTTTGGGTGTTTCCTTTTCCAAATTCCCATCATTCTTTTTTGAAAACCACAGGCTGTTGGGTTTGCCCTGTTAAGAGCATTTAATCATTTCTTGATTTTCGATGGGAATTCAAGTTTTGGGTTTATATTGTTCCAGTAGCTGCGGAGCCCCCTCCATGGATTGCTGCCTTGTCGTGGCGAAGGGGCTTGAGTAATTCAGAGAAGCTATGGGCTATGCTGTGCAGGGACACCCAAGACGGAGAGGTCATAGTGGAGAGTTCTGACTAAATGCGATCCACCTGGAGCAGGAACTGGCAAGCCACTCCAGTATCTTTGCCAAGAAAACCCCATGGACAGAAACAAAAGGCTAATTAAAAAGCAGAGACATCACCTTGCCGACAAAGGTCCGCATAATCAAAGCTATGGTTTTTCCAGTAGCGATGTATGGAAGTGAGAGCTGGACCATAAAGAAGGCTGACCGCCAAAGAATTGACGCTTTTGAATTGTGGTGCTGGAGGAGACTCTTGAGAGTCCCCTGGACTGCAAAGAAAACAAACCTATCCATTTTGAAGGAAATCAACCCTGAGTGCTCACTGGAAGGACAGATCCTGAAACTGAGGCTCCAATACTTTGGCCATCTCATGAGAAGAGAAGACTCCCTGGAAAAGACCCTGATGTTGGGAAAGTGTGAAGGCAAGAGGAGAAGGGGACGACAGAGGACGAGATGGTTGGACAGTGTCATCGAAGCTACCAACATGAATTTGACCCAACTCCGGGAGGCAGTGGAAGACAGGAGGGCCTGGTGTGCTCTGATCCATGGGGCCACGAAGAGTCGGACACGACTTAATGACTAAACAACAACAACAACAAGCTGCGGAGCCAGAAGATCGAACTCAAACCCGCCCTCCCCTCTGCTCTGTCTCTCTGAGCTCTTCAGCCAGTTAACGAATTGCACGATGCCAAATCAATTTCAAATTATGCCTACCCTTCCCCAGGGGTTTCTAGGTATAGAGTAGTCAGAAGTGGTTTTTCCATTCCCTTCTTTTGGGGGCGCCTTGGGACTGTGCAGCTTGCCCAAGGCTACACAGGCTGGCTCTACACCCAGGAGACATCGCTGGGGAATCGAACTCCTGACCTCTGTCTCTGCACTAAACACTTAACTTACACAGCTATCTGGACAACTACAAAGTTAGTTACAAATCTGTAAATTAAGGTTAAATGATGGTCAGCTTAGAGGTTCAAAACAAACAAGAGTGCATTCAAGAATGCTGGAAAATTATATATAAAAATCGCTGTTCCTGTTTGGGCACAGCATTGTGCTTAGCATAGTATTGAAGCCACACAAGAATACACCTTATTTGGAAGTTGAGTCATAGCAACTGGACTTCTTTCTTAGGTTGAAACGTTTCGCTACTCATCCAAGTAGCTTCTTCAGTCTGAGGAAAGTTGGTAGGAGATCCCTGATATATCCTCCACGTTGGTTTCACTTCCCCCTGGTCTGAATAGGCTCATTAGAAGGACAAAAGACCAGGGGTGTAACAAGTCTATCAGGGATCTCCTACCAACTCTCCTCAGACTGAAGAAGCTGCTTGGATGAGTAGCAAAACGTTTCAACCTAAGAAGAAAGAGGTCCAGTTGCCATGACTCAACTTCCAGATAACCTCACCTGGATGACTGAGAGTCTTCACAGATAAATACACCTTATTAGTAGTATTTGCCAACAGCAGTGTTGGCTTAGGAGATTTTGGAGAGCTGGCATTCCAAAAAAGGAACTTCTTAAAGTTCTTAGTCTGCATATTCGTAGGAAGAGGCAAGCTTGTTACCCACTGGGGAGTAAGCTCCACAGACCAGAGCACAATGATCTTGGTGGTGGTGGCTGCTTTTTTGTTACAGTTTTTTTCCAGATCATGATCTTTACATCTTTGAAATATATATATTTTGGTTTCTCCCCTTCCAGAAGAAACGAGGAGTATCAGATCTTGGATTTATTTTCCTCTTCTGATTTATATACCAGTAAATGTGAATAAATAAAAATGCAGTTTTTTTTCGGGGGGGGGGGATTGCTTACAAGTGTTTTGTCAACAGGGAAAAATATGTAAAAACTGTAAGTAAAAAAAAAATGCATTCAAATGTATTCATTAGGAAAAGTGTCTCCCAAAATATGTGCACACTTTTATGCAGGAAGAACTGTGAGTCTCACAATCCAATACAAGGTGGGGCTGGTTCAAGAAAGCCATGAAATGCAATGAAACTGAAATGGATAGATTCCACACACACACACACCCCGCTTGCTTCTAAGCATCCGTACATCAGAAGGGGACCTGCTGCTCTTCTCTTGGATTTTCTGCTCTTGCCATTTTGATACAGGAACAGTTTCTGGACCCTCTTTTTCCCCATGCAATCAGAAGAGGGAGCTGATGTTTCACTTTAAGCCTTTGGACGAATCAACAAACAAAAGGTTTCTGCTGCGCCTGGTACGGCAAAAGGAGGCAAACCCTTAACATTCCCACATTTGTGTTTTGTTGTTTTCTTTCCGGGAGTAGCAGGGGTGGTGGTGGTGGTAAGAGACATTAACCCATCTTGCTACAAAAAATACTCCGACCGGCTTGTTGATTTCAAATCCCAGCCAACCCCCTTTCCAGTTTCAAGGACAGATGCATAGACCGAGTGCCCCCAAAACTGTATTGTTGCAGGATAGGGGGGTTGTTTAGTCCTTTCAGCTCTGTTTGCTGAAAAGCATCAGACCCTAAAGTCCATCAAACATCCACCCTTTTTGGAAGCTATTACTCATGCATGCCTTGCTGGGTGAGAAGGGCCAGGAATATGCTGACTCAGCCTCCCCTTCTCAGCTGTCATCATCATCACCATCATTGTAGAACTTCAAACCTGGAAGGGACCATTGAGTCTAACCCCATCAATGAGGTACAGTGGAGAATCGAACGCCCAACCCCTGAGAACCCCTGGTCTTTAAAAGAACAATCACTTCCTCTGCCCTTCTACAGAGAAATAGAGGAAATGTTTAATTTGCCAACATCCTGAAGTGGTTTTTTTAAAACTGCTTCAATATGGCAAATTGACACCTGAAGGAGGCTTGACAGCTGAAGGCTCTCTTTGGTTCATTTCCAGTGATTGTATGCACTGGAAACAAACCAAAACTGAGCAATCCTACCTACAGTTTAAAAAAGAAAAGCAGAACGACCTGAGTGTGGTTCAGAATGGTGTTGATAGGATTGTCTGGGGATTGGCTTGTTTGCTCTAGCAATAACATCATCTGATCACTGGCGAAAAGGAGTAAACCAAGCCATCTCTGCAGTGGATCAAATCACAACTAAATGCCTATCTGATCACCGCCTTACAGTGTTAAGATAAGTCACAGAGCAGATCCTTTTGAATCAAGGAAATTTATGGAGGACCTGACTCTCCAAATCCCCATTGATTCAATGGGGCTACTCTAGTGAAAATTTACTACACTAAGCCATAGGATTTTGGCCAATATCTCCCCGATATCAGGGAAGAATCGATAGGCACATGGGAGCAGCATTCCTTAACATTAACATCACCATCAATAAAATTCCACCCCAAATTCCTTTGCTCACAACTGGTAGTGGGATGAGAAACCTGCTGCAGTAGGGATGAGGGATGTTTGCACAACTGCCTTTCTGTTCCACATTTAGGCAAGAGATTAGTGGCCTTTATCCCAGAGTGCAGGACATGAAATAATGGGCTCAAGCTGCAAGAAGCCAGATTTAGGCTGAATATCAGGAAAAACTTCTTAACTGTTAGAGTAGTATGACAATGGAACCAAATCCCTCAGGAGGTATTGAGCGTTCCAACGTTGGAGGCATTCAAGAGAAAATTGGACAACCATCTGTCAGATCTGCTTTGATTTGGATTCCTGCTTTGAGCAGGGGGTTGGACTTGATGGCCTTATAGGCCCCTTCCAACTCAATTATTCCATGATTCTGTGATTCTATCTCTGGATAACTCCATCAGTTGTGTAAGAATTTTGTTTCTGATTTCATCCATTTCCAGCACCTATTTTTCATATGCCATACATATCTACATTACTTGGAACAATGCTAGTTGAGAACTGCTGGATGGCTCAGTGGTTTAGGTATCGGAGCCATAGGTTGGGAGTTCGATTCCCCACTGTGCCTCCTTGACAGGACCTGATGGTCCATAGGGTCCCTTCCAGCTCTGCAGTTCTAAGATTATTATAACAAAATCTGATGCAAAGTTACATTAATAAATCTTACTGTTTGATGCCACTGGATAAATCTGAGATAATAAGCTTCTCTGCCCTTTGCTATCAAAAATAATTAATTCAAAGGAGTTCAGATTAGGTGTTATATTTTCTTTATTAACATTTTGTGGAATAAAACTCCTTAATTGGAAATACATTTATCTGCAGTATCAACACAGGTGCCCTTTCAGACATTAATATAGGGCTGAATGACTGTATGCCATGCGGAGGGGTCTCATGGCATGTATAAATACAGGTTATAGATCTGTGGGATCTTACTTCTCCTACTTCTTTGATCCTGTCCTCAATAAGATCCTAGAAACGACTTCATCTTTGAAGCTGCCGTTGTTACATTTATCCTACTGCTAATACCAAGAACAGGATCAGGAAGCTTTCAATGTGAGCGCTGCGCCATCACCTTCCAACAATAGAGGCTAGTGATTCCATTATCAGGGGACTAGTGAATCCACTCCGGGTTTTAGTCCAAACTTTTAAAGGCACTGTTTTCAAGATAAGGTTCAGCACCTTGGATGGCTCCTATAGAGTCTGGATTAAAATCAACTGCAGACTCAAAGTCAGGGCACAAAAGGAGAAAAGGAAGAACAGGAAAGGGGGGGGGGACACAAGCAGAGTTTCTAGGGGGTGAGCCCTGTTATCATTTCATTCCTTTAGCTGGAATGATCATCAGAGGTGGGAAGTGAGGAAGAAGCTGCTATGAATATAGTTATCCCAACAGGGCTCAAAAGAAGGTGTCAATGTTTCAGACACCAGTGCTGTCTTCTATAAAGTAAAGCCTGTTTTCTCTTTTGAAAGATATGACTGTAGCAACCAGAAAAAAGCTGCAAAAGTTTCCTGGACTTCCTTGCTACAAAAAAAAAGGGAAATGGATAGCCACTTCATCCTGAAAGAGGAAAGAAATAGCCATACAAAAAAGGGTCGGGGAGAAAGTGTCTTCCTCACTTGTCAATTTCACCCGTATATTTAAAGATAAAATAAGTATTCATTGAATTGCTGCCAGGTAACAATAAGTACAATATGCCCCAATGAAGAAACCTTAACGAGGCTAATTAAGCAAATAATTTTGTGGCACCATTATAGCCACAAAAGTGAGTGAGTTCTTGTTGTGTCACATAAGCATGGTTGCCTGGTAGCAGTTTGTAGCTCACCATAAGCGACAAAGCAAGCTCGTGTGATAAAGGAGGCTTCCTGGCATTTATACTTTATTGCCAACAATTGCTGTGTTGTACCTAATCCTCACGGATAGAGGCAAGTCTTGGAGGACGAGCAGATTAAAGCTCTTCTTCATCTTTCCCTCTCAGAAATGATAATAATCCATGTCACAGCTATCAACTCAAATTAATCCCTACAAATGTAAATCTGCATCTGACTCCTTAGCTTTGGAACATCTCTGCCGAGACATTACATTTGCATGAACGGGGATTCAAGCAATATACTGAAATACTTCCAGCAGCAAATCACAGATCTTCAAAGAGTATTAACAGGTCTGCAGAAAAAAATTATCATTCACTTGGGTGAGTGTTCTGGAAATCAATAGCAACGAAAATGAAGTTCTAAACGAGGAAGTTAATGCACTATCACCTCTGGTTAGCATAGCTCAAACCTTTGCATTTGGAAGGAATGACGTTTTAACACCTAAGGCTGGACAAAAGGGTTGAATTTTTTCTTGCACTTTCCTTTAAAATAAATAAACCAATCCCCAGTTCTTTCCATTCTGTTTACAAGGAAATTCTCAGAGTTTCGTTACATTCCACCTTTTATCTAGAAATTACGCCTCTTGTAGTTTTTTGTTTTATTGTCTTTATATATAAACTACTTGTTTTGTTGTATTTTATTTTATCACATTATAAACAGCCCAGAATAGTGCTTTGCACTAATGGAGTGGAATAAGAATGAATGAATGAATGAATGAATGAATGAATGAATGAATGCTTATCAAACAATGGCTGGAATCTTGTTCTGCTAATTTATGCTGCATAAGGCTGATGAAATCAGCAAAAGGATCATTTTGGCAGAAATGAAACATCTTCAGTTTCCTCTCTGAAGGTCCTAAGACTCCCATGGAATTCCTGTCGGGGGTTGCAGGATGGGTGGAAGTTGTTAATTACTGAAAACCACCAGTAAAGTCAGCCTGGCAGAGGTGATGTTCAGTAATTGAAGACTTCCCTCAGTCACACAGTTCTTAACAGCTTCCTGACAATGGAAGGGAGTCCAAAATATTGTTGTAGCTGATGACATCAACAGGTGCTTATGTAACTTGTTTTTATTTTATAAAATTTTCACCCTGCCCATCTAGTGGCATGCCACTACTCTGGGCAGCTTACACTGATAGAAACATAAAAACAAAACAAAACCCAACTCCTGGAGAAACAAATATAACTGAAAGGAAAGGAATGTTTCCTGATGTCAACTGGGAAGGAGTGGAGGTGGGTGCTTCAGCTTCAAAGCCACCTCACCAATAATAATCAGACTTTCTCCTCGTCTAGCACAATTCATCTTGGGATTTGTCTTCTGTCCCGGAGACCCAACGTGTTTGGAGGTCATATAGGCCTCATCCTGCTTCTAGGAGTCGAAGTCAGCTAAAGCAGGGGTCCCCAACCTTTTTAACCCCGCGGACCAGCTGGGGAAGGTGGGGCACCCCCATGCTCGTGCTCATGCGCGAGGAGCGCACACGCTCTCGCGCAGGTGCGTGCGTGCTCGTGTGAAGGAGTGGGAGGGTTCTCATGCGGGCGTGCTCACGCTCGTGCGCATGCGCAAATGGCGGCGCAGCGCTCGTGCGGGCGCTCGCTCGTGCACATGCTCAAACGGCGGCGCAGCACTCGTGCGGGTGCTCGCTCGTGCACATGCGCAAACGGCGGCGTGGCGCTCAGGGCAGGCGTGCAAGCTCTCATGCGCATGCACAAAGGGGTGGGGGAGTGGTCACGCAGGCGCTGGCGTATGCGCGCAGGTGCAAAGCAGCTGTGCGGGGGTGAGTGCCTGCGGAGGGGGGGGCGGGAGGTCTGTCTCTGCGGCCTGGTCCAGCTCAGGCCATGGACCGGCACAGGGCCGCAGACCGGAGGTTGGGGACCTCTGAGCTAAAGTTTACTATATTTGGCGTGAGAAGTCTTATTTCTATATGTGTGCTACGTTACTATTTGTTGCTTTCTGTTTCACTACTTTTAAAATTCAGTACCAACTTGCTAGCAGCTCTAAACGAAAGGCCATAGAGGATACAGTCCACATATGTGAAACACAATCATTTCAAATAGTCTTGGTTTCCTAAGCAAGGCTCAGCTGGAAAAACAAAGCCCTTCATACTGCTTCCTACCAAGGAGAAATCAGTAACCAACCAGTGGACCTGGACTAGATTTGGAAGGACATGACTCATTACAAAGGTCAGTGCTCAGCAGTTTTGGATGCTCAGGTCTGGCATCTGTGCCTTACTTTGCCTAGAGAGGTTGATAACGTCCACCAAGGGCCCTTTTTGATATATGGTTCCTTCCATCAATCCCACAATCCTAGCCTATCATGATTTGTTTTTTTTTTTATAACAAGGCTCGGGGGATAAGAGAAGAGGCCCGGAGGTGTTTTCTTCTGTAAAAGATCTGTTTATCGAAGCCAACGGACTGAACATGACACAGTCTGCTGAGATTCTGCATCAGAAATTTCAGAGGATACACACGTAGTGACTTAACAATTGGCAACGGATGGATCACCAAGTACTTCTCCCAGCTCTGCTTTAATAACATGGAATTTATAGTCCCATAGAGAAATTATCTAACCATGGAAGAGAGCCATAAATAATCCAAACCCCCTCAATCCATGCATGTTGAGAAACAGTTCTGGAAGTTATTTCAGGGCTGCAGGCTGCACAGATGAATGATTATGCTAATGGAGTTCATACTCTGTTTTGATGGATGAGTAAAGACTACAACCGTTCTATTCTCATTCAAGAATTAGCAAACTTCCATTGGGTTTTTATGGATGTTCTACCTCCCCTTAGTTCATTTTAATGAACCAAACGCAGAGGCAGATAACAAGAGAACAGGCAGGCAGGGGTGGAAAGAGAATCTGAGAGGTCACATTCTAACCATAGTTATTTGGGATCCTTTTGATGTTGGTACATCAGCCTCATGCTTCAGTTTTTGCTTTTATAAAGCACCTCAAAGATCTGCTGGACATCAGATTCCTTAAAAAGGGTCATAAACATGTTTTATTGGCAATAAATTAGCATGGTTTCTGATTTTTCTCCTTTTGTGTAGATGTACATTCACTACCAGCTCACTATACTTCCTTGATCTAAGGCCAGAAACAATTTAGAGGTGGCCAGGTGTCTGACCCTCACTCTGAAATAAGCTGTATATGTTTGCCTTCCAGCCCAGAGATTTGCAATTTATGGGAAAAGGCACACCATGACTGTTTTTCCTGCTGGGAAGAATTAAAGAACTGATGGAGAGCAAGGGAGGGAGAGAACCATAGGGAACATGTGTATGTGTCTGTGTGTGAGAGAAAGACTCAATAAGCAGGTTAGAAAATATTTAATAACACATAGATGTCTGGGGTGACAACTCTCATGAGCTTTGAACACAGTATCGGCGATGATGGAATCTGTAGTCAAAAACCTCTGGTCAAGGCTCAGTTGAGGATCAATAAACTATATAATAGGTAGGTTTGGGTCACTCGTTGGGAGAAATGCAACATCATCATCATCATTGCTTAAATGATGATGCTGCTTAAATGTTGCACAATAAAAGAGCCTTCATACTTGCTTAAATGTTGCACAATAAAAGAGCCTTCTTTTCAGCATCGGATGCCTGATTCAGTATGAAGCCTATCCCATCATCATCATCGTAGAACTGTGCAGACCTGAAAGGGACCCTATGAACCATCAGGTCCGTCCAGCCCTTGTCAAGGAGGCACAGTGGGGAATCGAACTCCCAACCTCTGGCTCCTCAGCCAAAGACCTAAGCCACTGAGCTATCCAACAGCTGAATTCAGTGTACTTACAAGAGGGCTAGAAGTGTAGCAGTCATGTGATGTATGTGAATAAATTCCAGCCAGTAATCCTGTCTGTTCCCATTAAACGCCTAAACCTTCACACTCAAGAAGGAAAGTTCTGAAGAGGGATTCTCCTCCCGTTAATAAGAGCACAGGTGGAAATTCATCCTTTCACACCTCTTAAATCAATGCTGGAATGTCAGGAACTAGTGGGATGTGCAGGCTGGAGGTGGGACATGTGTAAGTACTTGTGTCCCCACCTCAAAGCTTGGAAACCTTACTGTTTGGATGACAGATCCCAGATACTGTGAGTTGTAATCCAAAAGGACCATTTCCAGAAATTGCCCCTCCCAGCTTTCCTCTGTTGCATCCTGCATAGGGCTATAAAGTGCCAAGAAATTGGGGGGGGGGGGGGCTGTCTCAAATCAGGCTTTCCAGCAACAGTCAACCAGGACTTGGAAAACATATATTTTTGGACTACATTTATCAGAATTCCCAGGGTGAAAAAAAATCAAATGCACAGTTACAAAATGAGAGATACTGGGCACAGTAATACTACGAGTGAGAAGGATCTTGGAATTGTTGTAGATCATAAGCTGAATATGAGCCAACAGTGTGATGGGGCCGCAAAAAAGACAAATGCTATTTTAGGCTGCATTAACAGAAGTATCATCTCCAAATCCTGTGAGGTACTAGTTCCCTTCTATTCAGCACTGATTAGGCCTCATCTTGAGTAGTGTGTCCAGTTATAGACACTGCATTTTAAGAAAGATGACAACAAACTGGAGCAAGTTCAGAGGAGGGCAACAAGGATGATCAGGGAACTGGAAACCAAGCCCTGTAAAGGAAAAGACTGAAATAACTGAGCATGTTTAGCCTTGAAAAAAGATGACTGAGATCTGATAGCACTTTTCAAATACTTGAAAGGCTGTCATACAGAGGAGGGTCAGGATCTGTTCCTGATCAGCCCAGAGTGTAGGACACATAATAACAGGCTGACGTTACAGGAAGCCAGCTTTGGGTTGAATATCAGGCAAAACTTCTTAACTGTTAGAGCAGTACAACAATGGAACCAATGACGTCAGGAGGAGGTGGTGAGCACTCCAACGCTGGAGGCATTTAAGAGAAAACTGGACAACCATCTGTCAGATCTGCTTTGATTTCCTGCATTGAGCAAGTCGTTGGACTTAATGGCCTTATAGACCCCTTCCAACTCAGTTAAATTATTCTATGAATCCCTGACCCAGCGTTATCAGTGGTCTTACATCTTGCCTTCCTCATGTGCTAGCTTTTCAGCAACCTGGGGAGTGTAAGCCTCATGGTTATTTCTAGGGTTCAGTTCAAACATGGATGGTGTCACCTGACTCCACAAGCCATACAGCCCTGTCACCCTATGTTTCGTTATACATCCCGCCCACTTCTCAGCTATGGTTTGGCTAGATTTGGTTTGTTGTGTTTTTCATTTTTTTCATAATAAAGTCTAGCACTTCTCTCTGAATAGAAAACCAATCATCCTCTTAGGTATTGATATTCAAAGCATACGTCTATGTTAATTTTGGGAATGCTGCCGAACTCTTGCTGATAAGAGGAATTATATCGTATTTATACTCATGATTGGAGGCGTCACACCAGCCAATGCTACAGCTAATAAACCAATTAGTATTTAGTTACAATAATAAGCAAAGCTAATTAGTAAATAATTGCAATCAGCCAAAGGATTTCTAATTGTTTATATTGAATTAGTGATGCTTTGAATTTCAGCAACATGGAGTGAAAGTGTCTTCACTCCTTAGCAAATACTCAAATTCAGACTATAAAGGGCAAACCCCCCCCCCCCCAACTCACAATGACTCTATGGAAAAAGGTGTGCTGTGAGAGAAACCAACTGGCAAAGGTTCCCCCTTTTACTAAACATTAAAGTCTCGTACACATCAGCAGAAAGAAGGATATGTGTCATTTGTCCAGGTGCTATTTACAGTAGATTTGTGCAAATCTGAAGGCCAAAATTCATGATTTTGAATGGAACACCCTTCAAACAGATAACACCTTCAAAAAGGGAATTGTTCTCTAGCAGTCTTTCCAATAGAGGACTGTCTTCCCAAATGGAAGACATGTGGCCACTGCACAGCTCTACCCAATCCCAGTTTGGCACTTTGTCCAATGCACCACACTGTTTTGGAGGTAGTGTAGCAAACATTTATGTTCTATCCATCTGTGTTTTCTTTGTGAACGCTTTAATAACCGGGGCACCATGATCTTCTGCTCTGCAAGCACGGATAAATTAAAGATGGAGGGAGCAACTACATCAGCCATTTACCCCGTAGGATGTGTTAGATTTGGCACAAATGAAATTGAATTAAAAATCAGCAACTACACAATGTAAAGAAAAGCATAGTGAAGCCCAGTGTTCTGTAGTGGGTAATCATCTCCTGTTTGACTGGAATCACTTTTCTCCACATTCTACCATGTGTGATTACCTGATCCGATGCAAAGGGGTGGTAGTGATGGTGTCAGTTCCCCTCAACCAACCACATATTGTCTCCATTGTTGTTGTTGTTGCTTTTAATGCTTTACAAAGTTAGTGCTGCATCAGATTAGCGCTATGCTACTTTGGTAAAATATATTATATTTTATAAATACTTATATTATATTTTATAAATACTTATATTATATTTTACAAATATAATATAAGTATTTGCTGATTACAAATACTTATATTATATTTGAAAAAGAGGTGAAGGAAAGGGAGGTCCTGGTAGAAACTGCCAATATCATTCCACAGCTTTCTACCTCTGCCCCTGCCCCTGCTGATACTTACAACACAATAATGGTTTGGGTTTGTCTGGATAGCAATTTCTTCCACAGGGACCTGATTTGAAAAACTTCAAATCACTGTTTAGGAAACAACAGCCATTTGCATCTAAAGTATATCTCCACAGTGTTTAAAACATCTACATTCTCTGCCATCTCATGGGTTCTACAGGCAACCACTTTAACCAACAGCATTCAGGAGCCGGTGGGATGCAGTCCCATGTAGGGTAGAAGAAAGGTTGAAATACCTCAAAATGCATTAGAGATGCTTCAGATATGTAGCCAAATCAGGAGACAGTAGAGACGATAATTCTGATCAATTATCTCCCAGCTCTGCTCTCCCCTTTCTCTTCTGTCACCCATCCAGTTGCTTACCTTGATTTTAAAAAGATTTCATGATAAAGTTCAATCCTCTGATAAAACAGCTAAGAAAGGATGGAGCTACATGGAGACATTAATTGTAATGAACTCTAGTGTGTTCTAACAATTGATTATGACTCCTTCCGTCAACAGATCATCCTAGGATTGGAGAATACATTATGGGTTGCAGCCAAAAATGGTGGAGCTAAAACTCTGAAGAGTGCAGCTGCTTCTTCAAAAGGGATTTTGGTAAGCAAAAGAAAAATGCAAATCAAGTCATATGTATGTATGTATGTATGTATGTATGTATGTATGTATGTATGTATGTATGTACACACATACATATACACATACATATACACATACATATGTGTGTGTATATATATATATATATGTGTGTGTGTGTGTGTGTGTGTGTGTGTGTGTGTGTGTGTGTGTATGACTTGATTTGTATATATATATGAAGCACAAAAGAAATACAGAAGTGCTTAACGTATGACTTAAGTCATAGATTATGACTGAATGGAGTCACCACATTGTGCAGTTCTTTCAGTACTACAAGTTGCTGTTTGGCTTTGCTGCTCTGTGGATTAAGTTTGGGTCATGTGAGACCAACCTATGTAGGCAGAGGATGAAGGAACGCAGAGGAACACCTGAGTCTGAGCACATGACGGCTGGATTGGGTCCACACCAAGTACTTCTGTTCTGTACTTCCTTCCACCTGGGAACAGCATATGCACTCAGTGTGCGCCCTTGCAGCAGCTAACAACAACTGGTCCAATTTTGGAACACCTTTCCCTCAGAATGTGGACAAATTAAATTTTTTTAAAAATACAGCTCTCAGAATACCCCGCTGGCATGGTCTTTGACCATCTTAGCAGGGAGATTAATAGAATCATAGAATAACTGAGTTCAAAATGGCCTATAAATCCATTGAGTCTAACTCCCCTGGTAACAAAAAATGTCCTTTCCACACTCTTTTTTTACCCTTCCCCCTCAATACTGCAGTGTGAGATAATTTCCAGGGCATTATGGGTAAATCCAAGATGGTGGCTTCAAGCCTAGAAGTTACTCAGTGTTGAAGTGATGGGAGGAAGATCATTTTTTAAAAAATGTGATTTTTTTTTTAAAAAAAGTAAAGTAAAACTCTCCTCTAACATTGTATATGAAATGAATCAGTGGTGGCAGTTAAGCAAAAAGAAGCCATTTTGCTGAAGGCTCTGCAACTCTAAAGTGAACCCAGTCACTCTAAGTTCTACGTCATTTGGTCTCAGTAAGAGCATGAATTGGGTATATTTCTTGTAACTCCTAGAGTGTGTGTGTTATGTGTTGTCAAGTAGTTCTCATTTATGGCAACCCTAATAGGGTTTTCAAGGTACGTGAGATATTCAAGTAGTGAGTTTTCATGAGGAAGCAGGGTTTTGAATCGAAGAGGGAATAGGAAAAATGAATACTAAAAATGCTGCATAGTCTAGCTTTTAATAAGCAAGATTTACTGCATTTTGTCCCTTCTGTTTGCTTCACTATGAAATACAATAGCCTAAGTTTAGTCATTTTTGCCTCTAGAGAGAGTTCAAGTTTGACTTCATCTACGACCCCCTTGTTTGTCTTTCCAGTGGTCCATAGCATTAGTAAAACTCTCTTCCAATATAGTACTTCAAACAAATCAAATTTTCCCCTGTTGGCTTTCCTCATTGTCCAGATTTCACATCTGTACATAGTAATTCGGAATACAATAGTGTGGATGATCTTGGCCTTGGTCTCCAGTGACCCATCCCTACATTTGAGTGTAATCTCCAGATCTTTCATTGATGCCTTTCCAAGTCTTAGTCTTCTTCTGATTTCTTGGCTGCAATGTCCATTTGGATTTATGACTGAACTGAGGTATACAAAATCTTTAACTATTTCAATTTTTTTTTTACTTTAAAGAAAAACAATAATAACAATGCTAACATAAAATGTGGGTACATACATACCATACAATACTACTAAAATTTGCCCCCCGTGCCACCATCACCCTTTTAATCTCTTTTTACCCCATTCCACTCCAAAAATACATTGCTTCATCCAAATACATATGGATTCCATCCCTCTTTAAAGTCATTATATTTTGTCATCCCCCTTCTTACTTTTATTTCACATGTTAGCTTATCATTTATCGCTAAACTCCACATTTCTTTATACCAATCTTCAAGGTTAATTTTTTTGTCATTTTTCCAATTTTTTCCAAATATTAATGTTGCTGTTGTAAGCATTATAACAATTAGCTCTTTCTGTTCTTTTTTAAGATGGTCATTCTTAATTATATTTAAAAGGACAATAATTGGTGATATTTAAATATTATATCCAATAATTTCTCTAATTTCTTTAAAAACCAGTGCCCATTCTTTCTTTCTTATTTCACAAGTCCACCACATACGTAAATAACTTCCTTTTTCTTTTTTGCATCTCCAGCATTGAGATGGTACATTTTTATTTATAATATTCAATCTTGCTGGGGTAAGGTACCATCTCCATGCAACCTTATAACAATTTTCTTATAGACATATTCTTCATTATTCTTTGTGACCATATTTTGTTCCAGTCCTCACTTTTAACCTCTTCCTCTAAGTCCTCTTGCCACTGGTTTTTCATCATAGCTTTTTCATATCCAACATTTCTTAAAATCTTATAAATCACACTTTGTTGTTGTTGTTTAGTCGTTAAGTCGTGTCCGACTCTTCATGACCCCATGGACCAGAGCATGCCAGGCCCTCCTGTCTTCCACTGCCTCCCGGAGTTGGGTCAAATTCATGTTGGTAGCTTCGGTGACACTGTCCAGCCATCTCGTCCTCTGACGTCCCCTTCTCCTCACACTTTCCCAACATCAGGGTCTTTTCCAGGGAGTCTTCTCTTCTCATGAGATGGCCAAAATATTGGAGCCTCAGCTTCAAGATCTGTCCTTCCAGTGAGCACTCAGGGTTGATTTTCTTCAAAATGGATAGGTTTGTTCTCTTTGCAGTCCAGGGGACTCTCAAGAGTCTCCTCCAGCACCACAATTCAAATAAATCACACTTACTGTGCCCTATCTTTTATTTCCTTCCTCTTGAACTTGTCTTTGCTCAATAATCTCCTCAAATTTAGTCAGTTTTCTAATTTCCCCTACTTTTTTGGTCCACTCCCTTGTCCAACTTTCCATTTGGAGTATATTTATCCAAGATATCAACTATTTCATTTTTTTCATTGTGAACACTGCAGTTATGTAGTTCTTCTGTATCCATGATTTTTTTTTAACTTCTTAGTGTTTTCTTTCCATCACTCCTCCCTTGCCTCTCACTCTCCACACTTCATGGCTACTCTGTTTGTTCAAAGACACTTGAAGTGGTAAAGATGAAGTCCCAATCTAGCATCTTGTCCAGAAGTAAGCACTATTCATCTCAACAAGACCCATCCGTTTTCCTGAACTGTTGTCAAGATGTTTGGGCAGTGGCTATGCAATATATAATAATGCACACACAGCCAGACTTTTTGAAAATTTCCCTATGTAAACTAAACATCTCTGATGTCCTGTATCTCCTAAAAGAAAGGACAAATCCAGTTCACTTTTTTAAAAAGGCTGTAGCAAGAATCATTTCCTTTTGAGGATGTAGTGGTAGGTGTTGGAAAAATAGCTACTGATTCCCTAAAAGATAACAAATAATGATAGCAAAACTTGTTAACTGTGGGGGGAGGAATGGTTTTCAGAAATTAGATCTTCAAAAGTAGGGATCCACCTTTCTCCAAATTTGACACAGAGTAAGCCCATACTGTCTACTTTGACAGATATCATCCTGATTTAAGAAACCATTCAAAAGTTATTATCACTTTGGTCTCTCCCCTCCTGACAAAAATACCTTACAGACCCTTTTTGGGGCTGGTCACCCAGTCTCAGAGGTGCACCTGTGTGTGGTGTGTGTGTCTGTGTGAGAGAGAGAGAAAGAGAGAGGGGGGGTGTTCTTATCAGAAGATTCTCAGTTAATTGGAAATCGTAAGCGAAAGCTTTAGATGTTATTTAAATGTCTAACTGGTAAGAGTACAGGAAATGACACAAAAGACTCTGAAGCATATTCCAGCACTTCAGTTGTTAGGAGGGAAATGTTTACTACTAGGAGCACACATTGTAACGTTCCCTCCCTTTTATTGGTAGTAGGAGAGCCCTGTCATTAAAAGGTTTTTGTTCTCAATTTGCACCCTAATATGACTCGTCTGGGAGGGAGGTATTCTCCAAGTCATAAAGACTCCCAGGCAAGCCAGTTCTTATGGATCAAATATGAGGGAATCATGCCATTGGATCCTAAAACCCCGTCACTGTGGCCATCTTGATGAATCAAACCGGTACCAGAAAATGGCTAAATCCCAGAACAGAGACCAGATCGTCACACTTGGATGGGCCTTGAAGGTGTCATAAAGACCCATTCTCTGGGGATTAATTAAAACAAAGTTTAGACAGATTGCAGCTCATCCAGTTCATTCATCAATTGTTAAAGATGCCAGAGCTTCCTTTATCCCACTGGGTGCTTCGCACTGCACCACAAAGACAGATAGTGTGAGCCTCCAGACACCTGCCAAACATCCATCAGTAGGGGCGTGATTTTTTGACAGAAGAAATTTCTTCATCACCAGACTGGATGCTAGGTGAACCTTGTGGAAAATGAAAGCAAATAGTCATTATCACAAATTTTTGACTGAAAGCAAAAATCATCATGAATTTGAAAAATTTATTTACTTATTTAAAATATTTTTATCCCACCTTTCTCATTAAAAAGAACCCAAGGCAGTTTACATCATTAAAAAGACAATATTTGAAAGCTAAGAACAGTAGGTATACAAATGCGGGTAGTAATAAAATCAAATACTAAAACAGTAATAAAACCAATACTAAAACACATTTAAAACAACAGAGCACAACAATGATTTTAAAACTTCTCTCAGACCACCAGTTATTAAGAGAAAGCCTGGCTGAACAGAAAGTTATTTGCCTGCTTGCGGAAGGACAGCAAAGATGGGGCCAGCCTAGCTTCCCATGGGAGGGAGTTCCAGAGTCTGGGAGCAGCCACAGAGAAGGCTCCCTCCTGTGTCCCCACCAAATGCATCTGCGAAGGTGGTGGGAGTGAGAGAAAGGCCTCCCCTGATGATCTTAGTGCCCAAGCAGGCTCATAGAGGGAGATGCCATCTTTTAGATAGCTTGGACCCAAGCTGTTAAGACCAGCACTTTGAATTGTGCCCTGAAACAGATCAGCAGCCAGTGGAGCTGCTGTAACCGGAGGGTCACATGATCTCTGTAACCAGCCCCAGTCAGCGACCTGGCTGCTGCATTTTGGACCAAAAGCAGCCCCATGTGGAGCACCTTACAGTAATCCAACTGAGATGTAACTAGGGCATGTGTCACTGTGGCCAGATCAGCCGTCTCAAGAAATGGGCGCAGCTGGTACACTAATTTTAACAGTGCAAAGGCACTCCTGACCCCCACCAAAACCTGGGCATCCAGGCTCAGGGATGAATCCAGGAGCACCCCAAGCTGTGCACTTGTGTTTTCAGAGGGAGTGTAACATCATTCAGCACAGGCTGCAGCCCTATTCCTTGATCTGCTTTTCAACTGACTAGGAGCACCTCTGTCTTGTCTGGATTAAGTTTCAGTTTATTCGCCCTCATCCAATCCATTACTGACACCAGACACTGGTCTAGAGATGAAACAGCTTCCTTGGATTTGGATGGGAAGGAGAGACAGAGTTGGGTGTCATCAGCATTTTGACAGAGTTGGCAACGTACCAACGGACCTGTCACATACTGGTCACACCGAGCCCCCAAACTCTGGACAACCTCTCCCAGTGGTTTCATGTAGATGTTAAATAGCATAGGGGATGAAACAGAACCTTGAGGGACACCACAGGCCAAAGGCCAGGGTGTTGAACAGGAGTCCCGCAGCACCCCCCACTGAGTTCTCCCCTCCAGGAAGGACCAGAACCACTGTAAAACAATGCCTCCAAGTCCCATCCCAGAGAGATGGCTCAGAAGGATACCAAGATCCATGGTATCAAAAGCCACTGAGGTCCAGCAGAACCAACAGGGACACAGTCTCCCTTTTCAGTTCCCGGTGTAGGTCATCCACCAAGCCGACCAAAGCAATCTCTGTCCCATAACCAGGCCTGAAGTCAGATTGAAATGGATCTAGATAATCTGTCTCTTCCAGGAACCTCTGGAGCTGCAAAGCCAAAACCCGCTCCAGCACCAAGAATGGGATATTAGAGGCTGGCTGGTAATTATCCAGTACCGTGGGGTCCACAGAGGGCTTTTTCAATAACGGTCTTATTACTGCCTCCTATAAGCATGCTGGGATACTATCCTGCTGCAACGAGGCATTCACTACCCCTTAGACCCACTCGGCCAGTCCCTCTGTGGCAGCTTTTATAAGCCAGGAAGGAGACAAGTGGTATCCTTCACCTCTCCAAGGATCCTGTCCACATCATCAGGCTGCAAAAACTGGAACTTATCCACCAATACCGGACAAGCAGGAGCCATAGTTAGATCTACAGGACCTGTATTAACTACAGCATCCAAGTCAGAGCGTATCTGAGCTATTTTGCCTGCAAAGTGTGCAAATTTTTCACAGTGAGCTATTGACTGCTTAACACTATCTTCCTGTGGGCCATGATGTAAGAGGCCCTTGACCACTTGGAATAATCACCTGCTGAAGCAACAGGAAACTCCCAAGAACCATCAGGAAACCATTTGAATCCACCAACCTCTTGGGGCAGACCATCTTAATTGGTCCAGTAAATCTAAGCCCCACCAGTTGATGACCTGTCCATGACAATGGAACAACAGAGACTTCTTCCCCACCCAGATCACCAGCATCTACCCCAGTACAGAAAACCAGGTCTGTACAGGGCAGCATGAGTGGGGGAAGAAACCATTTGAGACAGACCCATGGTTGTCATGGAGGACATGAAGACCAAAGTTACTCCCGACAAAGCTCCCTCAGAATGGATGTTGGAAGTCCCCCACAACAAGCTGAGAAGACTCCAACACCATCCCTGAGACCAGCTCAGTGAGCTCAGGCAGGGAGACTGTTGAGGAGCGGGGTTGACGGTACACCAATAGAATCCCTATTCAGTCCTGGGCTCCCACTTTCAAATACACACATTCAAACCTGGAAAACTGGGGGATGCTGCACATGGTGAGGGGGATGGAATCACGATAAGAGTACTGCAACTCCTCCTCCCCGCCCACCAGGTCTTGCTTGCTGCTGCACAGAGAACCCTGGTGGACAAAGCTGGGTGAGATTGACACCCCCAGCCTCATCCAACCAAGTCTCTGTTATACAAGCCAGATCGGCCTGTTCAACCAGGACCAGGTCCTGGATGGCTGTTGTTTTTCCATTTACCGATCTGGCATTTAGCAGCAACAGTTTCAACCCAGGGGGCGGGGGCAGCTGTCACCACGGCTATTCAAGCTATCTAAGTTTGGGGAAAGCTTAGGGGCAGCCAATATCCTTTCCCCTTTCTCTCTCACATGGTGCTGTGAGTGCTGTCCTTTGTTGTCCAGTTCTTCCTTTGTTGAAAGAAACACCTTTCAACAAAATCCCCTTCACGGATTGCTGCCTTGTCGTGGCGAAGGGGCTTGAGTAATTCAGAGAAGCTATGGGCTATGCCGTGCAGGGACACCCAAGACGGACAGGTCATAGTGGAGAGTTCTGACTAAACGCGATCCACCTGGAGCAGGAACTGGCAAGCCACTCCAGTAACTTTGCCAAGAAAACCCCATGAACAGAAAGAAACACCAGGAGATACCAAAAGTGTTTTCACGAATCTATCAAAATCAAGTTTGATAACGAAGGTTTTCACGGCTGCTTCTGATCATTTTGCACCTTCCTGTGCTAAAAGTGTTTTTTTAAAAATAAAATAAGGGAAGCTTTATTCAATCAGTTCCAGTCAACTGAAGCTCCACCAGATAATGATACATCAAAGGCAATGAATGTGCAGAGAGCTCTTCCACAGCCAGACCATAGTTTGTGCCTTTATTGGGTAGTTGGGAACTGGAGGTGAATGTATTATTTATGTTTGTTGTTAACTGCCCTGCGTAGTGCTCTGCGCTAAGTCGAGCAGTATACAAATGTAATCAACCCACCTACCCACCAACCTACCAATCCCTCACTGTTAGTTATGCTGTCTAGGGCTGATGGAAATTGAAGTCAACAATTCTTCGAAGACTACAAGTTGTTCATGCGTGAATGAAGTGGATTACTTTATGGGACATGATCTACGATTGACTGCCATCTGGACTGAATGATCCACCATTCAAATGTCAACAGATTCCAAAAGCAAGGTAAACACATCACGTGTCTTCCAACCATCTCCTAAGCCAGCCATTCTCAACAGGGGGGCCCAATATGGCCAACTGGAAGGCCCTGACTCATTTGAAAGGGGCCACAGACTGAAAACCATTCTTCACACACCACCTTCATTATGCCACTTCTACCATTCTGATTCGGCTTATATTTCTTTCATATTGTGTTTATGGCTGTGCCCAGGAAAAAGTTGAGAATGGCTGCCCTTGGCTTCACGCCTCTGTTCCTCAGGAGGTGTGATGTATCAGGGCATTCCTTGCACTAGCTTTTTAAGTGGCAACTCTGAACTGCTGTGTCATTAATTTAAACAAGAAGGAGAAAAAGAGCATCTAACAATGAATGTGGCAATGGATCACGACCCTGTGGGTTAATGATCTCATTAAGTCAGGCTTCATGAATATTAGGTAAATTGGAAACAAGTCCCTTTCAGTCATTATTTAACAATTATGATAATACATTGAAAGGTGACATTTGTTCTTATAGCCTTTCTGCATTTTTAATAAGGATTCATGGTTTCTTTTTCTGTGTGTCCCTTGAACATTGATGATAGGTTCTTAATAGACTAGGATGCCCTGCTCATTTGGAGTCAATTTTCTTGCAGAATGATATTAAAATTGAGCCTGTTCAGAAATAAGAGAGACAAACTGGCCTTCATCATTACCTAAGTGAGATTTAATTCAGAGTTGGACGGTTAGATATATCTGTGGATCCACGCCCAGTGCTTTGCTGCAGTGGGTAGAATTACTTTATATTGCCAATTACTGGGGCAGAATGGTTAGAAAGCTGGACCAAGATTGAGGAGCCTAGGGAAGCATGTTGGCCATTTCACACCCTTAGAAATTTTCTGCTTTTTCTCTTCCTGCCTCCAGGATTTCCCACTGAGCAAGATTTTCCCTGTTTCTCTTTTTCACAGAACCCTACAGGAAATCCCAGCAATTTAATGCAGAAAACCATGGGATTCGCTACAGGAACACCGGTAAGAAAAACATAAATACTGTGCAGGATACCAGATGTGAATGAACGCAGCAAGCGATGAATGTTCTGCAGGACTGTGCTGAATGATGTAAAATCTTGTCTTTTCTGTAGAGTGATTTAAACATCCTATGGAGGAAATCAGATAGAATACACTTCTCCCTTGAATTGCATGGGTCTGAACAGCACGGTTTTGGTTATGCAAGAATTTTTAAATAAATAAATAAATAAATAAATAAATAAATAAATAAATAAATACATACATACATACATACATACATACATACATACATACATACATACATACATACATACTGTGCTCCTGGCCACCCAGAACCCCATGAGTTCAACACCGAAAGCATCAATGTGGTCTACTTGCCCCCAAGCACATCTCTAATTCAGTCTCTAGATCAGTGGGTCATAAAGACTTTTAAGGCTCATTACACATGGTGCCGTATGGAAAAGTTTGTCAATGCTATGGAAAAGAATGCAGAGACAGAGAACTATTCTCTCGCTATGTCTCTCTGTGTGCATTTGTGCATGTGCATGTGTGTACTGATCCACTGTATACGCTTTGTAGTTATGTTTGTGGGGGCGTAAGAGTTTTGCATGGATTTTGAACTACGTGGGGGGTCCGGCACCCGTAAGCCCAACGTTGTTGAAGTGAGACGTGTAGTCCTCTTTGAAAACGAAAGACAAACTGTACTAACGTGAATAGTTAGGTGCCTTGGACTCTCATGAGAAAGAGTGGAATACAAACGGAATAAATGAACAAACCAAAGCATCACAACATAGTCCAGTGGTTCCTACCCTTGGATAACCCAGGTGTTCTTGGACTGCAGCTTCCAGAAACCTAGCTGTGCAATCCAAGAAGCCCTGAGTTACCCAAGGTTGTGAACCACTGATGTAGTTCAACAAGGTCTGGAAGGTCACATGGACCATACTCCTGCTCTCTCCACCTTTCATGGGCATTGTTGGCTGCCCAATTTGGTTTTTAAAATCTACATAGTCTTCAAATAGGGACGTGGTGGCGCTGCGGGTTAAACCGCAGAAGCCTCTGTGATGCAAGGTCAGAAGACCAGCCGTCGTAAGATCGAATCCACGCAACGGAGTGAGCTCCCGTCGCTTGTCCCAGCTCCTGCCAACCTAGCAGTTCGAAAGCATGTAAAAATGCGAGTAGATAAATAGGTACCACCTCGGTGGGAAGGTAACGGCGTTCCGTGTCTAGTCACGCTGGCCACGTGACCACGGAAAACTGTCTTCAGACAAACGCTGGCTCTATGGCTTGGAAATGGGGATGAGCACCGTGCCCTAGAGTCGGACACGACTGGACTAAATGTCAAGGGGAACCTTTACCTTTACCTAGTCTTCAAATGTCCCATGAGCACCCCATGAGCCCTCACACATTGCTCCAAGTTACTGTAATGGGTAGCAATTTTCCTTCGACACTGACTACTAAATAAACTTAACACGGGAAAAGAAAAAGGAATAAATGTGCATTAAATGGTGCATTAAAACAAACAAAGAAAAAAGCATTTTCCCTAGCCATATTTAATGTCTGCCAGTGCTAGTCTTCGATTATGCGGGCAGCTGTTTCATGCAAAATATATTCCCCAGTTGCTCTTGTTACATCTCGTCTTGCAAAATCTTGATCAAATGACATCCAAACAGGTGGCGTCTGCTAACGTCAGACCATCAGGGGTAATACGGTTAAACTCTGCCCTGCCTGTTTATTGGGGGAGCCAAATGGCAATACCATATCTCCCTCCACGAGGTTTCCTTAGCCCTAGACTGTAATCAACTCCACATGGTTGTCTCCCTTAATAGATTCGCAACAGTAGAAAAAGGCAACGTCTTTACGTGGCTTCCCTAACACTCCACCAAATGGCTTGATGGCAATTTATGTAGAGTGGACATGGGAGACCTCATCATCTTAAAGCTGCATGGCATATTCCAGGATATCAGATGCCAGGAGATAATTAAAGGAAATGGACAAACGCCAAGCCAATTAATAGAGCACAAATGACACTCCACTCCCATTCTGTGTTCTGTGTTACAACGGAGGCATAGGGAGCTGAAAGCAAATGAGATCCTGCAAAATTAAGGAAAATGTAAGAACTGAAATTGGATTTCTATCAAAGCCTTGGGGGGCCCTGTGTAAATTTTATACTGCATGATCAGTACTAAGCCTAATAGGATGCTGCAGAGGAGAAAGAATGGTAATAATGTATGTTGCAAATGAAAGAAAAGAAGACATCCCATTAACCAATTACATGATCTTTAGCTGATTAATCGTCTTTCTTTAAATGGAGTAATTGCTTTACTAATTGTTGAAATTCAAAGTCATTGGCATTTTAGCATCCCTTCTGGGCATCTTTTTTTGAGAGGCAGAAGGAAATGTCAGCTAACCCACAATTTATTAAGGAAAGGCTACTACGTGGAGATGTAACTACATATAATGCTAACAGGGACTATGTTTATCTAGAAGAAAACTTCCCTGGTGGGACTTAGAAGTGCAAGGGACCCTATTGATCATGGAATCCAGCCCTTGTATATAGGACCGTTGTCTAAGGACACGGTTATACTAACAATAAGAACTGCTTTCGAATTGTGTTTAGCATGATAATTGTCTCATTGGTGATGAAAAGATATGCGAGTCGACTCATCAAAAAATATTGACTCTTGTGACATTGCACAACAGGAAAAGACTAGTGATTTTTCATTGGCAGGGACATGAACAAAATCCTTGCATCGACCACAGAAAATTGTGTATTGTGCATGGGACACGAGGTTTTCCATGCAGAATACCTGGTTATGCAGAAAAAAACATGTTCATTGCATTCAATGCCCCTCCGGGGGAAAAAACAGAAAGTGAAAAAAGCAGAATGTAATCCCACCTAGCAATGAGAAAACTTTTCAAATATTTTCTTCTCACTTGTAAGAAGCAATTGATGTCCTTCGTCTGGACTCTAAGAAGGGCATCCATTTACATTTCACCAAAAAAAGAAGACATGTATCATCAAAAGGAAGAAGAGAACAGCACACTGAGCTGCATAAAATTGCAGATGCCAAGAAAACAGAAGAAAATTGAGATACACGGCTGGCACTTCTCCATTTCCCTGCACTTCTGGCCACTCAGCAGATGAGCGGGAAGACTCGGCATCCTGCCCCCTGGAATCTCTGCAGGATGGGACCAATCTGTTGTTCTTGGATTTCACGAGACTTTTTTTTTTTTTTTAAAATACGGATTTATATGTTTCCAGATTAGGACTCCAGATTTTTCTCCCAATCAGGAAACATACAAACTGGGGGGGGGGGGGGGGGGTATCTGCTGAAACCTGACAAGAACAAATTGGCTCAGGCCACCTCCAAAACAGCTCAACATAGGTAGGTTCCAATTTGTTGGGCGAATATTTGGATCAAATTTGGATTGAAAGGTATTTGCACACTCCCAATTACATTGCATCTCACTCCAGTGTTTTACTGTGTGTTACCTACAGACAGGTGTGAATCCACCTGTCTTACACATCCTGTTTTAGCGCTAGGAGACTTCTCACTACTGTTGATAGTGCCCGGATCAGGACAACAGCTCCCCAACTTGAGATGTAGGGAAAATGGAGCTGCTGGAGCTTTCTCCCCACAGCAAACAGAACAAAGTCGCCAGCCAGCCATTGACAAGGTAGCCAGGAAACCTGCCACCACTGGCCACATGGTGGTGCTGGCTTCCTTAAGGAGCAGTTCCAGTGGCTCTGGTTTTGCTGCATGTTGAGTGGTCAAGGACGGCTGCCCTGACGCTGGCACTGTGAGTAGCTGAGAAGCCTCCCAGCACTGACTAGCCAATGATGGAAGCCCTAGTGCAGTTTTGAAAAGTACACTTTGGTGCATTTTTTAAACTGCACCAGGACTTGTATTGTGCACAGGGACACTGCTTGCTGTGAATTCTCTTTGGGTTTCTCTGAACATGTAGTTATGGCCCAGATGTTGTGTACTCATCGTGAATGGACAACTGCAACTCCTTGACCTCCCTCCTTTTCCTCTTGATTTTTAGATCAGTCATGGAATGAATAGTCCTTCAACTGAAACTCATCTCCAAATGTAGGACCCCTCAGGCAACTCTTTAAGCGGAAGACTGTTCTCCCTACAAAAAGATATGTGTCTGAGAAGTTGAACTATCAGGAGGTTCTTCCTAATGGTAGATCCTAAGTTCTTTCCAGCAACAGAGACACATTTGCTCCATCATCCGTGTGATAGCCCTAAACATTTAAACACTGCTATGATATTGCCTCTTAATGGTCCGTTTCCACCCTGGAGTTAGGTATACATTTATAGCTGTAAATGTACAAGTTGACCAAGAAAGTTTAAGCTGTCAACTTGGGAGGTCTTGGAATCACTAATTGAATAACTGCATTCTTGAGCAAATGCATTCCATTCCCGATTGTTTCCTTTGGTGTTTTGCATTAGTTAACATGACTGAGTAAGAGGGGGACCTGGTTTGCCCCTTTCCCTTTCGGGTGTCCTCCAATCTGACCCGAGTCTGTGTTTGTGCTGGTGCTTGTGTGTTGCCTTATCTCCAGAAAGAAACCCATTTCCATGAATGGGGCAACATTTGGATACCTCAGTGGTTTAGGTCTCTGACTGCGGAGCCAGAGGTTGGGATTTTGATTCCCTGCTGTGCCTCCTTGATGAGGGCAGGACTCAATGATCCATATCGTCCTTCTCAGCTCTGCAGTTCTAAGATTCTAAGAAACCTTTCTGGTAATTGGTCTGTTTCTGAGCACAATTCAAAGTCCTTGTGATTGTCCATAAAGGCCTACAACACCTGGGCCCCATCTGCTTGGAGAACCATATTGTCACATTCAAGGCTCTGAAATATTTATGGGAGGCCTTTTTTCTGGGTCCCGCCACCTCAGAGGCAGATCATTGAGAGATACAAAAAAGCATGTTCTTACCAACTATATCTCCCTCTTGTAAGTGAGCCCACACAGGACCTCTCGTGCTTGTCTGTCCACCAGCAGGCAAAGACTTCTTAAATTCATGCTTTTAATGACTAACTCATTGCCAAGAAAGGGGATGATTACCATCTGGATGGTAAATTTTGCCAATTAATTTTTAAATTCCACTGTTAAAAATTGTGCCTTGAATTCAGTTTTTTTTTGGGAAAAAAAATTGATCTTGCTTTGTGTTTTAATTGCACTTGTTATTCAATTACTTCTGAAAGCTATCCTGAGTGCCATTTTGAGGAGACCAGCAGGGTCTAAACCCCATACATAAAGAAAATAAATATCTGGTTCCACAGTCTTTTAAGGCCACCCTGGGGGCAAATAAAAATGCAATGCTTTCATTTAAGAAAGAAACAGGAGGTAGAAGAAGATGGACGTGTGACATTTGTCTTCCTTTGCTCACTGCCTCCAGCCTTTTAGTTATTATGGTTGTTTTTCAAGCAGCAATCATTCAGATGAATTTTCCTCAACGTTTGTGACCATAGCTACAAAGGAAAGGTGTTTCTTTATATGTGACCTAAGATGATTTCTGAGGGGCTTTGAAATGATCACACAAAGCGATGAACAACAAGAAAAGAAGCTGGAAGGTGATTTTCCCCACTTCTTTTTCTTTTTCCAAATGAACTGGAATAAATAGAACAGAGCCCACCTCTCATACTTGGTGTTCTCCCAGGCTGGGGCATGATAGACCATCCGTTTGTAATATCTACCTGATATTGTAAAACAAGAGCTTCTTTTGTTCAGCAAGTGACATGACCAGGATTAGGCAACACATGGTCTCCAGGCCACATGGAGCTCCCTCATCCGTTCTGGAGTCTCTGTCACTCTCAAACTTGACATCACATTGTCAACCAATGATGCTGCAGGGGGATGATGCCCCCTCCCAGTTTTGCTTTAGCACAGGGCACACCTTTTAGAAGCCTCTCAGAAGTACATTTGCTCTTACCCATAAGCCATGCTTCTCTAATCTAGGCATGGGATTTGGGGGATGTTTCCAGACTATAATTATCTATTCTGGGAATCCCATCTGATGGATGGAAGGTCCCAGACGCTGGACGAACAGACTTACCATTCTGGAACAGCGTTCTGGTGTTTGCCCCACGTTCCGGAGGACGGAGACCGTCACGGGTCACATGGTAACTGGGGGGCAAGCGCGGCTACTTAGCTGAGCGCTCGCCTCCTCTTCGCCCTCTTTCTGTTTGGGCACCCACCCGCCCTCCCTCTTTCTAGTGTGTTTAAGGTCGCCATTTTGGGGCCGGATAGGAATTTTTGACCCTCATCCTGATTGGCTTTTGGATGGGGGGGATTTTTCGCCTATCCCACACTGGATAAGGGTTGTTGGCAATTTAAGGTGGGACCGGTCACACTGGCGGGTAGCACGAAACAGGTAGTCTCGGTGTGTCCCAATTTTAATTCAGGTAAGCCAACAGCGCATCCGACCTCCCGGCTCTGCGGATTGTGCGATTACAGGGCCGGTGCGGGGAAGATGCGCTAGGCCACTTCCGGACCAACATTCATCAATTAAAGATGTATTGAGGTCTGGGGGTGTTTATTAGCGGCCAGCCAGGTTCCTGCGGTCTTTAAGACCGAGGGAACCTGGGGCTGGGGACTCGCCCTGTGACTGATATATGGGTAGTTGTATACCCTGTTTTGTACCTGTTTTCGCACTACAGCAGGCCCCTCATTTGATAATCTTGTTAACTACAATTTGATCTCATTTAATAAAGTGTGGCCCGTATTTTAATCCATAACTTGGTCTCGCGTCTTTATTCCGGAACTGGGTGGGCAAACCTTTCCATCTGACTGATGGAAACCTAAATGTGGCTCACCTGGAGATAAGGCCTAGCTGGGAAACCTTAGTTGCCTAGTTCTGCCCTAGCTTCCTGTGCAGAAAGGAAGCTGCCCCACCATTAGCTGGGGGCTTCCTTTCTGAACAGGAAGTTAGGACACAGCTAGGCCATGAAGACTTCCCAGCCAGGCATCTTTTACAGGGAAGCTGCATTTTAGTGTCTGTAAATTGTCTGCCTGTTAGATGGAACCCCCAACATGGACAATTATGGGATTTGTAGCCCACTAAATCCAAACATCTCATGAGTACTACCAGTGTTTGTTCTGAGTATAGGAATGCATTTTCAAATTTATTCATGTTCAGTTCTACTAAGACATCAGAAACATAAAGTGGACTGTTGTCCTCATTGTGCAGATGTGAATCTTGTAATCTCTCACTCTCAGAGAAAAAAATCCCCTAGTATTTATTTTATTTATTTATTGTATTTATATCCTGCCCAATTGGTCCGATGACCACTCTGGGCGGCTAACAATTTTCTGTTCATAATTAAATTTCTCTGTTTGAGTATCCCTGTTTTTCACCCCTTGTTCACCTTCTGGTTAATTCCAGGTATTTATTTATTTTTGGACTAAAAATCCCATAATTCCAGGTATTTATTTTAAAAGCCATTTCTGGTTTTAAGAAGGATAGGGACCAGAATCTTATTACTTAATCCCATCACCATTAAGTCCAATGTTGTAAATTTGATTGGTGAATTGTCACTAGTGAAGAAGTCAGAATTGCACTTCTTTCAACCACCAGTAGTGCAACAGGAGATACAACCGCTAACTTCTTAATTGGCTGCAGTTTCCTGCTCAAGTTTATGCTGTTGGACTTAACATCATTTAAAGCCACACTTTGGTGAAAATATATGGAAGCAAATCTCAGACATCTTTCTTGGGAGGACTCAAAGCTGCAAGATGTGCTTTGGTAGCCCAAGGGCTGGATTCACTTGTAACCCCCTTCCAACTTGCCCATCATTTGTAGCATAGAGACTTCATGTCTAACTTGATCTGGCTCGAATAACAGAATAATAAAATAATTGAATTGGAGGGGCCTATAAGGCCATTGAGTCCGATCCCCTGATCAATACACGAATCCAAATCAAAGCACAGCTGACAGATGGTTGTCTCATGTTCTCTTGAATGCCTAAAACACTGGAGCACTCACCACCTCCTGAGGTCATTGGTTTCATTGTCATACTGCTCTAACAGTTAAGAAGTTTTTCCTGATTTGCAGCCTATTCTGGCTTCCTGTAGCTTGAGCCCATTGTTGCGTGTCCTGCACTCTGGGACAATCATCAACAGATCCTGACCCTCCTCTGTATGACTACCTTTCAAGTCTTTGAAAAGTGCTATCCTATCTCCCCTCAGTCTTCTTTTCTCAAGGCTAAACATGACCAGTTCTTTCAATCTTTCTACATAGAGTTTGGTTTCTAGTCCCCTGATCATCCTTGTTGCCCTCCTCTGAACTTGCTTCAGTTTGTTGTTATCCTTCTTGATGTGCAGAGTCCAGAACTAGACACAGTACTCTAGATGAGGCCTAACCAGCGCTGAATAGATGGGGACTAGTACCTCAGAGAATTTGGAAACTATACTTGTGTTAATGCAGCCTAAAATCACATTTGTCTTTTTTTTTTTTTTTTTTTTTTTGCAGCCACATTGCACTGTGGGCTCATATTCAGCTTGTAATCCTTCTCACTCATAGTGTTACTGAGCCAAGTATCTCCCATCTTGTAGCTGTGCATTTGGTGGTCCCCCCCCCCCCCCCAGGTGTAGAACTTTGCACTAGTCTCTGTTAAATTTCATTCTGTTGTTTTCTGTTCAGGCAGGACGAGGTAGCTACAGATTTGCTTCTGAAAAATACATACAATTAGCTATAAAGCAATAACTGTCCCAGACGAGCCATGTTTTCAGGGAGGATTTTGAGCGATATGGAAAAACACCATGCTTCGGCGTATCTGGCCAAGCGTTTTCATTATTCAGTCAGATGAGCCATGTCACATTTATCACTCTCCTTCCCTCTCACTTGTCTGATCAATAGGGACAATTACACAGTTGAAACGTCAGAATTGGCAGGCATAGTAGAAACAAAAGTTTCCTGATCCCCATGCTCTCCAGCATGTCCTTCATCTCCGTGGCGTTTGATCTTTGGGCTGTAGATCTTTGAGAACCCATCTGCCTTCCGTTTCTTTATGGTAGAGTCTTATGGACACCCAGGGTGGGAGACAGAAGGTGTTCTGTTTGGAGCAGCCATCACCTTACTTGCGGACTAAGCAAAGCAGTTTCCTTCTGCTGCTGGGCATCATCATTCGCCTCAGCCAAAGATGATCGTTCTTTGAGGGTTTCTGCACTTAAAGCTCAAAAGTCCTGCGCTTGGCTCAACTCTCTGCTTTGTCTGCAAATGTTAGCTCATGAAGTTTAACCTCCTATGAAATGTGCCTGCAGTTCTTGCTAACAATGGGCTGGGCTGGGGAAGAGTCTAAGAATTATAGTCCCCAAAAGGAGGTTTTCCAAGCTCTGGCTAACACCTCTATTAAAATGGCCTGGGAATGCTTGAACTTGCTAAAGCCCGATCTTCTCTATCTCGTGGTTCAAGTGCAGTATGTGTGCTGTTCCTAATGTTGCCATTTTTTTGTAGCTCTGATTATGTGATTTCTGAGATCTGCAACTGCTTATAACACTGTGTAAAATATCTTGATATTGTTCCCAAAGCCCCGATGACTATGGGGACCAATTCTTTATTTTCAATTCTGACATCCCCTGGAATTGCAATGTCAATGATCCAGATTTTTCTTTGTTCTACTACTACTATGCCTGGTGTGTTACATTCAAGGTGTCTTATCAGTTTGGATCTGGAAATCTCACAAGATCTTGACTTCCTCATTTCTCACACCTTCTCTACCTGATGTTCCCATGGGTTTTTGAAGGTTGGCAAGTTATATTTTTTGCACAATGACCAGTGCACTAATTTTGCCACTCTGTCATGTCTAATTTTGTAACCTGTGCAATCTTTGGACATTCACAGATGAGGTGTGACACAGAGTCAACATTTGCTGTTAGCACTAATTCCTTTAATCTTAGCTTTCATTGCATTGGTTTGGAGTGCTTGTTCTTGTACAGCAAAAATCAAGCCTTCAGTTTCTTTCTTAAGGGCCCCCAGTTTTAGCCATGCCCATGTTGAATTGTGATCGTGCTTTCCATCAATATTTCTCAGGTGTCCATGTAGTGGTTTGTTTTCCAGCTGTTTAATTTATTTTGAAATTAAATAGCCACAGATATCATAACATTGCCTCATTAGAACAGTTATTCCAGTCCTTTGGTTTTGCTTTTCTGTATCATTTTCATCTTTAGCTTCAAATAATGGGGGGATTTACAAACATTTGATTCCACTGTGTTAAAAATCTTGAAGAGGTTGCAGTTTGTTTTTTATCAATTTGCAAAACTTGTTTCTGCTGTTAAAATCAACCAAGGCACAGTGTCGTCACTGAAGAACTTTGAGGTTGGGAGCTGTGTTGACCAATTGTAGCAAAAGCAAAGAAGAAGCTTGTGGCACCCTTAAGACTAACCATTTTTATTTGGCCTAAGCCTTTTTGAGCTGCAGATGGCAGCTGCTGTTGCTGATGCATATCATAAGGATGACAGTCATAGAGTTCATTTTGGCCACTTCGTTATATTGTTGGCTTTTGATGTTGTTGCTGTCCATAGCCGAACTGAGCACTGATACCGTGAAATTGGAATCTTTTATTGTCTTCTTCCGACAGACCTAAAAGGAAGATACAGATGTTTCTATGCATGTTACTTAGCCCCTTGCAACCATGCTGGAGGAAAAATGCCACACGTTGTTTATTTATGTGCGGATGATCGGAAATGATGGGTGAATAAGCAGCTCCAAAGAAGAGTAAAATGGGTCGTCAAGCAGTAATTATATAACTGTTTGAGGCGAGATAAATAAAAAATACCAAATGGGATTGATGTCTCAGAGCCTCTGAAAATGGGGAGATCAGGAGATTTTATTTTCCTCAATTAAGGGTTGTAGCTAATCTATGCATAGTGATTCCCAGATGGCATGACATGAAAGGGAATTTGACTCATTCTTCTGGAATGTTTCTCTTCTCTAGACTGACTAAGCTAATGAGATCATTAGATTGGCAAAACAACATTCTGCTGGGAGATATAAATGTGGTAAGCAGAGTGGGAATAAGTGGATGAAAGGTTGCTCCGGCATCTTGTACCTGAGGCAGGATCATCCCCTGCAGTGTGTGAGAATCCCAGGAAAAGCATCACCAATCTGAAACCAAGCCACTGCCCAAACTTTGTGTGTTTGTTTAGAAATGACAACACAAAGCATGCCAGTTTTTTGACTCCAGCCCATCCATTTCTCCCCAGCATTTCCCTCCATGTCCTGTTTGAATTCCCAGTACACAAACCTACAGGTACAATTACTTCTGTACCATACAGGTCATTCCTTCTTTTAACAATACAGGACAGATAGAGCAAAACAGATACAGTGGACCCTCTACTTACGGAATTAATCCGTATTGGAACGGTGGCTGCAGGTCGAAAAGTCTGTAAGTCGAGGCTCCATTGACCTACAATGCATTGAAAACCGATTAATCCGTAACCGGCCGTTTTTGGTCCATTTTGTTTGATTTTCCGGTCTGTAGGTCGATTCTCTGGCCGCAAGTCGAACCTAAATTTTGCGGCCAGAGAAGTCCGTAACTCAAAAAGTCTGCAGGTCAAGCCGTCTGTAAGTCGAGGGTCCACTGTAACTGTCAAGGACAGGAAAAGGGGAAATAAATGGAAAAACAGTTTTTGGGCCATCAGTCTAACACCTTTTGGCAATATCTATGACTCTAACACTTTATAAGGGGTAGTTTTGGCCCAGATGGCCTGACAGTGCTGGAAAGCTCAGAGCACTCTGATTCATGCACATTATTATTGTTGTCGTTATATGCCATCAAGTTGTTGTTGTTGTTATGTGCTATCAAGTTGCCTTCGACATAGGGTGACTCTATGAATGAGTGACTTCCAAAATGTCTTATCCTCAATAGCCCTACTCAGATTTTGCAAACTCAAGCCTGTGGCTTCCTTTACAGAATCAATCCATCTTGTATTTAGTCTTCCTCTTTTCCAGCTGTCTTCAACTTTTCCAGAGATTCCTGTCTTCTCATGATGTGTCCAAAGTAGGACAGCCTCAGTATCATCATCTTTACCTCCAGAGACAGTTCAGGTCTGATTTAAACTAGGACTCACTTGTTCATCGTTCTGGCAATCCAGGGTATCGACTCTCCTCCAGCACCATATTTCAAATGAATCAATATTTTCCCTGTCATCTTTCTGTCCTGTCCAACTTTCACACCCATACATGGTCTAGGAGTCTTGGTAGACCACAAGCTGAACATGAGTCAGCAGTGTGATGCGGCTGCCAAGAAAGCCAATGCAATTCTTGGTTGTATCAATAGGAGTATAGTGTCTAGATCAGTGGTTCTTAACCTTGGGTTACCCAGGTGCTTTTGAACTGCAACTCCCAGAAACCCCAGCCAGCACAGCTGGTGGTGAAGGCTTCTGGGAGTTGCAGTCCAAAAACACCTGAGTAACCCAAGGTTAAGAACCACTGGTCTAGATCAAGGGAAGTGATAGTACCACTCTATTCTGCTTTGGTCAGACCTCACCTGGAGTATTGTGTCCACTTCTGGGCACCTCAATTCAAAAAGGATTTTGACAACCTGGAACGTGTCCAGAGGAGGGCGACTAAAATGGTTAAAGGTCTGGAAGCCTTGTCCTACGAGGAGCGGCTTAGGGAGTTGGGAATGTTTAGCATTACAAAAAGAAGGTTGAGAGGGGACATGATAGCCATGTTTAAATATCTGAAAGGATGTCATGTTGAAGAGGGGACAGGTTTGTTTTCCAGGGCTCCAGACACTAGGACACGGAGCAATGGTTTCAAACTACAGGAAAAGAGATTCCATCTGAACATTAGGAAGAACTTCCTGACGGTCAGAGCTGTCCGGCAGTGGAATAGGCTGCCTCAAAGGGTGGTGGAGTCTCCTTCTTTGGAGATTTTTAAGCAGAGGTTGGATGGCCATCTGTTGGGAGTACTTTGATGGATGTTCCCGCATGGCAGGGGGTTGGAATGGATGGCCTCAGTGGTCTCTTCCAACTCTATGACTCTATGGTGATCAGAAATACAAAAGTGATCTTGGTCTTGGTCTCCAGTGACACCTCCTTACACGATTATCTTTTCCAATGCCTTCCTTGCTGCACATAGTGGAGACATTCCCACAAGCACACATAGCCTTATATGCCTGTATCAAGGCTTTGCTGGATACCACTGAATTTCTACGTATGTTAGATAAACGCCCAAGCAAACTTCTCAGGGTGATCAAAGGGGTTTAGGAAAACTGACAAAAGGCCATGGGTAAGTAGCTGGAAGCTTGCTATGTAAATTCCATTGAGTTAGAAGAGATTACATGGATTTACCAATCCCATTTCTGATGGGTATTCATTCCAAATATATAAATATAATGTCCGGCTGATAAATGGCCTCAACATAATGTGTGAGGAGTACTTTTCTAATTCTAAAGGAATGTGAACTCTCAGATACCAGATACCATTATGGTACACTTTGGGATTAACGATCCCTCCTACCTCCATTGAATTCCAGAGAATCAAATACATTTCCTTTTGGCATGTAACCTTTTGCCTCTTTCTTTACTTATAGTTTCAGGGTGAAAAAGAGGTGAAAATCCATTGCTGGACTATAAGGAAATGACTTTAACAAAAGGGAAAGAAACAGAATTGTTCACTTCTCCTGAAGTTTTTTATAATATTAGTTATTTTTGCTAAAGTAATGTTAATAACCCTGAGTGCTCACTGGAAGGACAGATTCTGAAGCTCGGGCTCCAATACTTTGGCCATCTCATGAGAAGAGAAGACTCCCTGGAAAAGACCCTGATGTTGGGAAAGTGTGAAGGCAAGAGGAGAAGGGGACGACAGAGGACGAGATGGATGGACAGTGTCATCGAAGCGACCAACATGAATTTGACCCAACTCCGGGAGGCAGTGGAAGACAGGAAGGTCTGGCGTGCTCTGGTCCATGGGGTCACAAAGAGTCGGACACAACGACTAAACAACAACAAATGTTAATAAATAATAATTGTATGATGTCAAGTCCATTCTGACTTATAGTGACCCTTTCCAGGGTTTGCTAGGTAGAGAGGACTCAGAAGTGATTTACTGTTCCTTCTTCTGGGGGGTGCAGCTTTCCCAAGGTCACATAGGCTGGTTCTTCTGGGAAGCACAGTGGGGAATTGACCTCCCATTCTCTGGCACTGCAGACAGAGACCTAAACCACTGAGCAATCCAGCCAGATAAAGTAATGTCCTGCCAAATTCCCCACAGCTTTCCCCCCTATGTATAAAGCTAAAAAATAGACCCATCCAAAAAGTACTGATTTTCTCTGAATGAATAAAGACTAAGGAATCATAAAACACCTAAAATGCAACAAGCTGAACACTTTGGCCATGTAACGAGAAACAAGAAAGACCTTACAGCTGATCATTTCTTGCAAAATAATTAGGGGCAAGAACTATAGGAAAGGAGGGAAAAAAATCTTGGCTAAAGAATCCAGGGGGCTAGTTTAGAAGCAACACAGTATTGTTGTTTACAGCTGCTCCATTCAAAGTCAGGATAGTGCCCCTAATATGGCTTTTGAAGTATATGAAATTGGTTTGCTATTGCTACTACCAAGTGAGCTTCCATGGCCAGTGAAGTATTTGAGTCCTAGCTCAACACTCTACATTGCATTGGCTGTCACTAAATTTAGCAGTGGCAAAGGAAGAGAAGTCTGTTTCAGTTTTTTTAGGTGAATGCATCAAAAGTCCACAAGTGTCTATATAACTGGGATGGAAAGAACTTCAGATTTAGAAAAAAAAATTAACTGTGAAAGAAAGCCAAACTGGCTTATAAGTATATGTTACAGGAGACAAAGACCAAGATCGTCCACACTATTGTATTTCTAATTTCCATGCATAGGCGTGAAAACGGGACAGTTTAAAAAGCTGCTAGGGGAAAAAATGATTCATTTGAAATGTGGGCGCTGGAGGAGAGCTTTGTGGATACCCTGGATTGCCAGAAAGACAAAATAGGTGGGTCCTAGATCAAATCAAGCCTATACTATTTCTGAAGGCAAAAATATTGAAATTGAGGCGGTCCTACTTTGGGCACATTGTGAGAAGGCAGGATTCCTGGGGGGAAATGATAATGCTGGGGAAGGTGAAAGGTAGCAGGAGAAGAGGAAGACCAAATACAAGGTGGACTGGCTCTCTAAAGGAAGCCACAGTGAGTCTATAAGAGCTGAGCAGGGCTGTTGAGGACAGGACATTTTTAAGATTGCTCGTTCGTAGGGTCGCCATAGGTCAGGGGTAGAGATGGGGGCTTCGTATTTGCATACTAATAAGAAGCCTGTCGGCACAGGTGGCCAACCCGATTTATACCCATCCCCAGAACCTTCCGAACCTTTTACCGCGCACTGCGTGGCACGTGTGGTCGGTGTCAACTTCTGCACCCCAGTCATGGCAGCAGCCCCACCTTCCTGCTCGCCCGGCCACTCCGGCAAGGGGGTGAAAGGATGAGTCTTCCTACTTAGCCGTGGAAGGGCAACTTGACAGCACGTGATAACAACCACCACCACCACCGCAACAACTATACACCTCCTCAGATGTGGGAAATTGTCCTAACGGAACAAGTTGATTGCAGAGAGATGTTCTTCCTTCCATCCAGGGATAAAGCACGGCTTTATTTAGCCAGCTTCTCTCTAGCTGTGAATACACTTGTTTCACATCAACAATCAAAAAACTCTTTGATATTCACTGCATCCTTAATTGTGACCCCGTTTCTTAAGTAATGAGTACGTACCGGGAGTGTCAGTTTGACTTCCTAATAAGTCCTTGGCTTCCTGGTAGAATTGTCTGTTGGACCTCGGCGAGATTTAATCCCTCCAAAATTGAATAGCAGACAAGATGGTAAATGAGTTAAAATGCACTGATGTCCTCAGATTGCAGAGGAATAGGTGATACAGCAGGAAACATCCACTGGACCCAGATCGGTTTTCAATCTGGTGCGTGATGGTGCAGATGTGGTGTAAAGCTATTAGGATAGTGACTCCAAGCGAGGCATGTTTAGAAGAGGAGTTTAGACAGCAAGGTTGATGGCTGAACCAAAATATACCCCCCCCCTTTAAAAAAAGATTATGAAGGGCATGACAAGAAATAACTTTTGTTTTTGTGCAGAGATGTAACATCAGTTGAAACCCCACAATAGAGTGGTATCAACAGTGTGTTTATAAAAGAGGAGAGACTTTGGAGGAGAGAATGAATGGGCACGAATCCAACATTTGGTATGGAAACTGGGAGGCAGAGATCCCATCTTACTTTTTAATTTTTGCATTACTAACCATGTTATTGCCCGTGGGGGCTTTTATAGTCTTAAAAAAGACATTTTTGCATATCTTTGTTAAGCTGACAGTTGTGATAGACATGTTCAGGTGCTTTTAGATAGATTATTATTACTCACAGGTCCCTCAGTTCCTAATATTCCAAGAAGATGGAAATCCATAGTAATTAAAATAATTGAACATCTTCAATCCTCCAGATACATGCTACATGCAAAATCAAAACATAGTTCTTTTTCAAAAAGCAGCTCCACTAGAACTGCTGGATAGCTCAGGGGTTTGGGAGTTCGATTCCCCACGGTGCCTCCTTGACAGGGGCTGGAGTTGATGATCCATAGGGTCCCTTCCAGCTCTGGAGTTCTATGTACAGATGGGCACTAACCGCTGATTCAGTGCTTCATGCCAGTTTCTTTGGCAGCTGAACAGGTGTTTGCCGCTTCCCAGCCCCGCCTCCTCTGGCAATCGCCCACTCAGAAGCAGTGCCCTCGCTTCCCTGCTCCACCTCCTCCAAGTGCTGCCTCTGAGTGGGCGCTTGCTGGAGGAGGCAGGGCTGGGAAGCACCAAACACCTGTTCAGCCAGTAAATAAACCAGCATGAACTGTTGAACTAGCACTTATCAATTTCTAGTTCTATGATAATGATTGATGAATAATCAGATGGTGGGCCTAGATCGTAGAACCAGAAGTGGTGTCAGATTTTCTCTTCAATGCATAGTGTCCCCAGGCAACATCCTTTTCTCCACCTCAAGGCCGCTCTGACTTTACTGGACTGGGGAAATGTTTTATCTGATATGGTGCAGCTGGAAGTGTATCAGGTTCATAGATCTTGTCTCTGGCTTTAAGGCTGCTATATAGCAGGGCTGGGGAACTTCTACAGCAGCGATTGGGTTCTCAGATGTTCTTGGATTAAAACTCCCAGAAGCCTTCACCACTTGCTGTGCTGGCCAGGATTTCTGGGAGTTATAGTTCAAGAACAGTTTGGGAATCACTCTTCTAGAGGTCCTGAGGGGGTCTCTGGATCCTGGAGAGCAATACCTGCTCTTATGATCTTCATCCTGCCCACCCCCATCCTCATGGACAGTTCTTCTGAAAAATCAATCTCTTGACTCCATCGACCAAAGGATTTAAAATAAGAATTATAACTTGGGCGGGCAAGACGATTAGGAGGCTGGACTCCCCTCAAAACTATAGAAAACTTCCCCTGTGGCCTTCCCCCAGAAGTCACAAGGAGGATTTTTTTTATTAATTTATGTATTTAAAATATTTTACTCTGCCTTTCTCCTAAGAAAGGAACCAAGGCGTCTTATCTCATAAAAATACAATTTTAAGATTAAAAGCAGTGAAATATTCGAATATTAAACCAATTAATATTATTTTAATAACGGTAGGCACAACATCACTAAAATAGTTAGAATCAACAGAATGCAAACCATCTCATTTTAAAAACCTCTGTAGACAATCTGTCACTAAGGGAAAGCCTGCCTGAAGAGAAAGGTCTTTGCCTGCTTGCAGAAGGACAGCAAAGATGGGGCCAGGCTGGCCTCCAGTGGGAGGGAGTTCCAGAGTCTGGGAGCAGCCACAGAGAAGGCCTTCTCCCTTTCCCCCACCAAGCATGCCTGTAAGGATGATGGGACTGAAAGGCCTCCCCTGATGATCATAACACCTGGGCAGGGACCTAAAGGTCCTTGAGGTAGCTTGGATTCAAGCCATTTAGGGCGTTATAGGATAAAACGAAGTTTTTGAATTGTGCCCCGGAAGCAGATGAGCAGCCAGTGGAGCTGTTGTAACAGATGTGTATGTGTGTGGTGTGTTATGTGATGTTTGTGGCCAGCCACAGTTAGCAATCTGGCTGCTGCATTTTGGACCCCCTGAAGTTTCTGAGCAATTTTGGTGCTCTGATTTCAGCTCTATCTTGTGCTGAACTTCTGGGATGAGATGGTTCCCACCCCCCACCCCTTTTAGCCTCACCACCATTCCTTAGTGTGCAATAAATCTGCTGGCCATGTCCACCATGGAACCCATTTTGTGATTGAAAAAGTCCCCTAATTTGACAGCCATTTTGTGATAGTACTCAGTATAATCTTGACATTCCAAATGTGTCAGCTAAATTTCCAAAGTTAGGAGATTCCTGTTGCTGTCGAAAGAAGATCTATCAACTTTTTTTAAAAAAAAGTTTTGCAATAAATTCATTCATTCCTTGAGTTTTTAAAATATTAGCTCATAGGCTGATTAGTCATAACTGGTCGTGTAAATCTGATGATTGTTAAGGGCATTAGCACCAGTATCTATTAATCCGATTATTCCATTATCCCAAATTATATTTGAAAGACCCTGTGAGCAATCTAATGTGCTTTGAGATACTGTTACATTGTTACACATTCTAATTGATTTAGTTTTCAATTCATGGTTCATGAGCCTGATCTCAGATTCATATATTCACTCCGCTACAAAGAGATAAGAACTACAGTAAATACTTTGTGAATTAGCATTTCAGAATTATCTGCTTTAAGGAAATCTCTTAGTTTCACTTTAGAAGACCTTTTTCCCTCAGACATGGACATGCATTTTAGACTAGGGACAAGCGAAACCAATTCTTTCCTACTGAAAGTCGGCAAGTGGGTTGCAAAGCCACAATAGATGTTGAAAGTAGTGATGGCATCATTGCTTCCTATCCTCTTAAAACTGGATACCGTTACATACCAGAAAGCCTGTGTGGTGTCATGGCTAGAATGCTGGACTGGGTATTTTCTCTCATTCTCCCTCTCTTTCTCTTAATTTTCACCATCATCACAGGTAAATAAAGAGGCAGGAGACAGAAAATGGGTGCTAACTTGTGCTACAACTTTATTGACAATTTAAATCCTTGAGCTGAGTTGGGGCCTAGGGTTAGGGTTAGTACAGAACCAGGTACAAGACCAACCCAGCCCCAATCCTGTCTGGATTGGGTGAGTCTCTTGCCCTGGGGTGGTGCTGTACCCATCCAGCATTGCCCAAGCTAGCCCAGATTGGGGAGACGTGCACCGGCCTATCGCCTTCCTGATTCTCGTGAACTGTGGTTAGTAGAGATGGGCACGAATCGCCAGTTCGGCAGTTTGTGCTGGTTTGTTTATTGGCCGAACTGGTGACACCCACTCAGAGGCAGTGCCCGGAGGAGACAGGGCAGGGAAACCAGGCTGCTTCCTCAAAGTGGGCACCCGTGGGAGGAGGTGGGTTTTGAGGCACCAAACACCAAACGAACTGCCACAAACCACCAAAACAGTGGTTCATGCCCATCTCTAGTGGCTAGTCATCACCCAAGACTGCCTCAAAAGGCCATCCCTGCTTGTGTATTGGAATGATACGATTCGCAGCAGCCATTCGGGGGAGCTCATCGCCAAAAGTCACCCTGTGAGGTTCACTGCTACAACCCCTCTCCCCCGATTACTTGCCAGATAGAGACCTATTTAATCATGGCACTGCCCCTGATTAGCCCATATTTCCCGTTAGAAACAGAATGGGATAGGCAAAAAAAAAAAAAAAAAAAAAAAAAAAAAAAAACCACCCATGCCTCTTTTTGTTCAGTACACCAATCAGGGAACCAAGGTCCAAAATTCCCATCTGGCCCCTTTGGGTGACCCAGTATCACTCAGGCTCAAAGGGTGGGTGAGCAGGCCACAACCAATCAAAGAAAGAGGTTTGCATTGGGGTGGGAGCCCTCTGTAAGAGCATCCTTCCTTCCTTCCTTCCTTCCTTCCTTCCTTCCTTCCTTCCTTCCTTCCTTCCTTCCTTCCTTCCTTCCTTCCTTCCTTCCTTCCTTCCTTCCTTCCTTCCTCTCTCTCTCTCTCTTTCTTTCTTTCCTGCCACTTACAGGCTCTTTGCCACACACTTAAAGGATTTCTCCAAATGCATTTGTGCTGTGGACTTCCAGGGCTTGTTTTATGCTCCCCATCGTCTTCGATTTATTAAATTATGGGCTGCAGAGCCACATCCCGTGATTTGTCCACTCAGGTGGCAGTTGCTAATATTCCATAAATGTTCAGTTATAACAGAGCTTCCCCAGCCCAGTTACCCAATGATCTCTCTCTCTCTTTCTCTCTCTTTCTGTCTCTGTGTGTGCATGTATATGTACATGTACATTTATGAGTGCTCACTTCTTCTTTCACCAGCATATTTTTTCCCATCTACAGTTTTAATAGAACGTTTACAGCTTGTCCTAAATATACTTCTACACCAGAGAACCATACATTTTATTTTATTTTTCTATTGCACCTTTTTTGTTCAGTGCACAAAGCAAGAAAAATGTCTCTGTTTGTGAACAAGGTGAAATTCATTTCCTTTTTTTTTTGGAGAGCTGCATTGTCCGCTGAGAGTTTGAATATGTTTTCTTCTTCTTGCTGCATTATAGAACAGAAAAGTCAAATGTTCTACCTCTATGGCTGTTGCCAAATATAGTATATAGATCTATTTCTTGAAAAGCATGCTCTGTATGAACCAAATAACGTTTTTGGGATGTAACAGCAGATATACGTCTCACACTCTTCATCAGGACGGCCACTTACACCTCACCAAAAAAGGAAGAACAAAAAATCAGGTCACTTATATAGAGAGATGAAAAATTAGAAATGATTTTCATAACTGAAAGAAATATACAGCATGTTTCATTTGAATGGGGAAGATGTGACACCCAATGGACCTGCATGCTTGCTAGGCAGTCTTCCACCCCAGTGCCACACCTTAGTGGCAACTTCAAAATGATGGATCTCCCTACTTCTGATGCTTTCTCCTTCCGACTTGGGCTGAGCCACCTTCCAAATGGAAGACACCTTGGAGAAGATGAGTGTCTTCCAGTGAGCCTTCAAATAAGGGTTTTTCTTGTTAAAAGGACACATGTGGCCACCTTAAACCCTAGTCAGTAGGACTCAACATGTGGTGGTGATGAGGGGATACAAGGAAGGCTCATAGCAAACATCCCCACCTCACCCAGAGGTCCTGCAGGCTTTCAGGTATCCAGAGTAGAGATGGGCACAAAGAAAAACAAAAACAAAAAACAGTGGTCCATGGTGGTTTGTGGCTAACGACAAACCACCATGAACCCCAGAAAAACAAACTGTTTTGTGGTTCATACCTCAGTTACCTGCTTCTGCTACCTCCACTGCTGCTGTGGGCTCAAGCTCAGAGGCAGCAGCTGGCTTCTGGCAGGGAAGCCGAGCCTGCCGCCTCTAAGGATGGCACCCATAGTGGCAACAGAAGCAAGTCGGCGGAGGCAATGGGGCAATGGGAAGATGGTGGGGGTGGGTACCGCTTTGCCAAAGCAAATGAAATGGCAAAGGGAAAAAAGCTCGGTGTTTCATTTTGCTTTGGCAGAACGAGATTCCCATACTGGGTCGGTTTTTGGTCCGTGGTTCGTTTTGTGTCCATCTTGAACCCAGAGCAAAAGTCGGCAAGGGTGAAGTAAGTGCATTCAGCGGAAAGTGTTTCCATGATTTCTGTGAGCAGCTGAACCCGCCCTTCTGTGGTTTCCTTGATTAGCTGAATGGCTCGCACCGTTTCAGTCCTCTTCTAAGGAATGGTGCTCATCAGAATGGTGCCCAACTAGCCATGTGGGCATCCAAGGAATTAGCAATGACTTCTGCCTACTCTGTCATAATCGGTTAGTGCTCCCCACCTCTGCCCCCTAAAAAAGGGAAAGATTGGGGTGATAGTTCTAAGGGAAAATTGATGCTTTCACCACCAATAACAACAACAAAAGCAGATGGGGAGGTGAATAGGGGCAGGAAGCATAGCGATTTGTTCTCCCCACATTCATCAGTAGTTTTACCTTTAGATTTCAATGCCTCTACATTTTGCTGCTCTGGGCCAAAGCTGCAGTTGCTCCACCTTATTTATGGCCCTGGCACTGGTCGTAGAACAATAGTAAGCAAGGTCAGTTCAACATGCTTACAGTGCCTATTAGAGACAGGCACGAAGCATCAGACTGATGGTTCAATTCTCAGCTGAAGAGGTGGTCAGCAGTTCTCATCCCTGCCTCCTCCGGCAGGCGCCCACTCAGAGGCAGCAGCTGGAGGAGGCAGGGCAGGGAATTCGGGCCTCTGCCTCTGAGTGGGTGCCCGCCTGAGGAGGTGGGGCTGGAAATGCTGAACACCTGTTTGACCGAGAAATGAACCAACATAAACTGCCAGTTCGGCGGTTCGTGCCCATCTCTAAAGCTTGATGCTGTACATGCCTTGCAGGATTCTTGAGTGGGATGGGGCTCCCCCAACTTCATCCCACTTCGGGCCCTAATCCTTAGGGGCTATTCCTCCCTTATGAGTTGTTCTAGGACTGCAACCCAACACTTTGTTTCTGGTCAGGTCATGGATAATATTCACAGTCCAGATTAAGCTTAAAACAGCACACTTTTTTTAAGCCATAAGGATCTGTCAGGAACCTCAAAGACACAGTAGGGCCTCACAGAGGAAATTAATTTTCTTTGATCAGTGACAAAGAAAAGTTGGACCTGAACAGCTTATCCTCTGCATCAGAATGGATGCTCTCAGAGTGACTGGAGCTAATTATCATCTTGACTGATGCTGTGGGGTCCATATTCTCACTATGAGCAAAGTGAAGCGAAGCGAAGTGAAGCCAATCAAAGCAAAATAAATAAATAAATTGTCCAACGCCAACGTTTAGTGACACCGATTCCCAACCACTTTCTGGCTTTGCAGCTGCTAACTCAAGGCACATCCAGATGGGGGAAATTTGGAGCTGTCTGATCTATGTTTAAAAGGTTCTTATCTTTAACGCCATCTATTTTATAATTCACTGCAGCAATACTTCTGTTCACACCAATCAATGGTTTTTCTCCTGACAGGTCTTTGCCTCTAAAATGGTAGAGTAGATGAAAATCAAGGGGGCGGATTCTCCATCGTCCCTTTCAATGCCACAACCCATCAAATACTTCACAGGGTTGTCACCTCAGATAACTCTGCCCACAGCTCTCTTTTGGTGCTTCACAACAGGCTAACTAGGAGCATTCCGAACTGCGCCAATCTTTTTTGTAGCCCTACCGCTGTGCCAAAAAAGGTGTGGGACAGCTCGAAAAAGGGACGGGACGCATTGCTTGTAAGTCAGACCACGTGTGGGTGCAGTAAACCCAACAGCTCCAAAAGCGAGCCAAATAACTTTTTAAAAACTTTTGCAGTAAGTAAATATACTTTATTACTTTTCTTTTTGCCTAGAGATTTCATTTCTGCATCTTGTCTTAACGGCATGAGAAAATCTTCAGTTGTAGTGTTTATTTTCTGGCTTCCTTTCTCCTTAATTGGAGACTATTATTTCCTACTACATGTCTTAATAGTTAGGGTTGGTTTAAGGATGAGACAGTTGTGACTCACTGATGTTTTAACAGTCCCTAACCACTCATAATAGTAAATAAGAGTCTCCAATTAACAAGGAAGGCAATTGTATTGAGTCTAAACCTTAGTTCTTAGTTCTTAGAAGCCTTAAGTTCTTCCCCATCACAAATGTGAGGATTCCTTCCACAGTCAGCTCTTTGCTTGTGTTTATTGTCCATGCCAACCAGAATGCCACATTTACTCTGCCACATTTGGTGGCATAGTAGAAGTACTGGTAATAAAGCAACTTTTTTTTTTGCTGTGAAACAGGACATGTTTGGGCACGAGCTAAACCTTGGTAGATTACCCACAATAAGCTTTTTTACTGCAGGTTACCTGCAAATCAGAGTGAAACTGCTTGAAACACATGTCCCATTTTAATGTGTGTGTTTCATGTGGTTGGCTGCTTCTGGTGGTAGCCAGGGGACACATTGATGGCAGCAGCACCAACTAAGTCTTCCCAGTCACTGAAGACATCAATCCAATGGCCGATGCCACTGTTGCTATCATTATCCTCGGCCACCCCTGTCCAGCCACCCACAGGACAAGCTTTCTCACCCGGTTGAACAAAGAGGAAGCCCTACTGCAGTTTAGAATAGTGCCCCTTTAAAGCGCAGTAGGCCTTACATCATGTCAAGTGACAATAGTTGCTTCATTTTCCACTAGTTACAACCAAGGAATGCCAGACTGTTACTTTTAAGGAAATTTGTGCTTCTCTACAAATACTCCAGAAAACTTGCAAGTGTGAATCTACTTTAAAACAAGCCATGTGCTGCCTTCTTGACTGGTTTTATGGTGAAAAGGCTGTCCCTTTGGACTTAGTTTTACTTTCAGATTCTTTAGTCATGATTGATGGTATTGTTGTTGTATTTTCTATTTTTAACAGACTACGCACTGCCCAGAAAATGATGGTTTAAATGGACAATCAGTCCATAAAAATAGCTCTCTTTAAGGGTTACTTTCCCCAAAATGGCATTATGTGGAATATTTTCTTCAATACTAGAGTATCATTATAGGCAACATGAGAAGATAAACCATTAAATATATTCGAAGTACTGGGCAAAATAATTTGGCTTGCATGGGGCACGTTGAATGTTTCTTTATTGCCTTTACTAATGGACCCTTGAAAGGAAAAGAAGACATTACTTTTCTCATTGGTTTTTCTTTTCTTAGTGACGATCAGATTCAGAGCAGAAGGAAATAAGAGAAAGGGGGGCTATCAATGTCTTCCTGCTGAAAGACCAGCTGACTTTGGACCAACTGAGGAACCCATTGCCTCCTTCAAATGTTACGAGGCAGCACCCGTTCCACCAGACAGCCTGAACTGTTTCCATCCTAGCTGCTCATGATTAGAACAGAGAGTCATATATGCTTCTTTTTCCTCTTCCCTCGTCATCCACTCTTCCTTTTATGTTGTACCTTCTAGATGGCAGGAACTGTGTGCCATTCTGGGTGTCTTTTTGGCTACAAGGAAGTAAGGATGCTTTAAATAAATAAATAAATAAATAAATAAATAAATAATTTTTTATTTTTTATTTTGTTTATTTATTTAGATTTATACCCCGCCCATTTAGTGAGCATGCCACCACTCATTATTTCAATCAATCAATCAATCAATCAATCAATCAATCAATCAATCAATCAATCTCCTATTGCTTAAAGTCGTAAATTGCATTCAAGGAGGCCCATTGAATCAAGAGGTATCTGGTGAGTCTGGGGTTTGGTTTTGTCTTTGGTTTAAATGGGCCTACTCTTATCTGTGGCTTACTATGCTGCAATAAGTCACCGTTAGAATGGGCCCCTTTGAATCCCTAGACTTCTGGAGGAGTTATTCATTTATTATTTCTTGAACTTCTATACTGCAAGCTGAGTGCTTCAAATGGAAATGGAAAATAAAAGGGTAATGGAAATATTTTAATCCTGCTCTTAAAATGTAAGGTTTTTTTAAAACTCCAAATCCCCAAAAAGTCTTGGGGCACCATGAAGGCTCTTTTCACCGTAGAGCAGGAAATGCATTATACAGTAGGACCCCTGGTATGCATGGAGGATTGCTTCCATCCCCCTCAGTGGATGCTAAAAAACACGAATTATAGCCAACTCCATTTTTATAGTCAATGCTATGTATTGCATGGTCTCTGGCTCCATCTAGTGGCCAGTTCTGGTACTGACATTGTGGAAATACATTTCTCTAGCAAACACTATACATAGGATGTTATCTGGCTCTCTCTAGTGGCCCATTCTGGTAACTTCCTCTTTAGAAATATATATTTCCAGAATTTTTAAAAAATATATTTTTAATATTTTCACACCATAGATAAGTGAATCAGTGAATACAGATCCTGTGGATAAGGGAGTCTTACTGTAGTAGGTTGTTTCTTTTGACTTGAAGAATCCTGATCATTGTCTGTTTGTTTGAAAGGAGGCTGATGGGCCATGTGGTAATAAGCCATTTTGGCCTGCGCAGGGAGAAGATCGAGGGATGGGAAGGAAGGCCTGGGTCTGAGCCATGGCCATGTCAGTCCTGCAATGAACCTATTTGTTTTGTATTGTGCTTCTTTCTACTCCCCAGGAGGAACATTCAGAAGCAGTATACAAAGTTGGGGAAGGTTGGTCTGTAGCCTTCCATCAGCAAATTTCAATGGTTTGCACCCTTCCAGGAGCAATTTTTTGTGACCTCTAAATTTTTGTGCCCTAGGTCAAAACACCAGTTGTTCCACTCTGCTGACGACAGTTTAGCAGCTTTTCTGAGAGACTGCTGTGTAGCTTCTGATGGAGTTTTTACAACCTAGCCTGCTGTCTGTGGTTCAGATGACTGAGAAGGGCTTTTCTGGGGCTGGGGTGGCTGTCAATCTATCCAGCACTAACCAATCATTCCCTCCCACCTCTGAAATCAAAGAGAGCCCCACCTCTCTGGTGAGTGTTCCTTTCCCTCTCTTTAGTGTGTTGGAACTAAGTTTGTTTGCTGTTGATCTGTTCACTACTGTAAGTAATGCAATGTTTTTTATCCTTTCTCCTACAAATGTCTCCGAGTGAGTTACTGAATCCTTAAGTGCCAGTTAATGAGAAAGAGGTTGACTATACGGGGAACTTGAAGCTTTTTTCATCTCTGATTCTCTGTACTTCTACTGCGTAGCAAAAGGAATTTTAACCAGAAATTCAAAACTCTGTAACCGCTCTCTCTCTCACACACAGCCATATTCAGCATGGTATGTGGAGTACAAATATCCAGTGCGGCATAATAGACAGAGCAATGAACTCGGACTCAGGAGACCTGGGTTTGAATTTCTGCTTGGCCATGGAAACTCACAAGGCAGATGGGTAGAAGAAGTAAAAACCATTCCTTAAATATCTCACTTATCTTGAAAGCCTGATCAGTGTCACTATAGGTCCATTTTTGACTTGACAGCCCATATAGAACAACGACGACAAATGTGAAGTATAATAGATTTTTCACCTGAAATACCTTTAGGGATGATATTCTTCTGTGTGCCTTTGGTTGGAAAGATGACATCCGTTTCGAGCTGAGTGGGTTCTTTTTTGTGAGCACCGTTTCATAGGGTTAAAGGTTGTCTTTTCTGTTGCAAACATTTCTGGGGAAAGAACTGTGTCCGTCAGTTGCAGAAGGGATGACAAAGCTTTCTTAAGTCGCCACGAGATGCTTTGATGTTTTTGCTCAACGAGACGGACATGGCTACCATCCTGAACATTTTTTTTCCTCTCAAGTAAAACTTCCAGACTTCAGACGAAATGGTCAGCCCTTGGAAGAGTTAGACATTTGGATACTGGCCATGCTGTCTGGAGAAATGCTGAGAGCTGAAGTCCTAAAATGTAAATTCTCAAGCTCAGCATAAAATCACTGGGGGGGGGGGGGCACGGGAGCCATTGATTAAATGATTTGAAGGGTGCCAAGAGAATAACTATGAGGTAAAACAGATATACAGGTATTCCCAACAATATAACATTTCTGTCTCTGTGTGGCTTCCCCACCTCCCCTTTTGTCTCCTCTGATAGCTGATAGGATCACTCATCAAGAAGTCCCAGCCAATTTCATTGACTACTGCTTGTGGATTCTGGCAACCTAAAAAAAAATGTATGTTAGACAAATTTGCATTCAAAATCAGGAGCATCGCAGATGAAAAGGTGTATTATTTTTTGTTTCATCTTTATTTATTTTACTTGCAGAAAAGGGGATGAAATGAATTAAACTTTCGGAAAACAAGAAACATAACATAATTTGCTTTTGTAGTTAAGCTTAATTTCATATACTTTTCTTGTGCGCAATTCTCCCGAACAGATACTTATTTTGTATGCACATTTTGATTCTAAAACGGCATCACAACATGTGGAAACTGCAAATGTGTAAAACAAGAAACACAGTATTCAGCCATGTGATTTTCAGACACCAAGAAGCCATAATTGCATGGAAATTGCATGGAAATTCCATTGGGGTATAACACTTGCCTTATCAAAACGGAATAGTTTTATGACTTCAAATACCAATTCAAATGAAATTTGATGGCCGTTGAAATCTTTTCCTTATCTCTGAAGTGGTGAAGAGGTTGATATAGAGGTCCCTAATAAAAAGAATCAGGCGTTTAGGAGGCTAGCGATCATACCTTGAAATTTTTGACTGGAAAAAGCATCCTGATGCAAAGTCTAGACAGGTATCAATTTCCTCCTATACAAGAGAGTTAGCAGTACAAGCACACCCTATATTATTTTGTAATTTATGAACGAAGACATGTATTGATGGAGGAGGATGACTCCCAAGCTTTAAAAACCAAGTGATCTTTTTCTACTGGAAGAAGGCAATTGCCCAGCTCCAAAAACCTTGACAGGTAGCAATTTCTGTTTTTCAGAACTGGGGACAAAGAACACCCAAAGCCCTAGCACTGATCTATGGCATTTTTTTTCTCATTGTAGAAGAGAACTGAATTGTGTAGAGTTAGTTTGGGGCAGAGTGTGGGTTGTAGGTCATATGTAACTCCTGCAGGCCTTTCCTGAGTCTTCCTCTAGGCCTCTCATGCATTTTTGACAATCTCTAGGCCTGATACAACTCATGGCAGGTATGGGGGAGAGGCAGATATTTTACTCACATCCCATCAAAACCTCTGATGTAAAGACCCCTGAGTTGCAGTCAGCTTGGTGTTTTCAGGGATGACCACCCACTATTTGCTCTCCATTCTGGCATGTATTGCTAGGTGTAATCCATTATATGCACACCTACCAGGATCGCCGTAATTTGCAACAGAATTTAATTGGAGGTCTCCTGCAGCCAGAGTTTTGCATTTCAGTATTTTTCTCTCTCTGTTGTGATCATTATGTGCTGTTAAGTTACCTCTGATTTATGGCAACCCAGCGAATGAATTACCTCCAAAACATCCTATCATTAACACCCTCAAACCCAAGGGAATGGCATCCTTTATTAAACCAATCTGCCTCATAGTTGATGGTCTTATTTACCTGCTGCCTTCAAGTTTTCCCAGCTTCACTGCCTTTACCAGTGCGTCTTGGCTTGTCATGATACGCCCACACAACAGCCTCAGTTTTGACATTTTCCCATCCTTTCCTCACCCTCAACTTTACACCATCTGGATTAACTTAAAGATGCATCTGGGGTGTCCGGTGGTCCTAATAATAAAGACATTGCCAACTGGTGGATTTTAGTATAGCAACCTTTTTTTTTATACCAGCATCTCTGTGCAGTGGTTTGGAACATGATGAAGAGAGAAGGATGCAGTATTTCCATCAAAGAAAACCCATGTTGGCTGGATAGCTAAGTGGTTTAAGTATTTGGCTGCAGAGTCAGAGGTAAGGAGTTCACTTCCCTCTGTGCGTCCTATGAGTAGAGCCAGCCTATGTGGCCTTGGGCAAGCTGTACAATCCCAGGACACCCCCTGTAGAAAAGAATGGTAAACCATTCTGTGTATTCTCTACCTAGAAGAGCCTAGAAGATGCAATCATCATCATCAAAGAAATCTAAGAGAAATTAGATGTTGGAGGTAATTCGTTGCTGATACTGTGGACCACCAGAAAGGCAACTAAGTGGGTTCAAGATCAAATGAAGTCTGAAAGATAAAGTGACTAAATTGAGCCTATCATACCCTCAGCATATCATGGGAAGCCAGGATTTACTGGAAAGTAAGGAAAAGGTGAAGACAGTAGGCATAGAGGGAGTCTTCTTTTGGATTTAGATGGATTGACTCAATAATGGAAGCTATGTTCTTTAGTCTGCAACACTGTAATTAATAGGGCCTTTGGAAATCATTAATTCACAAGACCACCATAAGAGAGAAGGGAGTTGAAGGAACATAATAGCAACCACGTCTTTCCATTTGGGTTGCAGCACTTTGCACCAAAATCAAGCACCACTCTACAACTTGACCGTTGCCAGGCTTCTGGAGCTGCTTCTCAAGAAATGCGGGTAGTTTAAGTATCTGGCTGCGGAGCCAGAGTTTGATTCCCCTCTGTGCCTCCTTGACAGGGGCTGGACTCAGTGAGTCACAGGGTCCCTTCCAGCTCTGCAGTTCTAAAATAATGATGATGGTGTTCAAGGGGCAGTGGAAGTCAATGTTTCCACTGAGGACACTGAAGCCGCTACGGATTTTCATCTGAACATTAAAAGAGCTATCCAGGGTGCTGAATATTTTGACAGGGTGAATGGGTTCACCATTTTGGATAGGTCCTGTAAAATTCAGACTAAAACTCAGAGAAAACTGACCACTTCGTTCACCTATGAGCCATTAGTATTTACTGGCAAGGGACGGTAGTGGGAGGTGGCCCAAAAAAATGGTGTTGAGTGCCCAGAACATCAATCTGAAATAGGCCTTTGGAGCCAGGCCCATGATTTAACTCTTCTGCTTCTTGTTAGCAATTATTTACATCCACACCGTTTCACTGATGCTGAATAACAACAAAAATAAAGCTGGATGCCAAGCGTCTGTTCAGTCTTAGCTGGTTGTTTTAAAAATAGCCACAATGAATCCAAAAGCAAGGGCTTTTTGCTCCATGTGTTCTATGACTGCTGTGAAATGACAGGATGAATTTTTTAAAAGAACCAAAAACAGCAGCTCAGTAATGCTTCATTGGTACTTTATTAGCTAAACTGTCTGAATATAACAGTACTCTTGGGGGAAAAGGCTGTCATCCTAATTCGTAGAGAGGAGAAACTTGCTCAATGAAGTGTGGATGCACCATTCTGAATTTACCCATACCAAGAACTAACTTTGTGATAGCCTTGCGGCTCCAACGCTTCGGGGACTGCAAGAGTTATGTGTATTACACACTCGGATTGGACTCTGGTAATAAATGAACAGAGGCATGAGCTGTGCGGATTATTCTCCCATATTATGTAGCAGCTTGTACTAGCTATCTTTTGAAGGGGGTGAGAAAACAGTGAGAATATTATTGACTAGGGATGAGATGTTTTGGATTTCTTGGACTACAAATACCATTCTGGGAGTTCTGCCTAACTTAGTAGACTACAGTATTGGTCTAGATCAGTGGTTCTTAACCTTTGTTACTCAGGTGTTTTTGGACTGCAACTCCCAGAAGCCTTCACCACCAGCTGTGCTGGTTGGGGTTTCTGGGAGTTGCAGTTCAAAAACACCTGAGTAACAAAGGTTAAGAACCACTGGTCTAGATGGGCGGGGTATAAATCGAATAAATAAATATCCACACCTTACAGACACCAGAATGTGGCTCACCTGGGAGAAAAGACCCAAAGTGGAAGGCCTAGGCCTAGCTCTGCCCAAGCTTCCTGTTCAGTAAGAAAGCTCCCAGCTAGTACTGGAGCGGGAACAGGAAGCTTGGGCAGAGCTAGGCCAAGCTAAGTCCCAAAGTCTTCCAGTTTAGAGCTTTTCTTCCTGGTGAGCCACATTTAGGTTCTGTAAAGTTTGTGTAAAGGAAAGTAGGAAGGTCAAACTCCCAGAACAGGGAATTAAGGGATTACTAGTCCAAGAAATCCAAGAATCCCATCCCTATTAGCAACCTTTGAATGATCCTGCACAGTTCAATCGTTCCTCTTGAATGCTGTGTGCTTCTGCATCCTCCTTTCCAACTGTGTTATGATTTATTTTTTCCTTCCTTGATTAATCAGAGGGCCTTCCCAGTCAATCAGTGCTCATGTAGTGAACAGGAAGAAATCACAGTACAACATAGCCAGTGCAGTTGGTGACATGATGAGTTTACTGAGGCCAAAACAACTTAATTCAGAGCCAGGGTGATGCATTTTGAGCACGGGAAGACTTCTGGGAGTACTACTGAAATGCTTGCAAAGAAAACAGCAATAAGGGGTTATTTTGTGATGCTGCTGAAAGTAGCCACTTCTCCATCTGTTTGGCACAGCCAAAGACAAGTAAGATATGTGGCCCTTGTTACCAGTTGTGCTCTCAGAGCATGTATATGAACTCACACATGTTCGGACATAAGGGATCTTTGAACCATGGTAATAGTGTGTCTTGACACAGATTGGGATGAACATATACGCACACAAAGCTCTTCATATTTGGAATTTTACTGGACACACCAAAAAAATTAAAATATAGCAGACTCAAGAATGAAGTGTGTAACTAGTATGGGGAAAATACAGACTCAAAAGAAGCAAACTCTCTTGGCCGAGAGGGTTCTGAGATTCAGGCTGCTCTGCAAAGGTCTGCAGTATCTGGACAGTCTGTTTGCAGAGGTGCTGCAAGAATGAAAAGAGGAAAGAAAAGAAGGATCTCCCCTGACACACACATCCCACAAACACATATGGAATTGGGATGGCTTAGGGGCCACCAATGTGTGGAGGAAACATTTCCAGAAGATAGATTAAGGATGATAAATATTACCTCTCCTTAATCTCATCACACTGTCTTGAAGCTTGGGAGCCAGAGATGGGCACAGACTGCCGGTTTGGTTCATTTATTGGCTCAACCGGTGTTTGGTGCTTGAAAGCCCCACCTCCTCCACTGGGCACCCACTTGGAGGCAGCGGCCTGTCTTCCCTGCCCTGCCTCCTCCAGGTGCTGCCTCTGAGTGGGTGTCTGCCAGAGGAGGTGGGGCTTTGAAGCACCAAACACCTGTTCAGCCCATGAACGAACTGGCATGAACTGCCAAACTGGCAGTTTGTGCCCATCTCTGTTTGGGAACGTTGGAACTCCAGTTGGAAGAAGGTGAAGGTGTTCTGCATACAATACAGTCTAGAGGATCAGGAAATAATAATTCCTGTACATTAATAAGCTGGTGTAGTTCAATGGGTTGGAACACCCGAGGGCTGGGAGTTAGAAAGCCCACTGTGCCTCCCAGGAGAAGGGTCAACTAAGCTCACCCAGAGCATGTGTGGCTGATGGAGTTACATGCCTGCCACACAAGTGACCTTGGGCATGAGATGGAAAAAAGAGCGTGTGTGGGAGGGAGAGAGAATGTGGGGGAGAGAACGTGGAATGTGGAAATGATATTTGGTCATGAGAGCAAATCTGGAAAGTTTGTATTCACTGGGTCAAGTCAAGCAGAGGCACTATAATAGATAAACATTTCCAGAACATGTAGTCTAAGCAACATAACAACCTAAACCTCTTTATTCTGGTTGCTTTCAGTAATTGTTTTCTTTATATATTCCTACTAATATACGAATACCCCCACACAGCTGGAGTTAATGAGGGTCCAGCCCACTGGAGCCAGACCGTCCACTCACACGTCTGCCGCCGCTGCCAGCCCCCCTCTTCCTTCCAATCGCTCTGGAGCGCTTGGTCAGCTAGCCATTCCTCGCAGAAGGAGGGAAGATGAGTCTGCCTGCAAGGCTGACAAGTGGCTAACCAACCGGGCGCTTCAGAGCGATTGGAAGGAAGAGCAGGGCTGGCGGTGGACGTGGGAGTGGACAGTCTGGCCCCAGAGGGGGTGGACCCTCAATAACTCCAGCTGTGTGGGGATATTCGTATACAAATACGCCCATCTCTAATTCCTACACATGTTCAGATTCACTTTGAAACTTACCACTTAGAGCTATAAAAGAGTAACTGTTTTTATTCAGTGAGGTACACTGTATGCAGGGATGTGGTGGCGCTGCGGGTTAAACCGCAGAAGCCTCTGTGCTGCAGGGTCAGAAGACCAGCCGTCGTAAGATCGAATCCACGCGACGGAGTGAGCTCCCGTCGCTTGTCCCAGCTCCTGCCAACCTAGCAGTTCGAAAGCATGTGAAATGCGAGTAGATAAATAGGTACCACCACGGTGGGAAGGTGACGGCGTTCCATGTCTAGTCGCGCTGGCCACGTGACCACGGAAACTGTCTTCGGACAAACGCTGGCTCTACGGCTTGGAGACGGGGATGAGCACCGCGCCCTAGAGTCGGACACGTCTGGACTAAATGTCAAGGGGAACCTTTACCTTTTACACTGTGTGCATATACTGAGTGTATGTGTCAGTGATTCCCTGCTTTCAAAAGCACTCAGAGTTTAGTGCATATTACTAAGCTTTGCGACCGCCACGAAAAGAACTGGAACAAGTCTTTTTCATGGCAGGCCAACTGCATGGTTTCAAAGCACCACTAGAATGAAGAACTGGTAAACCACTTCTGAATATGTTACAAGCTAAAAACTCCACGAGGGCTGCCATAGGTTGAAACTGGCTGGACAGCTTGTAATTAATTAAATACTGGAATTACACATTAACTTTCTTTTCTGCATTTAATGGGTGATGTCTTCTCCATGAGACAGCATGCAGAAAGTGACTGTCACTGCTTACAGATTGCTACTTGCCCTCTCCTGATGACCTTTGTTCTATTGTGGCGGGGGTGGTTATAGTAGAAAGAACACTATTTCTGTCCAAAGAATACATTTGATTTTTTAAAATTACATTATTAGTGCTTTGTATTTTCATTTTCCCTGTTTCGCAGATGATGTTACATATGCTAAGGTAACATGAGGGTGGAGAAATCTGCAGCTGTCTGTAGTACAGGATATATAATATTTATAATTTTGCTTGCATAAAGTCAAGGCTTTATATTTTTATGTTTCATAAATACGCCAAATACTCAATTTCACGTGTTAAAGAATTTATGAATGAATCATTTTAGGTTGCTGCTACAGAAGTAAAATAAGTTTAGGCTTGATATGAAAATTAATATTGCATATAATTCCGTTTCCCTATAAAATTTCCATTTTTACTAGGTGCAGGAGAAACAGGAAAAAATTGTATTTCCCTCCTGACTTCAAAATTTCTGGAAATTTTATACCTCTAGCTACATTAATCTTCTCTCAGAAATTATTATTATTGAAATCTGACTTTTGTAAACTGCCAAGTTTGATTGACATCAGACAGGGTTACCTGGAGAAGGAGAGAAGGAAATGAAACAACCTGTCTGGAAAATCTTGGCTTGCATTTCTAAGAAGAACGTTTATTGGCTTTGGGCTTCCAGAGATGTAAACTGATATTCCGTTTTTAAAAGCTATGTCCTCTATGACACAACAAAGCCTCTGAAGGTGGCAGTGGAGGAGGAGGAGGAGGAAGAGGAGGAGGCAAGAGGAGAAGGGGACGACAGAGGACGAGGTGGATGGACAGTGTCATCGAAGCTACCAACATGACTTTGACCCAACTCCGGGAGGCAGTGGAAGACAGGAAGGCCTGGCGTGCTCTGGTCCATGGGGTCACAAAGAGTCGGACATGACTTAACGACTAAACAACGACAACTTCAAAAAGAGAATTGCACTTCTAGAATGGCACAGTTGGCCCATAAAACGATGAGGGAGGGAACACCTTGTAGCAAAATAAAATCCATTTTTTAAAAAATGGTATTTTGAAACCAGAAAGAACTTTCTTGTCACTTTTGGTTTCAGCTGGAGGGGGCCTGGTACCCCCAGAAGCTCTTTGGGATGGAAAAATGCCCCCCACCTGAGCCTCAGGGCATTCCCACACCTGGAATAAGGATGTAAATTGTTGCTTATTTTGCTCTTGAAACGTTCCAGATGTTTTCTTCCATTTGAGTGATACCATTATAGACTTAGTGCATTTTCTTTTTCCTTTTTTCTTTTTGCCTTTTGGCACTTTTTTTGGAAAAAGCAATTCATTAATTAATTTAATCATTTATAATTTCAATTAATAGGTGGAAATTCTTTTGTGCAACTGCCTCCCCTTCCTCCCCCTAACTGTACATGTGATGATCACCGAAACCTTCCCTAGCTTTGGAGGTTTACAAATAAGCTTTCTCTGGCTTGGCCATTGGTCCCTGGGAAGAAATCACAAGCTCTGTTTGCATGTTGATTTTGCAAAATTGGCCTCTTTGAAGATGTGCCTCTGGAGGGATGGACATGCTCTTGCCTGCAGTGAGAAGACTGCCTGGCTGTCAGTTTTGACCCAGAGGCTATGGAGATCAGGATCAGTACGGTCACCTTAGGCAAAACTCGATGGCCAAACAGAAGGTTGGTGGGAGGATGGAATGAGATCATCTTTATGGACGATGGTGAGAGCAATTTGCAGAAGTGATAAATGCCTTTGATCACAGGCTTCAGCCAAAGCCAGGTACATTTAAGTCCCATTAAAATTCGATTCAAGAGTTAGTGTATTGCAAAATCAATGGAGGTCTTAAAAATGCTTAATTTAGCTACATTGCATCCATAAATATTATACGGGGAATGTACTTTCAGAACAGAAAATAAAGGATGGAGAAAGAATATCAATGGAAGGTTAATATCCTTGGCGTGTATTTTTTTTTAATGTTGTAAGTGACATAATGACTATACACTAAATGCATTTGATTATGGGGGAGGCATGATTTATATATTCATTTTTTTTTAAATAGCCTTTATATGCGGGGATGTCAGCGAAGATCCTTCCAGAAATCTGGCCAGCCCTGACCCAGGGACACGGAAGAGCAATGTGCCTCCCTTTCTAGGGGGATATTCTGCAAAGCAACACAAAGCAACACAAACTCTGCATTGCATACAGAAGCAGATGTGGAGGCCCCAGGAGTTCTATGTGGCCTGCTGGACTTTGCAACCTAGACTAAGTCCTTCTCCACCAAACCGACCGGGGAAATCTTGGAAACTGCACAAGGTGATGCCTACCTCATGCCCAGAGCAGGTGAACTATTAGTACAACTGGAGAGGGCCCTGATTTTTAGTTTCCCCAGATCTTAGCAAGAGTTGTTGGCAGGTAATCTTAAGAGCAATTGATAGAGAAAAGAGAACTGATAGAGAAAAGACAGCCGTAAGCACCCCTAAGAGCCTCTTTCATTTTGCCATGAGCTGTTCAGCGTGTGTGGGGCCACATTTCAAAAACTCATGGATTATGTACTGCAGCCAGTATAGGCCTTCCCTGCGATATACATTGATGACATAATTATTTTCAGTTCTTCATGGGAAACTCCTTTATAGCATGTGAGGGCAATTGTGGAGGAATTATGAAATGTGGGGCTCACAGTCATCCCCACCAAATGTAAGATTGCATGAACCGAAGCACAAATAAACAGATCTCTGCAGATTTTTTTTTTTAATTCCTGCCTCCTGGCACAGTGGTTAAATTGCAGTACTGCAGTCGAAACTCTACTCACAACCTGAGTTCAATCCTGACAGGCTCAAGTAGCTGGCTCAAGGCTGACTCAGCTTTCCATCCTTCTGAAGTTGGTAAACTGGGTACCCAGTTCACTGGTGGGGGGATGTGTGTGCATAATTAAATTCTAAACCATCCAGAAAGTATTTTAAGCACTATGACGTGGTATATACACAGCACATTTTGTTTTTTTGCTTTGCTTTGGCCTTTTAGATTGGGACCATTCATGCTCCATGCTGGCTACTACCAACATCAATAAAAGGCCACTGTGACTTGTCCAGTTGTCATACCAAGACAATATAAAACAGGCTAAACGTGGACCACATGGTGAGCCAACAGAACCAATTAATATCAGCAGGAGAGTCAAATGGGGTTGCTTTCCAGCACTATTTCTTTTTCATCTTTGTTAATGACATCATTACAAGGTTGACTTCCCCTTCTTTTTTGGCCTCTTTGGTGTGTACCTGTGGTGCAATGGTTAAACTGCAGCACTGCAGTGAAAACTCTGCTCAAGAGCTGAGTTCAATTCTGGGCTCAAGTAGCTGGCTCAAGATTGGTTCAACTTTCAATTCTTCTGAGGCCAGTAAATTGATACCCAACTTGCAGGGGGGCGGTGTCAATGTGTAGCCTGTGTAATTGAATTGTAAACCACCCAGAGAGAGCTTCAAGCATTATGGGGTGGTATATAAGCAGTACACTTCACTTTGCTTTGTTTTGGCTGTTATCTCTTAATAGAATAGACCTCGGGTGATTACTGATCAGCCTTGGGTCCATATGTAAGGAGGATAAGTTGTTTTATCACCAGCGTAAATCATGGTATACGGGAAGAGGCCTCAGAAATATAAATGAGCTTTGGATGGTTAGCTTTAAAACTGGTTAGTCCTGCAACTTTCTAAGAAGCACAGGATCACTGTCTTGTCTAGTTTGGCCCTTAGTGATATATATAGGAAATCTCACATCTTCCCAATATCCCCAGAGCTCTGTTCAATGTCATATCCAGTGCCCAAAATATTCCCTCTGCCCCCTCCTGACCATAAAGAATCAAAACAGTTGCATTCAAGTTGGAAATGCAACTTGCTACCCATCGCTTGAGCTTGAAACCATAAGAGCCTCTGAAGATAAGTAGTACTGCATGCTTACATAATCCTGAAAGGCAGCCTCCCTCATACACTCCCCTGTGGAATTTAATATGCTTCCTTTTTTATGTTCTTCCCACCTTTGTCGTTAATGAGTGTGGCGAATTCATGTGTCCCAAGGTAATTGAGAACAAGATCTATGGGCTCTGGCTTTAAAATGCCTCACATGTGAAATCACTGGGTCACGAAGAGCAAGAGATAATTGTGCTCCTTCCAAGGAGTGCCAAGGAATGAGGGCCAGATGATGTACCAATGAAGGCAAGGGAGTAAATCTATATCTCGGTTATATATGATTATTGCCCCAAAAGAGCAGTAAAGCTTCCTTATCAGGCCTGTTTGTTCAAAGACATAACTGATCTTTTTTTAAAAATGCCTGGTGATAAAGATAACTTAGGGCTGTGCTTTTTAGTCCTCTCCTTCCCCTAACCTACAAATACAATCGCAAATAGGTATTGTACGGGGAATGACAATATTAAAACATTTCTCACTGTCAGAGAGCTATATGGGTTCGTATTTTGATTCACTGTGCTTTCTGGCCGTGAAAAGGAAGAACAAGCGAATTTGTGCTGCTGGAAAATCTCTCCTTTTTCACAAATTAAGATGACATTTTTTTGGTCTGTACTTGGACATAAACAAAGCAGAAATCATAACCTGTAAACGTTACTGTTTCTCGGTTACCACTCCCAGAATTCTGATGTCTGCATTCCAAAATAATATATTTTCCAAGCTCGGGCCCAAGCTGTATCTTATAGATTTTAGACTATGGTCATAGAATTGGAGTCTGAAATCACGTTGCGCAACTCCGCCTGCATAACTTGAAGCTACGTGAGCAGAAGGCAAAAGCATGCTGACGTGAAAGTAATGTTCATGGAGGACTTCATGTTATGTGAACTTCAAAAGGATCTCAGCCATAGAACTGAAAAATGGGAAAGTGTATGAAAGGTCATGTAATCCAGCTTCCACCAGTGCAGGAATCCAAAGCTGTATCATCCTTATCAGATGGCAATCGAACCTTGGTATAAAAACTCCAGCAATGGAAAGCCACCTTCCTCTGAGACATGACACAGTTCTACTGTTGAATACCTCTCATCATCTGGAGTTGCTTCCTAATGTTTGGTCAAAATCTCCTTTCTCATAAATTAGTGTCTGCTCGTTTGGTCCTACCTTCTCAAGCTGCAGAAAACAAGCTTGTTCATTTTCCATGTGACACTTTTGAAATATGTTTTCAAATAAAACTTTGAAAATTTCCTTCAAATATAACTTCGGTATCTTCTCTTCTTTGGGATAATCTTGTTTTATTTCCCTCAGTTGCCCCGTAGAAGACTTGATCTGCAGACCTTCTATTACCCTGGCTGCTCTCTGGACATGCCCCAGCTTGTTAATATCCTTATTAAACTGAGGTATACTCAGAAGTGGTAACAGGATTCCAGGTGGGGTCTGACAAAGGTAACAAAGAATGGTGGAACTGCATGCATTTCTCTCAGGGTGGTAGGAATAAAACAGATGGGTGTGGGATAAGATGGCTTAAGGCCTTCACTTCTAGTCATTTTTCAGCTCAAAATCAGTTTTGCATTTTCATTTACGCCTGGATTAAACATTGGGTCTCAATGCAGAAATTGTAGCACAAAGGATTGGAAAATCTTTCAGTTTTTTTTTCTCTCTCTCATGGATCATAGGCTGCAGCCCCAAGACTTTCTAAGTACAGTGGTGCCTTGACTTACGAACGCCCCGACGTACGAACATTTCAACTTACGAACAGCTCCGTTCGCAAAATTTTGCTTTGACTTGCGAACGGAGCTTTGACTTACAAACAAAAAAAAACCGTGGGGAAAGTGGGAAATGGACTTTGGACTGCCTGGTACTGCCTGGTACTGTAATTTTAAAATGTAAAAATTGGTTTAAAAGGTGCTTGGTTTGGTTTAAAGCTGCTTGGTTTTAAAGGTGTTCTGTTTAAAAGGTGTTCGTTCCCTCCCTCCCTCCTTTCCCGCCCTTTTTTTTTAACCTAAATCATCATAGGTTAAAAAAAAAATTCTCCCCCTAGTGGTAGAGGACGGATTAACCGGTTTTGCATTAGTTCCTATGGGAACTAATGCTTTGACTTACAAACGGCGCCTCGACATAAGAACAAAAAACAGCCAGAATGGATTAATCGGTTTTCAGTGCATTCCTATGGGAAATGCGGATTTGAATTATGAACGTTTTGACTTATGAACATCTTCTGGGATGGATTAAGTTCGTAAGTCGAGGCACCACTGTAACAGAAGCCATCACATTATGTGCCACTGCCACCCAGTGCTCTCAGATCCCTCTGTGCTTGTCTGCAGTCCTCACAGAAATGATGTTTCTCAGAAACCGTGTATTATTAGCAATCTGTCCTTGTTGTCATGCAAATTATTTGAAAGCATTTGGTCTTGAACAGAAGTTAAGAGCTATCGCTTGTTAAGACAGACCAGTCCAGATGTCTACTAATTGGGACCTTATGGTGCGAGGGTCTTTAGCATCCACCTCCACTCTGGAGCCACCTTTTCCCACAGAATCATGAAGCGAGTCTTGCACTTTAAGTGAAATAGTTTTATTTAACATCATAGAAAAACGATTCAACACAACTTTAACAGTCTCAACAGCAGTCAAATCTCTTCCTGGTTGCGACTCCTGATTGTGACTCCAGCAAAAATATTTCTTGACCCAGCATGTTGTTAGTCTGTGGAACTCCTTGCCACAGGATGTGGTGAGGGCATCTGGCCTGGATGCCTTTAAAAGGGGATTGGACAGATTCCTGGAAGAAAAGTCCACCACAGGTTACAAGCCATGATGGGGATGTAAGATCTCCAGTCTTAGAAGGAAGGGACCTCCAGATGACAGATGCAGGGGAGGGGGATCAGGAGACAGATCTCTAGTGGTCTCGTGTGCTCCCAGAGGCATCTGGCGGGGCCACTGTGAGATACAGGGAGCTGGACTAGATGGGTCCTTGGCCTGATCCAGCAGGGCTCTTCTGATGTTGTTATGTAAGTTGTTGAGAACATTCAATCTTGGCAATCTAGGCAAAACGGAGATGCCAGTTATGTGCTTTTCAGAACTTGAGTTTTAAAAGTTGGATTCTAGAACCAGTAGGATCACTGTGGTCATGGTAGTGTCAGAAACAAGTAAAGTGATACATATTAAGTACAAAAAAGGCAGTTTATTAATAAATATAGTGTGCTAAAAAGCCCCAAACTCTCTTCAATACTCTAGATGCACACTGAAATTTACGAATGTATCCCACTTCAGATCTTTCCCCACAGAAATCAGAATGCTTGAACCATGCAATCTTTCCAAGCTTGGCCTACCTCACAGGGTTCTTCTGAGGGGGGGGGGGGGGAGAAGCAGGACGGAGGGTAACTGTGTACACCACCTTGAGCTCACTGTATGAAAAGCAGGATACGTGCAGCTAGAAAGAAGCTAACCATTCCAACGCCCCCTGGCCATTGGGGATAACCACCCTTCAGTGGTCTGGAAGCGGAGTCATGGCAATCTCACCTGGATGACTGGATGGATAACCTCACCTGGATGACTGAGAATCTTCACAGATTCACCCTTCAGTGTGTAGTATAGTGCTCCATGAGAACAGATTAGCCAATCCTGCCTCTTCCTCTTTCTGGGTTAACTGGAGTACACCCAGTCTCCTCCCAGATCTTCCAACCTGGACCCCAGTGCTTCTTGGGTGGGAAAGGCCTCCTTCCAGGACTGTTCCCACGGTAAGTGGGCCATACCTGGTTCTCCCTATTCCGGGCCTCTTGTTCCCGCCACTCTCTTTTTCTTGCTTGCTGGCTTTCTTGCTGGCTTTCTTGCTGGCTGGCTGGCTGTTCTTTTCGTGGTTTCTCCCCAACATGGCTATTCCATTTTCCCCACCACCACTTCTCTGGGCACCTTCAATTGGACCCACTTGCTGGTCCAGAGATCTTCTTTCATTATTTCTACCCAATCCCTTTCCGCTTCTTCTCTCTCTTTATTTGTCTCTTCTCCCCAGTATCCTTCTGCACCCTCCTCGGTGAGTATTTTATGCTCCTCCTTTCCCTCCAACCCCTCCTCCTGTCATTGTCTCTCTTTTCCTGGTTTTTTTCTCCTGATCACTGTTAACCCTTGCATGTCCATTATCTTTTTTTCTTTTTCTTTTCTCTGAGATACCTTTATTTCTTTATCAGATCCAAGCAGGGGAGGGGGAAGCACACCACTAGGAAGAGTCTCCTTCTGGTCCTCCTTCTCACATATGTTTATAGGCTTCCTATAGGGGTGTATCATGATGAACTATTGAATTTCCATATGTACCACTTCACTAGTATCTGAAAGCTCTAGTTCCTTCAGCTCTGAATATGAATAAATTTGTAAATTTGATGCAAACTGAACAACATAGGGGGGATTCTTCCCTACTTGACAAAGTCAAATCAAATAGAAGTAACAGAAGTATATTCTCCAAATCCCATGAGGTACTGGTCCCCTTTTATTCTGCACTGGTTAGGCCTCATCTTGAATACTGTGTCCAATTCTGGATACCACACTTTAAGAACGATGCCAACAAACTGGAGCAAGTTCAGAGGAGGTCAACAAGGACGATCAGGGGACTGGAAACCAAGTCCCATGAGTAAAAACTGAGAGAACTTGACATGTTCAGCCTCGAGAAAAGAAGACTGAGGGGAGATATGATAGCACTTTTCAAATAATTGAAAGGATGTCATACAGAGGAGGGGCAGGATCTGTTCTCAATCATTCCAGAGTGCAGGACACATAATAATGGGCTCAAGTTACAGAAATCCAGATTTCAGCTGAATATCAGAAAAAACTTCCTAACTGTTAGAGCAGTACAACAATGAAACCAATTACCTCGAGAGGTGGTGAGTGCTCCAACACTGGAGGCATTCAAGAGAAATTTAGACAACCACCTAGCAGATATCCTTTGATTTGTATTCCTGCATTGAGCAGGGGATTGGACTTGATGGCCTTATAGACCCCTCCCAACTCCATTATTCTATGATTCTATGAAATAGATACAGGCATTTCTAGTGTGGAGAGGACTGTGTTGTACATGGCTGCCTGCCTGCCATACAGATGTTAAAGATGAGGAGCATGGAATTTAATAAGTGGCAACTAATTCATCACCACAAATAAACCTGCATACATAGCAATTCAAACAAAGGCAGATAAGCACTAAGCAGTGAACGACTTCTACCCGGATGGACAAGACTTTTGAAAACACTGATGCTCTCTCTCTCTCTCTCTCTCTCTCTCTCTCTCTCTCTCTCTCTCTCTCTCTCTCTCTATATATATATATATATATATATATATATGCATATATGACAGTCGTCCATGACCAAGTAGCTTTCCATCCTGTTTCTGAAGGCAGTTTTTAATTCTGCTAAGTTCTTTAAGCACATACACACCTACCACAAACTTAATTCTGAACCATCTCTAAGGTCCAGTCCCTTTTCACCCTGGTGTGTAGTCATCCAATAAATTTGTCCTAACCTCTCATCTCATTTATCTGCACATTAAAAAGGCCTGCAATTTGCATTTAATTTTTTTTCAATGTTGTTAAGCTTCTTTGGTTTCACAACATTTTTCGGTACAATTTTCGAATCAAGTCCTAAGAACTATAAAGCATTTCATAAATGCAAAATCCAGTGGATAATTAGGTTCTCGTCTCTGCGTTAGACATGGTGATGACTGAAGTTTCTCTGCAAATTCACCAGGACCAAATTTTTCATGTAACAGCAAAGCTATTCAGACATTCTTCACCCTCAATCGAAGTGGTTAAAACAATAATTGTACTGAGTGACGTCTTGGGTATTTTCTCATCCTATGGGAATTTTAACCAGTTGAAGGTTAGGGGAAAGTTTAGAGTTAGGATTAGGGATGTGGTTAAGGTTAGTGGGTTTCCTATTTTCTGAACCCACTGAGAGACATGCAGCACCATTTTCCCCCTTCCTCAAATGAGGTCAAGCTACCAATAATCAGAATAATCACTTCAGCTGCTTGGCATCATGGCTTACTGATAAGGGGCTTTCGTTCTTGGCCCCAGTCCATTAAATTGGCACAATACAATACTGTACAGGCATGTAGCTGGATAAAACCTGGGGACATCCTTTGTAACCATTCAAATGCAGTGTTTTTAAAGTAGGTCCAGAATTCCGTGTGAATTCTGCAACAAACCATAATTCTGCAACAAACCATAATTCTGCTCCAGTCTTGATGAGGGGTTAAAAGGATGAATTCAGCTATATTTCAGCTAAATAGGTTTTGGTCCAGGATGTCAGCAGCAAACCGGAGAGTCACTGAACCTTCAAGCCTCAAATCAAAACTTTGGGGTGGGAGGGGGAAGCCTGGTTGATCTTTCTCTGAAGAGATTACCAGAAATGAATACATTAGCTTAATTCCCACACACACACACTTCTGATCATGACTGCAGTGGAATAAAACTAGGCCAATGCTCAATCCCTTCTCTACCCCCACAAAAATCCTGTTCTAAAGGACGATCATCAGCATTTTGCAAAACTGCAGTTAGCTGGATGCTAATGCGACTGGCTTAATATTATTCTAGCCCATAATTTTCAGCAAGGATATTAGGAGAGCTGATGACATGCAGCAGGAGAACTGATTCAATCACATCCTAAGCATTAGCACAAGACAGTCCTAATTCAAGATGCTGTAGGCAGAATTATTTAAGGAAATCATCCAGAAACGATATTTAAGACAGAGAGAGAAAGAATCTGAGTAATATCCAACAGTAGGGAATGAAACTTTTTTTAAAAAACGGGCTAAATCAGATTAAAGGCAAAGAAGATCTCGGTGTGATACCATCAGGGTTTCAAAGGGCCCAGCCCTAACCTGAGTGTAAAGAAGATATTTTTTTGAACATGCTGGCTATATAGCATTCTTGGAGGTGCAATTCAAAAAGCAAACATAAAGGTTTTGAACTCTCTGCACCCAAGTGGCCAAACTTTTTGGAAACAGAGGGACTGGGCTGTGCAGCAATGGCCTTTCTAACCAGCAAGCAAAGTATAGGTTCTTCAGAGTGTGAAAAACAATTTTTGAACAAAATACGTACACTTTCACAAATTGCACACCTAAACTACTGCTACCTTGGTTGGAAGAACTTTTCAAGAGTGGAAGCATCGGATGGGTTATTTGTATCTTGTTGATTCACGAGACACTTGTGGATTTGCTTTGTTTCGCCAACATCAAAAACACGAGTTCTCTACAATTCCATTTTACACAAGAGGTGGAAACCTCAGCTGGGAAAAAAATATGTTTGTCTCATTCTCATGCTGGAGGCAAGACATTTCACAAGGGCTCGCTGACATCTGACAGGCTGTCTCGTTGCATCAACATAGCCTGTCTCGATGAGAAAGAATAATTTAGCATCATTTCTTCACATCCCATGTAGTGTGCTTAAGAACAGAAAAAGCTCAAGCCACAGAAAAAGCTGAAGCCCCAGATCAACTAGAAGCTAGGGTTCTGCTAAAGCTGATTTAGCAATTCGCCTGGACTTTTATTCAGCAATTTTTGAATAGTCAATTTTAGTATTTTTTTTTAAATTTGCCCATTTTGTTTCATTGCTATTCTGTCTTTCTCCCTGTGAAGGAAACCAAGACTTCTGACAAATGGTTAAAAAAGCAGATGCAACTAAGAGCCCAAAAGAGTAAACATTAAAAAAAAGTTAAACATAATAATTTTTTAAAAACCAGCCATTGGAAAACACTCCAAAAACACCTGATTTGTGTATTCTCATAGGCTTTCATGGCCGGGATCCGATGGTTGTTGTAGGTTTTTCAGGCTCTCTGGCCATGTTCTTGAGGTTTTTCTTCCTAACGTTTTGCCAGTCTTTGTGGCCAGCATCTTCAGAGGACAGGAGTCAGAACTCTGTCTGTGCTCTGGTGCAGTGTTGTGGGATACTCAATTACTCAACTATCCCACAAAACTGCACCAGAGCACAGACAGAGTGCTTAACAAAAAAAGTTATTTTTGTTTTGTTTTGTTTTGTTTCAAATATCAAAGTTACTTTTCTGAGCTTTGGGATTACGCTCGCAATGTTTCACATATATGTGTGAAAAAGTTTTGGTGCTATGGGTCTTTCAATTAAAATAAAAATGAATGACTTATATCCTTCTGTATACAAGTCTAACAAAAACAAAGCAAAAAGTGCCGCTTATATATCACCACAGAGTGCTAGAGCACTTTCTCGGTGGTTTACAACATAATTATGCAGAAAACAACTTTGCCCCCCTGTGGCTGGGTACTCCTTTTACTAACCTTGGAAGATTGGAATCTGAGTCAACCTCAAGCTGGCTACCTGAATCTGCTGGGATCTAACTCAGGTCGTGAGCAGAGTGTTGACTGCAATGCTGCAGTTTAATCATTGTGCCACAAGGCTGTGTGTTCTTGACTCTTCTTGCAAAAAGTCAAGAAGAGTTGAGAGCATAGGAAAAAAAAACATTTCTCACACCTAAAGGGAATTTAAAAAAAGAAAAGAAAATGGGGGAGAATGGTTTCGGGGAAGCCTCCAAAATCTAAGGGATCACGTGTGTTCCCTAGATTTCTAGGATTTGCCCTCCCCGCTTCACAATTGGGTGGTTTTCTGAGTTTTTGGCTTCCATTTTTCTAGGGGGAAGCACTTATGAAAATAGCATTCAGTATAAAAGATTTTCTGGTTAGGAAGACTGCAAAATTTAAGAAAATGAGTGTAGATTAGAAGGGAGAAGGGTGTTGTAGGGGGGCGGTCTTAACCATGACTTTCTTCTCAAAGGCAAGAATCCAGCAGTATTTCATGAGATGTGCAAGGAAGTACACTGAACAGAGCTGCACATCTAGAAATCAAGTTTTGCATCCCACCTATGGCATTAATTCTCTAGACTATCTTAGAGATAGGCTGGATGGATAATTCAGTGGTTACAACTTCATCTCCCTCTATGAGCCTGCCCAGATGCTTAGATCAGGGGTCTCCAAACTTTTCAGTGTGAGGGCAACATCATATATTTTCCACATTTTTGAGCGCCGAAGGAACATGCCCGCATGGGCTGAAGGGAACAGACCTCAGCCTGCGGACCTCAGCCTGTGACGTTCACCGGGCCGGATAAAAAGGCAAAGTGGACCGGATGTGGCTTGTGGGACATAGTTTGGAGACCCCTAGTTTAGATAATCAGGAGAGGCCTTCCTCTCAGACCCACCACCTTCACAGGTGTGTCTAATGGAGGCACAGGAAAGGACCTTCTCTGCTGCTGCTCCCAGACTTTGGAACTCCCTCCCACTGGAGGCCATCCTAGCCCCATCTTTGCTGTCCTTGCACAAGCAGGCAAAGACCCTTCTCTTCAGGCAAGCTTTCCCTCAGTGACTGAGGTTTTTAAATGGATAGTTGTGCTCCGTTGCTTTTAAAAAAATATAATACTTTAATATAATTTTAATATAATTTTGTTGTTTAGTCGTTAAGTCGTGTCTGACTCTTCGTGACCCCATGGACCAGAGCACGCCAGGCCCTCCTGTCTTCCACTGCCTCCCGGAGTTGGGTCAAATTCATGTTGGTTGCTTCGATGACACTGTCCAACCATCTCGTCCTCTGTCGTCCCCTTCTCCTCTTGCCTTCACACTTTCCCAACATCAGGGTCTTTTCCAGGGAGTCTTCTCTTCTCATGAGATGGCCAAAGTATACGTTAATGTAATTTTTAATATAATACTTGTTTAATTCATTTTAAATACTTGTATGCTTACTGTTTTTAGCTTTTAACTATTCTCTTTTTAATGATGTAAGCCACCTTGGGTGCTTTTAAGGAGAACGGTGGGGAAAAATATTTTAAATAAATAAATTGAGTATCTGGATGTAGAAAAAGGTCACAGAACAGTAGGTTATAAAAGCTCAGCTGGCTGGATAGCCAGTGGTCTAGGTATCTGGGTGTAGAGCCAGAGGTTGGGAGTTTGATTCCCCTCTTTGCCTCCTGGGAGTAGAGCCAGCCTTTGTGGCCTTGGGCAAGTTGCACAGTCCCAGGGCATCCCCAGAAGAAGGGAATGGGAAAACCACTTCTGAGTATTCTCTATCTAGAAAACCCTTGAAAAATTTGCCATAAGTCACAGATCCAAGTTTCAACCAAAAACCTAAGTATCTGTTAAATATTGGCGCAGTATGTATGCTGTTCGTAATATTGCCATTTTTTGTAGCTCTGATGGTGTGATTTCTGAGATCTTATTTATTTATTTATTTTTATTTATTTTATTGGATTTCTACCCCGCCCATCTAGACCAAAGGTCTACTCTGGGCGGCAGGTCTACTCTGGGCAACTGTTTATAACACTGTGTAAAATATCTTGATATTGTTCCCAAAGCCCCAATGACTATGGGGACCACTGAAGTGTGTTTCTTCCAGAGGCGGGATGTTTCGATGGCCAGGTCTCTGTACTTTGTTAGTTTTTCCAATTCTTTATTTTCAACTCAGACATCCCCTGGAATTGCAATGTCAATGATCCAGACCTTTCTTCATTCTATTACTACTATGTCTGGTGTGTTATGTTCAAGGTGCATAGGCCTTGTTGAGGCGGAGGGGCTTGTGCGCTTCAGTGAGGTTAAGAGCTACGCTGATGGGTCTCCCAAGCCAGACAGGTCTCAGCTGAGAAGCCAGACCAACTGTGTCCACCAACCATCAATTATGGTGAGAGGGAATAAACAGAAATCCATACCAGATCGATCATCGCCCAGGTCAACAAGGACCGTGTAGCCCCTGGGCATCTGGTGACAAATGGGCTACAGGGCTCAGGAGACCCTGTTGAGGGACCAGGACAGGCTGCTGCAAAGCTACTGGAACAACGTAAACACAAAACTTGGACTCTCGCCGAAAACCAAGAAATTAATATTATGATGATGATTATGATGATTACTACTATTACTACTACTACTACTACCTTGGAGATACTGCACATGCTGTCTGATCCATCAAGTAACACTGTCAAGCTAAGGACTCTGTTTACAGTGCTCCATAGCTTGAAACATCAAACTATCTATTGGGATTTCCACTCTCTTTCCACCCCCATCTCTCCCCCACTTTTTAAAACCATCATACCTGATGAAGAGCTCCATAGAGCTTGAAAGCTTGCACAGTTTGTGCCTTTGCCATTTATCTTAATGAGTGCATTGCCCTGTGGTTGGACTTTGAAATTCCTTTTATTTTATTTTATTTATTTATTTATTTAACTTATATGCCGCCCACTCTACCCAAAGGTCTCTGGGCGGCTTTTATGCCAACAGATCAAACTGGCCGCATCCATTTTGGGGACGAGACTTCCCTCTCGGTTTCCCTTTCACCAGCACTGTCTAGAAAATGAAAATAATAATACTTGTCTTTCCATGTTATAAGATATAAGATGCCGAAAAGACTTCAAAGTAATAGCATTAAAAGCAAAGGTATGATTTTATTGCATAGTTTTATTTAACCCTCTGTGAACTTTCAATATGATATTCTTTCTGTTGCATTAAATCACACAGCGCAGTGAAAAGGTTGCATTCCAGGGAAGAATGGATCCGCTCTTGCTGTGTTGTGCTTTCCAAGAAACTGCCCACGCTTTATGCTTTAAACTCTACCCTGCATGCCATTTGTGCAGCTCAATGTAATTTCGTTTATTTTTACTGTTGGTTAAAGTTAACAGTGCTTTACTAATAAGGGTTGTAAACCAATCCATATATAACATTCATTCTGCTGTAAATGTGATTATATTTATTAGTTCGGCTGCTTAACTTTTATAGCAACATATTCACCTTTGTGAGCAAAGTCAGGCATCTGTGCAACGCATAAAAAAGAGAATAGTGGAAGGAAGATGCCAAATTCTTCTGATTTTTATATTAAAAAATGAACTCAGCTTCTTCACAGATTCTAAATTTTACATCAGGAATCGCTTTGCATCTTTCCTCATCTTTTGGCCCTTCACAGAATCAAACAAACGTCTCCAAACTATATGGAGGTAAATGCTTCATTAAATGTGTGGTGCAGTTATTTGTCCATGTGATGCAAGTTTGCTAAGCAATCTGATGTGGCCACAATGACACATGCCTTAGTTCCATCCCAGCTTGATTACTGTAATGTGCTCTCTGTGGGGCTGCCTTTTGAAGGTGCTCAGAAACTTCAGTGTGTCCAAAACACTGCAGCCGGACTGCTGACTGGGGCTGGTCACAAGGATCACATAACTCCCCCTGTTACAGCAGCTCCACTGGCTGCTGATCCTTTTCCGGGTACAATCCAAAGTTTGGTTTTAACCTATAAAGCCTTACATGACTTGAGACCTAGGGTGGCTTACATTATACAAAGGCAATATTGAAAGCTAAAGACAGTAAGTATATGAATACTAAAAGTTCAAACAGATATGACGCTAAAAAGGATTAAACAAAAGCAACTCCAAAAATGCATTCCAAGCAGTAAGGCTCAACCATCCATTTAAAAACCCCACACAGGCAGCCATTCACTGAGCGAAAGCTTGTCTGAAAGAGAAAGGTCTTTGCCTGCTTGTGGAAGGACAGCAAAGATGGGGCCAGTCTGGCCTCCTGTGGGAGGGAGTTCCGGAGTCTGGGAGCAGCAACAGAGAAGGCCTTCTCGTGTGTTCCCACACAATGTATCTGTGAAGGTGGTGGGACTGAGAGGAAGGCCTCTCCAGATGATCCTAACACCTGGGTATAAAGGGAAACGCAGTCCCTGAGATGGCTTGGACCCAAGTTGAGCAACAATCTGCGACAATGTTAGCATCAGCTCCACATCCTGAAAGCAGAGGCATCCGACTCATTCTGAATTTCAGATGGGGCCTCATTCACAAGGGTGAGTATAAATGTAACCCACACAAGCACATTTCTTCGAAACAACAAATTTAGAGCAACAAGGAGCCACTCAATTAAATTTCGAGGTGAGTTTCTCCCATAGATTCAGTACATCCCAGTAAGCGCTCTTGTTTTTAAAAGTGTGTTTTGATTCCCCCATTACATTTAAATTAAATGCTTCTAAAGATGTTCTCAGATTACTGTAACCCTCTCTGTAAATGGTTAGATTAAATAAGCTATGAAATGTGGAGCTGAAAGCAAGCCTATGATGCAGCGTCTTAATACAAAGATGAAACGCTGAATGCCTGATTACAATCACTCTACTCTCCCAGGAGTTTTATCATTTGAAGAAATATCTTTCACTGACTTTAAAAACCTGTCAAAGATCTGGAAACCTGAATGCCTCACAAAGCCGCTGTGACCGATGAGATTCGAGCTGGGACAGCGAACAAGGTCCCAGATCATGGACAAAGAATTGATCCAGGAGGTAGTAAAGGACGTCACGATGCCGGCCACTTCAGAATTCGGGAACTACCTCAAATGCCAGCTGTGTCACAGTAGCCCTGTTCGGCTACTGTGCCCACACACGTTGTGGGAAGTGTGTTAGCTCCACTTCCTGTGCCACTGCATTTAACATTCAGAGAGGTGGTTCTGGCTCATGTAGGAAGACACCTGGATGCAGCAACCTACCACTCTTCAAACCGTTGTGTTTCTGTGTTCGGCGCAGCACTAGAAGGGGTATGTTTTGGCACTCTCATCAACAACATGCTTCACAAACGTCTGTAAAGACTGAACAGGGCCATGGGTTGCTTCGATAACTGTGTCTGTATGTTGAAATGATTCCTTTTTCCTGTTTTTGAACCTAACATTTATGAATTTTGAGAGATGGCTGTCTTGTGTTATCTATAGTGTAATAGCTAATATGTTCCATTTTGATCATGTAAACTGTGTGCCTATGATCACCGAGAGGGAGCTGGGCCTGCTGTCTTTGCACATGGCACACCTATAAACTGACGGGCATGTGCATGTGCAGAGGCAGTGGCCTGCCTTCCATGAGCTGTGCCTGCTTTCTCTGTGCATATGCATGCTCTGCGCATGTGCCGGGGTCCCAGTTGATCAGGGAGATCAGCTAGAACCCTGGGGCGTGTGCAGAAGGCAGCGCCCAGGCTCCTGGAAGGCTGCACTGCTGCCACCGGCACAACGATGGAGGAAGAGGAGGAGGTGGCAGAACTAGGTAGGGGTTGGGGCAGTGGTAAGAGACAGGGGGCAGGTTGTGGGGACAACAGGCAAAATCGAACTATTGAACCAAAAAAATCATTTGAAAAGTTCATTGGTTCAGTTTGTTTTGGTTCATCAGTTTTGAGGAGCCCGAACCGACACGAACCAACAAACCAGCGACTTTTTAATATACTTCCTGGTTGGGTGTTTTTTTTTTGTTTATGCCCATCTCTAATCCTATTATTATAATTATCATTTACAGTACATGCTGAGGCCATAGAAAGGATGGCATTCCACTTTCACTGGGATATAAAGAGAGAGGGAAACCTTTCTCAGGTGTTCGTCTCCTGATGTCTCCAACATACGATCCAGGGAGTTTCTTCTCCTTCCCTTCCCATCTCTCTTGTCCTGGTTCTTGTTTGGATGAAATGGGTGGAGAAGGGCCATGTCTGGCACTCTGTGTTCCTAGGAGGAACAGTTAGGTGAAAATGTTAAATAAAATGTGTGTACAGTCCTGTCAAGTGATGTTTCTACAGTAGTTCTTGCATACTTCAGTCATGGTCAAAATCCTGTTGGTTAAGTTACACCTGTGAAAGGCTTAAGAAAGACATGCTGCTGGACCATACTCCATGAGCCCAACTGATGAAGGACAATGGGAATTACTGGCATGGGGAAATTGTCAATAACAAAAGACTTCCTACTTCTGTCTCACAGTTTATCCAACTTGCTTATAATCTGTTTCATTACATGTAAGCCATATCTGAAAATACCTCCCTACTGAAAATATCTCCCTGATAGTAACATCATCCACAAGTGGAGATTTTCAGTAATTAACAAGTTCCTCCTTCCACCCCATGGTTCGCACAAATAAAACTGATCACTTGTGAGTTAGACAAGCCATGGGACAAAAGAATGAAGTCTTTAATTATATATTTTAAAAGTCCCCATGACAAGAACGTTGCCACCTTTCTGCAGGTGTTATTTACACAACAGGATTCTGGTCCCTGAATTTAAAAAGGAATGTTACTGCAAGAATTGAAAGTTGACCATGCCTAACACTCCAGGCAGCTTTGGAATTCAAAATATAACAGAACACAGGAATGAAGAACTCCTAATTCTTCTGTTCTACTTTGGAAACTGGACTAATGTGGAATCTCAAAATTTCGAAGACAAGAACAAGATGCAAAAATCTGATCTGTAAATTTCATGTTGAATTGAAAATTGAAGCAGTGATAAATGGTGATTCCAATTTTGTCGGAGCTTTGAATTCATTTCAGTTTTTGTCTGAATCCAAAGTACAGAACTTTATCCCAAAATAGGTTTATTATCTTGGATAGCGCTTGTAAAGTTCAAACTAAATCTCGGAGCAGAATCACTGCCACTGCAAAATCAGAGCTGTCAGCCTGTGCTAGTACATTGTACATAACAAACAGCTCCCTTTTCTCTGTGGTTGGGTCTGGTTGGGTGTTATCTTTATGATCCAGTCAGAGCTGGGTAGAGCATACTGTTATTCTACCAGTAAAGCACCTCTATTTTTGTTGTGGAATTTAGCTCTAACTTGCCTTCTCCGTTGATTCCAGCAGCTAAGCCTACTGTTAATACATTACCTTCAATTTTCCCTTTCCTCAACTCAAATCAATCATGATGAAAAAGACTTTTCTTTTTCATCATGAATGATAGCACTTTTCAAATACTTGAAAGGTAATCCTACAGAGGAGGGGCAGGATCCTCAATCATCCTGGAAAGCATGACACGTCATAATGGGTTCAAGCTATAGGAAGCCAGATTTCGGCTGGATATCAGCAAAAACTTCTTAACTGTTAGAGCAGCACGACAATGGGATCCATGGTCTTGGGAGGTGGTGAGCACTTCAGCACTGGAGGCATTCAAGAGAAAATTGGGCAACCCTCTGTCAGATCTGCTGATTTGGATTCTTGCCTTGAGTGGGGGTTGGACTTGATGGCCTTAGAGGCCCCTTCCAACTCAATTTTTGTATAATTCTATGACTCTACAACTCTGATCCATGAAACCATATAAACAACAAATGAGACACAAAGGATCTGCTGTGGTGTTGTTCCACTCTGTATCACTTCAGAATCTCACAAAGAGCTCTGATTCAGCGCATTTTTCCACATTTATCTGAAGAAAGTATGTATATCTATTTCAGGACCCTTGATTAGATAAAAGGATGTAAATCCTACCTCTTCTTGTTTTAGCATGCAAGAATGCAGAACCACACAATTCTCCATGCCACAACAGAAGGCAAAACATTTTGTCACACTCTTAACAAGAAAGGAGTAAAAGAATGATTTTTGTTGTTGTTTTTGCTCAAGTTAAGCAAATCTGCACATGCCATACGAACAATCCTCAAGAGCAATGGGTGCAAATTCTCATGATAGAGGTGTGAACATGTTCCTTTGATCAAGAATGTCGACGACAACAGATTCTTTTCCACCCCTACCTTCAGCTTCACATTCTGCCCTGTTCCCTCTTACTTCCTTTGGGTGTTTTCTTCCCTTCTCAGAAGCAAGATGCAGGTCTTTGCCACCCAGATCCAATGGCAGGTACATCAAGACTGCTGTGCAACAGATTAAAAGGAGAAAAGAAGCTATAGGAACCAGAAGCAAAATAATGTTCATGCAGAGAAAGAACACACATCACACCACCTAATTAGCAGCTGGATGCATCAAACTTTAATAGCCCAGGGAAAGGCTACAGTTTCTTCTTTGATTAACCAAGTACTTGACTTTCATTGATCATCTAGAGTACACAATGGTGTGATTAAAGAACAACATCGTTCCTTTTCTTGAATTACTTCTTTTTCATTTCCAGATTACTGTCATGTATTTTTTTATCATGTTTACGCCTTAATTAAATAATGCAAAACTTCAACAAATGGCAGAAAGGAAGAATATGTGCATTAAAAAAAATTGATCTTTCACACCGGAGGAACTCAACAGCAAGGCTGTAGAATTACAGAAGGTGCTTTAGCAAAACTTGTTTTGAGAAAGTCAATATTTTTCCTATGGTAGCCATTTGATTCTGAAATGCATATTTCTCCTCTCCAGAGCTGAAGTCCCCTAAAGATAAAAACCATCTTTAGCTAAAGGTAAAGGTTCCCCTTGACATTTAGTCCAGTCGTGTCCGACTCTAGGGGGTGGTGCTCATCCCCGTCTCCAAGCCGTAGAGCCAGCGTTTGTCCGTAGACAGTTTCCGTGGTCACGTGGCCAGCACGACTAGACATGGAACACCGTGACCTTCCCACCGTGGTGGTACCTATTTATCTACTCGCATTTACATGCTTTCGAACGGCTAGGTTGGCAGGAGCTGGGACAAGCGACGGGAGCTCACTCCATTGCGTGGATTCGATCTTATGACGGCTGGTCTTCTGACCTTGCATCACAGAGGCTTCTGCGGTTTAACCCGCAGCGCCACCACGTCCCACAAAAAAACCATCTTTAGCTAAAGGTAAAAGTGTATTTCCCTACAACATCCACCCATGCCACCCAATCCTCTCAGTCCATGCTCCCCCAGGTTGCCACACCAAGGAAGGCCAGGAAGCTATCTACTAGAAACAGAGCCTTCTCAACAATGGCCCCATCCCTTTGGAATGCTCTCCCAATGGAGCAGCACCTGGCCTCCTCCCTCACAGCCTTTAGGAGGATGCTCAAAACAAGGCTGTTTACCAAAGACTTTGAGAGCATCTTTTCTTAATGTTTCATAGATTGATTTGATTATTCCCACCTGCCATCGTTTCTGTTCTTTTTTATTTATTAAATGATTGGTGTTGTATTTGTGTATATATATGCAGTTAATTTTTTAAAAATATATTATTTGTGATTTATTTTATGTTTATGTTCCATGTAAACCACCTAAAGTAGTGCCTGCACTAAATGGCGTGGTATATAAGTGAAATAAATACATGAATAAAACAACAAGTTAACCATCCAAATACAAGCATATTTAAGTGCAACAGATTTGAAGATGGGAAAGCCAACTACATGTCCAGATGCCCTTCAGCGGAAATCACTGGGACCAAACAGTGTTTAACTTGGTGTCAATGCAGAACCTAGTGATTCCAAACCCATCTTCAGGAGACAGAAAATCTCATCAAATTATCATTTGGTTCCTCCTCAACCAGAATTAATGCCATTCACAGCCTTTTTTCCTGGTGCATTAGAGGAAGAGTTATTAGAGTGAACCTGGCTGAGAACAATTGTTATTTGGCTTCTCTTATTCTCAGAACCATCTCATATCCAACAGCATTATCATATCATTGACCTTGTTCTCAGGAGTAGCTGGAAAGTGGTGTATTGTTTTGAAAACAACTATAACTAATATAAACTATTTCCCAAGCTGTATTTTTAACATACTTTCATTTTCACAGTAATTTTTTCTGCACCCCCTTTAATTATTTATGACACCTTATAAATGCAAAATTTTAAATGTTGACACAAATCTCATCATGTTGGAGAATTAATATTGCGGACCTCCATCTTAACGCTCATTCTATATATGTGTGTATATGTATAAACATGTGTGTCTCCAGTGATGTCTTTCTTATGAAGCTGTACTGTGGACAAACTCTGAAAAGAGATGAAAATTTTCTTTTATCCGACTACAACTGCCAGAAAAACCCAGTGGCCATGCTGGGATCTGTAGTCCATAAAGTAACTTACTTTGTCTTTAGTTCTTAAACAGATGGAATCTCTCATCTCTCAGAAGTGGCAACCCATGTAAACAGCTCTAATTTTGCCAGTTTGTACCTAGGAAACATTTCAAGTCTCTCAGTGTATGAAGTTTGTCAGAGGGGAAAAAATCAAATAACTATAAATATGCCTTGAAATACCATTTTAGCACTTTCTCTTAAAAGACACCAGGGGATTTGGGTTGCTGGAAGTGAAAACAAGTTGAGGGCAAAGAAAGGGTAATGACAGATAAAAGAGAAGACTGAATAATGAATATTATTAACTTGGGAGACGTTTCTAAATCCAGCACCTGAAAATGATGCAAAAGGCTCAATGGAGTTCTTATGATCTCTCGGTAGGTAGCAAAGAGTAATTGGCTCCTTATGGAGCAAAGATTTCTCTCCCAAAAGGAAATATAGCAAATTTCTAATGAATTTTGCCACTCTTAAGAGTCTTTTCAGAAGGTGATAGGAGAGGACAAGAGCTAAATGATTCCTTTAACTTTAGCTACAAGTTTGAAATCCAGGATATTTTCCAATTCTGAAAATGAATTTTGAAAATGTATTATTTTGGGTTTCAATTTTCCCTATTTGTACACAGAAAAAAAAATCCTACTGATTATAATAGATAAAGGATTAGTTAGCATGTTCCTTTTTAAAAATGCAACAGTTCATTAATAGAATTAATGACCTCTAGGTCAACCTCTTTCAAGAAATGGTGACCACAGCTGCGGATGGACATCAGGTATAATCAGGATGGTTATACATCACCTCACCTCTGTGCCTCAGTTACTAGAAAACATAAATTAGAGGTCACAGTGTAATCATGTCCTACTGAGAGGTTTCCCACAAGTAACTGGTTGGCCAGTGTGAACAGATGTTGGACTATGCTGCCCTTTGGTCTGAGCCACCATGCCTATCCGTTTCCAGGCACAATTCAAAGTGCTGGTTCTAATCTATAAACCCCCCAAATGGCTTGGGTCCAAGCTGTCTAAAAGAGTGTGTCTCCCATTATGAGCCTGCTTGGGTGTTAAGATCATCAGAAGAGGCCTTTCTCTCAATCCCACCACCTTCACATGCGCATTTGGTGGGGACACAGGACAGGGCCTTCTTGGTTACTGCTCCCAGATTCTGGAACTCCTCCCCGCCCCCCAGGAGGCCAGGCTGGTCCCAACTTTGCTGTCCTTCGAAAATCAGGCAAAGACTTTTCTCTTCAGGCAAGCTTTCCCTCTGTGACTGGCTGCCTGAGTGGGGTTTTTCTGCTTTTTTAGCTGTGCCTTTCTGTTTTGACTGTATTTTTGGTGACGCTTTTGTTTACCATGTATTAGAGTGGCATTTGTTTGATCTTTTTTAGTATTTGTGTAATTGTTTTTAGCTTTGAATATTATCTTTTTAATTATGTAAGATGCTTTTGAATCCTCATTGTTCATAGCTTTAAATATTGTCTTTTAATGATGTAAGGCATCTTGGGTCTTTTTTAAGGAGAAATGGAGGGTAAAAACCTTTTGAATACATAAAATGGCTCTTTTTCTATTCCTTTAGCCAATTCAACCCAACTTGAAAGAGTAGTACCAACACACAACTAGATCTGCAGTTGTATCAACAATGGCCCCAGCATGTGTCCCTTAGATTGCTGTGAATCTCTTTGTGTGGGGACTTGTATAAGGGTTGCAGATAAAGACAACAAGAATCAACAGGGTGTGTGATACTTTGAAACATGGCTGAGGATTGTTTCCAAACTTTACATGATTGCAGATCATGAGAAGTAGTAGATGTCCACTCTCTTTCCACTCAGCAATAGGGACGTGGTGGTGCTGTGGGTTAAACCGCAGAAGCCTCTGTGCTGCAAGGTCGGAAGACCAGCAGTCGTAAGATCAAATCCACGCGACGGAGTGAGCTCCCGTCGCTTGTCCCAGCTCCTGCCAACCTAGCCGTTCGAAAGCATGTAAATGCGAGAAGATACATAAGCACCACCACGGTGGGAAGGTAACCGTGTTCCATGTCTAGTCGTGCTGGCCACGTGACCACGGAAACTGTCTTCGGACAAACGCTGGCTCTATGGCTTGGAAACGGGGATGAGCACCGCGCCCTAGAGTCGGACACAACTGAACAAATTGCCAAGAGGAAACTTCCACTCAGCAGTCAACATCTAGAGTACCATGCCTATCATGGGGGCTACAGGTGAAGAAAGATGTTACTGAACTGGATTGCATCCAGAAGATGATGAAAACGATGGGAGTGATGCCTGGAATTCTAATCCTCCGAGGAACCTTTGAAAGAGCTAGATACATTTAACCTGGAAGAGGTAAGATTTAGGGGAGATACAATTACCGCCGTCAAAGACCTGAAGAGCTGTCACACAGAAGGCAGAGCAGCTTTGTTCTCTGGTGCTCCAAACACCAGGACTGGAAATGAAAATAAAAACAAGGAGAACATTACAAGTGTTGGCTAAACATGAGGAGAAACTGTCTGATGGTGAAAGCTGTTCAAAAGTGGAATATAAACACCTCAGGAGGTAATGAGTTCTCATTTCCTAGAGGTATTTATGTAAAGGATGGGCAGTGCCTATGAGAGATGTTAATTGATGCTTGCATTGAGCAGAAGGTCAGACTAGATGATTTCCAAGGTCCCATAGAAAATATTATTACCTTAATTTTAAAATAACGATGTTAAGTGTCAGCTTGCTACATTTGGTGGGCAATTGAATGCTGGAATCTGCACCGTATGTTGACTGTGAGTGACCCGTAAACACTCATCATGTTTCCAAGCTCTGCTTTGTTGTTATCCAGCCGTGTTCGTCTGACTCCATGCAAGGCAGTTTTCCATGTTCAGTGCAATTGCTAGTAAGTGTGCATAAGAATACAGCCTTTACACAATCCCTCTAAGAAGTATCACTGTGTACGTCCAAATGTATATAGCAATGCTTGGCAAATTTGTCTAGTCTTTATGAAACTTTTTGTGCTCTGCTTAGAAGTCCTCTGATGTTTCTCCCAAGCAAGGAAAAACAGATGGATAAGCCAAATCTGCCTCAAATATTCCTTTTAATAGATACATGGTGGCAACTTTAGTCCCAGATGTTATATTATTATTGCTACATTATTACCCAAAATTTATTCATCCATTGGGTTTTTAAAACATTTATACCTTCCCCTTTCAAATATTTTTTTTTCCATCATAGCATACGGTATGTTAAAACAACAAGGAAACTGTGGACCCCTGTGGAATGTGGCTTCTGGTCTGCCATTTATGTTCCTCTCCGTCTCAAGTGATATGGAGATAAATATGATGTTTCATCCCTTCTCCAGGGAGCCAGTGTTCTTCTTGCAATTAACCATTGTGTCATTGTGAATACACCTACACTCCTGGAACACTCTTGTGAGAGAGCTGGTTTTGCAACAAAATAGGTTGCAGCCCCACAATTTCCTCCCACTCAAAAAAAAAAAAGAAACCACACAAACACACAAATGAAGCCAGAGGTCAACCTCCAGTTTAGTTTCAATGTTTTGTCGTTCTTGCCCATTCTCCGGACTGGTGGGTCTTCCACTGAGGCCCATCCAAAATGAAGCATCATCATCTTAGAACTGCAGAACTCAAAGGGACCCTATGGATCATCGAACCCAACCCCTCTCAAGGAGGCCCAGTGGGGAACTGAAGTCTCAGCCTCTGGCAATGAAGCCAGATGCCTCAACCACTGAGCTATCCAGCCATTCTTGACTAAAGGGAGTTGGGTTTAGCTATTTGATATGAAAAAACTATTGAATGTAAAATGTGGATATGAAATATTGGGAAACATTCAAATTTTCCAAAAGGACCCAGAGAATATTTTGCATCAGAATTCTCAGGGGGAAATAATGGTAGAGACATGATGAAGGATCAGATGCACATCAGTCGTCACCCAAACCTTGCAGACTTGAATTATGAATTCGCCCTACCTTCCATTCCCCCCCCCCCTTACCGTAGGCTTGGCCCCTGCAGAGTTGGTACTCAAAGATACAACATTCATTTTGTTATGAATTATCCATGGCTTTTGAACACATCCCTCTGGATCTCTTTGTACATATCAAGCTATGATTTCAGAAAAGAAACAAGCCGTTCCATGTACTGTATGTCTATTATTCCACTTTAACTTTGGGAAGGTCAGTTTTGACAGTACCTCTGGAAATTAAAAGTGGAGGATCGAAATGAAGGCTTGCGCAGAAGGAACTGCCTGATCATAATTCTTTAAATAGAACTACTCCAAAATGCAGATATTAAAAAGAAATGAGGCAGGAAAAGCAAAAGTGCAACATATAGCCAAAGGTTGGGAAAGAAAACGAAATCCTTGAATTTGAGTGGAACTGCATCTATCTATATTCTGGCTCCAGCTCTCTCTTTTAACGGTTAACCTGAAGGATAAGGGGAAAGTGTAGTAATATTTATTGCACCACTGGCTGTTGGAGATTAAGAGCTAAAGCAGCATGCCTTTCAAAGTTCATGAGGAGGGGGGACAGCTGACGGCAACAAGAGAATCCTGACCCCAATTAAATATCATTACATTTTTCTGCCATGACCAGAGTTATTTGCAAAGATGAAGTCCATCAGGTAGATCACAAGGGAAAACAAGGCTCAGAATCTGTTCTGATGCAGCGAACGGGCATTTCTGATAAACAACAACAAACTTATCCTACCTGAAAATTGATCTTTCAAGCAAATCATGCCATTCTAACATGGCACCTCATTTATCATAATACTGTGAAGAAGAACAGTCGAAGGGGGTGGGTTGAAGTGGACCCGCCAAGATGGATTTTTAAATCAAGTGTCCAAAATACATTTATTTGGGCTAACAAAAATGTCACAAAATAGTAGGTTATAAAAACTCAGCCCCACTGTGCCTTCTGGGAGAAGAGCCAGCCTGTGTGGCCTTAGGCAAGCTGCACAGTCCCAGGGCACCCCCAGAAGAAGGGAAGGGTAGACCACTTCTGTGTCTTCTTCACCTAAAGAACCTAAAAAAGGGTCACCATAAGTCAGAACTGACTTGATGACACACAAGTATTATTATTATTATAAAAGCTCAAGTTGCTCTACTTTTTACTTCAGTCTATGGTTCTGTGTGACTCCTAATGTCACCAAATTCTACCTGAGTTGATATCTTTATTGGATTACAAAATGTTGCAGGTTACAAGCCATGATGGGGATGTATAATCTCCAGGCTTAAAAGGAAGGTACTTCAAAATGCCAGATGAAGGGGAGGGGGTATCAGGAGACAGGTATCTCGTTGTCTCGTGTGCTCCCAGAGGTATCTGGTGGGGCCACTGTGAGATACAGGAAGCTGGACCAGATGGGCCCTTGGCCTGATCCAGCAGGGCTCTTCTTATGTTCTTATGTTCTTATGCTAGAAAGGTAGTGGGCTTTCAAAATCATTACAGAACTCTTCATCATAAGTTGCACAGATGGATTACACTGCTGCTCTCCCCATCCTGAAGTTCTCACACACAGAGTACGCAAATAAGGTCTGCCTGTTTTTTTATCAATAAGATGCGAGCAACCCACCCAAAGCTTCTAAGTTTAAATATGTATGCAACAAAGCAACAGCTCTCATAGTCTAGACATACAACTTGTGAATTTGTAAACAGGCTGGTGGGGATTCTGGTGACTGTAGCTCAAATATGTAACTTTTACAGGATCTGATTCAAAAGCACTTGTTTGAAAAGCCTTTGGAAATGAGTTAACACCTGGGCAGAGGCAAGATAAGGCCCAGGTGATTCACAAGAGAGGCACTGAAAAAGTCAGCATTGAAAAGAGACTTAAAGGATCAGGATGCTGAGTGCATGCATTCTTGATTGGTGTTTGGATCCTATTTACAAAAACCTGAAACGTATCTTCTCTACGGATATACATAATTCAGAGAACCAAGTGCCATAATAGATTGCTTTTATCTATTTATTGTTAGGACTGCCAAAGGTTATAAAACCATACAAGGAAAACAGGGCATGAAGGACAGTTTTGCAAGGAATAAATTCATAATTTAAAGAGTCTGAAGCTGAGGTTTTCCAGGCAATCCAGAATCATTCTGACAGTTGACGGTGAAGAGTATTCATTGCTGCCTGCAGAACTATGAAGATCATTTAACATTCAAGGCAGGACCTATTGTTAATGTCACATAAGGTTATAAACAGAATGCCACTTCTTAAGCCTTATTTACATGTAAAGTGAAAGCTGCTGAAGTTTGGCTGGTGCCGCAGCTTATTCAAAGAGATCCCAGAACCAGGCACTGCCAGTTTTATGTTCTTTCTGAAGGGCTAGTTCAGAATGTTGCACAAGTACAAACTGGCTGTCAAGGTCTGCCCTCCAGTTCATGCACAGGTTTAATTATTTTTTAAAAAAAACACCTTATGGTTTATGAATGTGGGATATTGTGCTTCTGTACCCATGATTCAAAAAGTCAGGAAATGGCCCAATACTGCTGTACAATATCATGCCCGCGTTACCAGCAGGAAAAAGGATGCCAAACTTTACATAGCAAAGGGCAGCCTGAATGTTGACAACACCAATGGCAGAAGTCAAGATGGTCTACAGGACTTATCTAAAAATCATAACTCAAAACCCCTTTTCTCCAAACATCCCCAAAGAAGGGCAGACTTTCTTCTACATCTGTACCAAATGTGATGCTGGTCCAAGGTTTAGTTTCATAGCTATATGTGTTGGTTTATGGAATATTGAATCCTGCTGTTGGCACAATACATTGGTGCTCTCCCAGGCACCAATAATGACAGGCCTAGCTATGAAGATGGAGAACAAGTTAGACTGGGGGAAAGGAAGGGTACGTAGAGTCTAATCTTTAAAAAGGCTTTAATCATTGCTCCAATGTCACAAGTAAATGATTGTGTTGGGCATTATTGTTGTTGTTTAGTCGTTAAGTCATGTCCGACTCTTCATGATCCCATGGACCAGAGCACGCCAGGCCCTCCTGTCTTCCACTGCCTCCCGGAGTTTGGTCAAATTCATGTTGGTAGCTCCGATGACACTGTCCATCCATCTCATCCTCTGTCGTCCCCTTCTCCTCTTGCCTTCACACTTTCCCAACATCAGCGTCTTTTCCAGGGAGTCTTCTCTTTTCATGAGGCATTATTAGTGCACTGCATTAGGGGTACCAACAGGAATGGAAAATTACAGGAAATTCTCTCTAGCTTCCTCTACTGGCATGTTATCTGAGACTGTCCCTCAGAAACATTTATAAAAATACAGCAAGCAAAAACTAAAGAATATCTCCTTTGTCGCTAAGGATTTATAACAGAATGGGGAAAAACCTGTCAGAATGCCTTAAACTGCCCTTAAAACTGAACTTTTTGAAAGTAATGACATGTTGGCAACTTAGATGTTACTCATTATACCTAAAAAGGAACTTTGTACCTACTAGCTTATTGATTGTTCCCCTAGTGTATTTGCAATACAGACTTCTAGCAGTTTAACTGCTAATGCTGCACATCCTGCTGAAATTTGAGAATTTGGAGGGTACTTGAAATTATCCACAGAAGTTCAAGGGAGGACGACAGAACTCTGTAGCAGAGAATTCGAAGTACTATGTCAGTTGTGAATAGTTATTTTCAAGTTCTGAGTGGAACTCAATTTTCTGCATTGGTGTCTTGCAATATTTGCTCAAATCTGAGCACTCATAAATAAATAACAGATGTCAGGCGTGAGAGAACAACTCAGCAAATATGCTATGGTAAACTCCTACTTGTCTATGTGAGGAGAGGGCAACAGCTGTTAGGGAATGCTTCTGTTCCTCTATCCTTCCCTGTGAGGAAAGTAGAAGATGGAATACAACTGAGTCTCGGCTGACAAGCCATGGGGAAAGTTCCAGATGGGAAGCTGGTGCTATTGCTGACATCATTTGACCCTAGAGCAGTGGTTCCCAACTATGGGTCCCCTGATGTTCTTGGACTAAAGCTCACAGAAGCCTTCACCACTAGCTGTGCAAGTGAATATGAAGTGAATATGACTGAACACAATTGCAGAGTTGTGCTAGCAAACAGTTATTAAGTATATGTGAGTGACTGTGTCGTCATTATCTACACAGTAGTTGCTTGGGAGGGATGTGTGCATGTGTTTGGCAGGGTAGCTTAAACACTGGGTGGCTGTACAGCTTGTGATCTCAAAACCATTTATTTCATTCCAGTGATTCCTACTCTCATGGCATGCACACCTTTGCACGCACTATGAACATGTCTACTACTGGATGCGATTTAAAGAGGTTAAGAATCATGCCGAGAGAGAAGCCTGTTTCTTTTCACATTTCAGTTTTAAATCTTTAAATCCTTTGACTTAGCAGGACTAGATCTGAAATATTGCTTAGCTGTGTCTAGAGATAGATACCATATGTAGGCAGTAAATGAGAAAATACAGATTTTTCTTTTTCTCCTCTCTAGAATCTTTTTTTTTTTCAGGGGGTTGGTCCCAGAGACATTTTATGCATTTGTGAGACTGGTAAAACAGGTACATGATTGGAGAATACAGCAAGCACCGGCTCCTTGCATGAACTGGAAAATGTAGTCCCACTGGATAGACTGTTTGTGTCTTTTGCATCAATCAGCCTATCTTTCTCTAATTACTGTATATGCCTGTGCTTATTGGGAGAACACTAGTTTTGTACTGCGAGCTTTTGTGAAAAATGGGGAAGACATAGCAAGAAAAACCCACCTGCCTTCTTACACTGGAGACAACTTTCATAGGGGTTTGAATCTTCTCAACAGGCTAATTGGCTAATGCATCATCAAGGGGCTTCTCATAATATCCAACCAAAATCTACCTGTGAGCAGCCCCAGCCGCTGTATCCATGGTGAGGCAGTAAGTTCTGGTGCTCAGTTAACTTTTATTGGACTTAGCGTACAAATGAAAGGAAAGAACAGAAAGCAGTGTCCCTGTAGTTCTTTGCAGGATGGAAGCTCCAGCTCATTACAACAAGGAAGAAACTGGTGGCTTTCTATAATTCCAGTCCCTCCAGCTCCTCAGGAGTTACTGCACTCCCGTGGTAGCTCGTCCCGGCTGAAAAGTCCTGGCTGGTAAACAGACCTTGCCAGCCTAGTCCCCCGGCGTGGCGTCCAGCAAGCGGAGGACGCTGTGCAGCACCAGCTGTCCCTGAGAGCTTCTTTCATTCAGCCTTCAACTTGCCTTCAGTTGAGGTGACAGTCATCCATAAATATCAGCCTCTTAGAAGCTCCTTTTCAGCATCCCCCCCCGGCACACTATTCTCCTCCCAGATGTCCGGTTCCTCCCCCACTCCTTGCTCACTCTCCTCTGTATCTACCTCAGCCACGGCTACAACTGTTCCCCTGAGGGAGGGCCCAGGGCCTTCACCTTTCTGTCCCTCAGGTGTTCTCCTCAAGGCCAACAACCCTTCTGCCATTGGTGAGGGGGCCTCCCCATGCTGGCACTTAGCTCCATCCCCCCAGCTGGCTGTAGCTGGCTCACACTACCTTCCTGTAACTTAAGGGCATCACATCTAGAACCAATCCTGTGGATCCCATAGACCACCAGTTCTTCAAAACCTGGTTCCATCTTCCTTTTGGTAGGTCAGCTGCAATATTCAGACCCCAGGTAGTTTCACAGGAAGAGAGGCTCCTTCTTTTTCTAAGTGTAGAGGTTTTTTTTTCCTGGTAGAAATTGCACAATTATCCAGACAACATATAAAACACAAAATGGATTAGAACTAACATCTACAGTATAGATTTCACAGAATGCAATGTGAGGTTAATGTGAAAGTATAATTTATCAGTACACTTTGCTGCATCGATTAACTTGGGGTAGAGCAAAGAATTAGTCAGAGATAAGATCTTTAGATGTGCTCCAACTTAGACCTGGCAAGAACCCAAGCATCTGGCTTCCTGCATTTATCTAATGCTAAAAGATTAGGCATACCCTGTAAAGTTATTTATTAGAATTCATCTATCATCCTTAGTTGAGAAACGTGCTAGAACACTTTGTGAGGTGAACACTCCTGTAAATGTGGATGAGTAAATTATGACATCATGTGTATTACATTGTTTGTATAGAACATAACATTTAGCAGAGCTATTAACTAAAGCTGCCACAAGTATTAGAACTCAGATGATAAGGGAGATCTGGTTGTTCTGCTTGTGATGATCAGCTGCTTTCAAAAGTACATCTGCACAAATGTGGGGGAAGGGGAAGAAAAAGGGCCAATATTGGGTGGTCAACAGTGTGATGTGTCTACAAAAAAGGCAAATGCTATTTTAGGCTGCATTAACAGAAGTATAGTCTCTAAATCCCTTGAGGTGTTAGTTCCCCTCTATTCAGCACTGGTTAGGCCTCATCTTGAGTCGTGTCCAGTTCTGAACACCACACTTTAAGAAAGATGTGGACAAACTGGAACCAGTTCAGAGGAGGGCAACAAGGACTGGAAACCAAGCCCTAGGAGGAAAGACTGAAAGAACTGGGCGTGTTTAGCCTTGAGAAAAGAAGGCAGTGGGGAGACATGACAGCACTTTTCAAATACTTGAAAGAGTCATACGGCGGGGGGGCCAAGATCGGTTCATTCATCCCAGAGTGCAGGATACATAATAGTGGGTTCAATTTACAGGAAGCCAGATTTAGGCTAAATATCAGGAAAAACTTCTTAACTATTAGAGCAGTACGACAATGTTACGAATTAGTTCTGGACATGGTGAGCGCTTCAGTGCTGGAGGCATTCAAGAGACCATTGTACAACCATATGTCAGATCCGCTTTGATTTGGATTCATGTATTGAACAAAGGGTTGGACATGATAGCCTTATAGGCCCTTTCCAACTCAATTATTCTATGATTTTAAGATTCATTTTAGATGTTTATTTTACAAGCTTAAAGATTTGGCTTATTTATTTGCCCCTCTCTCAAGATAACAGATGGGGCCTTTGGGACATGGTTGCTTCCTGCTCTGCAAGGCGATACAGAGGGACCAGGAAGGAGGAAGAGGAAGTGTCTGCCCTCTCAGTTACCATGGCTGTTACCATCATCCTTATTTGCAAGTGAGGAAAAGCAAGGTAAGGGAGATACTGTGGAGATGAAGGAGATAAGATATTGATCCAAGCCAGAGATGTGAGTTGTCTCTTACAATCTTTTCTCTCCATGGAAGTTGCTTGTTAAGACCTTGAGGATTTTGTTTCCAATCCAAGCTTCCATGAACTTCACCACTATGACTAGTTCCCACAGACATATCATAACAAATACTTCACTTCTCCAACCAGCTCTTCCCGATATCCTGAGAAAGATGCAAATGAACAATAGATACAGGCTTCTCTTCCTTTGGGAAACTGGGATCTCTTCATGGGACCTCCAAACTGTAAAATATGGATGGTTTACATCCCTCAGACTCTGAATAAAACATTCCAGAATTCTGGCCTCTATATCCAAAGAACCCAAGTCCTCTGACTACAAGGGCTTGTGGGATTGGTAGTCTGTCTGCACATGAGGCTACGAGTCCCACAACCCCTTGTAGTTCCCATGCAGCTAAGCAGGTTCCACCTATTCTCTCCCTTTGCAATGGCTGCAGAGAAGAACTTGCTGGGCCTCAGGTATGTGTGTTGAAACTCCTCTGAGGACTTGGATTCTGGCTCAAGGAATTCCTGGTGAATTGTGGTAGCTGTAGTAAAAGAAAAATCCTAAATCCCATGCCTACTTGGAGCATCACTCAAAGACCTTTTGATAGAACACAGTTAATTCCTCCAAGGAGTTGGAGCCAACTACACTAGTACAGTGCAAGACAGTGGTTCCCAACCTTGGGTCTCCAGATAGCCTTGGACTAAAACTCCCAGAACTCTTCATCCCTAGCTGTGCTGACCATGATTTCTGGGAGTTGCAGTCCAAAAACATCTGGGGACCCCAGGTTGGGAACCGCTAGTAGAAGCCATGCCACTTTCCTTAAGGTCTCTCTCTGTTCAGACTTTGTATCTCCACTGCCCAGCCAGCAAAACCCACTGGGAGTTGTCCATGGTCCTGAATTTGCTTAGAGAGCTTTCATTTCACTTGAGGTCCCACATCAACAATTGTAGTTGCTTACCTACAATATTTATTTTATTATTTATTTAGTGGCATTTATAGCATGCCTTTCTCCCGATAAGGGGATTCAATACAGTATAACAGTAGAGGCATAATCAGGAGTTTATTACCCTGCCTAGAATGAGGAAAGTGCCCATTTGATCTCCTTAGCTCCAGAAAGAAGCAGGTTCTCCTATATACATGTTTGTCCCTTCTTGATTGTGCTCCGCACGTTAAACTGAAGGTCTTTTCAGAATCTTGAAAGTTCTGGCACATCATCATGTATATCAAGGGAAAGAGAATATGGAGGAACAGGTCTTTTGAACTCTGTGCCTGCCCTGGAAAGGCTCATCCCCTACATTATTAGTCTTGGCTCCACATATCCCTATATAACACCATATTATCAATTCATAGCCTTCTCCGATGCTCTGTTGCACTTCCCACACCCCACCGATTAATTACCTTTGTCGTACATAAGCTCCACAATACATAGGTAATGCAGACCTAGATTACAGTCCCCCTTTGTCCTTTAAGACCAGTTACAAATTATGGGTGAGACAAACAGATGATCTCTTTATTGCTGTAACAAAGGAACTGCACCATGCTCAAGCAGGATCCTTGTTAAATTATTTAAAAACAAGTCAAAAATAATTACCTTGCAGCTGCACACATTTAAACCACCGGTTTAATATGTGACACAAGGTTTAGAGACTATGAATAGTGAAAAGGGGAAACACTTCTTAGTTTGGAGGCTTTTTCTGGAAAAGGTTTGTGGGCCTCAGTCATATTGTTTTACGAAGACAGGCGCATAATTTGAACAACAAGGAAATGGTCCCTTCTGTCCTGTTTGCATGCTCCTGAACATCACAAGGGATATTTATAAGGTTGTGAGGAATGTAACGATCACCTCTCCCTAAAGAGAGTACCCAGTATCCTTCAGTTCATTACAAGGAATATTTCCCTGTTTTCACTTTTGAGGCTGAAAATGGGGACCAGTGGGGAATGAAACGAAGTTGTTCACATAAAATTTTGGAACAAACATTTGCTGTTTTATTCCTCCTGTGCAGTAAAAGGCCGTTTCTTCCTAGCCTAGCTTTTGTGGCTCATGCTGCACTATTTGAGCGTTCAGGAGCACGTGTTGTTAAACAAGCCTTGATGTCGCAATTTAATTATGAAATCCTCAACAAATGAGATACAGCAGGTTCCTCACCCAACCACAACTTCATTATGCCATCCCCAGCTGCATCTAAAACTTATTTTGATGTCCCTCCAGAGCCGGGCATAGAGTTCTTGAACATTGTCCAAATACTTACACTATATAATTTTCAAACAATACTGTTTTATTTCTGTGAATGGCCTCTCCTTTTAATTTATTTAATACTGAGGAGCTATATTCTTCTGTGGTCTGTAAAGTGGTCCCTTCATCTCTACAACATGTTTTGTTAGCTTCATTTTATTTACAGCATTTTATTTCTGCCACTGTGTGGTTATTTTAACTGGTTACAATTTCACATCTCTCTCTCACAGGGAAGCCTATAAACAGCATGCACAAAGTTAAAGAATTTTTGCCCTTCTAACTACTGCTTGCTGTTCTCTCTGAAATATTTGCTTTGATGCCACTGTTACCTGGCTCATAGAATTTGAATCCACCTTGGATCACCTGGCGATGGGGTGGAGACAGCAGTAGTTAAGCCCAGTGATGCTTCTGTTCATTGCCTCCTTAGTACTTTGAGCTCTTTTTTATAAAAATCCTTGACTTCTGAGTTCCTCTACAAGGAAATCTCATGATGGCCAAATCTGGATCTGGTTTTATAACCTAGAAAAACATGATTTCCCTTCATTGCCTTTCTGATGGTAATGGTTGACATGCTTACTGAATACGCTGCAAAGAGATCTGGCTTCAGTTGAGTAACACTACTGAGAAGTACTGGGGAAATTTGGAACCCATGCACCTCTTCCTCATAACCAGCTGGCACCAATGCATTGGAACTCCAGAAACTTGAATGCCAAACATGTAGCAGCTGAAAGAGGCTGGGTTGTTCCATTGGTGTTTAAAACAAGCTTTACACAAAATTACACTGAAACTAGCATGTGAAATGAAGCTGGAGAAATAGCAGAAGAAAATGATCTACCTCTTCACTGCTCAAAAGTGGCATGGATGAAAAAAAGAGAGCATATTAATGCGCATTACAGGAGACAATTCTGATTTCTCCCACATTACATTCAATTTCCAGTTAATAACTCCAAGAGTCACATCCCTACATTGCATAATTTGCAGTGGGTGAATAAGAATGGAGATGTTTCTCGCTGAGCTCAGTCATATAAAACTGCCTCCTACAGAGTATATTAGCCTACGGTGTAAGCTAATATATGGTGTAGGCTAATATATGGTGTAGGTGTAGTAAAGTTGTAGGATCTTGCCTACACCAGTGCAAAGGTTTGAAATTTTGTGCATATAGAGTGTTAAATTAATTAAGGGGAGTATAGAAAAATGTAGCCCTGAACCTGAAATTGCTTTTAAAATTAAGACTTGAACAATAGTGTACTATAATCATTTCAAAACAATTACCTGGCTCTCCAACTGAGCAAGATCACTGTACCGTAATATCCTGACAGCTGAACATGTTTATGTAACAATTTGTAAATACGGAGGTGGTGTTTCCAGATCCTATAACTTGCACTCTTTATAATTTGCACCATTTGTAGCTATAATAATTTACAGTTTCAATACCTTGGAGCTACAATATTCTGGCATTCCAGGGTCCTAGTGCAATGGTCTTTTATTCCTCCAAGCTGGGAACAACTTCATTCTGCTTACATAACCCCTGTGGACTATTTGATTCAGCCCAATGGATGGGGAAATCTTAGAGAGAGGCTGTGACTCAAGATCTGGGTTGAGAAAGAGTCGGGGAGTTCCAAAGCAGGAGCTGCTGTTCCCCTGGAGGATGATAAGTGCCTTTCCACCTTACTTAGGGTAATAGAATTTCAATATGTTTGTGCAGGAGGGGCACTGGAAGGACGAATTCATGTAGTGATCTTATATATTTGCATTCACATGTGTATTTTACTTTAGGGCTTTAAAGGCTGTATACTTGGAGCTGTTTTCTTTATGTTGTGGATCTCCTGGCTCAGTCGATAAAAATATTCAGGGCTTAATTCTTAAGAGATATTTATATTCTTCCTTGTTTCTTCAAGCAACTCCTATTCCAGTGCTGGTGAAAATAAGATGGGGTGTACAAATTGTACATCCAGTTTTGGGCTGTGTTTATATATAGATAAGTCAGTAGTTCAGGTATCTGGCTACACAGCCAGAGACTGGGAGTTTGATTCCCCACTGTGCCTATTTGGCAAAGGCTGGACTTGACAATCATAAATAGTGATGGGGCTATTAGTATACAAATACAAATACCCCCGCACAGGTGGACATAATGAGGGTCCAGCCCCCTGGGGCCAGACTGTCCACTCATCCTTCCGCTGCTGCCGTGGGCTCCGCGCTCCCTTCCTATTGCTCCAGAGCTCACGGTTGACTAGCCACTCTTTGACCTGGCAGGGAGGCTCGTCGTCCCACCTCCTGCCAGGAGTGGCTAGTCTCTAATCATAAATGGTCTTGTGTCATTTCTGGTTATGTCCTCCTGCTCAAATGTGGTCCTCCTGCAAGTAAAGGATCACATTTTCATTGGTGCATCAGCCGGGAAAGGAGGCTTAACCAGGACTAGGCTATTTATGCCTATTTTCATACTTACCCTTCACTTCCACTCCTCTTTTTCTCTTCTTACCCTTTTTCATGGTGTCTAGCACTGAATGTACTCCAAGGCACTGCACTTCCAGATAGGGAATTGCTTCAGCCAAGCCCTATAGATAAAGGATGATAATTTTGTCAGTGGTTGAAGACTAGCCTTTAGTTTAACAGCTTTGGCTCTTTTACCTGACAATGCTAAGAACCAAGTCTGGGATCACCTGTATGCTAGATCTCAGAAAATTACTTTTTAAAAAAATGTATACTAAGGATTATTTATATGCCCAATGTGGTGTAGTCGATAGGGTGACAGACTAGGACTCAGGAGGCCTGGGTTCAAATCCCCTCTCAGTCAAAGAAAATCACTGGGTAGAGCCATCCATTCCTTAAATGTCTCACTTACCTTGAAAGCTGTCAGATCCTGATTTGGATGACTGATTCCCCCAGACGTCCTACAAAGATTTACAGACCTCCAGGGCAAAGAGAACAGATTCTATGATTCATCATAGCTGACATTATCCCAGTAAAGGGTTAATACCAGAATGAAACCAAATAATCAGTCACAAGCTGTTTGTAAAACTCCTCTGGGTATCTCATTATAAGTGTCTTCATTGTTGCAATAATTCCAGGCCACTCCAGCACTTGTTAATTCTGTACAAGTTCTATTTATTTACATGATTTCTAGGTTCCATATGAAAAACATTAAGTCCAAAAATATTACAAACATGTAACTTTTGAGAAGCCACAGGCATGTTGCTTTATCTTGCAAAATCATCCTTACAGCTATGAACAAAACTGTAGGCAAAGATACTTAAATACTTAAAAGGTGAACTTAAGTTGTACTTAAATACAAAACATAGGAGTGTTGAAACACAGGAGCATCTTCATAAAGAGTACAGACTCTTTCAAGAGTCAAATTGAACAATAAGAGCCTATAGCCTAATAAGGCAAAAAATTACATCTTTATGATATTTCATTTAAAAGTAAAAAGCAGCATAACTTTAAAAGTTTCAAAAGCTTTCTTAAAAATACATTAAAGAGCATATTATAATAAGAAAATACAAAATGAGAAGCATTACATTGCTCTAAGCATGTTATTAACACAGAGAAAAATATTTTCTCTAAAAAGAGAAAGGCTCAGCCAGCCTTCCTAGCCTTTATCTATGTTATTCCATGGGTATCTCCTGGCTGCTCTCATTCCGTTTGCATCTTCTCACTTGTTTGCAAGACAAGGTTCTGCATCCTTTGAGATGGTTCCCCTTCACATGATATAAATCTCTAGTTTATATACTTTTGGTGTTTTAAGTTAGTCAAAACATGGTGATGCAGAGCTTTTGCAAACATAAACCTGCTAGGGTACCAACCACCTGAGGTACAAGCCAGCTAGAGTATGAGCCAGCTAGGCCCAACTGAGCTGTAGAACTGCCCTTTTAGAATAACTTCCTTAACACCATATATTTGTACAATACCTCCTGAATGAGTGTTACATGCTTTTACATGTAAAATGTTTCATTCATAAATACCACAGAATAGTTTATGTGTTCATACTCCTCGTTACCACACTGAATTAGGGAATTATAAATTACTCATTATGAGGCTAAAGCCCTATAAAATGAACAACACTTTTGTTTTTCTTTTCTACTACTTTTCTACTATTTTAAGCAAACTACTTAAAATAGCATTCATCTTTTTCTCCTTTTACATCCTTTTGTAAAAGCTTCTTCTGTACAATATACTGTTCATCTCATTTGTTTAACACAGGTTTCTGCATCTATTTTGTGGCATTTCTATGTTAATTAACATTTTAGATAAACGTAAATCAAGCGGCAAAACAAACTGCAGTCCATTTTTTTCTGTTGTTGTCTCTGTTCATATAATGTAAGCATAATTCTGTTACTTTTTTTTTCATCATGAAAACAGGAGTGAAGCTCAATGAACTGCTTCTGCCGTCTTATATTATCAGTTACTTTGTGTACTGAAAACAAACTGGCCGTGTTTTGGTTTTATAATATAAACGTATATCTCCAGCTGTGGTTGTTTTTAAAAACTAGTTTCACTCTTAATGCACTTCTCCGAGGCACTTTTCAATTTTAGAGCAATGCCTTTCCACCTCATTCAAATTTCTTACATTTTTTTCCTGCCATATATTTCTATCAAAATCCATAATTGACCCTATTATCGTCACTATAAATTGGTTCTAACTTTATGGCAAAGAACAGCACAACAAAGATTATTTATCCCAAGCCCCAAACAATCACAAAACAGAACTGCCTGGGATTTGTCTAGGTTGAAAATTAAAAACCCTCCATAACATTTTTTGGGGGTAGAAAGGTAATTTCTTGAACAAAATTCATCCCTTTAACTATGTATATCAATCACCTTCCATTTAGACAGCCCTCTCTGCCCACACCAATCTGCACTGCGGGGAACAAACTCTGTGAATCAATTAAACACAAATTAAAAAATCCTCTAGCATCCATTAAAAATGGCAGCTTAAGTCCTGATAAGCAAAGGCAGTGTTTATAGCCAAATTATTTGCTTTCATATAATTCAATTACAAATTATAGGCAGTCATTCCTCTTTCCTTGTCTGAGACCAGGGAGGGAGGGCCCGGCAGGACCCATAATACTTTCTAAGGAAATGCTAATTAAAATTTGCATTTACTTAAGCCCAGGTTTATTTGATTGGTACATAATGAATAATGCGCTCACCTGAGACCACTGCTTATGGAGGGAGACAAAAGAGAAACACGCCTTTGTTTTAGGATTTCTTTCAGCTAAGAATGCTATGCTAAGGCTTTTCCCCAACTCAAATCTATGGAAATTCTCCAGGATGGGTCAGATTTAACTCCCCAGAAGGTACCACTCATTGGCCGAAATCCTGTCTTTTGGCCTAGTAGGTAGTAGCTGGAGTCAGCTAGTACCGTTACTAGATTAAAAGAAGAGATGGTGGAACATAGACAGCTCATGACTGGGGCAGAGAAATGTCCCCTGAAACTTTGGGGTTAGATGCCCTCCATCTCAGTCTATGAGCTGCCCTGGTTGGCAAGAGATTCAGGAAACATGACAACCATCATGCTTTCCTCTGCCCAACAGTCATCTCAGACTCACCCTTTTGTTGTTTAGTCGTTAAGTCGTGTCCGACTCTTCGTGACCCCATGGACCAGAGCATGCCAGGCCCTCCTGTCTTCCACTGCCTCCCGGAGTTGGGTCAAATTCATGTTGGTCACTTCAATGACACTGTCCAACCATCTCGTCCTCTGTCGTCCCTTTCTCCTCTTGCCTTCACACTTTCCCAGACTCACCCAGATACCTTGAACTGGTCTGTTTTTTGCTCATGTGTCCAAAGGCAATTTCCTTCCTTAATTCTCATCATCATCCTGTGCTGTCAAGTCAATCCTGACTTGAGCCTTTCCCGGGTTCTCTAGGTAGAGAGTACTCAGAAGTGGTCTACCATTCCCTTCTTCTGAGGGTTCCATGAGACTGTGCAGCTTGCTCAAAGCCACATAGGCTGGCTCTACTCCCAGAAGGCACAGCGGGGAATCAAACTTCCAACCTATTGCTCCACAACCAGATACCTTACTGAGCTATCCAGCCAGCTCCCTTCCTTACCTTGGTACAAACCATTTATTTTAAAGAAACTCACATTTAGTTAACCACTGAATACAGGAGGCAAGGCTCCCAGACATTGCCCTTGTGAGTGAGCATGTCTTTTCACGCAAGAAGCTAATCCATCATATTGTTTTGCTCCTCCTGGTCCCACTTCTGTAGAAAATTTGATATTGTGCTGGGACAGAGATGGAAATCGCAACTGGACACAGCAGAGAAAATGGTCTCAGGGGAGTAAAAGGCCTGAGAGATTTAGATCTCCATGTGCTCGGGGATTTTTCTGCCTAAAGAGGGAGAAAAACAACTCATAAGCATCTGTGTTTGAGAAATTCACCCTGAATAATTCATACCATTAAATTACCATGGGCTGGCTAACTTTGCCTTGTCCCTTATGCTTCTCTAAATGTGCTTTGTTCAGTATTACTGACATCAGACTAAGCAGGACTAAGAAAAGCTGTGTCATCCATGGCAAAAAAAAAAAAAGGTCTCATTTTCCTCCCTTATAAATGACCTTGTCGCTGGCAATACATAAGACATATTCTTGAGGCACTGTGCTAAATCATATATTCAAAGTTTTCCCTCTTCGAGGCCTTCATGTCCAGGGAAGAGAAACAGCTAAAGTGATTGAAAGAAGCACCAGACGAGCTGAGTGATTATTTATGCCCCAGGTAATTGCTTAGAAATTGAGAAGCCCAGTGGGATACAGCTCTGTGAAAACTGGTTTGCTTTTAATTTCCTTACATTATGTTTATTCCCGCCCTGTGGATATTGTTCGCATCAGAATCTTCCTTTCAGTGTATTAAATTGTTAGAGGAATCAATCCGTTAAATAGACAGTTGACTTGACAGAGATGTAATTGGAACAAATCCCTGGGACAGCTGACCAGACGCTAATATTTAGAGGCAGGTACTGTTATTGTAACCTTGACATGACAGGGTTGTTGTTTTCTTAAAAAAAAGCAATGAGCAGGAAATGGTTTCTCACCTCAGTGAACCAAGGTGGGCTATATGTGGACCTCCAGATACTATTGGATTGCAACGTCCATCACTCCTAGGTCGCATAGCCAATGGTGAAGGAGCCTAAAATTATAGATCTGTGGAGCTGGAAGGAGGATTCCCAGTGTGGTGTAGTGGACAGAGTGATGGACTAGGACTCTGGAGAACAGGGTTCAAATCCCCGCTTGACCTTGAAAACCCTATTAGGATTGCTATAAGTCAGTTCCACTTTAACAGCACAGAACACACATAGAAAGAGCTGGAAGGGACCCCGAGGGTCATTGAGTAGGACCCCTGGCTGAAGGAGGATCTACAGCTGAGGCATCTCTAACAGGTGGCCATCTAGACTCTGCTTTAAAACCTCCCTTGAAACAGTGTCTTCCATCCTCCAAGGCAGACCATTCCACTGTCAGACTGCTTTCCATGTAAATAAATTCTTCCTAATGTTTAGGGGAAATCTCCTTTCTTGTAATTTGAACCCATTACCCTGTGGAGCTACAGAACACAAGTTTACTCCATCTTCCGTGTGACAGTCTATTAAATATTTGAAGATGGCTATCACCTTGCCACTCAGTCTTCTCTCCCCAAGTCTGAGCATGCTCAGCTCCCTAAGCCATTCCTCCTTTATAGAAACGTGCAAAATGTTGTTTCATAAATGCATGCAATATTTCCAAGGCCCAAAACAAAACCCAGTTCATCACAGCAAGCAGAAAAAAAAATAACTCTTGGGTTTTCTTGTTGCCATTTGAGGATGAACTAGAACATGGTTATATTTTAGGCTATATGTTTCAGGGTACAACTACATTGGACAGCTGAATTGGAATGATTTTGCTTTGCTGCAATTCAATTCGCAGTTTGTATTACATTTGAAATTGCAATCAAAGCTCACACAGGGGCAGCGTATTGATCTGGGAGTTCAGTGCTCATAGTGGTTGCAATGCAAGTCACATTCCAGCCCATGCCCCACCTTCCTTCCTTCCTTCCTTCCTTCCTTCCTTCCTTCCTTCCTTCCTTCCTTCCTTCCTTCCTTCCTTGTCCCAGTTCTAAGAATCCTTTCTTCCTGTGGTCCTATCTCTGCTGATCCTTTAATGGTTTGCAGAGAAGCTGCTTTCTCATTTAAAGTGTCAAACTACTACATTTTTCAAAAGCTTTTCTAAAAAAACACATGGAAAGGTACTTCAGTCTCAGAATATAGAACATCAAAAGTATGAACAGTAATTGTGCAAAGTACATCACAATTCACAACTGAGAATAATTCCGTAACAGGGATCGCCACCACATTCCCCTTCCCATCCATTACTCCTTTGTTGTTGATGTTCTTGTTGTTTAGTCGTTAAGTCGTGTCCGACTCTTCGTGACCCCATGGACCAAAGCATGCCAGGCCCTCCGGTCTTCCACTGCCTCCCGGAGTTGGGTCAAATTCATGTTGGTCGCTTCGATGACACTGTCCATCCATCTCGTCCTCTGTTGTCCCCTTCTCCTTTTGCCTTCACTCTTTCCCAACATCAGGGTCTTTTCCAGGGAGTCTTCTCTTCTCATGAGATGACCAAAGTATTGGAGCCTCAGCTTCAGGATCTGTCCTTCCAGTGAGCACTCAGGGTTGATTTCCTTCAAAATGTTGTTTGTTCTCTTTGCAGTCCAGGGGACTCTCAAGAGTCTCCTCCAGCACCACAATTCAAAAGCATCAATTCTTCGGCGGTCAGCCTTCTTTATGGTCCAGCTCTCACTTCCATATATCGCTACTGGAAAAACCATAGCTTTGACTATGCAGACCTTTGTCGGCAAGGTGATGTCTCTGCTTTTTAAGATGCTGTCTAGGTTTTTCATCGCTTTCCTCCCAAGAAGCAGGCGTCTTTTAATTTCGTGGCTACTGTCACCATCTGCAGTGATCATGGAGCCCAAGAAAGTAAAATCTGTCACTGCCTCCATATCTTCCCCTTCTATTTGCTAGGAGGTGATGGGACCAGTGGCCATGATCTTAGTTTTTTTTGATGTTGAGCTTCAGACCATTTTTTGCGCTCTCCTCTTTCACCCTCATTAAGAGGTTCTTTAATTCCTCCTCACTTTCTGCCATCAGAGTGGTATCATCTGCATATCTGAGGTTGTTGATATTTCTTCCAGCAATCTTAATTCTTGAAAGCTTGGGATTCATCCAGTCCTGCCTTTCGCATGATGTATTCTGCATATAAGTTAAATAAGCAGGGAGACAATATACAGCCTTGTCGTACTCCTTTCCCAATTTTGAACCAATCAGTTGTTCCATATCCAGTTCTAACTGTTGCTTCCTGTTCCACATATAGATTTCTCAGGAGATAGAAAAGGTGGTCAGGCACTCCCATTTCTTTAAGAACTTGCCATAGTTTGCTGTGGTCCACACAGTCAAAGGCTTTTGTGTAGTCAATGAAGCAGAAGTAGATGTTTCTCTGGAACTCTCTGGCTTTCTCCATAATCCAGCGCATGTTAGCAATTTGGTCTCTAGTTCCTCTGCCCCTTCGAAATCCAGCTTGTACTTCTGGGAGTTCTTGGTCCACATACTGCTGAAGCCTACCTTGGAGGATTTTGAGCATAACCTTGCTAGCGTGTGAAATGAGAGCAATTGTACGGTAGTTGGAGCATTCTTTGGCACTGCCCTTCTTTGGGATTGGGATGTAGACTGATCTTTTGCAATCCTCTGGCCACTGCTGAGTTTTCCAAACTTGCTGGCATATTGAGTGTAGCACCTTAACAGCGTCATCTTTTAAGATTTTAAATAGTTCCACTGGAATGCCATCACCTCCACTGGCCTTGTTGTTAGCCATGCTTTCTAAGGCCCACTTGACTTCACTCTCCAGGATGCCTGGCTCAAGGTCAGCAACCACACTATCTGGGTTGTCTGGGACATCCAGATCTTTCTGGTATAATTCCTCTGTGTATTCTTGCCACCTCTTCTTGATATCTTCTGCTTCTGTGAGGTCCCTACCATTTTTGTCCTTTATCATGTCCATCTTTGCACAAAATGTTCCTTTAATATCTCCAATTTCCTTGAACAGATCTCTGGTTTTTCCCTTTCTCTTCTTTTACTCTATATCTTTGCACTGTTCATTTAAGAAGGCCCTCTTGTCTCTCCTTGCTATTCTTTGGAAGTCTGCATTCAATTTTCTGTAACTTTCCCTGTCTCCCTTGCATTTTGTTTCCCTTCTCTTCTCTGCTATTTGTAAGGCCTCGTTGGATAGCCACTTTGCTTTCTTGCATTTCCTTTTCTTTGGGATGGTTTTTGTTGCTGCCTCCTGTACAATGTTACGAGCCTCCATCCATAGTTCTTCAGGCACTCTGTCCACCAAATCTAGTTCCTTAAATCTGTTCTTCACTTCCACTGTGTATTCATAAGGGATTTGGTTTAGATTATACCTGACTAGCCCAGTGGTTTTTCCTACTTTCTTCAGTTTAAGCTTGAGTTTTGCTATAAGAAGCTGATGATCAGAGCCACAATCAGCTCCAGGTCTTGTTTTTGCTGACTGTATAGAGCTTCTCCATCTTTGGCTGCAGAGAATATAATCAATCTGTTTTCGTTATTGCCCATCTGGTGATGTCCATGTGTAGAGTCGCCTATTGTGTTGTTGGAAAAGAGTGTTTGTGATGACCAGCTTGTTCTCTTGACAAAACTCTATTAGCCATTTTTGAGATTGTATCCCAGTACAGCTTTTCCCACTCTTTTGTTGACTATGAGGGCTACTCCATTTCTTCTACGGGATTCTTGCCCACCATAGTAGATATGATAATTGTCTGAATTGAATTTGCCCATTCCCGTCCATTTTAGTTCACTGATGCCCAGGATGTCAATGTTTATTCTTGCCATCTCCTGTTTGACCACATCCAGCTTACCAAGGTCCATAGATCTTACATTCCAGGTTCCTATGCAGTATTTTTCTTTGCAGCATTGGACTTTCCTTTCACTTCCAGGCGCGTCCGCAGCTGAGCATCCTTTCGGCTTTGGCCCAACCACTTCATTAGCTCTGGAGCTACTTGTCCTTGTCCTCCGCTCTTCCTCAGCAGCATGTTGGACGCCTTCCGACCTGAGGGGCTCATCTTCCAGCGTCATATCTTTTCGCCTTTTGTTTCTGTTCATGGAGTTTTCTTGGCAAAGATACCGGAGTGGCTTGTCAGTTCCTGCTCCAGGTGGATCGCATTTAGTCAGAACTCTCCACTATGACCTGTCCCTCTTGGGTGACCCTGCACGGCATAGCCCATAGCTTCTCTGAATTACTCAAGCCCCTTCGCCACGACAAGGCAGCAATCCATGAACGGGATCTGCTATATAATACCAGTCAATGTTAATAATAATAATAATAATAATAATAATAATAATAATAATAATAATAATAATAATAATAATAATAATAATAATAATAATAATAATAATAATCTGAAGGGTAGATGTGCAACCCTTTCCCTTGATTGCATCTATGCTTTCCGAAAGAAGAAGAAAAATGGAAAATTAAAAAAAAGGAGCCAAGGCATTGTGAAGTCTGATTGCGTACAGGGATTTAAATCACCGGCTATAGAAAATGCTGGCATTTTAATGGCCACTTCTAACGTCTTCAAAGGGCCATTGTAAATCTGCTGCAAAACAATCGAAATGTTTTCATTTCCGTATTTAAGCCACATTGCTCTGCTAACAAGCTCTTTGGCTTATCATAATTACGGGCCCATTTTGGATATCTGAAGAGGCGTTTACAGCCACCCCACCCACGCGGCAGCATGTAAACAGCAGCCTGAATTCTCCGGGGCTAATTGTGTAATCATTTGATTGCTATCTTCTCCATGTTTACTGTTTTTGTCTGCCGAAAGCTTCGCCGCCACAATAATATGATAGCAGGCGAGGCTTTCGGCCGATTAAAGAATGTTCTGCTGATTAAAGTCTGGTTTGTTTACATTTAAATAAATTTGCATATGGCTAGAGACACAGCAGAGGAACATAATGTGGTGGGAGAGTACACCATGTCAAAATAAAGACTTATTTCCTCAAGTAAAGGAAGTTCAGACGGCAGACCTGAAATCTTTGAGAGACATTGCCACGGGCAATATTGTAGAGTATTGAAGGACTCATGAGGAGACCTTCTCTGCAACCAAGCGCGTCAGCTTGGGGCTCCAAGCCAGGCTCATGCCTTCAGCCTTTTTGTTCCCGAGGGCTGGGAGGTCATCTCACCTCCTCCTCAGATTCGGCTCCTGACTGAGCTCCCACCAGCTTCCTGAGACCCAAGATCCAGGATCTGTAGGCTCAGGCTCCTGGTTCTCTGAAGGTCTAGGATCTCCAGGGTCAAAGAGGTCCTCCACTTCATCAGGCTTGGGAATCTCCTGTTTCTCAGGTTCACCCTCACCGGAGGATTCCTCCACTGAGGTCCTTATAGGCAGCCTCTCACGCTTAGCAAGAAGCTGAGGGGAGGGGAACCCTCTTTTCCCTTTGAATTGAGATTTCTCTGTGGAAAGTTTCTTTTTTCTTTTCTTTTTTTATCTGAGAAATCTTGAAGGAAACCTAACAAGATTTCTTCAGTGTTTCATGGGAATTCCACCCCCCCCCCCCAGAAGAAACACTAACTGTGCAGAATTATTGTGCAATGCCTGAACCAAACAGCATTTTTCTTGTGTAAGATTCACTGGAAAGGGCACTGCTCCACATAAAATTTATTCATGCAGAAGGAAGGAAGGAAGGAAGGAAGGAAGGAAGGAAGGAAGGAAGGAAGGAAGGAAGGAAGGAAGGAAGGAAGGAAGGAAGGAAGGAAGGAAGGAAGGAAGGAAGGAAGGAAGATTGATAATGGAAGGAATGAAGGAAGGAAGGAAGGAAGGAAGGAAGGAAGGAAGGAAGGAAGGAAGGAAGGAAGGAAGGAAGGAAGGAAGGAAGGAAGGAAGGAAGGAAGGAAGGAAGGAAGGTGAAAATGGGACAGAGAGAGAGAGAAAAGTACTGAAAAATGAAACCAGGGGTCTTGTTTTCACAGGAAGGTAGGAAATCTTGCTGAAGTAGGGTGAAGTCTCAATAGTCTTGGCATGCCAAGACTTGGAAAATTGCTGAGAATGAGAAACGGGTTGAACACTTTCCACATCCCTGTTGTGTGAAGGCTGCATGCCATTTGTTACTGTCAAATCATTTGGACACTTGTGGTCATGCCGTAAGGATGCCAACCAAAAAAACAAAAATGCAACATTCTATACAAGGCTCTGTGATCACAGATCTTTTCATCAGACATGACCACCAGCTGGCCGTTAGAGGGGGTAGTGTGATGCTAAAGCCATGACATCTGCAAGCTGGCATTTTGGGATGGTCTGATAAAGGTACTAAGTTGGCTGGATAGCTCAGTGAGTTGGAGGATCTGCCTGTGGAGCCAGGTGTCAGGGGTTCAGTTCCCCACTGTGTATCCCCACAGAAGAGCCAGCCATGGGAAAGCTGCACAGTTTCAGGGTGTCCCCAGAAAAATAGAAGCATAGACTATTTTTGAGTACTCTCTACCTAGAAAGTTCTAGAACAGGTCATCATAAGTTGGAATCGAATTGACAGCACACCATCATCATTAATAAAGACATTACAACAAAATAGATTATAGATTTGGGAGTTTCTCTTGTGGACAGAGTAGTGACCCATCATTTTACACGACTTTGAGCAGTTGCTTATCATTGGTAGGATGTTGATGACCCCACCTTTAGGCTAGGAGTAGACAAGCCACAGAAATCTTCCAGGTGCTGCATCAGTGTGAAACTAGATATGACCCTAAAAAATCACCTATTGTTTGAAAACAATATCATACTGCTTATCTCTTCACCAAAAGAGCCTTTGTTTAAAAAATGTGCCCCCATGCCTTGTGCTAAAAGCAAAATGTGCTGCTGATGTACCACCCCATAGTTCTTAAAGCACTCTCCGGGCAGTTTAAAATTTAATTACTCAGGCTATCATCCCCCTCCCCCATTTTACTGACCTCAGAAGGATAGAAGGCTGAGTCAACCTTGAGACGACTACCTGAACCTATTGGAATTGAACTCAGGTCATGAGCAGAGTCTTGACTGCAGCACTGCAGTTTAACCACTGCACCACGAGGCTCCTAGTGGAAGAGGAGGGGTTGACAAAGTGTGGCTGTCAGATGGTATGTGGATTCTCCAACATGGTGGCTGACATTTTGGGAGGTGTCCAAAAAAAAGCAACCACACCTTTCCCATCTCTGCCTAAAACAAAACACAAGACACCAGCCTACCATGGGCCACATTTCTCACTCCAACACCGCTTGGCTGTAAGTTGATTGCAAGCGAAAAGGGAACCATGTTGTGCCTTGGTGATCTTATGGTCTCATAGGAGAGAGGAGGAGATTTAGGGGTTGATATATTTAGCAGCTGGCATGCATCTTTTTAACATCCAATGGCAGCCTTGCTGATAGCTGGCACCCTTCCTCTCATGGTATGAAAACATATGCCCACTTACGATTTCCTCTGCTTTTCACAAGTCACAAAACAAATGAGACCCTGTCTTTTCTCCAGCAGAGTCTTGAGCCCACACAAGGCACCCTTTCTGCCGCTCGCTGTCATGCTGAGCGAGCAAAATGAGTCATGGTTGTTGCTCCATTATGCATGCGACTGAATGGGTTACCTTAATTAGGGCATCTTGATTTTATACATACAAATGCATTTGGGTTGCAGAAGCTGTCCTTATTTATAGAAGGCGGCTTGATGGCTTGCAAGATGAACTGAGCAGGAACAGTACAGTCTGTTTCCCCCTCCTACTGGAAAGTATCTTCGAATAGCAATGAGCTCCCAAATCCCAGAACCTCTTTAAATGGGCTATGCATTCCCCCCTCTCTGAATGTTTAATCAGAAGTCAATCCACTCAAACTTGGGGTGTTGCCTGTCAACCCAGGCTCAGACATGTCTACTCGGAAGTGAAGTCTCACAGCATTCAATGAGAACTGGTCCCATGTAAGTGGGCGTCAGGACTGAAGCCTTACTTACACACACACACAATGAAGCTGAAAGCTGGATTCACTTCATATTTGCTCTAAAAGAAATCCCGCTATGTTTGATTGGCCTTGTTCACAAGTAAATGGGCACAGGATTATAACGGTGAGTAGAGTAAACGGGCATTTAATGTGCTTTGGCACAGATCAGGACCACAGGTGTTGCAATAGCACCCCAGATTTCACATCCCAACTCTTCCTGTGGGCACCCACCCACGGTTCTGCTTCTGAATATTCCATCTGTGTGGCAGGGCACAGAATCCAGGGTGCCTGCACAACACCTTAGGGGCTGATCTGCCTAATAGCGCCAAAATGCCAAACCACAGTAACTGCCCATCTCTAACTGTGAGCATATTTCGTAATAACTGTGGCATATACTGTTCTTTGTGCGGCAAGTTGTATGGTTCGAATCCGGCTTGGGGCAACTCCCTTGCTAAGAAAAGCTTGCTAAGCTGTACAGTGAGCGCTGGGGATATAAATCGTACAGCCTGTCATTCGTTGAGAAAATCAAAAGTTTTATATATATATAAAACTTTTGATTTATATATATATTCCTCACAATGCCATCTTTCTGAGAGAAAGGTTTTCTGAAAAATCTCATGGGAAATCTTGCAGAATTTGGTGGACATCTCATGGTCTTTTTTTTTTCTGGCACTCATGCCACACTGTACAGGATTTGTACAATTCCTGTGCAGGATGACATCTGTTTTGCATGGGATTCACCCAATAAGAGCAGAAGAAACACGATGCCACATAGGACTATTAAAATTCCTATGCAAAATGGCATCTTTCTCGTGCTGTGGATTCATCAGAAAGGATAACAAAGCTTTAAACCACCACAAAGTTTTCCTTGTACTGTAGAAGATGCGGGTCCTTTGTTTTTGTTGTGGAGGCTTGTTGTGAGAGTAGCTTTTTTCTTATTTTTCCTTTTCCTCTCTTCTTTAGACTCTTCAGAAGTGATTTGTCATAGTTAAAATCCTTTTCTTGTGGAAGTGGCAGCAATTATATCTTTCTGCTGGCATTTCTTTTTAAACATATTTATATTCCCGGTCATCCCGGACTTCTTTCTCTCTCAAAAGGGCCTGCTTCTCATACATATACATACACACTAACCTGCTCCAAAGGTCAAGGAAGAAGTTATTTAACAAGTGCTGCAACGCATTTAAGGCAACCTGTGACACCCCCCCCCCAGAAAACACTTTGTGACCCCCTTGAGGGTCATGATCCCCAGGTTGAGAAATGCTGATCTAATGCAACAGATGCTGTTTAAGTGCCTTCAAAAGGAGAGGGAAATTCACAGATAAATTATTTAACTGGATTGATCTAATAGTTTTGAAGGCCGTTCCCCAAAACATAAAATTTTCCAGATGTTTCTTGTGTTTTCTTTTTGAGCCATTTTGGGATGGGCGTCTAGCTTCACTTGCACCAATTGCCATTCCCCCCCTCCCAGACTTTTTGCTATAAACATCAACTGCACAATAAAGTGACACAGAACTACATTTAATTTGGTACTTAGTGTGCAAAGCCACCTGGCAAAACAGGGAAGCTGTCTCATGCTTGATTGTGCTTTGAAACTAACTAGCTATTACCTGTTAGAACTTTCTTCCTTGGTTTGCATGAGAAGCAAACCGTACAATTAATGCCTATATCAGATTATTTTTGCTCAGTAACAGGCAATCTCAAGAGCACTTGTGGCAGTTAGCATTCGTGGCATCAAGTCTTCTGTTGTACATGTTGAGGGGCATAGAGTACAGTGAGATAAGTTTGAAGTTGCCTGCTCTTCTCCATGCTTGCTAGACGTAAGAACTTGGGTGTTCCTCCCTTATATCTGAGAAGTAACTTTGCAATTGCTATTTGTTATCCCAAAAGCAATTAGTAACTACCCTAATGGTCAGTTCCAAACTCTGGATTCCTTAATCCCTAGTCTGATTAACTTTTGTGCATAGTATTGGATGGGCTGATGTGGAAAAGACTATCTTGTCATTAGACCCAGGTAGCACCTTCGTTTAAGCTGGCCTTAGGATGGATCTACCAAAGTGCAGTTCAATTATTTCTATCTTGCTGCAAGCTGTGTAGAAATTAAAAGGGAGGCTGCCATTTGCAAGAGAGCAGAGTTTAATTATTTGCTGCTCCTTACATCTTAGCCGCAGTCCAGATGACACAGGACTGAAAGTCGAGGGAAAGCCCCCCGAGTGCCTATTAAATATAGAGAGATAAGAGATCATTCAGCACCCAGCTGCTTTCAGTTTTGAGTGGTCTGTTTGCCAGGTGACCAGAAACGATGATTTTCTTTGTATGGGCTTCAGCATCCTATGTCTCACGAAGAGTTTTTCAACCTCCGATTTAAAATGTGATTCAGGATGGAGAGGGCTTTGACACCACTGGAGATGATGAGAGGGACTGGGAGGAGGGGTGGGACCCCATCGAGGAAAAGCAGCTGTCAAACCTGGGCAGGCAAATAATACTTAATGTTCTCTTTTATCTTGGAAATGCGAGGTTTCCAAGGATGAGAATTTAGCAATATGAAGTGTCGATGTAAACATTACCCGTAGGAAATTTAAAATAATCGTATTCATTTCCTTGAATTATGCATAGGGAGCCTCTGATCGGCGGCTAACTCTGTCTGGATGGCTGCTGAGGGACTGCTATGGATTGGTGTTATTATTAGGAGAGATAAATTGCCCCCAGTCGTATAATTACATCCACCTCCAGCCCTCTCAGGCTCGTCTTAGTCACCAGTGATAAAAGGGTGAAGTTCACAGAGGGCTTGCCTTCTATGTGAAGTTATTCACGGGCCAGATTTCATTAAGGAACAAGTGGACACAAATGGCGTAATAGAGGGATGGGTAACATTTCTATGTGTAGGGGTTGTATGGGAAGCACATCATCATGAGGTTGAAGGAAATGCCTAATTTGCATCTTTAATCACCTACAACAAGCACAATTTACATAGTTATGGGTTACATTTGCATGCCTTTTATGTGCATCTCAACCGCGTTTGAAGCACCAGGGTATCTATTAGGATTTGAATCCACCCAGGCAGAATAAACATCTCTTTCTTGTGAGGATTTCATGGTTTGATACCATAGACAGGAGAAATCTTCCTTTTCCCAGACACCTCTGCCCTCTTGGGAGCTTGGAAAGCATGCAAAAAGCAGGGCCGTGCTTCTCCAAGCAGGAAGACAAATTTCAGGGCAAGCTGTCTTGAAGGAAGAGGAAAATTGATTTTATTGTGGGCAGTGGCTTTAAAGCTGTTGCAGAGTTTTGAATTTCTGGTTAAAATTCTTTTTTTTCCCCTAGCAAGTACAGACACAGTACAGAGGAGAATAGCTTCTAGTTCCCCAGATAGTCCACCCCTGTCTTGTTAACTGGCACTTAAGGTCTCAATAACTCACCCTGAGACATTTGTAGGGGGGGGGGGGGGATGATTTCAGGATTCCTGAGAAAATTAGACTGTCCTCGTCCCTGTTTTTCATTGTTATTCACCTACCATTCTGTGCCAACTGCCAGATTCTGAACAGCTGAATAACACTTGTACGGGGGGTGGGGGGATGCTATTCTCTACAGGAATTGTAACAATCCTGCACAGCATGACATTTTGAGGGCCCTTTCCAGGCAAAACCTGCATAGGACAGCTACCATTCCATACAGCAGTTATAATAATCTTGCATAGCTTGGCCTTTTTCCCCAGAAAAATGACCTTGAAGCTTCGTAGAAATCTTATGAGATTTCCTTTTGTTTCCAGGAGGGCTGATATAGAGAAATCTTTCTGCTAAGAGAGAAGAGTGGTGTTTTCCTCCATTGGTTTATGTCCAAGAGCAAGAGGCTGGGAAATTCACATCCCTGCATGGTACCAGTTTTGGTCCTGGTTTGTGAACTATAATCACTGCCAGGATTCCTGCATGTGTAGAAGACATCTCTTGAGATTTCTGTAACTAAGGGTATGACCACACAGGCATTTGTCCTGCTGTTTGGTCCACTTTGGGTAAGGGCTGGTTTGCTCCTTTCCCCGGCAATCACACAACGCAAGCGCCAGCATGAACTATCCCGTCCCCAGAGCATCCTTACCCAACATCTTTGGGTCCCTCTCAGGGGCTACTCTTTTTTTTTAGGTGCAGGTAGGATTGCTCCATTTTGGTTCTATTCCAGCACATACAATCGTTGGGGCTGAACCAAAATCTGATCACTTACCATCAATTTCCCATCTGCTTTCAATTTCCTAAAATTGTTAAATGGCTAATTGAGCACCATGGAACAGTGGTTAAACTGCAGTACTGCAGTCGAGTCTCTGCTCACAACCTGAGTTCAGTCCCAACAGATTCAGGCAGCTCGCTCAAGGTTGACTCAGGCTTCCATCCTTCCGAGATCAGTAAAACGAATACCCAGCTTGCCAGGGGGCAAGGTGTCCTTTGAAGAATCATGTTGTAAACTGCCCAGAGAGTGTTCCAGCACTATGCGCTGGTATATAAGTCAACAACAACAACTACAGATAGCTCTGTTACTTCACAACATTGGGGAATTAAAAATTCCCTCAGCTCCTCCATGGAGAAGAGGAGAAGCAAGCAAAGGTGGTTTTTTTTTTTTTTTTTTTTTAAGCCTATTCAGGGCAGCTGTGATGCACTGTACCTTTTGGGGGGCGGGGGGATTAAAAAAATCAAAAGCTTTCTTCCAGAAGGAGAAAAAGGAAGGAGGGGGCAAAGAGAGGGATATTATTATTATTATTATTATTATTATTATTATTATTATTATTATTATTATTATTATTATTATTATTATTATTATTATTATTATTATTATTATTATTACTGTTGTTGTTGTTGTTGTTCCTTTTTCTTTCTCTTTAAAGGGAGGCAGGCCAAACAGGGTCACTTGAGGTGTGTACTGTATGTCATGTGGATACAACGATAGCAACAAATGGCATTCTGTGCCTCTACACACGACCTTACACAACTCTATTTAGCCTTCTCCAGCCCGCTCCAATTAAGCCATCAAGCCAAGCCCTAAGTTATTTTTCTCCATCCTGTTTGAATGGATTTCCTGGAGCAATAATTAAAAGATTTCTATTTTAAAACACCCGTATTCCCCTGTTTAGACTATGTTGACAACCCTGTGTAAAAGCCACATGCCCACAGCACTATGAGTCTGGCATATTTAATAATAACAATTGTATGCCATCAAGTCAACTCTGACATATAAGTGACCCTTTTCAGGGTTTTCTAGGTAAAGGACACTCAGAAATGGTTGACCATTCCTTTCTTCTGGGAACGCCCTGGGGCTGTGCAGCTTGCCCGAGGCCACCCAGGCTGGCTCAACTCGCAGGAGGCACCCAGTGGGGAATCGAACACCCAACCTTTGGCTCCACAGCCAGTTGCCTAAACCACTGAGCTATGTAGCCAGCGCCAGCATATTTGCTCGACAAAAATATCAAATGTTCTTACCAAAGTGAGAGCGAGTGTCCTCTTTGTTAATTGGACTGCAGCTCAGAGAGGGCCTTGGACACGAGAAGCTCAGTCTCCATGGAGATGGAATTTTAAAGTCAGGAGCTTCCTTTGGGGGCTTCAGTTTGCAAGCTTTCCAGTAGAAAGTGGGAAATTTTACTTTCTGGGACTACAGCTCCCATAATCCCAATGGGGGAATAATGGGTTTTGTAGTTCAAAGAGTGATTCTTCTCAGCTCTGTTCCTACTATCTCACACCTACAATTTTCTTCTTCTTCTTCTCTCTCTCTCTCTCTCTCTCCCTCCCTCTCTCTCTCTCTCTCTCTCTCTCTCTCTCTCACACACACACACACACACACACACACACACACACACACACACACACACACATGCACTGTGTTCTTTGTAAATGTAACACTTTAAAGATCTATGGGGCTATTAGTTTACAGTTTACGTACTTAGATATCTACTGATGAATCTTGCAAACACACCTTCACGAAATGAGTCTCTTCTTATCCACAGTTATGAAACAGACAACATGAGCAATTATAACAACAAAATGCTACGATTTATGCATCCAAGACTTCAACAATAGCACCAATACAGAAGTTCCTTGTAGAACTGCAAAGTTCAAGTGTCCCTTTGAATTCAAATTCAGATGAAAGTCCAAGATATCTTCCTCAATGACTTGGAGTATCCATAACATAGAAGAATCAGCTCCACATGCAGAGTCTTCAAAACTTTGGACCAAGTTGCCAAAGACTTTAGCAGTCTAAGTGGCAACAGCAACTCCTGCCTCTTCAGCTCTCCCACTTTTTCCGATTCAAATCTCTTATTCACAGCCCTGCTCTTTCTTAGTCTCCCCCTTTGGGCTGAACCAGTATTTCACAGGGCTTACATAAACATTTATGAGGATGGTAACACAATGACTTCATCCTCCAAACACTGTTCATATACGGTATTCATTACAGCAAGAGGATCATCATGTGAAAGTTCTTTAGGCACACACACCCCATAAATTAATTTATTCTAAACAAGACAGTGGGCTGTATTTCAACCCCACTGAAGCCTAGAATCATATGATTTTATGTTATCGAGTGACATGAGATATATCTTACTCCTCTGAGTTTTGTGCATTATACCTTAATTTAATATATATTTTAGAGTTACAGCATGAAACAGTATGCAGAAATGCTTGAGAATCTTCCATTATCTGTACATACCCAGATATCTCGCAGACCAATCAGCTACTTCTCTAGAAACAAAAATGGGAGTGAGGGGTGAGATTATATTTATTTTTCTTCATCAGGTTTTTAGCTCTTTGTTGTACTCACATTTTTAATAGTGAGATCAATTCCCACCCACACTCACAGCATTGGGGACACAATGGAGCAAGTTTGGAAAGGCAGGAAGCCTGGAGGGAAGAGGGAGGAAATCACATCTATATGAGCAGACTTCTGTTGCATTCAACAGGAGTGGATGAGGATCATGGTAAGCTCTATTTATACCCTATCTTTTTAGTTTAATTTGATTGACATGTTTATTTGATTTCTTTGCATTGTTATTATGTTTCTGTGGTTATTATTTAATGTGCTATTGTTGCCTTTTATGCTGTGAACCACCCAGAGTGGTGGTTCGCTTAATAAGAAGCTGATGGCATTTACCAAGATCCAGGTCTATAGAGCCTGTGTCCTGAGTACACTCCTGTACTGCAGTGAGTCCTGGACCCTTTGTGCATGGCAGGAGAGGAAGCTGAACACGTTCCATATGCGTTGTCTCCGACGCATTTTTGGTATCACCTGGCAGGACAAAGTTCCAAATAGAGTAATCCTAGAACGAGCTGGAATTTTTAGCATGCATACATTACTGAAACAGCGACGTCTACGTTGGCTCGGGCATGTCGTGAGAATGGCTGACGGTCGGATTCCAAAAGATGGATGGAGAATTAGTGCAGGGAAATCGCCCCAGAGGGAGACCACAGCTGCGATACAAGGAGATCTGCAAGTGGGATCTGAAGGCCTTAGGAATGGACCTCAACAGATGGGAAACCTTGACCTCTGAGCGTTCAGCCTGGAGGCAGGCGGTGCAGCATGGCCTCTCCCATTTTGAAGAGACCCTTGTTCAGCAGGCCAAGGCAAAGAGGCAATCCTGAACCCAGCAAAATCAGGGAGCTGGACAGGGGACAGATTGTATTTGTCTCCAGTGTGGAAGGGATTGTCGCTCTCGAATTGGCCTCCTCAGCCACACTAGACGCTGTTCCAAGTCCTCTGTTCAGAGCACGTTACCATAGTCTCTCGAGACTGAAGGATGCCTAATCAAAAAATCACCCAGAGCGGCCTTGGTAGCCAGATGGACGGTATACAAATTGAACGAATGAACGGACAAACAAACAGATGAACAAACAAACAAACAAACAAACAAAAAATATTTCCACCCCAAGAGGCAATCCATGCAGGGCTTTTATACCATATCTCTCTGTTGAATGGTGGTGTTATTTTTCACTGTTGTTTTCAAGATCCACACGATGCACACTAGGGATGTGCATTTTGGATTTATTGGACTGCAGACCCCATAATTCATCTTTCTAGGACTCCAACCTGCAGGACCTAGACTTGACAGAAATATAAATTATGTTCACCTGGGGAGGCTTCATGCTTTGAATAGGCCTAACTTCCTGTTTGAAAAGGAAGCTATCCCAGTGGTTGTTATGAAGCTTCTGTTTCAAATAGGAAGTTAGACCTATCTAACTTGGCCTTCTATTTCCAGTCAACATTAGGGGCACAATGAACGGCTGAGTAGATTGAAATTTAACAGGGATAAGTGCAAAGTTCTACATCGGGGGGGGGGGGGGGAACTAAAGACATAGCTCCAAGATTGGGGATACTTTGCTCAGTAATAGTATAAGCGAACAAGAAGGATCTTAGAATTGTTGTAGACCACACAGTGAACTGAGCCAACAGTGTGATCCAGCTGCAAAAAAGGTAATGCTATTTTAGGCTGCATTAACAGAAGAAGTATAGTCTCCAAATCCTGTGAAGTATTAGTTCCCCTCTATTTGGCACTCGTCTGGCCTCATCTTGAGTACTGTGTCCAGTCCTGGGCACCACACTTTAAGAAGGATGCCAACAAACTGGAACAAGTACAGAAAAGGAAAACAAGGATGATCAGGCGAATGGAGGCCAAGCCCTATGAGGAAAGATTGGAAGAACTAAATTCTACCCTGTTTCCCCAATCATGTTTAGCCTTGAGAAAGGAAGACTGAGGGGAGATATGATAGCACATTTCAAATACTTGACAGTAGAGATGGGCACGAACCACTGGCTCATGCTGGTTGGTTGTTCGTTCAAACAGGTATTTGGCATTTCCCAGCCTTGCCTCCTCCAGCACTCACTCAGAGGCAGTGCCCCAGCTTCCCTGCCCCATCTCCTCCGGGCTCTGCTTCTGAGTGGGCACCCAGCAGAGGAGGCAGGACTGCGAAGCACTGAGCACCTGTTTGATGCTGAACAAGTGGTTCATGCCCATCTCTACTTGAAATATTGTCATACAGAGGAGATGCAGGATCTATTTTCAATAATTCCAGTGCAGGACATGTCTGTCAGGTAGAACTCCCAGAATGGAGAATTTTGGGTTATGTAGTTCAAGAAACCCAAAAATCTCATCCCTAGTGGCCAATGGGCCCTAACAATTCCCCACATTGTTGAAATTCTAAATTCTACCCTGTTTCCCCAATCTGACACATATATTTCATACTGAATGAATTGGGCACTGCTTCTTTTTATTCTGAGTCCAAACTTCTAACTGATTCCTGCTGTACACAGAGAAAAAGGGAGATACAAACAGAGCATTAAAAAGAAATATGGAGCGTATCAAAAGTAAAGTCAATACAAGATGATTTAAAGGCAAAATAGATTTTCTCTGCTAGGGCATAACTAGAGATTGCATCAATTTGTGCACAACACTGCAATCTGCAAAGTACACAAGACGCATAGACAAAGTACATTAGTCGCAAATAATGATAGATCAGAACTGCAATCAGGTGTCAAATTAATATTTATTCTCAGGTAGTGTGCCAGTGTCACAAACCTTGAAAGTGGATCAGTTGAGCATGGATGAGAATGGTAAATCAATTGATTTTGGCAATTTCTGCTGCAGCAAATAGCAAAAGGAATTATAGCAGAATTGCTACACTACCGATTCTGGGAAGCTAAATCTGAGCTCAGTATTCTTATTGACAGGAGTAGCTTACCATGAAGTACTAAGGACTGGTAGCTATCCAAAGTTCTGAACTCATTTAGAGGATGGGATTATTCATCTAGAATACCTCCTGTAAAGTTTCGACTAAAATCGGAACTGGATTTGCTGGCCCCACAGAATTGGGGGTGTCCCAGCCTCCACTGGACATCATGTGCTCCCAGCCACACAAGCACTATCAGAGTTCAGGAGTAAGAATATAAAATATGTTCACTAAATTTCTCATTCATGTAGTCTACGGTGGCTCAAAGGGAAAAAACAACAGACCATAACCACAATCAGGTGTTGAAATTCTTCATCCTTGTTGATTTAGGCATGATTGAAGTGATGTATTAAAAATACATCACCTCCAGGTGAGAAAAAGGTCTCCATAACTTGCACAAAATGTTTCTCATATAAAACTGGTGTTTTTTTTTCCCTGTGAGAAGCAATACATGCGTAGAAACACAGAGAGAGTGAGCACAAAAGACAGGAACAACCCATCTCCTGCTTCTAACCCTTTAAAAGCCAATCCAACAAGCAGTAGCCATTGTCATGTTGTGCAATTTCTGTTTAGTTCATGTGAATTGTATTAATGAACTGGTTGTATCAAGTGAAATATTTGCACAGTTTTAATTAATCTGAACATTTGACACATTCATAATAGCAAAGATGTTTTTATCCATTTTAATCATATTAAAGCGCAGTCAAGCAATAAACAAGGAAAGAAGGATGTCCTGCATCTCTTTTCCTGTCAAGGTAACAAAAAACCTTTGTTCTCCCTGACCGCATGGTCTGAGGGGGCGGGGTTTTGGCTTTAAATGTGGGCTGGCAGAAGCTCTAAGCCCTTTTCCTGAAGAGGAGCTGAGGCAGGAGGTGAGCTGTGTTTGGGAGGACATTTTATTTGGTGAGGTATTTTCTTCTCCCTGACCGCATGGTCTGAGGGGGCGGGGTTTTGGCTTTAAATGTGGGCTGGCAGAAGCGCACACCTAACGGCGCACGAAATTCTCTGATTCTATTTTTGACTCTAATCTGGTAAATAGGAAAGCCAAATAGCATTGCATACACCTGGGGGGCAGGAAAGTTCTAGAGGTAGGGTCAGAATTCCTCCCTTTTTTAATTCACTGGCCAATCAGTTGAGATGGAGAGTGCAGGATGTGTTGCACTTGTAACACCTGTGGCATGTTTGTTTTCTTGCCAATGAGGTGCCTGGGTAGAAATGCTCTAAGTGTTAGTTCGTGGTCCTCTTGGAAGATAAGGTCTGGCAGCTGGAGGCCTGTGTTCTAATCTCCGCACTATTAGGGAGCAGGCCGGGTAGGTGGGGCTCGTCAGCCTTGGAAGGCAGCCCATCTAGGAGAAGGAAAACTCCGATTTCAAACCTCCACTGCCTTGTGGCTATATCCACTGATGGAAAAGGCTTCAGGAGTTAACCTCGAGGCAAAATCCGGAGCCGGAGTCCCGGAGGCAGTTCGTGTTGTTCTGGCAACTCCTGCGACGTCGCTGGAACCAGTTGTATTGGCTCTTGCCTTTCCATTGGACTATTTCAGCGACGTGGAGAGGGAGGATTTGCTGCTTGGGTAACAGCCTATCCTCCATATTATTTTACCCAGGCTTCGTGCTCTGGAGAGGACACTCCAGCTTCGCATCAGCGTTGAAACAACACGGGAAGTAGCAGTTACCGGTTATAAGTCTTTGCTCGATTGGCGTAGAGCATGATGCCAGGGGCTACTTCCGATGGTGGGAGAGGTCATTGCACCTCACTAGGTAGCTACCGCCCGCCTTAAGCTGGGCAGTCCCCAGCCAGTAAGGTGCTACCTCACCACGGTCTGTTAACCTCACGGGGTGCGTGGGGTTTAGGGTGAAAGCCGACAAGCAGATCGATAACCCTGCACCATGCAATAATCATAAGAAAACTTCTGCCCTAAAGTTGGGCACCTGGAATGTTCGGACAATGACCCCTGGCTTTTCTGACGACCTGCAGGAAATAGACAACATGCGCAAGACAGCTGTCATCGACATGGAACTGAGTAGACTGCAGATGGACATTGTTGCCCTGCAAGAGACCAGATTGCCAGAGTCGGGATCTGTCAAAGAAAAAAACTTCTCATTCTTCTGGCAGGGAAAACCATTGAATGAGACCAGGGAACATGGTGTTGGCTTTGCGGTCAGAAATACTCTGTTGAGATCCATTGTTCCACCTACTGTGGGGAGTGAAAGAATCCTGTCTCTGCAGCTCCACTCATCAGCGGGACCAGTCACCCTCATTAGTGCATATGCAGTAACACTGTCGTCCACTACAGAAGTGAAAGACAAATTCTGCGATGATCTGGCAGCTACTATCAAAAAAGTCCCTGAAAGAGAGGCACTGTTCATTCTCGGAGACTTTAACGCTAGATTTGGTGCTGATCACAATTCTTGGCCCACTTGTCTAGGCCGTTTTGGCATTGGGAAGATGAACAAAAATGGCCAACGCTTGCTAGAGTTTTGCTGTTATTAAGGTCTTTGTGTCAGCAACACATTCTTTAATACGAAGCCTCAACACAGAGTTTTCTGGAGACATCCAAGATCGAAGCATTGGCATCAGCTCGATTTGATCCTCACTAGACATTCTAGGCTTCCTAGTATTACAATCACACGCAGTTACCAGAGTGCTGATTGCGATACTGATCACTCCCTGGTGTGTAGTAGAGTAAAACTGCGAACAAAGCGATTGTATCACACGAAAAAGGAAGGAAGACCACGTATTGACATCAGCAAGACTCGCGATCAAAGAAAAGTGGAGGAATTTGCCCAAGCGCTTGAGGAAACCCTTCCAGGCCCAGATGATGCAAATGCACCTGAATGATGGGAACATTTCAAGAACGCTGTTTATAACACCGCCTTGTCCACATTTGGCAAGAAGACCAAAAAGACGGCCGACTGGTTTGAAGCCCATTCGGAGGAGTTGATGCCAACCATCGAAGATAAGAGGAGAGCTCTAGCAGCATACAAAGCCTGTCCTAGTGAGTGCTTGCCCGTGTTGTGCTGAAGAGACTCCAGGTGCTCGCAGACAGAGTCTATCCAGAATCACAGTGTGGATTTCGAGCTAAAAGATCCACCACTGACATGGTATTCTCCCTCAGACAGTTGCAGGAGAAATGTAGGGAACAATGACAGCCACTCTTTGTGGCCTTCATAGATCTCACAAAGGCCTTTGATTTGGTTAGCAGGGATGGCCTTTTTAAAATACTTCCCAAGATTGGATGTCCACCTCGACTCCTTAACATCATCAGGTCCTTTCATGAGGAAATGAAGGGCACTGTAGTTTTTGATGGCTCAACATCAGATCCCTTTGACATCTGAAGTGGAGTGAAACAGGGCTGTGTCCTCACACTGACCCTGTTTGGGATCTTTTTTGCTGTCATGCTGAAGCACGCCTTTGGAACTGCAACAGAAGGTGTCTATCTCCGGACTAGATCAGATGGAAAGCTCTTTAATCTCTCTAGATTGAGAGTGAAGACCAAAGTCCAGATGAAATGCATGCGGGACTTCCTCTTCGCCGATGATGCAGCTGTTGTTGCCCGCTCTGCTGAAGACCTCCAACAACTCATGAATCGCTTTAGCAAGGCCTGCCAAGACTTTGGATTAACAATCAGCCTGAAGAAAATACAAGTCATGGGCCCCAGGGTGTGGACTCACCTCCCTCTATTACCATCTCCACACAAGAACTGGAGGTTGTTCATGACTTTGTGTACCTTGGCTCAACGATCTCTGATTCTCTCTCCCTAGATGTCGAGCTGGATAAACGCATTGGCAAAGCAGCTACCACGTTCTCTAGACTCACAAAGAGAGTATGGCTTAATAAGAAGCTGACGGGATATACCAAGATCCAGGTCTATAGAGCCTGTGTCCTGAGCACACTCCTGTACTGCAGTGAGTCCTGGACCCTTTGTGCACAGCAGGAGAGGAAGCTGAACACGTTCCATATGCGTTGTCTCCGACGCATTTTTGGTATCACCTGGCAGGACAAAGTTCCAAATCGAGTAGTCCTAGAACGAGCTGGAATTTTTAGCATGTATACAATACTGAAACAGCGACGTCTATGTTGGCTCGGGCATGTCGTGAGAATGGCTGATGGTCAGATTCCAAAAGATCTCCTGTATGGAGAATTAGTGCAGGGAAATCGCCCCAGAGGGAGACCACAGCTGTGATACAAGGAGATCTGCAAGCGGGATCTGAAGGCCTTAGGAATGGACCTCAACAGATGGGAAACCTTGACCTCTGAGCGTTCAGCCTGGAGGCAGGCGGTGCATCATGGACTCTTCCAATTTGAAGAGACCCTTGTCCAGCAGGCCGAGGCAAAGAGGCTGTCCTGAACCCAGCAAAATCAGGGAGCTGGACAGGGGACAGATTGTATTTGTCTTCAGTGTGGAAGGGATTGTCACTTCGAATTGGCCTTCTCAGCCACACTAGACGCTGTTCCTAGTCCTCCATACAGAGCACGTTACCATAGTCTCTCGAGACTGAAGGATGCCTAATCTAAAACAGAAAATACCTTGCACTCCTGTGGGGCATGGGTAATAATTTTGCCAAGTCCTTCTACTCATGTGTGAGAACAAAACAGGAGAGATTCCCTGTGCAGGAAGAAATCTTCTTAATCTTTGAATACTGTATCTCTGATCAGCCTGTACAGCAAAAGAGACAATAAACAAGTGCCTGACCAAGGGCAAGATGGGAATGCCCCAAAACAGGTTACCTGCAGCTGGTTGGCCATCATGTAGATAGAATCCTGGAATTCAAAGATACCAAGGTCTTTGGCTTGATGCACTAGATTTCTCAGATTCCTATCATCTTGCACTGTTGTTGCCTTTTCAACCTTGTTCAGGATTCATATTTGCCACACTGAAAATGTTGCAGAGTTTTGAATTTCTGGTTAAATTCCTCTAAGTGCAGAGATTCACAGAGCAGAATACCTTCAAATTCCCCAGAGTAGACTACTGCCTTTCCCCATCAACTGGCACTTACAGTCTCAATAACCCACTCTGAGACATTTGAAGCAGAAAAAGTAAAAGGGTTCATTTACTTACAGTGTACAGATTAAAAGCAAGCTAAAAGCAAGACTGCTTTGAGCCACAGACCTCAACAGACTCACTGACTTCCAACAGACAACTGAGAGAGGGGGGAAAAACAGAGCTGAGAAGTGGGGTTCTCTTTTAATCAGCAGCAGGAAAGGAACAATTGGTTAGTACCAGATAGACTGATAGTCACCCCATCTCAGAAAAGTCCCTCCCAGCCACACCTCCTACAGATAGCATGCAAGGTTGCAATAATAATAATAAGTGGAAATGATACATTTTTCATGGCATGTTTAATGAAGTTGGGTAGGCATAAAGAGTGGACGCTCTTATAAAATATGTGCTATATATAATCTTTGTGATAATGGCCTCCCTATCTAAGCATATTGCTTTTTGCTCATAATGTTAAGTCAGTGTGTAATGCCCATAAGCTTTAGCAGCTGCTCGCCAATGCAACAGGGACTTGGGATTCATTACCAAGGAGGGGTGTAAACATGTTGTGCCTGTTGATCACCCATTCCATTAGTAATGGAAAGAAACAGGATGGTCCTAATTATAATTCAAGGCAATTAGAGGGGTACTTCAAGGCTTCTTCAAGCTGACACAGACTACATGCCACTGTCAAAACTTGATGTAATTGTTGCAGCCTACAATTACCACTATCTATTCTGATATGGAACTTGTTGCTTTTGGGGAACACAAGGAAAACACAAAAGAATATTATAACAGTTGATAGTCACCGGTCTGAAACAACTCCCAATTATTTTTAATTGGCTATGTTAGCCGCTGAGGCTTGGGAATAATAAAACATTAGAGGTCACAGGTTATCTCATCGTCTTGGTTAATACCTAGCAATTTGGTATAGAATAGCACTATGCAGGGGTCGCCGGTTCTGATTTGTAAGCTAGTTGGGGGCTTCAGAATGTATCCCGGTTTTCTCTTGGACCCTTTTCGCCCTCTTTGCAATTCTATTTCTGCCCCGATCCAGGTTTGTTGCTTTGTAAAGAGAATGCCCTGGAGGAGGAAAAAAAACCCAGCTATAACGTTTTTCTTTTTGCACTGATACGGATGAAATTTGAACACCGGACAGATATTAAAGTGGGGAGTAAGCTTGACAAATTCCAGACAGGTAAGTTCAGGGTTTTGTGCTCTAGGCACTTTTGAAATTTTATTTGAAGGGAAGGGAACAAGCAGCACAAAATGTACCTCCAAAACAACTGTGTCATTCATGATATGAAAATAAATACAGGAGAAGTCATTACAGTGCTGAACACCCTGCCAACCTCTCCCCCTCCTCCACAGGGCAAAAACAGCACTGTCAAAGCTACTTGGTCTACCAATGGGGGAAGCCTGGTTTGCCCCTTCTCCAGGTAGCCCTGTTATTCATCTAGATCAGTGGTTCCCAATCTTGACTCCCCAGGTGTTCTGGGGAGCCAACTTCCAGAAACCTTCACCACTAGCTGTGCTGCCAAGGGCTTCTGGGAGTTGCAGTCCAAGAACATCTGGGGACCCAAGGTTGAGAACCACTTATCTAGATGACTGCATTGCCTTCACATTCAGGCTAGAAGCCTGGTTTACCACAGCCTTCCCCTTGTTGCCTCAGTGAAATCTGGTATATCACCTGTCTTTCACTTCTCAGGGCAGCTTGCTGAAAATCAGTTGTCTGCTCCAGAGGCCTGATCTACCGGAGTAGTAGAGATGGCCACCAAGCCAATCCATTTGGTAAGGGACTCTTTCACCATGACTGCCTGGGGAAAGGATGTTCCCCTTTAATTTGGCACCCTGAGTCAAAGCCTTAGTTGCCCCATCCTAGTTATGCCCTGGTAGTTTGAAACTGGGAACTGGGTACTCATTTTACCAACCTCGGAAGGATAGAAGGCTGAGTCAACCTTGAGCCGACTACCTGGGATTGAACCCCAGGTCGTGAGCAGCACTTTGGCTGCAGTACTGCAGTTTAAAAGGGACGTGGTGGCGCTGCGGGTTAAACCGCAGAAGCCTCTGTGCTGCAAGGTCAGAAGACCAGCCGTCGTAAGATCGAATCCACGCGACGGAGTGAGCTCCTATCACTTGTCCCAGCTCCTGCCAACCTAGCCGTTCAAAAGCATGTAAAAATGCGAGTAGACAAATAGGTACCACCTCAATGGGAAGGTAACGGTGTTCCGTGTCTAGTCGCGCTGGCCACGTGACCACGGAAACTGTCTTCGGAGAAACGCTGGCTCTATGGCTTGGAAACGGGGATGAGCACCGCGCCCTAGAGTCGGACACGACTGGACTAAATGTCAAGGGGAACCTTTACCTTTACCTACTGCAGTTTAACCACAAGGTTCAAACCCAAAATATTAAAATTCAACCAGCTAGGATGGCATTATCTTCCAAGGTCCGAGTGTCTGTTGGTCACCCACATTCAACTCATTGATACAACACTGAATAAAGTATGTTTGCTATGAAGAGGAAGTTAGCCAAGCTACCCAAGAGAAGCTTTTCAAAGAACAAGATAAAATATTTCCAAGGGGTGGGGTGGAAATTAGCCAAGTGCCTGAATTTGAATGGTATCTTAGAAGTTAATAGACAGAGTGCTGTCACTTCAGTTTATTTTCCACAATTCTTCACAAGTTTAGTGAATTGTGGTCCGCTTATTAACTGGAGAAAAGACCCTTTACACAGTTTTATTGTTCTTTTAATGTCTGCATCTGAGAACATTATAGCCCTAAAATGAATTACAATGGAAGGAAGAATAATCTCTCTGGTTGTTTTATGAAGTGCTTCATGAATGAAATGGATTTTTGGTAGGTTTGTGAGCATTTCATTGAGTCGTTGAAGACTGAGTAAATACTGCCTAGCAACCAGCTGTATCTGGGGTGCAGGAAAGGCCTCATGGGATTCAGAAGTCTGAGATATTTCTTGTAACAGCTGGCACAGCATAATTCCTGTCCTTTGTCAGTGTCCCTTGCATTTTGACAGATATCTGAACAAGCTGGCTGGATAGCTCAGTGGTTTAGGCATCTGGCCGTGGAGCCAAAGGTTGAGAGTTCAATTCCTCACTGTGCCTCCTGGGAGAAGAGCCAGCCTGTGTGGCCCTGGGCAAGCTGCACAATGGTCCCAGGGTGCCCTCTGGAGGAAGGAAATGGTAAACCACTTCTGTGTATTCTGTGTACCCCTGAAAGGAGTTGCCATAAGTAGAATTGACTTTACAGCACATGATTATTTGAACAAAGGTCATCTTTTTTTGGAGGGGTGTCCCAAGTTATTTCAGAACTGGGGATTGCTAAACCACTTATGTTTTCAAAACATCCTATTGTGTGCATGTATTCCCATTCCATCTACTTCTTTTCTCAGAAAGAATGCACCTGGTAGCATCAGCTGAGACCGTCCATCATGATTAGCAGTGGATCACATTCTTTGCCAGGGTTGGGGGATCTTTCTCTGGGAAGGACAAAATGGTAGCCAGAAAATAAGTGAGCACTTAGAATTACAAAATAAGATTGTCAGAATATGTACCTTGCTGTCATAAAAAACAATGATGAATCTCAACCTCTACCACAATGAAGGAGGCTCTCATTTCAACTCACAAGTCAGTGCTGTTTGTATTATATATATAATCTTAGAACTGCAAAGTTGGAAGGGACTCAATAGTGCTTAGGTCAAGTGGATGAGTTAATGGATGAGTTTCAATTGTTGAGACCTGAGGATGTGGACAGGGTGCTTGGATCTGTCCGTTCTACCACCACTCCGCTCGACCCTTGCCCATCTTGGCTAATTGGAAGATCTGCCAGGGGGGTTCGCACCTGGGTCCTGGAGGCCGTGAACACCTCTTTGAGAGAGGGAGTGGTCCCTACCACCTTGAAAGAGGCGGTAATTCGGCCACTCCTTAAAAAGCCTAACCTGGACCCAAGGCTGGTGGTTAATTACCGACCAGTGGCGAACCTCCCTTATTTGGGCAAAGTGTTGGAGCGGGTTGTGGCCGGGCAACTCCAGGCGCTGCTGGATGAAACGGATTTTCTGGATCCATTTCAATCGGGTTTCAGGCCGGGTTTTGGTACGGAGACTGCCTTGGTCGCCCTGTATAATGACCTTTGCCGGGAGAGAGACAGGGGGAGTGTGACCCTGTTGATACTCCTGGACCTCTCAGCGGCTTTCGACACCATCGACCATGGTGTCCTTTTGGATAGGCTGGCTGGGTTGGGAGTTGGGGGCACCGCTTTATGGTGGTTCCACTCTTTCCTGGCTGACCGTGTCCAGAGGGTGGTGCTGGGGGACAGTTGCTCTGTCCCATGGCGTTTATGTCATGGGGTTCCTCAGGGCTCGATACTGTCCCCCATGCTGTTTAACATCTACATGAAACCGCTGGGAGAGGTCATCAGGAGGTTTGGGCTGAGGAGTCAGCAATATGCTGACAATACTCAGCTCTACCTCTCGTTTTCCACCAATCCAGGTGAGGCGGTTTCTGTGCTGAACTCGTGTCTGGACCCGATAATGGACTGGATGAGGGTTAATAAATTGAAACTCAATCCAGACAAGATGGAAGTGCTGTTAGTGGGTGCTTCGCCGGACAGGCTGGAGGGCCATTTCCCTGCCCTGAATGGGGTTACACTCCCCCTAAGGGACAGGGTCTGCAGCTTGGGGGTGCTCCTGGACCCCAGTCTAACACTGGAAGCCCAGGTGGACTCAGTGGCCAGGGGCACCTTCCTTCAGCTGCGGAAATTATACCAGCTACGGCCCTACCTGGACGAGCGGAGTCTCATGACAGTTACACACGCACTGGTAACATCTCGCATAGATTACTGCAATGCGCTCTACGTGGGGCTGCCTTTGAAGACAGTCCGGCAACTGCAACTGGTCCAGAATCGAGCTGCGCGGCTGGTGAGTGGTGGGGCCGCTAGGGAACACATCAAGCCGATTCTGTTTAAATTACATTGGCTACCAGTTGCTGCCCGGGCCCAATTCAAAGTGCTTGTTTTGACATATAAAGCCCTAAACGGCTTGGGCCCTGGATACCTGAAGGATCGCCTCCTTCCATATGAACCTACCCCGCAGTTAAGATCTAGCCAGGGGGCCCTTTTGAAAGAGCCGTCCCTCAAGGAGGTAAGAGGGATGGCTTGTAGACAAAGGGCCTTTTCGGCAGCTGCCCCCAGACTATGGAATGCCCTCCTGACTGAGATTCATCTGGCGCCGACGCTGATGACATTTCGGCGCCGGGTCAAAACCTTCCTGTTCCAGAAGGCTTTTAATTGAAATAATATAAACTGTGGGTCCTGATGGCAATTTTTAGAGTATATATTTTAATTGCATTTTAATTGTTTTGTCTTTTTATTGTATTTTAACTGTTGTAAGCCGCCCAGAGACCTTTGGGTAGTGTGGGCGGCATATAAGTTAAATAAATAAATAAATAAATAGATCATTGAGTCCAGCCCTTGTCAAGGAGGCAAATTGGGGGATCAAACTCCCAACCTAAGCCAGATATCTAAACCACTGAGCTATCCAGAGGGTCTGGAAATAACATCTAGGAGGACTTCTGAGTCTTTAGCACAGAAAATAGAGATGAGAGATCCATCAGTGCTCAACCTAAAAATGAATCAGAACTTCTGTGTATTCCAGTCTAATCTTCCAGGTTTCACTGGGTCCACATCCAAAATGGGAATTGTTTGTGTCTTGATTGACAGCTGTCAAAATCCCACAGCTAGCAATGGTCATCATGAAGGCTGTGAGATCTGTGGTGTTTTAATCATGAAATGTCTCATATAGTTCCCAGTTCTGGAGTACACATGAAGTATACACAGCCATTTTGATACAGTTTCAATGCCATGGATCTATCAACGAGGCACTTTGAATTCTCTGCCATTCAGCTCTGGTGCAATCCTCTGAACCACAAGCACTAGAACTCTTTAGCAAAAAAATAAAAATTCGAAGTATTTCACCAAACTACAAAAACTAGAATTCCTTAGGAGGGAGATGCAGCAGCTGAAATGGTATCAAGCAAGGCACCATAACTTTGTAATATTTCCAATCACCATGTATGGGTAAGAAAGCTAGATAGTTAAGAAAGCTGATAGGAAAAAAAATGTTTTATTTGAAATATGGTGCTGGAGGAGGGCTTGGCAGATTCCCTGGACTGCCAGAAAGACAAATAAGTGGGTCCCAGAACAAATCTTCAGAGGTAAAAATGATGAAACTGGGGTTGTCTTACTTCAGGCACATCATGAGAAGGCGGGATTCTCTGGAAAGGACAATGATGCTGACAAAGGTGGAAGGCAGCAGGAAAAGAGGAAGACCAAATACGAGATGGACTGACTTCCTAAAGGAAGCCACAGGCTTGAGTCTACAAGACCTGAGCAGAACTGTTGAGGACAGGTCATTCTGGAGATCACTCATTCATAGGGTCGCCATAAGTTGGAGGCAACTTGATGGCACATAACAACAACAACAACAACAACAGAGCTGACAAGTTTGAGGAGAGTCAGAAAATTCCTGTCGTTTTCTGCTTCTCCAGGTACAGAAACAAAACTCACAGTGAGCAACACTGAAGGAGGAGAAGGATGATTTTTGTCTGTGGTTTTCCAGCCAATCACTCATCCTTATTGTTAGCTGACAGCAAGGTTTAACAGCTCAGCATGAAAATATTTGTATCTAGCTTGCACTTGTGCATGGTTGTCATAGACAAAAACCAGGACCGAGAAGAGGGGACTGGGGAGAAGAGGGTGGTTTTATGCACTTGGTCCTATCATGACACTGAGAGCAAGACAGGGAATTGGAACAAGGCCATCACCATTTGTGAGCCTTCACGTTGTAGGTGCCCTGGCAGCAGTGGCTTGGCGGGGCGGGGGGAGGGTCCTGATGTTCTGGAAGTGAAACCTCAACAAGCCTCCATAGTGGTAAAGGAGACTGGAAAAATACCTTATGTGATATGTATGCTGTAGGAAACGCTGCACAACATGATGATTACAGCTAGTGAGAGCATTTTGCCATCTTTTGAGCTGCACAAAACAGGCTTGTCTGTTCTGTTCCCACTTTTATTCTGGGTTCCCATATGATCTGGTGAACTGAGTTTTATTTTGGAATCATTTACCCAGATCGTTCTCATGCCCATCTCAATGATCAGCCTGGCCTGCTCTACCTTTGTGATGGCACCACAAGAACCCACTCCAGTGACACGGCAAAGGCCAACCCTCGGTTTCAAGCATTGGCCCTTAAACCTCAGGAAATGGGTACTAGTGATCTGTCCACAAAAACAGAACAACTGGGAGTTCCTCCACACTCAGATCATCACCCTCCTTCCCAGTATGGAAAACCAGCTCAAGAGTGTGCCCTGTGACATGAGTGGAGCCAGATACCACTTGGGACAGCTCCATGATCATCATGGTAGACATGAAGTCTTGAGCTTCTCCTAACCAACTGTCCTACATATAGAGGTTGAGGTCTCCCAGCACAGCAAGCCGAGGTGACAGCAGCACCACACCTGAGACCAGCTCAGGCAGAGAGACTGTTGTACAGCAAGACACCAACAGAATTCCTAATCTGTCCCAGGTGCTCACTCTCAGGTACTTGAACTCAAACCCAGCAACCTGTGGGACAGGGCATCTGGTAAGGGTGATTGAATTTCGAAAGAGTATTACTGGAGTGGGCTCTTCTTCCCCACACCAGATCTGGCCTGCTTTCTGCACAGACAACCCGGGTGGACAAAGCTGGAAAAGTCTAATTTGGACCTTCACACTGAATTCCTCTCTTCAAAAAATAAAATGGTCTTGTGTAGAAAGGATGGAAGCCAAAGGTACAAAATTCTTTGCTTCTACAAAAAAAAGGATCCCTGACACTGTTTGTAGTATTTCTCCAATATATGCAATATTTTTCCAGGGGGCTGCCTTGTGTTTGTGTTTTTTTTCTCTGTGTGTGTGTGTAAGGGTATCTTCTCACAGAAAGAAATAGAACACAAACAGAGAAAACCTTCTCTGTGACCCTCTTGTTTTCCTACAAATTTTCTGTTTGTATTCTAATGGGGAACATTCAGTTGTGTGAGACCCGCAGTCTCAAGGGGCATGATCCAGACACAGGCTGATCACCTCATTGAGAATTAAACTTCCATCTTATCTGAAACAGCTTTGCTAGTCCACTGTGATAATCAGGAAGACCCACCTAAAGCTTCACGTGGAAAATTCCTGCCCTTTTCTGATGACCAATCTCACTGATTTGAAGACCTCAGAGACCTCTGGCTCTCTCATGAGAGAAGGTGCAACTAAAAACTGGGAAGAACAACAAAAGCACAAGAAAGACAGGATGAAAAGAGAGAGTAATTTCCGGAAATCTGCTTCTCAAATTTATTGGAGTTTTTTTCTGAAAACTAGGCTGCCAGCTGTGGCTCTTGCTGCCATGGAAACAGACATCACTGGCAACAAGGCAGGTTGTTTTAAACTAATCACCATTTTACAAAAAAAAAAAGGGGGGATGATTAACTTAAAGGAACCAAAATAGTTTGAAGGAAGAAAAAAAATTAACCTCAGCATCTATCCACATTTGCTGAAGCAAATCCAGTGATAACACGGAATGGGATTTCCAGATTTCTTGGACTATGAATCCCATAATTCCCTTTTCTGTGAGTCCTACCTGACAGACAGACACCTTAGGACACCTAAATTTGGCTCACCTGGGAGAAAGGCCTCAGCAGGAAGGCTCTGAGGCTAAGCTAGGCCCAGCTTCCTGTTCAGAAGCAAAGCACCAAGCTAGTACCAGGCCAAAAGCTGGATAGGTTTGGCCTCCCTCTATTTTCCATTATAAATTAAGAGCAATGGCACATAATACTCTGTAGTGCACAGGTGAATTCAAGACTGAGATAGCTTGAGATCGAAAGGAATGCCTTTATCCATACTAGAGGAGAGAGAAACATGTCCTTGAATTTCCAAGCATCTTCATCAATTTCTATTTGCTCAGATTTCAGAAGTGTTGGGAAATAATTTAAATAAATTGGATATGCAGTGCTGGGACCTTATCTATGGATGACTCTTAAGTGAAATTGACAGGTAACAGACAAGGTGGTTTAAAAGCCATTATATGTCTGTCAAGAAACACAGGGAAGATTCTGCAAAGGATTAGCATTTATTCTAGTAAAAAGAAAAACCTGTGGAAGGGTATGAAAATCCTGCATATAGCATTATTACCAAACACACAGTGATTGTGCATTGTAAGCAAGCATATACTGTACGGATGTCACAACAACTTAGACCATCTTCAGTAACATTTGAGCAATGGATTTCTACAGAAAATCATTATCTGTCTGTTTGCATTTTGGCATATTTTGTTTCTGCCAAAAAAAAAAAAAATCTTCAATATGACGAGTTTTTCATTTTCATCATGTTTTCTTTCATCTGCATTTCATTCATACTTTCACTGCATGCACTATGGACTTTGCGGTCTTAGTGCTACCTATACAGCTGTTTTTTTGTGGGGGGGTTGTTGTTGGTTTTGTTTTTTGTTTTGTATAATTACTGGCTTACATCAGTGGTCCCCAACCTTGGGCCTCCAGATGTTCTTGGACTACAACTCCCAGAAGCCTTCATCACCACCTCTGCTGGCCAGGATTATTGGGAATTGGTCCAAGAACATCTGGAGGCCCAAGGTTGGGGACCACTGGCTTACATGACCCAGGAACTTTCTAGGCTAAGGACTTCCAGAAGAACCTTTGCCTAATGCCTCTAATGGAGTCATTAGTCTTTTGAGTACCTCTTCACTTGCCAGAATCGGCAGCTTTTCCATATGAAAGGACTAATTGAGAACCCCTGTATCACCCTGGAAGTATATCTGTGAAGATTTTCAGTCAACCAGGTGAGGTTATCTGGAACTTGAGTCATGGCAACTGGACTTCTTTCTTATAAGGTTGAAACACTTTGCTACTAGACATGGGGAGGAATATAAAAACAAATCAGGATATTCGTTAAATATCCCTAATTCGTCAGATATTCGTTACTTTGTATTCTTGGGGTATGCCTGTGGGGCATAGCAAGAGGAGGGAAAGCAAAAAATTAAAATGAAAAATGACCCGACGAATGACGAATTGATTCGTCATTCGTCAGGTCACTGGGGGGCAATTCATGGTTCGTGAACCACAAAGCAAGTCAAAGCAAGACAAACTTGATGACCCACAAAGCAAGACAAAGCGCCATTTTGACGCTTCATCCCCATCTCTATCCGCTACTCATCCAAGTAGCTTCAGTCTGAGGAGAGTTGGTAGGAGATCCCTGATACATCCTGCACGTTGGTTTCACTTCCCCCTGGTCTGAATAGGCTCGTTAGGAGGACAAAGGACGGGTGTGTGTGTGTGAGGGATAATCCCACTTCTGCAGTCCTTCTCCACCCATTGTCATGGGTTGTTAACAGTCGTTAACTGTGGTCTTTCTAGTGGGTGTGGTTCTGATGTTTCTGGAGACGGATGAAAGGGCAGCAGAATAAATAGGAGACAGATTGTATCTAAGGCCTCCACCCCTGTTGAGTGAGGGATTTTCGATATGCACATGTATGGCCTCCCTGATCCCTCTCTCAAACCACCTATCTTCTTGGTCCAAAATGAGTACATCTTGGTCATCAAATGAGTGTCCTTTGTCCTTCAAATGAAAGTCCACTGCTGATTGTGGTCCTGAGCCATTGCCCCTCCTGTGCTGGGCCATTCTCCTGTTTAGTGGCTGTTTGGTTTCTCCAATGTAGAGCTCTGAACACTCCTCTTTGCATTGGACTGCGTATACTATATTGCTCCTGCTGTGTTTTTGTGTCCGGTCGTTTGGGTGGACGAGTCTCTGCCTTAGTGTGTTTGTTGGTTTGAAGTGCATGGGTATGTGGTGTTTACCAAAAATCCTTTTGAGCTTTTCAGACACACCCGCCATGTAAGGAATGACCAGGTTCTTCCATCAGCTGTTCCATTGTCCCGCTGGGTTGGGACATTGCCTTGTTAAAGGCCCATTTTGGATATCCACAGGCCTTAAGGGCTGTCTTCAGATGCCATCCATTCCCAGAAAGATCAGGACCACACCCACCAGAAAAACCATTGTTAATTATTGTTAACGACCCATGACAATGGGTGGAGAAGGACTGCAGAGGTGGGATTTTCACTCACAACCCCATCCCCCCTGGCCTTTGTCCATCTAACAAGTTAGGGGGAAGTGAAACCAACATGGAGGATATATCAGGGATCTCCTACCAACTCTCCTCAGACTGAAGAAGCTACTTGGATGAGTAGCGAAATGTTTCAACCTTATAAGAAAGAAGTCCAGTTGCCATGACTCAGCTTCCAGACACCCTGGAAGTGTTGCCGAGATGCAATATCACACTGTTGAAAGATCCTTCACCCACTGAATGAAGAAGCTTTGTGTGAAAAGAGGGAATCATTCCCTCTGTTTCTAATGTCTTTCTTAGAGATGGGCACTAACCAGATAAATACAGGGAAATTGACTTAACCAGGAGTATTTCTGCAATTCCAAATTGAACTCAGCTATCAGGTGGAACAAGGAGTGGCTGGTCAATCAGGAACGCCTGAGCTGCTTCCTGCCTTCACCACCATATCCCAATTCATATCATAACAGATCTGCTTTTTCTGTTCAACTATTATAGCTTCTTAACAACTGCAGAAGATTCCTGCTGAAGAACTGATTCTTTAATTGCCATCAAATACAGTACAGTACATCTAATCGGAGTTTTTCCTGAATAACTCTAGTTCAGGTCAGACAATCTGCTTTATTCAATGTTGGTGTTCCTGGCTGCAGAACTAGGGTGTGGGAGTTCAAATCCCCACTGTGTTTCCCAGGAGAAGGGCCAGAGCCACAATCACCTGTGCTACCTTTGGTAAGCAGCATGTCACCAAGGCACCTTCAGAAGGAGGGACTTGGAAACAATGGCTGCATATTTTATGCCTAGGAATCCCAAACAAGGGTCACCATAAATCAGAATCAACTTGACAGTGCATAGCTATTATTTTATGGGAGTATAAAATAATAGCATCCAAACGTATGATTTCTGGACTTTTCTACTGTGTGGAACACATGTTTTAGTCTTCCATCACGGCTTGTGGTGACTGTACCAAGTATTAAATAATCATTTAATTAGTGCCAAATTTGGAACCTAGGAACATTGCCAAGTTCCCAAATCCATCTCAAGAGACATCTCCCTTAATTGCTTTTTCTTCTCCCCTCACAGGTTACAGCTGTCGGCTTCAGAAGAGCGGTCTAAACCTTAGGGAACAAGCTTCTTTGAGACTAGCTTGTCATTCTTTCAAAGTGCTCAAGAATTCATTCCATAGTATTGTGTGTGCTGTTATTTTATACTGCTATAAAATGTACTGTCCCCAGAATTAATTATCCTGCTAAAACTGTCTGTTTAATAGGTGTGCAAAACAACTGTGTTTATGACACCTGATTCCATGTTCTCTCTCTCTCTCTCTCTCCATCTCTCTCTCTCTCTGTGTGTGTGTTTTGCTCCTTGAATATTACTTATCCAGACTGCCCTTTACTTGCTGGGGTGTAAGACTGCTTGAAATTGAGTGTCAGAGGAAAATATTGGAAATGTCTCTGAGATTTTGTGTCTGTCAAATGGCTGACCCTATTTATTTATCTATTTATATCTATTTCTTTAGCACCTTTGCTGGGTGGATAGCTCTGTGGTTCAGGTCTCTGGCTGCATAGCCAGAGGCTGGGAGTTCGATCCCCCACAGTGCCTCCTGCAAGTACAGCCAGCCTGGGTATCAGATAGAGTAAAATATTGAATTCTGTTGGATAACAACTGTTATGGAAGGCAAAGAAAAAAAAAGTCAGCACTATCCCAAAGTCCATAGGCCATGCCATTTTTTACCCCTACCAAATCTGTTGGCACCATTCTTTCTGCCCCATTGCCACCATTTCCACTGTTCCTGAAATAACCACATTTCCAGTGAGAGTCGTAGCAAACAAGGATCATGGTCATGGACTTTGTACAGCGGGAAGGATGCTTCTGCTGGCATGCCTTTTTTTTTCCAGGTGTTGTCACCAGTGGACAGACAGAGTGATGATAGAGGACTTTTAGTGGATCTACTTTTTGGCACTGCCATCCGAGGAAACTCTCAGCCAGCCTAGGAGCTCTAGAACCTGTAAAGAAGAAGAAGAAAAAGGAGTTTTTCCACACACCGGTTGATGGCATGGACTTTGAGGCAGCTGCTCCTGCTGTGTGTGGCTAAGACCCAAGGGTTCTGACCCTGGGCTTCAGCTCTAAAATGGCTGCTCAATCAGCAGCATTGCAAATGCAACGGAGAAATTAAGAACAGCATGTAAAGAGCTAATTGAGCCAGTAAAGGGATTGCTGGGAGGGGAGGAGTTTGAGCCACTCTGCTTGGTATACTGCTGAGGCAAAGCACGAACACTGTGCTTTGAAGCTCGACCGGTACGAGGGAAAAGCCGGCTAACACTTCCATCTTCTCCTTGTCTTATGAATATTTATTCACTGTGTCCAAGCGTCTGTGTTCACCCTGATTAAATGCTACTATTTGCCCATTGCTCTGGGAGCGGGTGTAGCCCTATCAAAATAAACACTGGGTAATGGAAAAGACCCCCGCAGCATTGTTAATTATCCTAACTGTCACTTAGGGGGTCCATGAGGGGACAAGACAGATGGCAAGACACACAGCGGTAATAAGAGGCTGGTACGGCTGAGAGGGGGAAAAATGCTACCTCCAGAAGGAGTGGCAATATATCACTGTTCGTGTGTGGCAGTCAAGGATGGCCTCCTTTGCCACTTGCAAGAATTATTAGAGCAAGAGGCATTGACGGCGAGAGTTAAGTCACTGAGGAACCAAATGAAGTAACAACTGAAGACTGTGGGGGCCTGGGCTTATAGTTATGTCTCTTTGTGGTGCTTTCCAGCATGCAAACGGGAAACTTTGTGTCTGGGGCAACAAAACACAGGGGGAAAAGGCCTGCTACTGTGGAATTAAACAACAACAAAGAAGGAGAAGAAGGGGAAGAAATGCAGAGCTGGAGGGGACCCTCTGGATCATCTAGTCCAGCCCCTGTCAAGGAGGGACGGCAGGGAATCGAACTCTCAGCTTCTCACTCTGCAGCCAGAGACCTAAACCACTGAGCTATCCAACCGTTCTTAGAGGAAGAAGAAGAGGCAGAGCCACAAATACAAAGTTATTCATCCACAGGTCTTTTCAAGGCCTTCTCTACCAGAAGAAGACAAACTCAAAAGCCCGTTTTCTCCCACTGCTCCTTGGTAAAGTCTCCACCAAATATGAGATTTTTGGATATCTTGGACTACAGAAACCATATTTCCCCATTCTTGGAATTCTATCTAAATTACACACACCTTGCGCACATCTAATTGGAACTCACCTGGGAGAAAAGGCCCAGACTGGAAGGATTTGAGGCTTACCTAGGCCTAGCTCCCTCCCCTGAAGAGGAAGCTTGGGTGGAGCTAGGCCTAGGGAATTATGGAATTTGTAGTCAAAGAAATCCAGAAATTCCATACTACTAGGGATGGCCATTTTCAGAGTGTCCCGGTAATACAACCACCCCATTTCCTACCACTCTGGACTTCTGAGGGCTATATCCTACTTCCAGCTTTTTTGCAGCAGTCAGCCAACTGGCAAGGAAATGGAGTGATACGTGCCTTAGAGGCATCTCAGGGCACACTCATCTATTGTGGGATGATTTTTTTTCCTCAGTGACTCGTGGTCCAGGACAGTCTGGGATGGTTTGAGAACCACATTGAGAGAGCTGGTACTTCAGTCCACAGAATTATTACCTGGGATAGTCACTGGCTTTAGAAAAAAATCAGGGAGATGTGTACATTACTGGAGCAGATACAAGTTAGTTCACAAAGCCCTCAGTCATGCTTGAGTTGCCTCTACGAAACATTGAAGTTTAGTCTGTTGTGTTTTTTTTGAGAGTTAAAAATACTGCAATTTCAACAAAAAAACCTGGTGCCAGTTGCTATAGCAAAAGGAGGTAAAACTAAAGCAAAAAATAATAATATAGGCAGCTGAAGCCCTAGTGAAAGCCAGAACCTCGTCTGGAAATAGCAACCACTGATCCCTGGTGAAGGCTCAGATTGACCTCCGTGGACTCTATTTCTTCGCCCCAGCCAGCCAGAAGGGTGATAGATTGCTAATTAGACTGGCTGCGTTCTAGACTTGCCATATCTTTTCTTTCAGGTAACCTCACTGAGTGATCATTACACTTAGGATTGTTTGTGCAAATGTGGGATGGGTGACTGACTCTGTTGTGCAGGCTTTTATTGAATAGGTAAAAGTATCACCAGGGATTATATCTTCTCCCTCTCCCTGCCATTTTCTACATTGTTTTAATTCTTAATGCCTGCTACTGGCCTTTATTTGCATAACCATTTTTTCCTCACTGTATATGATCCAGAGTAGGTGGGTTTCAAGTATGTAATACTCTAATTTGGGCTAGGCAGGGAATAGACACACTTGGGCAAGCTAGGGTAGTGCTTGGGAACACTAAGGGAACATCTTTCATACACCCCAATACATGTTTTTCCCTGAGGTCAGCTCCTGGGAGCAGAAAAAAAGAAGGAAACTGGTGGGAACTTTGCCTTCATGCTGAAGGTCCACCACATTCCAGGGTGTAGTTCCATGTTTTACATATTTTCAGGGTTTTTTCCCCTCTCCAAATCTGGAAATACACAAATATGTGCAAATCTGTACAGAAACTAGGCACGTTCTGCAGTTTTGCAATTCATTTGAATTCAGAAGCAAATGGGGGGTATTTGTGTGTGTGTGTGTGTGTGTGTGTGTGTGTGTGTAAACACACTTATTGGGAAAGCAGAAGTAATTCTGTAGAAGAACCAGCACTTCTAATGCAGAAGGAGATTGATAGCTCAAGCACCAATGAGAAGCTTAGGGCCTCCTGGAAACCTCCCTCTCAGAGAATTCCTCTGGCCATGTGACTGATAACGATTTGGTGAGGGCAGCATGTTGGAGAATAGAGATTGCTATTTGCCTGGCTTTGGCTGAAGGATTTCTTTTTCTTTTATAGGCAGCTGCAGCTCTCAAGCCAATTGAGTGCCCATGTGTGTGACATGTTTGCCATTGTACACGATCTGAATGGGGTTGGTCGCAGTGGCACTGGAAAAAGGATCTAAGCTATCTAAATTGCATGACTCACAGGAAGGAAACTGGTGTGACCTTTGCCTGCATACTGGAGGTTGAGCAGTATTTGATGGCTTTTCTGCTCCACCCCCCATCCCAACTCAGAGGCCCCCCCCCCATTTTCATGTCTTTTCTCTTTTCCGACATATACAAATATGTGCAAATACTTTGGAAGATTCAGATATGAATCAAAGCGAGCAGACTATCAGTCAGCCCAAAGGATATCAGTTCCAATTTGTAAGACAAGCCATTTGGACCAAATCAAAGTGGATGGTATTTGTGCACTCCCAGCAGAACCCCAAAAACAAATAGGTCCAGATATGTGCCAGCTTGGTTCAGAGTAGGTGTGGTCCTGACTTGGATTGCAAATATTTGGATACAAATTGGACTCAAAAGTGTTTGCCCCCCCCCTTCTCTCAAACATGTACCACACAAACATTTGGACTTTCCTGCCAATGTGCGTGTCATGACTTCTAACAAATTCGAAGAACTGGACTCTATCTGAATAATAGAGTGGTGAGGATAATTCATTACAGTCGGCCATAACTTTTCACAGAACTGCAAATGGAATGATTCTTTTAGATTCTGGATCATTAACCCAGTCTCATTTGATAGAGAAGATCTGTTTGGAGGGGGAAAGAGCAGAGATGGGGATGAGCCACCCATTCTGATGAGGAGGCGGGGCAGGGATTCCTGCAGATCTTCCTTTGAGTGGGTGGATGATGGAGAAGACAGAAGAGGGAAGAGCAGGTTGCAAAAGGTGAGTGGCCGGTCATGTTGAGGAGGTGGGGAGGGAAGCATGCATCGCCAAAAGACTAGGCGAGCGTGCAGAGGAAGGGGGAGGGTGACGTGATTGCACAACCCCTGTGCGAACATGGCGAAGAATTCGGCCAGATTTCCAAAATTAGATTCGTGCCCATCTCAAAAAAAGAGGCATGAACTTCTAGAACAGCTAGTGGAAACACTAAAAATATGAACACAGCAAGGGAAGGGTACTAGTAAACTTTTCTCGGCAAAACTTTTCTCAGCTCAACTTTTGTTGGAAGGGCCTACAGGAAATGAGAAGGATGAATGATTAATATTTAAATACAAATCCATATCAAAAGCTTCTTGTTTAAAATCTTTGGATGACTTCCTGCACAAAATATGTTTGAAATCCATAAACATGAAGGACTCTTTTGAAATGCTCCTTTAAGGATTATGCCACCAACTGCACCTTGTACCTGCTATTAATCATACCTTCATTTCTTCAAGGGGTTTGTGGAAAGCAAACACTACTGATTCTTCCCTTCCTTTTCATTTCCCTGTGTTTTTGTATGCTCTGTGTACATGAAATGGTTCCGGCTTCTTAGGAAAATATCCAGACGTGAATTAGTATAGCATGACAGAGAATAAGCAATTTCATTTAATCAGAGCTGGGGTCAATTTATCATGTTTTCCCACTGGAAAGAGATTTTTGCTCTGTCTAGCCCACTGACTGGCAGTAGCTCCATAGCAGTGGTTCCCAGTCTTGGGTCCCCAGATATTCTTGGACTACAACTCCCAGAAATCCTGGCTAGCACAGATGGTGGTGAAAGCTTCTGGTCCAAGAACATCTGGAGACCCAAGATTGGGAACCACTGCTCTATAGGGTGTTAGGCAGGGTTTGTTTGTCATCTTATTTGGAGGTGTTGATATTTGAACCTGTGGTCTTCTGGATCTCAAGTGTGTGTGCCACTACTGCTCTATGGTCTTCTACTCTGAACTGATGTCATCAGAGGTTGAAGAACTTCACAGACTCCCAGTCCATTTCCAAGCACAACTCAAAGTACCGGGGCTTATCTTTAAATGAACTGCAGCTTTCCAAGAGTTGCTGGACTGCCCTTCTCAGAATTCCTCACCATTGCCTAAGCTAGGTAGGCTGCTGGGGATTGCTGCTGGTCCAACAACATCTGTCCTACACAGCTGTATGGCTTGACCCAGAAGACACACTGAAATCCACAGAAACTGAGCTACCACAAACTTCAGTTCCATGTTGGTTTTCAAGCATCCAACTGCGCAATGCTGCTGCGTAATGCTGCTGCTATTATTCCTTTCTCCTCATGTGTGGATATTCAGGACCCACTGAGGGCCAGGCAGAAGATATGTTCTGATGGGTGTGTGTGTGTGTGCTGAGGGAATTGCCCCATCTTTATTCTGCTTGTGGAACTCCTTCCTTCTACAAATCTACACCACAGAATCCTTACTTAGAATCTTAGAATTGCAGAGCTGAAAGGGATCCAATGGATCACCGAGTCCAGCCTTTATCAAGGATGCACAGTGAGGAATCGAACTTCTGACCTCTGGCTCTACAACCAGATACCAAAACCAACAAGCTATCCAACCCAGATTTTAAATTAATCCTGGTCATTGGGATTACTCTGATTTAACATTTTGATACATTCCTTATCCTTCACAACTAAACGGTGGAGACTGGAAAGTACAATTCCATGGGGTTGATGAACTTGTCCTAGCTTTTAGTATGAACTTTGAACGAGCTATTTATTTATTTATTTAAAATATTTTTATCCCACTTTTTTTCTTAAAAAGGACCCAAGGCAGTTTGCATCATTGAAAAGCAATATTTAAAGCTAAAAACAATGAGTATAAAAAGGCAGCTTACATCATTAGAAGACAATGTTAAAGCTAAAATCAATAAGTATTCATACATTAAGGAACAAACAGATACCACTCTTAGAAATGGTAAACACAAGCAATACTAAAAAGACAGTAAAAGAAGTAATGCATAACAATCCATCTAAAATTTTCACTCAGCCAGCCAGCATCTGAGGGAAAGCTTGCCTGAAAAGGAAGGTCTTTGCCTGCTTGTGAAAGGACAACAAAGATGGGGCCAGCCTGGCATCCAGTGGGAGGGAGTTCCAAAGTCTGGGAGCAACAACAGAGAAGACCATCTCCCATGTCCCCACCAAATGCACCTGTGAAGGTGGTGGGACAGAGAACAAGTCCTCTCCTGATGATTTTAATACCCGAGCCAGCTCATAATGGGAGATATGGTCTTTGACCCTGATGTTGGGAAAGTGTGAAGGCAAGAGGAGAAGGGGACGACAGAGGACGAGATGGTTGGACAGTGTCATCGAAGCTACCAACATGAATTTGACCAAACTCCAGGAGGCAGTGGAAGACAGGAGGGCCTGGCGTGCTCTGGTCCATGGGGTCACGAAGAGTCGGACATAACTTAACGAGTTTATATATATATGGTCTTTGAGGTAGCTTGGACCCAGGCCATTTAGGACTTTATAGGTTAAAACCAGCACTTAGAATTGTGCCTGGAAATGGATCGGCAGCCAGTGGAGCTGCTGTAACAGGAGGGTTATATGATCCATGTAGCCAGTTCCTGCTAACAATCCAGCTGCTGCATTTTGAACCTGTTGACACTTTTCATCAGCAGTCCCACGTAGAGCGCATTACATATCCAGTCGGAATGTAACTAAGATGCTGAACTTATTTGGGGGCTAGGTTTAACTAAATGGAATTCTCACTCCTCTTTGCATGCTGAAGCCAAGAGATACAGCTGGTTCCAGCATGGAGAGAGCTATTTTCTATCTCCAAGCCATGGGCGTTTTATCTAAAATTGATTCCTTCCACCAGAAACCCCAGATATACTCTCCTTAAAGAATCCAGCCTGCCTACTCTGAGCTGGTTCTGTCTGTTGGACATACTAAAATGTGGCAAAACCTTTCTAATACAGCAGTAGTTGTTGGGGTTTTTTTAAAGCCACTGCCGGAAGGCAGCAGCACAGCTGGGTGGACAGAGTTACCAATTAGTTAACTGAACTGTATTACCATCCTGATTTCCATAGTAGAATAACTAATTAGAAAAGAGATCAAATGATATGAGAGGAAGTATTTGCATGCTGAACGGTTACTCTGGATTTAATATTTTCAGACAGATAAGATCAGGCATAGATACAGGGTTTTTTTAAAAATGATATTTTAAACAAAAATTAAAAGGAAGAAGCTTTTTTCAGGGAATTCAAAGACAGGAGAATATTTCTTAAAGTAAAGATATTGACAAAGGAAGAGATTAAGAAGTTATTATTGCAAAATCCTTCAAGCTTTCAATTCTGCACAGTCTCAGTAAAGATCAGACACATGACAATGAATTACATTTCATATGTAGTGCCCTAAAAACTCCAGTACGGGTGAATGAAAATATTATCTTATCTGTGATACGTTGTATGTACCAGAGATATCAAACAGGATTTACCACTGCCTGCCCTCTGTACTCACAATCTTTCTACAAAGGTCAAATACGGATTGGATTGAATGCTTTCAATGCCTTTCAATTATTATTTTTTTAGCTGCCCTTTAAAAGGAAATGTAAATATAATTTTAGAACATGAGTTCATGTCCTGTATGTGTTGCATAGTAAATAATAATGCAACTGGCAAGAGGCAATCATTAATTTAAATGCATAGCATTTTTTTGTCCTACTTCTCATGCAGTTTAATTTGTGTGTGATAGAACAGCACCATATTATTTTGGGGTGCGGTGGCGATTCTATCAAGGAAGCTTTGCTACCTCACTGATAAGAGATTTAATCATAGGTGCAAAATAAGTGGCACACTTTGCTTGTCTATTTTTCTGCTTATCAGCATTGATTTGTTTTCTGTTACTTTCCCAGTAATAGACCACCGGCAATCAAAATATTTTCGTACCATGTCTGCTTTCTTTCTTTTTTTAAAAAATGGATCCGTTTCCGATTTAAATGAAATACAATAACTGGGAGGTTTATCTTTTCATACACAGGTATTAGCTGAGACAGGCTCTATTTAATTCTTCTGAAATCAAGGGTTTGATCTGCTCTGGATTTCCCCTGTTGTTGTCTGAATGCCATGATAATAGTTATAATAGCAATGGTATTGTGTTCAGCAAAATGTAAAGATGGCCTTTCTTTGCTGAAGCTTTTGTACAGCTAATAGCTAACACTCTTTTGTGTTGCTAATCGCTTCTTTAACAAACAATAGCTTGCTTGAAAACATTTCAGTGAGCATTTAGCAGAGTTGTTAGGTAACTGCTATCACACCCCTTGGTTGGTTGGATAGCTCAGTGGTTTAGGTACCTGGCTGCAGAGCCAGAGGTTGAGAGTTTGATTCTCTGCTCTACCTCCCAAAAGAAGAGCCAGCCTGGGTGGCCTTGGGCAACCTGCACAGTCCCAGGGCAGCCCCAGAAGAAGAGAATGGTAAACCACTTCTCAGCACTCTCTAACTAGAAAACCTTGGAAAGGGTTGCCGTAAATCAGAATTGACTTGACAGCATGTAATTATTATTATCAAACCATTTCCACCTCCATGTTGGGGTTTGTTGGGGTTCTATTTAAAGTTTAATGATATGATAATAGACAATCCCAGTTTACCCTGAAAGCAAGCAAAGCCACCTTTATGTACTCTTGAATTAACTGGAATTATCTGTGTTTGGGCCCACCACATTCAAGTAGACTACACCAGCATTTGAGCAACTTTATTTAGTTTGATTCCCCATTGTGCCTCCTATGAGTAGGGCCATCTTGTCTGGCCTTGAGGAAGCTGCACACTCCCAGATATGCTTCTGAGTATTCTATACCTGGAAAACCCTGGAAAGGGTTTCCATAAGTCAGAATTAACTTGATAGATTGATGGGTGGTGGTGGTGGTCGTCGTTCAAAAACACCAGGCACAGTCAATCAAAATTATAAAAACATTGACTGGTACAGTGGTGCCTTGACTTACGAACTTAATCCAGCCCAGAAGATGTTCGTAAGTCGAAACGTTCTTAAGTCGAATCAGCATTTCCTATAGGAATGCATTGAAAACTGATTAATCCATTCCGGCTGTTTTTGGTTCTTATGTCGAGGCGCCGTTTGTAAGTCAAAGCATTTGTTCCCATAGGAACTAATGCAAAACCGGTTAATCCGTCCTCTACCACTAGGGGGAGAATTTTTTTTTTAACCTAAGATGACTTAGGTTTAAAAAAAGGGCAGGAAAGGAGGGAGGGAGGGAACGAACACCTTTTAAACAGAACACCTTTAAAACCAAGCAGCTTTAAACCAAACCAAGCACCTTTTAAACCAATTTTTACATTTTAAAATTACAGTACCAGGCAGTACCAGGCAGTACCAGGCAGTCCAAAGTCCATTTCCCACTTTCCCCACGGTTTTTTTTGTTTGTAAGTCAAAGCTCCGTTCGCAAGTCAAAGCAAAATTTTGCGAACGGAGCTGTTCGTAAGTCAAAATGTTCGTACGTCACGGCGTTCGTAAGTCAAGGCACCACCGTATTATTGTGGCGATCACCCTGATTTGGCTCATGTAAGAGGTTATTTGCATGTACCAATGGGAGCTGTTGGGAGGCGGAGCCAGAGAAACTAGAAGGGAGGGGTGAGGCAGAGAAGAGGAGTTTTGTCAGTGAGTTAGTCAGTTTCAGTTAGAGATGAGAGTTTGAAGTGAAAAGTTAGTCTGTGGGAGTTAGAGAGAATGATAGAGTGAGGAGTTAAGGGAGGCAGTTCAGAGTGTGGAACTTATAGAGAGTTAAGAGTGAAACAATTTATTACTAAACTACTGAATACTTCAAAGTCTTTGAAGAACCTGTTTAGTGAACTGTATCCAATAAACGTGCTTTTGTTAAACTTTACACTCAGCATGGACCTCAGTCTTTCTAATTGAACATTGTTGACAGAGATCAACTGGTGGCAGCGTAAAGGAGGGGATGTGTCGTGGGCCTCAGGGTAGTGAAATAATCTGGGGACACGCAGGGGCACATCACAATTGTATAACAGATACAAGTTTTAAACAAAAATCTAAGGAGCTTAAATATTGGTGTAATATACATGCTGTTCCTTATATTGCCATATTTTGTAGCTCTTGTGGTGCTATTTCAGTTATTCTGCAACTGCTGTTATTATTATTCAAAAAACACCAGGGACAGTCAGTCAGAATTATGTCCAAGGTGTCCATCAGTTTGGATCCAGAAATCCCACAAGATCTTGACTTACTTATTTTCTGACACCTTCTCTACCTGATGTTCCCACAGATTTTTGGAGGCTGGCAAGTTATATTTTTTGCATAATGACCAGTGCGTTAACTTTGCCACTCTATCGTGTCTAACTTTGGAATCAATTTGTGCAATCTTTGGACATTCACAGATGTCGTGTGACACAGTTTCATCTTTTTCTTGGCAGAGTCAAAATTTGCTGTTGGCACTATTTCCTTGGATCTTAGCTTTCATTACATTGGTTTGGAGTGCTTCTTCTTCTTCTTCTTCTTCTTCTTCTTCTTCTTCTTCTTCTTCTTGTTAAGGCAGATATGACCAAAATAGAGGATAACCAGAGGAATCAAGCTACTGAATCCCCCACAGTTGGGAATGCAAAGGACACCTCCAAAGGCAACCATGGTCATCGACTTTTAAAGAGATTTCTCTCCATCCAGGGGCCACAATGACCTAATAGTATGTATGCCAATTCTAAATAATTTTGCAAAGATCTGAATTATTATTGGTTCATGTAAACAAAGCCCAACATACTCCTGGCCTCCCAAGGAGGTCATCTGTTCAAGCCACTGATGTTTGAATGGATGGGTATTGGTACAGAGATTGGCACTGAGAGGTGAACGTTCTCCACCTGCTCTGTCTTGTCCCACCACCCACCCTTGGAGCCTGAGAAAGTTGCTGGCTGGAGAGAGTCTGGAAAGGTACTGGTGGAAAGGCTGATCCCAAGGGTCTGGTGTTCCCCCCCACCCCACCCAATCTGGCTTCCTCACCCCACTACCTGCCTGGAGAGAGTACTGGAATGGTGCAGACTAGAGATGAAGACAAATCAGAAAAAATGGTGCTTCATTCGTAATTTGTCAAAGTTCACAAATGGATGAATCGACGAAGCAACAAATTTTAGCAATGAATTGGCAAATATTCATCGATGCATCATTAAAATACAATGTCCCTCTGAACAGCTGATCATTGGGATTTTAGTTATAAAATGCTCCCTGTGTAGTTTATGGACCATTATACTACTTTGTTTAATTAGAGTTAAAACTGGAGGTACATTCTTTACTCTCCTGTTCCTTAAAGATAAAGGCTCAAACAACCCAGTGGGAAAGGGCTGTGTTCATCCATGATAGGGGCAAAGAAATGAAATAAACTATCTCTCACATGGGCTGAAATATTCTTGACGTGCTCTGTATGCACAATGGGAGTGACATCAGCAGTTGTGGCAAATCACCACGGATTAAAGGCTTTCTTTGGTGACTGGGGGGCACACACTTCATACGTGCATACCCCTCCCCAAAATCACCAAGGGAAGCCTTTAATCGGTGGCCACAACTGGTGATGTCATTGCGATTGCACATGCAGAGTTGCAATGACAGGATTTAAACCATAGTGTTTGACTTTCTTCAAACCGCCAGAGGTGATGCGAGTACAATAATAATGCGATGGCTGGAGACTGGAATAGCAAAAAGGCACCAGAAACAGCTGGACAGGAGGTAAACTGCGAACAACAGCATTTGATTAATGGATCTCAATCTAGAGATGATTGATTTTGGGCACATAGTCCATGTTCACTTCATCAATGATTTATCTTAATTTGGTGGGTATTACTGTGGGTTTAGGGACGTGTTGGCACTGCGGGTTAAACCGCAGAAGCCTCTGTGCTGCAAGGTCAGAAGACCAGCAGTCGTAAGATTGAATCCACGCGACGGAGTGAGCTCCTGTCGCTTGTCCCAGCTCCTGCCAACCTAGCAGTTTGAATGCATGTAAAAATGCGAGTAGATAAATAGGTACCACCTCGGTGGGAAGGTAACGGCGTTCTGTGTCTAGTCGCGCTGGCCACGTGACCTCGGAAACTGTCTTCGGACAAAACGCTGGCTCTATGGCTTGGAAACGGGGATGAGCACCGCGCCCTAGAGTCGGACACGACTGGACTAAATGTCAAGGGGAACCTTTACCTTACTGTGGGTTTAAGAAGACCTGGACCTAAACCATCTATCATGTCCATCATTGGCAAGAGGCTACCTGGCCTTCAAAGTATTTTATCATTCATCCTTCTGTTTCCCTTCAAATATGGATTTTAAAAAAACACAAACTCCAAGGGAAGGTGGTGTATTGTTTGATCTCCTCTTTGTAAAAATAAAAACAGAGCTCCTCAGTTATGAAATGGAGCCAGTCAAAATGAAGGTAAGGGGAGGGACAGTTTTCATATTTTGATTGACTGTGCCTGGTGTTTTCATATTATGTGCACCCAACTATACTACTGTTATGCATTAAATCACATTATTTGTTATCAAAAGATGTAGTGATGGCCTTCTACATAATTCACTGCAATAAACTGGGTCAACAGCATTCACACATGCTCTATTCAGCCATTCTCAATGGGGCCCTAGGGGCCCCTGGCACATTTGAAGGGGGCCACCGACTGGAAACAATTCCTTGAACACCACTTTATAAGGTTCATTATGTGACTGATACAATCCTGATTCGGCCTATATTTCTTTCATATTGTGTTTATGACCATGGCAAAAAAGGGGGGGCTGGGGATATTGTCCACTATTGCCCTTATAAAGGCTTTTGGAAGGATAAGTCTAGTCTCTCAAACTGCACAAGAACTATTTCACCAACATCTGCAAGGTTTGGCTGAGGGACCTTTCCTAAGCATAATGACTTCCAGATGTTCTACCACTGCACCAATCAGTCTCAGATGACATGCAATGATGGAAGTTGTAGCCAAAACAATTGGAAGCTGATGCTACTTTAGGTTTCACTTTGGAATGTAAGATATAGAATATTTTACAGCACATTACAGCAGCTCCACTGGCTGCTGATCCATTTCTGGGCACAATTCAAAGTGCTGGGTTTTTTTACCTATAAAGACTTTAAATGTTCTGGGTCCAAGCTATCTGAAGGGATGTGTCTTCGTTTAGGAGGCTTACTGGGTGTTAAGTTGATCGGGGAGGTCTTTCTTTCAATCCCACCACCCACATAGGTGTATTTTGTGAGTATGTATATGGGAGAGGGCTTTCTCTGTTGCTGCTCACAGACTCCAGAACTCCCTCCCACAGGGGGCCAGCCTGGCCCCATCTTTGCTGAATCTGTTTTTGGTATTGATTTTTTTTACCATTTTTCATATAGTATTCGTTTGATCCTTTTTATTGTTTCTATACTTACTGTTCTTCACTTTCAAATATTGTATTTTAATTATGTAAGCTGCCTTGGGTCCTTTTTCAGGAGAAAGGTGGAGCAAATACATTTTAAATAAATAATACATGAATTTTACTTGAAATAGCAAGGTGTTACCCAGTTGTACCCCTGAGACCCCTGTGATACTGTGCTGTTTTGACAAAGGAGAGACTGTACAAGCAAAGCCCATTTTCAAGAGCTGATGCCCTCTGTAATATTTGGTTGCCTGAAACAGAGCCCAGATTTCACTACCACCATTGTTAAAATTCTCGATACAGCAGTTGTCCTATGGGGGAGGCACAAATCAAAGGGTGTTGCATTTTTGTCCCACACATGGGCTTCCTAATCTGTGAACACAAGATTGGTCTGAACCAAGATTGGTCCAAACCAAGATTGGTCTGAACCAAGACTGGTCCGAACCAAGATTGGTCTGAACCAATGGAACTCTTCTTTCTGTTTTTTAACCCATTCCTACCTTCATCTCTCCCTCTCCTCAGTACTCAGTGTTTAATACAATTACATTTGATTGCTGGATTTCTAAGGAAATTCTTGGTCTGTTTTAATAATACCGTGTTTCCCCGAAAATAAGACAGGGTCTTATATTAATTTTTGCTCCAAAAAACACATTAGGGCTTATTTTCAGGGGATGTTTTATTTTTTTCATGTACAACAATCTACGTTTATTCAAATACAGTCATGTCTTCTTCTTCTGGTTGCTGCACAAGGGTGGAGGGCGGGGTTTCACTTAACTGGGGCTTATTTTTGGGGTAGGGCTTATATTACGAGCTTCCTGAAAAATCATACTAGGGCTTATTTTCAGGTTAGGTCTTATTTTCAGGAAAACAGGGTAGAGATCCCTAAAGAAGTGCTTTTATAGCTTTTAATTGCTGCCAATCCAAATCTCTAGATCTTTCTAACACTATTGATGGTGCCTGTGTATACACCTGATGCCCTTTCAGTTACAGAAGATTGAAGACCTAATTAATACAACTGATTTGTTGTTATTATTTTACATTAAATTAGCCAAATGTCTATGACAGCTTTACACATTTCAATGCTTTTTGATTTTTTCCCCCCTTGTCAATGAAGTTTGATTCATGAGAGCAGATAATCTGAACCCACTGATGGAAGGATTTTTGTTTCATTTAATTGCTGCATGAATGAGTTTAATATGCAGTATATGCTGAACGACCTATTGATTTATTCAGGAATAAATCTAGTTGTTTAATGGACATCCTGTCCAGCTTGTGCAAGCCTCTCCGATTAAAAAAAAAAATCAACGCATGAGATGCCATCCCATTTTCAGAAGTGAGCCTTGATTTGTTAGTTATTATTAGAGATGGGGGTATTCGTATTGGAATACGAATATCCCCACACAGCTGGACTTAATGAGGGTATGGCTCCCGGAGTCAGACTGTCCGTTCACACGTCCTGCTGCAGCGTCAGTCCGGCTCATCCTTCCAATCGTGCCCGGAGTGCCGCTCTCTTCCCGCTCGGCTGGCCACTCGGCAACTGTGCAGGGAGACTCGTCCTTCCTACCCCTGCCTGAAGTGGCCAGCTGAGTGGGAAGAGAGAAGCACTCTGGGAGTGATTGGAAGGATGATTGGGACTGGCACCACAGCAGGACGTGTGAATGGATAATCCAGTCCCAGGGGCCAGACTCTTGTTAAGTCCAGCTGCGCAGGGATATTCGTATTAGAATATAAATACCCCCTCTGTAGTTATTATGTACCATGAATTCAGTCTTGATTTGGGGCAACCCTATGAAAGTCCTGTTCAGAAAGGCCTTTCCGGACTCTAGGTAAAGGTTCCCCTTGACATTTAGTCCAGTCGTGTCCAACTCTAGGGCGCGGTGCTCATCCCCATTTCCAAGCCGTAGAGCCAGCGTTTGTCCGAAGACAGTTTCCGTGGTCACGTGGCCAGCGCGACTGGACACGGAACGCCGTTACCTTCCCACCGAGGTGGTACCTATTTATCTACTCGCATTTTTACATGCTTTCAAACTGCTAGGTTGGCAGGAGCTGGGACAAGCGACGGGAGCTCACTCCGTCGCGTGGATTCGATCTTACGACTGCTGGTCTTCTGACCTTGCAGCACAGAGGCTTCTGTGGTTTAACCCACAGCGCCACCACGATCCTTTCCGGACTCTAGAACATCTTAATACAGTGGTGTTTTCAACAATTACATCTTCAACCCTTCCGCCACGCCTTTTTATTACTTTAATTATTTGACTTCTTGTTGTTGTCATTGTATTTTGTTTTTAATTTTGACATTTGATTATTTGTTCAGTATTGTTGTTTATGATGTTGTGGGATTCGGAAAACGCCCAGAGTGGCCTTGGTAGCTGGATGGGTGGTAGACAAATCAAATAAACCAAATAAATAAACAAATAAATATGAATGAATGATCTTGAAGAGTGAGGACAAACATTTTGAATTCTTTTCATTTTCACACATAAAAACAAAATAAGTCTAGACCTACATCCTTCATATCGGAGACTAGAACACTGCTCATTTCAAATGTCTAGCAAATGGAAATTACATCTGTAGGGTGTAGCTCAGAGGGCATGGAGCATATCCCTTGATATTTAAACTGATAGGTTTGAATGCTTCTCTCTCCAGGTAGGTCTCGGGAAAGGATCTGCTCAAACCCCTCAAGGTCTGCTGCCAGTCAGTGTAAATAATATGGAGTTTGGTGGATCAACAGCACAACTCGTTATAAGGCAACTTCCAGAGAGATTCTCTCTTTCCGTAACATTAAAGGGAATTAATTAACATTGCTCACTTAAATCACTTTAAAATAATCCTTCCGGGCTCAGATTAAGACTGATGTTTCTCGGGAGAATAATTGTTATTGTTGTTCCCCGCACCACTTTTAAAAATTTGTTTATGGTAAATCCTTAATTCTTAACTGACATAAAATAGCTGAGGAATTAGGAGACTATGGGAAACAGCATTCGTTATCAGGAACGTGATAGAAAAGCGCATGATGAACAACGGAAATCTCTCAAAAGAGCAAGGGCATACACACAAAATCATTGGCAAAATGCTCTTAAGAATATCGGTCGGTGTGTTTGCGATCTGACGGGAGGTGGCAGGGAGACAGCAGAAAGACTTCAGTCGGATTTTGAGAAGTCAGGGAGCCCATCTATACTATCAAATAATTCGGGATTTGCTCCGTTTATAAAATGGGTGAATTCAAATTAATTTATCTGGCCCAAAAGATAAATCAAATCTGTCAGACGTTTTGGCTTACAAACTGGCTTTTCTTCTCTCCTGGCTAGAGGCTACTACTTTTTTTCTGCTGGAAAGATTCGAAAGGGCTTTTTCCTGTGCGGATGGAGGGGTGATGGTTTTTTGTAGAAGAGGAGGGGGAAAGAGAGGAAGAAGGGCCCAAGAAAAAAGAACAGGGAGTGGTGGGTGGGTGAGGGGGGAAAGTGGGCAAAAGGGGGGGAAGAGAGAGAGAGACTGCATGCAAACACGCACACAAGCAGGAGCAGTAGTCACCTCTATGTGCAAAGCCTCTCTTCCCCTAAGCTGCCACTTCTTTTTTAAACAGCTCTCTCCCCATCGCTGTTCCTGTATATTCATTTATTTATTTATTTTTAACAGCTTAAGAACTCTCTCATAGGCAAGCCGGCAAGATAAGCTACAGAAGTGATTGGGAAGAAAGCCTTCTTAAGGCAGTTCCTTTGAACTGCAGGTAGAAGGCCGTTTTTCCTCCTATGAGAGCCTCATGACACATTGGTTAAATTGAAGTACTGCAGTGAAGACTCTGCTCATGACCTGAGTTGAATCCCAGGCTCAGGTAGCCGGCTCAAGATTGACTCAACCTTCCATTTATCCGAGGTTGGTAAATTGATTACCCAGCTCACTGGGGGAGGGGCAATGTGTAGCCTGCATAGTTAGATTGTAAGGTGCCCAGAGAGAGCTTTAAGCACTAAGGGGCGGTATATAAGCAGCACACTTTGCTTTGCTTCTGTGTCCACTTATATCAGAGAGAACTGAATGCCCCAGTGCAACTTTATAGTGAGAGAAGGTGAGTTAATTTGCATTTCCTTCACTGTGTAGTGAGTAAGAGTGTGACTAAATGGTCAAACACCAGTTATAAAATGAGTGAATTCAAAGTAATTATTTTTTTTACAGACCCATGATGTAAAGGCTGATTTGAATTGGTCCAGTCATTTTTGCTCCCATCGTGGCTTTTTTCTTCTCTGCTGCTGGCAGCTTTTACTTTTTCAAGCCAGAATAATTTGAATGGGCTTTTTCCCATGTGGTTAGTTGTGATACATTCTTGTAAAGACGGAGATGTGTCTGTAGGTGGTGTTTTGGTGATGTAGGCAGATGGGTGTGATGTTCAGATGGAGGGGGCATGCAAAAGTAAAGCACCATAATGTTAATGTGGGGGATCAGGTCCTAATCCCGAATCCTGTCAGATCCTGTAGGAAGACCCTTTTGTTGTGAAGCAAAAGCTTAGTGCTGTTAATTACTTAACTGCAGATCTGGAAGCATCATTAAATTCATCTTCCCCTTCCCATCCATTACTCTTTTTTCTTACTTTCACATAACACATGCAGGAATTACTTCATCTCTGTTCATATATGGTTTTAGACTATTGGCATGATAAAGTGTGACCAGTGATGAGGTAATTCCCTTGAAAGAAAGGGAAAAAGTAAGGGAAAAGAGTAACAGATGGGAAGGGAAAGATAGTGATCCCTGTTATGGAAGCATTCTGATGTGTAAATTAAGAAGTATTTTGCACAATTATTGTTCAGACTTTTGATGTTCTGTACTCTGAGACTGTTAAGTACTTTTCCATGTTACTTTTCTATAGAAAGGTTTTTGAGAAATGTAGTAGTCTGAAGCTTTAAATAAGAAAACAGCTTCACAGTGAACTATAAAAGGATCAGCAGATGTGGGACCAGAGGAAGGAAGAAAAGAAGAGGGGCTGTGGGATGGAATGTGAACCTCATCACATCTAGTATGAATTGTGGACTCCCAAATTAATCTATAGCCCCTGTATGAGCACTGATTATGATTTCAAATGTAATAAATCTGCAAATCAAATTGCAGTGTAGTCACACCCTTGGTCAGAGAGTCTGTCTGAAGTCAGAGAGTAGAAAAGACTCTTTGAGAAAGTATACTGTGTGAAGTCTGTGGAAACAGTTTTAAGTTTAGATGTCAAAGTGTGTGTTTGTGTGTGTGTGATGACTGTTTTACTTTTTATGTTAAATACCCAAGATATCTACGTACCTTTCCTTTCCTTCTGCTTACCTGTATTTCCCAAATAACTTCAATTTGTTTTTCCTGAGAAAAAACTGCCTTGATTATTTATTTTTAGGTGTAAATAAGAAAGATATTTGGCACTCAGGAAATAGTGGACATTAAACCCGCGTCATGGAGGTTAAGTAATGCCAAAAAAGAAAAAAAATGTCACCATAACTGTACAAAATTACAAGCAAGAACCCTTTTCAGATATAATATGGGTACCAGCTGGATGCAAGTACTCAACAGGTGGGGCATAGTAAAAGGGGCAACCCTGAATAGTTGTCAGAGGCATGGGGAATGGTTGTCCTTTGGGCTAAGACCTCATCTAGTAGCGTTAAAAAAGAGATGGCCAGGTTTAGGGAAAAATTCCCTAGAGATGCTGGTGATTACTTGGGGAACGTGTAACTCACTAGTGTGAAAATTAGTGAGAAGGGATGTCTCCCCAGGAAACTCTGCATGGTGTCAGAATTGCTAGTTATAGCCGTGAAACAGGACCACAGCTATATCAGGGATGGAATATAAATGCCAGAAATAAATAAATGGGCTAGTGTGGGGGCTTTGGTCCATCTGGCAGTGGAATGTGCCTCACAGACAGATTATCCCTATGGGAATACAGAGGTCCCTAATTCCATTTTAGTTCATATTGGGATTCATGCAGCGATCATTTTATTCTTAAAAAGCATTTGAAAAGTGTCTTCCATCAAAGCATCGCCTGATGTTTTAAAGCCTGGGTTTGCTGCTCTCCAGAGAGCACCTAGTAAGTAACATTTCCTATCTGCTCCCAGTCAACTGGAAAATGTAATCTTTAATAATGCTGTCAGTCCAGGCCTTCCCGTTTGGCCGAGCTCTGTCGTGTCCTGTCCGTGCAATGTTGAAGGAAGGAAGAGGAAGAAGGAAAAACGAGACACTCAGTGGCCCAAATTCATTTGCAAACAGACAGAGCCACCACTCAGAAAGAGTATGATTTCATCTGCCCGCCAAGATACTCACCTGACCTCTTGATGTCAGACCATAGACACTCTGAAAGCAGAAAGAAGTCTCCAAAGTCTGATTCATTTGTTTCACCTTATGACAGAGAGGCTGATTTCCAGCTCTGAGAACACAGGTCAGGAAGAGCAGGGCCAGATTAATCATCCTGTTAAACTGGAGAGAGGAAGATCTCATAGAATCCCAGGACTGGATGGAAATGAAAGGACACCTCTTTACTGTCGTTCTATATTCTTGATTTCCAGATTTCCAGAGCTGTGTTAGTCTGCTGTAGTAAAACCAACAAGTTTTTTTGTTTCCATATGGTGAACAATATATGGGACTCTTTGGGCCAGTTCAAACGTCCAATGGTGCCAGAGGAATGGGGGAAGGGTGTCATGCCTTAATCCCATGGAATTGGAGGATTTGTGGTGGGGAAGGTACTTAGAAATTGCTTCTAGATGGTTCTAGGACACTCCTTTCAACTACAACAAAGAACTGTAAGTGCCTCACCAAATGACAAATCCTTTAGACCAGGGGTCCCCAACCCCCAGTCTGCGGCCCGGTGCGATCTCCACAATGTCCTGTCCTCAACTGCCCTGCTCAGTTCTTGCAGACTTGAGCCGGCGGCTTCCATTTGGGAGTCAGTCCATCTCATTTTTAGTCTTCCTCTTTTCCCACTGCCTTCCACCTTTGCCAACATTATGGTCTTTTCCAAAGAATCCTTCCTTCTCATGACGTGCCCAAAGTAGGACAGCCTCAGTTTCAGCATTTTTGCCTCCAGAGATAGGGAGCCAGAATATGGATTCAAGAGACATCATTTTGCCTCAGGGATTTAGTTAAACTTTACAGGAGCTAGGCAAGCTATCAAAAATGCTCACCCTAACCTTCCCCCCAGAGATTTGTCACTTTGGATAGCTCCAAAAAAGTTTGGACTAAAACCTGGAGCAGCTTCATTGCCCTCTCCACGCTTTAATGGACATCGGAGCCACGAGCTTCCTCTGTCCTTAACTGAGCCAAGTCTTTTCTCCTTCCCTCAAATGCAGCTGCTGCACAATCTAAGTGGTTGCACTGAAACTATGGAAGGGAGGTTTTGTCACCGATAAATAGAGAATAAAGCAGATTCGAGGTGCTTTGCTGCAGTGAATGGGGATTTTTGATGGAAATCATTATAATGGTTTCATGAACATTTGTCCTCATTTTTAATATACACGTTATTCATCTGCAGGCACCAATGGACCCTTAAGGGTCTACCGAGTAGATATATTTATTTAAGAGGAGGTTGAGTTCCAGTGGTTTATATTTAGACAAATCTACAACTGTATTTATCTTAAAGCAGAGTCAGAAGCCCTCAAGTTCATACTTTCCATTCTGGGGTACAAGTTATCCTGAAATATGTTGGTACCACTTTTGATTTTGTCCTTCTCCTAGTCCTAGACAGCATCTTAGACAGGATGATAACCCTTTATCATACAGTCATGTGAAAAAGAAAGTACACCCTCATTGAATTGTATGGTTGTACGTATCAGGAGGATATAATAAAAATCATCTGGTCTTTAGCAGGTCTGAAAATCAGGTAAATACAACCTCAGATGAATAACAACACATGGCATATTACACTGTGTCATGATTTATTTTACAAAAATAAAGCCAAAATGGAGACACTATGTGTGAAAAACTAAGTACACCCTTACAGCTTCCATGGGAATTACGAGGCTAAGTAGCAGCCAGGTGGTGCTAGCCAAATGCCCTTGAGTAATTGATGATCAGGAAGTGTGACCAGCTCTGTAAAAGCTGAAGTTTTAGCAGTTTGCTGGTCTGGAGCATTCAGGTGTGTGTTAACACAATGACAAGGACGAAACACATCAGCAATGATCATAGACAAACAATTGTTGTTGTCCATCAATCTTGGAAGGGTTATAAGGCCATTTCCAAACAATTTCAAGTGAGGAAGATTATTAACAAGTGGAAAACATTCAAGACATTTGTCAATCTTCCCAGGAGTAGACATCCAAGCAAATTCACCCCAAGGTCAGATCATGCAATGCTCAGAGAAATTGCAAAAAAACAACAACCAAGAGTTACATCTCAGACTCTACAGGCCTCAGTTATTATGTTAAATGTTAAAGTTTATGACAGGATAACTAGAAAAAGACTGAACAAGTAATGGTTTGTTTGGAAAGATTGTCAGGAGAAAGCCTCTTTTCTCTAAAAAGAACATGGCAGCATGGCTTAGGTTTGCAAAGTTGCATCTGGACAAACCACAAGACTTCTGGAACAATGTCCTTTGGACAGATGAGAGCACAGAGATGATTGGTAATGCACAGCACCATGTTTGGTGAAAGCCAGATACAGCATGTCAGCACAAACCAACTCATACCAACTCTCAAGCACAGTGGTGGAGGGGTGATGATTTGGGCTTGTTTTGCAGCCACAGGACTGGGGCACCTTGCACCCATTGAGTTGACCATGAGCTCCTCTGCATACCAAAGTGTCCAACAGCTAAAGCTTGACTGAAATTGAGTTATGCAACAGGATAATGATCCCAAGCACCCCAGCAAATCTACAATAGAATGGCTGAAAAAGAAAAGAATCAAGGTGTTGCAATTGCCCAGTCAAAGTCCAGATCTCAACCCAATTGAAATGCTGTGGCAGGACCTTAAGAGAGCTGTGCATAAACAAATGCCTGCAAACCTCAATGAACGTCAGCAATGTTGTAAAGAAGAGTGGGCCAAAATTCCTCCACAATAATGTGAGAGACTGATAAAGTCATACAGAAAATGATTACTTCAAGTTATTGCTGCTAAAGGTGGTTCTACAAGCTATTGAGTCATAAGGTGTACTGAGTTTTCCCCACACGGCTTCTCCTTTTTGGTTTTATTTTTGTAAAATAAATCATGACACAGTGTGATATGTCATGTGGTGTTGTTCATCTGAGGTTGTATTTACCTAATTTTCAGAACCCCTAAGGACCAGATGATTTTTATTATGTCCTAATGCATAAAACCATAGAATGCAAAGAAGGTGTACATTCTTTTTCACATGATTGTATGTGGCAGGAGTGAGTAGAAGGCAGCTCTGGATCTCACTGTGATCTGCAGTAGTTTCCAATGGCAATAATGAGAGCAGAAGCTTTCCTCTCTCACTGTGAACTACACTGCTAAACTGGAAGAAATCTCAGTGTCACTAGCAGTGCATTTGTATCTGGCACGACCATGAGGTGCATCCAGTTCTTGTATCAGAACAAACCTCTCGGTCTACAGCACGAATCTGGAGTATTACATCTTTGCGAGAGGACCCTTTGAACTGCATCCAAGGACAGTGAAGGAACTGGCTGAATAGATCTCAGAACCAGTGTCTATTATTTTCTTGAAATTATGGAGGATGGGATAAGTGCCGGATGATTGGAGGAGGGCTGACGTTGTCCCTGTCTTCAAAAAGGGCAAAAAGACCAGTCAGACTGATATCAATCCAAGGGGAAATTCTGGAGCAGATTATAAAGCGATCCCTCTGCAAGCACCTTGAAAACAAGGCAGTAATAACTGGAAGCCAACATGGATTTGTCAAGAACAAGTCCTGCCATACTAATCTTATCTCTGTTTTTGATCAGGTAACCTCCCTGATAGACAGAGGGAATGCTGTAGACCTAGTATATTTTAACATCAGGAAAGCTTTTGACAAAGTGCCCCATGATATCCTGATTAGCAAGCTAACTAGGTGTGGGCTGAATAGAATAGCTGCAGAGAGATATACAGGTGGTTGCAGAATCGTACTCAGAGGGTGATGATTAATGGGTCCTTCTCAAACTGGGAGGAGGTAACAAGTGGGGTAACACAAGGATCAGTCCTGGGCCCAGTGCTCTTCAACATTTTTATTAATGACTTGAATGAGGGAGTGCAGGGAATACTTATCAAATTTGCAGATGACACAAAATTGCAGGAACAAAATTCAAAAAGATTTTGGTAGGCTTGAGCACTGGGCTGAAAACAACAGAATGGAATTTAACAGGCAGGAGTGCAACGTTCTCCACCTAGGGGGAAAACCCAAATGCACATTTACAAGATGAGGGATACTTGGCTCAGTAATACTACGAGCAAATTGGAATTGTTGTAGATCACAAGCTGAATGTGAGCTAACAATGATCAGGGGACTGGAAACCAAGCCCTAGGAGGAAAGACTGAAAGAACTGGGCATGTTTAGCCTTGAGAAAAGAAGGCAGTGGGGAGAGAGGAGAGCACTTTGCAAATCCTTGAAAGGTTGTCCTACAGAGGAGGGGCAGTCATCCCAGAGTGCAGGACATGTAATAAGAGGCTCAAGTTGTAGGAAGCCAGATTTCGACTGAGTATCAAGAAGAACTTCTTAACTGGTAGAGCAGAATGACAATGGAACCAATTACCTCGGGAGGTGGCAAGAGTTCCAACCCTGGAGGCATTCAAGAGAAAATCTGACAGCCATCTGTCAGATCTATTTTGATTTGGATTCCTGCCTTGAGCTGGGCATTGGACTCGATGGCCTTAGAGGCCCCTTACAACTTAATAATTCTATGATTCTAACCACCAAAGGTTGTTGACGATATAGAGGTTCAGTGATTAAATGTAAAGGCCAAGATGTACATTCTGTTAGCAGGAGAAGATGGATTGACTTAATAAAGTAAGCCTTGCGTTTTTAAAACGTCTGCAGGGCTTACTCTGCTGTTAAGGAAAGGAAATGGTGGAGGTTATTAATTCACAGGAGGCCATGGGCTGAAAATGACTTTGATGGACCATAACAACAACAGCAACAATGACTATAAAATATCACCACTCCCATCACCATGACCACCACGACAAGAATAATTTATCCCTTTAGACTCGACACCCATTAATAGGGATGAAATGTTCATATTTCTTAGACTATAAATCCCATAATTCCCCATTCTGGGAGTTCTTCCTGACTTTTACACACACACAAACACTTGCCAGATACCTAAATGTGGGCCAAAACTGGAAGGTTTTGAGGCTTAGCTAGGCCTAGTTCCACCCAAACATCCTGTTCCTGCCCCACTGCTAGCTGGGAACTTTCTTTCTGAACAGGGAGCTAGGACTAGCTAAACTTCAAAGACTTCTCATTTGGGCCTTTTGTCCCAGGTGAGCTGCATTTAGGTGCCTGTCAGGAATGTGTAAATCAGGTGGAAATAATACAATAGAGAATTATGTGCTTTGTAGTAGTGGAAATACAAAAAATACTATTCCTAACCACTGAATGCTGCAGCCGCTGATGAGCTATGGCTTCAGGCAGAGCGGCTGGCTCTTTGCCTTCCACCCCTGGATAACGCGAGACTGGGAAGCCTCACAAGAGCTCTAAAGGGCGAGGGGGGAATGGCAGGTTATTTAAGGGGCGTTCCCCCCTCGAGCCACCCTCTTCTTTTTCGGGCACCCGCCCTCCCTCCCTAATTCTAGTGTGAGTTTTTCTGGTCGCCTTTGGGGCCGGATAGGAATTTTTGACCTTCATCCTGATTGGCTGTTGGATGGGGGGATTTTTTTGCCTATCCCACACTGGAACAGGGCGTAGGCATTTTGGTGGAAATTCTGGTCACAGTGGCGGGTAGTGCGGAAAAAGCAGGTATTTTCCGGTGAGTCCCACTGTAAGATCAGGTAAGCTAACAGCGCATCCGACCTCCCGGCACTGTGGATCGTGCGATTACAGTGTTTGGGGGGGAAGATGCGCTGGGCCACTTCCGGACCAACAGTCATCAACTAAAGATGGCTTGAGGCCTGGGGCGGCCGGCCGGGTTCCTGCTGTCTTTAGGACCGCTGGAACCTGGGGCCGGGGACTCGCCCATCTGTTGATTAAGGGGTATTTGGATACCTCAGCGATTTACCTGTTTCCGCACTACAGCAGGCCCCCCTTTGCCAAAGGATGGCAAATTTGAATTTTCAATCAATAAAGTGTGGCCCGTGTTTTAACCCATATTATTTGTCTCACATCTTTATTCCGGGGTTGGGAGGGCAATTATCATATGTCATCTTACAATCAGAGACTGTTGTTTAACATCCTGCCTCTCAGATAGGAAGACATGGCAAACAGAGGCTGATTCAAGCTTGTTTGCAGACCTTTCATGATACTTCAGGGTTTTCTCTGGCTAGTAGATTCATTGAATCTAGATGTGTGGGGTAAAAGCCGGAAAAATAAATAATAAGTAGTCATTTCATTCATTGAAGACCTGGGAAATGTTACTTAGGAAAGATGAATGAAAGACTGAAACATTTTGTAAATTTGTACAATTCAAGTGGGGTTCTAACCTTTGATGAAAAACTTCAAAGACTAACTCAGCTTTCCAAATAATATGAAATAAGTGTCCAAAAAAAAGGGGGGGAGTGAAGCAAAGCAAAGTGTGCTGCTTATATTCTGCCCCATAGCACTTCAAGCACTCTCTGGGCAGTTTACAAGTTAATTATGCAGGCTACACATTGCTACTCCCCCCCCCCCCCCCAGCAAGCTGGGTACTCATTTTACCAACCTCAGAAGGATGGAAGGCTGAGTAAACCTTGAGCCGGCTACCTGGGATTGAACCCCAGATCGTGAGCACAGTTTTGGCTGCAGTACAGCAGTTCTGTGTCTAGTCGTGCTGGCCACGTGACCACGGAAACTGTCTACAGACAAACGCTGGCTCTACGGTTTGGAAACGGGGATGAGCACCACGCCCTAGAGTCGGACACGACTGGACTAAATGTCAAGGGGAACCTTTACCTTTACTTTACAGCAGTTTAACCACTGTGCCATGAGGCTCTTATGGAGGCACTTATTTTGTTACATCAGCACAAATCTGTGTGGTAATGAAGAAGTTGGCTGTAATCCTGCACCTTAATTTCATCTGCATGCATAATGCCCCAAACCCCTAATTTTGTTACTGAATCATTACACTTGTTCATCTCTTGAAAGTAATATATCATTAGTTAACTTTATTAAGCTTCTGGACACTTTAAATAAACAATGCTTTCTTGTCATGGGTCATGTCTCTGAGAGGTTTTCTTGTTCTTCCGCAGCATTCGGATAGATGAACTCGTTATTAATTATGTTATTTATAATAAAGACATTTGAAAACCAACAGCTCAAGTTCAGAGATTAGGTGCAGAGAGACCCAGGCCAACCCTGTCATCACGAAGAATGAAGTAATGGCCTCAGGCAGATGCCGAGGAGGGCAGTCTGCTGCTGTTTTTTCTAAGACTTCTATATTCATCTGTGCCATGATGCAGCAGCACAAACAAGTATTTGTCTTTCTTGTACAGAGTTACAACAATGGGTGTGTGAGTACCATCTGCTTTGATTCAGTCCAGATTATTTGACTTAGAAATGGCAACTGATTTACTTTGAGCCAATTTACCACCCACCTGATTCAGTTTGTATCCACATCTTTTAAAGCATTTATGCAAATTTATATTTGTCCAAATAGTGAAAACATGTGGAAATTGGGAAAATAAAAAGTTCTGACCTGGGATGGTGGATTGTATGTGGACTCGCTGCCATCAACTACTGCTCGACCTCTGGTGTGCAAGCAAAACTCCCATGTACTTCCCAGATCTTTCCCTCACATTATTAGATGGCTTGGATGGGGAAGCAAAGCATACAGTAACCTCACATTGTCTGTGGGTGTAGAGGAAGAATGTGCTGGGTTTGTGATTCTTGGCAAAAGTACCCAATTTACATTTCCTAAGATTTATTTGCCAGAATCCTCTTATTCATGCCAACTGGTATAACTCCAGCAACATAATATCCACTGGTGAACTGCTGCCTATTACAAATTGACTGCTTGTTTTTCTTGTCACAAAACAGTCCTGTGGAGTGTGGCAAGAAAAGTGAAAACTTCTCATCATTACTCTGGTTAAATCTCCACCAGTGTAGTGTTTCCCAACCTGGGGGTTGTGGCTCCCATGGGACTCACAGTGTTTTCTGGGGGGGGGGGGTTCACAGGTCACAGGTCACCTTATATGTAGTGTAGCCCTTGTCAAATAATTTCTTCTTTGACCTTTTGGAGCGGGACATTGAAGTTAGTGTGCATGTGTATATATGTGTATATATGAGAAAGAGGCCCAGACTCAAAAAAAGTTTGGGAACCTCTGTGCTAGTGTATGTAACTGGATTCTGACTTAGGTGTGACAAAGCACAATTTGCCTTAAAAACATAATAATACGGCTTGCTGTGAGTGCAGGAAAAATCTGATAGAATATGGGAGAAATAAAAGGTACTGTGAGTCTCTTTTAATAATGCAAACAAATAAAAATAAACATGTCTCAGCTTAGAAACCATAAATGTCTTTCAGTCAGTAGTACAAAAATCTGTGCAAAAATGCATGAAATTTAAAAACAAGCTCTAACAAGTGTGCAAATTCCCTTGCAACAGGGGGGGAAACCACAACAAAGCCTTGTAACCGAAGATAGGATACGAGAGGCAAGCTAGCTAGCTCAGTAGTTTAGGTCTCTGGTTGGGAGTTTGATTCCCCGCTCTGCCTCCTTGACAAGGGCTGGACATGATGATCCATAGGGTCCCTTCCAGCTCTGCTGTTCTAAGATTATGATTATGATCAAATGCCAATAAGATCTGAGACAGAATCAAAACTGGGCTATTTTTTAAATATCCCCGATTGTGTGTTACATGTGTTAGATGGCAAAAGAAAGGCAAAATGGGGGAAAACATATCTGAAAGCAGCACCAGCTCTGTATTTCATATACTGTACTGTAATAATTTTTAGTTCAAAGATATTAGAACGTATCCTCTTTTCTCCATTTTTATTTTTATTTTTTTGCCGGATAAAAGCCCAAGAGATCATTTATCTTGATCATCCATGATTTCTGGGAAGTGTTAATTTACTAAAGCCCCTTTGGTGTGACTACACAGATGAGGAATATATCAATTTTTTTGGTACTGTCTTTGAATATTATTGTCCTGGAGAAGTTTGATTGAGCGTCATTCCTTTTGAAATCCATCTTTCTGTAAAACATTAGGCTCCTAGTTACCAACAGGCAGGAGCTCTTAGAATCAATCATCCCAGTTATTAGAATTCATGACTTATTCGCAAACATAACTAGAGGCCGTACGTTGTCTCTTTTCTCATGGTAATCATTACTGCCGTGCTAGACGTATGATTATGATTTTTTGCAACAGGAGGCCAGCGTTGCTGCTTCCATTCAGAAATGATGATTAAACAATTGGAATAAATCATAGCTAAAGGTTTTTTCATTGGAGATATAGGGACCAGGTTATTGGTGACTATGGATTTGAGGGACCTTAATGCAAATAAACGTTTTGCTGGCCATTGTAACTACGAAAATTGGGCCCATCACACAGCAAGGTGAAGCAACCTGCTTCAGACACCATCATAAGTGTAGGGGGTACAGGAGTGTTTGAACAAGAATTTCTGATGTGTTGGTGTAAGAGGGTTCAGGCACACACCTCTAGCGAGCCATCTGGACCTAGCACACAAGTAGCAGGTGGCCGGGAAAGTACGTTTTCTCAGGATCTGGCTGATGCAGCTGAAGGAAAGACAATTCCCTGGTGAAGGCAGCTGATGGAGGGAGGGACAGGGAGAATAAAAGGTCAGGACTGGGAAGAAAGAGGGTTGTTGCCTATTTTGGAAGAAGAGGATGTGTGGGAAGATGCAAAGGAGTAGACTGTTGGAAGCTACCTTGACCTGGTTTGCCTTGTCCAACCAGCCATGTGGTTGGACAAGGCTAAGTTAGCCTGGACATTGCCATAGCCCTGGAGAGGCAAGTGGTGGGCAAGCTGGGGGCCGGGGGGTAGAGACAAGCGACAGAGTCTGACTTCTTTTGCTCATCTATACAAGCCTTCCCTTAAAGGGCTGCTTCCTGAACCTAAGGCTCTCCTCTCTTCCTGCTTTCCAGAACCTGGACTTTGGGGACCTCCAATTAAGTTCACTAAGTTCTTAATTTGGCAAAGGTTTAGAGACTATAATTCAGTCCTATGAGACTGTGGAGGAAAAAGCAAGGAGAAGTAATGCTATACCATTAATAAAAGCTGTTCTGAGCCAAGATGTTGAGCCGGAGCCCATGGAATAATTGTTGGGGGACCCTGTTCCCACTGGCACTATACGAGGAAGTGCTGATGGGGACACACAGTTAGCCATAGGGGGAAAACTAGCATGCAACCCCCACATAAAAATGGGCTCAAGTTACAGGAAGCTAGATTTTGGCTGAATATCAGGAAAAACTTCTTAACTGTTCGAGCAGTACGACAATGGAACCAATTACCTCGGGAGGTGGTGAGTGCTCCAACACTGGAGCCATTCAAGAAAAAAAATGGACAACCATCTGGCAGATCTGCTTTGCTTTGGATTCCTGCCGTGAGCAGGGGGTTGGACTTGATGGCCTTATAGGCCCTTTTGAACTCCATTATTGTATGATTCTATGATTCTATTCACTGTAAGTGAATATATGCATAGATTTTCAAGTTTTTTTAATCACTGGGCAAAAAGATGAAAGCAGCAGTGTTCACACACACACACATTTTCAATTACCCACAAACAAATGCTCACAACTCAAAATGCTTATCTTTCAAAAATATGCACAAATATAGTTTGGTCAACAGGGAAAATACATATAACTCTTGTACATTAGAAAAATGCATTAAAATACATTTATTAGGAAAAAGGTTGTACCAAAATATTAATTAATTTCTATACAGACCCCCTCCACACCCACCCACAGTTTTTAAAGCCTAATATGAAACAAGAACAAAAAAAATGTAAGCGGAAATCAGAGAAATGCAACATATTATGATTGATATTTTCTTGTCTCTGCTTGGAATTGGGTTTTTTGGACATTTTAGCTATGGCTAGAGTTAAAAAATAATTACATTTACAGGGAAAATCTTTTATTCCCACTGTTCTGTTCAACCACTCGGTAATAGCCAGTAATAGTGTAAATGTTAAAGCGTTCCACTAGCATAAATGCTTTTCCAGTAAATTATCCGGAAGCTTTTCAGCAATGAAAAACCTATTAGCACAAGATATAATTGTATTTCAAGGGATTTAAATGGTGGCGGCGTTGCTTATAACTATTGCATCAATGGGTATTAATCTTGGCCTTTGCCCATTAGTACAATTTATATTTGTTTTTTAATGTATTCTTTTTTTAAAAAAAAGAGCCAAGACAGGGACAGCTCTGTTAAACTTGTTTGATATTGCAGAAATTTATTTTGTTGTTGTGAAACCAGTTCACAGCTGATTGTCACAAGCTGTGTATATACAGGCAATTATTTCTTCCCTGCCCCTGCCTGCTATACTGAAATTGATTAGCAGACAAAAATGTTTCCCAGATACATCTGGCTCCTTGGATGGCTCTTGTAAAGTTTGGACTAAAACCCAGAACTAGAGATGGGGGTATTCGTATTTGTATACGAATACGAATATCCCCCACAGGTGCAGATAACGAGGGTCCAGCCCCCTGGGGCCAGACTGACCACTCACGACTCCGCCGCTGCTGCGAGCTCCGCAGAGCCTTCCTATTGCTCCGTTGCTCGCGATAGATTAGCCACTCCTGGCAGAAGGCGGGAGGACGAGCCTCTCTGCCAGGTCGCAGAGTGGCTAATCCATCGCGAGCAACGGAGAGATAGGAAGGCACCGCGGAGCCAGCGGCAGCGGCGGAATGGCGAGTGGTCAGTCTGGCCCCAGGGGGGCGGGCCCTCGTTATCTGCACCTGTGGGGGATATTCGCATTCGTATACGAATACCCCCATCTCTACCCAGAACAGATTCATTGTCTCTATGATGTTGGTATCCTCCTCCTTGACTGACTTGAGCTTTTAAAGAACTTAATAAATGAGGATGGGAAACTTCCTCCTATGCAGGCAAACAGCTTTGGTACTTAACTCCAGGGATGGGAACTCTAATCTTGGGACTAGCTGTCAAGTTGAACATAAGAGGCACCAGTGACTTGACTCAGACTCAGGAGTTGTTCTCTTTTTTTTTTTTTCAATGACTTGGACTCGACTTGTAACTCAGAACCCACCCACCCCTTCCCTTTTTCCTGGGGGGAAAAACTTGCTTTTAATAGGGACTCAAACATGGAGTTTGGGACTTGGGACTTGGTACCAATGACTCAGACTTGGGACTTGGTACCAAAGACTCAGACCCGGACCCAAGGATTTGCTAACATCACTGCTTGACTCTTAAAGCACCGGTTTTGATTCAACCCTATTTAAAGTACTCAGGGCGTCTCCCTGGTTTCTTTCTCCTGACATGCAGTTCATTTTCAACAACTAGATGGCAAGAGACAGGTAACATGATTCCTTCCATGCAAGGAATAGCCTAGCCTATTGAATGTGGTTAGTGCAAACAGCTGAGCATTTAACCAGCTTTGTTTTGTTAAAAAAAACCCTGCAAACTTTGTTGAATGCCTTCATTAATTCTATGGAAAGAATACAAGGACTAGGGACTTTTATGCCAGGTGTAAGTGTAGCAGCATAAATCACAGCAATGACCTGAAGTGAATTTATGAGTTTCCATTTACATTCCTCCTTATGTGACACCCACACAACTTGGTACTGATGAGGGGTGTGAGGGGCAACTGATTAGTGGCCATTCACTGCTATGATTTATGAACTCACACTTACCCAATAGGAGGCTGGGTGGTGTTTAATTCTGCTTCATTCCCTACTTTTACAGTCTAGGTTCTAACTATAAAGCCCTAACTGGTTTGGGCCCAAGCTATCTCAAGGACCACATCTTCCTTTATGAGCCTGCCCAAGTGTTAAGATCATCAGGAGAGGCCTTTCTCTCAGTCTCACCACCTTTACAGGTGTGTTTGTTGGGGACATGGGAGAGGGCCTTTTCTGTGGCTGCTCCCAGACTTTGGAACTCCCTCCCACTAGAGGCCAGACTGGACCCATGTTTACTATCCTTTCGCAAGCAGGCAAATGCCTTTCTCTTCAGGCAAGCTTTCCCTCAGTGACTGTCTGTCTGTTGTTCTTGGTTTTTTTTTAATGGATTCTTGTACCTTACTGTTTTGAAGATGTTTGGGTGTTGCTTTTGCTTACCTTTTTTTTTAGCATGGTATTTGTTTGATACTTTTTAGTATTTGTATAGAAATTGGCACGGACCTCGGTTTGGAGGTTTGTGCTGGTTCGTACACGCAGCACCATAGGTGCAGTGCATTCCCTTCCCCTGCCTCCCTGGCTAAAGACCCACTCACCAGTTGGATCATGCTCCTCTCCTCCTCCTCTCTGTCTGTCTGTTCAACCAGTCCCCCCGCAAGAGCACAAATTTGCCTGTCTTGCCTCCTTGTCCGAGTGAGGGATCAGGGTTCGTGGGATTTTTTGTTTTGTTTTTTTCTTCGTAGTTTAGTTCGTGTTCATCTCTAATGTTATTTTTCAGTAGTTCAGCCTAGCTTTCATGAAGGAGCAAAGCTTCTGGAGACACTGTCTACAGGGACTGATGTAAATGGCGTAAGTATAATAAAGGTTCTTCTCTGAGGGTGGGAAAGACCCACATCATTGCATCTTTGGTTCATGAAACCTTCTGCCACAGTAACACTGGTCAGCTTCATGGTACTACGGGACTCTTTCTACAGGTTATAGGGATAGCTCAGTGGTTTTGGTCTCTGACTGCGGAGCCAGAGGTTGTGAGTTCGATTCCCCATTGTCCCTCCTTGACAGAGGCTGGACTAGATGATCCATAGGGTCCCTTCCAGCTCTGAGATGATGATAATGATGATGTTAAAACTAACATTAGCTAAATATCTTCAGTTTTCCTATGTATGTTTCACTGTGCAATTTTCATTTTATTCCCTTCCTATGTGGACAGAAAATGATTTTAAAATGTAAAGTATTTCTAAGTACGAGAAAAAGCTATCTATTTAAAAACCCCTATTTTTTTTCCTTTTCTTTGTTTAAAAACACTATTTAAGTTATTCTCAGTGGACTAAGAGATAGTCAGAACTGTCAAGCCACCCCTGTCTTGAATGATTCCAGATTTGTTCCTGTGTGAAAAAGATAAGTAACATTTTGATTTACAATTAAAATGTAAAACTACATCAGACGTATATGACAGCCAGTAGTCGATTCTGTGTTGTATATTTCTTTTGATGACATTCAGTCTGACAGGTAGGTACTTTTCCTTTAAAAAAAAGGCTCAAATGCAGTGATACAGATTTTTTTTTCAGAAAAAGGGGGGTGGCAAGACATTAAAACACTAAGCAATGTGAGAGTGAACCGCAGTGCTTCTTGCCATGTATTTGAAAAAGGTATGCAGAGTCACTGCTAATAGTAGGCCAGATCAGACTCAAGCAATTCTGGAATGGTGAGAGTAACAACCCTTAACCACTACCGTTGGATTCTTTCACAAATAACTTTTATTTTTTATTTTTTTAATGTGAGCTTTTGTGGACAAGTCCACTTCATCAGACATAACATGGCAAATATTTCTACGTGGCATCAAAATATGGATAGCAAATACAGAGATCGTGGTTAGTTGGTAAGAAATTCAGTGGGTGTATAACATCGTAGGGATATATCAGGCAAAATCAGAAGAAACAAAACAAGGCAAGACAAAAACATGTGGCACCTTAAAGACTAACTATTTATATGCAGGTCTTTCATTGAAACTTTGCTGTAAAGAATGTCATAAAATAACAATGGTAGAGTAAATGAATGTTAATTAGATTGGCTATTTGCAGTTGTCAATGAACTTTTCCCCTACAAGCTCTCTCCCTTCACACTGCAACTGTCCTTGGCAGCTGTTGCTGCTGTCTCTTTAAAGGTAAAGGTTCCCCTTGACATTTAGTCCTGTTGTGTCCGACTCTAGGGCGTGGTGCTCATCCCTGTCTCCAAGCCATAGAGTCAGCATTTGTCCGAAGACAGTTTCCGTGGTCACGTGGCCAGCACGACTAGACACGGAACACCGTTACCTTCCCACCGAGGTGGTACCTATTTATCTACTCGCATTTTTACATGCTTTCGAACTGCTAGGTTGGCAGGAGCTGGGACAAGCGACGGGAGCTCACTCCATCACGTGGATTCGATCTTACGACTGCTGGTCTTCTGACCTTGCAGCACAGAGGCTTCTGCGGTTTAACCCACAGCGCCACCATGTCCCACTATCTCTTTACTCATGAGTAAACCATGTTTACTTACTTGCAAGTAAATTGGGTAAAACTTGCTTTGAGATCATCCCCTGCCACAGAGCAAAAAAACAAATAAACTGTATTTTCACTGCTTAAATGAATGAGGTGCTGAATATAATTCTCTATTTTTTAAAATATCTTTTAAAATATTTAAACAGGAAGGAGTTAAAAATGTTTGGCCAGGAAGGAGTTAAATGCTTTCTTTCACGGTCACTGAATGCAGTTCTGAGTGGCAAGGTCAAAAGTTCAGTCCTATTAGAATATTGGAAAGTTATCAGAGAAAACTCATATACTCATAGCTAAACTGGCTTTAAAATTGCTGCTTTGAAACAACCAATTGGAGCCATGAATGGCTCAATTGTATCAAACAATTTAAAAAAATTGGGAGCCAGGTACCATTTTCTTTCCAGGTATGCAAATTTTGTCTTATCAATGCATTTGATCTGTTTTAAATCCGCAGGAGTTCCAGGTCATTTAGTTCTGCAGGGGTAAAAACAGTGGTACTTTTTAAAAATCATACTTGGAAGCCCCATCCCCATGTTTGGCACAGAGCAAGAGTAGACTTTCTGCTACACCCACAACAAATTTGGTGCTGATCTGGGGTCCAGTTTCATAGTTATAATTTTTTCATTTGGGACACCCCTATGTTTGTTGGCTTACAGAATGCTGAATGCTTCCGTCACCACAATATATTGGTGTCTGCCTGTGCATCAATAATAACAAAAACAGAATAAAAGGATAAACCCCCTGATGGTGACAACTAAACTAAATGAAGTTTACACATAATGGGTCGAGGTGATCTCTCAAAGGGGGAGGATGTTCCTGAAAGCTTCTTTAAATAACTTAGTTTTAACATACGTCCTGAAGGACAGCAGGGAGGAAACTTGGTGTACATCAACAGACAGCATATTCCAAAGTGTTGCAGCCACCACCAAGCAGGCCTGGTTCCTGGTGGTTGTTTCCCAGGCCTCCCCGGGGGTAGCTACCCCAACAATGAATCCTGGGATGGTCTGGTAGAAGATCAGAAAGAGAGAGAGAGAGACTCTGTGACAACCCGTTTAGGGACATATAAATTAAGGGCCTTAGCCTGGAGAAAAGACTTGGAAATCTTGACTAGCAAAGATTACTTTTGCACATATCCTCATTTCTTTGGGTAAACAGCCCATGCCAGGGGCAACAATTGGGTGAATATTAAAGAAGTTAGACACTTACCACAGGAACCTTCTGTGGTTTACGTTCCCTTACAGAATTGACTTTCTGTTCAAATGATATACTCTCACACACCATTTTCAAAGTAAGAAATAGAACAAAGGGTAAAGAAAAGGAGGTAGCAGGAGCAAACTGGGACACCTCAGGGTTTAAATGAATCCATGGGTTACTGAACACACAAACACACGAAAAGCAAGCTGACTGGGCAACGTTTTTCCAGTTGGGTTTGTTTCTTCCAGTCTCATATTATTCATTTTACAAACTCGACTGAATACAAATGAGATGAAGCTGGGGGGAAAAAAATACAGTGGGCTTCAACAGACATTTTTCATGTCAAATATTACATCAGCCAGATTTTAATATTGCCAGTACACATTTCAGCTTTTTCTCTACATAGAAGTATATTTAAATAGTCAAGCTAGGTTTTGACAATCATTTAATATTGAAGAAGGGTGAGGGTGGGTGTTCAGAGCCAGAAGGAAAAACGAAGAATTGTTTTTGCGATTTAAAAACCCTGACAGCAATACCCATCTGAATTACATTTATATCTCATGATTTATGGTTGTTGCTGATTTGTAAAGAGATTTTCTGTAATCTTGCATTCATATTTGCCCCTAAAAAGATACATCAAAAGATCACAGAGTGTTCTTATCTCATGCAGTTATAACTTGACCCATGTTAATCCCAACAGACATACCATGTTCAAGCACTGAACTCATTGGGGTTTACATGTCAATAGGACTGTGTAGGATTGCAATGTATAACAAGGTAAGGGAGCTCTTGGCCTCCAACATTGTGATTGGGGCATCAACTCCACTGATGTTTGACTTTGGTCATGTTGGTTGGGGCTAATGGGTTTTGGAATCCAATTATATCTGGAGGGGCTTGGATATCACATTTCTGCTTTAAAGTCATACTTTCAGGTAAAAGCTCCTGTCCAGCCAAGTTGTTTCACACATTAGATAATTTAACTTGGAATGATCCATTTGTGTAAGATTTCAAGTGAGCCTCTGGACTTTTTAATGCACAGTAAGAACCCCGCCAGCTCATGTCTTCCTCAGTTTCGTACATCTGCTTCTGAAGGCTCTTTGAAGTGCCGATGCTTTGATAATAGCAACAGAGGTGATATTCATCCTTTTTTCTTTTCTCCGCCAGATATCTTTGAAACCCCAGCTTAATTGCAAGTTTTCTGCACTGAATGGAAGATGTCTGGAATGTGTCTGCAAAGATGAACTGACAGCAGTGTTTTAACATCCAAAATCCGCTGCTTTTAAACAGCTGGAGCCATCTTCAAGACTAAAATGATATAATGTTGGGATGACCAAGATTGCTTGGAGATTGTTAAAAGATGGAAAAATAATGAAATGATTGTGAAGCCAGAAACATCATTCAGATTCCACTGTTGTTATTTTCCATGAATCTGATTCAGACGGGCACCTGTGAGGCAGTAACGGTAAAGCTTTTAATTAAATCAAGACGATGTGTCCCAAGTTTACACAGGGAATTTAAAAGAAAGAAGTGTATGAAAGTCAAATTCAAAAAGATTCTGTGTGGGCTGGGATGTGGTACATCCATAGGTATTAAGTGTTTGTGTATGTACAGATGAATGCCAGCATTGCCATGTGGGCTCTGTGTGGTTCACTTTACAGAGCTAGGATCTGTGCCCCTGCTACACACACCTTTGGGTTTCTCTTTTGTTGATGGGATCACTGTCAACGTTCCTAAAAGCTTTCTCCTCCCCCTCTTTTTCTTGTGACCCCTAGGCTGAAAGTGGGCAACTAATTCTGATGGTGCACATAACCCCTACCTCATCTCAAGTCATAGCCATCAGCATTTTCCCAATTGGAGAGCCAGAAACTAGGGATGTGTATTCAGATTTGGAAATATATGGAATTCACAGGAAAATGCCATATTCAGATAGTTCTGAATACATCCCAAACCCACATTTGATAGTTCCGGATATCTGCAATAATAATTCCTAATATTCAGAGCCCCATTTACTCCTATAGATTAGAAGGCTTCTGCTTGCTAGAGGAAGAAGTGAAAGTGAAACCTATTTCTTAGGTATCCTGGAGTGATTTATTGAGAAATGAAACTTAAAGACACTCTGGCGCCAAGAGAGCTGGGGTGAGAGCAAAAACTGTAAATGATGTCTCTCAGCACCAATGAAATCTAGAAGCAGACACAGACATCAGAAAGTATTTTTTTTTCCATATTGGTTCCTTCTAATTGAAAGATGGGCATATGCTCTTTTGCAAGCCTGCACTGCAGCTGTTTTCTCTATGTCCCTTTCTGAACCATCCATTCTCTACACCTCACTGTATATTGTTAATACAGTTAGGAATAAGATTTAGGAGTAGTAGATTCATAGGTGAATATGTTATAAATCAACAGCAATGGTCATAGTACTCCAAACAGCAGTATCAGACATTACATTCTAGAGTTCAAATCCCTCACCTGCACAATAACAGGGCAAGGTTTCTGGGATGCTGTCTTGATGAGCATGACAGGGGCCTGTCCTCCAGGAACACCACCCCAGAGGAAGGACATGATAGAGGCTTACATGCAGGAGTCCTGAAAGCCAACAGAGACCCATCCCTTGTCTTACTAGGCTGAGGAATCTGTTCAGGGAGGTTTGGCCAAGGTGGCATTGGGACTGCTATCTTGCCCGCCCTCTAGTGTGCCCAGTGAGAGAAGGTTCTCTCAGGCAAGGGACATTGTCAGCTCACATCTAGAATCTGGACATATAACAAACAAAATGAACTTATTTTCCTTAAGGTCAACCTATTTGATGTATTCTAGAAGGATTTCACAGCCGGGATCCTATGGTTGTTGTAGGTTTTTTTGGCTGTTTGGCTGTGTTCTGAAGGTTTTTCTTCCTAACATTCAAAACTCTACCCAGCCACAAAGACCGGTGATCACTGCACACAAAAGACTAGCTAACAACACCCATCAACCACAGTGACAGATCATCTCCCCCCTTATCACAACAATACACCCATAACAAAAAACACCCTGATCACCATAATCACCCAATCTCCTGAAAAAGACAAAGAGCTGATCCCACAGCTACAAATACTCAACTACACTACACCATAACACAGAGTTCTGACTCCTGTTCTCTGAAGATGCCGGCCACAGAGACTGGCGAAACGTTAGGAAGAAAAACCTCAAGAACACAGCCAAACAGCCCGACAACCATCATCAACCTATTATAGCCACCCAGAGTGGTCAATTGATCAGATGGGCGGGATATAAATACAATAAATAAATAAATAACAATTATTTATTTATTTAGTTAATATGGCTTATTTCTCCCCATAGGAAACCCTACCATTGCTGGACTTCCCTGAAGTCCCTTTGAATTAGAGCCACAGTCCCCACCCACCACAGGCTCTCTGCTGCTCCAATCTGGCTGCCAGTGCTTCCCTGCGCATCTTCCCACTCACCAGTCCAACTTGTCCTCTGCTTTTCCCAGTGCCGTTGGCATTTCCTGCCGGCATTCCCGCTGTTCAAGACTCAGTCAGTACGAGTGTTACAGTCACTTCCTAATACCTAGACACTGCTAGCTGTTGGTGTGCACTCTTTTTGATTGGAGAAATTACTGGGAAGGTGTCAGAGGGCTCTGGGAAATCCTTTTAAAAGGTTTTGCTTGTCTGTTGTTGTTGTTGTGTGTGGGTTTTTAAGGGGATATAATGACTATATATTATTCATATTGACTGTAACAGGTTTTGGGATATCTGGAAATTCAGAATTTTTTAAATCATGAATTCCAAATCAGAAGGGCTGTAATTCTGAATGTTGGTGCTAGTGCACATCCCTAGCAGAAACACACACAGCCTGGCCTGGACCCAGAGGAGGGTGGGGTTGGCATGTCTCTGAAAGGGCACAAGGTGGGGAAGGAATCCATTTGCCTGCCCTTATTCAGGCATAGCTCAGGTTGCACGGAAGTCCAAAAAGAAGGGGCACTTTTCAATATTCATAAAAAAAGATAACCTGTAAATAGATACTTAAGGGTTTTTTTTTTCTCCCAGAGATACATGGTAGTATCCTTCAGAGAAACGTGGAGCACAACTGCTCTAAAGACCTACCTGTCCCAGGTGGTTCTCTTGATCTATGGCTCAGAGTTGTGCAAGGCCAACATTGCTCCAGATGGATGGATGGATGGATGGATGGATGGATGGATGGATGGATGGATGGATGGATGGATGGATGGATGGCCAGGCCACTACTCTGGGTTGCTTGAAACAATAAAATACATAAAATGTACCATCAAAGAGAGAGATTGAGAGAGAGAGATTGAGAGAGACTGAGAAATCTCACTCCAGTAATCCCTTGTTTCACAAACATATGAACCCCAAATCCCAAATCAGTTCAAACAAAAATAATTAAACAGGAAGCAGGTTGTCAAAAGCCTGGTTCCTAGTAGTAGACTTCACGGCCTCCCTTGGGGTGGCCACCCGCACCATCAAAGATTGGGAGGTGCTGGTAGGTTGGGTGGTAGATCTGAGGGACAGGCGCTTTGCCAGGTAGCAAGGTCCCAAACCGTTCCGGGCTTTGTATGTTAACATTAACACCTTGAACTTGGCCCAGAAGTAGACTGGCAGCCAGTGCAAACGGGCCAAGACAGGTGAAATATGATCGTACTTCGATGTCCCTGATGTAAGTCTGACCACTGTGTTTTTGCACTTGCTGCAACTTCCAAACTGCCTTCAAGGATAGACCCACGTAGCCCCTTCTATACATAGAAATGGACATTGTCACATAAAATGTGTACAAGCAACAGGGGTACCACACCTCTGTTGCACTGGTGTGGTCCTTTGCTTTTCCATTCTCCAAATAAAGCACCATCAGCTTCCCTAAGGGTATCAATGCATTGTCTTACCTAACTTTCAAATCCCTTATCAAGTTCTTTCTCCAAAAATAATTTTAAAAAGGCATTCCCACACCTCTACCCTTCCCTATTACCAAACGGCACATTTGCATTTTTCCAAAGTCACCAGGAAAGGAAGCTTGAAAGATCTAAGCTTGTAAATCCTCCATTCCAAACATCAATTGCTAATGGATAAAGCCCATTAGAGGCCAACTCTTCAAGTTAATTGCTTAGAAGAGCTAAAAAGAGCAGTGAGGAATCTGGTTATTGCAGAATGAAGGACAGAGGGAAAATATGGAGGTTTTCCCAGCAAGCATCTAATCTTCCCTGTAAAATGTGGAAGATTAAGTGTCCTGGACTGACCTCAAGCTCTGTAGCCTCCTTTGCTTGATTTTGAAAATTCTAGTCGTATCTAAGGAAACTGTCAAATACGACCATCATTTAGACATTTTCAGCAACTTCCGTATCCAGCAAAAGAAGAGAAGTAGGAGGAGTGGTTCTCTTAGCTACAAAGTGTTTTCTGGTGGTGGTGGTGGTGGGCGCTACCAGTTCTGGACGTACAATCCAACATAGCAGGGCATGAGGTTCAGGTGAACCTGAATGGTGCCGCTCCAACCCTTATGAGCCAACTTAAATGGTCAGCGGTCCACCTCCACCACTGCTTCCTCTGATTTCTCCCTCCGCTCTTCCTTTCCAGTTTCCTTTTTTCCTCCTTTTTGTTCTCCGCCAGACTGGGAAGGAGAAGAAGGGGAAGGAAAAGGAAAAGAAAGCTGTTTGGTGTTGTTGTTGTTGCTGCTGCTGCTATTTTCGTTGCTCTTTCATAACTAGATGGATCAGGCCGAAAGAAGGCGGAAAGCAACACTGTTTGTGGCCTGCCCCTCTTAAATACCACCCAGGCTGGTAAAATCTGATTCTCTGGACTGACATCAGAGATGCGGTGGAGGTGGCGGCAGCAGCTGCAACCATTTTCTGGGAAATATCAGATAGCTTACTCTGGCAGACAGTGGAACTACCTGCCACTGGAAAAGTTTGACCTGCAGGGATAGTCCGGAGTTATTTTTATAGAGGGACCCACAAAATCTAGCAGCAAAAGAAACAACCAATGGTGATGCAGGGGGCTGTGGGGGGGGGGAGTGTCACAGGTTACTTGGCTATTACAAAAAAGGAGTCACAACTCAAAAAAGGTTGGGAAACACTGCTCTATTTAGAATGGAAGCATCGGACAATTTCCATTTCACTTTGTCTCTGATTCCTGGATCCTTATTTCATTCTCTTTCCTCCTCAGTTTGCGACTTTTAAAAGAAAAACCTAGTAATGTAAATTCATAAACATGTTCATGCACATTTCTCATCTGCATCGTTGCACTCCATCTTGAGCAATGACACAGACTTCTCTGCATGCAATTTGCCAAAGGTTTGCCTCCTCTGAGTGTTGCCTTCAATTGGCAGCCTGCTGGAAGGCTGTTCAGCCAGGAAATGGTCTGCACCTAACCAGCGGTTCGTCCCCTTCTCTAGTCATTACCTCCACCATAGTCTTATGGATGCCTGACTGAACATCGTTCACACCCAAATATAACAGTAGAATTCCCAGCTTTAATGGTTAAAAAAAAAGGTCACAGAATAGGAAAGAAGGATGTCGTCCCAAGAATGCTGGTTGAACCAAAGCAAGACGATTTTGATGCTAAATTAGATATTAAAGATTTGTAATGTAGTGCTTAAGTGTTGTCCCTGTAATTAAGGTGTGACCTAAGTATTGCTGCAGTAATTAGGGCTCCGTAATTTTTAACAGAATCAGAGGGCAATGATAATTCTGGCTTGATTCACTCTGGTTAATTAAAACGAAAATTAATTGATTCTAGTATGGCTCCACCCACTTTTGGCTGTAACACCATTTACTGATTACTTTGTCATGGCAAAGATACATCTTACTTTATAATCTCCAGTGTCCCTTCGCTTTTATCAGTGATGTTTCTTGTGGAATTGCCTGTCATTAAGGCATTGCATTCTATTTGCCAGCATGCCAGAAAAATACAGGCAGTCTCTAGTTCTGTAGCATCCAGTTTTAACCATACATCTTGAAAATATTCACAAAAATAAAAAAGATGAAGCAAAATCCCTTGCAATGTAGGGAAAAGAAAATGGCGTAATACTGGAAAATATGCCCACCAAAAAGCAATTACAGATGTTTTAAAATGCCCTTTAAAAGTAACTTTTGAAACTAACTGCAAAATATTACTCTCACTAATCCAAAAGTAACTATTTGTTACTTGTTAAATTACTTTACAGTGACAGATTTTACTTTCTTGGGCTCCATGATCACTGCAGATGGTGACAGCAGCCACGAAATTAAACGACGCCTGCTTCTTGGGAGGAAAGCGATGACAAACCTTGACAGCATCTTAAAAAGCAGAGACATCACCTTGCCGACAAAAGTCCGCATAGTCAAAGCTATGGTTTTTCCTGTAGTGATGTATGGAAGCGAGAGCTGGACCATAAAGAAAGCTGATCGCCGAAGAATTGATGCTTTTGAATTGTGGTGCTGGAGGAGGCTCTTGAGAGTCCCCTGGACTGCAAGGAGAACAAACTTATCCATTCTAAAGGAAATCAACCCTGAGTGCTCACTGGAAGGACAGATCCTGAAGCTGAGGCTCCAATACTTTGGCCATCTCATGAGAAGACTCCCTAGAAAAGACCCTGATGTTGGGAAAGTGTGAAGGCAAGAGGAGAAGGGGACGACAGAGGATGAGATGGTTGGACAGTGTCATCGAAGCTACCAACATGAATTTGACCAAACTCTGGGAGGCAGTGGAAGACAGGAGGGCCTGGCGTGCTCTGGTCCATGGGGTCACGAAGAGTCGGACACGACTTAACGACTAAACAACAACAACAAATTACTTTTTAAATGTTAATGGTGATAACCATGTGCCATCAAGTCAATTCTGACTTATGGCGACCCTTTTCAGGGTTTTCCAAGTAGAGAATACTCAGAAGTGGTTTCACATTCCCTTCTTCTGGGGGCATCCTGAGACTGTGTCGCATGTCCAAGGCCACACAGGCTGGCTCTACCCACAGGAGGCACAGTGAGGAATCGAACTCCCAAACTCTGGCTCTCCACAACCAGATACTTAACCCATTGAGCTAACCAGCCAGCTTTAAAAGTTAACACCTCCATTATTTAAAAAATAACCAGGTACAGAGAATGAGGTGTCTTGTAACTATTTACTTCCAATGTATGGTATAGGCCTGCTTATGTCAATCTTAGTAGGGATGGGATGTTTGGCTTTTCTGGACTATAAATACCATAATTCTCCAGTCTAGGAGTTCTACCTACTTTACAGCCATTTTGCAAACACTTGAATGTGATGCACCTGGGAGAAAGGCCTAAAGGCTTAGCTAGGCCTAGCTCTGTAAGTGGCCTGCTCGAAAAGGAAGCTCCCAGCTAGCACCAGGATAAGAATAGGAAGCTTGCATGGTGCTAGGCCTAGTTAAGCCTCAGTGCCTTCTATTTAGGCCGTTCTTCCAGGTGAGTCACAGCCAGGTGTTTCCACCAGTGCCTATAAGATAGGTAGAGCTCCTGGAATGGAAGAATTATAGTCGTTCAGAAAATCTGAACATTCCATCCCTAAATCTTAGCCTGTATAATTTCACTCCATGGAGCCTGAAATATTTTTCTTTGCTGTGTTAGGGTTTTTTTTTTTTGTTTGTTTTTTGTTTTGTTTTTGTTTTTTTTGGTATCCCAGAACAGTGAAGTTGATTTGACTCGTCCCTATGAGCCAGTCCCTTGACTCAACAGAACCAGAAGCTTCGGCACACCTCTAAACGTCAGCAGCCTCCTTTTCTCACAACATCACACCTGGCTGTGGTACATCCACCCCTGCCAGAGAGAATACATGTTATCCTTCTCGTACAGTGATGTGAGAAAGTAGCTCACAAGGGTAACCTTTGTGCCCAAGCAAAAACTCAATAAGTGACTGCCTCTGCTCATTGATTCCTCCCAGTTCACATTTCCCAATTACACTCTGATCAACAACCTCTTCCCTGGGTGTTTGCTTTCAAAGCCTCTGTAATCAGCAGCTCATGCTTTGACGCACGTTCAAGATGTCCTAACCACAGAAAGCTCTGAGGGTCATTATTCTTGACTTGTCCTGTTTGACATGCTGGAGTTTCTCAGACACAAATATAAAACAGCAAGATCAAGAGCACACTCTTGTGCTCCCAACCAAGGTTCCCAAGCTTGGGTCCCCAGAAATCCTGGCCAACACAATGAAGGCTTTTGGGAGTTTTAGTCCAAGGCTGGGAATCACTGCTCTAGCCCAGTGAAGGGAACCGAAAAAATCCCTAGGCTACTCACATATTTTGTGCCTTCTTCAGCAAATGACTAGAAGTACTGCCAACATACAGATTTTGAAGCTTAAAGGTAAAGGTTCCCCTTGACATTTAGTCCAGTCGTGTCCGACTCTAGAGGGCGGTGCTCATCCCCGTCTCCAAGCCGTAGAGCCAGCGTTTGTCCGAAGACAGTTTCCGTTGTCACATGGCCAGCGTGACTAGACACGGAACGCCGTTACCTTCCCACCGAGGTGGTGCCTATTTATCTACTCATATTTGCATGCTTTCGAACTGCTAGGTTGGCGAGGAGCTGGGACAAAGCAACGGGAGCTCACTCCGTCGCGTGGATTCGATCTTACGACTGCTGGTCGTCTGACCCTGCAGCACAGAGGCTTCTGCGGTTTAACCCGCAGCGCCACCACGTCCCTTACCTAATACCAAATTATGATTTGTCTCTTCTTGTTGTTACAGGCTGTCAAGTTGGAACTGCCTTATAGCAACCTTAACAGGGGTTTCAAGGTAAATGAAATATTTAAGGAGTGGGTTTACCAGGTTTTACCACTCCCCCAGTCAGTTTCCATGGCTGAGTGGGGATTTGAACCCAGACCTCCTGAGTGCTAGTCCATTACCCTATCCACTACACCACACTGGGAACCAAGTGTCTCTTACTCCCACCTAATTAGAAATATGCAAATTCACTGACCTTAATTTTGGGCTGGTCATATGCTCTAGCAAACTGCCACATCAGACAACGCTTTTCTTCTCTTTTCTCTTTTCTCTTTTTTCTTTTCTTTCTTTTTCTTTTTTGTCCTCAAGAAAATGTGAACATTTTTTCACATAACTTTTTCCGTGATGTTTCCATTTAAACCTGCTTGTGTTGGTGCCACAGCTGTCTGTACAGCTTCCATCCGACACCTGAATTTCTTGTGTATTATGACTCTTTTGTAGCAACCATGGCCTTCTGCTTGAAGGTTGTAGATCTGATGGTAAACACTGTATTGTGCATCCCGTAATCTGTGTGAAATTCAGTTTCCTTTCAAATTTTCTGTCAGGTAACATAGCTCTTTCAGTTACCTAGAAATTTTTTTTTTGCATGTTTTTCCCCAACTTCAGTCTGTATCTCAAATAATTCACGTCTAGTATCAAATAGGCCTGTATTTCACTGTGCCCTTTCCAAAGTTGGTTGAGTCAGTTACTGAGGGAGCTTATTTTTAATTTTCACATTTTCCATTTTATATCTGTTGCCTTTTTTAAAAACCAGTTTTAGAATTATTATAGGGGACATAGTTTATGCTGTGTATGTGGTTGTTTGGAGGCCTTTTACCTATGATCTGAATTTTATTCAGCAATATTTGCTGTAAAATGTAGTTTGACTTGTTTCAAAGGAAACATTTACAATGGCAGAATTAATGTGAAATACATCCTTATCCTTTTAGATATCTAACTTGGGATGTAGCCATTTAACCAAAAATGTATTTTGCTCTTTTTTCTGCCTCTTTGCCATTTTTTCCACTACATTTACAAAAAAAACCTGTGGTTGAAATCCAGCAGTTAATTGCAACTTGATAGGCTATTGAATCAATGGAATGTGCAGAAGAAATCCCCATTCATTCAATGGGCCTACTCTAGTTACAAATTGCTGCTGAATTTCGGCCATTGGTCAAAACTCCTGTTTAGTACAGTAAATTGCAGTAGAGTAGGCCCTCTGAACCAATGGGGATTTGGTGAGTCAACTCTTCCATAAGTTCCATTGATTCAAATGGGTCTACTCTAACTGTAATTTACTTTAGCACAGTAAGTCACAGTCAGAGCAGGCCCATTGGAATCAATGGAACTTATGGAAGAGTTGACTCACCAAATCCCCATTGGTTCAGAGGGCCTACTGTAGCTGCAACTTACTCCTGGATTTCAGGACCCCTGTGGTGGGAATCAACCCCTTTGTCCAAATTATAGCTGAGTCAACAAATTCTCCGGGTAGCCTTCTTGAGTGATGCCTTTGATCATCCCTGGAATATTGGATTAATAAGGAATGTTTTGTTTTTCTGGTCTTTCCACAGCTCTTATCCACCTCCCCTTGATTTCTCTTTGATTGGAGAATCAGCTCCATTTTTCAGGAGTCGGTAGTCTGATCAGATTTGCTGATTGTTCCGGGGAAATAAGAGAGCAAAACAAAAACTTCCCCCTCCATTTCTGTTGCTACTTTCAGCAATATTCCCCTCCCTCCCTCCGTCAACCCAGATTTATTCATTGCTCACTGAGCAGGCGGTTTGGATTATGTATGTCTGCCACCCAGTCTGTCCCTGTTCTAATTTCCCTGGTTATTTAAGGCTGCTATATTTGAAATGCAGCAAGTTTTTAAGTACAGCTAGAGACCATTGATTGTTCTTAAATCACCCAAATGACAGCTGTTGGCAAGTGACAAGGTATTAATGACTTATTCATGAAGTGCTTCCTGTGCTTTCCAGAACCCGAATAATGTTGAGGTGGTTTATCGAATCCTTGTCTATTCCTACATCTTTTTAAAGACCAGTAACCCCCTACAATTGAAGATATAATATCTTAATACTAGTCTCTTGTATCATTGTTTAACTGCTTTTCTGCAGCATGGCCCCAACTTTTGACACCTCAATAATATAGCGTGTACATGCATGGAAATGTACATTTCACTCTGTTCACTAAAAAATCAAAAAAGGAGACGTCTATAGAGTGGTACTTCCAAAGATCAGAACAGTACGTTTCAAAGGGAGCTCATCTTATTTGGTATTTCATAGCAGTGAGAGTATCATTATCTTTATCATTACTCTGATCGTGAAAGTAATTGTTACTTTATGAAAAGACAAACGGCAGAACCAAAGAATACTTCCTTTGCCATTTAAAGACTGCTAAGAGGGTCTGCAACCTGAAATATCCTTGTCAGAATGCCTTAAAATGTCCCTTAAAAGTAATGTTTGAAAATAATTAGATGTTACTCATGACTCTTAAGTGACCTAGGTGTTATCACTGACCTACAAAGTAACTACATAACTAGTAGTTACAGTAGCTGTTGCCCAACTGGGTAACTGCATTATTTCTCATAAGTTTGCTCCCAACTCCTTCTTTGGAAAAAGGTTCATGAAATCATACAAACACTTCATTGGTTGGTTGCTTGGTTGGTTGATCCCATCTTTCTTTGCAAAAAGTTCAATGCAACTGGCAACCTGCACAGGACACAATACAATAGACAACCACTGTCAGCTTGATATATCTTCAACTGCAAGTCCCTTATTCCCTGATGTATGTAAAAAAATGTACATATACTGTATAATATAACAAATAAAATTGCACTTATTTGTGATGTATTTCCCAGTAAAATATGCACTTTTCTGTATGACAATTTCCTTGTAAAATATGCATTTTGGTATGTCTGCCCCTCGAGCAAAGAACTGCATCATAGAATTTAAAGTGTGCCATTCCAAGGATCCACGTATTAGCCTGGGAGGCATGAATTACATCAGCTGAGTTTAAAATGCAAGCCCACTATGGGGAAATGTATTCACTGTATGATCTGAGTTGACCTTCCTTATTCAAGAAAATCAGGCTTCAACCCAGTAAACTATCAGCTGGAATGTACCATACTGCATTGCAGGGGAAACATCTGGTCCATGGACATAATCTTATCTGCAGATAGTAAAGGCTGATGACTCTTGATGTCATAAGAGTGGTGAATCTATTCTATTTTTTAACTCTAACTTTAAATGAGCTAACCAAGGTGCTGAACCCAGAGGTTACCATTGAAAATGCCTTGTCTTTCATATCTGCCATCCAAATCAAATTTAAGAGCAGGTCTATGAATACAGACCCAGAATAGCACAAATAGCTATAGAAACAGATGTGATGTTGCGTGTATCATTTAGTCCCAATGAACATCTGACTGCTAAAAATTTGCACCAGTTGAAGCTTCAGAATTCTTTGCAAAAGACTCCACACTGTAAAAGTTGGTGAGCACATGAATGAACCCTGCACACTCAATAGCACCTTGGACAGCTTCTTTCAAGTTTGGGCTAAAACCTAGAGTGGATTTGCCACACTCACAAGCATTGGACCAACCAGTTTCTACAGAGCCCCACCTAGAGAATACTGCAATAGTCTGACTAACTGCATGGATGACCATGTAAGATGATACAACCAAATTTCACCTTATTCTGAATGGCATTTTATGATGCAAACTGTGTATTATTCAGGACAATTTTCTCGTCCCCTTCTCCCAAATTCAGTATGAAGCCCTAAAGTCATTTCTGTTACACTATTGTTGGACTGGAAAGAAAAAAATGTTACACTGTCCATTTGTGACACAATTATTGCCACTCCATATTGAGAAAGAGGGTTTTTTTTTAATCTCCTCCTAATCTTTGGACAGAAATCAAGACCATCTGCTACCATTTCTTGGGTGAAAATCAGCTATTTCACTGGCAATTTAGTCTGATGATGCTCCCAATAGTTTCCTTTAGTAGAATATTTTCTATTAAAAGCATTATCCTTCCCTACAAAGTCAAATTATATCTAAGTTAATTAACGGAGAAATTAACCAAGGCAAAGTTGGAAGATTTATTTATGTAAATGTTGTCTCTTGGAAATAAAACAAAAAGACAGCTTTTGGAATCTGGAGTCATAGCCTGCACTTCAAAGAAGGGTTAGCAGGAGGGTGGAGGAAGGGAAGAACATTTTTACTTCTTGCATGCCAGTGCTAAATGTTCCAGATAATAGTCCTTCTTTCCTCATTTCCTGTTGGCTCTTTAAGAGTTAAAATAGATGAGTATTTGCTGGAAATGTTGAGTGTTCTGTGCCTCCCTGACAAGGGTTGAACTTGATGATCTATAGGATCCCTTCCAGCTCTGCAGTTCTAAGAGAGTATGAACAATGCCATTTCAAACTGAAGGAGGGTGTGTTCAAATGTTTGAAAGATTTAATGCTGGAGAGAGAAAAAAATACTGATCAGATCTTTACCACCTTTGATGTGCACCAGTGTGCCATGGAAACTGTGAGCAGTATCATTAGGGGGCTAGGTTTACACATCAGGACTCCTAGCAGAGTTGTCCAAGGTGAAACAGTCAAAGCTGAGTCACCTGATACAATGCAGTGCTCCTCTTAAGAAACTGATGGTCACATCAATAGAAGAGAACTTCAAGTTTCAGTAGTAACTGGAGAAGAGAAAATCTTGAAGTGCAGCTACTGGGCAGCAACAGTACCTAAGGATGTGCATGGGGGAACTACCTTTTCCTACTCAGCTCAGTTTCTTTTAGGGGGTGTTTTTTAGGGTTTGTGGGGGGGTTTGCACACCTCTCCTTTCATTTACCATGAAAGGAGGTGCCCCCTTTGGATCATTTTATTTCATTGTTTCCCATTCAACAGCAGAGGCAGTGACAGAGAGGAAGAAAACAGAGGGAAGAGAAACCACACGGCCATTAGGACTGTCAGTGGCGCAAGAAGCCACCCAACAGTGGCAGCCAGGGAAGGAAAATTTCCCGGGTAATTTGAGTGAATGAACGTTTTAACAGAAGAGGTAATCTTCTAAAAATCTCAAAAATCTTCTGCCCCTCTTTTATTTAAACAAATCCTTTGGGCTCAGGAGTATTTCTTTTGTGAATCCACAAAAGAACCCAAACATGAAAGAAAGAGCCTCTTTTGGGTTTTCCCATTCTGGTTAATCCAGAAGTCCCATCTCCAGTGATAGTGGTCTGGGACACTGGCAGGGAATTGTTCATAGACAAGGGCAGTGACACTAAAGCTAGTCCTCACAAATACTAAGCACAATAAGGTAAAGGGTAAAAAATATTTTGAAATCTATTATCTTGAGCCCTCTATGAGGAGACAATCTAAGATGAAATAAGCGATAGTGCTGGAAGATTAGACTAGCAGGTTGGGGGCCAGTCAATCAACTACTAGAGAGCAGCAAAGGGTAAAAATGACAAAATTTACTAATGAAGCAACTGGATTAAGGCTGGATGGTATCTAGCTGGTGGTGTGTACAAAGTCAAAAGGAAAATCTGATGCTGGACAACATAAAGAATTTGAACACTAAAAAAGAGAAGTATGAATAAAGGTAAATTTAAAAGTACAAAATAAGAATTGGAACATGTAATCATTGCAATACTTGGTGAGAGTGAAATCAAATGGACTAGAATAGAAATGAAGTATTCAAATGACCCAGGATTCCACAAAAACGAGAATTCATTTATTGCAGACTCATGCTTTGGGCAAGCAAACAGACAATTCTACACATTGGTGTCACCAGATGGCCACTCAGCTGGAAGATCTGGGGAGTTGTTATGTTGCGACCTTCCAACTATAATGCTCACTTCCATGGGATATGAGAAGGCGGAGGCATGGGTAACAAATCTGAACTTTCAGCCCCTTGAAACAGCATTATTTCTGGCTGAGGAGAGAATTGGGACCAACAGCCCTGTTGGGACCTTGATGACCCATTTCTGCCAGCAAAAAGATCCTCTAACCAGTCATATGGCCATTGAGTATGCTGGTGCCTGTAGTGCCAGTCCTCTCTCCTTTATACACCCAACATCTAAGGTACAGCCAGCCATCAAGGACAGAGCTTCTACTGTTGTTGAACTCTTGCCAGGCTCTAGCAGGAGCTTCTTTCCAAAAGAATATTAAAAAGTTGTTTGTTTCACTACTATTCTGAGAACTCCTCAGGTGGGATGGATGTCCATGAATCTAGAAATTCTAAAACTTTTTTTTTTAGTTTAAAATTCCAAGCTCTCCTTTCTTTGTGGCTGTTAAGTGCTATCAAGTTGGAATTGATTTATAGCAAACCTAACAGGACTTTGAAGGTAAGTAAGATATTTAAGGCGTAGTTTTACCAGTCCACACCCCCGAGTGAGATTCCATGGCTAAGTGGGTCCTCCTCCTGAGTCCTAGTCCATTGCTCTATCCACTACACACTGGGTATCATAAAGTCATATAATCATAGAACCATTGAGTTGGAAGAGGACTATACGGTCATCAAGTCCAACCCCCTGCTTGGTGAAGAAATCCAAATCAAAGCAGATCTGATATACAGTTGTCTTCTTTTTTTCCTTGAATGCTTCGAGAATAGGAGCACTCACCACCTGCCAAGGTTACATTGTCATACTGCTCTAACAGTTAAGATGTTTTTCCTGATATTCAGCCGAGAGCTGGCTTCCTGTGTAACTTGACCCTTTTACTACATGTCTTGCATTCTGGGATGATCGAGAACAGATCCTGCCCCTACTCTGTATGAGACTACCTTTCAAGTATTTGAAAAGTGCTATCATATCACCCCTCAGTCTTCTTTTCTCAAGGCTAAACATCTCCAGTTCTTTCAGTCTTTCCTCCTAGGGCTTGGTTTCCAGTCCCCTGGTCATCCTTGATGACCTCCTCTGAACTTGGCATCCTTCTTAAAGTGTGGTGTCCAGAACTGGACACAGTACTCGAGATGAACCCTAACCAGTGCTGAATAGAGGGTATCCCTTTCGTAGGAGCCAATCAATTCATTTTTAATTTTTACCCCAGGTTTTTGCCATCCCAAGGACTTTTTATTAAGAATGTTTTACCGCTACCCAGCTCTTCTCCTGCTGTTTCTTTTTAAATGAGTTTGTGGATCTTTTCCTGTATTTCTGTTCTAATGTTACCAGCTGTAAATTGCCACAGTAATTGTATATTGAAGGGTAATATAACAATCAGACAGATAGTTAATTTAACATTGCCTTGTTTTTTAAAAATAGTATGTAAATATATGGAAGAACTCATCTTGAAGAGTATAGGGGAATCTGTTTGTTTCATTCTGCAATTAATTCACTGTTTAGTTCATTACACTTACGATACATAATTAATTCAGACACCAGTGTGGATTGAGCCCTTATTAAAATTCTTTTCTCTTCCCTCAAAATAGCTACAGATGCAAAGCCTGTGCAACCATCTCCGATTCCACTATACATTTTACTTTTGTGTAGTGAGGTCTTAAGACATCAGCTGAGATTTCAGAGAACTGCTGTGTTGCCCATATGTAATAAATATGCACAATTTTTCTCATACACCATGGAAAATAGTTTTGTCACACATCTGGACACCACCTCTAAAACTTCCTTTCTAGAAGGAAATTAGTAGAATAGGAAGAAATGTTCTAGCCACCCCTTCACTTGGTGCAATAGATTTCCATCTGGAAGACAGGCCAGAGAGCTGGTGGGGTTTTCATTTCTAAAATACTCCTTTTTATTTCATTTTACTTTACTTTATTTTGTTAGTTGGTATCCAGTGGCTGTCTGTTGTCATACAATCTGCATCCTCAAGATTCGACCATTTGATTTTCACCTCATTATGCCTTGTGAGTAGATTCAACCTAATACAGATTAATTACTGCTTAATCCAAGTGTTATGAAGTCTGCAATACACCAGTGGACATGAGGGAAATGTTCAGATCATCCATACCTATCAGGGCATTGGTGCCAAGCCCCATTTTCCAATAAACATAATTATCAACAAAGGTATTTCAGTGTACAATTAAAGTAAAAAGGAACAGGGAAATTTCACTGCTTCTAACACATGAGTGACTTTATGGCTGTATATGGCAAGGGCTTAATTATTATTAATACTGTGTCAATGCCTAATTTCTGTTTCTTTGGGGGTTTTTAGCACTGCAATTTAGAAAATAACATGTAGGTTAATTTATTATAATGGGGTAGTAGCAGCTATAGTTCTACATGAAACACACTTTCCCTTATTGTTCCTTCAGGAAATCTTATATGGGCCTGCACCAGAGTCATCCATAAAGCTGAATGAAGACCATTAGACATGTGTTGGGGTTTTAATGGTGTGAGGAGGAACCACTTCCCAGCAGCAAAGAGGAGTGTGGGCCGTACCCCCCACATCACCCACAACAGAGGGATACGAGACAGCGTATAAGCTGATACCAGCAGTGGTCCAACTGAGAATAGAGGAGAAAAAGAGCGGGAAAGGAGGTGAAGGAAGAAGACATTTCTCTAGGATGGTGTTGGTTAGAAATGGAAGACCCCTGGACAGGAGAGCGTGTTAAAATGAAACTGCCCATAGAGGAAATAGAAAGGAGACAGCAATAGTGCAACGTTAGACCTGTAGGGAGTAAGACAGGAAATGAGGGAGAAAAGCAGAAATGGCAAAGGAAGGAAGGATTTGCAGTAAAGCCGGGGGAAGCAGAACCAGTGGAATGGACCGTGTATGTCTATTCCAAGAAGGAAGGTCAATGGAAGAAGAGGGCCAAACCCCAGTGGTGATGTCGCATCCAGAAACGCCCATGGAGGGAGAGTGGGTTCGGCACTTCTGTTGCGGCACCCTATGTCCCAGTCTGAGGTGGCCCACAAGAAAATCCACAGATCACAAACGGTTTGGAGTGAACCCCCAATGGTGAACTCTTTTGCGACGCCCGAGTTAAGGGACTGTTATGTTGAATGTAGAGAAACTGAAGGACCCCTTGGTCCAACTGTAGTTGTTGTTCATAGTCCTCCAGTGTTTGAAAATTAAAAAAACATTTATGAAGAAGGCCTGTCTCCACTTTTTGGAGAACAAAAGGGGGAATGGGGTTTTCCCAAAGTTGAACCCACTCACAAATGGAACTTCTTTTTTGATGTACCATGGGCAACAAAATTGTTTCAATAGACCACCAATACATGCAACAAGTAATTTGGATCAAGGAAGGTGAGGAATAGCAGGTAAGTAGCCCAAATGTGTGTTCTCCTCCTGTCCTTCCTAGATCTGCATGCAGATTGGTATTCTTACACATTTCACTTCGTACCTTTTCTAAGGTCACTTTCCTTTCCTTTTTGCTTCTTTGTTTCAGCTAGACACAGAAACAAACCGGCAAGCATTAAACCTTGCTCTAGGGACCTTTGCAACCAAGTTTAAAGATCCCATCCTCCTAATGATTTTTTTAAAGATAATAAATAGTAAAAAAAAAAAAAAAAAAACACCACCCACCCTCTGCTATATTATCTCTTTTGTGAATAGCTGTTTCTCTTGACTACCCACAAGCTCAGAATTAGGCCACTGTTCTTTGCCAGTAAAAATGATCATCTCTTTTTTCCAATGGGGTGGCCCAAAGGCAACAAGCGTGAAAACATGTGCACTGTTGTTATGGTTACAAGAGTGGCCTCAAGAACAGCTAGTGGCTTGTAGAACTCTGATGGTTTACTTTTTTAAAAGTGGCAACAAAAAGCAAGTAACAATGTTAGTTGTTTTTGTTGTTCTTACATGCCGTCAATTCAACTCCAACGTATATTGACCCTATGAATGTTGTTGTTGTTTAGTCGTTAAGTCGTGTCCGACTCTTCGTGACCCCATGGACCAGAGTATGCCAGGCCCTCCTGTCTTCCACTGCCTCCAAGAGTTGGGTCAAATTCATGTTGGTCGCTTCGATGACACTGTCCAATCATCTCGTCCTCTGTCGTCCCCTTCTCCTCTTGCCTTCACACTTTCCCAACATCAGGGTCTTTTCCAGGGAGTCTTCTCTTCTCATGAGATGGCCAAAGTATTGGAGCCTCAGCTTCAGGATCTGTCCTTCCAGGGAGCACCCAGGGTTGATTTCCTTCAAAATGGATAGGTTTGTTCTCCTTGCAGTCCAGGGGACTCTCAAGAGTCTCCTCCAGCACCACAATTCAAAAGCATCAATTCTTCGGCGGTCAGCCTTCTTTATGGTCCAGCTCTCAGTTCCATACATAGCTACTGGAAAAACCATAGCTTTGACTATGCGGACCTTTGTTGGCAAGGTGATGTCTCTGCTTTTTAAGATGTTGTCTAGGTTTCTCGTCGCTTTCCTCCCAAGAAGCAGGCGTCTTTTAATTTCGTGGCTGCTGTCACCATCTGCAGTGATCATGGAGCCCAAGAAAGTAAAATCTGTCACTGCCTCCATTTCTTCCCCTTCGATTTGCCAGGAGGTGATGGGACCAGTGGCCATGATCTTAGTTTTTTTTATGTTGAGCTTCAGACCATTTTTGGCGCTCTCCTCTTTCACCCTCGTTACGAGGTTCTTTAATTCCTCCTCACTTTCTCCCATCAGAGTGGTATCGTCTGCATATCTGAGGTTATTGATATTTCTTCCGGCAATCTTAATTCCGGCTTGGGATTCATCCAGTCCAGCCTTTCGCATGATGTATTCTGCATATAGGTTAAATAAGCAGGGGGACAACAGAGGACAAGGTGGTTGGACAGTGTCATTGAAGCGACCAACATGAATTTGACCCAACTCCGGGAGGCAGTGGAAGACAGGAGGGCCTGGCGTGCTCTGGTCCATGAGGTCACGAAGAGTCGGACACGACTTAACGACTAAACAACAACAACAACAATGCTAAAGTAAGTTACAGTTAGAGTAGGCCCACTTGAATCAATAGAATCTCCACTGATTCATTAGGTCTACTCTAGTGTGATTTGGGCCATTATATGTAAAAGGCCATTTTTCTGTCTATAGAAGTCACAGGATAACACTGTTTGTTATATGACATGCAATTATAAAAGGTTTAATTGAGAGGTGTGTACAGGTTCTTGTTGTTATGAACCATCAAGTCACCTCTGACTCATGGTGACCTCATGAATAAGCGATCTCCAAAATGTTCTGTCCTCAACAGCCATGCTCAGCTCTTGCAAACTCAACCTTGTGGCTTTCCTTTATGGCGTCAGTCCATCTTGTATTTGGTCTTCCTCTTTTCTTGCTGCCTTCAACTTTTCCCAGCATTATGGTCTTTTCCAGTGAATCCTGCCTTCTCATGATATGCCCAACATGTGAAAAGACAGCTTCAAAAATTTTTTGCTGAGGTAATTCAGAGGTAATTCGAGGTAATTCAGACTTGATTCGATCCACAAAGCTCTCCTTCAGCACCGTATTTCAAAGAAATCAGTTTTAATCCTGTCAAATTTCTTTATTGTCCAGATTTCACACCCTTACAGGGTGACTGGAAATACGATAGTGTGGATGATCTTGATGCTCTCGGTGTACACATTGTGCCCTGTTAAGCCTTCCTGGATTCCCTATACATTCCTGCCCGCTGGAAATGGCTAGAGATCATTTGTCATTCATTGCACAGGAGCATTTCATCAAGAGTCTGTTCGGAATCGCCAACCAATCATTTCCGCTCCTGGCTTTATGCATTTTGGAAGATTGTAAGAACTTCTATGAAATTTAAACTGTACTTTCAAAGGCCTTGTTAAGCTCTTCACTTCTCTTGTAAAAACACTTTACAAGTCTCTGGAGTTATCTTACTGATGATTATGTTTGCCTGCTTGATTTGTCAGAATTTAGAATGTTGAAGTCATGGTTCCAATTTTTTTTTGTTTTCCATGGGACATAAAAGGCTGCTGTTATTTTCTCCCGTGATCAGTCCTCTGTGTCTTCCTACGTAGGGAACAGAAATTCAACAGGCATCTTTTTTTTAATTGCTGTTGAATTTCCCCTATTAAAGTCACACGAGCTCTGCCCTACAGAAACCAAGGCAATGCGCACCAATACAGAAGTGCACCAATACAAACCAACCAATACAGAAGTGCACCAATGGCCTTGATCTAGTGACTATTTCAGGATTAGACCAAGTACAGTGGACAGCCTTCATCTTCATAATAAGTCATTAAGGATTGTTAACAGTCCCTGGGGGTCATCTCAATGGTGGTCCTTAAGAACCATTCAGTGATGATGACTGGTGGGTGACAAGTGTTGGAATAATAGCAACCAATGTAAGGAAATGGAAGGAAACTGGGAATTGTAGTTATACTAAGATGGAGTCTGTTAGGTTCTGTGTAAAATCAATTCAGAAAGAGATGTTTTTCAGGAGCTTATTATGCAGAGTTGTTTGTCAAAGTCACAAGGTTGGACAGTCCAGGAAAAGAAGACGAAACAACAAACCACTAACTGGACCAAGATAAGGCACCTGGAGCCTGTAGCATGAGAACTTTGGGCGGGAATCGGAGTGTTCTGAATTACGCCTACTTAGATTTAATTGGGTGTCAGCTTTATTTATTTATTTATTTATTTATTATTAGATTTCTATCCCGCCCTTTTAGACAGAGTCTACTCAGGGCGGGTTCCATTAAACATTATAAAACTAAAACAGTTAAAACAGTTCAATACAATAATATTAGTAGTGCTCAAGATGGAAAAACAGAAAATTATAATAAAAATAAAGTCAAGTATTGACAGGAGGGAAGGCCTGCCTGAAGAGCCAAGTTTTTAATTGGCTCTTAAAAACACCCAGCGAGGGAAAACACCCAGCTTGAAAGTGTAATGAAGAAGGAGGTCCTAAAGACTTGTAAAATGAGAGTATTTGTGTATCGAAAGAACGGTCTGTGAATGCTGTGGAATGTGAGACACAGAGGCTTGTTTTTCTTTAGGAAGAAGGGGGGGAATAGCCTTTAAAAGGTTTGGATGGGAGGGACTTTGGGCTGAATGTCAATCACTCAGCAGCAGCCAATTCATTCTTGTCTACCTCAGATTCCTTTTCCTCCCTTTTTGCACAGTCAGGGTTCTCCATCAGTGCCAATTAGCAATGCTAGTGTTCTGTTTTACGGTGCTACAGTCTGACAGTTATGGAGTTAGCAGTTACAGTCTTAGTGAAGTGTTTATGTAACCAGTCAAATAATGAAGCTAACCAGTTAAGATCTTAAACTATATAAAAAGTAAATAGGTTTTGCTTGTTAATCTGATATATATGAAGATTTGTGAGTAAAAGAGGAACATTTTTTAATTCTTTCTCAACACTAGCATCTCTGACTGAATCTATTGAGACTATGTCGCCAGTTAAGGCAAAACTAACAAACCACAAGGGGTGGTATAAGTGAGGGAGACTTGTAATTATATAATAATCTGCTCTGTAGGTCCCTGTCAGAGTTTTTCTCCCTCTCCATTGGGTAGCTGGATGATTTAAGCCAGCAATTTCTGCACTCTGCCAATAACAAGTATGTCTAAAACTGCTCAGATTAAATGAGCACATATATGAGGTGGAGAAAAATCTTTGCCGAGACCCTCTATAAGAAAATAGTCCAGCCTAGCAGTTGCAGCTGCTTCTCACACAAGCCCCATACAACTTGTCTTCCTCTGAGACAGTGGGCCCATTAGGCCAAATGGAGTGTTGCCACACCAGCACCCAGGCAGTTCACTCTTTCCATCACTGCCTTGCTTGTCTTCCTTTCCTGCCAAATTCCCTGTCTCACGCTCAGTGTGGGGGAGGCAAAGAAGGAAAAGAGGGGAACAATGGCAGGTAGCAAAAGATGGACATTCCTGGCTTCACCCACAATTGGCTGCTATTCCTTTCACCCCACCAACCACAATGAGTACCAGCCACCACTGCCCAGAGGTATAACCAAGGTAGGGAAGGAGGTTTTAGGCTTATACCTCTTGATCCTAAACTTAATGGCCAACATGTTAATCCTGGCTTCTCCACAGAGCCTACATCTATATAGGTATGGAGGCCTCAGTCATGTAATGCAGATCCAGCATTTTTACCAACCACAAATCAGGCAGGCTGAAGGCAACACAAAGGCAACAGTTTTGTGTGTGGCCAGCTGACACCTCATCCAGAGCAAATAGGCTGTGAATCACAGCTAACCCCAAGCTTACGAGCCTATTTATTGGCGGCCATTTATTTTAACTCACCTCCTAAGAAAAAGGGACAAGTCAGAGGAAAAGAAATACGCACTTTGGGATTCATCATGTGAACACGAAATTCAGCACAGTTTTTAACACAGGTCAAAACCCAGGTTTTTTGACTGTGTGACCAGGTCCACAGTTATCATCATATGGAGTAGAAAATGGCCCCTTCTCATGAATGTGGAACCACCTCCACAACGTTATCTGTCACTATTTTGTTTAAAATACAATATGGAATTGTCTTGTTGGATTGTGGGAAACTGGAAAAGGCTGAGTCACTCAGGTTGGCACTTAGCCAAGGAAAAATCATGCGATACTGCCGCACATGTGCAGAGTTCAATTTGCTGCATCATACTTGCATCGTACAACTGTATTTAAGCAGGTTGCTGAACAGGCTTATTTGTTGGGTTGATGTATGGAGGAGCAGCTCGTCACTTTGTCAGAAGGAATCGTGAATTTGCCAGTTCTGAGGTGCTACGTATGTATATTTTGTAAACACACTCTTGGTGAAGGGAACGTCTCCTGTGTCTTTGTTTTGTTCTCAGTTTTGGAGATGGCTGAAGATAATCTCAAACAGTGCAACAACAGCGCTGTGCAACTCGCAACATATCTGCATTGCTCCCAGAGAAGGAAAAAGTAGAGAGAGCAACTTGCTTGAATTCGACTCAGAGGGTGTTTTTTTAAAAAAAGACTGCTTCTGAGAGGTCTTCTCCAAGCCAATCCAGGAAATCACGACACAAGACCATCTTCCAATCTTCCTTGGTTGCTAAAATCTTCAGAGATAAGACTTGTGAGGCAGCAGGGGGAGGAAGAGAATGTGCCATCAAGTTGCTACTTGTCGGAGTGCCCTTTCCTTAGAACATCAGCCCATGCCATCTAATCTTCACAAGCTATGTTCGTCTGGGTTGCCACTCTGAGAAAAGCCTGAAACACATCCACTAGAAGCTGGGCCTTCTCGGGTGTGACGCTGTCCCTTTGGGATGGGCTCCAGGTGGAGCTGCCCCCTCCCTCCCCACCTTTAAGTAGATGCTAAAAACTAGGCTGTTTGAAGAAGCCTTTAGGGCCAACCTCCATTAAATATTCTCTGAGATTTTGCCACTGCATTCCCATTGTTTATATCAATTCAGTTTTAGGCACAGTTGTATTCTTTGTTGATTTTTCAGTTGTTTTACTTTATTTGATGATTCAGTCTCTTTGTTTGTTATATTTATTGTTTCTTTTGATACAAACTGCCGAGAGTTGTGCCCAGCACTAATCTGGGCAGTAGACAAGTTTTTGAAATACAGTGGTGCCTCGACTTACGAACGTCCCTACTTACGATCATTTTGAGTTACGACCCGCTCCGGCCGCAAAATTTTGCTTCAACTTGGGACCGGAGCTTCCACTTACGAACAGAAAAAGGCAGGGGAAAAAGGTGGGAAATTCAAATTGCTAACTGTAGGTGGCGACGAGGCTGCTTCTTTGTAGCTCTTTTGCCCCAGCAGTTAGAGAGTGTGCGTCGGAGGAGGCTTGGGACTGCCTCCTTCTGCTTCTGAGTGAGTGTGTGTGTGTGTTTGCAGGGAGGCTTCGGGCTGCCTGGTAAGGTAAGGTGCTGTTTTCTGCTTTTTAAAAACTGTTCTGGGTGTTTTTGCAGCGTGGTTTTGAGCTGGGGGGGTTATGTTTCTGTGCTGTGATGGGTCTTGGGGGGTTTGTTTGTTTTTTTGTTTTTTTCCCATTTCCGATGGGTCTTGGGGGGGTTGGTTGCTTTTTGGGGTTTTTTCCCCCATTTCCGATGGGTCTTGGGGGGGGTTGTTTGTTTGTTGGCTTTTTTTCCCCATTTCCGATGGGTCTTGGGGGGTTTGGTTGCTTTTTGGGTTTTTTTCCCCCATTTCTGATGGGTCCTGCATGCTTCCCTTGCTCTTTCCTTTGTTTTCTTTGCATTTCTGACCTGCCCCCTTTGTTCTCTGTGCATTTCCGATCTGCTCCGTTTGTTTTCTGTGCATTTCCAATGGGTCTTGCACGCTTGATTGCTTCCCCCCCCCCCTTCGGCCGGAAGGGATTAATCGCGTTTCCAATGAGTCTTGCAGTGATTTTTTTCTTTTGGGTGATTTTTTTCTTCGGCTGGAACGGATTAATTGCATTTCAATGCATTCCTATGGGAAATGGTGCTTCGACTTAAGACCATTTCGAGTTACGTCCATCTTCTGGAACGGGTTATGGTCGTAAATTGAGGCACCACTGTAAATACATTATGGAAACTCCATGAATTAAGGGTCTCAAAAAATGGCCTCTGATCTTGCAGCTGAAGGCCATGGTTTCCTTTCACGGAGTCAGTCCATCTTATGTTTATTCATGTTTCAGCTTGGGAAGAAGACTGCTGCAATGTTTCCTGGGTGCGGCAGTTCCTGGGGAAGCACCCTCAGGACAGCTTACAAAGCAGCAAGATTACCACACCCAGGAATCATTGCAGCAGGAAGTGAGGCCTAGAATGGAGGCCTTTGCCATGAGCAGGTGAGTGAAAAGAAAAAGCCTGCAGGTATGGATCAGGTGAGTTGATCACCTGATCACCTGATTCAGCCTGGGTTATTCTTGCAGAAGCCTGGTAGTTGAAGTCCAAAGAAAATAAATTGCACTCCTCTAATCATTTCCTTTGTACAGGCAGTGCTGTGCAATAAAATTTTGGCCAATGTCTAGATTTTATTCTAGGACGGAAGGAAGGAACAAAGGGTGGGTCACCCTATGGAGCAAATTCAAATAACTGAACATGCACAGATGTGTTCTGGCAGGGCTGGAAGCACAAGCAGGCTTCCTGTTCTTTGTGCTTAGTTGTTTTAGAGAAAAATGGAGAACTTTGCACTTCCTGCCATGGCCACATATGTAGCCTGTCTCATCAGTCAGGGATTTGTATTCTTTTGTCTGTCAGGCCAAGACAAGAAAATGTCCTTTCAGATATTCCAAAGAAATGGGGGGGGGGGGAATTAATGGGTGAACCCTTTATTTTATGGAGGGTCCTGAAGTTTTAATAACTGTGTAACCAGAAGAAATTTCACAGGATGTTGCTGTTCATCTCATAGACCTACAGTCTCATAGATGGAAGAAGGTTCATCCAAACAATATCCCCCATCGTCAAACCCCTAGGAGTCCCTATAAGGAAATAGGGTGGCATTCATAATAACCTTTGGCCCTTCTCTGCTCCCCATATCCTGAGCATTAGCTCATTGGAGATTCCTCATTTATCTCTTGCTTATCCTTAGAACTTGTTTTGTTGCCTGTGACTTGAAAAAGAAATATTGCTACACAACGCCAGTCATCTCATAATTGTTCCATCGAGCAGCCGCATCCCAGCGGGCTTCAGAATTGTTCAACTGCTCAGGAAAATGTACTTATTTTCACGGTTGGCGTGGAAACCCATTCCTAGACTGCCAATGAGATTAGCAAAGGCGTCGGATACGGGCCGCAAGAGAGTACAATCCCTTCCAAAGGTTTGAGTCCCTTTTGGGAGCAAGAGGTGTTCTTCAAAGTGACACGGCCGCCTTGCAGGTCCGTGATATCTTAACCAGCCTCGAGCATCAGCACCATGTTCCTTTGCATCCTAATGAGGGAGCTGATCTCCTGTGTTCACTAGGGTCACGAGGGGATTGGCAGGTTTCTGAAGCGTTGCTTACGGCTGCCGATTTTCAGAGCTATGCAAACGAGCCTCTGCTATTTTAGACGCATGCCTGGTCACAGGTTTCTCCAGCGTACCAGGAGCCCATGGAAGGATCATAGCGCAACAGTCAAGCATGAGCTCTACAGGCAGAAGGTTCCAAATGGATGCCCTGCCATCTTCAGCTATAAGAATCACATTGCAAATGATGGCAGAGACTTCCTGTCTAGACCCAGAAACTGCTGCTACTCAGAGAAGGCAGCACCGGGCTAAATAAACACATAGTCTTACAGTTCAAAATGTTGTTGTTGTTTAGTCGTTTAGTCGTGTCCGACTCTTCATGACCCCATGGACCAGAGCACGCCAGGCCCTCCTGTCTTCCACTGCCTCCCAGAGTTGGGTCAAATTCATGTTGGTCGCTTCGATGACACTGTCCAACCATCTCATCCTCTGTCGTCCCCTTCTCCTCTTGCCCTCACACTTTCCCAACATCAGGGTCTTTTCTAGGGAGTTCAAAATGAGTAGTCCACAATACTGTGTTTAAACTCTTGGGGAGGGGAGGGCAATATGGAGCCTGTATAATTTTAAAAAATGTAAACTGTCCAGAGAGTGCTTTAAACACTATGGGGTGGTATATATGCAACACACTTTGCTTTTTTGCTTTTCATTAATAAGAGCATAAACATCTCAGAGCTGCCTGGGTAGCTCACTGGGAGCACCTTGTTGTGAAACCAGAGGTCTGGAGTTTGATTCCTCACTGTGGCCCCCAGAAGGAGATCCAGTCTGTGTGGTCTTGGGCAAGCTGCAATGTCCAGAGCACACCCAGAAGAAGGAGATGGTAAACCAGTTCTGAGTACAACAGGACCACCCCCATCTGCTGGATCAGCATCTATGGATTCATTTACCCGCTGCCTGAAAATATTAAATAAAAAAAAATAGAAATATGTATTTATACATATTTCCATGGTTTATTTACCAGAACTAACCACTAGAGGGAACCAGAGACAATGCTATGTGTCGTGTTCCCTACTCCCACATTTTTCCACAGGGGGAGGGCCTTGGAACCTATTCCCCATAGATACCGCTGGCCTACTGTACTCTAAACCTAGAAAACCCTGGAACAGCTTTGTCAGAAATCAGAATTGACTTCAGGGCATGCAGTTGTTATTATAAACTGCTCAGAACCTGGTTATTCAAGACACCATATTCTTCTGTGTACATCAGCTGAGTCTCTGTGCTGGGCAAGTGGGCTGCTGAGTGTACCACGGAGATGTAAAGAATGCTCCCTAAATTCCTCATTCTCCTTTTTTGAATACAGTGAGTCGAACAGAGATGTCCAGCGCACTGTCTTGCCCGGTAACTTTTGACTCCTTTCAGCCTGTGACGCCTGACATTGTGGACAAGGTGCTTGATCGATGTCGAGCTACCACCTCCTCCCTTGACCCTTGCCCGGCCTGGCTAATCAAAGCAGCCAGGCCGAAAACAACAGAATGGGCCACAGCAATAATAAATGGGTCTTTCCTTGAGGGCAGGTTTCTGCCTGCCCTCAAGGAGACACTCATTAGGCCCATTAGAAAGAAACTTAATATGGCGGCGCACGAGATTGGCAATTATAGGCCCGTCGCCAATGTTTCTTTCATGAGCAAAGTGGTCGAGAGGGTGGTCGCCGATCAGCTTCAGGCTTACTTGGATGAAACAGATGCCCTGGATCCATTCCAGTCGGGCTTCAGGCCGCGCCACGGTACAGAGACGGCATTGGTCGCCCTGTATGATGACCTGTTGAGGGAGGCCGACAGGGGCAAAATGTCTCTGTTGGTCCTCCTCGACATCTCGGCGGCCTTCGATACCGTCGACCACGGTATCCTCCTGGGGAGGCTCTCCGAGTTGGGAATTGGTTGCTCGGCGTTTGCCTGGCTCCGTTCCTTCTTGGAGGACCGTCCCCAGAGAGTACAGCTTGGGGAGAGTGTTTCGACCCCGTGGAATGCCAATTGTGGGGTTCCACAGGGGTCGATTATCTCCCCAATGCTGTTTAACATCTACATGAGGCTGCTGGGTGGGGTCATCAGGGGGTGTGGAGCATCGTGTCATCAGTATGCGGATGACACCCAGCTCTACATCTCCTTTTCACCAACTGCAGGTGATGCCGTCCTGTCCCTTCGGCACTGCCTGGGGACCGTACTGCAATGGATGCAGGAAAATGGGCTGAGGCTGAATCCGGACAAGACGGAAGTCCTGAGGGTGGGAGCCCCCATGGTTGATGGCCTGGGTGACTCTCTCTCGTTTGGGGGGGTGACCCTGGCTGCGAAGAGTGGGGTCCGCAGCTTGGGCGTACACTTGGACCCGATGCTCACTATGGAAACGCAGGTGGCGTCGGTAGTCCGCACTGCCTTTTTCCACCTTTGGCGGATAGCCTGGCTGCGGCCCTACCTTGACACGGGGGCGCTCACTACCTTGGTGCATGCGCTCGTAATCTCAAGATTAGACCATTGTAACGCGCTCTACGTGGGGCTGCCTTTGAGGCTGATGCAGAAACTTCAGATGGTGCAGAATGCAGCGGCCAGACTCCTTACTGGAGTGAGAAAACACCAGCATATTTCTCCTATTCTGGCCATGCTGCACTGGCTGCCCATTCGTTTCCGCATTGACTTCAAAGTTCTGATGCTTACCTATAAGGCCCTAAACGGTTTGGGACCTCGATACTTGGCAGAACACCTGCTCCCACCGAGATCTACCCGGATCACCCGTGTGAGTCAGGAGGTGAGGTTGAGGAGCCTAACGCCGAGGGAGGCCCGGAGGGAAAATACACGAAACCGGGCCTTCTCGGCGGTGGCTCCTCGCCTCTGGAATAACCTTCCTCCGAAGATTCGCGAGGCCCCTACGCTGGGTACATTTAAAATCCAACTAAAAACATGGATGTACATCCAGGCCTTCCCTCCTGTCAGCACTTAACTCTTTTTCTTTTGCTATTTATTATTTATTATATTTTTTCACTGTTTTTACTATTGGTTATGTCTGTGTTATATATGTATGTTGGTAGCCACCCAGAGTGGTAGAATATACCAGATGGGCGGGATATAAATCAAATAAATAAATAAATAAATAAATTCTAATTTGTTTAGCCTGTCTTGACACTATGAGAGAACTGAAAGGAGGATTTTCAAGTCCTGCAAAATCACTGACCTCCAACATAAGACAACCCCCCTTCCCCCCCCCATGAGGTTTCTGGAATTTGCTCAAACCATTTCTTTATGAAACTAATGCCTTTCCCCTTTCTGAAGCGAAGCACAGACAGTAAGCACCGAAAGACTGCCATGCTGATTTCCCGAAAAGATGCAAACACTCCATCTAATGCTGCTGCTTATCAAAAGACCATGCAACAAAGCAGAGTTGTATAGTGCTGTTGTTACGTGCCATCAAGTCACTTCCAACTTACAATGACCCTAGGAATTAATGATCTCCAAAAGGGCCTATCATTAACTATCATTCTCACAAATGTTCAGTTTGGTCTTGAGAATGACCAGGGAAAAACCCCTCATGATCTTGTTGTGTGGCTTTGAAAATGAAATGAAAATACAAAGCTTATTTGGTGGCTGCTTCCAGCTAGTAGAACTCTCTCCCAAGGAAGACTGGACTGTTCCCCTCTCTATTGCCCTTCCTCCAGCAGGCAAAAACTCTTTTACCCCAAGTAGGATTTTAGGGTGACAGCAGCCACGACATTAAAAGACACCTGCTTCTTGGGAGGAAAGCGATGACAAACCTAGACAGCATCTTAAAAAGCAGAGACATCACCTTGCCGACAAAGGTCCGCATAGTCAAAGCTATGGTTTTTCCAGGAGCGATGTATGGAAGTGAGAGCTGGACCATAAAGAAGGCCGACCGCCGAAGAATGGATGCTTTTGAATTGTGGTGCTGGAGGAGACTCTTGAGAGTCCCCTGGACTGCAAAGAGAACAAACCTATCTATTCTGAAGGAAATCAGCCCTGAGTGCTCACTGGAAGGACAGATCCTGAAGCTGAGGCTCCAATACTTTGGCCATCTCATGAGAAGAGAAGACTCCCTGGAAAAGCCCCTGATGTTGGGAAAGAGTGAGGGAAAGAGGAGAAGGGGACGACAGAGGACGAGATGGCTGGACAGTGTCACCGAAGCTACCAACATGAATTTGACCCAACTCCGGGAGGCAGTGGAAGACAGGAGGGCCTGGCGTGCTCTGGTCCATGGGGACACGACTTAACGACTAAACAACAACAACAGGATTTTAGTATATGACTGATTGTTTAGAATGGGATTTTACCAGTTCCATACACCTGAGTGAGATTCAATGGCTAAGTAGGGATTGGAACCTAGGCCTCGTGAGTCCTTGTCCATCTACACACTGGGTATCATCGAAACATAGAATCATTGAGCTAGAAGGGGCCTATAAGATCATCTAGTCCAACCCCCCGGCTCAAGGCAGGAATCCAAATCAAAGCAGCTCTGACAGATGGTTGTCCAATAATCTTTTGAATGCCTTCAGTGTTGGAATGCTCACCACCTCCCAAGGTCATTGGTTCCATTGTCATACTGCTCTAACAGTTAGAAAGTTTTTCCTAATACTCAGTCAAAATCTGGCTTCCTGTAACTTGTACCCATTATTACGTGTCCTCTACTCGAGGATGACCGGGAACAGATCCTGCTCTTCCTTTGTATTACTACCTTTCAAGTATTTGAAAAGTGCTCCCCTATCTCCCCTCAGTCTTCTTTTCTCAAGGCTGAACATGCCCAGTTCTTTCAGGCTTTCCTCACAGGGCTTGGTTTCCAGTGCCTTGATCATCCTTATTGCTTTCCTCTGAGGTTGCTCCAGTTTGTTGGTATCCTTCTTAAAGTGTGGTGTTCAGAACTTGACACAGTACTCAAAACGAGGCCTATTCAGTGCTGAATTAGACAGTATCCCTTTCTTAGGAGCCAATCAATTCCTTAAAAAAAAAAAATTCCCAGGTTTTTGGCATCCCAAGGACATTTTACTACAAATGTTTTACTGCTACCGTGCTCTTTTCCTGCTGTTGCTTTATAAATGAGTTTGTGGATCCTTTCCTGTATTTCTATGGGCATTTCAATGGGCGCTTCCTGCCGTATTTTTTTTAATCCCTACGCTTTTGGTGCTTTTAGTCAAAATAAATATTAAAATTAAATTGCTTTTTTGTTGTTGTTTCTTGATCAGAAATAAGTGTTTTCACAAGTTAGTCTTAATGTACATATTTTTCCAAGTTTCTTTCTACCTGCACATTTTTGGGTCCTTTTTGCAAATATTCACATTTTAGGCATATGGATGCACCTGCGTATAATTTTTTAAAAAGAAAAAAAATGATCTGACGCTCTTGGTTTCCTCCCCTGGCAAGAAACCAAAAGATATGCATTTATTTTCATTAACAATCTTACAGACCATGAATTAGATAAATATGTTAAAGATCTTGATAATGTAAATTTCTTTTTCATCCCAGGGCCAATTTGGCTAAGATTCAAGGCTGGAAAAGTTAATTAAAGCTGGAAGCAAACTGGGTCCAAATGAATTCTTTTGAGCCAGGCTCATTTTATATTGCGATGCAAAATATCCCACTAATCATTAGTATTGAATGGCAAGCTAAATGCAAAAACTACCCAATTATTTAAAAGCTTAAAAGTGTGTCTTTCTTTCATGCTCTAAACTACATTTCTTTTTTTTTTAAAAAAAGCAGTTTTTCCTATCATCATATTATGAGTCTGCAAAGTAAGTATTCCCCAAGTAAGTAAGTAAGTCCCCAACCCCTGGTCCACGACCCAACACTGGTCCACGGCCTATCCAGGACTGGGCCACGGACACAGATCGCCTACCCCCCCTGCGAGCGCCCCCGTGAGCGCCATCACGTGCATGCGCGCAAGCACGTTCCACCCCCTGCGAGCGTGCTGTGCGCATGTGCGCGAGCACCCCTCGCGAGCACAACGTGTGCATGCGCGTGAGCGAGCTCTGCCCCCCTGCAGGTACGCCATGCCCCCCCAACCGGTCCGCGGTTGGGAAAAGGTTGGGGACCACTGTTCTAAAGGATTGTCTGTCTCCTTATGAACCTTTCTAGTTCATATTTGTAGTCCAGTGGTTAAGCTGCAGTACTGTTGTCAAGATTCTGTTCGTGATCTGAAGTCGATCCTGATGGTTTCAAATAGCTGGCTCAAGCTATTTGGAAGGCTGACTCAGCATTCCATCCTTCCGAGGTCATAAAAGGAGTACCCAGATTGCTGCGGGTGGTGGTAATGTACAGCCTGCATTTTTAACATTGCACTCCTCCCAGAGAGTGCTTTAAATCAATGGTCCCCAACCTTGGGCCTCCAGATGTTCTTAGACTTCAACTCCCAGAAATCCTGGCCAGTAGAGGTGGTGGTGAAGGCTTCTGGGAGCTGTAGTCCAAGAACATCTGGAGGCCCAAGGTTGGGGACCACTGCTTTAAATGCTATGGGACAGTATAGAAGCAGTGCATTTTGTTTGCTTTGCTTTGAGATCTTCAGGAGAGGAATTCTTCAAAATACCAAAAGCTGAAGAGGCCCAGGGCCATAAATGACTTGAGCCCTGGATTTTTGAAGGAGCATCTTGCTGTATATAAACCTGCCCAATCATTAAGATCTGCTGGGGAGGCCCTCCTCTGTGTCCCACCATTGGGAATCGGTCATGTGAAGACAGGGGGAGGGCTTTTTCTGCCGTATCACCTTGACCATGGAACGCCCACCCATTGTAGGCGTGAATGGCGCCAACATTGGCATCATTTTGGCACCAACTCAAAACATATTTATGATCGCATTTGAGGGTTGAGGATCATGGCCTGTGTAGGTTGTAGTGCAATGGATTTAATTTTTTAAAAACGTTTGAATGTCTAACTCTTGTGTTGCTTGACTTCAAATTGTTTTCCATATCTTATGTTTTAAAATTGTTTTGTACAGCTTAGCAACCCACGCTGAGGTCCTGTGATACAGGGCAGGCTATAAACAAACAAACAAAAAAACAAATGAGAAAGGGTTTTCAACTGCATGAGACCCAGACTGTGGAATGCATTCCACTTCGAGCTGTCTTCACATTTCGCTGTCACTGCTTTTAGGAAAAGCAACACACATACATATACGCACACACACTTCTTGTAAAACTGGTGTATAATGTTTAATCTACTGTGTTGTTTTTACTTGTACACTTAATTTTTATGTTGTTTATGGTAGGGTTGGTTTTATTTTATTTTAATGATGTTATGGTTAAACTTGGTTTCACTTGCTTTTTATTATTTGAAAGATTGTAAGCACTACTTTGTAGAGCGAAGGCTGGGAAACAATGGACAGAATGGAGAGAAGGAAGGAAGGAAGGAAGGAAGGAAGGAAGGAAGGAAGGAAGGAAGGAAGGAAGGAAGGCAGGAAGGCAGGCAGGCAGGCAGGCAGGCAGGCTAACATAATCCTTGGATTATATATATTGTTATCATATCCCTTTCCTTATATTTTTGTTGTTGTTGTGTAAAAAAATAGATAAGAAAAAACTTGTGAAACCTTTTCTTTGTTTTTTTTTTTTTGGTGTGTGTGTTTTTTTTTTTTTTTTTTTTTTTTTTTGCATATTTACAGTTGCTCCTCAAACGCCCGTTAGCTGAAACTGGCATAGCTGAGTCACAGCTGCAAATATGCTATTTTTGTTCACAGAAATGAAAATTACAGTGTTCTTTTGCATTCTCACTTATAAACCTGTCATAAATTCATTTTCAGACCGCCTCTCCCTACCTAACCAACTCCAAGCACGGGCTCCTGTTGTAGAAAATTAGACACTGTTTCTGGAGCACCTGCCGTGCCATTTCATCTTCATCGTTCAAAAACATTAACTTATCACTTTGGCCCTTGATGTGAAGTGTGCAAGCTAGCACATGGAGGGGACGCATCCCTTGCATCCCATCCTCTGTGTCGACTGCTGTGAGAGAGTTCCATGAAATGGCCTCGCCAACACGGCATTTTGCTTCCCAAGGTGGGAGAGCAGTCACTTCAAATCATTTATCAAAGCATTAATCAAGCGTGCAAGAGTTACCTGGGCAAGCCAGTCTCTGACAGATTGAAATATTACAGCAAAGAGGGAAGGAGATGATCTTAAGGATCCTGTAAAATGTTTGTCTGGCACAAGGCGGTAAGGAGAGTGGGTGGATGTGTCCACTCTCACACAATTCACACATAGAAAGAATACTGATCAGATTGCCCTTTCTGGTCGCTTTAGGCTGTCTTGGTATAACAAGAAATCTCAATGACAAAATTTAAAGCTCTACAAGATCGTCCCCTCCAGCCAAGAGTGAGCTTATGAATTTTTTTTAACCCTCAATGTCTCTGTAATTTGTGTAAAATATACAAAGTCTCCTCTCTCTCTGAGAGAGAGAGAGAGAGAGAGCAAGCACAGAAAGCTTCTTAGGAAAGAACCCATTCAGTACTTTTAAATACAGCAGCAGTCATTTGTGGTCAAGGTGTCTCACTGCAGAGCCAGAGGTTGGGAGTTTGATTCCCCACGGTGCCTCCTTGACAGGGGCTGGACTTGATGATCCATAGGGTCCCTTCCAGCTCTGCAGTTCTAAGATTGTTGTCGGTGTTGTTTTCTGCATTCTGCACAATTCAGGCAATTGTGCAAATTGTGCTGTCTGGGACCAAAAATATTTAGGGATTTTGCACACCTTGTCATTCTTGTCAACACAAATTGCTCTTGAGAGTGCCAAGGAATTCTTTATCGTCCTCGCAGTGAGAAGCATGTTATGATGCCTTGACTGTGTATACAAAGGTGAGACGAGCAATGTATATGTACATTTTTTATATATAACTGTTTGATCGCTGATATCGATAGCATTTTAACAGTGTACGATGGAGCTTTCCAGTCTGTGCCCCCCCTTCCTTTTCTCTGTTTTATGTTCTGCCCAAACAGGCCAAGATCAAAAGAGTTCAGTGAGGCATGCAAGAATAAAAAAATCATATTTGTGTGAAAGGGCTATCAACAGATTAGGAACATCGCCAACAGGCACCTGTTAGAGATTTGTAGGAGAGAAGAACAGGGCCTTGAGCCATGCAAGACACATGATCTAGAACAGCAAAATAGTCAGAGAGAGGCAGAACAAAGCCTAATAAATCAAACATTTCCTCATATCAAACCTGGTCCGAAGAAGCTTGGTTCTCAAAGCAAGACACAGGATGCTCAAGTAGAGAATGGAAAACATTCCAGATTGGGTGGCGAGAGCTGAGAGGATGAAATCCTTCCACACAAATGTCTACAAGACGGATTAAGTCCCATGTCGTATGCATTTTGAAGGTCATTGGAGGGCTCTTTTTAATATCTCACAACCACAGCAACATCAGGAGTGCAGTTCAAGCAGTCACCAGCTGCCCCGAAATCTGGAAGAACCATGGCCATTATGTAGAGCAAATAATTTAGATAATTTAGAAGTTTCCAGATTCAGTGTGTCTCATTACCAGATAGGACTAGTGAAGGATCACATCAGACAGTTGCCAGCATCACCAAATAATCATATATAATAATCATGTGCTGTCAAGTCAATTCTGACTTATGGCGACCCTTTTCAGGGTTTTCTAGGTAGAGAGTACTCTGAAGTGGTTTGCCATTCCCTTCTTCTGGGGGCACCCTGGGACCATGCGGCTTGCCCAAGGCCACACAGGCTGGCTGAATTCATAGGAGCCACAGTAGGGAAAATTGAGCCAAATAGTATTCTCACACCCCTGCTAATTATATTATCTGCAAGATATGTGTCATAAATATAGGCAATATTTCTATTTTCCCTCAATAAGACTAATTATGTGCCTGTGAAATTTATGCACATTGTATTAATTGCAATTGATGAATTAACTCCAGCCGGGGAAAATGAGCAAGGAAGATCTTTTTCGATGGTGTGAAAACACTAATTCCTGTCAGCGAAATGACATAGATTCTGCAATACCCTTTTTTCACTGCTGACGAAACCAGAAGACACGATCAAAGAGCGAACCCGTCCAGCTGCAGAATATCTCTATAGATTTCCTTGTGGACAGGTGTGCTTTCTTTGAAAGTAGCAATTCTGGTTCTTCTCCGAGTATTTCCTGTGAATCATTAAAACGGAGTATTCCCGACATCAGACGGCTGTCAGAAAGGTCGCAAGGAAGAGTATAGCCAAGCTGAAATTTTGCACAGCTTGGGACATGGCACCTGTGACATCTGTGTGAGGAAAGGCCAGTTCATACTGACAGCCAATCCTGAACAAAGAAATGCTGCCGCAAACATTTTTTTCTGATACAATGTGGAATGTTTAACTAGGATAGCTCTGACTGTATACTTCTTGTCACCCATGTTCCATTCATACTGCCTTGCTGCCATCTAATTTGCAATAGTGAATGAGTCCCGCCTTCATATCCATATTCATGCTGTCCCCACAATTCCTTGTTTTTCCCATTCCTCTTTCTTCTCTTTCATTCACCCTGTATCAGTTTTCACTGGATTAGAAACCCTTCCCATCTCTGAACTCTCTTCTTGCCCTTACCAAGCACCATGAATTTCTCTCTTTGTCCCGGACTCTGTGTCTCTCACACACTTGTCGTAAAATATAATTCCCCAATCTAAGCAGCCCCGTTGGCACATCATTTGTTCATAATCCACTCAAATCATTTGCTCAAATCATTTGCTCGTTATCCAGATGATGTGGTGGGCCATAAACGGGAGGCGCAGGCGTGCACATAAATTCCTTCTCCTCATCCCAGAGCACTCCTTTCCAACTTACATGATGAATAGGAAACAAGAGGTTGGGTTTTCCTGGATTTTTGGTGTGGACTGCAGGGATACACAACCTACAAAGTGGTTTGTGTACTCCTCATGACCTGTTTCCTTCACCATCTTTTTTCCTCATACAGGTCCTCTGCCTTCAAAACAGCTTTTTTAATCCCTGTCCCTTTTAATGAAAGCTGGACATATAGGCTAGCTAAAAAGCCATCCAGCAGCATGGCTAGAATTCAAGGAAAACTCAGAGAAGTAAACAACATAGCAACTGCACTATGAATAGGAAAATATGAAAAAGTTAAAGTGATAAATGAAAAGAGAGGAGGGTTTTTTCTCTCTGTTGGTTTTATCCATAGCATTGGCTTTCCCACCTCCTTTTTTCTGCATGAACATTCATTTCATAATTTGCTCTGCTCCTTCCTTCTTCTTGAAAGTTAATCTTTTTCCTGGGCGTCAGAGGTCACACATTAAGTCCTGCATCCAGGATGACTGCCAACTTACTGGTATGTGCAGAAGCTAGTTAGGTGCTTACAATTTTTGTTTTTCTTAACCTAAATTAAAAGGGTTTTCCTTCCTTAACTACAAGCATCCATAGCAGCTATTTCTATCAAATGTTCATATGTTCTCTGCTAGCCTAAATTCCAAATAATTATACAAAATAAATGGAATCCAGTATTGTATACCACACAAACAGCCAGACAACACATATAATATGGAAAGGGGCCTTCTCTGTGGCTGCTCCCAGACATTGGAACTCCCTCCCACTGGAGGCCAGGCTGGCTCCATCTTTGCTGTCCTTCCACAAGCAGGCAAAGACCTTTCTCTTCAGGCAGGCTTTCCCTCAGTGACTGGCTGCTCTAGTGGGGTTTTTTAATGGATGGTTGTGCCTTCCTGCTTCGAATGTGGTTTTGGTGTTGCTTTTGTTTACCATTTATTAGAGTGGTATTTGTTTGATCCTTTTTAGTGTTTGTATACTTGTCGTTTTTAGCTTTAAATGTTGTCTTTTAATGATGTAAGCCACCTTGGGTCCTTTTTAAGGAGAAAGGTGGAGTAAAAATCTTTTAAATAAATAGAAAAACATTTTAAATAAATAAACCTACTTCTTGGGGTGTTAACCAGTGATTCTAAGCACAAGCAAACTACCTCACCGAATCACAAGGAACACATGTTTTTAGTTCTGACCTTTGTCCTCCTAGCTTATCACACACCCTTCCATGTTTCAGAAACCTGTTTATTATTCCTTCGAAGTCCTTACATCTCTGGTTATTACTGGTGACTTTGCCAAAGACAGTGAGTCGTAATCCAATTCAGAGAATATGAAATTGTCCGCTTCATAATGTATTCATGGTACATTACGAATCAAGTTTCATTTCCCCGAGAGGTCCTCTCCCCCAAGTGGTTCTGCTCCAGCTCAGAATGTAAAATGAGATTCTACACATCTGTGACCAGCTGTTTTATTTCCAAGCTGGTTTCTATGATAGCTGGGGCTGGGCACTGTATTTCTCAAAGAGAACGGCAATAAGGTGTGTCAGAAAGGAAGGCATTGTGAGCAAACCCATAAATACTGAACCAATTCCAGACTGAGCAGGTTTTAGGAGTTCTGGATGAATTCACAGCTGGATTTGAGAGCTATCTACCAGGTGGACCAAATCTGAATCTTAAAACACCCTAAGTATATTTGGATTGTAGAAGATGTAAAGACACAGGGTGAGTATCTCCAAAAGATTATATCTCTCCCCCAATGTTTCATATAAGGAAAACAGGAGAGGGGTGGAGAGTAGAGAGTGGAGAGTGTATTTTTTTTTGGAGCTTCCGCTCTCACTGAATGACATTTCCAGAGCTCTCCAACATTAGGGCTTTGTGGCATGAATGTTGAAGTAATAAATCACAGACTGATCCAGCATTGTGTGGTTTTTCTCCCAGTTCCCTCTCCCCAGCAAAGGGGTATTAGTCTGTTAATTGTTCCAGCTGTGAGCCAGGAAACCATCCAGGAAACGATCCAGAAGGCTACAACCCCAGCTGCTTAGTTACACAGTGCTAGATAATCTTAATCATTTAAGAACTGCAGAGCTGGAAGGGAACTTATGGATCATCAAGTCCAGCCCCTGTCAAGGAGGCATAGTGGGGAATCGAACGTCCAGCTTCTAGCTCCACAGTCAGAGATCTACACCACTGAGCTATCTAGGATGTTTGAGTCCTTCTGCTTTTCACATTGTATCTTCACATCCATCATTTATCTGCTCCCCTGGACTGGGAGGAGCCCTATCTCCTTCTCAAACTTTATCCCTGAGCTTCCTACCTCTGCTCCAAGCTGGGTCATGTGGCCAAATGCTTCTCTGTGCCATCTGGCCTCAGAGGTTGAAGAGGAGCCATGGCACCAGAAAAATAAAGAAGACCAAAATGATGTGTACCTTACTGCTATATTTTAATATGAGCTTCTGGGGATAGGCCCACTTCCTCGGGTCACATTAAAATACAGCAGTTAGTCGTTAAGGTGCCCCGATATTTTTGTCTTCTTTTTAAAAACACAATCCTTTTCTTTTTAATCTGATGTATTGTCTGATGTGATCACTTCCCTGCCACAGGGAAATGAGCTCTTTTCCCCCTTCATAAAAAGAAAGACAAGAGAAAAATGATCAGTGTATGCAACCCAAATGGCTAATTACCTAAATATAGAGCTATTTGGGTAATTGCTATATATTCAGTGGTGCCAGCATTAGGAATGGAATTTTAACTAGTTTTAGTTTGGGTAAATACACAGAGTATGTTGAGGAAAACAGTGTTATCTAATTATTGTGGGGGGATCAATTTATGCAGAACAGCCACTGTTTGGAATGTCTCTCGCTTCTGAATCATACAACAAACATTGTGGCTCTCAAGAAAATCTGTCCCTGGATGCTCTACAAGTATGTCAGTCTGTTAATTGTTCCGGCTGCTGCTGAGCCAGGAAGCAATCCAGGAAACAATCCAGAATGCTGAGAGCCATAAAAATTAGCAGGGTAGCATGCCCAGAAGAAAGAAGGAGAAATGTAAGTTGCCTGAAGGCATCTCAGGTCACCATGACCTGGGCAGTGGCCATTTTGTAGGATTTGAGTGAGATGATGAAACAGAAGAAGCTGGTGTATCCATCAAAGGTTGGGGGGGGGGGGGGAAGGGGCAGGCATTGGAAGTGATGTTACATTTATTTTACTTATTTTTTTTATATAATGATATTAATTTGTTCTAAATAATTGAATAATTTACTCTTTTCAGCTTTTAATACAGTAGGACTCCCATATCTGTGGAATCTGTATCCACAGTTTCACTTATCCACACTCTGAAAATATTAAAAATATTAAATTTTTAAAAACCAGAAAGATGTGTTTACACAATGCAGTTACCACAACTGGCCACTACAGGGAACCAGAGATTATGCTATATGGGTGATTGGCTGCCATTTTGCCTAGCTTTTCACCAGTTTGAGGCAATTCCCTCTTCTTTCTGAACTTCACCATTGCCAGCTATCCTCGGTTATTGTCCTTACAGATACAGGGAGAGCCCTGGGTCCAACAGATTATAGGTTTCACGGATCCAGGATCCACGGGGTCTTGGAACCAATAAATAAAGGAGTACTTGAAGAGTGCTATCGTAGCTCCTTCTCAGTCTTTTTTTTTCCAAAGCTAAACATGCCCCTTCCTCATAAGGATTGGTTTCCAGTCCCCTGATCATCCTTGTTGCCCTCCTCTGAACTTAGTCCAGTATGTCATCATCCCTCTTAAAGTATATGGTATCCAGAATTGGACACAGTACTCAAGATGAGGCCTAACCATTGCCGAAGAGAGGGGAACTAGTACCTCACAGGATTTGGAGACGATACTTTTGTTAATGCAACCGAAAATAGCATTGGCCTTTTTTGCAACCACTTCGTCCTGTTGGCTTATATTCAGCTTGTGATCTACAACAATTCCAATATCCTTCTCAATCGTAGTATTACTGAGCCAGGTATTCCTCATCTTGTAACTAGTTGTGTGCTTGATTTATTTTTCCTAGATGTAGTACTTTGCATTTATCCCTTTTAAATTTCATTCTGTTGTTTTCAGCCCAGTGCATGTTTCTGCGTGACTCAGTTCCCAGCCGTAAAGAAGCCATGTGCTTCAGCATAAAGGAATGGGCCATATGCAGGAGGTGTGCTGAATGATTCAAAGCTCTTCTCCCAGCATGACGGGGAAGGACATTTTCATTTACATCACCTGGAGTGAAACCTGAACCTCCTTACTGTGGGATGATTCTGCAAGGCGACAGACTCTATTTTGGAACTTCCATTAAACAAGACAGCCTGGCAGCTAGTCTGGCTGTGGTTTGGGGGACCTTTCTGTTGCTTCTGCACCACCTAGAGCTGCAACACTCTGCCTGATGAAGAATCATGCAAGATCCAAAAGCTACTCCCTATTTGTAAAATCTTAGTGGTCTAATAAAGGTATCGCCCACACTTGTTTCAGATTATGTTCAAGCACTGCACAGCTTTTTCATTTTTAATCTGAATACAGGCCTAGAAAAAAACAAGAATAAAAAACCTGTATCTCTGTTTATCTATCGATCAATCAATCATTCTCCTCTTCACTGACCTCAGATCACTTGTTTAATTCTCTAGTCCAACCTCTTGGAAGTAGAAAGTAGAAGTAGAAAGACAGGTGTAAATTAAATGTTACCAACCTGCTGCTCTTTGAGGGAACCCAAAATCTTTGTCTGACTCAAATGTCTCTCTCCGGCTCACAGTTAGTGCTGGAGTTTTAGCAACCTCGTAGGCTGCCTTTAGTACGTTTGGCTGGAAGGGACCTTTCTGGGCTGGTGTGACTGTCAATCAATCCAGCAGTAACCAGTTGTTCCTTCCCTGCCGCTGATTTCAAAGAGAGCCTCGTCTCTCTATTGTGTGTTTCCACCCTTCTCTTTTAGTCTGTTAGTGCAGTTATGTGAATTCAGTCTGCAGGAGTCTGATGGGAGCAGGCTGTAAGTGTGTTGAGGTAATTTGCATAGCAGTAATTTTTGTGCAATCTGCTGTTTGATCTGTTCAACCATGAGTAAATTACATTTCTTATTTCTTTTTCTCACCAATGTCTCAGAGATAGTTTATTGAGATTGTAAGTGCCAGTTGTTGAGAGAAAAGAGGTGGTCTACTCTGGCAAGACTTGAAGCTAATTCTGTTCTGTCAGTCCCTGGACTTCTGCTGCATAACTAGAGGAGTCCAACCAAAATTCAAAACTCTGCAACAATTAGGGCCATTCTCTCTGATCACAACCAGTCTGTTCTGGATTCAAACATAGCAGTGTGTCAGAGTTTAGAAAACTCATCCCTTGGGTTCCTCAGAATTCCCCAGGCAGCATGGACAGTTGCATTTCCCATGCCGTTGCCAAAGATCCTTGTCATGGCAGGGAGGTTTAGTGATATATTCGCTCTAAGTCCGAGGCTTTGACCTCTGTTAGACACTGCTAGAAACTAACTTCATTCTCTGACTGCATTTGCTATGAGATGGAAGCTGTCTTGGGAAAGTGTAACCTGTTTCTGGGGATAAGTTCAAGGCTGACCATCTCATAGTCTGAGAGCTCTGGAATATGTTTAGGCTTAGATCTTTGCTTCTGCTGTCATTTTGCTCATTAGTAGGCACTCTGTTATCGTTTTGCCAATTAGCAGAATATAAACATAAGAAAAGTTGTCCGCACGTAAGCATGCTTAATGAACAGGTGCACTTAATTGTGATGATGCGTGAAGGTATAAAAATAGGCTAGGTGCATCGATTCAGAGACCCTCAGTATAAACTAGGTCCTAGGAAGCTCTGCCCAGCGACTGATTCCACGGGTCACCAGCTCACCACTACCCAAGGGCTCCAGGCAAGCAGAAAGGGCATGAGGTCAAATCTTTGTATTTACCCTCTTCCGTTTGCTGCTTTACTGTCCATGCTTTCAGTTCTGCCATCTCTTTAATGAAGTGTTTAGCATTCTCTCATTGGCGTATTCCAGAGTTTTGAATTTCTGGTTAAATTCCTCTAGCTGTGCAGCAGACATGCAGGGATTCACAGGGCAGAATTAGTTTCAAGTTTCCCAGAGTAGACCATCCCTTTTTCTCATCAACTGGCACGTACAGTCTAAGATATTTGAAGTAGAAAGGATAAAAACCATTTTCTTTACTTGTAGTTCTGAACAGGTCACACAGCAAACTGACAAAAAACATGACTGCTTTTCACCAGCAGGCCTCAACAGGCTCCCTGACTTCCAACAGACAAGGGGGGAGAGCTCTTAGCAGAGTGGTGTGGCTCTCTTTGAATTCAGAGTTGGGGAAGGAACTATGGGTTACTGCTGTTAGTGACTGACAGTCATCCCAGCCCAGAAAGTCGTCTCCCAGCTACACCTACTGGAGGCAGCATGCGAAGTTGCAAAAACTCCAACAGAAAGAGCCTCCTGTGAAGAACCCTGGTGAGAGAGCAGTTCCCCCCCCCCCAGAAGTAACTTTTACAAACGCTCTGGCTCAGACTGCCAGTCCTGGCAATCATTCACTGCCTTCTTCTAAACTTCTCCTTATCCTCCTGCCATCTCCTGACTCAGCAAAACAGGCCAAAGAAACTTTAATGGAGGAAGTATTCTGGATCTCCCGGAGCTACAGACACAATGGGAATTGGCTACTAAGATTAGGACTTTGCGGCAAATTAGGTCTCTCCCCCCCCCCCCCCCCCCCCGCATCAGAGTAATCAATTCTTAACTTTGAAGTTTCCATAAAACCAAAGAAACAATCACAACACTGGTCTTAGAATTCAAACGACACTAATACGATTCCTTTCGTGTGTTAAATTGGGGTTTACCTGGTTGTGTCGGCCGCCTGGTGTCTGTTCAATTATGCATACGGCTAATGTGGCAATCACAGCATGGAGAAGAACTTAATCCTGACTGAATCCACTGTGCGATATAATTACATCAACTCATCTTCTATCACATAACGTCTTTTTCTTGCCTTGGCAATAAATGGAAATCCGAAATAAAGGGGAACCGTGTGCACGAGGATCACCTGTGGGAAGTCTCGCCTTATCGTACAGCTGTATGGCTTCATGAGTTGTTGCTAAGTCCGGGATCCCAAGACCAGAAAATAAACAGAAGCAGAGAGTTATTCCAAATGCCATGAGAATTAAACCGGGAATGATGGGGCCTGTGGGTGACTTCCCCCATCTTGTGAGCCAGGGAACTGCGTGCAATCCATGAAAATGGACCAGAAGATACCAAACAATGCCACCCGTAGATTGTCTTTTTCACGCTTAAAATAAAGCAATGACCTGGGCAGTGGATTGATAGTTGTGTACCTGTTGTTCAGCATTGTGTTAGGAATGTAATTTAAGGGCCAAGCTCTGGAAAGCTGTGACTGGCAGTTGGCAGAATCAGGTCATACCGTCTGTCACTCACTGTCAGATGGCGGGCGATAACCCATATTATACTGGGTAGGAAAAGATTCCCATCTTTGACATATCAAATGAAACACATGACTGACTAGGGTGGGTTTTATTTTTTATTTTTTTCAGAAGGGGACACAGAATCTGTCTTCTTACTGACATACCTTACAGAAATATATATGCAAAGGAAATGTTTGTAACAACAAATAAGAAATCTTACCTTTTTTAAAAAAAAAGCTCCCCCACCCATTGTTCCTGAGGTCCCACCATATTAATTTTTTTAAATCCAGTGTAAATCTCTGCATTAGGTTTGCTACAGTGGGAAGAGGTTTCTTTTAAGCTAAATCTCAGCTTTTAAATTGACAAGATTCTAAACAAAGTCCCTCCAGGGTTTTTTTGGGGTGGGTGGGGGATATCCTATATACATCATATATAGGCCATTATTAAAAAGCTAAATCTCAGACTGTTCCAGAAACATTATTCAGGCAGACCTTGTGACTAAGCAATCTTATTTGCAAATGGATCCTGTGCTTACCTCCTGGCGACCAATCAAAACATGAGGCCAGTTAATTTGCAAACTACCGGAAGTGAGAAAAATTCCTGTTGTGAAAATTAGATGTTTCCAGGACTTAAGGAATTCCTTTTATCAGTCATGTAAATCAGATGTATTTTCAGCACTTAAGAATTTCATTTCACTTCCCCAAATTACCAGAGTGTCCAAGTAATATAGAAGGCAAAAGGCAGGGATGTAAATCTTTGCTTACTGTGTTTTCACAGGCACTGTCCTTATCAGAGGAAATAGGAAACACACGAGGAGGCCAGGACTGTGTTGTATATGAATGATATCTGGCTGTGGAGCTAGAGGTTGGGTGTTCAATTCCCCACTGTGCCTCCTTGACGAAGGCTGGTCGTAATGATCCGTAGCATCCTGTCCAGCTCTGCAGTTCTAAGGTTATTATTAAGGTTATTAAAAGGCATCTCCATGAGCAATGTTCACATTACCAGTATATTGGATGCAAAATAACTGATGGAGAACCTTTTGACACCTTACAGGCTATCATGATTTCTTTGGTATACGTTTTCCTGGGGAGGAGCTTTCTTTGACATTTCAGTCCATGAAGGCTTATGCCAAATAAAACTTACTCGTTCTTATCATGGCACAAGAGTCTTGACTGGCTTTCCTGAAACAGGGTAACATGGCTTCTCTTCTGAGGATTGCAGTATATTGGAAAAACATTTATTAAACGGAGTGCCTTTTCTAACCAGCAAAATACAGACGATACAATCTCTTCCTGATGGAAGCACTGGCTGCAGAGAAAGATAAAGGGGTGATTGCCGTACATACATAATGGGTCGGTGTCTTTGTCGCAGCTGAAGAAAATTAAAATGTTATTATTCTTTATATGCAATGGCCTTGAAGTGTTTTTAGGGGGACCCTAGCATTTGCAATACAATTCTAATTGCATGATTCCCACTCACCCTTCTTGCGTTTGACACGAGTCTGTACAACAAACTTCTCTAATTAGCAGGCAATCTCTGTACAGAGCTGAAGTGAATTTGAAAAGAGAGACGGTTGAAAGGCAGACGTTCAACACAAAACAACTGAAATCTCTCTTTATGTAGAGCCTCCAAAGAGCATATGGCTTAAGGATAAATAGGAGAAGCAAAAATATTTATTGAAGAAACTGTACAGTATCATTTCTGTAGGCCAGGCAAATCTGTGCGGGTATGAGGCGTAACAGGACTTCATATCCTGTTACCAGCCAGATTACTAACTGGGGATGGTCACAAGGATCACATAACCTCCCTGTTACCTCAACTCTACTGGCTGCCGATCCATTTCCGGGTACAATTCAAAGTGCTGGTTTTAACTTATAAAGCCCTAAATGGCCTGGGTCCAAGCTATCTCAAGGACCGTATCTCCCTTTATGAGCCTGCCTGGGTGGGAAGATCATCACAGGAGGCCTTTCTCTCGGTCCCAACATGCTCACATGTGTGCTTGGTGGGGACACAGAAGAGGGCCTTCTCTGACACTGCCCCCCAGGACTTTGGAACTCCCTCCCACAGGAAACCAGGTGTCCCCGTCTTTGCTGTCCTTCAAGCAGCCTTTCCCTTAAGGACTGGCTGTCTAGGTTTTTTTAATAGATTGCTGTGCCTTTTTGCTTTTAAATGTGTTTTTAGTATTGATTTTATTTACCATTTTTAATATATTTATCTAATTCTTTTGAAGTATATGTATACTTACTGTTTCTAGTTTTTAAATATTGAGGGGTTTTTTAATGGTATAAGCTGCCATGGGTCTTTTTTAAGGAGAAAAACAGGGTAAAATATTTTAAATAAAATAAAATTAAAATAAGGAAAAGTTTTACATTCAAAGTTAGGGAAAGAGGTGAGAAGAAAATGGTGGTTTCTGGCAGGAACATTCTGGACATTGTAGTTCAAAGACTTTTCTGATTATGCTTCACACATCCACACACATCAGTCAAAGAATGATTTCCATGTGTGAATGAGCCACAGAGCACCACCAAGAAGAAATTAACAGGACTGTACAGGAAGGGCTTCCTTATCTTCTCAGATCCATTATTGTGCAAAGTTCTGATCATTCGGGGATGGCTAGGGAGGCTCAGAAGATTTTCTTGAGCAGAGGAATGAAGAAAGATAGGTAAGTTTATGAGGTGAGTGGATGCTGGTTGAGCTGGAGTTTTTACAATCTCGCATGCTGCTAGTCATTGGAGTGACTGGGTGGGACCTTTCCTGGGCTCAGGTGACTGTCAATCTATCCAGCACTAACCAATCATTCTCTCCTACCTCTGAATTCAAAGAGAGCCCCGCCTCTCTGCTGAGTGTCCCTTTCCTTCTCTTTAGCCTGTTGGAAACAGGTGTTTGCTTGTTTGTTATTGATCTGTTCACAACTGAAACTTTTTATTATTTCTCCCACAAATGTTTGAGAGTGAGCTATTAAGACTCTAAGTGCCAGTTTATGCGAGGGGGTTGACAATATCTGACACAACCATGTTGTGATTCTATTATTGCAAAGTGGGAGATGGATAGGGTGGGTCTCATCCAGGACAAGAAAGTCAGAGGCTGCAGGGAAGTCAGAGGCTGCAGGGAGGCCTTCAAACATATCATCCAAACACGCTATGGCCTACAAGTCTGACCCCTACCAATTAATTTTTGGATGTCTAGTTTTTTCAGCTGCCATCGCTGCCACCAACATCTCCCACCTGGGATGGTTGCCTCAGTCTGCTAAGAAAAGGGTCCCCTCTGCTTCCTCCAGATTTGATGGTATTTCTTCATCAATCCTATTACAACATCTGATTTCACTGGATAGTCTCTGTCTGCCAAAATTAGATTTACTGTTGGAGTAAATCTGATCTTTAGACTCTGTAATAATAATGACTGATTGCATTGACCTACCGAGTAGCCTGCAGATCACCAATATGTGATGCCACAGGGATAAATAGGATCCTGGAAGACACTGGACAGCTAAAAATATTCCCCAGCAGATAAATGATGCAGAAACACCTTGTTAATTATACAGTCTTCCTCTCCATTGGTAAGATGCCCTGGTGGTGTTTAGTTGGTGATTTATTTAAAGATCAATTAACATTTGACTCTTACTGTTAAAAGTCAGGGAAGGTCATCCAAGTCTCTGGTTTGTTCAGCTCGTGGTATTCACAGGCGGTAGGCTCTCAAATTGCTTCCCTGACCAAAGCCAGCTCTGTCAGGTTAAGTATGGCAATGATTTAGTTAGTTCGGCTACCATACAAGGCAGGCATGTGCTCTGTTTATTGGCCAGATCTTCTGCTATGCATTCGCATCCCAAAGAAACCAGAACCACAATGGGAGCCTGAATATGAGGAGGTGGACCTTCATCCTTGTGAAACTCATGCACAACTATGAAGCTAGGATGCATAAGATTCCAATTTTTTTAATCAGACAAGCATGTGCATAGTTTCATCTTTTTTTAAGGAAAAACAAGGTGAGATCTTCCCTTTTGCAGGTGAGTTTTGTATCACATATAATTGTGCATGTGTACGAAACTTTATATTTTGATTGAGCACAGTCACCTGATGATGGATTAAAGTGTTTGTTTGTTTGTTTGTTTGAAACATTTTTACCCTGCCTTTCTCCTTAAAAAGGACTCAAGGTGACCGACATCCTTGAAAGACAATATTTAAAGTTGAGTAGACAACGGTGGTTGACATCATTAAAAACCAATACTTAAAGCTAAGAACAATGAGTCTGAAGAGGCAGTTTACATCATGAAAAGACAATATTAAAACTCAAAACAATAAGTATACAACTATTAAGGAACAAACAATACCGCTCCAAGAAATGGTAAACACAAGTTACTTCCATTTTATCTCCACCTCCCCATGCTGTCTTTGGAGGGTCCCAAGGGTGGAAATTAGCAGCCACGAAATTAAAAGATGCCTGCTTCTTGGGAGGAAAGCGATGACAAACCTCGACAGCATCTTAAAAAGCAGAGACATCACCTTGCCGACAAAGGTCCGCATAATCAAAGCTATGGTTTTTCCAGTAGCGATGTATGGAAGTGAGAGCTGGACCATAAAGAAGCCTGACTGCCAAAGAATTGATGCTTTTGAATTGTGGTGCTGGAGGAGACTCTTGAGAGTCCCCTGGACTGCAAGGAGAACAAACCTATCCATTCTGAAGGAAATCAACCCTGGGTGCTCACTGGAAGGACAGATCCTGAAGCTGAGGCTCCAATACTTTGGCCATCTCATGAGAAGAGAAGACTCGCTGGAAAAGACCCTAATTTTGGGAAAGTGTGAGGGCAAGAGGAGAAGGGGACGACAGAGGACGAGATGGTTGGACAGTGTCATCGAAGCTACCAACATGAATTTGACCCAACTCCGGGAGGCAGTGGAAGACAGGAGGGCCTGGCGTGCTCTGGTCCATGGGGTCACGAAGAGTCGGACACGACTTAACGACTAAACAACAACAAGAGTGGAAAGTTGACATAGGCTGCTGCCCAAAATTTTTCCTCTCCATTGAGTCTTGTCTCCTTTTCTCTCCTATTTTTAACAGGTTGACCCTTCCCATACTATGTGGGAGAGGCAGGACAAGGTGGAATTGAAGAAGCTAGAAATATATGGTCCTCCCCACCCACCCACCCACTCGATCCACATACATTCAAAAACAGGAAGAATGAAGGAATTCTGGATCCCCTGATCCTGTTCTTCACAGATGATTTCTGTAAAGCATGCCACACTTTCCAAATCTAATTCGCATTCCGCCGGCCGCACTGATCGAAATGCCTTGTTTGATCATACTCCATTATCTTCAAATGCATAATATACAGGCACCTTGGATATGATTGCACTCTCTGGTTCTTGTATTTATTTATTTATGACAGAGCTTTGCTGGCGGAAATCGCATCTGATACACTGAAACATGTGTCACTGTCAAGCAGAGCTGTTTGATTAACCTACATCAAACACATTTGCTCCACCAAAGAAACCTCTCCGTTGATTTGGAAAATGGTCTTCTTTGGGCAAAAAGACAGGACAGTTGGGTATTTCTCATTCCGGCTGATTGGTCTGACAGCTTTTATGAATGATCTTCTGTGTCACAGCTGGCTGGTTCCTCTGAACAGTCTTCAAACAATCAAAGTCCAGGAGGCAGCTGTTTTTTGTCCAAAGGTGTGCCAAATCTGCTTCTCAAGTGCCTGTCATAAGCTGAGCAGCTACACTCGGGTTATGTTTCCAAACTGATCTGAAGTGTAGGAAGAAAGCCCAAAACAGCTCTCAAATCAAATCTGGGTTCTTTGTCAAAGCACTAATTATTGCTTTGGCACCTTGGTTATTAAGAGAGCTTAACTTTAATAAAAGGGGTGTGTGCGCGTAATATAGTAATATTGTAGCAGAAGAACCAGGAACCCCAAACTGAAGGAGGTTGACAGTTCAAGCACCACTGAATAATCTAAGATGGCAGCTCAGTCACAGAATCTCTGGGAGGAAACTTCTCTGTCACTTTGATTGGTGATCATTTTGCAAGAGAAGGATGTTAAAGAATCCAAATATTGTTATTTGCATCACTTTAATTTTCAAGAGGTAAGGTGGATGTGCATTGGAGGGTTTTGTTTTTTCTCTTTGCTCTTAGACAGCTGCAGATCTCTTTCCGGTTGATTGGGTCCCTATATGTGTGAAATACGGACCATTGTGTGGAATTTGTGCTGCGCACTTCACAGTAGTATTAGGATGAGGACCTAAGCTACCTAAGTTACCTATCTTGTGGAGATGAGGTAGGAAAAAAAATGGATCGGAGTTTTGCCTGCACATTAGTTTAACCTTCCATCCCAGGTCAGAGCTCTTTCTTTTCCCGCATTTTCATGTTTCTTTCACTATTTGGACAAATATATTGGGACAAAATCAAATATATAGAAATACAAATACTTTAAAATATTGCAATACAAATCAAATTGGTTGGACTACAAAACAGCTCAAAGCAAACTGGTTATGATTTATAAGACCAAATTGAAGTAGATGGTGTTCGCACACCCCTAATTTGTACGTATCTCTTGGGTTCTATGGGTCTGCCTTTTAAATATCTATTGCACACAAAATTATATATATTCTATTATTTTGCAATTTGAAAAAAAGACAGATAATAAATTAGTAACAATGGAAAAATATTGCAAGATGCATATTTCCCCCTAAGTTTCACACATTAGAAAAATACTGCTCCAGCAGCTGATTTCTTCTATAAAAAAAACCCTCTGTATTTCCAAAGTCCAGATTTCAAACTGCTATGTTTCTGAAGGATCCAGTGTGAAAAACTGGATAGGGTGACAATCTAGGACTCAGGAGAACTCCTGCTTAGCCACAAAATCTCCTTGGGGGAGGGTGACACTGGTTACCGTATTTTTCCGTTTATAAGACGACCCAATGTATAAGATGACCCTCCCTTTCCTAACTCCAAATTAGAAAATTTGATCCCTGCTTTTCCCTTCCTTTTGCTAAGCAACGAGCTTAGCAAAAGGAAGGGAAAAGCAGGGATCAAAGGGCTCCCTTTGACCGCCGCTTTTCCTTGCCTTTTGTGAAGTCATGGGGCTTACCAAAAAGGAAGGGAAGTCTCCCTTCGGGTAAAGGCTGCACGATCACAGCCCTTTGATCCTGAAGCCCTTTCATGGCTGCTTCAGGATCAAAGGGCTGTGATCGTGCAGCCCTTTCACGTCTGCGTTACCCACTTCCTAAGCCCCACAGGGCTTAGGAAGTGGATAAAGCAGTCTGAAAGGGCTTCAGGATCAAAGGGCTTCAGGATCAAAGGGCTGCGATCGTGCAGCCCTTTCATGGCTACTTTACCCGAAGGGAGCCTTCCCTTCCTTTTTGCTAAGCCCCATGGCTTCGCAAAAGGCAGGGATAAGCGGCTGCCTTCCGTGTATAAAACGGCCCTCAATTTTTTGTCTAATTATTTAAGGAAAAGGTGTCATTTTATACACAGAAAAATACGGTAAATATCTTGCATACCTTGAAAACCCTGTTGTTGTTGTTGTTGTTGTTGTTGTTTTTGTTGCTGCTGCTGTTACGTGCCATCAAGTTGCCTTTGTCTTATGGTGACCTTATGAATGAGTGATCTCTAAAATGTCCTGCCCTCAACTGTTTTGCTCAGCTCTTGTAAACTCAAGCCTGTGGGTTCCTTTATGAAGTCAATCCATCTCATATTTGGTCTTCCTTTTTTCCTGCTGTCTTCAACTTTTTCTAGCTTTATTGCCCCCTCCAGTGAGTCTTGTCTTTTCATGATGTGCCCAGAGTATGACCGACAGCCTCAGTTTGATCATTTTTTTTGCTTCTAGAGAAAATTCAAACTTGATTTGATCTAGGACCCACGTGTTTATCTTTCTGGTAGTTGAGAGTATTTGTAAATCATAGTTCAAACAAATCAATTTTCTTTCCTATCAGCTTTCTTCACTGTCCAGCTTTCACACCCTTATACAAAGTAATGAGGAATACAATAGTGTGGACGATTTTGGCCTTGGCCTCGAGTGACAAGATCTTTCTTACATGTTTCTTGTTCCTTCACAGCTGCCCTTCCAAGTAACAGTCTTGTTCTGATTTCTTGGTTGTAGTCTCTGTTTGGTCTGATCATTGAACTGAGCTACATAAAATCTTTAACAATTTCTTCTTTGACAACATTAGAGTTACGGAGTTCTTCCGAATGAAACTCTGCTGGGGTCACAGTAAGTCAGATCGTTGTATGGTAGAACAATGGAAGAGTGGCGGCTGGGCAACTTTAGTTCAAACCCTTTGTTGTTGTTGTTGTTGTTTAGTCGTTTAGTCGTGTCCGACTCTTCGTGACCCCATGGACCAGAGCTCGCCAGGTCCTCCTGTCTTCCACTGCCTCCCGGAGTTGGGTCAAATTCATGTTGGTCACTTCGATGACAGATTTTTTTTTTCTGGGGTTAAAAGAATGTTGAGGGACTGGTTCTACAATTGGATAATGGCCAGGACTTAGCCTTAATTCACTCTTCAAATTTCTTTCACTGGTACCATCTGCTGAAAACAAACCACTCAATGGCGCAATACTTATATATACTTACTTTTGCCTCCTTGAAAACCGCATTCACAGAACTCCGTTTCCAAACCATGCCAACCGCTGTGTTAGACGGCAGGTATATGAATGTCCCTAAACATCTAAGGCTATGTATTTGTGGAGCAGGTGAGATAGAGGATGTTGTCCACTATTTACTCAACTGTCAGCTCTATCGAAACCCCAGAGAAAAGTTCCTGGGTAACATTTTGGTTGCTCTACAGGAGGAAAGCCCTCAGATAAAGGTGGTCAGGTTACTTTTGGACTGTGACCCATATGTTACATACAGAACAGTGCTGTTTGCAAAAGAGGCCAGAAATATTAGTGCTAATTTCCTGAAAGCCATCGCGATCAATTGTGCGGGAGACTCCCAGATATGAAGGGTCTCTTATTATTTTATATGTCTGTGATTTTATCATGGTATCATGATTTTATTTGATCATATTTGTATTTTAAACAATTGTGACGGCTTTTAGCTAATACAATAAACTTAAACTTGAACTAACAGTAAGTCAGATGCAACTTGATGGCACATAACATACTTATTTCCAAAGCCTTGCCTTCTTAAATTCAGCACATAGGGAACACAACATTGTAAACACATAAAAATCATGAAACCTGAAATCATGAAATACAAAAGTAATACACAATGCTCACTGTAAGAAATCAGTCCTCACTGCCCCCCACTGCCCACACACATATTTAATTCCATCATCTAAATGAAAATTGTCATCGAAGCGACCAACATGAATTTGACCCAACTCCGGGAGGCAGTGGAAGACAGGAGGGCCTGGCGTGCTCTGGTCCATGGGGTCACACGACTTAATGACTAAACAACAACAACAAAAAATGAAAATGAACTGGGTGAGGGTGAATAAACGAAGACTTAACCCAGACAAGACAGAGGTGCTCCTGGTTAGCTGAAAGACAGATGAAGGAATGGGGATGCAGCCTGTGCTGGATGGGGTTACACTCCCTGTGAAAACACAGATGCACAGCTTGGGGCATGCTCCTGGATTCATCTCTGAGCCTGGATGCCCAGGTTTCTGCAGTGGCCAGGAGTGCCTTTGCACAGTTAAAACTAATGTGCACCTGCACCCAATACTTGAGAGGTCTGTCCATGGTGGCTCCTTAACAGTGGTTTTCCTCTGTCCCCAGAAAGATTAAGACCACAAACACCAGAAAGACAACTGTTAACAACCGTTAAGGACCCATGACAATGGGTGGAGAAGGACTGCAGAAGTGGGATTATCCTTCATCCCCAGTCCTTTGTTCTTCTAACGAGCCAATTCAGACCAGGGGGAAGTGAAACCAACATGGAGGATATATCAGGGATCACCTACCAACTCTCCTCAGACTGAAGAAGCTACTTGGATGAGTAGCAAACATTTCAATCTAACAAGAAAGAAGTCCAGTTGCCATGACTCTACTTCCAGAATACCAGTCAATGCCAGTACCCCTCCCCCAGTGAGTTTCTACGGCCAAGTGGGGATTCAAACCTTGTCCTCTAGAGCCCTAGTCCATCGCTCTATCCACTACACTATATTGGGAATCCCTAATCATAGATTAGGACCTATGTTTCTGGTCTATAGGGAATAATCACAACCAAACAGCACAAAACCTTTTCTGACAATCTCTCACCTACTAATCTAGACCAACCCATAGGCTTTGCTGAGTCAGTTTCTTCCACAACTCCTTTCACTAGATTTTAGCACAGCATTGAATTCTAAGGTTATCCATCTTGATCTAATGAGTTGTGCATCTCTAGTCTATTTTCATATAACAGACTTAATACTGATCATAGGTCACTCTTTATATGCCATGAATTCTGTAAGGTGAACCTAGAGACATTTATTTCTATTACATAGCTCAGTACTAAAAATAACGAATACCATGTGACAGTAAATTGGCACCTATTACAGTAAAGGACTGAGAAGAACATGGGTACTGGTATAATTCTCCTAAACTCATCCAAGAGTGCAACTACACTGGCAAGCTGAACTGGAGAAATTCAGCTTTACTGTGGCTTGATTTGCAATCTAGCACTAAACTAATGTATCAATGCAGTGATGAGTTGATATAGCGCTAAACTTGGTCATTTGTTTTTTAAAGATTAAAAAAATACTTTGGAGCAACTAAGGGAAAAGAGCACACCCCAGCTTAATACATCAAAGTCACACACACCCATTCCTTTTGCAGAGTAAAATAAACTATCATACAAAGAAAATACTATTTGAATTGTGTTGGTTTGGGGGCTGGGGAAAAAGCAGAATCCACCAGCAGGAGTGGGAAGGCTCCAAACTGGAAGCAAAAAGGGTTGGGCTGATTTGCAATGGATTCTGCATCATGTGATCTTGAGAGATACTTCAGATTCACCCATACAAGCTTTGGAGGAAATCCCTGAGTATTTTCGATGTAGTCACAGCCTAATAAAGAGAAGCAAGCTTTAAAAGAACCCACCCTCATCTTTTCCAGGATAAGCTTTGCCCATACAGGCATTGCCCCTGTTTTTAAAATAAATAGCTACTCTCCAATGTGTTTTCTAAATCCTCTTTTTCCTTGCCATGTCCGTATGTATATTATTTTTTATATGGGATACCCAGTGTGGTATAGTGAATAAAGTGATGGATTAGGACTCAGGAGACCTGAATTCAAAAACTCATTCAGCTATGGAAAGTGGTGGAACTGGTAATAATTTGTTCTCCCACCCAGTGGGGCCAAATGAATGGCAACTAGAAAACACCACTCCTTCTTCTTGGCATCGCATCTCAACAAAAAAACAGCATGAGACTTTTATTCACTTTTTTTTAATCCCAGTGCACCGGATATGTTGAAGAAATGCGATAGTTTTTTTCCCCTATTTTTTTTAAAAGTACATGATAATTGATTGAAAGTAGAGATGGGCACAAACTGCCAGTCTGATGGTTTGTGCCAGTTCATTTTTTGGGCAAAGAGATGTTTGGTGCTCCCCAGCTCCGCCTCCTCCATCAGGCTCCCATTCAGAGGCAGCACCCTGGCTTTCCTGCCCCACCTCCTCTGGTCACTGCCTCTGAGTGGGCGCCCACCAGAGGAGGCAGGGCTGGGAAGCACCAAACATCTGTTTGGCCAAAAAAACAAAACCAGCACAAACTGCTGAACTGGTGGCTCCTGCTCATCTCAAGTTCAAAGTGAGGGCCGCTGTTCACAACTGCCCAAGTTATCATAAAATGCTTGCTACATCTCTGTTAATTCTGCAAGGAATTATGTCTTTGGGGGATTAAAATGTCCAGTCAGCCTAGATGAGGATCAATTATATGCATTTTTTTAAAAAAATGTTTCCTCTGTTTTTGCAGTGATAAGTAATTGTAGATACAATTTTAGGAGCACGCTTATTTTGAGATACCCGTTTAAATCTGTTCTTAAAGTTATCTCCTTAAAAAAAAGGACACCTCAGCTCAAACTGATCAATTCCTCCTCAGTCCCTCCCCAGTTGGGACAGTTTAACCTCAAATTGTTGACCTCAAAACCAAGAGGCAAATGATCAACAGCAAAAAGCACAGCTGGGGCTCTTTGAGGATCTGATCAAATATAAACTGACCTGATCTGACCTGATCCGTGCCTCTTCTAGTCAAATGCCAATATTTCCCCCAAGTTATCCTCTTCAAGCTTTGCACTTCTTGAATGGTCCGATCCTGCTCTGACCTTTACAAATGTTAATAAAATACATTTAAAGATGGAAAAAGACTAGTTTTCGGGGGCCAAGAAGACCAAAAATTACCATGCAACTTTTAAAACTCGAATATGAAAACAGGAGAGACCTGTTGGAGTTGGGTGTATGGAAAGTGACACAAACCGGAATGAATTTTATTTATTTATCTATTTAAAATATTTTTACTCCACCTTCCTCCTTAAAAAGGACCCTTGGTGGTTTATATCATTAAAAGGCCATATTTAAACCTGAAAACAGTAAGTATACAAACGCTAAAAAGGACCAAACAAATACTATACAAAAAACAAACAAACCAGTAAACAAAAGCAACACCAAAAATACATTCAAGGCAGTAAGGCACAACAATCTATTTAAAAAAACCCTCTCAGGCACTGAAGGAGAGCTTGCCTGAAGAGAAAATTAATCACTGTATTTGCTTTCTGCAATTATTCCAATGTGTGCTGGTGTCAAACAAGGCTGCGTGCTAGCTCCCATTTTGTTTAATATTTATATTCACTCTCTCATTGGGAGTCTATTGGTATAAATTCCCACCCTCCTAGTTTAGCAGGTAAATTTCCACCCTTCTAGTTTAGCAGTCACAGACCACTGTATGTACTTCTTTCTTTAACTTATTCTGGCTTGCAGCAGTTACTATGAACTCTGGGTTATGTAACACTGAAAAGTTGTTCATAATTAATTATGATAAATCTAAAAAACAATTGCTAGGAAATTCATCAAACATAATTGGCAAATGAACGCTCACCCTATCAAGTAAGCTGTAAAAATATACAGGAGTGATCTTTCACTCCTTAGGCTCTTGGAAGCAAAGTCATCTAATGTGGTCATTTCCAGCCTCAGGTCCCCTTTCCCTCTCACAAATCTCTTGTGGGGAGATGCAGATATGTAATTGGTATAGCTTTCCCAGGAACAAGGATTTGATGAAGTTTGTAATTCTGCACTTCTGTTGAACCTCTTAGAATCATTGAATTCTTGAGCTGCAAGGAACTCCAAGATCATCAAGTTTATCTCTTCAATGAAGTAAGAAATCCCCAGTTCAGTCATCTCTGAATGATGGCTATCCACAACTTCTTTCATAACCTCCAGGGAAGGAGAATCCATTCATTCTGTGACTGTTTGCCAGGAAATTCTTCTTGAAGTTTAGGCCACAGTCACACCAGGGAAATGTTCCCCTGTTCTAATGATACTTTCCATACCTTTGTTGTACTAAATCTCAGGCATGTGGTATATATACCTGAACAAGCATCCCAATGTGTTTTAATTTTACCGGTTCACTTTCTCCTATTGGAATCATTATGGTACCAGTTTATAGTCTCTCTTGTTTTCTGGGGCACTGTAGCCCCTTAATTTAATTTTAAAAAAAAATTAATGATACATCAATATGTGTCTGGTAGGGGTTCTTGTTTGGTAAAATGTCCTCCATTGCACCAGTACCTCTGGGAAAACTTCATTGCGCTCAATGGACCCAGCACCGCTACCCCCACCCAGGGCTGCGTCACGTGCCAGACAGTAGGTGAAGAGCAGGAAGTCCATTCGTGCTGAGATTGACCTTTAAAGCCGTTGACATAAGCTTACCTACATAGCAACATACTATATATTAATTAAGCTGGTACCTGTATATATATAGCAGGGCAGCTGTGCAGAAGTAACGGTGACTGCTTTCCCCAGTGACTTCGCTTTGAAAAAGAATCAATAGGGTCCTGCACACATGTCATACTGCTAAGGAATATATCAAAACACCACCAGAACAAAATAACAGAAGTCTCCCAGCAAGTGGGAAATAAACCACAGTTACACCGCTTTCCTGGTAAATGAATTGATAATGGCCATGTACCATGTGACTGCAAATTTATGCAACAATCTAACTGGGGTATGAGTAGGGAGCATTTGCCTCCTGTGATCACATCCTTAGTCAAAAACCCCTTTTTGAATCCATTGATTTTCCTCTCTTGAGCTGCAGAAAGTAGTTCTACTTGATCTTCCATGACAAGTGGAGTGCCATAGGGTTCAAATATTTTAAAATGGCTACAAAACTCTTCGGGCTGTTGGTTGAGAAACCATGCATTGCATAGGAAAAAATTAAAGAAAAAACAACTCTCTCCTATATCTAAAGCAACTTTGAAACAAGTGATTTCTATAGGTTACAGCCATGGCTGCTTCATTAAAAGCAGAAGAAGATGGCAGTTTGGTGGGGGAAGGGGGACAAGAGAAAGAGACCAGCAAGAAAGAAAGGATGGAGAAGGAAAGAAGAGAAACAGAAATGAGTGACAGAGACAAAGGAAAAGCTGATACAGGCTGAATGTACAACAGGTTGGAAAGAGAGAAAGAAAGATGAGAAAGGGCCCTAGGGTAAGGGCAGAAGTTGTAAGTTTTTATTCTGAGTGAAGCTGGGTACGTTTGCTAGAATAAAATAAACCAGCTTTGTATATTCCTGGTACCACTTAGATCTGGAGAAACAATGCTGTTATCAATGGTTTGTGCTTCTTTATAGGCTTTCTCCACCCCCATTCAGCATGCCCAAGATAATTCAGACAGTCTGTATCAGGCACATTTGTCCGATCTGTCAAATCCCAAATATAGGATCTTCACTTGGTACATTTCAGACTAGCATTATCTCCTTCCCTGTGTTTATGAGTCCTGAAATGGCTCATAAAGTCAATAAAAATCAAAAGATAATATTATGATGGCCTCTAAAAATCCACCTCAAATTGCAGAGTGAAGTACGTAAAACTTTTTTGGCTGTTTATGAATGTGCCTTGTAAAAATACTAGGACTGTACATTGGCCCAGTGGCTTTTTGTTCCATTAACATCTCTAAAATTGGTGGGGCCAAACTGTTCCCTGTTGTTTTCATGGGGTGACATAACCCTAGACACCATATCGCTGTATAAGGAACATCCTAGGCTCATGGAGTAACAGATATCCAGGGTCTATGCAGTATTTATTCATGTCCATACTGGCCCATTGTTTTGGGCTCAAAGAAGCTGTGTCAGCACCATGAAGTTGTTCCCAGCATCCCATTTTCCAGGCAGCTAGCATTTCCTGCCCTATATGGAAGCCAGACCTACATCTGAGACATCTTCCTGCCCCCTTTTCTGGCTTGTTCTCTTTTTGAGCCCGTCCCACCCCATTCCTGACATATAGGTGTTTTCAGGAATGGGGCTGAGTAGTATATCTCTTCTCACCAATGTGCAATAATCTGCAGAGCTGATGGTTCAGGGCAGGACCAGAACTAGACCTTTGACTACCTGAAGTAACAAGAGGCAACTGACTCCCATTCTGTGTACAAGAGCTAACTGGATGGACAGTGAAATAATTCTTCAGCACTGGTGGTCAGACAACATCTTACTACGTATCCTAAGATGCAAGGTAGACTGAATAGCATACAACTTCCTCCTCACACACCTTGCTGCCAGCTCCCAACCACCTGAGGCAACTTCATTCCTCTACCTAATGATCAAGCCAGCCCAGAAGGAGGAATGGGATCAGCATCAATCTTATTTTACTCTACAATTTCATACATTACCTCTAAAAATGGAAAGAGTCAATAAAGGCTTCCCCCCAGTACCTAACAGGGGGGTAAATCTCCAAGTTGTCTTGTCCCTGCATACAAGGATGAGGAACTAGGAAATGATTTGCAGTGCCTTACAAGAGGGTGAGGCAATTTCTGGTTGTCTCAGATTTAAAAAAAAACAAAACTCTGAAAAATACAAGAAAAAATGCAAAAGAGAAAAGAAAAATGAAATAAAATTTTGACACTAGATAGCTCAGTGGTTTAGGTCTCTGTCTCTGGAGCCAGAGGTTGGGAGTTCGATTCCCCACTGTGCCTCCTTGACGGGTTGGACGTGATGATCCATAGGGTCCCTTCCAGCTCAGCAGTTCTAAGATGATGATGACATGTATCTTGCTCAGTAGCTGAGGAGTGGCATCCTGCCTTTCCACATGTTTTTCTTCTCTTGTTATATAACAACCCTTCCTTTTGCTCCATAGATTTCAATATTATATTCTCAGCTAGAAATGTTTTATCAATTTGTATCTTCTAGCAAATTTCATTCCATTGATTCCAGCTGTGAGGTGGATCAATCCCAATTCACTTTTTTTTAAATTTACAAGTGGCCAAAGGGACACAGTGTCGAATCTCTTAAGAATCAACGAGCACCTCTTTTAGCACATCTTGTAATTCTGCCCGTTAGCTCGATGTAACAAGCCAGCGGGTGACACTGGCAGGGATAAATCTGTCATTTGTATGTTCATTTTTAAAAGAAAAGAGAACAAATTAGATGGCTGAGGGTTTTAATAAAGAGCAAGTGTATTCTCCAAGTTTAAGTCACAGGGGACAACGGGCCTGTGCTACTGAAATCAATACTGGTTTCACCGTCATCCGTTGTCTTTAAACTTCCATTCATTTTTGTGAATTTAAACCTTCACTGAGATCCCCCAATTAATTCTATTCTCTCCTCAAAGCATTAAACCAGAAAATTCTTTTTATTTGTTTGTTTGCTTGTTTCAGGAATCAGGCAGGTGGCTTGCCTGTATGAGGGGTCTGTGAGGATTACTTGGTATTTAAGCAAGCTGACTGGCACAGCAATGAGCTGAGCTTGTGATGAGTGAGGAAGAGTAACCACTCCAGACTGGAGTTGTTTTTGTTACATGCCATCAAGTCTCTTGACTTGTGGTGACCCTTTGACTTCATGACTAGGGTTGTGCCATTTGCTATTGGGGATGGATTGGACTACATATACCAAAATTCTGCATTCTTAGAGTTCCACTTGACAAACAGAAACCTAAATACAGCTCACCTGGGAAAAAGACCTAAGCTGGAAGGCATGTGTGTTGAAGTTTTTACAACCTCACATGCTGCCTGTAGTTTGTTTGGCAGCGAAGGACCTCTTCAGGGCTGGCGTGATTGTCAATCTATCCAGCAGTAACCAATCATTCCTTTCTATTTCTGAATTCAAAGAGATTGCTGCCTCTCTATTGAGTGTTCCTTTTCCCTCTTCTCTGTTGAAATCAGTTGTTTGCTACTTTTCTGTTTGCTGTTCCTCTCCCTTCTCCCTTCCTGCCACTGTGGACCTTGTGAGTCATAGTTCTGTGAGCATCCTACACACTCAGGAGGACCTGACCTCGTGATTGATCATATAATAGCAGGTGTGGTTGACCAACCATTTGTGGAGGATACTGAGACTAGTAATCTTGTTGCCCAGTACACTCTATAGAGGCTGTCTCCCAAAGAACTGTGACTCCCAGGGACTAGCACAACAGGAAGAATGAAGTGAGAGGAAATGAAGTCAGTGTCATAGGTAAATAACCTGAAAGCCTTTCTCTAGGGAGGAAAAGTCTAGAGTTCTGCATATTTGGGTTGATGAGCTACAATTCCCAAAATTCTGTCGGGGGAATTCTTGGAGGATTCAAAGAGTAGCAGTCCAAAAATATGGAACAGCACACCACACAGTGTTTGTTCATGCCTCCCTTAATTTGTCTTTATGTCATCATTTTAATTCCTCAGTGACTCAGATATTTTGTCAGACAGAACTGTTTTGCTGTCCAGAGATGCATCAAGTTCCCAAACAGAAGAATCAATACACATTTATTATGCAAGGGGGGGTGGGTTACAAGCAACAATTAAACTCCAGACACACATGCCATGGTAGCTTAATGCCATTGACATCTCTTCACGTTAGAAAGTATCCTTTGGGAATGTATCAATTGATCAATTATCAGTGCTTGCAGTGTTGCTCACTGTTCTGCTAATATGCAAATAGTACTCTTCCCAGTGAACATCCAACCATGTTATCTAAACAAAGAAGCTGCCTTATTTATTTGTTTGTTTACACTTTCCGATTGTTTGTACACTGACCAGATGGTAATGCCCTCAGAGCATTTTACAAATTAAAAACAAAACAAAACCAATCAACAAAATTACAGACTTTACCAGAAGAAAGCAGTAGATCAGTTGAAACAGAATTAAGAAAATCTAAATAGTAAAATCAGTGATAAGATAACAAGCAAGGGACAAAATCTTGTTATTATTCTCAACTACAGCAGACTCACTGAATGGCTGAGACTTTTTAAATTAACACTTGCGTCAAACCTATTGAATCAATTGATCTAGGCTAGTTGGAACTAACAATGGGCTTTAACAGGATGATTGAGTGCCTGGCAGAAAAAAAAAGTATTACCTGGCCATTTCAATGCTATGAATGAGGGTGCCAGGCAGATGTCTCTTAGGAGGTTATTCTACAGATGAAGCACCATTACTAAGAAGGTTCTTTATTAAATGCTTTAGGACAGTGGTTCCCAACCTTGGGTCCCCAGATGTTCTTGGACTAAAACTCCCAGAAGCCTTTACCATTAGCTGTGCTGGCCAGGATTTCTAGGAGTTTTGGTCCAAGAGCATCTGAGGACCCAAGGTTGGGAACCACTACTTTAGACTAAATTCAACTGCTCTTTCCAACTAAAGAAGACTCACTGAATCAATGGGATTTGCTCTTGACTCACCATTCAGTAGGTCACCATTCAGTTGATTCAGTGGGTACTACAGCTGGGTCTACCAACTGGATTTAGGTCTCTCTTATTTATTTTGAAGACATATGGCCCATATTTTTGCACAATGCTCAGGGCCAGAATCCTATTACATACTTCCAAAAGTGTAAATATCAGTGGCAAACAACTGGCAGGTAATAAATTGACACTTGTTTTTTTCTCATGATGACATATGAATCATGCGACTTGGTACACAACAAGAAAAACACACATAAACATCTTAACGTTTGAGAGTTCACCACTGAAATTTATACTATTGGAGTTAACATCAGGATAAGTATGTCATAGCATTCCTGCCAATATAACTTGATGTTGTATATGTGCTGGTCTTAACCTTGCTGCTAGTCCCAAACAGAGAAGACCCATGGAATTTTGTATCCATGGAATTTTGGGTCCAAGCTATCTAAAAGACAGTATCTCCCTTTATGAGCCTACCTGGGTATTAAGATCATCAAAAGAGGCCTTTCTGTCAGTGTCAGCACCCTCACAGGTGCATTTAGTAGTGACACAAGGGAGAGCCTTCTCTGTTGCTGCTCCCAGACTCTGGAACTCCCTCCCCGGGGAGGACAGACTGGCTCCATCTTTGCTGTTCTTCAGCAAGCAAGCAAAGACCTTTCTTTTCAGACAGGCTTTCCTCTAAATGGCTGGTTGACCAAGGGGATATTTTAAAGGAGCATTTTATTCTGTTTTACTTGTGTTTTTAATATTGTTTTTATTATGAATTTTAATAAGCTATTTGTTTAATATCCTTTTAATATTGTAATAACTTATTATTTGGCTTTTTATTTTGTTTCTTTTAAATACTGTAAGCCTCCTTGGATCCTTCAGGAGAAAGGCAGCATATAAACAATCTATCAGTCAATCAGTCAGTCAACCAATCAATCATAATTGATTCACACATTGTTCATAATGGTTCACCTATTGTTCAACAATTGATTCAATAACCCCTTGCTAGAAACTACATTTAGACCACATATACATATACGGAGGGTAGATGAACCATGCATAAAACAGGAATTGTGATACAACAGCCTTTATCTAACAACTCAATAACTCAAGTAAATTGCAAGAACATCAATCAGTGTGATAGATAGATAGATAGATAGATAGATAGATAGATAGATAGATAGATAGATAGATAGATAGATAGATAGATAGATAAATAAATAAATAAATAAATAAATAAATAAATAAATAAATAAATAAATAAATAAATAAATGCCTTCCTGAACAGCCAAATGTTAACCAAATGCTTTGCAGGACACAGTGCTGACTCTTGATAAGTCTCAGCTGAAGGGCATTTTGTAAGCTAGAGGCCACTGACAAGACCACTACACTTCAGATAACTCAGCAATCTGAAAAAAGCACTCAGACACTGGGCAGAGCATGTGGGAAGGAACAAGTGGGAGAAAACAGTCTATAAGACACCCCTAAATTTGTTGGTGTTTCGACCACACCAAATGTCTAGGCAACATCTCACAGACCTTTTTGAGCCTTGCTCCTTGAGGTATTTGTTCCCTGAAGTAACTTTGTGACATTTTGTTCCCTATAACTTTGTAACTATTCATTACATTACTTGAGGTATTTGTTCTATTCATTACATAGAATGAATACTTTGTAACTATTCATTACATCCTTGAGGTATTTGTTCCCTGAAGTAACTTTGTGACATTATGTTCCCTATAACTTTGTAACTATTCATTACATTACTTGTTACCCAAAAACAACTAGTTACATGCAACTATTTTGCTTGTAATTTACTGTTTCCAGTTCTGCAACTGAGGTACACAGTTTCTCCTCATATTTACCAAAGGCTGTCCATGCTTTCTGTTCACACTTCCAAATAAGCCACTGTACTTTGTCCCTGTTTTTTTCTTTCTAGAAACGGCACGTTCATGTTTGAAGGCTGCGTTGCTAAGGCCCATACTCTTCAAGGTCCCATTTCCTCCAGCCCGTGGTCTATAAATAGTAACTCAAACTACTGACTCTTGGAATCTGTTAACCTAGTATCAATTGAAGCCCATGAAGATAATGGCTGCAGGAAAGCCAGTGTGGAATAGCAGACACAGTGCTGGGCTAGGAATCAGGTTTCAAATCCACACCCAGTCTAGAAGCTTGCTGGGTGACCTTGGACCAGTCAGATCTTCTGAACCCGACAAAATTCATGGGGTTCTTCTGAGGGTGATATGGAGAGAGAGAAAAAGAGCTTTGTACACTGCCTTGAGAAGCTGAGGAAAGGCAGGATCGAAGTGTTAAAAAAAAGTAAAATAAAATGATAAATAATGGTACCGTGCAAGTGCACAGTCTTCTCCAGCTGCTGAACTGAATCTATCAAGGTAGGAAAACTTGAACATTGCTCTTCAGAAGTATTTTTAGTTATAACCCAGCAGAGTTTATACATATATATTCCAGCATTTCTCTCTTAAAGGATGAAAAGCCGCTTACAATGTATATTGAAAAACAGGTTCATGTTGATGTAACGGAGTTCCAGATATCCGGAAATTCCAATTTTAAAAAATTTCAAATTCCGAATCTGAGAGGTTGCAAATCTGAATTCCAAATATGAATTTTGATGCTAGTGCACATCCCTACTCACAACCTCTGGTTCCTTGGCCAGGTACCCAACTCACTGAGCTATCCAGCTAGCATGAGCTTGGTGAGTTAGCTGAGTACCTGGTTGCAGAGCGTGAAGTTTGGCATTCAATACCCCACTGCGTTTCCTCGTAAGAAGAGCCAACCTGTGTAGCCTTGGGCAAATGCATAGTCCCAGAGTAACCCCAGAAGAAGGGAATGGTAAACTACTTCTGAGTACTCCTTATCTACAAAACCCTAGCAAGGGTCACCATCAGTCAGTATCAACTTGATGTCATATAATTATTATTTTATGAAATATAGGGGCATTGCAGGGACTTTTGAGATGATACTTCTTGATAGTTTGATACAGAGAGGTATGCTATTCAGGGATGTGGACTCAAGTCGCAGGACTCACTGTCAGGTTGGACTTAAGTCACACCAGTGACTCAACTTGGACTCAACTCAGGTGTTAGTTTTCAATAACTTCGACTCAACTCGCAACTCGGAACCCATCCCTCCCTCCCTTTTTTTCTGGTTGGAAAAAGCTTGTTTTTAATAGGGACTCGGACTTGGGACTTAGTACCAAAGACTTGGACTTGGGACCCCAACTCAAAGCCCGCCGGGGGGGGGGAGGCTTGCAACTGATTCCCCACAGACACAAGAGTCTGCTCGTATTTAATACAATGACATTCTTAGACAATGTGAATATGGATAGTGGTGTCCCTTTTCTTATTCTATCTGAAGTTGAGAACAGAAGGCAATGGGCTATTACAGACCTGTCTGTTCGTTTGTTTTTACCTCAGTCACCCTCTTAACACAAGTGCCGACCCATTTACATCACATAATTTCTCCAGCAGGCTGGAGGATTTCCCAACATTCATCCTGTCTGCAAACTATCCTTGCTTCAGGTTTCTCAGTGCCTCTTTTAAGATCTTGCATAAATAACATATTGACTTCCCATAAAAGCAAAAGACAAGAGGGGTGAGGGTTTTTTTTTTCCTACTCAAGCCTCCAAGGGTGTTCAAAGAGGAGCCTGGGTTATTTGGCTCTTAAGCTTCCCCTTGTTGCTGTGTGAAAAGATGTCTCTGTCAAGAAATCTCTATAATCTCAGAGATATCAGGAGGGAACTAAATATTTTTGTCCCCAATGGGTCTAAACGATCCATTTACTGTGGGAAGCAAAGCAGAACATTAATGTTAGCAAGAGAGATAAGCTGGGAAATGCAGTGGTAAAATGATCTCAGACAACAGGTACTGTGTAAATGATAAAATGACCCACAGTGCTGATAAATATTTACAGGGGAACACTTGTAATATGATGGTTTCGCATGACAGTCAAGAGAGCAAGCTATGAATGGGAATGTTCTTGGTACTTTAAAACTCAAACAGGGCAGGGGGAGAGGTAACAGAGACATAGTGTGATGGACAGGATGGACTGGGATTTTGGAGTAGGAGCATAAGTCTTCATTTACCATTTTCTAATGCAAGCGGGATGTGGTGGTGCTGCGGGTTAAACCACAGAAGCCTTTGTGCTGCAGGGTCGGAAGACCAACAGTCGTAAGATCGAATCCACGCGACGGAGTGAGCTCCCGTCGCTTGTCCCAGCTCCTGCCAACCTAGCAGTTCGAAAGCATGTAAAAATGCGAGTAGATAAATAGGTACTACCACGGTGGGAAGGTAGCGGCGTTCCGTGTCTAGTCGCGCTGGCCACGTAACCACGGAAACGGTCTTCGGACAAACGCTGGCTCTATGGCTTGGAAACGGGGATGAGCACCGCCCCCTAGAGTCGGACACGACTGGACAATTGTCAAGGGGAACCTTTACCTTTACCTAATGCAAAGGAATGAGGATCGGCAGCATTTTCCCCCTTAACAGAAAAGATCTGGAGGAATTTCTTCAACCTATGACTTGCATGGTGAAGGGTTCCCCCCCTCCCGAAATTCCCTCTTTTTTCACAGAATTCTGCAATTCACACAATTGTGTCCATTTCACAAATCCTGTGAATCGCTATCTATCTATCTAGCTATCATTGGAGCCTCATGGTTCAGTGGTTAAACTGCAGTACTGCACTAAAGACTGCTCACAATCTGAGTTCAATCCTGGTCTCAGGCAGCTGGCTTGAGACTGACTCAGTCTTTCATCCTTCCGAGGTTGATAAATTGAGTACCCAGCTTCTTGAGGGGAGAGAGCAAGGTGTAGCCTCCATAATTAAATTGTAAACTGCCCAGAGAGCGCATTAAGCGTTATGGGGCAGTATATAAGCAGCGCACTTTGCTTTGTTTTGCTTCATCAAAAGTAACAGGATCAAGTCCTAATTAGAAGCATATTGGTAGCATTTGTGCATCCTCAAAATGGAGAAAGGAATAACAACCTGATTTATTTGTGCTTTGGATTTGTTCCTCACAAAAGAAAAAAAACCAAAATGTGCCACTATAATACTCGATTATGGTTAATGAAAACAAATAACATAGTTTCTTAAAGTAATTATAAGCCTGTCACAAAAACAGCTCAACTGAGTTATGTAAGAACAACTCTTTACTCTGTCATTTGCTCACTGGCAAAATAATTATGTTCTCTCCTTTAATTTTTAAAATGCACTTACCATAAATGGTGGATGTTATTACAGATATATATGGATTGGGTATTTTGCAGGCTATTTGTTAATTAATTTATGTCATGCCCATCTTCTCAACTGAGATCTCAAGGAGAGACTGGTTGTGTCCCACAATACCCTAGTGACCTAGAAACCAACTGGGCTTTTACACAAGTAAAAAAATCTGCCCCTCCCCAGTTCACACAGATGAATGAGAAGCACAAGTTTCTGGAAACATGGAAAATAATCTGTAATATTGCAAAATTGCATTTTGATGGAGAAGGGAAGGGAAAGCTCTTCATCTTAGAAATGAACTTCCCTGCTACAAAGTCATTGATTAAATCAGCTGCAGTACCTCTAATTTCAGATCAGGGAACAAGAAAGGAGAAGGGAGAGAAAGGATGGAAAGTGTAGAGCAGGCTTCTGTATTGCTCTTTTAAGAAGGAAGGGATTGTAAGTCTTAATATTCTAAACCGCACAGTGTAGTGATTGCACTAATGGGGCAGGCAGGCAGGCAGGCAGGCAGGCAGGCAGGCAGGCAGGCAGGCAGGCAGGCAGGCAGGAAGGAAGGAAGGAAGGAAGGAAGGAAGGAAGGAAGGAAGGAAGGAAGGAAGGAAGGAAGGAAGGAAGGAAGGAAGGAAGGAAATCAAAGATATTGTATTCTATTTTTGTCAATGTTCTCAAATGCCTACTTAGAGATCTAAGTCTGTTTTAAATTTTGCAACAAACCTCTAGGGAACATCTGCCTGGATCATAGCTGAACTGAACCAGGTGAATCTCATGACTTTGAATTTGGTGGGGCAAATTAAAAAACAAAGTTTAGATTTTGCAGCATCTGTCATTTGAAGCCAGAAGGACCTCCAGATTCCATTGCACAAATAGGAAATTAGCAACGTTCAGACTTGTGTCTGTTTTCTGGAATACAAGTAAGGTAATGCGAGGACATGGTGGGCTTTTTAAGATGTGCCAATTAGCTCACAGGGCAAGAGTAGTTCAGGAATAACGTAAAGGGTTTTTTGTTTTGCTCACAAGTTCTAAAAAAAAAAAGTTCTTTGAGCGCATCCCCTCTCCCTCCACGGAATGATTAGAAGTTTCAGTTTTCATTTGATCATTTGCAAACACAGTTATCTGGCCATCAGCCGAGCCCCCTTGGAGGCTAAAAAATGAGATTATAATTGTTGCAGTGGGCGGAAAGACACTGAAACTATTCTCTTTCCATTAAATGTGAAAACCACACTTGATTTTCCTCACCTCTTCTCTGAATGAGCTCCCCACATTTTTTTAGCAGGACAGCTGTCACTGTGTTTTCCGATGGCATGGTTGTTGAGCTGTGTTTGCTCATAGCATCCTGGAAAATAAAGTGCTGTTTATGTAAAAAGAAATAAGAGAGAACAGGTAGTTAAAATGAAAGACTTGTGCTAGAATCAAGACTCCTCTGGTAACCATGGAAACTGTATCAGAGCGCCAAAAAACACCCCTTCTTTATAATTTGCTTTGCAGTTCACTTTAACAGAGATAGCATCTTTGTAATGAGGCTTGTTTATTAAGTTACCATCATTTCTTCACCTTCAGTAAAATTCTGATGTCTCTACAGAGACATGGCTTCAACAGAAGGAAAAAGAGCAGGCAACCGAGGGTGACAGTGTGTAGGTTTCATCCACTTTATGCTTTACAGTTAGGGGTGACTGGAATTATATTCTGAGATCAGGATCCTATTTGGTATTATACTTGTGCAAAGCCTGCTTGCACAATCATTGGTGCTTTATCTCAGCTCATGAAAGGTAGGGTTATGAAGATGGTGAGGAAATTCCTGGCACCCTAACAGAGTTCTTTCATTCATCCGTGTAACAGTTTATATAAAGTTGCCCAGTTCATGCACAAAATTGGTCATTTTTGCCGTAAAGGTATGAAATTCCCCAAACTGAGTAAACTGAGCAAACTGCCCAAATCTGGCATGACCACACCTTTGTTTCAGAATCTGAAGCCCTGGATGGGTTTCTTGCATCTTTCTTGACATTCAGTCAGCCTTTCTATGCTTGCTGTGCACTAACGTACTTTGCTTCCCAGAGGGAAAAGACACCAATATATATATATTTTTTGCATTGATGACATCTTGCTGACAGATTATTTCACAAAAATAATCTGGGGTTGAGGGTGTCTTGTTCTACCAGCATTGAATATGATTTCAGCCACAAAGATCTAAAGAGCATCCATTTGGGGAAGATTGCCTGTTGTTTTGGGGTGTTTCTCATCACTATGTTACACTCCTTGTGACCATCACTAAGAACACCTTCTCCCTAACTGGCCCCAGCTCCACAATAGACTGTGATTTTGATGGACCAAGTATATCTTGATAATCTTATCTTATATAGGTTCCTTTCTGGAGAACCCCAGGTATGTTCTTTAAAAAGAAAGATCTGTGGGTCTACAAAGATCAAACAAGTAGGTAAGGCCATTAACTAATGCCACTGTTTTGCAACTGAACCCATTGAAGTTCTCCCTGCTTTAACAAAATGCTTAATTAAATGTTTCCCAGTCTATTTTGCCTGTGATTTCTTAAAGTCCTAAACATGCATATGTTCTTCTTAAGCTGAGAGTGGGTTAAATCAACCAGACAGGTGGTTAAATCAGTGTCTGGTACCAGTAACGGACTGGATGAGGGTGAATAAACTGAAACTTAATCCACAGATGACAGAGATGTTCCTGGTCAGTCGAAAGGTAGATGCAGCCTGTGCTGGATGGGGTTACACACCCTCTGAAAACATAGGTGTGCAGTTTGGCACTGCCCATGTTTCAGCAAAGGCCAGGAGTGGATTTGTGCAATTAAAACTAGTGCACCAGCTGTTTCCTTTCCTGGAGAGGGCCATGGTGATGTGTGCCTCAGTTACATCCCAGCTGGATTACTGTCATGCACTCTACATGGGACTGCCTCTGGAAAGTGTCAGGAAACTTCAGCAGGTCCAAAACACAGAAGCCAGGTTGCTAACTGGGGCTGGTTACATGGATCACCTAACCCCCCAGGTACTGATCCATGTCCAGGCACAATTCAAAGTGCTAGTTCTAACCTATAAAGCCCTAACTGGCTTGGGCCCAAGCTATCTCAAGGACCGTGTCTCCCATTATGACCCTGCCTAGATCTTAAGATCATCAGAAGCCTTTCTCTCAGTCCCTCCACCTTCATAGGTGTGTTTAGTGGAGACATGGGAGAGGGCCTTCTCTGTGGCTGCCCCCAGACTCTAAAACTCTCTCCCACAGGAGGCCAGCCTGGCCCTATCTTTGTTGTCCTTCCGCAAGACCTTTCTCTTCAGGCAAGCTTTCCCTGTGTGATTCTTAAATGGATTCTTGTGCTTTGAATGTGCTTTTAGTATTTCTTTTGTTTACCATTTCTAAGAGTGACATTTGTATTTGTATTACTCATTGTTTTTAGCTTTAAATATTGTCTTTTAATCATTTAATCCAAATACTAATCCCAATGAAAGTAGACGCATAAAATGAGCGTAAAGTATACACTGGGGTAAGTCCCACTGATTCAGTGGGTCTATTTTGGTAGGGATCTGACAACTGGATTTACCTCAGAAATCTTTTGTGGTTTGCACACGTAATGAGCAAGAAATGAAAAACTAAAATAAAATATGATACGATAACAGGAAAAAACAGCGAAACAGACACCAACGCCATGTGTTGATGAGTGATTTATAGAAATATTATAGCCATATGTTGTACCTTAAGGATCTCTATCCCTGCATAAATACACAACAAATCAGAACCTTTCGGTATATTATTTAAATATGAGAAATGAGGATATCTTTAGGAACTAAATTTAAAACATGTTATTAAAAGACCTGATTTTCTACAGGTTTATGGATCAGTTGGTGGTAGTCCCTCACTCTGCTGCTTCCTGGCTGGCTGGGATAATTCATGAAATGCCAGAGTGGAAGGAATTCCTTACATAGGAATGGAATAGCTAGGAGAACTCAGAAATTGTAAAGCAGGCAAGCTGTCTGAAGCCACACCACTCCTGTTTTGCTACTTGCTTTTGTAAGATCCCCATCTTATAAGGATGTAGAAAAAAAATCTCACAGTCATTGTGTGTTTCTGAATCCCACCATCATTTTCTTCCCCTCTCTGATTTTTATTAGGTTGCTAGACTATGATTCCTTCTGTCTAATGTTCCGGGATGTTGGCAAGTCTTTGGGTCCAAGTCTCAAGTCTGAGTCTTTGGTACCAAGTCCCAAGTCCGAGTCCCTATTAAAAATAAGCTTTTTCCTCCAGAAAAAAAGGAGGGGGTTGGTGGGTTCCAAGTGATGAGTTGAATCCAAGCCATTGAAGAAACAAATCCAATTAGAATTCCAGTTGAGTAACCTGTGCAATTTAAGTACAACTTGACAGCAAGTCCTGTGACTCAAATCCTCATCCCTGCTGATGTTTATGTTTTAGTGCATTTTTCCTTTAAAAATCACATTCTTCCATTGACTAAAGTCTGCCTGTACCATTTTTCAATTACGTGAGTTTTTATCCATTCCCTTTTTTTCTAATGTGCATATTAATTTCCACACTTTATCTAATGTACATATTTTTTTGTTTTACCTAATTAACTCATTTCCCTCATGCACTAAAATGCATTTGCATCATTCTCCCCGATGGTATGCATTTCATTGGCCCACATTTTCACACGTGTGTAGCTTTGTGAAAGCTTTATTTCTATCAAGCACCCCCTAAGCTTTCCAAATGTGGAACGTTTCAAAGCAAGGTGCACTTCATGAGGAGAATGGAAAATGCTGTTTCCACTGAGATAGTTGGATCTAACAAAAAAGTTTCTCCATTTCTCCTGCCACTTCTAAATGGAGGAAGTAAATTTGCTTTAAAGAATAATCCATATAATGAAATGCTGAAACCATCCATAACTGATTAGTTCAGTTCCATGTACTGCTTGCCTTACCACCTCGGACACACCTATTGTTCTCAAATTTTGGAAGTTAAGCAGGATTAGATCCAGTTAATGCTTGGATACAGAATTGAATAATTATCAGATTGTAAAACTGTGGTGTCTTCCGTCTAATGTATATGTTTTAGTACACATATTCTCCTGATATATACATTCTTCCATTGACCAAAGCATGTCTGTATATGGGTTTTTTTCAATTAATCATTTAAATAATTTAAATAATTTTAACTGAATGATTATTTTCAGTTATATATATCACCAATCCAAATGGAGACTGCATCCAAGAAATCAGAAGAAGACTGAGTCTCAGAAGGAAGCAATGAAGGAACTAGAAAACGATCATCAAGTGTAAGGATGTGTCACTGGAGACCAAGACCAAGATCATCTACAGTCTTGTATTTCTGATCACTATGTATGAATACGAAAGCTGGACAGTAAAGAAAGAGGACGGGGGGGGGGGGGGAATGGATTTGTTGGACATGAGGTGCTGGAGGAGAGCTTTGCAGAAACCCTGGACTGCCAGAAAGACAAACAAGCTCCAATGCTGGAGGCATTCAAGAAAAAGTTGGATAACCATTTGTCAGCTCTGTTTTGATCTGGATTCCTGCATTGAACAGAGGGTTGGACTCGATAGCTTTATAGACCCCTTCCAACTCTATGATACTAAGTGGGTCCTAGATCAAATCAAGCCTGAACTATCTCTGGAGGCAAAATTTATTTATTTATTTATTTATTTTATTTTATTGGACTTCTACCCTGCCCATCTAGACCAAAATCCACAAAACTGAGGCTGTTGTAGTTTGGACATGTTATGAGAAGATATAAACTCACTAGAAAGGACAACAATGCTGGGAAAGGTTGGAGGCGACAGGAAAAGAGGAAGACGAAATACAAGATGGATTAACTCTCTGAAGGAATCACAGGTTTGAATTTACAAGAGCTGAGCAGGGTTGTTGAAGACACAACATTTTGGAGATCATTCATTCATAGGGTTCCCATTAGATATGGAATTGAACTGCTTAACTGGGAGTTTGTGCTGGTTCTCATCTGCAGAGGTGTTCAGTGGTTCCCAGCCCCACCTCCTCTGATGGGTGCCCACTCAGAGGCAGTGCCCCAATTTTTCTGCCCTTCCTCCTCCTGGTTCTGCCTCTGAGTGGGTGCCCACTTGAGGAGGCAAGGCTGGGAATCACCGAACACCTATTCCATTGAGAAAACAACCAGCACAAACCGCCAGATCAATGCTTTAGCGATTTAAAATAACTTCATATGTTCCTACCTACTTTCTGGTAGGATGGGGGGAAACTCTGGTGAGAAACCCTGAAAAGTTGTTGCTGCTGGTCAGCGTTTATATGACCTACAGTAAGTGGACAAGTCCCTCAGAGCGGGGAAACACACCGGTCTTCCCTAAAACCACTAAGCCCAACACCCAATGCTATTGTTATCCCTGCCAAATTTGCTGTCCTATAAGTGAACATTCACATTTCATGACAGAATGAAAAAAAAAAAGCAAAGATTTAAAACAAGGTGCATCAACATAGAGTTGGACTGGATGAGCTGTGAGGCTCCTGATTCTTTAAGCAAGAAAGTAATAGAGTTGAGCCACTATTTAATTCAGAATAAGGGCTGCTGAGCTATCCATAGGCTGGTGGGCCCTTGCACGAAATGGATGAGAATTTATGCTCCCAGTGAGAATGCCTGTTTAGGAATGCGTTGACAGATGTGGGGCAAACAAACCCAGTGTCATCACTCTTAGCCATTAGCGCTGCCATAAAGGTGTGAGCTATATTATGTTCAGCGCAGAAGGAAGAAACACTGCCTGCAGGAGAATAGATATTAGATATATCTCTTGTGAAAAGTCTGTTGAAAAATGGCAAAGGAAGCATGAAGCTTCAAGGGAGAGGTTGCTATTGTTGTTTTATTCACAATTGTGTTATATTTGCTCTATATTTGTTTGTTTATTTAATGCTGCCTCATAGGCAGCTCACAGTCAGTTAAAGCAACATACTAAACACAATTAATGACATAGCAAGATATAATATTACAAACAAACACAAATTAGCTAAAAACACTTAAAATCGCATGCCCCTCAGTTCAGTTCAGTGCCACCTCCCCTAATGACTCCTGCTTGTCCCAATCAATTCAAAGCCTGCCTATAAAGGGTTTGGTCTGCCAATGGAAGGACAAGAGGGAGGTGGCCAACCTGGCTTCCTGGGGAATGTGTTCCATATCCTGGGAGCAACCACTGAAAAAGCCCTCTCTCATGTCCCTACTAGAGATGGGCACAAACTGAACCATGAACCAGGAAAAATGACAAAATCAGGCTTGTTTGTGATTCGGTTAGTGACTCAGTTTGGGGATCCTGTTTTGCTGAAGCAAAATGAAGCGCTGAACATTTTTCCCCTCAGTGCTTCGTTTTGCTTTGGCAAAACGGATGCCCGTCTGCCCCCTTCCCACTGCCTCTGCCGCCACCGCTTCCTCCACCACCGCTGTTCTCAGAAGCAATGGGCCCAGCTTCTCTTCCAGGAAGGCTTCTGCCTCTGTGCATGCATCTACTGCCCAGCTGATGGAGGAGGAGGTGGAGGAGGAGGTGGTGGTGGCAGGAGCAGCTAGGGTAATGGGGCTGTGGGAAGGGGGGTGGGTCGGCCGTCTCCCCCCGGCACAAACCTGAAAAATCAACCACGAACAGTTTCATTTTTCAGGGTGTTCATGATGGTTTGTGGTTCATGGATAGTCGCAAACCACGAACCATCACGAACCACCAGTTTTCTGGTTCGTGCCCATCTATAGTCTTTACTAGTCCATGATATTGATCCAAGCTTTAAGGCTAGGAAGCATGGGGACCTCGTGAGAAAGATCACAAGGATTTTCTCCCTTTAATGATTGTCTGGAAGAGGAAATTTCAACGGATGATTAGTTCAGATGATTACTTCAAGGGACTGTAGATGGCTTGAAGTCCCGGCAAGGGGAACAATTCACTCTGAAAATTTGGAGTGAGGCACTTTCCTGCATGGGCCATGAGCAACCCAAGAAAGGTAGAGGAGCTCTGCTCTCTTGTATGTGACCACGCCACTGGTCCACACCTTCTGGAAATCCCATAAATGCACCAGGGTAGAGTATAACGCCATCAAGCAGTGGCCATGCTGAGAGTTTCCAGTTGCAGTGGTAAAAAAAAGGAACTTTTCCAAAGATCAGTGGCAATCCAATTCAACAAGCATGATTAAATACACAAGGATTCAAATGTTGAGGATTAAGAGCTGGACACTCAAGGCCCTTTGCTGAGAAGGATTAATCTGTCCATTTTGATTTCTTCCATGCTGGATTTTATCCCCTAGTCAAGTGGTTCTCAATCTTGGGCCCCAGATGTTCTTCGACTAAAACACACAGAAGCCTTCACCACTAGCTGTGCTGGTCAGGATTTTCTGGGAGTTGTAGTCCAAGAACACCTGGGGACCCAGAGTCGGGAATCACTGTCTTAGTCCCTTTATTGCACTTGTAAAAGCGTAAGTTCAACATGAGCACATTCCAGGTGCAAATAATTCCTTTGTCATGACCTTCTTTGCTGACCTTTGAAAAACTGTTTCTCCCAGCCTCGATGCCTTATATACATTTTGGAAGAATGGTAATAATACTGATCTTCCTCATAGGTGGGGGACACGGTCTGGGGTCCAGTTTCATAGCCTGGAACCCTGGCCCCAGTTTGGGTTTTACCCCCACCAAACCTCAGAGTACCAAAATCATGCCACTGAATTTGGGCAGAAACAAAACAAAACAAAGACTATCAGGCAAATCAAGGAAATATTGGTATTAATTGGATGTTCCTGAATTGCCTCCAAATTTCAGCACCTAGCCATAAAAACATGATTTCTTCTGATTTGTTTTAATACAATTTAATGGCATCTCACCCAATTTTAGCAAAACAAACTGCCTCTAAATTTCCGATTGCAAAGTTTGGGGGAGTCGTAGCAGACTGCAAAACATGGGGGCTGCTTGTATCCCCACAGAACTACTGCTTGCTCCATCTTAGATGTGTTCTAGAAGGATTATCTATTCAGATTAATATGTGTGTAGAGTGTGAAATGGGTGAGGAAAATGTAGCTTTAACAACATCATTGGATGACAACTCCCATCAGCCCTTGCCACTACAGTTCATGGAGAGAGGAGCAGCCCTCTAACAGTATCTGGGAGGCTATACTCTCTTATCTGAGATTCCAAAGCACTGTCTATACAAAAGCTCCACGTAATATATTACTGTGGGTAATGTCCAAGACTGTACTATACACAATCTTATCGTTACCAGAAGATTAACTTCAGACCTTCAATAGTGATATCTCAAGAAATATATTAAGACTCGAGAGCCGGAGCAGAGAGTAAAATCAGAAAACCAGACAGAGATAATTTCTGATTTGTGTTCTCCTTTTATTGAATCGCGTAAATGTTGTGTGTCATTTACACCTCGTTACATCAATTTATTACTGTTCTTACAACCTTTGTTACATTAGGTGGTGTCAATACCCTGTTCAGAAAAAGAAAATGAGTAATCGTGCATGGTGAAGAGAGACAGTCAGAGCCTATAAATGGTTTCTGGTGAAAGACAACATTAAAAGGGGGCAGGGAATATCAGAAACGAGAGTTGAGGGAGATTTAGTGCAGGTATGTATGTCTTACACTGTAGTCCCTTAGCCAAGTGTGTGCTATTCATAGCATCGTTAAGGTGGAGTCCTGTGGAGAGGAAGGGCCAGAAAACATATGGCGTGGTTTGCCCCACATGAATCGCTGATATTATCTAAGATATTGCAGATATTTTATTCCTTTGTAAATCCCTTCCTCTTCTGACAGGCTCATTTCATCTGTCTGGTGACAGGCACACAATAACGTCTTGGAGCATGAGTGACCCTGACAAAATCATGGCTAGTCTGCAAGATTGTTGGCAAGTCCGAGTCCCGAGTCTGAGTCTAAATCTTCAAGCCAGAGTTCAAAACCTTGAGTCTGAGTCTTGAGTAAAGCATTACCAGGGGGGTGCATGTGCAGACAGTAGGCCGTGAAGGGAAGCCGGACCTGCTGCCTCTGAGGCCATGGCGGCAGAGGCGGTAGTGGTAGGAGCACGCAGGGAGGCTCATAGGGACTTGATAGAAGTGACTTGGAAAAAATGGGTCCGAGTTGCCAGTCAAGTCCAAGTCTTCAAAAAAAAAAAGCAAACTCAAGTTGATTCTGAGTCAAGTCGCTGGTGTGACTTAAGTCAGACTGGACAGCGAGTCGTGAGTTGCAAGTTCCCGTCTCTGCTAGTCTGGCATTCCATGGTTTGAAGTGCCTCTCATGAGAAGAATGGACGCCTTCAGCCTGGGGCTGTCAAGGCTGCCCCTACCATTCGTAGCAAACCTCCTGCTCCTTCCTGAGGAACCTCTTTGCCTTTTGCACTTCATTCCCTCAAGCTGGAGGACCCAAGACAGTGCCAGAGGACAGATCCCACTAAATTCCCAAAGGAGGTTTGTGCTTTTCACTTGAGAAGCTTTTGCTGCCACACACACACACACACCCGCCCTCTCCCCGAGATCTGTTATCAGGTTAGAGATCAGCTTACAATATTTCAGTTGTTTCATTCAAGTAACAAGGAACTGGACACAGAATTTTCCTCTGAGATCCAAAATCAGTCCAAGGCATGCTAAGATTTTACCTACGTATTTTATTTTAAAAAAAGAAAGAAATAGAAGATAATCACAAGGATAAAAGAGTCCGATGTAAATAAGAGGAAAGTTGCACAAAGCTAGGCATAGGACAAATTGCAAGAAAAGGTCACACTTGAAAAAATAAGAAAACCTGCTTCTCTAACTACTACAACGTACATTGCCACTACTTTGTTGTTTAGTCGTTAAGTCGTGTCCGACTCTTCCTGACCCCATGGACCAGAGCACGCCAGGCCCTCCTGTCTTCCACTGCCTCCCGGAGTTTGGTCACATTCATGTTGGTTTAGTCTTTCGTTTCGGTCCATGGAGTTTTCTTGGCAAAGATACTGGAGTGGCTTGCCAGTTCCTGCTCCAGGTGGATCGCGTTTAGTCAGAACTCTCCACTGTGACCTGTCCGTCTTGGGTGTCCCTGCACGGCATAGCCCATAGCTTCTCTGAATTACTCAAGCCCCTTCACCACGACAAGGCAGCAATCCGTGAAGGGGTTGCCACTACTACTACTACTACTACTACTACTACTACTACTACTACTACTACTACTACTACTACTACTACTACTACTACTACTACTACTACTACTGAAGTGACTTGCCTCCAAGTCCTCCATTCAGAGCACAATACCATAGTCTCTCGAGACTGAAGGATGCCTACACACTACAGTAGTAGTAGTAGTAGTAGTAGTAGTAGTAGTAGTAGTAGTAGTAGTAGTGGTGGTGGTGGTGGTGGTGGTGGTAGTAGTAGTAGTAGTAGTAGTAGTAGTAGTAGTAGTGTGTAGGCATCCTTCAGTCTCGAGAGACTATGGTATTGTGCTCTGAATGGAGGACTTGGAACAGCATGTAGTGTGGCTGAGAAGGCCAATTTGAGAGTGACCATCCCTTCCACAATGAACACAAATACAATCTGTCCCCTCTCCCGCTCCCTGATTTTGCTGATTTCGGGACTGCCTCTTTGCCTCGGCCTGCTGGACAAGGGTCTCTTCAAATTGGGAGAGGCCATGCTGTACCGCCTGCCTCCAGGCTGAACGCTCAGATGTCAGGGTTTTCCATCTGTTGAGGTCCATTCCTAAGGCCTTCAGATCCCGCTTGCAGATCTCCTTGTATCGCAGCTCTGTGGTCTCCCTCTGGGGCGATTTCCCTGCACTAATTCTCCATACAGGAGATCTTTTGGAATCCGGCCATCAGCCATTCTCACGACATGCCCAAGCCAATGTAGACGTCGCTGTTTCAGTAATGTATACATGCTAAAAATTCCAGCTCGTTCTAGGACTACTCTATTTGGAACTTTGTCCTGCCAGGTGATACCAAAAATGCATCGGAGACAACGCATATGGAACGTGTTCAACTTCCTCTCCTGCCGTGCACAAAGGGTCCAGGACTCACTGCAGTACAGGAGTGTGCTCAGGACACAGGCTCTATAGACCTGGATCTTGGTCTATGCCGTCAGCTTCTTATTAAGGCATACTCTCTTTGTGAGTCTAGAGAACATGGTAGCTGCTTTGCCAATGCGTTTATCCAGCTCGACCTCTAGGGAGAGAGTGTCAGAGATCGTTGAGCCAAGGTACACGAAATCATGAACAACCTCCAATTCTTTACTACTACTACTACTGTTGTTATGTGCCGCCAAGTCACCTCTGACTCATGGCAATCCTATGAATGAGCGATCTCCAAAATGTCCTGAACTCAACAGCCCTGCTCAACTGTTGCTGACTCAAGCCCATGGTCTCTATATGGGAGTCAGTCCATCTCATAATTGTTCTTCCTCTTTTCCTGATGCCTTCCACCTTTACTAGCATTATTATCGTTTCCCGAAAACCCTGCCTTCTCATGATCTGTCCAAAGTAGGGCAGCCTCAGTTTCAAAATTTTGTCTTCAGAGATAGTTTATTTATTCATTCATTCATTCAAAATATTTTACCCCACCTTTCTCCTTAAAAGGACCCAAGGCAGATTACATTGTTAAAATTATAATATTTAAAAGCAAAAGATAGTAAGTATACAAATATTTTCAAAGGATTAAACAAGTATTATATTTAAAATGGTAAATAGAATCACATATGTAAAAGCAACAGATCACAACCATCCAGTTCAAGCTCGATTCGATCTAGAACCCACTTGTTTGTCTTTCTGGCAGTCCAGGGTATCCACCAAGCTCTCCTCCAGCACCACATTTCAAAAAAATCAATTTTTTTTCCTGTCCACTTTCTTTACTGTCCAGCTTTCACACCCATACATGGTGATCAAAAATAAAAGAGTGTGGATTATCTACTCTTTAGCAGCCGAGAAACCCGGGTCTTCCTTTCTGCTCAGCCTCCATTCCCCCTTCCAGAGACAATACCCCTCAGACTTTCTTTTTATATTGGAAATCAGGTATGAGGTTTGTTGGTGTAAATTAGTAGAGTTTTGTTCCAGTCCAGGCAGTCCAGTTGAATGATGCAGACAAAGACAGCTTCTTCCAACACCAAGTGTATTTACAGTATATACAGACGTTCTAGCAGTACAAACCGACAGCATGACATTCATCAGAAGAGATTCTACATCTTCTCCACATGTCCACACAGTTATACACATGCACATTTATATATAACCAATCAGTGAGGATATTGCATCATCCCAGACTGCATGATTCAGCATTTTGCATACCTGTCAAGTATGGCGGCTGATCTGCCTCAGTGTGGAAATTATCCTTGACAAAGTTTATAGTCACAAGCCTCAATGAGAGATAATCCTTTTGCAGTATGACAAAGACATAGTGGTAGATTGCCCTCATGGAGGAAACTTCCCTCTCTAGTTATACACTAATGCCCCAGGCCAGGAAGTTTGCATGGCAATCCTTTGAAATGTTTCTTCGGCCAACTGCCTTCAATGCTTGTTCTTTTCCCACAGATCCCCAGCCATTTGTCCCAGCTCAAACCTCTAATCACAAACTGAATTAATAAATGCCCATGGTTCCTGCTTCTCATATCTCAGTTTCATGACACCATTATGCAGAATGAGGCAAGTCACTTCAGGCAATAACTTAAGCCACCTCAGTTGGGATCTTCTTCAAATCAGCCATATTCAGGCACTGGAGTTAAGGTTCACCTGAATGCATGGGAGTAAACAGCAAGCTAGTCTTGCCCTATTCTCTCACCTCTTTCTACACTTGGTTTGAAGAGAGGAACTTCTTCTTTTTTTGAAATTTATTTTTTATTTTTTATAACTATAACATAAACATAAACATAAAATACACAAACCAAAATACAAGAGAGGAACTTCTGCTATGCATGGAGGCTCTTCATACAAATCATGAACTTGAAAAAAGAAAGTTTTTCCCCTCATGCAGAGAGGCTGGATGCATAGAGAACCCTGAAATCCTTGGGACATAAGTCACAGGACATGGTTCATTTTCAGGAAATACCGCCACACAGATAGCCCATGGTGAGTCAGAGCTTCAAATGATTTGATGTGGGGGAAAACTCTACACTTGATTTTCAAGGTTTGAAATTGTGTATTTATAGAGCACTACAACAAGGGGGATGAGAAAAAATTCAACCCTGAAAATGTACATTGTACTTAAGAAAATGAGGTTTGAACAGCAGCGTATTAAAGCAGGGGTCCCCAACCCCCAGTCTGCAGCCCGGTACTGGTCCATGGCCTTGGCAGGACCGGGCCGCGGAGACAGATCTCCCACCCACCCCCTGCACGCACAGATGCACACATGCCCCGCCATGCACACAGGGACACATGCCTCCCCCCACGCACGCCCACACGCCCACACACACCCCTGCCCACCCGCCCCACACTCACAGACATACGCCTGCATGCATACACACCCACACAGACACACAGACCCGCACGCATGCTAAACTGGTCTGCAGTGTGAAAAAGGTTGGAGACCACTGTATTGAAGGATCTCATTCCTAGCAAGCTAACACTTGAGTGTGGATATGTAAACACTAATGAGAAAAACCCAAACATTGAAAAAAATATCCTAGTCCATATAATTCCTAGAGTAGTGTGATATAGTTATATCAAATTGGTACGTCTCAGATTCCTTTACAAGTAGTCTTCAGACCTGCCAATTTGATGGTGTAAAAAAGCCTAACCCATGAAATTGATATGGATGCACTCTGCTCTCCTGGCAGTCTGCTAGGTTAACAGGTGTTTAAGGGAATAAGTCAAAATATAAGGAAAGATTTGCTTCCTTAATAGTTTGCTAAGTTTGTGAAGGACAGATCCTGAAGCTGAGGCTCCAATCCTTTGGCCATCTCATGAGAAGAGAAGACTCCCTGGAAAAGACCCTGATGTTGGGAAAGTGTGAGGGCAAGAGGAGAAGGGGATGACAGAGGACAAGATGGTTGGACAGTGTCACAGAAGCTACCAACATGAATTTGACCAAACTCCGGGAGGCAGTGGAAGACAGGAGGCCTGGCGTGCTCTGGTCCATGGGGTCACGAAGAGTCGGACACGACTTAACGACTAAACAACAACAAAGTTTGTGAAAGCAATAGAGATTCCATTGGTTGTTGTAGGTTTTTCAGGCTGTCTGGCCGTGTTCTTGAGGTTTTTCTTCCTAACGTTTCGCCAGTCTCTGTGGATGGCATCTTCAGAGGACAGGAGTCAGAACTCTGTCTGTGCTCAGAGACTCCCTTTGAATATTTAGGAAGGTGTTTTGTACTGAAGCAAACTGCTTTGGTACGCTGCTGATGTATAGGCAGCATGCCGGTGGAGAGTAGAAATATAAATATGCTCAAAACCTAAGTAATATACTTTACTTTCACATATTTTTACCTCTAAGAACTTTGCTATTTTAATAGGTATATTCTCTGCTTTTTGATTGTGCCTTTTCAGGCTATAAGCTCCTGCCATGTTAGAATGTAGCTGAAATATTATTGTTGTTCTTTTTTATTTTAAATATATATTTCTATTATACTTGTATGCTCTTGCATTTTATTTTATTTTATTTATTTATTTATTTATTATTAGATTTTTACCCCACCCCCCTAGACAAAGTCTACTCGGGGCGGCTTACATACATATTAAAAACATCATAAGACATAAAAAAAAATTTAAAACATCATAATTTTAACATTTATATTAAATTAAATCAATACCAAGATGATAAGAGTAAAAAATCAGTTATTGACTGGAGGGAAGGCCTGCCTGAAAAGCCAAGTTTTCAAATGAGTTTTAAAAACACCCAGCGAGGGTGCCAGACGAATTTCAGTTGGGAGGCTGTTCCATAGCCGAGGGGCCACTGCCGAGAAGGCCCGGTTTCTTGTTCTTTCTTTCCGGGCCTCTCTCGGCGTTAGGCCCCTCAGCCGTCCCTGCTGGCTATTCCGGGTGATTCAGGTAGATCTAGGTGGGAGAAGACGATCTGCCAAGTATCGAGGTCCCAAACCGTTTAGGGCTTTATACGTCATCATTAACACTTTGAAGTCAATGCGGAAACGAATGGGCAGCCAATGCAAGGCAGCCAGAGTGGGAGAGATATGCTGAAATTTCCTCACCCCACTAAGAAGCCTGGCTGCCGCATTCTGCACCATTTGAAGTTTCCGCATCAATCTCAAAGGCAGCCCCACGTAGAGCGCATTACAATGGTCTAATCTCGAGATTACGAGCGCATGGACAAGAGTAGTGAGGGCCTCCCCATCAAGATATGGTCGCAGCTGGGCAATCTGCCATAGATGGAAATAGGCAGAACGGGCCACAGACACCACCTGGGTTTCCATGGTAAGCGCCGGGTCCAGATGTATCCCCAAGCTGCGAACCTCACTCTTTGCGGTAAGGGTCGTCCCCCCAAAAGAGAGGGAGTCGCCCAAACCGCCGATGGAGGGACCTCCCACCCTCAAGACCTCCGTCTTGTCCGGGTTCAGCCTCAACCCATTCAACTGCATCCATTGCAGTACAGCCTCCAGGCAGCGCTGAAGGGACAGAACGGCATCCACTGAGGTAGATGAAAAGGAGATGTAGAGCTGCGTGTCATCAGCATACTGATGGCACGAGGCACCACACCCCCTGATGACCCCACCCAGCGGCCTCATATAGATATTAAACAGCATTGGGGAGATGATCGACCCCTGCGGAACCCCACAACTGAGACTCCATGGGGCCGACGCATTCTCCCCAAGCTGTACTCTCTGGGGACGGTCCTCCAAGAAGGATCGGAGCCAGGCAAGCGCCAGGCCACCGATTCCCAACTCAGAGAGCCTCCCCAGGAGGATACCGTGGTCGACGGTATCAAAGGCGGCTGAGATATCGAGGAGGACCAACAAGGACATATTGCCCCTGTCGGCCTCCCTCAACAGGTCATCCAACATTTTGGATTCAATTCTAACTTAAGTACGTATTTGACTGCAATTTAAGTTCAGTATTTATATATCTTTGAGCACTTGGGCCTACAGGTTTTTTTTTTCATACCTGTAAGATTTTTGGATATTTTTACATGGTCTTTATTCATGTCAGAGCCTTGTACAATTTATTAAATATATGAAATATATGAAAACAAATTAAAAGCCTTTGTACCTACAGCTCTTTCTTGTAACTGTAAGGATGTTTTCTGTAAGGTGAAGTAACATGTCTGTAACAGAAGTATAAGGTTTTCAACAATTTCAAAATCATAGGGTTGTTTCCAGTGAGTAGAGAATGCTCAGCTAAACAAAGAGATATAAAACAAATTCCTATGTATGTTCCAATATTTCATCAAAAAGATAACACACACATCTGATTTTCCACTCCCTTATAGCATTTTACTTCAGGAAACAAGAGTTAATAGCTTGAAAGGCACTTCTTAGTAATTTGCTTTAATTAGAAGTTTGCTTATTACAAACAGGATATTGAAAACAGAGTTAATTTCAAACCAATTGCTTTAATTATGTAGTTCAGTTTGGGGTCGGACGTGTTTGAATGGCTCCCACTATTTTCTATTGAATGCTACTATTTTATTCTGGCAGGTAGGCCTTCTAGTATAGCTGCAGAGGGAAAGCTGTCATGTGGCTGGCTGTGAATGTGCAGGCGTGCACACACCCCGAATGATCAAGACTGGCATCATGGGACAGGGCATCCCAGATGATGTAGAGCCAGTGTGACGTAGTCGTTCTAGAGCAAAACTAGGAACTAGATCCACATTCAAGACGTGAAACGTGCTGGGTGACCTTAAACAACTCACTGCATCTCAGTCTGTCCTGATTCATACGGTCAGGATGAGAATGGGAAAAGAGAGAGAGACCGCTGTGTGCCCCCTTGGAAAAAAAGATAGGTCAAAATTAGAGATGGGCAGGAACCAGAAAAACAGTGAATCGGGTTGATTTGTGGTTTGTGGCTACCCGCAAACCACCACCCCAACCCCAGAAAAATAAACTGTGTTGTGGTTCATTTTTTTTCCTGGTTCTTGCCAGGGGGAGATCAGAACCTAATGCCTTAACCTCCTCTGCCACCCACGCACCCCCTTCCCACTGCCCCCATCACCTCCCTACTGGGTTCTGCCACCATCGCCGCCACCACCGCCACCACTGCCATATTCGGAGAGAGTGGCCCGGCTTCCCTTCCGGGAGCCAGGCCAATGGTCTCTGTACATGTGCCGGCCTAACAGCTGATAGGTGGGCCCATGCACAAAGACAGCAGGCCTGGCTCCCAGAAGGGAAGCCGGGCCACTGTCTCTGAAGATGGAGGAGGTGGAGGCAGCAGGACCAGGTAGGGAGGCAACAGAGGCAGCAGGCAGTGGGCAGCAGGAAGCCAGTGGGGGCAGCCATTTTGCTAAAGCAAAACAAAGCCCCAAGTAGAGATGGGGGTATTTGTATACGAATACGAATATCCCCGCACAGGTGGCAATAATGAGGGTCCAGCCCCATGGGGCTCGACAGTCCACTTACCGATCTGCCACGGATGCCGCGATTCTTCCAATGGCTCTGCAGATCGCGATCTACGAGCCACTCTCCGACCTTGCAGCGAGGCTTGTCCTCCCGCCTCCTGCCAGGAGTGGCTTGCCGATCGTGATCTGCGGAGCCATTGGAAGAATTGCGGCGTCCGCAGCAGCAGCAGATCGGTGAGTGGACCGTCCAGCCCCATGGGGCTGGACCCTCGTTATCACCACCTGTGCAATAACGAATTCATATACGAATACCCCCATCTCTAGCCCTAAGCAGAAGAAAGTTTGGCTCTTTTGTTTCTGCAAAACAGCTTGCATGACCCAAACAATGAAACAGCCCAAAATCATCAGGGTTTTTGGTTCATAGACTGGTTTGTGCCCATTTCTAGTCAAAATGAAAATGATAAATGCTTTTTAAAATCAGCTCACTTCTGGAAAGGATCAGTGGGAATAAAGGAAGAAGCTAGTGAAGGTAGACGGGAGAAATAAAGCACTACAAATCTACACAACTCCAGCACACCACTTTTCAAATATTTTTGTTTGGAAAAGAGAGCACTATCAAAGAGCACAGATCATACTAGAAGCAAGTTGAGATATACCTTCAGAATTGTTTCCCAAAGGGGATAAAATCCTCTTTCAGAAAACATAACAGAAACTGTACAAGTAGTTCTCTTGCCCTGATAATCTTTCATGCTGCTAAGCATGCAACTGGGTGCTCAACCATTTCCTCGATGAAAGCATGTGTGTCAGAGTAATGGACGGCCAAGCTATGAAGGTAGGATTGCTTACATGATTGCTCACTTACACTGCATGATCCCTGTGGGATTCTTTCATCCTTTGAGAGGATGAACATACACACATTTAGCCTGCTATTTGGTCCTCCCTGGGATTGGGCTGGTCTGCATCTTTTGCTAGAGCAAACCAGCCCACCGCCAGAGCATTCCAACCTGTACCTTTCTGAGTCCCTATCAGGGACTACTCTTTTTTAGGTGCAGGTAGGATCTCTCCATTTTGGTTCATTTCCATTTACTGGAAATGAACCAAAGTGAAGCTTCTTGCTTTTAATTTCCCAGCGGGTTTCAATTTCCCAATATCACTAGTGGCTTAAACTGAGAGCATAAGCACTTAATGATATTGGGAGATTGAGAAAATGGGACGTTAAAAAGGTACTTGCTTCCTCTGCTCCTCCATAGAAAGTTTTTTTTTAAGCAAAGTTTTTTAAAAAAAAAACAATTAGGGCAGCACTGATGCTCTATACTTTTTAGGGAACTTTTTTAAAAAAATTGAAGGCAAATGGAGCAGGAGGGGGCAAGGAGAGGGACTTTTTTTCCTTATTGCTTTTCATCATATATTTGATCATCTTCCCATTTTCAAAGTATTATTCTCATTTCTACAACGTCTGGTCTTCTCATGATGTGCCCAATGTATGACACCCTGAATTTCATCATTTTTTGCTTCGATAGAGAATCCAGACTTGATTCAATCTAGAACCCAATTGTTTGTCTTTCTGGCACTCCAGGATATCTGTAAAGCTCTCCTCCAGCACCATATGCCAAACAAATTGATTTTTTTCCCCTCATCATCTTTCTTTGTTATCCAGCTTTCACATCAGTGCCTTATCGCTGGGACTACAAGAGTGTGGATCATTTTGACTTTGGTCTCCTTAGACTTGATGACTATTTCTAGTTCCCTCATTGCTCCTCTTCCAAGTCTCAGCCTTCTTCTGATTCCTTGGCTTCAGTCTCTATTTGTACTGACCACTCTACCAAGGTATACAAAATCTTTAACAACTCTGATTTCTCCACTGTCAAAATAAATGTTGTGTGGTTCCGTAGCAATTATTTTTGTCATCTTAGTGTTCAACTACAATCCTGCTCTTGCATTTTCTTCTTTCACTTTCATTGGGAGTCATTAGAAATCATAATGAGCCCCCTCCCATCACTGATTACTCTGTTCCAATTGGCCCACACAGATGCGCTGGTCTTTTATCTTTTGCAGCATTGACACTGAAAAGCCTTCCCATCCGTCTCCTTTCTTCAGCAAAACAGTCAAAAGCAGTGATGGAGCCCTCACAATTTGCCACTCATCACAGTCTGCTACCTGAGACAAGCTTCTCACACTGCCTCCTGGGCATTCCAGCCCTTGTTGAGTCACAATGTCCCATAAATCCCTTTGCATACTTTTGATGCATTGTGGGGCATCTGAACACCTTTCCTCAGATTTACCACTTAGAGAGAAACCCTGCGCCATCTGCTGTTTCCACAATATACATTAGAACATAGACCTCCCGTCCTGTGAAACTTTTGCAACAATATTGCATAGACAGTCCGAAAGGTTAGCCAAATATCTCTCCCCCAAATGTCACAGTTCTATTATTTTTTTTGTATCCTCTAAGTCTTGATCAAATAATAAAAATAAAACTTAAATATTAAGCAGACTAAAAGGTCACATTAATGAGCAGAATATTTGATGTGAAATGCTGGAATTTGTACTGCGAGCCAGTGATTTGGAAGAAAAGTAACAATGGTTATATATATTGTGACAGTGTTTAATTTCTCTCTCTCCCCTTCTGCTGCTTCCAGGGTTATAAAAAGCAAAGAACTGTACTTATATCTTCTGTCTAAGAGGCACAGTCATGACATCAAATCCCTCCACCATGCATTCATCATATATTGTATGTCTTTGAAGCGGATTATGAAAGTTGTATTTGATATTTAAACCATAAAGCTGTATAGCTGATCTGCTGCAGTGAAAATAAGGTATAAAATTTATACTATAAGGGATCAATGCCATTCCTAGGAGACTTCAGTTTATTTCCCCTATAAATCCTTTAATGTGTGATGGGAAGAAATAATCAAGATTGCTGTATAAGTGTAGTGGACACTAAAATGGACTGTGGAATATCCTATTATCACTGGGATCAGTTAACGGGGTTGATGAGCCTGATAGAAATGTTACCAAAGAAACTCAGCCATGATGTCTTTATTTATATGAACTCACCTTGGGATCCTGGATAAATTATCCATTTGGTTCTGGAAAAAGGAGTAAGGTATAGAGTTTAGAAGGCTGCCATGAATGAGGAAGCTCTAGGTGATAACATGTGTTTGCTACTGATTAACTCTCATCTGCTAGGACAGGACATTGTAGGTCTTCCAGAATCAAATGTGTTGTGAGATCTGCACAGAACTAGATTTATTGATTTGATTTGATTTGTGTAGCGCCCATCTAGCCTAGGGACACTCTGGATGGTTCACAGCATAATCAGACAGCAACAATACTACAATTATAAAATAAAATCAACATATAGACATCATAAAATAAGCAATAATTTAATAGTTACATAGATCTATGGTGAAGGAATCTGTAATATTCTTACCATATTTTCAAGTTTCTTCCATTTGCCATGTGCATCAAAATTCAAGTTCCAGGTTCCCGAATTTCTATGGAGAATAGATGGTATGAACACTTGCACAATTTCATATTCTTCTTCGTCCGAGTCTCAGGAAGTCTTTGCCTTGCATCAGCAAAACTTCACCACTCCCATGCAGATGAGACCCATCATTTGCCTTTTTCTTCATTTTTCACACATTCCATGCAGGAAACTACCAAATTATGTGCAGCTTACTGACCTGTCTGGCGAATCCTGTGCAGGAAAGGTGACATTCTGCACAGGAACTGTTACAATCCTGCACAGCTTGGTGTTTCTTGGGCCCTTCTAGTCAAATCCTGCACAGGAAAATGCTGTTTTCGGTAACATTGTAATAAACCTGAACCGCTCGGCATTTCTTCCAGGAAAAAAAAAAAATGACAATGAAATATCTGGGAAACCCCACAAGATTTTTCCACAAGAGTTCTCATGGGCGTGGGGGATCTTGTAGCAAGAAATCTCACCGCAAGGAAAAAAGAGAATTTCCCCCATTTTTTCTTGGTTTCCCTCAGAGACAGCGAGGCTATGAAACTCACATCCCTACAATAGAACTCTTCATCAGGTAGATGTTAAAAAACTGAAGTGGGGGAAAGGTCAAGGTATTTCAAGCTATGAAGAACTGGAAACAAAGTCTGAAGTTAGAAAATGTGATACCAGATGAGTGCAGGTATCATATGACATCTAGCAAAACCCATTAGGATAGGAATAAAATGGAGACAGCTCTGCCTTCTCTGAACTGATGAAGAGAACAGCAACATGTACGCATTCAGCACAACCACACAGGGATTATAATCATCATTTTAGAACTGCAGAGCTGGAAGGGACCCTATGGATCTTTACGTCCTGTCAAGGAGTCCCAGTGAGGAATTGAACTCCCAACCTCTGGATCCGCAACCAGAGTCCTAAACCACAAAGCTATCCTGCAGTTCATCCAACCTCTTCTAAATTCTTCGTTTTGAGTTTTAAGGATTGTGGTCTTAGTTTTAAGAAGTAAATTAAACAGACAAATCTGCCTAGTTGTATACCCCAGATTTTAATTAGATTTTTTTAAATATAAAGTCTCAAATTATTTCCATGAGGTTTATGGAAAGATTTTCTATGCCTGATGAATTCCTACGTTAAAAAAGAAAGAAAGAAAGACCTTTTTACTGAACTCTGTCTCTTCAAGACAAAGGAAAAAGTGTCGCATGCCAGAACACATCTACACAAAACTGAAATGAGAAGCAGTTGATTTTTGAATTATGCCCCCCTCAGACCACCACAGGATTCTGGGATCTGTGCTCCAAAAAAACCAAACATTTCCTGTCTCTGTTTCTATGCATCAGTTTTTTCTGTCTTTCAAGGCTTCTTCTTAAGGCTTAGAAATTTACCTCAATCTGTGAGGTAATGCTGAAAAGCATGCTGGTAATATTGGGGGGGGGGGAACTATAATAAGAGAGTTAAAGCACCTTTAAAGTGAGAAATGGTGTAAATGGAGTGAGATGTCAACATTTGACTGTCATTGCCATCAACTGCGGTGCTCAATAAAGCTGTTTCCAGCCATGATATTTCCATGATTATTTGCTACTCCTCAGAAGGGAATGGAGCTGTAACAACCCAGGCTATTATGTCATTTGCATCATTGGTTGGAAAAGCTCTGAAAAGCAGCTTATCTTCCAAAAATGTCAATGTTCACTGGGGTGCGCATGCGGTGGGGTAAAATAACTGTTGATGTTACAGAAGAACACTAAATTATCTGAGATCCTTACACCCCAGCTGCTGCCTCTCCCTCCTTTCGTGAGGAGAAGAGGAGATGGATTCAAACGATTTCTTGCCAAGCCCTCCGAGGAATTTTTTTTAAAAATATGCTGCTACGAGAAGACCCAAATATACAGTATTTACATTAAGTATTGTATGTGTTTCTTAAGGGAATGCACCATAACTGAGGAAAATAGAAGTACCGTAACAAGTTGTGAAGGCCCTTTCCACTCGATACACAAATCGTGGAACTACTTTTGTGATGCTGTAAAATCCCTAATGTCTAAGGAGACCTATTTCTTTCCTCCCACTTTTCAGTCCCCACAGAGAAGGAGGGTAGATTTCCAGCCGAGCAGAGCACGAAAATGGTGACTTTTCTGGCTAGGAGATTCTTGGAAATGTAGTTCTGAAAAAAGGAACTTCTACAAGCTCCAGTCAATTCAGAATGAACTGTGGGAGTTTTACAGAGAGCTCTCTGTGTGCCTCTGCATACAGGGTAGGAGAGCAGTTGTACAGTGTTACAAAACTGTGTGCACTGTTGAGCAAACCGTGGCAGCCATGTAAAGCCCTCTGTACTTTAAATTACTTGACTTCTACCATGGTAATGTGAGTTTAATCCTAGACCTTGTTAGAGTAGACCCATTGATTCAGTAAGACTTACATATGCATTGATTTACCATTGAGCAGCGGATGTAACACATCTGCTCATGTTGAGACAGTCAACCAGCTACCTGTGTGTGATTTTGAGAAGATTGTCACGCATTCCTGCTTTGTCTGGATTGTTAATACTACTTGTGTTTTCCATTTTTGTATTTTCCATTTCTCTTCCATGTCATCTTTGCCTTATTATTGCTTTTTACCCAGATGGATGGATGGGTAAATAGATAAGTATACTTATCTATTTACCCATCCATCCATCTGTCCATCTTAAATATCATAATTATCATAGGAGTGCAGAACTGGAAAGGACCCTATGGATCATCAAGTCCAGCCCCTGTAAAAGAGGCAAAGTGGGGAATTGAACTCCCAACCTCTGGCTCAAGACCTAAATCACTGAGCTATCTGACAATTCCACAGAGCTATCCAGCAGTTCATTTTTTATCCACCTTGTATCAACAGATCTCAGGGCACAATATGATCAATAAAATAATGCTAAAGGAATCTAAAGCTATTCATATAATAGAAAACAATGCAAAAATAATTTAAAACCATAAAGTCGATCCATAAGTTGATACTTCATCTGGAACTTGTCTTAGACAGAGTTTTGGAAAGGGTGGTTCAAACAACCCTCTTCGCAGCAGATTCAATGCATACAGAAATCATGCGGTAACAAGGTTCTTCACTCAAGGTGAGACACGTAATTCTGTTTAAAATAATGTACTTAAAAATTATAATTTTGCATTTGCACATTTAAAAAGGAGTCCTTGCTATTCATCAAGAAGCTGCTTCCAAGGTTGTTGTTTAGTCGTTAAGTCATGTCCGACTCTTTGTGACCCCATGGACCAGAGCACGCCAGGCCCTCCTGTCTTCCACTGCCTCCCGGAGTTGGGTCAAATTCATGTTGGTAGCTTCGATGACACTGTCCAACCATCTCGTCCTCTGACGTCCCCTTCTCCTCTTGCCCTCACCCTTTCCCAACATCAGGGTCTTTTCCAGGGAGTCTTCTCTTCTCATGAGATAACCAAAGTATTGGAGCCTCAGCTTGAGGATCTGTCCTTCCAGGGAGCACTCAGGGTTGATTTCCTTCAAAATGGATAGGTTTGTTCTCTTTGCAGTCCAGGGGACTCTCAAGAGTCTCCTCCAGCACCACAATTCAAAAGCATCAATTCTTCGGCGGTCAGCCTTCTTTATGGTCCAGCTCTCACTTCCATACATCGCTACTGGAAAAACCATAGCTTTGACTATGCGGACCTTTGTAAGCAAGGTGATGTCTCTGCTTTTTAAGATGCTGTCTAGGTTTGTCATCGCTTTCCTCCCAAGAAGCAGGCATCTTTTAATTTCATGGCTGCTGTCATCATCTGCAGTGATCATGGAGCCCAAGAAAGTAAAATCTGTCACTGCCTCCAAGGTATGGTGACCTTAATAGAGTTTCTGAGATTTGTGAGATCTTCAAGGAGTGGGTTATCAATGTCACACACACTCCAGAGAGTTTCCGTGGCTGGGCAAGAATTTGAACCCAGGTATTTTTAGTCCTAGTTTGATTCAGTACACCACAGTCTATGCAAATTAGCATATGCAAATCTTTCATTTTCCTTTTTTTGGGTAATAAATGTCCTTCTTTGTTCTGAAATGTAAGTGGCCACCTTACTAGGAATCCACTCTGCACTGCTGACCAATGTGTAATTCAACCTATTATTATTGTTCTTCTCTCTAGATGAGACTTTTAATGCCACATTCACTGTGAAACTGCGAATCTTTGATCATCTTGTAATCAACAAGTTTGGAAATAACTTGTGGGCCAATGACCTAGTCATATGTGGGGAGAGACGTTGTAGTGTAGTGGTTGGAGTGTGGGACTAGAGCTCAGGAGACTTGGGTTCAAATCATTCAATTAGAGATGGGCCCAAAACCAAATGAATCACAAACAGGTTCATTTTTTTAAAAAAAAAATTGCATGTTTCGCAGTTGTGGAGACCGACGAACCACAAACTGTCATAAACTGCCATTGCGCTGGTCCGTGCCCATCTCTAATAAGTAGTCTCTGAGTAGCTAGACTGGAACATGGGAGATCCAGAATCTAGTTCCCACTGAGCCATTAAATTTGCCAACTCACCCTGCTCTACCTCATAAGGTTTGTTTGAAGATAAATGTAGGATGGAGGAGAGCCAGCCATGTGTCCTCACTGAGCTTCCTGAAGAAAAAGTAGGAGGTAAATGAATTTCACAGTCTGTTTATTAATCTATAACACAAGGTGAATATTTGTGAATTTACTATTAATTTCAGTGGGTTTGCTTCCCAACCTGTGGCCTAAAATACCGTGTTTCCCCGAAAATAAGACAGGGTCTTATATTAATTTTTGCTCCAAAAAACACATTATGGCTTATTTTCAGGGGATGTTTTATTTTATAGTCATGTCATCTTCTGGTTGCTGCACAATGCGGCACAATGGTGGAGGGCGGGGTTTCACTTAACTAGGGCTTATTTTTGGGGTAGGGGTTTTTTTGGGGTAGGGGTTATATTACGAGCATCCTGAAAAATCATACTAGGGCTTATTTTCAGGTTAGGTCTTATTTTCGGGGAAACAGGGTATCAGTAAGTTTACTCTATTGATGCTATGTGCTATCCCTTCCATATCCCACTATACCACATTGGCTAACCTTTGACATTTTATTCATAGACCATAACAATCTTCTAATGAGCAGAATGACCTTTTATTTCTGAGAATAAAGGTTCTCCCTTTACTTATATCAGTTAAGTACCATACAGTGGCTCTCGGGACGTCATTACTGCCAGAAACAAACCCTGATCCAAATAAATTTGTTATTTACAAAAATACATTAAAATCTGGTTGTGTTTGTTTTATTCCTACCTGAAGCGTTGTTAATTATTTGGCTTTGCAGTGTTTGGATTAGTTTAAAGAACATAAATTATGTTTGCTAATTAAATTTGGCCAAATAAATAAAATCAAGGTAGATCTCTCTCTTTTGTGTGTGTGTGCCTGTGTGCCTGTGTGCATGTATGCTTGCGTGAGCGTGCATGTGTGCGTGTGTGAGCACACACATGTGCATGCACATGAATCCCACAACTAACAATAGCAAAGAAGTTTGTTTCTTTTTAATGAAAATTTTCCAAAACCCATAACATTCTTCATATTCAGGCTGGAAAGAACTGGAGTGCTTGAAAAGAAAAGTGAAGGTGGGAGAAACCAAAAGTGGGCAGATTCGTCCATCTGGTCTCAGAGCTTTGGTATCCTTCACTCTTAAAAATCTGTGTTTTTCTGTGTTTGACTCTCTCTCTATTCAACCATTTTACTGCTGAATTGGGGTTGCCACCTCTTTCTCCTGAAAGGTTCCTCATCTGTTTATACCTATATAGGAGGCAGGTAAAACATGGCCCTCAACTACGATAGGCACAGCTGTACGTGTTGAACTGGGCCAGTGGAGAAGGCTAAGCATTTCATTCCAGTTGGGATTTCCATATGAACATCTCAAAAATCACAAAGATTTTCCTCTTTCCGGTGGGAAGAACTTGAGGGGTTTTTTTTAAGAAAAAAAAGATAAATGTGAGACAATGCTGACAGCTTCCTCTAGCCCCATTATGATCGGGTTCAGTTTCAACTTTTGACAACTCCTCATTTTGCGCGGGAAATATCACAGGAGATGTCTTCTTAACTTTAACATCTTTATCTTTATTGCTTACACCAAGGTCAACACTGTTCATAATTGGGTCAAAACAACTTAACTCCGGCATCAAGCCATAACTGTCCGATGTGAACTCCCGCCCAAAGTCAGTTAAACTCACAGGGGTGCTGGGCCAAACTTCTTCGCGTCAGTGGGTCTCCGGAGAGGTGCACTCCTGACTGCGCAAATGGTGCCGTAGCATGGGTGCCGGGCCCAATCCCCCTCAGGTGGAGGAGTGTTAAATCTTGAATCAGGTCTTATCACCTGTCGTCCTCTTCCTTTCCCCTTTGAGAATACAATCACCGACCACTCCAAAATCTCATACTCCCGCAATCTCTCCACCTCTCTTTCACGTTTCCACTTGTCTAATTCTACCTCAAACCGCCGCTCCCCTTGACTACTTATACTCTCCTCCCAAACGGTCAGTTCTTGCTCCTCCCCCTTCTGACTCCCGCGCTCCTCTACCAAACATATTTCAAACTTCCCGCTTCTCTCTGCTCTCGCCCCCTCCTTGGTCAAGTTCTCCCTTGGGTCCGTCTCTAAACCAGCCCTTTCCGTCTTCATTCCTCCCTCTATGCCCTCTGCCTCATAGGACGGCACACTCTCCTCTGGACCTCCTTCACACCCATCCATAACCGCTTGAGCACGTGTTAAAAATAGCTAGCAGAATGCATTTGAAAGTGGTTGTCCATGAGGGCTCAATGAGAAGGAGAATGAACTTTGTTGACCAGTAAACAAGGATTAAGTTCATAAATATCAGAAATACCTCTAATTGTTTCTGCTTCCGAATGAACCTGCCTTAGCCCTACAATCAATGGAATGATGAATGGGTACTAATACCAGGATCACTTTTGTGGTGGCACCAAAATTCTGCCATAATCTCCCAAGTGATATTCTCCAGGATCCTTCCTTTCCCACACTGATGGAAGCTTGGGAAAAGTCCAGTGGTTGAAAAGGGAATGTAATATTTTCCAATTCACGGTTTCATATATCAACTCAGAGCCTCGACATGCATGATTATAGACAAATTGGATATACATGGAACTAAACATTAATCAGAATTAGCTTTTCATGGATCTATAATACAAACAAGCAAACAATCCCAAGAACGTTTTGCTTCTTTTGGAAAAGTGATTTCCAGGGACGTTTTACTGTCCAGCTGAGATTATTGATCATATTTATGGATTTCCTGTATGTGCTCTAGGAAAAAGGGTACCCCAACGTGCTCTTGATTCAGTCAAGCACACGTCAGATCTTGTTAATCAGTCTTTCTCTCAGCCATCAAGTGCCTGCTTAGTGGGGTTTGCTGCTATTTATCATTCGGCTCACAACCCCTTTTCAGAATGAGCTGGCTACAATTGACAGCAAGCATATAAAATATCCAACCAACAGCTCTTCTAGAGATCATCCTGTCTCAAAGGCTTTTTAAAAAATGTCCATAAGAATTAATCACAAGCTATCAAGACTCAAATGCGGAATGGTTTGTGGCTAGGGTGGTTCGTTTAGATAGTATGGTAAGTGTCTTTTTGCCCTGCACATCAGCCATATGAGGAAGACATCTGAGGAAGGTAATTAAGAGGATGCAGCTTATTTATTATTTATCTATTTAAAATATTTTTACTCTGCCTTTCTCCTTAAAAAGGACCCAAGGCTGCTTATATCATTAAAAGACAGCATTTAATGCTAACAACGGTAAGTGTACAAATACAAAAGGATCAAGCAAATGCCATACTAAAAACATTAGCAAGACTAAAACAGATTCAAAGCATTAAGGTACAACAATCCATTAAAAAAAAAACACTCAGGTAGCCAATCACTAATGGAAAGCTTGCCTGAAGAGAAATGTCTTTGCTTGCTTGCGGAAGGAGAGCAAAGATGGGGCCAGTCTGGCCTCCAGTGGGAGGGAGTTCCAAAGTCTGGGAACAGCAACAGAGAAGGCCCTTTCCTGTGTCCCCACCAAGTGTGCCTGTGAAGGTGGTGAGACCAAGAGAAAGGTCTCTTCTGATGATATCTTAAGGATATCTGAGGAGCTTATGAAAAACATAATTTATACTCAGGATTTGCCAGTATTGGTGGCCGTGAGCAAACACAGAAGGCCCTCTTCAAAATTTGGCAATCAGTGCCCCTCCAGGTCAGTACACAAGCTGCCATGGCTATCCTGGGCAGGAGATGATTTTCATGTCCAGTAACTGTGTGAATCTGTGCCGAGAAGTATGCTAAAGTGTAATCACACCATTGTCTTAACACAGAATTTTGCATTCAAGCCCACAGTCTCTGCAATGTGCCATCCTGAGATCACTCCAGCCAATTTCTGTGAGCCCCTTTCCATCTACACAGTTCTGTCTCTGCTGGGTTTGACATTTCTGAGGCTTGAGCTGTATTGCTGATAAGCATTTTGCATCAACAGGCTGGGAAAATGAGACTTAGGCAAGATAAGGAATGTGTGCAATGAAATGGGGGGTTGGGGAGAGAAGACACAGGATCAAGACTGAAATCAGTTTGGCGAAAGCTTAATATTTCTCTCTCAAGCAATGCAGTTAAACACAATAGAGTTGATTCTGAGGGTAATGAGATGCGCTATACATTCAAGTAAAGTATGCTCACTATCCACTGTCCCCTTACGTACAGGCTATCCTCGCTCTAGACCAGTGGTTGCCAACTTTGGGTCCCTAGATGTTCTTGGACTACAACTCCCAGATACCCTGACCAGCATAGCTAGTGGTGAAGGCTTCTGGGAGTTTTAGTCCAAGAACATCTGGAGATTCCAAGGTTGAGTTCCAAAGTTGGCAACCACTGATCTGGATTTTCCCACCTCTTTCACTCCTCTTCAACAAGTAGGAATCATGATCCAAGCTAGTGTTGAATAGATCAATGGGAAGTGCATATAATAGTAGAGATGGGCACAAACCTTGGTTTGAATGTTTGTGCCGGTTTGTATGTGTGGCACCACAAGTGCCACGTGTTCCCTTCTCCTGCCTCCCTAGCCAATGACCCACTCACCAGTCAGAGAGCACCCTCCTCCTCTTTAACCAGTCCATGGCAGGAGCACAGGTTTGCCTGTCCTACCTCCTTGTCTGAGTGGACGATCAGCCAAGGAGGTGGGGCAGGGAAGCCGATGCTCCTGCCAGAGACTGGTTGAATAGCTGAAGAGGAGGAGGAGAGGAGTGCGCACCAGCTGATGAGTGGGAGATCCAGCCGGGAAGGTTGGGGAAGGGAAGACACGGCACCGCAGGTTCATGCCCATCTCTATACAATACCTATGAAAGGAGCTTCTTATGCTCCATTGGTCATCCAATGGCATTAGCATTTGACCTGAATATTTAGAATAAAAAGGTAAAAATGACATGGCATGTTTCATTAGTAGCTATGAAAAAGTCTAGACATTTCATATCCCTCCTGAATTTCTAATTAGAATTCTCCTCTGGGAAGTTCCCAATGTTGCGAATGCAAGAATATTCCATTGGGCTTCACACTTTTCTTTCCAAATCAATGGGAAAAGCAGTGCAGAAAGGAGAAGAGCTGAAGACCTTGTTGAGGTGCAACATGGCATCATTATTCAGTGCTGCTGCATCCAAAGTCATTGTAGCCATGATGAGGTCCAAAATCTGGTAAAAGAGGAAATCCTTCCCCATCAGGACATTACACTTGGCATCGCCGGAGGAAGGAGAACATGAAGGTCCCTCCTTGATAGCTTTTATCAAGTGGCAGGAAAGCAGCAAACCCTTCAAGAAGATCATGAGGATGGATAAGACTTGCACCTCTGTCTCCTACAATGTCTGTGGAGGGGGAAGGCTCTCAGCTAAATCATCTTCCAGTGTCCACCACCATCCCAATGTTGAAGTGGACATTACTAAGTGGTGGAGAATTTCCCCCCTCTATTTCTCCCTTGTGCTCCCCAACTCTCAGCTGGTATGGAGGGAGAGCTGCCCTTCCCCACTGAAATGTAGGGGGATGAGTGCCCCTTAACTTTCAAGCTAATGCCAGACACACTCAGAGTCAAAAGGGCTGTATAATCTTGAATGGCTGTACATGTCTGACATTTTCTGGAGTTTATTCAAAATATTTCAATTGAGCTTAATATTTTCCTCCACCTATACTATTATGTCCTCCATGAACTCCAACATTAGCATCTCATAATAGTCTGGTTTCTCAAAGGGTGGATCATAAACTCTAGGACTTGGACTTGGGACTTGGCACCAAAGACTAGGACTTGGGACTTGCCAACATCCCTGGTAAGAACCAAGTTGAAGTCTTCCCTTGTTCATCACTGTGCTGAAGAGGACCATCTCTCTCTCTCTCACTCACTCATACACACACACAATCTCAGTGGCTCTGTTTGCTCAGGAGTGTTGAAGCAGGGGCTGGCTGGAAGGTAGGAAGGGCGGAAGGTGGGAAACTTCACCCAGGTGGCAGTTTGGCTTAGGTTAGCATCCCTCCTCCAGCCTTGCCAGCCAATCCAGCTCTGAGCTTTACAACAACACTGCTCTGGAAGGTAGAGGAAGTCTCCCACCAGCTGCCTCAAGCTGGTGGGAGACTAGGAGAAATGGCAATGGCTTGCCTATATATAGCATAGTGCCTGGTTCCCTCTAGTGGTCAGTTCTGATAATTATATATTGAAAATCCATATTTCTCGTAGGTATTTTCATTTAATATTTTTAATATTTTCAGACTGTGGATAAGTGCAACCACAGATATTCATCCAATGGATACAGGGGTGATACTATAAACTCATGAAGAGCAAAAGTCATTTTTTCTTGGGACTAGGGTGGATGCTTGGATCTTCACAGCAGGATTTTAGCCCAGCTTATTTTTGAAATATTAAGGGAAAGGGGAGGTTTATTCAGAGAAATATTCCTTGACTAACCTTTGCAGAAAATGTCTAACTCATATGTCTGAAGAAGTGGACCATGTTCCACAAAAGCTTACAGTTAAATATAACAGTTAGTCTTTAAGGTGCCACATTTTTTTTATTTTTTTGTTTTGTTTTGTGTTTCTTGTTGAAATGCTTGCACAGACTAACACAGCAACAACTCTGAAAACTTTGCAGAAAATATAATTTATTATTATTTTTCTGAGACACATAGCATGAAAGCCATAAAACATAACAACATAATTGCAAATAATTGATACATCTGAAGCAAAATGTCCTGCTTATAGGCTAGAAACAGCAAATGGCCCACATATTCACTTGAAACTCACCCTTAAAATTATACAGAAGGGATAAAAAAAGATTGGAAATGTATCAGCAAATGTACAAAGTGCAATTACCAAAATGCTGCTAAATACGCATCATGCAATATCCAACCAGAATGTAATTGCACAATACGAACAGAAGGGTGAGAAATTGTGGCTCTCTAGATGTTCTTGAACTGGAGATCTTATAAGCCCTAGTCAGCATAACCAACAGTAAGGACTTCTGGGAGTTGCAGTCCAGGAATATCTACATGGCTGCTCTTTGCCCTACTGTAAAAGAACAATGTACAATTTGGAACATGGAATTGCTGGAGACTAGAGATGGGCACAGACCAAACCACGAACCAGAAAACCTGATGAATCGGTCTGGGTTGCGGTTCGTTCACGAACCAGTTCAGGGATCCTGAAGCATCAAACTTTTTTCCGCTTGACATTTCATTTTGTCCAGCAAAAAGGGATGCCCACTCACCCCCCCTCCCATTGATCCCCGCCACCGCCCTAGGTAGTCCCGCTGCCATTAACTATACTACATTGTATCAAGCATACTTATCAAGCATATGTAGAAATCCAGTAGGTGTTGTTCAGCTAAAAAATTGTGTGAGAGAGGTTGAAAAGTATGCAGGCTGATATCAGTTTATAGCTTGAGGTAAAGGTTTTGTTTGTTTGGTCGGTTGGTTGGTTGGTTGGTCGGTCGGTCGGTCGGTCAGTCTGCTTTACTGTCCGTTTTGGACAGTACTCCAGGATTGGTTTGTCCTTTTAGATAGGCATGTCCCTTCTTCCCCAAGTCCAATTTCTCTGTCTGAAGTCTTGACTAATCTGACCCCTGTGTGATGGAACTTCAGGTTTATGCTGAAAACATTCACTATGTTCCTTTCCCATGGAGCAGCCAAGCCACAGCATGTGTAGTGAAGTAGACAATGGCTGTGAGAAGACCTCTCTTTTGCCTTCTTCTTTTCTCTTGTACCAGTCCTAGAAGTCTCCCTGGGGGATTCTAGGTGACTTTTGGAGCTGGGAGTCCTGGAATAACAAAAATACCACCCCTAGTATGTTGAAACTCACCTCTAGTATGTTGAAAGTGAGGTTGTCCTACTTTGGGGCACATCATGAGAAGACAGGATTCTCTGAAAAAGACAATAATGCTGGGGAAGGTGGAAGGCAGCAGGAAAAGAGGAAGACCAGTCACAAGATAGACTAACTCCCTAAAGAAAGCCATAGGCTTGAGTCAACAAGACCTGAACAAGGCAGGTAAGGACAGGACATTCTGGAGATCACTCATTCATAGGATCACCATGAGTCAGAGGCAACTTGACGGCACGTAACAACATCTCTAGTATGTCGCCATTGTATCTAGTGACCATTGAGAGTCTCCTCCATGAACATGCCCAATCCCCTTTCAAAGCTGTCCAGAGTTAGCGACCATCACTACAACATGGTGTGTCAGATTCCATGGTGCTGTTCAAAGATGTCCTTTATATATCTTGGGTTTGAGCAAATGTATACAATGATGTGACAAGAGAAAATTATAGGGCATTTATGTGCAGGGTAGACTTCGTGTATGCAGGCCAACCAAAAGAAAACCTCACCCACTATTTACTGGATTGCTGGTTATATACCAGTTACAGAGAACATGATTTATCTCTGTTCCTTGACTTCATGAGAAAGTAAGAGTAAGTTGAATACAAACTGAATTTACTTCTGCAGGCTTCCATTCAGTTTGATACATGGAGGACTGCCTTCTCCGCAGCTGAAGCACTTAGCCTTGAGGGGCGAAAATTGCCCAACTAAATGAGCCTTATAATAGTTTATCTTCCTAAGAGGGGCTTTATAGGAGCCATGCTCGTTGATTTTATTAAAATCAATCAATTAATTAACTAAAATGCATAAACTGTTTTTAATATTCTTCCATTTTAATTTTCAATTTAAACAACAATGTCAAGTTTTAAGATTTGAGTATTTCTTGCTGTTTTTGTTGCCAACGTGTCTTTACTAAATTTGAAGCGTTCTGGAAACATATTTAAGGAAGCAAGGAAGGAAATGTTAAAGGTATAAGAGGAAGAACCTCCTTTTAGCCTTTCTTACCTTGGATTTCCTTTACTGTGGGAGAAACAGAAAGACTTATCCTGGTCCATGTTCTCCACAGCATGCATCATTTTATACCGCTATGATACTAATTGCATCTTTCTAGGCTAAAAAGCTCCCAAACCTTATAATGTTGGTTGCCTTTTTGACATTTTTTGCGGTTCCAATGAGCAGGTATGGTAGAGCAGAAAGTCCATCCACATGAAGGAGGATCAAGGTTGTGGGAAGCTCTCTGTGAGGATTCTGGGTTGGGTTCTGAAAGCTCCTGGCCTAAGGAGCTTCATCCAGCTTCAATATCAGGAACCTGATCCAGTTTTCCTCAGTTAGTGATATCAGAGTTCCAGACTTGGGTAGTTATTTCTTGTAGGTGTCTAAGCTCAAGACTAGGGCCATTTCCCGCCTGCCATATCTTAATTTTTTATACTTTCGCCACCTTGGATCTATAATATATGTTTTTTGGTTTTATTGTTTTGAAATTTGTAAACCGCCCAGAGTAGACCTTTGGTCTAGATGGGCGGGATAGAAATCCAATAAATAAATAAATAAATAACACCTTAGCTCTTACGGGTGAATCTTGCTTACAACAGAATGGACAATGTGGCACCCATGGATTGCATGTGGTTCCCTAAGAGCTTTTTATATCATCTGCTTTGCTGCCCACATTTGCACTTACCCACAAAAACCACACTCCTAAAACCCGTGGGGCTGCCTGTTGGAATTGTATTTGCAACCTCGCTTGCTGTTTGTAGTCTGTGTGACTAACGGAGGCAAGGGGGATATTTCTGGATTGCAGTGATTCCAGCCCTTAAATTCAAAGAGAGTTCCAGTCCTCTGCTGAATGTTCTTTCCCATCTTTCATTCGTTGGAGGCAGTTGTTTGTTTGCTGTTGAACTGTTCATTTGGTTGCTAGTATGTGTGCAGTAAAGAAAGCAGTCTACACAAGTCTGTCATTTCAGGCAACTGTAAGTAAAGGAACAATGGTTTCTTCTTTTTCCTATAAATGTCTCAGAGTGAGTTTCTGAAGTGCCAGTTAATGAGAAAGGGCTGATCACTTGGGGACCTTGAAGGTGGAGCTCTTTACTTTTACTGTGTAGGGAAAGGAACTTTTAACCAGCAATTCAAAAACTCTGCCACAGTGCCAGAGCCACCAACAAACCTGGCCCAGTTAAAAGTGTCTCCACCCCCATGCAAGGAAAAATCAGTCCAAGGCAACATCACAGCAGGCAAAGAAGTAAAAACAGGGACAGGTTCAGAAACATGAGAGGAAAACACAGTTGAAGGACTTTATCCTGGAAAAGCTCAGGCTTTTTTTATGTGCTGAGCCAGCGCTGAAAAGGAGTTTGGTTTGGATAATAAAGACTTACCCTGACCAGAGTCTGTCCACTGAATCTGCTGAGGAATGGTAAGCCCACACTTACGGAAGGAAGGCCTTCAATATCTTCAAATTGAATCAAATCCACCTCCAGTTCTGAACCACAGAACCACTTGTGCATCTCAGGAGAAGAGCCAGACCCTGTAGCCTTGGGCAGACTGCACGGTCCCAGAACTCTCCCAGGAGAAGGGAATGGTAATCCACTTCTGAGGAGTCTATACCAAGAAAACTTTGGCCCTAAATCAGAATTATGACATGTAATTATTATACAGTCACTTAACACAGACACACACACACTCTGACCATTTCTAACCACATACTGGATGAATATTTGTGAGGAGGCATCCTGTAATTTGTGCAAAGGAAGACAGTCATGAGCTTAGCTATTTTCCCAAGCAGATCCCCTTCAAGTGCTGCTATAAAAGTAGAAACATCATAGTAGCTTTTTTATTTTTATTTTTTAAAAAAAATAATTATGGAAGCAGATTAAACCTAGTTATTATAACATTAAGGAACTGACATTTGTGCCAGACATGTGTATCTGTAATAAAGACTGGTGTTGGAGCTGGCTTGCTGCAATTATCTAGTTGATCCACTTATCAGCTTACATTTTGCAGTGCATTAAAGCACATTGGAACACCAAGTGCTCCTTATCTGGAATACACTTATTATTGTTCTCAATGATGTGTGAAATTAGCCCTTGTCGGAAATTCTCTTCAGTATTTATATATTGTTGGGGAAAGACGATGAGGCAGGGAGCGGCTGAGTCAAAATATTGACAGTTGGAGTTTATAACCATATATTCTTGACTGTAGCCACAAAAAAAATCAGAAAAAGGCTGAGACCTGGGAGGGCAGCAATGAAGAAGTTACAAAGGGTCATAAGGTTGGTCACTGGAGACCAAGACCAAGATCATTCACACTTCCGGATTTGCGATCACCCTGTATGGGTGGGTGTGAAAGCCGGACAGTAAAGAAAGCGGATAGGGAAAAAGTTGGTCTCTTCAAAAAGTGGTGCTGGAGGAGAGCTTCGCGGATATTCCAAACTGCAAGAAAGATGAAGAAGTGGGTCCTAGATCAAATCAAGCCTGAACTGTCTCTGGAGGCAAAAATGTTGAAACTGAGCTTGTCCTGCTTTGGGCACATCATGAGAAAGCAAGATTCTCTGGAAAAGATAATGATGCTGGGAAAGGTGGCAGGCAGCAGGAGAAGAGAAATATCAAATACAAGATGGACTGACTCCCTAAAGGAAGCCATAGGCTTGAGTCAACAAGAGCTGAGACAAGGCAGGAAAGGACAGGACATTCTGGAGATTGCTCTTTCATAGGGTCACCATGAGTCAGAGGCAACTTGACTCAACATAAAAACAACAACAACATGGTTTAGGTACCTTCTCGGTTGGTCTAGGTGACTCTACAGCTTTTACAGAGGTACCTTGGTGTTTCTGTACTCCAGACAGGGGAAATAGATCGTCATGCACTACATGCACTAGCCGTAGCGATGAATGATGGGACTTGCTGTCCATCAACAGTTTCTGCATCTCTCCTGTAGCTTAAGACAGGAGACAGACCTTGAGTCCCACCACTCCAGCCTGAACACAGCTCCTTGTATCTGATTTTGGAAGCTAAGCAGTCAGCAGCACTAACCAGGACTTGAAAGGGAGGCCACAGGGAATACTAAGCTTCTGCACCTACAGCTAAGAAAGAGTCTTCCCTCAAACCCCGGAGAGCTGTTGCCAGGCAGAGCTAGCCATATTGGCCTACACAGGCCTGTGTTCCTACAAGCTGATTGCTTTCTTTCCGGGTAAATCTAACTTCCACAGGTGTTCATTTCTGTGTTATTCTGCAAATAATTCTGCTGTTGAATTTGTTGTTAGGTATTCATTTTTGAATATATTTCCTCTGGACATTTAATTGCATTTTGATTCTTTTTAAAGCTGGAAACTATGCGGCAACATTTAGTGAAGGATGAAATCCAAAACAAAACAAAACGAGACCTTTGCTACTCCAGGCACCTCCTATTAATTAGGAGGGAAGGCTCAAGCCCCTTTGGGTATAAGAAGAGAGAAATACCCATTTGTGTATTCATGCAGACAAACCTTGATCTGCAGCTCTTCTCACCAGGTTCAGGTGACAGGAAGGCATCGCTGGTACATGCATAACAATGAAAGAAACAATCTGTCTTCTGTTAAAACTGTTCCTCTGTTTAAAATAACCTCTTACTAAATAGAGTAACAGTGTTTTGTTAACATTTGATGGTGCTGCTGGATGGTTGACACACAGTTGCATTTAGTATTCGAGAGTATTTCGATGGATAAAAATGCAATGGTATGGGACAGCTCACGACATTTCCTATTTCTGGCCTGTCAAAATCCAAAACTACCAAGAGAAACCACCTGCGCTGAACCGCTCCTGTTTCCAAGCCAGATTTGATCTAAAAATATGCATAAGGTTTTCAAATCCAAAACTGGGAGGGCAGAAGGCCTGGCTATTCCTTTCGCCTTTCACTGAGACAAAGAAAAAGTTATTCTCTTCATTTGTTTGATGAAACTATAAATCCTATTATTCTGCAGAAGATTCAGGCTCAACCTGCTTTACAAATTAAGCACACATGCAACAAAAAGGTAAAACAACATATCATTGTCTGCTCATTAGACAACGTACATGATACAGAGTCCAAAGCAACATGAAAGTGTATACCAGTTGCTGGGGAAGATGAATCGGGGAGCATTAGGCATCTATAGGAAACAGGCAGAACGATGGACTTAGACAGGGTTTTGGTCTTATCTGGGAGGCTCTTCTGATTTCTTAAGAGTAAGGCAAAATTTGACCTGCAACAGTGAAAACAGCATCATAACAAATCAGTCACTGAAGAACTAAAGAATAATATACATGCATATAGCCAATGGCCAAAATCCTGTTGCGTAGCTACTCTGGCACAGTAAGAATCACATCACCACCAGCAGCAGTTAAAGAGTCCCTGCTTTGATTTTGGTTTGTGCACAACCTTGTCTCATCGTGTGGGAGTCATGTGCAACTGGAAATCAAACCAAGGACTCTTTAATTAGGGGCAATCTGATGCAGATGGTGATGTCATTCCTCCTACATTGGCATAATTACACAACAGGATACTGGCCATAATGAGAAGCAACAGAATCTTAAGAACCCATTCAAAAGGATGAAAGGAAGGTCAGAATGCATATCGCTTGGGAGGCTAATCCACATTTTTCATCATAGTAGGCAAACTGTAGCTTTTTAGGTGTTGTTAGACTACAACTCCCATCAGCCCTTGCCAACATGGATGATAGAAATTGTGTTGAGAAATCAAAGCAACCTTGCATGTGAAGCTCATTACACTAGGTGTTCGTAGGAGGGTGTTTTCCCAGCCAAACATGTCAATCCTGTGACACTGTGAGTGGCCCCCATGCACCCCTCCATCATGACACGAGTACAGTGGTGCCTCGCTAGCTGATTGCCTCGCAGGACAAGGAAATCGCTAGACGATGGCTTTTTGCGATCGCTAATGCGATCGCAAAACGATGGTCTCCTATGGGGGATTTTCGCTAGACGACGAGGTTTCCCCATTGGAATGCACCGACTAGTGGTCAAAAGCTGTCAGTGCATTCCAACGGGGACCCACGCTCGCTAGACGAGGTTTCCCTATGGACGATCTTCGCAAGACGACGACTTTTCCCTTGGAATGAATTGAAGAGATTTCAATCCATTCCAATGGGGAAACGCGCTTCGCTAGACGATGTTTTCGCAAGACAGCGATTTCCGCGGAACGGATTAACATCGTCTAGCGAGGCACCACTGTACTTGCAGGAACATGCTTTTTTATTGGAGCAGCACAACTGCTTAACAAGGCAACAGGCCTCAAGCATTAACTTAAGAGCTTTTAGGGTGCCAGGGAATTGACTTCACTCCAAAAAAATCTCAAAAGGGGGTAGAAACACCACAACTGTTCTTTCACTAAGAGGAGTGAAGCCCTGCCTCCTCTACCCGTTCCAAAATGCCATGCCGGTGGGCAAAGCAAGGAGTGTCTCGATAAGGGTGCTGGATATAGGCACTCAACTGGAGTGCTCCTTCCCCTGCTACCCCTCCCTAGTCCCCGCTGGTGGCAGCCATTCCATATATGCAGCACTCTTCCTTAGAGGTGCGGCCAAAGTCTATCTGGACCTGGCTGGTTTCTCTGGAGTAGTAAGGTGCAGGAGGAGGATCATCTGACTGGCAGCAACTGGCCTAGCCGGGGGGTCTCTGTTGAGTGGCCACATGTGCCTGCTGCTTCCTCTGCCAACGACATGCCCATCTCTCGTTCTTCAGCCTCTTAGCCTCTCACCACCAAACCTTGTCTCAATGAATCTCAGCTGCCTCCTCATGGGGCACAAAGAACTCTATCCAGGGGCCTGTATCGGGAGCCCAATAGTGGACGGTCTTCCAGCGGCACCTCCTGAGTCTCGAACACCTCCCAAGCAACCACATCTGCCCAACAGTCCTCCTCTCCTGCCTCGCTCTCCTCTTTAAGTCCCATCGCTACCATGGTCACATCTGTGGCCCCCAGGGCAAGGTCCGGGTCTTTGCTGCTAATGGCCGGTCCACAGGTGAACTGTGGGTCAGGAATCTTGTCTTGACTCTCAGAAAGGTGGAGAGCCCACCCTCACCAGCTGAGGGATCGGGGCCGGTACCACACTGACCAATTAAAAAGGACAGTTTTCCCAATCTCAAGAATAACCCTCCTCTCTTCACTCTAATTAACGCACTTTACTACCCTTTGTTTGGGTCAGATGCTTCCAGCATGGCCAAGAGTAAAAGTGTCTGTGAAGACATGGATTCTCATATTCAGCCCCATGGTCTGAGATGCCCATATTTTCTACTCTCTTTATTCTTTTCTCCCTTTAACCTCTGATCCTTTGTGAAGACTGCAGAAAGTAGTAAGTAAAAATACAGCATTCCTTCTTACCTTGAAAGGATGTCTGAGTGGCTATTGTGCTGGTTACTGCAGAAGGGTGAATCTTTCTGGAGGCTTAGTGCTAAATTCTATCTCTTACTCACTGTCCTTTCACTGTGCAACAAAGAGGGATTAGATGCATTCCCACAACAAAACATTTTCAACAAATTGGAGTCTGACAACATCTGAAGGGCCACCAATTGCATATCCCTGATTGATCTGAAATGGCCTCAACCAATTGCACTTCTGTTCGTGAAGCTGACATGAAGTAGGGGTCGGGAAACTTGACACAAATTTGAAGCTGGTTCAGCTACTGCCTGAGCATAAACATTACTTTTTTGGAGAACAGCGCTGGGGATCTCCTAGACAGCATAGGTGGTGGCCATGTTGGCTGGGGCATTCTGGGAGTGGCCAGGGACTTAATATATGACCATGCTTCCCCCTTCCTCTGGAGCTCTCTTCCCAAGTTACTACAACATATGATGTATGATAATATACTAATAATAATCTTAGAACTGCAGAGCTGGAAGGGACCCTCTGGATCATCAAGTCCAGCCCCTGTCAAGGAGGCACCGTGGGGAATCAAACTCCCAAACTCTGCCTAAACCACTGAACTATCCAGCAGTTTATATGTGCAGAGATTCAAAAGGGGTGGTAAGGCAGGCTATTAGTTGTTGCTTATTTTATTTATTTTCATTTTATCTGTGCTTCCATCACTTAAATGAAGCAATTTTCCTATTTGAGCTAATGTTCGCTGAATATTTTGTTTAACCACAACATACATTCTGGGACTTCCTGGACAGCGTGTAAAAGAAAACAAGCAAAACCATCCACAGCAATACAAGCTGGTGCAAGAAGGCAATGAGGCACAGATCCCTCATTGTCGTGGGCTGAGTTATGTTGTGTGATCAGACACACAACGGACAACTTGTCGAAGTGCAAAACCCCTTTCATACACAGAGTGTTTGTTTGTTTGTTTGTTTAGAAAGGAAACAAGGTGGATTACATCATTATGAGACAGTATGTAAAGCTAACAACAGCAAGTGTACAATATTGAAATATCACACTAAAAATGGTAAACAAAAGCAACAACAAAACACATTTAAAGCAGTAAGGTAAAGGTTCCCCTTGACATTTAGTCCAGTCGTGTCCGACTCTAGGGTGCGGTGCTCATCCCCGTTTCCAAGCCATAGAGCCAGCATTTGTCCGAAGACAGTTTCCGTGGTCACGTGGCCAGCGCGACTAGACACGGAACGCCGTTACCTTCCCACCAAGGTGGTACCTATTTATCTACTTGCATTTTTACATGCTTTCAAACTGCTAGGTTGGCAGGAGTGGGGACAAGCGACGGGAGCTCACTCCGTCGCGTGGATTCGATCTTACGACTGCTGGTCTTCTGACCTTGCAGCACAGAGGCTTCTGCGGTTTAACCCACAGTGCCACCACATCCCTATAAAGCAGTAAAGTACAGCAATACATTTAACAAAACCTACTCAGGCAGCCAGTCACTAAGGAAAAGCCTGCCTGAAGAAAAAGGGTTTTGCCTGCTTCCAGGAGGACAGCAAAGATGGGGCCAGTCTGGCCTCCTGTGGGAGGGAGTTCCAGAGTCTGGAAGCAGCAACAGAGAAGGTCCTCTCCCATGTCCCCACCAAGTGCACCTGTCAGGGTGGCGATACTGAGAGAAAGGCCTCCCCTGATGATCTTAATGCCTGGGCAGGCTCATAGAGGGAGAGGTGGTCCTTGAGATAGCTTGGGCCCAAGTCATTTGGTGCTTTACAAGTTAAAACCAGCAATTGTGCCCAGAACTGGACTGGAAGCCAGTGGAGCTGCTGTAATAGGGGAGTTATGTGATCCCTGTGTCCAGCCCCAGTTAGCAATCTGGCTGCCGCATTTCAGACCCGCTGAAGTTTTCAAACACTTCCCATAGGCAGCTCCATGTACAACATCTTACAGTAAGTAATCCAGTCGGGATGTAACGAAGGCATGTGTCATCGTGGCTAGATGTAACCTCTCCAGAAACGGGCACAGCTGGCACACTCGTTTTTATTGTGCAAAGGCACTCATGGCCATTGCTGAAAGCTGGGCATCCGGACTCAGAAAATAATCCAGAAGCCTCCCCAAATTGTACCATTAGCAGTCAGTATGATTGTCAGTTCAGTTATAGAAGACATCCTGGAGGTCTTATGAGCGGCAGTGATGGCAAGCATCCCTTTCACGGAAACTTGATGAAATGCATTTCGTACTGAAGAAGACACATTTCTGCTCCCCTCCGTGGTTTTCTTACCTCCCCATCATCTGTCACCTTCCATTATGTCCCTTGTCTCTGGCAAGAGAAATGTTACAACCCTGATGTCAAAAGGTCTCTCCTCTCTCTTCTGAGCAACAACAGCTTTGCATAACAAATCTCTTAAGACAACAACCACATGAAAACAAATGAACACAAAAAAATAATCCCTCGGGTGAAGAAAGGAAGGCTAGGATGTCACCAATATTCGCTGACTGTGATTGTTAAGACAGGCTAAGGAAACGTTAACCTTGCGCTTCTTCAACCCAAGCCAGTTTTTTCATACCAACAGGAAACCAAACATGTCCAAATAAAAAACTAAAATTATATTAAAGAAAAATTATAAGCATTCGGTGTTTGATCTTTTTAAAAAAAATAGGATGCTGAATCATGACTCTGGATGGGATTACAAGTTGCAAGAGCTAACTGGAAGATGCACTCAAGAAATCCTAAGCAAAGGTGTGGATTTAACGCTAAGACTGAGCTTGACGTAAGAAAGAATGAGTTTCCAGTAGGGGGTTCAGTTATTCGCTGTGCCTGTTGTGAGTGGAGCCAGCCTGTGTGGCCTTGGGCAAGCTGCACAGTCCCAGAGCCCCCCAGAAGAAGAGAAAGGTCCACCCCTTCTGAGTATTGTCTTCCTAGAAAACCTTAAAAAGAAAGCAATAATAAACCACTTCTATGTAGAAAACCCTGAAAAGGGTCGCCATAAGAATGGACTTGATGACACATGATGATGTTAATGATGATGAAGATGATGATGATTTGGAAGAGGAAATGGTGTTGTCTGTTCTCTCACACCACATTCCGCTGCTTGTATCCATCTAGCTCATTCCCTAGGCTTTGTTGCATGCTGGCATGATAACTCCTGTGCCCATAATTGCTGGATAACTCTCCCAATTAGTCGAAAAGTTATAATGGACCACAGAATGAGGTATATTACCATTTCTAAGAAATTTATAACCAGCTTGGCAAACAAGCGATGGCCCTCTCTCTGTATGAAAAGCTAATTTTCATATAACGCTCATGCAGATTAGCACATCACTAAATATGCCCTACATGACAGGTGAGAAGGGGCATTGAGGGTGTTTGTTTTCACTTCTCTAGGCCGCTGAGCAACAAATGTCAGCAGTGACAGAATTAAGAAAGGGCTATCCATCATTATGAAGGATGGAGCGCCAGAAGTGAGTATGGAACTACTAGCGCTAGGGAAACGGAAAATACTTGCTCAATCTGTTGTTCTGCTTGATTAGAGCTCTTTCGATTCAAGGAGACGCTTCAATGATGAACTCTCGAGCCCACCATATTCCTTGCTGCAAGTGAGAGAGGAGAATAAGTTTCCCCCACTAATTTAAACAAACCTTTCCCCCCATAAAACTAACAAAGGGTCTTGTGGCCCCTTTAAGCCCAACAGGTTTTATCTGGCACAAACGTTCAAGGATACATCGATCTTTTTCAGACTCATGGACCAGAATACACAGATAGACATATATGCTCATGGGTTTTCTTTATGGGGAGTGGAACAACTTGAAAGGAGATACAGAAAACGACGATTATATTATCCACACTGGTCATCAATTTTCCAAGATGTCCTTTTGGAGAAGCAAAGCACACAAATACAGCATGTGCAAAAGGACTAGATCAGGGGTCCCCAACCCCCGGTCCGCAGCCTGGTGACGGTCTGTGGCTTTGGCAGGACCGGGCTGTGGAGACAGATCTCCCGATGTCCCCGCATGCGCTGCCCCCACATACGCCCACCTGCACGCACGGCTGCCCTGCCGACCCACGCATGCATGGGTGCCCTGCCCACCCGCGCATGCACAAGCGTGCACCCCGCCTACCCGCGAGTGTGCCCCACCCGTCCGCGCATGTGTGCGAGTGCACCCTGTCCACCCGCGAGCATGGGCGGTGCCCCCCCATGCACAGACCCCACCCACCCCAACCGGTCCGTAGTTCAGAAAAGGTTGGGGACCACTGGACTAGATGATTGGGTTTTTTGAAAAATAAATAATCCTCCAGTGTTTTAGAACCTTAGAAGTTCCTACAATAAATAAACAGCCATGTATTTGTGCAGGTTTGCTTCATTTATGTCTTAATAATTATTATTATTATAGTTTTAGAACTGCAGAGTTAGAAGGGACCCTATGGATTATCAAGTCCAGCCCCTGTCAAGGACGCACAGTGGGGAATCGAACTCCCAACCTTCAGCTCCAGAGGCAGGTACCTAAACCACTGTGCTATCCAGTGTCAAAACTTTATTTTTTTTCTCTTTTCTCTTTTGTGTTTTTTGTAAATTTCAGATTTGTTCGTATTTTTTAAATCTTAAGATAACCAGAAATTATGTCACCCTCTTCTAAAGCACTGTAAATTATTTCCCAGGTCTTCATCTTTGTATTCAGGAACAAAACAACAAGATTTACCCCTGCCCCCCCCCCATTAGGTAATGGAAGAAGCTTTTATTGACTCTTTCCAAAATGTGAGCAATTATAAGCAATGATAATTTATTATTTTTTTTATGTTTAAGCAATTCATAATTTATAAACGTGAATAAACAATTACAGCCAATTCAGGATTTCCAGCTTACCAGTAATTAAACACAACACACCAGCTGGAGAAATTAATCCACTGAAATCAACACAGTTGTGCTTCTCAAGCTTTTTAAACTCACTCTCCCCTTTCATAAGACTTTTCTTGCCCCCTTCCAATCTGTCTTCCTCAATGATTATATTCGAAATATCATGCCTAAACGTTGGCCGCAGCATCTGTAAATCGAGAGAAAGCCATTTATTTCCTCCCTCATTTATTTCTTTTTGAAATTAATTTTCGATTTTCATCCCACCCCCTCACCGAAGTGGCCAGCTGAGCCGGGAGTCGGGGTAGCGCCAGCCAGGCTACTGCCACGATGGGTGTGCTGTTGACGACACTGGCCGCATGTGCCGTGCAGCAACCAGTAAGTGGATTCTGGGCGGGCATTAATTGGACCGGGCTGGCGAGATTTGTTTTCGTCAGCCTGGGACGAATCTCCCATGTCTAATTATGATTAGAGACAGGCACCCCTTCATCCCAGTTCATCAAGGCGGCAGCACCAGTGCTGCTGCTCCCCTCCCCTGCCTCCCTCTGGCTCAACCAGCCACTCACCAGGGCCAGCGTGATAGCTTCCTGCACCTCCTCAACTGATCTTCCAGTTCTGGCAGCAGCTCAGGCTTCCCGCCCCCGCCCCCTAGGCTGATCTGCCACTCAGACCAAAGGGCGGAGCCGAGAAGTCCATGGTCTTGCTTGTGACTGGGAGATCAGCCGAGGAAAAAAACAAGGTGGTCCTTGTGAGTGGGTGAACTGGCTGACGAGGTGGGGGGGAGCAGCAGCAGCCCCTGTGCTGCCGCCTTGATGAACTGGAATAAACCGGTTTGTGCCCATCCCTCATGACGATCTGAGGTTGAACAGGTTGCCATTTTCAAATTTCCATTCAATACTTCCATTTCATTTTATTATTTATACCCCACCCTTGTCCCAAAGAGAGGACCTTTGGGATGACCACGCCCAGGCAACAGGGTCACTGGGCATCCTATTTGGAGGATCCTAAGCTTGTGTTGTAATGGAAAAGGCCATATTCACCATGAGAGGATGAACGTCCAGTCTCTAGGGTTGTCTTTGCCCTCCTTGGTTACTTCTGTTGCCTAGAATGTCAAAAATACTTAAATGCTGAGTCAAAGATTTGGGTTTTCAGCTCAGCAGCCTGCGTTTCCTCAAATAACGGCCCATCTTCATGCCTTCCTTTTAAGAATCAAGGTAAATAAACCCTAGAAAAAGGCAAAAACCTTCTGCTGCAGCAATGAAATATTGCTGACATTACTTTTACAACACGATTTTGTTGGGACTCATTCTGTCAATAAATCACAGCTGAATAAGGAGTTTGAAGATTCACAACCACTATGATGTTTTAAGAGGGCTGCAGTTATAAATACCAAAGATGAAAGGGCTACGAGCACCTCCATTCCCCTTTATATGTGGATCGTGCTTTCACCAAAGCTTCCCTTTTTTTGAGTCTTGTATGTGCTTACAGAGGTATTCAAAGCAGAAAAGTGGTCCTCTGATTGAAGGGGGGAACAAACAGTAGCCTTCTGCTGGTGAAAAAGCAAAAATCAATAAACTTAGTGTTGGGGTTTTTACAACTTCGTATGCTGCCTGAAGAAGGTGTGGCTGGGAGGGAGCTTTCTAGACTGGGGTGACTGTCAATCTATCCAGCACTAATCAATTGTTCCCTCCTGCCTCCGAATGCAAAGAGAGCCCCGCCTCTGTGCTCAGCTCTTTCTCCCCTCTCTGCTGTCTTTTGACGTCTATTGTTGGAAGCAGTCATGTTTGTCAGTTTGCTGTTTAATTTGTTTAACTGTAAGTAAATGAACCATTTTTATTTTCCCTACTACTGTATTAATGTCTCAGAATGAGTTATTGAGTTTGTACGTCCCAGTTAATGAGAAAATAGATGGACTGATCTGGGGAGTTTGAAGCTATTCTGCTCTGTGAATCCCTGCACTTCTGCTGAGCAGCTAGAGGAATTTAACCAAAAATTCAAAACTCTGCAACACATAGGATGGGATAATCTCTCCTTTCCACTACAGCCCCCTCCCAGTACTTTCACATTTCCATGTGAAAGGAAGGATATGCTCTAGCACCACCACCACTCTAACTTCATCACATTACAAGGGAAGGTCCACAAAGAAGCCATAAGTATGTGGAGATTACTGGTAAAAAAAATTAAATTGGAAAACTTCCATAGCCACGCAGCAGTCAAGACAGAGACCCACAGAGCAGATTAGCATTTTTAATTTACAAGTCTCCCTCCAATACATCACACCTGATTGTACAGTTAGTTTTTAGTAGATTTCCTCCACTTTACTTCAAGTGGCATACAGTCTCAATATAAATAGTCAGAGACTCTTGGATTAGAAAAAAAAATTAAAAATGTATCTCTTTTACTTACAAAATCTTCTTGTCAGAATACAAACAAAACACATGTTCACTGGTTACATGGCATGGCGTCTTAACGGGCATACCTTCATTAGCTTCTTCACTGAGCCTGTTGGTTACATAAACACTCAAGACACTGACATTGCTGTTGCTAACGTCTCTCTAACATTGCTAAACACTAACTCTCACTGAACCTGACATTGCAAAAAAGACACAGAACCCTGACTGAGGTTAAAAGGCAGGAGAAAGAATCTGAGGTACAGAGGGAAACGACTGGTTACTCAAAGTGGTTGACATTCACCCAAAGTCCCCCTCACCCAAACCTCTTTAAAGCACAATATGCAGGTTGCTATTCCAACGCTCTCCCATCAAGAGGGGAAATTAGCAAAGACCAACACATGATGTACTGGGCAAGGGCTCTAACCATCCTAGCCTCCCAAAAAAACTCTCACGGCCCAAATCAAAACCAGAAATTGATGTTCAGCACACAAGACGGGCTGTAGTATTTGCCCCCCCCCCCCAATTGCTTTCCTATATATTTTTTTAACCTTCTGCAGTAAAACCTCAAGTACATGGAACAGCGTAACGCGGAGGGAATAAATAAGACAGAAAAATAAATGTAGGTTAAGTGATAGGTTGATTCTTTTTGTACAACTTCTCTGAGCGTGTCAGATTTTGCAGGCTTTAAAAATCTTCTTTTACTGCAATCCCTCCAGAGAAGAAAACTGATCATGGCTCTCTCTCTCTCTCTCTCTCTTTTTTTTTTTTTTTCTATAGGGAAAAAAGGAAATCTGTAGAAGGGAATAATAAACTATTGTGGCACAACTGTCAAATTTACCTCAGCAACAGGGATTCAAAGGACTGCGGTGAGAAGATGACACGTTAATACACAGAGAGCCAACACCCTTTCCATCCATAGAAATAATTGCCCTCATTCTTGAAATAAATTGGCACATTTCCAACTTGCCATTCTTTTCTCAAAGGGAAGGTATAAAAATAGAAATATGTTGTGATTTGTGAGGGACAGAGACAATGGGCTTTTCCCCCTCCTCCATTCTCTAGCTTCAACAACAGATCTGTTCCGGCTCTTTTTTAAAAAAAAAAAACACAACTATGTACCAACGACTATGGAGTTGGCTGAAAATATATTTCTGGCCGTCTCAGTTTGGGGAAGCCATATAAAAAGATGGAAAGGATTTTTTTCTTGCTGTTGAATTTTTTGGTAGGAAAGGATGCATTCCCACCTCCCAAAATTAAAATGTGTTTGAAACCGGACAGCTTTGGGTTTGTTTTTATGGCCTCAGATGGGCCTTTGGGATCAAAAATTGGCCCCTCCTCTTCTGTACTTTCCCCAACCATGGTTGAAGAACTTCATGACATTGAAGGTGAAGCCCTTCAATTGTATAGGTACTGATTAGAAAGACTTCACCTGTTGAATTTCTGCTTAGCTTGCATCTGGTGCAAGAGCCCTGTTAGCTGCAGGGAACACCACCACCATCATCTCTAAAGCCCTTGGACCAATATTTTAGCCACACAAGCAGAAGAACCAGTAGTTCTGGTCCTCATCTTTCATTTTCTTCCAGAAGTAATACAAGAAAGTCTGTGGCTTCCACTTGAACTGTTCACTTGATATCTGAATCGCTTCCTTGGCAAATGGGATCTATATCAAACCATATCATTTCTTGCTTCAAATGGTTGGGTTGTGTTTTTTTTCATTGGTTTTTGCTTTGACTGTGCCTTGCTCATTTCTACAATGCAGACTCCCCAATCTTCAATAACCTGAATGGTTAATTTTAACTAACACACTCAATAATAGCCATGCAGTTACAACATGTTTAGCTGATTCACCATCTATTTTTTGACTAGTTCATTGGCTAATTAATCCACTGAAATATATATGTAATTTAGACATGAAATTTTGTGTGTGTGTGTGTGTAGTGCTAAAGTAGCTCAGTGATTTAGGTACCTAGTGTATGTATAATTTAGACATCAAATTTCAAAGGTATAGGTATAGGTAGCTAAAGTAGCTCTGTGGTTTAGGAATCTGGCTGTGGAGCAAGAGGTTGGGAGTTCGATTCCCCACTGTGCTTTTCACAAGTAGATCCAGCCATTTGTGCTATATACGTATATTGTTCTCACCGGCACTAAAACCCCAGTCAAGACTGACAGAATATGAGTCACTTTCCCATAGACAGGGAAAAAAACATTTTGTCGTTTTATGTTCTCACAGAGCAGAATGTGAGAAGCAATTTGCATGCCTACGATAAAGCCAGCAGACATACTGTTTACAAATTAATGGTTCTTCCCTTCTCAGTTTAGACAAGGACCAAAAAACAAAACAAAGCAAAACCACCTGTTAGAGTAGCAGCCTCACATCTCCTTCCAGGGCATAACTGATTTCAATGGATTTTCTTGTTCCAAGCATGTACATTATTTAACCTGTTTTTTAAACCTGTCACCCAGGAATGTGAGTAGGAATGGAACTAGCCAGCACCAGCTAGTGGGAGGCTGGGGAGATCATCTGAAAGGTATTTCAACCAGCTGGAGGGGAGTCGAGACCAACTAAAATCTGCTGTTGATACAATGAAGGGGAGAAGCTCAAAGCATTTTTTTTAATGCCCTCAAGCATAAAATGGAAATGAAACAACAAAAAATACCTACACGATACAAAAGAAAGAAACTAGAACACAAGTATCCTCAGCTAAAACTCAAGATCTTCTGCATCATATGCCTTCCATTCTTCCAGATCTACATCAAACTTTTGTTGTGTAGATTTAAAGAGCAAACAATGCATTTTTTAAAAAAATTAACAATATTCAATCAATCTTTACTTTTGCGGTCTCCGACCCATTAAAATACAAACATGTAATATTTAAAATAAATGGAAGTAATTAAAACATTTCAAGACAGTTAAAACAGTATATTTATGATATATTTTTGATAAGTAACAGTGATGTTTTTATATGATTGTATTTTATGATGTTTTATTACTGTTTGTAAGCCGCCCCGAGTAGGCTTCGTCTAGAGGGGCGGGGTAGAAATCAAATAATAAATAAATAAATAAATAAAATAAGATTTCACTTCTTATTCTAGGTAGCTGATCAATGTAACAGGTGAGTGAAGATATTAAGGTGGACAGCAGAAGAGTTTTTTCAGTCCATGGGATAGGTCAGATCTCCACCTTCAAGACCAGAGACACAAGGCAGATTTTGGTGAAGAGGTTCCACTTCTCATGCCGCCTCCTGGAAATCTCTCTAAGACACTTACCTCACCAAAAGCAGAGCTGTAACACTCATAGGGATTGGCTGGATAGTTCAGTGAACGGAGTTCAATTCCCCACTATGCCTCCCCGGCGGGAAGAGCCAACCTGTGTGGCCTTGGGCAACCTGCACAGTCCCAGAACACCCCAGAAGAAGGGAATGGTAAACCACTTTTGATGACTCTTTACCTAGAAAACCCAGAAAAAAGGTCATCATGTCAGAATTGACTTGATGGCATACAACACTGGCAGAGGTAAAAGAGAGTCATGACAAACTAAGATATTGTGAAAATGTTGTTTTTAAAACCAGACATCCCAGAATCACCCACATGCAGTCACTGCCCATGCTTGTTGAAGGATTCTGGGAGTTACAGTCCAAAAAAGAAACTTTTCACACCTATGGATCGCATCTCTCAGTGCTTCTGGATATCATTTTTTTTAAAAAAGTTGTCCAGTAGAATGCCTTAAATCTGAACTGGCTTTATGGTGATATGATGGATCACCAATGACATTTGGCTATGTTATGCAATCTGAAATCAGTCCAGAGTGAGGGCAATATTCCTGCCCTCAAAAAGTTGATTTTGAAAAAATTGGTATGGAGTTGCACTGGGTAAATGCAACCACTACAATGTCTTGTATATTTTACAACCCAATGTGGAGAGAGGTACTCATTTAATTTTCTGAATCACGGGCCAGGAAATACTGGATCGTATGCACTTTGACCTGTGGGAACACTATTTGGTGTTCCACCTCAGGTGGCAACATCTGTCAGTTTGGCTTTGATCTCTGTCCACCAGGCCCTGTAAAGCCTCAGCCAGTGGGCAGATCTGAGAGAAACCATTTTTTGACTACACCTCCCAATATCCAGTAATCACCACTGCCATGCTAGCTGGGAATTTGTAGGAGTTGTAGTCAAATTTTAAAAAAAGTTTGGACAAGCCAGGGCTCAAGTACACACTGAGCAAATAAAGTCTGTATATGTTAGAGCTCAAATCACGGCAGAGCAGAACCTTTATGGGTTTTACTTGCAGAATCATTAAAGGATGGATGTAGAAAGTCATAAGGCAGCTGGGGGGGAAATAGTCTATGATGCTATCAAGAGCTCAGCTCCTGATTCGGCAGCATCTGTGTCTTTCACAAAGAGCCATCAATACAGGATACGTATCAGCTTTGGTGACAGGTTACATTTTACTCCTCTCAAGAGACAAAGATGTTGATATTTTCTCCGCTGGCAGAATGCTCTGTCTTTTCCGCCTGCAACAAGCTCTGGCATCAGGATATGCGATTCCTTTTTAAAACAAATAAATAATCCACACAAGATTGACATATTGTGGATCTACCGGGAGGAACAAGGAAGTCTACAGACGTCCTACTCATGATGAATTGAATAAAGAAAGAGCCTTTCTTTCGCTTCTCATAGAGCGAGAATCCCAACCAAGGGAGAGTTCCGTCAACATCAGCTTCGAACGCCAGTCCTTTTATTTTCCTTTATCTCTTTGTTATATCTATATTAGAGATGGGGATATTTGTATTTGAATATTCATGCGACTGGCGGCGGCAGCCTCGCTCATCCTTCCAATCGCTAGCGACTCAGCAGCCATGCAGGGAGACTCGTCCTCCCTCCCCCTGACTGGAGTGGCCAGGCGAGCAGGAAGAGCGTGGCGCTCCGGGAGCAAATTGGAAGGATGAGTGAGGCTGCCGCCACCGCCGGACACGTGAGTGGATGGGCGGGCCAGTCATGGGGGCCGGTCCCTCATTAAGTCCAGCGGCACGGGGATACTCGTATACGAATACCCCCATCTCTAATCTATATATTCTACCTGTGATCAAGGTGCTGTCCATGGCTATTTTCCTCTCTCCTTTATCCCTGTAGCCCAACATATCTGAGACAGCTTGGGCTGACAGAGAGCAGCTGACCCCAGATCATAGACAAGTGGTGATATGAACCTAGAGCTCCTGAGCAGTGGCAGACCTACATTTTGAGGGCCCTAAAGCTTGAATTAAGGGATGTGGTGGCGCCGTGGGTTAAACCGCAGAAGCCTCTGTGCTGCAAGGTCAGAAGACCAGCAGTCGTAAAATCTAATCCATGCGACAGAGTGAGCTCCCGTCGCTTGTCCCAGCTCCTGCCAACCTAGCAGTTCGAAAGCACGTAAATGTGAGTAGATAAATAGGTACCACCATGGTGGGAAGGTAACGGCGTTCTATGGCTAGTCGCGCTGGCCACGTGACCACGGAAACTGTCTACGGACAAAACGCTGGCTCTACGGCTTGGAAACGGGGATGAGGACCGCGCCCTAGAGTCGGACACAACTGGACTAAATGTCAAGGGGAACCTTTACCTAAAGCTCGAATTGTTTTGCAACCAGAAACAAGGTCTGGGTAACCACTGTTATCTTCTTACATGGGGCTGTTCCATGACAGATCACCACAATATTTTTTTAAAATGTGAACTAAAGTAGCTTCAGGAGCCCCTCTGGGATGAGGGGCCCTGAAGCTTAAGCTTCATGAGTTTCATAGTCAATGTACCCCTGTTCCCAAGTCCCATTTCAACACTAACCACTCCCCCTATGTGGCACCCTTCCCCTTCCTGCCAACTTACCTGCAGGCATGGAAGTCAACAGAAGCAGAGGAGACTCTAGAACCCTAATTCTCCTTCTTTTCCATCAAGGAGAAAAACCACTTTCAGCATCCATGGGCCTAAGACTATAAATCTCAGTACCCCTGCCTGGAAAGCAATGTGATTAGTGTTCATTCTTCCCGAGAAGATACTCCGAGTATTGGTTGTCTAAATGGTCTTTCCTCTTCTTCTTTTTTTAAATTCATTTTCCATTAGGTAAGGGAAGATCATAGGGAAGGGGATTTGGATCAGGGTATTGAGGTAAATCGTAGGGACGTGGTGGCGCTGCGGGTTAAACCGCAGAAGCCTCTGTGCTGCAGGGTCAGAAGACCAGCCGTCGTAAGATCGAATCCACGCGACGGAGTGAGCTCCCATCGCCTGTCCCAGCTCCTGCCACCCTAGCAGTTCGAAAGCATGTAAAAATGCGAGTAGATAAATAGGTACCACCACGGTGGGAAGGTAACGGTGTTCCGTGTCTAGTCGCGCTGGCCACGTGACAACGGAAACTGTCTTCGGACAAACGCTGGCTCTATGGCTTGGAAACGGGGATGAGCACCGCCCCCTAGAGTCGGACATGACTGGACTAAAAATGTCAAGGGGAACCTTTACCTTTATCTATTGAGGTAAATAAAAAATACAGAATGTGATAGAGAACAGTATATATCATTATTACATTTGTCGATATGTTTTCTTACTAAGCTTACTTCACACTTATCTTACCATTTTTTAAGCATTTAAAATCTAAAATTATATCTTATATTTTCTTTCTCATAATTTTAACCCATTCATGTTCTCATCTCTCATCCAATTATACAAAGGTTCCCACTTTTTTCTAGCCTCGGCAATTTCTTTGTCTTTTAATACTTCAGTTAAAATATCCATCTCTGCTGCTTCAAAAAAAAATTATGTTAACTCCTGGGTTTTTGGAGTCTCCTCTTTTTTCCCAATATTTGGCATATAAAATTCTTGCTGCTGTAGTTACATGTATGATCAAATATCTTTTTTCTTTTTCTATCAAGTCTGGTATTATATTCAACAAAAACAGTTCAGGTTCATATGGAATTATAGAGGATAACATTTTTTGTAAAAACTCATGGACTAGTTTCCAAAAGCTCTTAGCTTCCCTATAAGTCCACCACATATGATAAAAACTATCTTCTTTTGATTTGCATTTCCAACATTTGTTAGAGGTACTTTGATATATTTTTGATAATTTTTCAGGTGTCATATACCATCTATAGAACATCTTATACATATTATCTTTGTAATTAATTGCTTTTGTTAGCTTAATATTACCTTCCCATATTTGTGATCATGACTTTAAGTTAATATTGTGGTCCACATTTTGGGCCCATTTTATCATACATTCTTTAACTAGTTCATCTTGCGTTTTTAATTCTAGTAGATAATTATACAACATTTTGATCAGTTTTTCCTTCACATTCAAAAGTATCTTATCTAAAGGGGTCTGTTCTAGAGATGGGGGTATTCATATTCATATACGAATACGAATATCCCCCCACAGGTGCAGACAACGAGGGTCTGGCCCCCTGGGGCCGGACTGTCCACTCAAAATTCCATCGCTGCCGTGAGCCATTCCTATCACTCCGTTGCTCGTAATGGAATAGCCACTCCTGGCAGAAGGTGGGATGATGAGCCTCTCTGCCAGGTCGCAGAGTGACTAATCCATCGCGAGCAATAGAGAGATAGGAACGGCATGCAGAGCTCATGGCAGCCGCGGAATGGTGAGTGGACGGTCTGCTCAAGAGCCTGCAAAAACACAGTCAGACCTCTCAATGAGGCATGGTCTGATTCCAGCAGAGGAGACACCCAGGCTAATGCTGGGCCTGACAATAAACTGACCATCAGTGCCACCATGCTTTGTTCCACTGGGGTAGGCATCCGGACACATACGAAAAATAAGCTGGCATTGGTTAATGAACCCCCTTAACTCCTTGTGTTCCCCCAAAGAAAGGGGGTGCTGGAACCCAGACTGGTGGAGAAGATGCTGGCACATTCTGGAGTGCAGCAACCTGGGAACACACAGCCGGGACCTCTGCTTGTAGAGCTTGGATGACATGGCTTACATCTGTGGACATGATGACCGGGTCGGGGTGCAAGTGGCCTCAGCAAACTGTCAGGGTTCGGTAGGAGAGGTACCAGGACCAAGTCCAGGGCGAGACTACAAGAACAAGGTAGAGCCAACCCCACAGCCCAAACAGAGACCAACCAGCTGGGGTTTTGAGTCCAAACAGTAACCAGATAGAAGGATGATACAAATCATGGTCAGACAGTCCAGGGGGTCAAAGCCAAGAGGAACCATATCAAGGCATCAGGGTCTAGGGATGCAGGAGAGGTGAGGCAGGAACAACCAGGCAGGTATCGCCAGACAATCACCAGGCAAGGCAGGAACAATATCACAGCCAGAGACCTTCGTTGCTGAGGGAAAGGTCTGCAGGGAAGGCCTGTTCTTATATAGCCCAGTCCTCAGCTTCCACAGGTGGCACTCCTGAGGAGCTGGGCAACAGCTGCAGGGAAAGGGCCCAGTCCTGCAATCCTTAGAGCAGTGCTCCCCAGAGAGATGGGGCCGATCCTGCCTGCACTAAGGTTGCCAGGATCTGGCAAGGCCCCAGTCCTGATACTCAGTTGCAGAAGGAGGACTCAGACATCAAAGGGGAGAAAACAACAACCAGAAAGGAGACCGTGGAAACTGAAGGGAACCAAAATTTACAGAATGTATTCAACATGTTGCATAGAGATGTCAGACAGGTCTGTTGCACATATGGGAACTGATGGACAGAGAAAATTGCAGTGCATGAAAATTATTTTTTAGACTACAACATTTTTAGAATTAGAATTCCCCAAAGGCCCTGGTCACACAAGGGAAATGTTTTCTAGTTCTTCCAATACTTTCCATACTTTTTGGTACTGAATCATGGTCACGTGGCTTATATTCGGGGACGAACATCGAAGGAACTGTTTAGCGGTACCAATTTATTTCCTCCTATTTGAATTCTTATTACTGGCTGCACCATGATACCAGTTTATTTTCTCTCTTGCTTCAAGGGGCAACTTAGCCCCTCGTGGGTGCCCCATCGCTGGAGGTTTTCAAGAAAAGATTGGACAGCCATCGGTCCGGGATAGTATGAGGTCTTCCGGGATGGTATGAGGTCTCCTGCCTTGGGCAGGGGGTTGGACTAGAAGACCTCCAAGGTCCCTTCCAACCCTACGATGATTCTATGATTTATATATATTTATTTATATACTTTTTATATACTTGAAGAGCCTCATGGCACAGTGGTTAAACTGCTGTACTGCAGCCAAAACTGTGCTCACGACCCAGGGTTCAATTCCAGGTAGCCGGCTCAAGGTTGACTCAGCCTTCTATCCTTCCGAGGTCGGTAAAATGAGTACCCAGCTCACTGGGGGGGGGGGGGCGGCGGCAATGTGTAGCCTGCATAATTAACTTGTAAACCGCCCAGAGAATGCTTGAAGCGCTATGGGGCGGTATATAAGCAGCACGCTTTGCTTGCTTTGCTTTTGCTTTGCTTTTTTAAAAAAAAAAATATTGATGCATCGATATAGCAGGAACACGGTTCCTTCTAAGGTACACGATTGCTCCAGCATGCAAGGCTTCGCCCCATCCACACAGCTTTCCTCCTTCCCCCCATGCACCCACAGCAATTGTTTCCAGCCCCTTTCATTCCAGTCGCAATGGAACCTTTGATCTGACCCCTCATGGGAGAGCGGATTCGCAGGCACGGCAGGGCGGACTCATGCATGGGATGGGGTGGAGCCAGTGGGGCTGAAAATTAGACACTGTCACTTGCAGAAATGTCAAGAATGAACCATAGTTCAATCACTTGCCAGGTGCGGTTAGACTTTCTCAAGAAGAAGAAGAAGCAGGCAAAACAACGATCGCAACATTAAGACTCCAAAATTCTATTGCCTTTTGCTATTCAGGTACTTACTTTTCTCACCAAAATAACACATTTGGACAAAGCATCAAGCCAGCAACTTGAGACCTCCAGAAGCAGAATTGGCATAATGAAGGGATAGACTCACTGGATTTCTCATTGGTTTCAGGAAATATCAGACCCTCTAACCCTAAACCTAATCTCAAACCTGATCCATTGTAATTTTTGTGGAGTCAGAAAAATACCTCCAAGCTTCCTCAACACAATCTCCCCGGAGGAAGGTTAAGGGCGCTGTCCAAAAAGCTATTCTGGGCCATTTTTTGGAGCCAGAAATACCACCCAAATATTTGGGATAAGGGAAAGATGTTGGATTACTAAATTCTCACCCAGACTCTAGCCATGAAAGTGTAGATTATGCATCGCCTCATGTCAGAATTTGCAACATCCTTAAATCTGACTTTGAGCTTGGAAATTTGTTTCAAGCTATCTTCCCTGTGATGCCATCTCCAGAGGTAGATTGCAAGGAATGTTAGATGATTTTTTAAAAACTGGGCTAAGAAAGAGAGGGAGAAGAGATAGATGAGTTCATAATATTTCAGCAATCAACTGGGGTCATAATGAAGATCAACATTAGCTTTCCCATCTTCTCTCAGACAGTGATGGATGACTATTTGCTTCTGTTTTATTTTTGTTTGTGAGATAATAAAACTGTGTTCCATGAGTCTGGGAAGAACATTTTGAATATTACTGCTGAGAAATGTAATAAATGCATATAGTTCTAAAAGTGCCTGCATTCAAAGAGTAAGGAAAGGTGTTTAGAAGAGAGCAGAATGTTGTTATTACCTACAGTCAAGTCATCTCCGACTTATGGTGACCCTATGAATGGGTGACTTCCAAAATGCCCTGTCCTCAACAGCCCTGCTCAGCTATTGCAAACTCAAGGCTCTGGCTGCCTTTATGGTATCAATCCATCTCAGGCTTGGTCTTCCTCTTTTCCTGCTGCCTTCAACTTTGCTTAGCCTTACTGTCTTTCCCAGCAAGTCTTGTCTTTTCATCATGTGCCCAGTTTCCCATTGTTCCTTCCACAGGAAGGTCAGGCTTTATTTGATCTAGGATCCATTTGTTCATCTTTCAGGCAGACCAGGGTATCTGCAAAGCTCTCCTCCAACACGGTATTTCAAATGAATCCATTTTCCCCTTGTCTTCATTGTCCAGCGTTCATATCCTTACATAGTAATTGGGAATACAATAATGTAGATGATCTTAGCCTTAGTCTCCAGTGACACAACCTTATATTTGATATTTTTTTTCATTACACCTTCCTTGCTGCTCTTCTGAGTCTCAGGGCTCCATCACACCTGGCAAAAGAACCCCAGTTACACCAACATGGCTGGTTTTTAGATCATTTCATAAATTTCCAAGCACACAACACACAGCCAAGATAAACTAATGTTCCTCGCCAGTGGTTTATTTCTGGTTTATTTCCCTCTCACCAGGAGGGTTGTTTTATTTTATTCCGATGATGAATTACTTCATTCCTTACCATTTCAGCCTGTGTGAAAGTTGCTGTCAATTTATTTCCATTGCAAAGGGGTCAGGCTTCTGGGTGCTGTGGCCACTGCACTTGTTCTCTCTCTCTCTCTTTTTCTTTTAAAGATATATCAACAAATCAGCTCGTAACAAGACAGGTGACCCTTTAGATAGCCAAGCAACAGCCGCTGCGGCTAGCAAAAAGAGCAAGAGACAACTCAAAGGAAGCAGCCTCCCTCCCTTTGAAAGAGAGCTTGAGCAGAGGTATTTCTTGTTTCTCCTCTTTTTTTTCTTTTTTTTACCCTCACAAAGGGACCGGGTAAAGTGAGTAAAGGAGGGAAGGGAAAAGGGGAGGAGGAGAGAAGGCTTGAACCTCTCTTATTTCACTGTCAATGTATCACTTTTGTTATTTAAAAAAAAGGAGAAGGGGGGCCTCATTGCCCCAAGAAACAGTATAGAAAATGGATTAATACAAAATTAAGAGCAATGTAACCTGCTATAACAGTTCAAATAGAAAGACATTAATTGATACAGTTAAAAACAATGGGAACGCTCTCACCGATATACATAAGATGTGTCTGCAAAAATAAATGTATCAGTACAATAGAGGTATGGAAAGAATTGGCCACCAGATGTGGTGATGGCATCTGGCCTAGATGCCTTTAAAAGGGGATTGGACAGATTTATGGAGGAAAAGTCCCTCCCAGGTGACAAGCCATGATGGGGATGTATAATCTCCAGGCTTAAAAGGAAGGTACTTCAAAATGCCAGATGCAGGGGAGTGGTATCAGGAGACAGGGATCTAGTGGTCTCATGTTCTCCCAGAGGCATCTGGTGGGGCCACTGAGAGATACAGGAAGCTGGACTAGATGGGCCCTTGGCCTGATCCAGCAGGGCTCTTCTTATGTTCTTATGGTCTTATGGTATAACTGGGGTTCTTTTGGCAGGTGTGCGTAGGCCCTCAGTCTCCTTCTGATTTCTTGGCTATAGTCTCCATTTGGACTGACAATTGAACTGAAGTGTACAAAAGCTCTAACAACTTCAGTTTCCTCATTGTCAATGCTAGAGTCCTTTTGTAGACATGATTTTTCTCTTCATAACTGCTTTTGCACTTTCTGCTTTCAACAGAAGTGGTTTCAAGTGATTGCTGCTATCGACCCAGAGAAGATTCCTTAACCGTGTTAAATTCCTTAACTGTGATTGTTATCCAGAATGCAAATCCAGACACAAAATTCTGTTCCAGTGGGTGTGTCCTGTTTGCAAAATTTGATGTGAAAACCTGACGGGGAGGGACAGGGAGGCTCAAGAGACCATTGTGAACTGAGCTTTCACCAAGCCAAATATCATCAGCCGTAATGGCTCAATTCCCTCGCATGGTTATGCTGGTGTAACACTAACAGTGCAACTTTTTGAGGCAAATTTTCTCAAGTCAAGTAGTCACCTTAGACATTATATGTGGTATAACTTGTGGTGTAACTTGAAACTTCCTCATCAAATTGACTCTTATGTTGAGGCAGGCTGAATCCATGAAAATTAGAGATTTAATACCGTGGTTGTTGTGGGTTTTTTCGGCTCTTTGGCCGTGTTCTGAAGGTTGTTCTTCCTACCGTTTCGCCAGTCTCTGTGGCCGGCATCTTCAGAGGACAGGAGTCAGAACTCTGTCTGTGCTCTGGTGCAGTTTGTTTGGATAGTTGAGTATTTATAGCTGTGGGATCAGTTTTTGTCCTTTTCAGGAGATGGGTGATTGTGGTGATCAGCGTGTTTTTTGTTGCGGGTGTATTGTTGTGATAAGAGGGAGAGATTATCTGTCACTCTGATTGATGGGTGTCGTTAGCTGGTCTTTTGTGTGCAGTGATCACCGGTCCTTGCCTTCAAAGCCTTCGAGAATACATTTAATACCATGTTTCCCCAAAAATAAGACAGGGTCTTATATTAATTTTCGCTCCAAAAAACGCATTAGGGCTTATTTTCAGGGGATGTTTTATTTTTTTCATGTACAACAATCTACATTTATTCAAATACAGTCATGTCATCTTCATCTGGTTGCTGCACAATGGTGGAGGGCAGGGTTTCACTTCACTGGGGCTTATTTTTGGGGTAGGGCTTATATTACAAACATCCTGAAAAATCATACTAGGGCTTATTTTCAGGTTAGGTCTTATTTTCGGGGTAAGCATTCTTCACATCCTCTAATAATGTGGCTTACAGACAAGGCACCAATTTCTACCCATTCTCAGCTGGCTCCAGGATAAATTGGCTCTACATGGAAATAGTTTATGTCTGTCACACTTGTATGATATTAGCACACTAGAAAGCCAGGATATTTGCTCCTGAAAGTTATGCCAGTGCAGTAACTTTCCTTGTATTTTTGTCCAAGCAATGTACAAAGCAAACTCATGGCTCAGACAAAGTACACCCAATACGTACACCCAAAAATTTCCCAGTAAGGACGTTTTAAGCATAGGGGAGATGCCATGGGGTGGCAGCTCTGTATTTTTTGAGGTGTTTTGCCCTGTGTCTAGGAAGCGTTCATCATCCCAAAGCTTATTAGTTATGCAAAGACCTCTCATGCATTCTGTTTGTTTTCTCTACCCTCTTAGATTCATGATCTTTTCAGCTTGTGAGGAAACCAGACACTCTTATTTCAGAAACCTGAAATGCAAGTTATCTATTTTTTTATAGGTAAAATAAAGGGCAGTATTTCAGTAAGTACCAATGACTGTCCCAGTCACTAAGTGATAGACCTTCTTACAGGGCTCACCAATGGGATTGCTTGAAAGTGCTGGCTGTGTGGAGGCTTGAATACAGCAATGTGACACTCAATTTCAAGGCCCAGACATTTCTTTTCAATAAAAAGACTTCAATTTCATGCCCTGTAGGGCTTTGACAAGTTGTCAACAGGTCAAATTGACACACACACACACCCAAAAGACACCTGCGGTTAAACTCAAAGGCCAACCTTTGGAAGATGAAAAGAGTTGTTTTCCAGTTGAGTTTCATCATTCTTTATCTGGGATACACAGTCAGATAAACAAAAATGAAATGAAACCAATCCCACAGGGTTGCTACCTCTCTTTAACTAGGAGCAGCTTTTGTTCTCTGACCAACAGCAAACTCTAGACAGGTTTCCCCAAAGGCCTAGTGAACTAGAAGTGTTCTTTCTCCACACTCACACTCCTATGGTATGTGGATCTTGGCCTTAAAACTGCATAACAACTATGGCTGCCTCAAGCCACTCTTTCTACTCACACATCCAAAACCCCATACAATGATTTTCCTAGTGACAACCATGTTAGTGGCAAGTAAGGATTTGCAACTACTTCCCACCATCAAGGTTTTCTTTCCTCCCCTATCAGAGCGTCCTGGACGGAACACAGAAGTAGACACAATTTGTGCAGGTATATCCACAGACTTCTCAAGTTGTGTACAACTTGTGTGCACACTGCATAGGTAAAGGTTCCCCTTGACATTTAGTCCAGTCGTGTCCGACTCTAGGGCGCGGTGCTCATCCCCGTCTCCAAGCCATAGAGCCAGCGTTTGTCCGAAGACAGTTTCTGTGGTCACGTGGCCAGCAGGACTAGACACGGAACGCCGTGACCTTCCCACCGAGGTGGTACCTATTTATCTACTCGCATTTTTACATGCTTTGGAACTGCTAGGTTGGCAGGAGCTGGGACAAGCGACGGGAGCTCACTCTGTCGTGTGGATTCGATCTTACGACTGCTGGTCTTCTGACCTTGCAGCACAGAGGCTTCTGCGGTTTAACCCGCAGTGCCACCACGTAAGTGCACACTGCATACTTTTCTAAAATGTGCACAGAAGTACTTTCATGGGGGGGGGTGTATGTGGACATTAATTTGACCATTCAAAAATGCACACACAATATGTACACTAGGCAGAGGCTACAAAAGGTTACACAATGGACTGAATGAGGGTCAATAAACAGAAGCTGAACCCAGACAAGATGGAAATCATACTGTTGGGAGGATCATCAGACTGGCTAGAGGGATATTAACCTGACCTGGATGGGGTTACACTCCCCATGAAGGATCATGTTTGGAGTATAGGGTACTCTTGTATCCAGCTCTGTTGATAGAGGTGCAAATATCTGCTATGGTCAGGAGTGCCTTTTATCAGCTTTGCCTGAATTCCCAGCTGCACCTCTATCTGGATAAGAAATGCCCAACAACAGTGGTACATGTATTGGTAATCTCCAAAATAGACTGCTTCAATATTATCTACGTAGGGCTGCCCTTGAAGGCAATACGAAAACTTCAGCAGGTCCAAAATGCAGCAGCCAGAATGATTACTGGTACCGGCAGATTCTAATGTCTTTCCCCAGTTCTTGTACACCTTCATTGGCTACCTGTTAGTTTCCGTGCATAATTCAATATCCTGGTTATTATCTATAAAGCCCTTGATGGATTAGGAGGACCTCTATACTTACCAGAATATCTCTCCTACTAAACAGCTACCCATCCCACCTGCTCTTTGTAGCCCATAATGCTAAGAATAGCTACACCGAAGGAGGTCAAAAGTGTAAGCACAAGAAATCATGCTTTCTCGGCGGTGGCTCCATCTCTTTGGAATAAACTTCCAATAGAGGTTCTGCAGGCTCTTTCTCTCCAAGTCTTTAAGAAGCAGGTAAAAACTGTACTTTTTAAAGCAGCTTCTTATTCATATTCACCCGAGATTTTAAGACATTTGACTGTCTTTTTTAATTTAAAGTCAGATTATTCATGGCAGGGGACTAATTATTATCACTATCACTTTTATGTGTATCATATATTGTGTTTTATTTGACTGAATTCATGGTTGTAAATTACTCAACGAGTGTCATGCACTATAGAGTGGTATATAAGCTAAATAAACAAATACAAAAGACACCATATGGTGTCTTTTGTATTTATTTATGTATCTGTGTATCTTGTCTCTGTGGGTTTTCTCAGAAGGGCACATCCTCTTCCGCATGATACTACCTTTGGATGGTTCTCCAGCTTTTGTATTATAAAAGGCTTAGTTTAATCAATGGCTTAAGCATTGGTAGTAAAAGCTTTCAGATATACTGCACTGGTATTTGCAGTCTTACTCTTTTCCCTTAGCACCACCCAACCCTGGAACATGGCCTCCCAGTGCTTATGTGAAACTGAAAGACTTGAGTTAAAAGCAGCTCCTCCACCCGTCTGCATCAAAGTTCATCTATCTTAACGACCAACATATTGAAATATTATACTCTTTTTTAAAGGAAGGGATGTGGGAAGGGAAGGAAAAGAAAGGTCATCATTCAGAATAGTCTTGTTCTTTCTGCTACTTTGCTCAGGATCAGTGCCAAGAGCTCCCTCTGCTGGAAGGGAGAAAAGACTGACGCTATTTTTGTGACCATCTTTGTACTTCTTTTGGTATGATTGACAGAAGAGGTGTTTCTCCTTTTCTGAATTTCAGTGGGGAACAACATTATCTCAAGAAGACACAGAGTTCCCCTCCTTTGTGTGGACTGGAGAAGAATGACAGCAGCCCAAAATGGATGTCGCTTAATTAAAAGAGAACAACATCCTTCAAAACAGTGTCAACTCCCGGTTAAAAGGCTTGCTTTCCGAACAAAGCCTATTTTCATCCTGCCTAGGAGTGGACCACAGTGGCTCACACTAATTAATAGTGATTAGGGAGCTGTTGCCCCCACTGGTTTATCTTGCTCCTACAAATGGTCTCTGGAGTGCCATTGATCATAACTATCCTGATCGGTGCTGAGCCAGCAGCGAACAGATAAACCTGTCTGATTCATTCCTCGGGCATCCATAGCTGTCCACACAAATTTTAAGCTCTGCTGCCATATAATGTTGCATTGCAGTGACAAGAGATTTATATGTGAAAACTTTGATGGGATCGTACTGATATTATAAATCAGCTGAGCAATAAGGACTCCTGTATTACCGCTTCCAGGAAAGTGTGATGCTAAAGTAAAGAAAAAATCTAGAGAACGCCACCAAGTGTCATGCATAAAATAATCTCCCACATGACACAGCTCTTTTCTCTCCTTCAAATGGTACACACTCCCAACTACATGAACTTAAACAGCTGTGTATCAGGAAAGGATCTTCATCATGCAATATCACTGAGGGTGTACATTACCCCGGTGTGAAATATGGAGAAATGTGCGATAAAACCACATTTTTACATGCACACTTTGTGTTTCTGAAGGAAGCATTAGCATAGTTCTTGGCATAATGCAGTGAACCCATTAAATAAAATATGATCTCCAACAGTTATTTTCCACAACACCATCACTGCAGTTAAAAACTGCAGCAGTAAGAAGTTAGATAGCCATAAAGTTATACTGTCCCCACCCCTTCCTTTATCTTTAGAAATAGTTTATTTATTTTTTATTTATTCATTCATTTTTATACCGCCCATCTGACCTGTGGTCACTCTGGGCAGTTCACAATGCAATAAAACATAGATATAACACAACAAAGTGCTCCAAAATAAACTAATTTAAATTAAATAACAAGGATATCTTGTTATTTAAATAAAAAATATCTTTCTTCAAGCATGTTTCTTACATGCTCATGGTTGTTGTCATACGCCATCAAGTCTGCTTTATGGCAACTCGGGTTACTTTTCAAGGTATGTGAATTGTTCTAGTACTGGTTTACCACTGATGCCGCTTAGTGAATTACCATGTCTGGGTCAGGATTTGAATCCAGATTTCCTGAGGCCTAATATGACACTCTATTATCTACACCAGCCATTCTCAACAAAGGCCATAATGCTCATTACCTGCATTAACACATACCGTATTTTTCGCTCCATAAGACGCACCTCACCATAAGACACAGCTAATTTTTAGAGGAGGAAAACAGGAAAAAAAAATATTCTGAACCAAATAGTCATCCATATTGTGCCCCTTAATTGATATTGCCATCCATATTGTGCCCCTAAATTGATATTGCCATCCATATTGTGCCCCTTAATTGATAGTGTCATCCATATGTGCCCCTTAATGTCACCAGTCAGCAATCCAGCCAGGAATTCCTCTGTATTATGTTATTTACGCTACCTGGACGAGTCTTCTCCCTTCCTCCGCGGCGCTCTCCTCTCTCTCTCTCTCTCTCTCTGCTTCCCCGGCGTCTGGCTGGTCACGTGATCCGGCTGTCCAGTAAGCGGCGCTGGTCCTACAGGGCTGCTACGGATGCCCTGTAGTACCAGCGCTACTAATGAGTACAGAGCCCAGCCGCGTATCACAGCGGCATGGGCTCTGGGGGGGTCTGCTATTGTCTACAAATAGCACCGTTTTTTTTACAGTATTCACTCCATAAGACGCACACACTTTTCCACACACTTTTTTTGGAGGAAAAAGTGTGTCTTATGGAGCAAAAAATACGGTAACTGTCTTTCCTCCTGCACCCATCCCCACCCTTTTCTCCCTCTAATGAGTCCCACTACCATCCCTTCCAACAAGTCTACTGTATATAAACACCTACGGGCCAAATTTTGTGTTCCATAAATCTGGAAATTATAATAATCATGTGCCATCAAGTCAATCCTGACTTATGGTGATCCTTTTCAGGGTTTTCCAGGTAGAGAAAACTCAGAAGCGGTTTACCATTCCCTTCCTCTGGGGGTGCTCTGGGACCAATGTGCATCTTGCCCAAGGCCACATAGGCTGGCTCTACTCACAGGAGGCTCAGTAGAGAATTGAACTCCCAACCTCTGGCTCTGCAGCCAGATATAGCTGAGCTATCCAGCCAGCAAAAGATCTGAAGAAGTGGATTATAATCCATGAAAGGTCATGCTGAAATAAATATTAGTTTTAAAGATGCTACCTCACTTCTGTTTCTGTTCTTCCTTCAAGAAAAATAAGACTGTGTAGGAGAATCATAGAATCATAGAATTGTGAAGTTGGAAGGGGCCTATAAGGCCATCAAATCCAATCCCCTGCTTGATGCAGGACTACAAATCAAAGAATATCTGCCCGGTGGTTGTCTAAGTTTCTCTTGAATGCCTCCAGCGTTGGAGCACTCACCATCTCTCGAGGTAATTGGTTCCACTGTCATACTGCTCTAACAGTTAGGATGATTTTCCTGATATTCAATTGAAATCTGGCTTCCTGTAACTTGAGCCCACTGTTACGTGTCCTGCACTCTGGGATAATCGAGAACAGATCCAGCCCCTCCTCTGTATGACAGCCTTTCAAGTATTTGAAAAGTGTTATCATATCACCCCTCTGTATTCTTTTCTCAAAGCTAAAGTTCTTTCAGTCTTTCCTCATGGGGCTTGATTTCCAGCCCCCTGATCATTCTTGTTGCCCTCCTCTAAACTTGTTCCAATTTATCAGCATCCTTCTTGAAGTGTGGTGTCCAGAACTGGAGTGAAGTGTCATCACAAAATGTTCTAGGGCCAAACTTGGGCATCTCTAGGCACAATTCTAAGACTCCATCGCTGCTAGCTTATCCCATTGTTACAGGATGAATTTATCCTTGATCAGGACGTTCAGTCTCTCACCCACATGATACTCATGAAAATACCCTGAGTTGAGGATACTTGACAGTTTGTCTTTTAATGGCCATTTCCTCCATTCAGAAGATTCTGGAAAACTGAATTCTGCAGCTGGGCTTGGAGACCTCTAAGTGAATTTACCATACCGTTGTCAAACTATATTTCCCAGAATTCTTTAGGACAATGGTTCCAAACCTTGAGTTCCCAGGTGTTTGTGGACTAAAACCCCAGAAGCCTTCACCACTAGCTGTGCTGGCCAGGATTTCTGAGAGTTATAGTCCAAGAACATCTGGAGACCCGAAGTTGGGAACCATTGCTTTAGGAGAAGCCCAATGGTTTGAAAATTGCTGAGTTTGTTTAGGAAAGATACTTGCTTGGATTATGACTTCCAGCCTTTCTCAGCCAACACTCCCACAGTCTCTCAGACCATAACTTTCTGAATTTCTCAGGTAGCATGGCTGATCACCCTGACAGACAGAGGAAACTGGGAGTTGTAGTCCACAACAGGAGCTCTTCCAAGCTCTGGAATCCATTTTGTTTATCCTGAACGGAAACCTTATGATTCTACTTTCCTTTTCTGTGCTTTCTCCCATTCTTCAAGAAGTAAGAATTAGGGCAAATAAACAGATTTCCCTGTTGATAGTGTTCCCCAGAGTTTGGTTTTGTACTACCAGGAACTCTTGAAGCGTAACATCAGATAGGATGGCATCAAAAGATCCAGAATAATTTGCACCTAGTGAGCAATGAAGCCACCAGCAGGGAAGGAAGGCTTATTAAATTTGACACTAAAGTAACTACCAAAAAGAGGGGGGAAAGTTGGAGTTTTCACTGAGATAATTATCCATCAGAATTTGAATAGATAAGAAAAGAAAAAAAGCATTACCTTCTAACCCATCAAAACCTTCATTTGGCACCCTGAGTGAAAGAAACTTTAGGTATGACATTCATTATTGTACTAGAAGCAAAATCCTCCATTAAAAAAACCCATCAGTGGCTGGATAACTCACTGGTTTAGGTATCTGGCGGTGGAGCCTGAGGCTGGGAGTTCGATTCCCCACTGTGCCTGCCAAGCAAAGAGCCAGCCTGTGTAGCCTTGGGCAAGCTGCACAGTCCCAGGATGTCCCTATAAGATGGGAATGGGAAACCACTTGGGTGTATTGTCTACCTCCAACCAAGGTCCTTTCCTTCATGGAAAAAGCGTATGCTACTGAGAGTTCTGGGAGTTCTCCCAGAAGTACAAGCTGGATTTCGAAGGGGCGGAGGAACTAGAGACCAAATTGCTAACATGTGCTGGATTATGGAGAAAGCCAGAGAGTTCCAGAAAAACATCTACTTCTGCTTCATTGACTACGCAAAAGCCTTTGACTGTGTGGACCACAACAAACTATGGCAAGTTCTTAAAGAAATGCAGGAGAAAGTTGCGTTTTTCACCATTGAGCAAGACAATGGAAAAACATTCATAAGGACCTCAACCTGTTACATGAAGCTACCAGAATGGTGTGGTTAAACACAGAGGTCCTTTTATTAACCTCTTTTGTGATGAGGCAGGTAGTCACTGGACAAAAGGCTCTTTCAGTTTTCTCCCATCTTGAAATGCTAGGAGGTTCACCCCATGCCCACTCCTCCATCCCCCTGGCCATCACTTGAAGACGCAATCTTTCACCAGCACTTCTTAATTATCTGTCAGAATTACTTTTCTTTAATAGTCCTCTTTTTTATGGATCTCCTGTTTTTAACAACATTTTTATTGATTTAATATTTTCCTTGTTTTTCATCTTAGACTAAAATTCACCAAAGAATTGTAAAACTGAAGGGTAGGGCAGCAAATCTCTTAAACAAACCAATAATTCATCTAGGTATGCAGAACTTCTGTGGAGAGGTTACTGTGGGGCAATGGTGGCCCAAGACATTGAGCCACCTGAGGCAAAGGACATGAGAGCAGTGCGCCTTCCATTTTATGCACAAAATCCATCTGGACTAGCGGTTGAACTGAGTATTGATAATGGGATATAGAGTCCTTTATCACCCCTGGTGGCATTAGACTCGTTTAGAGGGTACAGAACAGGTGATGTGGTGCTCGGGATGTAAAGAATACTCATTAAAGTCTTCATTCTTCATGATTTAGGCTGTCTCAGTCTGATGAGACATTTCAATAAGGAATTTTCAAGCCACATGAGATTTCTTAGAAGAACCTCATGGCACAGTGGTTAAACTGCAGTAATGTAGTCCAGACTCTGCACACCACCTGAGTATGATTCCAGTGGGATCAGGTAGCTAGCTTGAGGTTGACTCAGCCTTCCATCCTTCCAAGGTCAGTAAACTGAGTATCCAGCTTGCTGGGAGGGGCAATGTGAAGCCCGCTTAATTAAATTGTAAGCCACTCAGAGTGTACTTTAAGCACTATGGGGCAGTATATAAGCAGCACACTTTTACTTTCTTATCTCCAGGCAAGAGACAGACAAGGAGTGTTATTTTTCCACATCAAAGTATCTAGAACTTGTCAAACTGTCCAAAATTAGCATCTCTTCACTTTGATGAGCAAAGCGCACACACACACGTACAGCAAGCACAGAACAATGACTAAGTGCTAAGAGAGATGCAGACACCACTTTAATATTTCCAGTCCTTAAACATCCATGCAGCAAAGCAGCCATCACCATTGTTTTTGCACGAATTGAACTGTTTTCATTAAAGCATTCTTTTTAGCGAAGCATGATTTTGTGCAAATTTGCTTCATTTGTGCAAAAAACCCAAACACAATCCTTGTTCTCTTCTCCTGTGGAGAGTCCCACAAAATACTTCACACCTTGTGGGGCGAGGAGAATAATTTTTTATTACCTTGCCTCGTGTGCAGGGATAAGATGAGTGAGGACTTACACCCCTGTGTGGAACTTATACCTCCAACCTCCAAGTGAGAAAGAAAAGCAGCAGAAGTATCTGCAGGACTGCTAGAAGCTGTATCCCACCATCTGCTGCCCAAGGCAATTTTCTCACTCTGCATAATGGTAGGGCTAGCCTCATCAGGGAACTAGGTGCACATTCCAGATCAGTGGTTCCTAACCTTGGGTGACCCAGGTGTTCATGGACAGCAATTCCCAGAAACCCTGGCCAGCACAGCTGGTGGTGAAGGCTTCTGCAGTCCAAGAACACCTGGGTCACCCAAGGTCGGGAACTACTGTTCTAGGTTATCCTTCTGGACAAAAACATCCACACCTTCTTCTGAAAATAGCTCAGAACTGGGAGAGCCAGGACCACGGCTTGCAGAAATTTTAAAAGGGAAATAGCTCTTTTCCTTTGGAGTCAAGTTATCTTCCAAAGCTGTGAAAGGGACTTTGGGAAATTCAACTTTCAGCCTTAGAACACCTCATCCCTGCCAATCTCTGGGTCACTTTAATGATCTGAGTAAAGGTTGCTTCTTAATGAAACTTGCTCAGATAGTCTGCACAGGGGAAAAACTCTAAATTCCTTGTGAAATTTGCTTTAGGGGAAATTCGTTGGCACCGGACAAGTATGCCGAGCAGTATGAGACTAGATCATTAAATAAGCAGAATGAACCCACCTCGGTGTCGAACTCATTTCATGGTTGCAGGTCCCCTGATTATTAGCCTAAACATTTTTCCAACTCTTGGCTCATTTCCATGACTGCTCTGCTTCTCCTTTCCAAAATGCCATCGGGTGTTCAGTGTCAACCAGTTACAGTCAGAGCAGATCATTGCAAAAACAGCACCGACGGACCAATCTCATCTGTAGAGCAGGGACAAGGTGAGCATTTCACGGGAGTCCTGTGAATCCAAAGGAACGGGGAGGCGAATGGGGACAGAAACAATGCTTAGGAGGAACTTGAAGGCCATCGGATGATCTCTACTTCAAGGAATTAACTTAATGTAACTGCAGGCTAATTTCAGAAGCTCTGTGTAAATGGTCGGATTAGACCCCTGACGAGAGAGACCTTTCCCTCTTCTGGAAGTCTGCTGGATGGGGAGGAGGGACACACCTACACATAAACAAAGAGAGAGAGAGATTGAAAGAGAGAGAGTCCTGTCCACTGCTAGCTTTCACTCCACCTTGCTGCAATTCAAAATCCTATGTTGGAGAAGGAGTGTGGTGAAAAAGAAAATTAAAGTACTTTTAATAATTGCTGGATAGCTCAGTGGAACTGCTGGATACCTCAGTGTTTTAGGTCTCTGGCTGGAGAGCCAGAGGTTGAGAGTTCAACTCCCTAATGTGTCTCCTTGACAGGGGCTGGATTTGAAGATCCATAGGGTCCCTTCCAGCCCTGCAGTTCTAAGGTTATTATAATACTGTCATGTATTCAGCTGTTTTTAATGTTACATCTTATGGTGCTTTTAATTGTGATTACAGTAGACCGCAGTATCCACGGGGATCAGCTCCAAGTTTCCAGCCTCACAAATGCTGAAACCGTGGATAAAAGCAAACCCTATATATATAGTATTGTCTCTGGTTCCCTCTAGTGGCTAGTTCTGGTAAATACATCATGGAAATATGTATAAATATGTATTTCTGGGGGGGGCGTTATTTAATAGTTTTAATATTATCAGACTGTGGATAAGTGAAACCATAGATACTGATCCCATGGCTACAAGGGTCCTACTGTATTGTATTGTTTTTACTTACAGTGAACCACCTTGCACCACCTATGGGGAGAAAGGTAGTATATAAAATTAATAGGTAGATAATTAATAGATAGAAAGATAGATAATTAATAGATAGAAATAAATAAAAAATAAACTAGAGAAATATAAAAGACTGAAATTATCTTGGTTTGGTAGAATTGGATTGTGCAAAATGAAAATACTACCAAAAAAATTTTTTTGGGGGGGTTGTTTGTTTGTTTGTTTAGGATGATTTGAATTAAATTTTCAGAGCAGACATTAAAGGAGTTACAACAAACAATCAATGAGTATTGTAATGGAGGGGGAAAAAGCCAGGATAAATAAAAAGATGTGGTATTTACCACCAAAAAAGGGAGAATTAGGAATGCCAAATATTTGTAAATATTATGTCGCGAACCAATTAAGAGTTATGCCAGATATTATAATACAAATTAAGAAGATAATATGGAAGAATATTGTATTACAAGAATTATATGAAATGGTGGAAATACAAGAGAATAATAGGTATGAAAAAAATCTTTTTAAAAAATAACAAAAAAAATATTCAGAATCCCTTTATAAAGAATGTGATGGAAATTTGGAATAAATAGACACACATATTAAGTCCTGGAATATCACCTTTAACTCCAGTAGTAGAATTGAAAAATTTCCCAAGATATGGGATTAAGGATTTGACAAGTGTTTTAAAAAGAAAACAGATACATGTGGAAAGAAAAAAATTAAAACTAAAGAGCGAATAAGAACCAATTTTTCAGAAGAAAAACCTAAATTGGTTAAATTCAGTACACTTGGACCAGTGGCTAATAGAGAGTGAGAAATTTAAATTAAAGGATGGAAAATTGACCAAATTTGAAGAAATTATAAAGAATCCGGAAAAAGAGATAGATGGGGGGAAACAGAAAGGAAGAACAGGGGTAATTTATAGAATTTTGATAGATCAGGGAGACCAGTTAGAAGTTTTAAAAACATTATGGGAGACTGAGATAGGGAAGACAGACAAAGAGGATTGAGAGAAAATGGAATAGAAGGGTTTTTAAAAATATGTCAATTAGGATAAAAGAACATGGTTATAAAATATTGTGGAGGTGCCATTTAAGACTGGTAAAATTAAATACTATAGACTCTAAATATTCTAAGAAATGTTGGGGATGTAGCAAATAAATTGGTACATATTTTCATTTGGGGTGGAACTGTGAAGTTGTACAAAAAGTATGGGTTAAAGTATGTGAAAAATTAGAGAGTTATTGGAAGTCAACATTGAAATGGTTCCAAAAACAGCATTGTTATTGATGGTGGAAAATTGTGAAATGAATATTATAAAAAAAGAAATGGTAACGAATCTGATAACAGCAGCTCAATTGCTTATAGCAAAAAATTGGAAGCAGAATTGGGATTTTCAGTTGCAAGAATGGTATAATGAAGTATGGAATATAGCAGTTAATGATAAACGAACTTCAGAAATTAAGTTTTAAAAAGGAGAGATAAAGACTAATAGATTCAATGAAATATGGGAAGAATTTATAAAAGCTGTACTGTAAAAGGAAAGGGGGGGAAGCGGGCAATGAATATATGTATTTTTGGAAGGATTTTGGAGGTGGATAAAGGAGAAGGAAGATTATGATTATAAGTAAAAGTGTGCAAGATATCATGGTCCCTAGGTAGGGTTGCCAGATACATGGTGTCGCGATTTGACCCTTTTGGATCCCACACCTCTGGAACCTATGTGGCGTTGGACCCACTCGTGCCTTGGTCTGTCCACCTAGACTCAGACCTCAGAGCACACCAGGGCAAAACTAATCTCTTTCCTTTCTTCCACTGCTGCCACCAGGAGATCCCTAGATCCCCATAACTCCTTTAGAAAGAACCAGGTCCACTCTTTAATGAAATAGAAAGATCTTTAGTTTATTTGCTTATTTGTTTCAGTATTATAATATTCAGTTCTATTCCGTCTCCCTTCCAGTCACTGGTCAATCACTTCTCAGATCTCCTACTATATTTTCATCAGTCTAATCACAATCACATAAATCTCTGAACTCTCTAATCAAACTCCTTCCAAAACTCTCATTCCCCCTTCTTCCCCTCAGGCTCTGCCTCTTATACTCTGCCTCTTGGCTCCGCCTCTCAGCAACATAAATATGCATGACTCCCTCTAACTAAACCTGAGCCATGACCACATTTAAAGGAGAACGCTACAGACCTCCCCCCCTTACTTAGGTTTGTTTGGGAGGGGAAACACATTTTTCCTCCTGAACAAACAGGTGCAATTGCTTAAACTTTTTTTAAGTTTCTCATAACATTTTACCTTTCACATTTTTTTCTAAATATCAACCAAATACCTTACCTTATCATTTAATAATCAATACCATACTTTACCTTTTCATCTACAAATCAATAATATACATTACCTTATCATTTAATAATCAATACAATACTTTACCTTATCATCTACTAATCAATAATATACCTTACCTTATCATTTTACAGAATTTACAACCATACAGAAGTCACGATCATGAACTTTTACATAAATAATTAACTGTGAATTATAGTCCATTTCAGTTTATAATAAAAGTCCTGGTATCATTCATCTAGCCTCCTGGAAAGCACATCTGCGACAACGTTGGGGCTTTCGAGGCAAGAACTGAGTCTCTGTTGCAAAGGCAAAATTTGCAAAGTCCAAGTCTCTCACTTTCCCGTCGTAGTCTGGCGCACCATGGACTGGTCCGGTTGTGGTCATCTCCTTCAGCTGGACACACCTCTGCTGGTACTCAGGAGTCCCTCTGTTGACCACTGGCTCCTTCCTCCGCACCCTTTTCCGTCGACTGGCGGTCATCGGCCACTCGGTTGTCCACAGGATGTCATCTGCTAGTCGTTTTAGAGTGACGTCATCTTTAAGTCTGGCTCGGGGCTTCACTTGCTTAGCTAGGGAAAGGGTAGGCAGTTCTCTCTTCTCCTCCCGAACATCTTTAGATGCATCGCTCTTTAAGGCATCAGGGCCTTCCTCCTTCTGTATCACATAATTGACATTGTTCAATTTTGTCACTACTTTATAGGGATCTTCCCAAGCTAATTGTAGCTTGTGACTTTTGACTGGCCTAAGCAAAAGAACTTCATCTTCAGGCCCAAAAGTTCTTTCACGGGCTTTCTCTAGAGACCTTTGCAGGGTGTTTTGCAACCTGTGCATATTTTCTACCACTGACTCTGGGTCACTTTCTCTATGGTCTTCCCAGTTCATGCGGAGCAAATCTAAAGGTCCGCGCGCCTCTCGTCCTAGCAGTAACTCAAAAGGACTAAATCCCGTGCTCTCTTGAGGGATGCTCCTATAAGCATATAGTAAGGGTTGTATTTTGCAGTCCCACTCATTTGGGTTCTCTGCTACATATGCCTTAATCATGCGCACTAAAGTGCCATTGAATTTCTCAACTAGCCCGTTGGTCTCTGGATGATATGGAGTCGAGTTGATTTGGGTAATTCCACAAGCCTTCCATAACCTTTTGATCAGTTTGGATGTGAAACTCATTCCCAAATCGCTGACTATCTCGCTGGCAAATCCCAATCGGCTCATGTAATTAATTAGGGCATCTGCCACGGTGTCAGTTTCCATGTTGCGCAAAGGAATTGCCTCGGGATATCTAGTGGCAAAATCCATTATGGTCAAGATGTATTTATTTCCCCTACGGGTGGCATTAGGTAAGGGACCCACTAGATCGATTCCCAGCCTTTGGAACGGTGTAGAGATGACTGGCAGAGGACATAATTTGGCTTTGGTCCTGTCCTGCCCAGTCCCTCGTCTGTGACAGACATCACACGTTTTGCAAAACCAAGTAATCTGTTTGCCCATACCTGGCCAAAAGAAGTTCTGGCCAACCCGTCTTTTGGTTCTGGTGATCCCCATGTGAGCTCCAAATAAACTGCTGTGAGCTTGATTAATGATTTTCTCCCTGTATTTACTAGGGACCACTAATTGCTTTCGGGGTTCCCCTTTTCCTCGGTATGGAGTAGCTAACGTTTCCCTGTACAGAAGGTCTTTGGTTAAGCTAAAGCTCTCAGGGCACTCAGGAGACAGTACAGTGGGAGTCCTGGCAGCTTCAAAGCAAACTCCCAAGCTAATGTCCTCCTTCTGCTCCTGGGCAAAATTGTTATTTGTTTTGGGATTCTGTAGTAGCATGAGTTCTGTCTCAGCCCTATCATCAAGCTGGGTTGCCACGGTAACCGCTCCTAGGCCTCTCTCTGCTACAGTATCGGTTTGAGCTGCAGAGGGTGAGTTTTGACCCCCCTTTGAGCGGGTAAGCACTAACGCACTCTTGACATGCTCTATTAAATCCCAACCAAGGAGAAAAGCTGCTGGTATTTCATCTGACACAGCTACTTGCCACTTTCCAGACCAATTCTGGTATTCTACTGGTATCTCAGCCACTTTTAAAACCACGGTTTCCTTCCCAATTCCCTTTAAAGACATTTCTTTGCCAGGAATAATGTCATCCTGGGCTACTAAATCGGAATGGACAATGGAGATTTGAGATCCTGTATCTCTTATTGCAATGTACTTCTTTCCTTTCACAACTATCTCTTCACCTGCATTTCTGAGAAGGGTCTGGTCATTGCTGATATAGAAACAATGGACTACTTGGGCTATAGGAATATCTTCCTCCTCATGGTCAGTAGAAGTGGTGGTGGTTATGGGATCAGGTCTCTGTCTACTATTTTCCTCCCCTGATTCCACTTGCTTGACACAATACACCTTTTTGGTTAGAGAATCATTTCTCTGCAAGTTGGGGTCTGGTTGCCTACACTGGAATTGTAAGTGGCCTGGTTGCCCACAGTTAAAACATTTAAAATTCCTTTTGTCATTCTGAGGTACTTTGGCGAACCGTGCCTCAGGGTTTGATGTTTTTGGCGGGCTAGCCCTTGGCAACTTTGGGGAAGTCCCGCCCTGACCTTCTCTATCAGGATTCCTGCTGAGGTAATTTTTATTAAAAGGCTTTTTATAGTTATTGTCCCAGTTTGGTTTATTTACTCTCAGCTCTGAAAATCTAGGGTTCCTGTAAGCATTAATCAAATCAGTTTGTTCTCCCGCTTCCCATAAATTTTTAGGATTCTTGTCCCTTACTAAATACCGTAGTTCTCCAGGTAATAGGGAGTAAAACTGTTCTAGCCCAATTAAATCCTTCAACTGTTCTAAAGAAGTGATCTCCTCTCTTTCAATCCACTTATCCAGAGTCTGCGCCAATCTAGCTCCCAACTGAGAGTACGATTCATCCTGCTTTTTAGAGAGAGAGCGAAATTTCCGCCTCAGGTGTTCAGAGTTCAGACAAAATCTTGAATAAACCATCTTTTTATATGCCTCAAAATCTCTTGCCTTCTCGGGATTCATCTGGGCATATATTTCTGCCAGATCTCCGCTAACCTGCGCTCTTAAAACCATTATTCTATCCTCATTTCTGATTTCAAAGTCATTGCAGGTGCGTTCAAAAGCAATGAGGAAGGATTCAGGACAGTCCCCTCTTTTGTACTGGGGAAACTTCTTCAAATCTATCTTTGACAGGATTCCACCTCCCCCACTGTTGTTATTATTAAGATTATTGTTTAGAGCAGAAATCTCTAGCTGTCTCATCTGTAGTTGAAAATCCATTTCTTTTTGCCTTAATTCTAGTTCCCTTCTTCTCTCCTCCTGCTCAGCTCTTTCTTTGCTTTCCTGTTCCCTCCTTCTCTCCTCCTGCTCAAATTGTCTGGCCTCCTGCTCAGCTCTTTCTTTGCTTTCCTGTTCCCTCCTTCTCTCCTCCTGCTCAAATTGTCTGGCCTCCTGCTCAAATTGTCTGGCCTCCTGCTCAGCTCTTTCTTTGCTTTCCTGTTCCCTCCTTCTCTCCTCCTGCTCAAATTGTCTGGCCTCCTGCTCAGCTCTGAGCTGTAGTTCCTTAAATTTAAATTCCCGTTCCAGTTTCCATCTCTCAAATTCTTGAGGGCTTAATTCCTTATTTCCCTCCAATTCCTGAGGTAACTCTTCAGACTCAGGACTCCCCCTTGTGGCGCGTTTGGGAGGCATCTTTTCCTTTTTGTTTTTTAGAGCAGCGTTCACTAATTTTTAAAAGGACCTGTTTTTCTTATTTTACTTCCAGTTACTGATATAAATTTATTTCAAGCCTTTTCTTTTAGTACTTTCCCTCAGATCTGCTATGACCTGGCTTCTGCCTTATCCACAGCGCTCTCCTATCTCAGAGCCTGGGATTTTACAGAAAGCCCTCTGATCCTCAGATCCTGAGGTAAACTCAGAAATTCCCTCTCAGAGAATTCAAGCCTTTTCCTTAGGTTCTCTCCCTCAGATCTGCTATGACCTGGCTTCTGCCTTATCCACAGCGCTCTCCTATCTCAGAGCCTGGGATTTCACAGCAAGCCCTCTGATCCTCAGATCCTGAGGTAAAACTCAGAAATTCCCTCTCAGAGTCGTTCCCTATCTTAGACCCCCCTGATCTGGGTTCTGAGGCCCCGCTACTAAGCTTTTCCCAAAAGCTCTAGCAGGAACCAAACCTCATTGCCACAGATCCTGTCTAAAAGGTACCCTTGACTCAATAAACTCTTTTATAAAGGCTTCTCTGGATTATTTCAATAGGCTTCACTGGATTACTTCGTTTCCCGCCGCTGGACACCAATGTCGCGATTTGACCCTTTTGGATCCCACACCTCTGGAACCTATGTGGCGTTGGACCCACTCGTGCCTTGGTCTGTCCACCTAGACTCAGACCTCAGAGCACACCAGGGCAAAACTAATCTCTTTCCTTTCTTCCACTGCTGCCACCAGGAGATCCCTAGATCCCCATAACTCCTTTAGAAAGAATCAGGTCCATTCTTTAATGAAATAGAAAGATCTTTAGTTTATTTGCTTATTTGTTTCAGTATTATAATATTCAGTTCTATTCCGTCTCCCTTCCAGTCACTGGTCAATCACTTCTCAGATCTCCTACTATATTTTCATCAGTCTAATCACAATCACATAAATCTCTGAACTCTCTAATCAAACTCCTTCCAAAACTCTCATTCCCCCTTCTCCCCCTCAGGCTCTGCCTCTTATACTCTGCCTCTTGGCTCCGCCTCTCAGCAACATAAATATGCATGACTCCCTCTAACTAAACCTGAGCCATGACCACATTTAAAGGAGAACGCTACACATGGGTACCAAAAGGATGAGCTAGAAAGACAAAAAAGAGGACAGAGGAGGACGTATTGAAGGTTTCATTTGAATCGTTCCGGATTAAACCCGCAATCAATACAATTTTATTACAATAGCTGCCAATAAAGGTCTCTTAGTGAACTGACCAAGAAACAGTCATGTTAAAAAATAAAAATAAATTCAATGGAGGCTTTTTCCCCCCAAAAATATCAAAAAAACATTATGTAAACAGCCAATTGTACCTTATAATCTTTATTAATTACACGGCGCCTGCTGTTGTTGCTCCTTCACTTGCGCCGAGGTGAGCTCTGCGAGAAGGTTCCCCTTTCTTTCCCGCCTCCTTTTGCTGCAGCGCTGGCTTGCTCAAAAGGAAGCAGGAAGTCACCTCCAGAAGCGTGGGCATGGCTGATTTACAGCCCAAAGTGGTGTCTTAGATGGTGACTCCATCAGAGACTGCTTTCCACCTTCCACCTCCCCCCCTCCCATCCAAAATTATAACATAAAATATTACAGAAGCTGGACATTTTAAAGGTTTTTAGCTTTGCCTGCCGGACGGAGGACATTAGGCTAAAAAGGAGGACATGCCCTCCTTTTGCCCGGACATTTGGCAACCCTATCCCTAGGGGGAGGGATGGACTAGCATTTTGTTTTATGTATTAAGTAGGTTTATGTGTTAATAGTACATGTGTTTTAAAGAATAAAAAAAATTATAGATAGATTCTATAGATAGATTCACTGGAGGCATTCAAGAAAAACTTAGATAATCATCTGGCAGATATGCTTTGATTGTATTCCTGCATTGAGCAGAGGTTTGGACTTGATGGCCTTGTAGGCCCCTTCCAACTTCACTTTTCTATGATTATATGATTCCTTGCATGCACAACTTCAAGGTTTAATTACCAGCATCAGTCCTTATCCAAAGATTCTCTGAGCTAGAAAAACACAAAGTCTCAACCCCAGATACTAGTTATCAAGTAATCTGAGTCAGTGTAAGTCACCTTCAATGGACTATCTCCTAGGACAGCCCTAAGCAGAAATCATTTCAGCCATCTTGCCTAGATATAACCAAGAAGCGTTGGCTTCCGTCAGCTCTCTCCGAACACAGCCACAACTGCTGAACCAGCCTAAGCTGGTTTTAAAATAAGAAGTTAGGTTGATGTACTCCTAATTTGAACTGGACATTCCAGAACTAATACTCCAGGGAAGATTTATCGAGTAATCATGAGTGACACTATAAATGAGAAAGTGGCCATATTGCCTATCTTGTTAGAGAGAGAGAGTTAGAAAAAGAAGGACAAAACACCAGTGCTTATCCAATTCTTATGGGGTTTTATTTCCCCCAGTGTTACCATGGTTATTTCAGCTTCTGTAGTCTTCTGTCTATTTCTTTTTGTCCCATAAGAATTGACTCAAGCTATGTTACACACCCTCGTAATGAGGGTGAAAGAGGAGAGCGCAAAAAATGGTCTGAAGCTCAACATCAAAAAAACTAAGATCATAGCCACTGGTCCCATCACCTCCTGGCAAATAGAAGGGGAAGATATGGAGGTAGTGACAGATTTTACTTTCCTGGGCTCCATGATCACTGCAGATGGTGACAGCAGCCACGAAACTATGTGATGTATGGAAGTGAGAGCTGGACCATAAAGAAGGCTGACTGCCGAAGAATTGATGCTTTTGAATTGTGGTGCTGGAGGAGACTCTTGAGAGTCCCCTGGACTGCAAGGAGATCAAACCTATCCGTTCTGAAGGAAATCAACCCTGAGTGCTCACTGGAAGGACAGATCCTGAAGCTGAGGCTCCAATACTTTGGCCATCTCATGAGAAGAGAAGACTCCCTGGAAAAGACCCTGATGTTGGGAAAGTGTGAAGGCAAGAGGAGAAGGGGACGACAGAGGATGAGATGGTTGGACAGTGTCATCGAAGCTACCAACATGAATTTGACCCACCTCCGGGAGGCAGTGGAAGACAGGAGGGGCCTGGCGTGCTCTGGTCCATGGGGTCACGAAGAGTCGGACACGACTTAACGACTAAACAACAACAATGTTACACATATGCTGCTTAATCCCCATTTTCCTCTTCACTAAAGAATACTCTGTGTGTGTGTGTGTGTGTGTCACACACACACACACACACACACACACACGCCTCTGTATAGATAAATCGAGACCATTTTCTCATCAGTAGCCACAGCTTTGTTCCTGTGCCTTTGAATTTCAAATATGGCAGTTGTACTTTCTTATTCCAGAGAGAAGTGACTGGTGGAGTTCTTCCCACAACAGCTGGCGCGTCCATCTTCTCCCTGTGCCTCTATTGTGGTTGCACAAAGCAGTGAATGTTACAGTTCTGTATCTAGATTCAGGTTTGTGGGTCCATTCTCTGGGTCTCAGGTTCTGGACCTGAAATCTCAGGGAATGAAATGCTGCCAACTTGGCAACCCTAGATTTTCGGGATCAGTATTAGAGATGAACACGAACCACGGTTCTGCGGTTTGGCTCAGTTCAGCACCATGCTTGCACAGGTGTTACGCGGGTGGCGCATTCTCTTCTCTCCTGCTTCTGTGGGCTCGCCCATTCCCTGGGCGATGAGCACTTCTCTCCCCACCTCCCCAGCACTGCAAAGGCAGCGCTGCAGGCTGCCCTGCCCCACTTCCTCGTCTCAGTGGGCAGCTGCCAGAGGAGGCAGAGGAGAGAAGTGCACTCTTTTCCTCTTTATCTGCAGGTGATGCTGTGTGGGCCTGGCATAAAAAATGGCCTGGATGAGGGCCAATAACTTGAAACTGAATCCAGATAAGGTGGAGATCCTACTGTTTGGATGATGGTCAGACTGGCTAGAGGGATATTAACCTGGCCTGGATGGGGTTATGCTTCCCCTGAAGGTTCACAGACTGGGGTTACTCTATGACCCAGCTCTCTGTGGAGGTGCAAATATCTGCTGTGGCCAAGAGTGCCTTTTATCAACTTCAGTTGATTGCACAGCTGCACCCCTACCTGGAGATGAAATGCCTAACAACAGTGGTTAGAAATGTCTAAAATAGATTACTGTAATTCTGTCTATGTAGGGCTGCCCTTGAAGTCAATACAGGAATTTCAACAGGTCCAAAATGTGGGAGCCAGTCTGATTATAGGTACCAGCAGATATGAACCCATATCCCACGTCTTGGCATACCTTCATTGGCTCCCTGTTAATTTCCATGTTCAATTTAAAGTGGTGGTCAAAACATATAAAGCCCTTAACAGTTTAAGACCTCAATATTTGGCAGAACATCTCTCCCACAAAGTAGCTACCCATCCCACACACTCCTCATGGTCCTTGATGTTAAGAATTTTAAAACCCAAGGATGCCAAAAAAAGTCAACACTAGAAACCAAGGTTTCTCGGTCGTGGCCCCTTCCCTTTGGAAGAAGCTTCCTACAGGGGTCCTACAGGCACCACCTCTCTGTTTATAGGAAGCTAATTAAGAACACATTATATAAGGCTGCTTTGTTTGTTTGTTTGTTTGTTTGTTTGTTTGTTTGTTTGTTCGTTTCATTTTTATACTGCCCATCTGGTCGAAGGCCACTCTGGGCAGTTTGCAACATATGCAAACAACATAATTAAAATACAATTTGACAAAACAGAAAACAAAAATAACAAAATACAAATGAACAGTGCAGTCAAAGTATAAAAATACATTTGAAAAAAAAAAACACATTTAGAACATTTAAAACACAGACACTATTTGAGTGTCTATAGACAGTGTTGGGTCCAGAAGGACACCCAAGCTACAAACCTCATCCTTCGCAGAGAGAGTAGCACCCTCAAAGAAACTGGAGGCACCCAATCCACAGACAGCTGAAGCATCCACCTGAAGGACCTTCATCTTGTCTGGGTTCAACATAAATCTGTTGGTCCCCATCCACTCCACTACCGCAAGCCAGGCAGCGCTCAAGGGACGGGATGGCATCCACTGCAGAAGGGTGGAGAGACTGAGCTGCATGTCATCGGCATATTGATGACACACCACTCTGAATCTCTGGATGACTTCCCCCGGTGGCTTCATATAGATATTAAAAAGCAACGGGGAGATGATTGACCCCTGAGGGACTGCACAATTGAGAGTCCAAGGGGTGGAGACCATCTCCCCAAGTTGCACTCTCTGAGGGCAGTCCTCCAGGAAGGACTGGAGCCAGGACAAAGCCAGGCCATGGATCTCCAACCCAGAGAGCCTCCCCAGGAGGATACCATGGTTGATGCATCAAAGGCTGCTGAGAGGTTGAGGAGAACCAGCAGGGACATTTTGCTCCTGTTGGTCTTCCTCAAAAGGTCATTGTGCCAGGTGGCCAATGCTGTCCCCATGCCATGGTGTAGCCTGAACCCAGACTGGAACAGGTTAGGGGCACTGGTTTCATCCAAAAGTGCCTGAAGCTGGTTGGCCACCCTGCCTTCCATTAGCTTGCTTTAAAAAGGAACATTGGCGACAATGTGAACTGCCGAAATTGGCCCTGATAGCCAGATGGGTGGTATAAAAGTCAAAGAAAGAAAGAAAGAAAGAAAGAAAGAAAGAAAGAAAGAAAGAAAGAAAGAAAGAAAGAAAGAAAGAAAGAAAGAAAGAAAGAAAGAAAGAAAGAAAGCATCGTCCTCCATCAACTTCGCTTTTTTCTGGATGGGCCTGGTAAGTGTCTCCTTGATTTGGGGAACTTGACCCTCAAGGAGAACTGATGACAGAAGTGGCCCATTCCATTATTATTGGCCTCATAGGGACAGTCAGGAGCCATTAGCTTAACAAAAGATATGCTCCTCATTTGTGGATAAGGATCAATCTAGCTGCCTGCATTTTTGAACCTTATTGCAGGGCTGGCTGGCTGGCTGGCTATGTTGTCACGTAGAGCACCTGCACTTCCAAAGCACTGATTATGAATGAAAAGAAATATGTCTGCCCTTAGAAGAAACGTGGATGTAGATAAATCTTCCCGTTTTACTAGAACATGAGATCATCTAATGAAATCAATTAGCAGGCAATTTAGAGTGGACAATAGGAAATATTCTTACAGCGAAGGCATAATTAATTGCAGAAATTTAGTGCTATTAGATGTGGTGGCACTTGATGCTTTTTAAATGAGATTACACAGATACATAGAGGATAAGTCTATTGAGAGATCTGCCATGATGACTACAGTCAACCCTTGACTTACGAACAGCCCTGGTTACGAACATTTCGACTTATGAACCACTCTGATAGAAAAATATTGACTCGACTTGCGAACTTAGATTCGAGTTACGAACCGGAAAAAAACCTTTTTTTTAACCTAAGTCATCTTAGGTTAAAAGGAAAAAAAAAAGAAAAATTCTGCCCCTAGTGGTAGGAACGGATTAACCGGCTTTGCATTAGTTCCCATGGGAACTAATGATTCGCGTTACAAACCGCCCCTCGACCTAAGAACCAAAAACAGCCGGAACAGATTAATTGGTTTTCAATGCATTCCTATGGGAAATGCTGATTCGACTTACGAACTTTTCGACTTACAAACTTCCTTCCGGAATGGATTAAGTTTGTAAGTCGAGGGTTGACTGTAGTTAGAACCTCCAGATTAGACAGTGGTTTCTCTGTAAATAGTGGTGGAAGTTTTGGGGCGGGGAGGTTTTATATTAGGAATTCAGTCATTCAGGCAGCAAAGCATAAGGCGAAAAGTCAAAAGCATGGGAAAATTCAGCCCAGTCTCCCTAGACATCCCTCAGAACACACAAACTGGTCCTTTTGTAGTAAAAAAAGTGGTACAACCTAAAATGAGATAAGTGACAATTACTTACAGTAATCAGCTGTAGTTACAATCAGAAGGAAAAAGGATAAAAAAGAGTTTCTTTGCTTCCCGAATGTGGTCAGGGAAGAATAGGCAAACAATGACAAAGGAACCTAAAAACAGACAAGTCCAGAGGCAGCAGGGAATACCCCGCTACCAATAAAACTAGTGGTGAACAGTAAAAACAATAAGGCATGGCTTTTCTCCCGATACCACTGTTACAATATGCAAGGTTGCTATTTTCCAAACAGATACCAGCTGCTGTACAACGTTGTGGGGGGGGGGGCGAATGAGGCCAGGCTGAGGCCCCACCAGGATCAGGACTGACACTGCAGGAAACAGTAGGGTAACTAGAGATGGGCACAAACCAAACTACAAACGGGAAAAAAAAACATGAACCAGGCTGGTTCGTGCAACCCATTTTGCTGAAACGAAACAAAGTGCCAAACTTTTTTTCCATTCAACACCTCATTTTGCTTTGACAAAATGGATGCCCCCTGCCCCCTTCCTGCTACCCCATCACCTCCCTGCTGCCACCTCCTCTTCTTCCTCCTCCTCCACTGCCATCTTCAGAGACAGTGTGCAAATGTGCAAAGACAGCAGCCTGGCTCCTGGAAACCAGGGTTCAGGTGGTGGTTCATGGTTTGTGGGTAGCCACCAACCACGGTCCACCCTGACTCATCATTTTTTCCAGTTCATGCCCATCTCTAATGATAACCTAGCCAAGCATTTCTTTATGTTCCTCAAGAGGCATGGGAAGAATCAGGCTTTGCTGGTTGTGCTGATGGAGGGCTTCTAGAAGCTGTAATCCAAAAAAAAGTAACTTGTTTCTGAATCCTGAGTAGTCTCAACCTCTATACCATTTTTCTTAGAACTAAGACACAGAGAGCCATGGCTGACAGGCTTGGATTTCCACCATGTGTTTGAATACAACTCCCATCATCCCCATACTGCATGTCCAATGGTCAGGGATGATAGAGCTTGTCCATCAACCACATCTGAGAACAGAGATCGTTGTGAACACTGTGGTAAGTCAAAGCAAATCCTCTGTTTTCTCTCTTTGGGCCTTTCAAAGAATAATCAATACCTGTAATATCTTTCAAGGACGTGGCTGAAAGTAACAGAACAATTTACCCCGTCGTAGTGGCTGATCTTTTCAAAATAAGAGCAAAGAGGAAGATTGAGAAATATAGAGAAAACATCAACAAGCCAGAAGTGATTCTCCTTTTCAGGAAAAGAGAGTCAATATAAGAATGACAGGATACTGGAATTGGCAGCATAAAGATCTTTCCCCCCCCCCCCCCATTTTCTTCCCTGCCCCAACTCCATCAACATGGTAATTCTTTGTCAATAGTGACATGAAGACTCACATTTGTAAGCCAGAAAACAAACAGGGAAATCAATCCTTTGTTAACCCAGTTCTCTCATCACGCACTGTCAGCTTGATTTTCAGCATGTTCAGGAATTAAAGCACTGCACCCGATCCTTCTGTCTGGACCTGGAGACTGTGTATAGGATCCTTGTTCATGTTGTATATCATTGTATTCATAACAGAGAAACTGGCAGGTGACATTGAGAGTGACGACATCTCTCATATAAGGCAATGCAATGGGTAGTAGCATCAAAGTCAGTAGCATGACTTCGGGGCACTCTGTGCATTGAACGGGGATGGGAAGCTGGGATATGCTGGACCACAAATACCCTAATTCTCCACTTCATAAATCGTACCTACCTTACAGGCACCTTTAAAACAACTGGGACAAAGCTAGGAGAAAGACCTAAACTGGAAACTTCCTTCTCAGTAAGAAAGCTCCCAGCTAGTTAACAGGATACTCAGGCAGAGCCTGAACTAGCTAAGCCATAATTCAATTCTTTAAAAGCCTGTGGGTTATGAATGTGGGATATTACTTCTGTATGGATTGAAAAAGTAGGAAAGGGTCCATATTACCTTGAATTGTCATTAGGCAAAAGGATTCTAAGCGTCACACAGCCAAGGCCAACCTGAATATTGACAACACCAATGTCTATAGTCAAGACGATCTCAAGGATCCTCTGGTGAGCCCATGACCATTGACAAACAGATAATAGACATGGGGAAATCCCAGAAACTGACTCCTTTTTTCATCAGTTAATTTACATCTCAAGACTGGCTGGCTAGCTCAGTGGTTTAGGTCTCTGGCTGCAGAGCCAGAGGTTGGGAGTTCGATTCCCCACAGGGCCTCCTGCAAGTACAACCAGCCTGGGTGGCCTTGGGCCAGCTGATGCCCCCAGAAGGAAGGGTCAACCGCTTTCAAGTATTCTCTATCTGGAAAGCCCTGAAAAGGATCATTCAGTCAAAAATGTTACTCTGTTCTCATTATTGCAGATGTTACAGAAACATGTAAAAAAAAACCACCCCTGCCTTGAAAATATGCAAAATCCCTCCAAGATTACGACAGTCAGCAGCAAGAGTCTTGCACTCACTTGGTAGTGAGGATCTTCATTTTTATTTTGCACTGCCCCACATACTGCAAGAGAATGAAGCAAATCAGGATTTATTGCTAATTCAGAGTCCTGTAAATACCTGTCATGCTCCTCCTCTGATAACTTTCTTCAGAACTAAAAAGCCTAAAGTACTTTCGTCTTCCTTCCTGAGAGCATTATTTATTATTCATCATTTTACCTCATTCTGTGGAATGTGCCTTTGAGCTCTATCTCGTGAAGCCCACTTCAAGCTACATGATGTTTTACATATCAGTTTACAATGTGGGGAGTGTGCCCCTCTGGGAAGGACATGAAGGAATTCCAGAGGGTTTCAGATCAGGAGATGTTCCTCTTCTAAAATGTTATCCAATTAAATAAACATCATAGATGTTCAATTTTTTAAAACTCATGGTTAATGAATGTGGGATATTGTGTTTCTGTATCCACACCATTTCTTCTAGGTATTTTGCTTACTTTGTGGCTCTAAGCAACACATACCTAGAGACCTTGTTGAAAAACAGCCCTGACCATTGCTTTGTGTTTGGGTGAGAAGTAGTTAACTGGTGAAAAAAGGAGTCAGGTTCTGGGATTGTCCCCTTGCTTGGTGTCTCTTGTGAATGGTAGTGAGCGTAAGAGGGTATCCTGTAGACCAGTGGTTCCCAACCTTGGGCCTCCAGATGTTCTTGGACTTCAACTCCCAGAAATCCTGGCCAGCAGAGGTGGTGGTGAAGGCTTCTGGGAGTTGAAGTCCAAGAACATCTGGAGGCCCAAGGTTGGGGACCACTGCTGTAGACCAGTCATTCTCAACCTTGGGTAACCCAGGTGTTCCTGGACTGCGATTTCCAGGAGTCTTCACCATTAGCTGTGCTGGCTGGGGTTTCTGGGAGTTGCAGTCCAAGAACACCTGAATTACCCAAGGTTTAGAATGGCTGCTGTAGACCATCTTGACATGGGTGTCGTCAACATTCAAACTCCCTTTGCTATGTAAATTTTGGCATCCTTTTTCCTGCTGGCAACGTGGGCACAATATTGTACAGCAGTCTTGGGCCATTTCCTGGCATTTTGAATCATGGACATGTTACCTGCCTGTTTTCCAAAAGATCCCTACTTGTCTTTTGAAAATAAAAAAAAAAGTGGAGGACTGGGAATTATCAAAGATTATCACTTGAAACCAAAGTCAATATGAGAAAGAAAGACAATTAAGAAAGACAGGGACAAAAAGCAACTTGTGGTGTTGGAAGAGAGCCGAACAGATACCAAAGACAGACAGAAAGGCAGAAAAGTGGGTGCTCAGTAAAGTCAAACTTAAACTTTCACTACAGCAAAAGAGTCAACTGAGGCTATCTTGTCATGCACACATAATGAGAATACAGAACTAGGCAGAAAATGCAATATTGCTGGGAGAAGAAGGGGCTCGGCAGGAAGAAGGGAAGCCCTAATATGAGATCAATTGTCTCAATAAAGGAAACCACAGCAGTTGGTTTGCAAGACCCGAGCAGAACTTATTGGAAAAGACATTATTGCTAGAAGTGGGTGGATAGTAGAAAGAGAGAAAAACTTAACATGAGATGTTGTTGGTTTGCAAGATCTGAGCAGAGGTGTTAATAATAGGACATTTTGAAGATCATTAATTAACTCATAGTCACCACGCACAACAGATTTGGCTTAGTGGCACCTAACATCTTTGGAGAGTTATTATTATTATTATTATTATTAGTATTAGTATTAGTATTAGTATTGTTATTATTATTATTATTATTATTATTATGGTACCCAGTGTGGTGCAGTGGATAGAGGGATGGACTAGGAGTCTGGAGACCAGGGTTCGAACCCCTGCTCAGGGATGGAAACTCGTAGGCACCAAATATCAAGTAATATCAAATAAGACCATCCCCAGCCACAACGCAACAAACACTAATTTCACAGCTTAATATTCAGAGTAAGATTCTGAATATTTGTTCTGAATTTTAAAAAAAAAAATGTTTTAATTATATAAGTAATTAATTATAATCATATATATTTTTAAAGAATTAATATTCTTTTTTGTGTCTCTACTTTTGCAACCAGACAGAATTCTCTTGCAAGCATGATTCTGATAAGCCTGTTTGGCCAGGAGAGAATTAAAAAGTTAGCTAAGAGTCAGCTGAATGTGTCCTGATTGACAAGGTCCAAAGTTCAGATTGCCCCAGACCTATAGCTAAGTTCCCCTTTCGGCATTCAACAGAAAATTGAACAACCATCTGTCAGATCTGCTTTGATTCCTCCACTGATTTGCAGGATTTGGACTCAATGGCCTTGTAGGCCCCTTCCAACTCAATTCTTCTATGATTCTATGATTTGAAAACTTATGTAAGGAGACTGGTCCTAAAATTGCAGAGATAATGTTTACGAAGATACATGGCAAAATATCCCCTTTTCTGGAGGACTCTCACTTCATTACTTTCTTTAAAGCAAAAAAAAAGATGGGGGTGTTTTACTCTTTACAGAAAACCTGCTTTTTCAGTCTGTTTCTGTGACCTTTCTCCCTAAATACCTCTCCTCCCCTCACCTATGGATGTATTTAATGTTTGATTTCATGAAGCTTTTACTGACTAGCCCATACTACGCATGCTCAAGTTTTATAACAAAGTGTTTGAAATACCTTTTTTGAGTATCAATATTTCAGCCCCTGCATCTTGGATTCTTTCCAAATTAAAAAAGCAGGTGCGACCAACCATTTTCTTTCAAGATCTTTCCCATTTATGTGATCCATTTTAAATCTGGGGACATTTAGGATTCTTTATTTCTGAATAGTTTTACATTTAAAAAGTCGTAACCCAAAAGCCCTTTGCCCAAACACCCCCCAAATTCGGCACAGAGTATTTGCTGACAGTCTGCTACAACCATGCCAAACTTGATGTTGATATGAAGCTCAGTCTGAAAGTTATCATTCTTTGTTTGGGCTGCTCCCATTTGTAGAATTGCTTTATAGAATGTTGATTTCCTCTGCGAGCATAAGATCACTGTTGCACTCTCATGCAGCAATGATTACTTGTTATTTTATTTTATTTTTTATTAATGTTGTTGTTGTCAAAGAAGATCAGATGTTGGCGATGTGCAAAGGTGTCAGAAAAAAAATCAAAAGATGGTCTTAATGTTGACAAGTCTGGGAAATGCTGATTGGATACACTATGCAACAGTTTCACCGCTTCAGAATTCAAAATTACTCCCCATTTGCTAGGAGTGCAAATTGGAATTTATCTTCCAGCCGTTCAAACGTTGCTGAAAAATGAGAAGTGCTACTGTCAGTGTACCTCAGTGTCAGAAGAGAAGTTAACTACTGTAAAGCCCACTTTAAATGTTTCCATCCTGTAATATAATATCCCTGATGTTTTCATAAATCAGTTATTAGGAAGCTACACAAGCTCATCTTTAATCTCCCAGCCATTAATATAACATTGAAAAAGTCAGAAGTGCTACACTCAGCATGTCTTCAAAATAAGAAAAAATAAAAAGGGAGGGGGAAAGGTAATAAGAGAACAAACAAACAAATCAGTGCCTAGTCATATACTATAGCTGCTTCTAAGAACCTCTTTCTGCAGAGTATTGGGGGGAAATGTATGCACAGGCAAACATGGTGTGTATTGCCAAAGCTGTCCATGAAATAGAATGTGCATTACAATTCTAGCCGATCAGTGTTATCCTGGGAAGCTCAGGGCTCGATTCCACTAACAATAAAACCTACTTTTAGGGTTCTCCTTTTAAAAACAACTTAAACGTATTGTATATTTTATAGCTGTGCTGGTTTTATGACTTATGATGCTGATTTCGATTGTCCTTTGTTTTTCAATGTTGTAAACCACCCAGAGTGGCCTTTGTCCAGATGGACATTATATAAATCGAATGAATGAACAAACGAACAAACGAACAAACAAACAAACAAACAAACAAACAAATTTTAGTGTACATGTGAGGTGTGGACACACGCGGAGCACTGTGGCAGGGGAGCAAGTTTTTTCTGCTCCTCTGCCGGAGATCCATTAATTTCGGGGTGCAGGTGGAATCGATTTATTGGAATATGTGAACGCTCCATCTGCTTTTTAAAAACTCCTGCTATCTGATACAATGGTATAACAAGTAGCAGAAATTTTTAAAAAGCCAGTGCACACATGCACACTCGCCCCTTGCTCACTTGCGCCACCCACCCTCTCACCTCTTTCCCCACCCAGTCACCCTCCCCTCGCTTGCCCCCTCACTCGCCCAATCACCCCTTCAATCACCCCCTCAACTGCCTGACTGCCCCTTCACCCGCCAAATCACCCCTTCACTCCAGATGACTGTAGCCCGAATAAAACAAAAACAAACAAAACCCAGTCCCTTGATTGGTTTATTTGGGCAGTGGAAACAGGCTCTCCGTTTGGGATTCTGCCAGGCACTTCCCAGATTGAAACCTAGAAATGAGAGGAGCAGACCAGCATTTAATAGAAAGTAATTGAACCTTAGGGGGACATGGTGGCGCTGCAGGTTAAACCACAGAAGCCTCTGTGCTGCAAGGTCAGAAGACCAGCCGTCGTTAGATCGAATCCATGTGACGGAGTGAGCTCCCGTCACTTGTCCCAGCTCCTGCCAACCTAGCAGTTCGAAAGCATGCAAATACAAGTAGATAAATAGGTACCACCTTGGTGGGAAGGTAACGGCGTTCCGTGTCTAGTCGCGCTGGCCACGTGACCACGGAAACTGTCTACGGACAAACGCTGGCTCTACAGCTTGGAGACGGGGATGAGCACCGCGCCCTAGAGTCGGACACGACTGGACTAAATGTCAAGGGGAACCTTTACCTTTACCTAATTGAACCTTCTTGGGTAGTTATCACCCCCTGTATTTCCAGTGTTCAGACGGTGAATGAGTATATCTATGCTGCGTGTTTACACCAGTTTGATGCTACTTTAAGGGACATGGGTCCATCCAACTGAATCCTGCAATTTGAAGCTTACAGAAATACTTGCAATTCTCTGTTGTAGTTCAAGAATAGAGTGCTGCAGCTTGCTAGTACAGAATACTAAGCAGCTCATTACACTACAAATCATAAGATTCTCCAACATAGATCCATAACTGTTAAAGTGGCATCAAAAGGCTGTAACTGTTGCAGAATGGGCACCATACCTTAGAAGTAACACATTGATTTTAATGTGTTAAGATTAAACTCTTAATCTTAACACATTAAGTAATCATAGCATTACCCATCTGACCAAATGCAAAAAAGGGCATCAGTGTAATATCTTGAAAGCAATATTTTAAAATATCTAAACAGTAATATTAACAAGTTTTTGTTAAATTAACAGTTGTTGCTGTGCCCCCTGCAAAAGGCATATGGGTGCTTATTTCCACCCTTCTCCTAAGCATCATAACTGGGGGGAAATTCCCTAAGATGAAGTTGTTGTGTTGTATTAACTTTACTGCAACAGGAACAGTCTCCTGTTGCATTTTTAAAGAATAACAAGCTTATTAAAAACTAAAGTAGTCGTCTGCTTTGTTTTTATCTCCTTTGGAAATTTATCCAGAGATAGTGAACAGGCCGTATAAATAATCCCACCTTAATTCTCCACTTGGGGTCAGTGTCCAGTTTTGCTCCAAATATAAACTTCTAAAAGCATTTCAAAAACTAAATATTTGGGGGGCCTGGAACCCAGTAGTTTTCAACAATGTGATTTTCCTATGGAAATGGTGGGTGTGGCAGGAAATTAGTCATTATGACCTGTTTCCCAAGGAAGACTGAGGATGATTTACTGAAAACTATACTATCCACGTTAGCTTGTTAAGTCCAAGAAATTAGTAGCTTTCTTTAGAGCTCTTTCTGTTGGCAGTATAAGGGTATCTCTTCTTCTGGGATATGAGATCTCACGTTTTAGGATAGATAGCTCTTCCTTAGCTGACTGTTTTCAGAAATGTTGAATCATGATTCCCAGCCAAGAATTATATTATGGAATGTGTGATCCATCTTAGAAAAAGATGGGGATCGCCATTTTGAAGCAACCAAAGGGGCGTTTTTGAAGAGCCCAATCACAAATGTGCCACTGGGGAGTGTTGGCGGCATTCCCTGTAAATTCTGTGGTTTATCTCAAACTAACAGTTACCAAATTAATAATCCTAATTCAACATATTAAACGTTTACCGTTTTAAACTTCATCAACAAGGACGTGATCTCTTCATTTCTAGAGTTAAACATGAACCAATTATTGTTCAAATTTAATGATCCAAGCTCTGGTAGATACGTTCCACAGTATGAGTGAGTGCCTGAGCTGTTGAGTCACTATTTTAAAAAAAAACAGTCTTGCTCAGATATTGAAGATATTGCTAGCCATAGAAGGGAAACTATCTCTGTGACTTTTCCCTGCTCACCTTAACTTGAGATTATAGCTTGTACTGCTCAGGTCATTCACAAAATCTGCAGGAGTCCCTCTCATTTCCTCACTCACCAGGATCACCCACTCCTCTCCTAACACCTTCTTCCTTGAATAAACTTTCCCATCTCCCCTCTTCACTCCACCGACCAACAGCCAAGTTGAAAGTAAACATTTTGATCACCAAGACAGAGAAGGAAAAACGTCTCTGGCTGATGGGATTGCTATCTAAATTGGGCAAGCTGGATTCAGCTGAGAAAATTGTAGAGTGCTGAGATACAGAAATTGAAGTGTGTCACAAGGGCAAAAAAAGTGTTGAACAAAATCTGATACAAACATGACTGGCTAGTTGAAGGACATCAACTCCGAAGTTTGCCATTGATTGCTCTGGGAAACAGTCACTAAAAGGTTAAAATGACATCATTCCATGGGCAGGAACACTACAGACAAGTTCTTCTTTCAGAAATGAAGGGTAAAACTGACTAACGTCTGGACATGCACAGAAATAACATCGCTAAATGCCTAGTTACGCAGACTGCAAAGGCACAGAACGTAGGCATCAGTGGCTGAAATCCTGTTGCACAGTTATGCATGCATAAAACGAAAGCTATGTGTGTGTGCACATGCACGCACACACACACACACACACACGTGAGTTGGGTTACTCAATTTACCAAACTCAGAAGGGTGAAAGGCTGAGTGTTAACCTCAAGTCAGCTACTGGGCTCAAACTCAGGTCATGACTAAAGTCTTCACTGCAAGACTGCAGTTTAACCATAGCACCACAAAGCTCCTCATAAGCATGGGAGGGTGGAAGTAATATCCACCAGGGACTTCCACAGGGATGTCATCCAATAGTTGCAGTCTGAACCATGTGACTGGTTGCTCCATCAAATTGCACACTGCTGTAACACCCAGCACACTTCTGCATGCATACCTTTATGTTACGCCTGCTGGAGCAGCCGTTCAGCCCTTGCGTTATAAATCACAGTTTGAATACCAAAAGCAGAGAATTTCATCCATCAGCTCACAGAGACTGTACAGGCATGGCCAACATAATTTATATGCACATTGAAGCACCTAATTTCAAATTTTGGCTACATCACTACTAATAAATATGGCTTGTATTTCCCAAAAGGTTTGAAAGCCAGGGAAATCCAGTTCTTTTGGAGTATTCCAGGGTCTACTGACAAATCCCTGTTCTATCACCATTCTATAGTGGAGAGTGATGTTTCCCTGGGCATCCACTGAAATCATATTCCCGCCCCCCCCCCCCTACACATGCCTCTTTCAGATATGTCAGATCACAATATTGATGGTGTTGCAGCAGAACATCCGTTGCTGCAAAAAGAGTCTTTATTGCTAGGTTATTAAATTTCTGACACACGCTCTCAGAGATATATTCACTCTAAACAAGCAGAACCAGCCTCTCCAAATCAAATGTACCTTTAATGCACACTGCAAAAGAAGCTTGAGAAACCGGTCTTGCTGCTCATAGAAAAGGCAAATTTATTATTGTTGTTCATTAATAGCCCACTAGGCATGAGATAAAGAATAACGGCTTCTCTTGCTGATTTATGACTGTACAAGGGAAATCATGTAAGTCTTGAATTTGATGTTTCTTGTGTTCCCATCATGAACTCAGAGTGTGATTAGACAGTGCAGAAGGTGCACATCTGATCACACTGGAAAGGGCTCCATTACAGGGAGTGAGATCCCTTAAAGAGAGCCTTCCGTCTGCCAGGAAATCACTCCAGCCCAGCCTCTAAATGTAGAAGCCCAGATCAGGGTTGGGCTGGAGAACATTTCTCCACATGTCATGTGATTGCCGGAAAACAGGGCACACCAGACTCTGTAGTCCAAAATGCAATATTTTCCCCCATGTGATCACAACAACCTCAGTGGCATGACCAGGTACACATTCAGCAGTACAACTAATACCTTATTGGTAGAGATGGGCACGAACCGCCAGTTCGGCGGTTCAGTGTGGTTTGTTTACCGGCCCCACAGCTGATCTGCAGTTCGGCACCCCGCCCCCTCTAGCAGGCACCCACTACGAGGCAGCACTCCAGGTTCTCTGCCCCGCCTCCTCTGGGTGTTGCCTCTGCTGGTGGGAATAGGGCACCAAACTGTGGATCAGCTATGGGGGCAGCAAGCAAACTGCACCAAACCACCAAACCGGTGGTTCATGCCCATCTTTACTTGTTTCAGAGTAGCAATCCGTCACCAAGATTTGTATCGATTTCCTTACACAAGTGCAAATTGACAACAAGATTCTGGCCAATATATATATCAAATTGACCCGCAATCCAGTAGATTTGATGTGAAAGGAGGAAGGAGTGAAGAAGAATAGGAAAATAAGAAAATGCAATAAACATATCAGTTTCTCATAGAATAGAATAAAGGCAGGGAACACGTCAGATACTAAGGATGAGCTGAAAATAATCCCCTGTTTGAAGGATATTGTACTGGGTATTGGGACATCCATCACAACAATCCATAGCCCCTGCTAAGACTATAATAAATTCTCACAGTCTCCTTTATAAAAAGAAAAGAAAAAGAAAAAAGATACCGCAACACATCCATACACCCCAATGACAAAATTGCCAGGTGATGTAAGATTTTTCTCTCCCAAAACTGGACAGCAGAAGATTTAGCAAAAGAAGAAAAAGAAGAAAGAAAAGAAAAGAAAAGAAAATGATTTGGGGAAAACTAAAGAAACTAACTTTGAATTTTGTGCAAATGCCTTGCATTTTGCGCAAAATCCATGTTTTTTGCACAAGAAAACAATTCTGCAAATGTTCTGCAAGAAAAGTTCAGGAAGGTGGAAAACACAGTAAAACTCTCATAATTTTGTGCATTGAGAATAAAATAAGTGAAGATTTGCATTTTGGGTCTCTGTGCATCTACTCAATAATACTTTAATATCAATAATGATCTTTTGAACAGGATGAGACTATTCTATCCCTGTAAGTTCTCCAAATGAGCCAGAACATGACAAACATGTTGGAAGGATTTGGAATTTGCTTATTTCCTTTTAAAAGAAGAAAACAGCAGAACATATGTTTGAAAATATTACGTATTTACATATTTAGCTGGCTGGATAGCTCAGGAATTTAAATATCTGGTTTTTTTTGTTGTTTAGTCGTTAAGTCGTGTCCGACTCTTCGTGACCCCATGGACCAGAGCACGCCAGGCCCTCCCGTCTTCCACTGCCTCCCGGAGTTGGGTCAAATTCATGTTGGTCGCTTCGATGACACTGTCCAACCATCTCGTCCTCTGTCGTCCCCTTCTCCTTTTGCCTTCACTCTTTCCCAACATCAGGGTCTTTTCCAGGGAGTCTTCTCTTCTCATGAGATGGCCAAAGTATTGGAGCCTCAGCTTCAGGATCTGTCCTTCCAGTGAGCGCTCATAGCAAGGTCCCAGGATGCCTCCAAAAAAAAAAAAGGGGGGGGGAATGGTAGGCTGTTTCTGAATACTCTCTATCTAGAGAATCTTGAAAAGGGTTACCATAAGTCGGAATTGATGGCACATGATTATTCTTCTTATTTACATATTTACATATAGCTGGCTGGATAGCTCTGTAGGCTACGACACCAGGGTGAGGTGCAAAATTCTCCACTCTACCTCCTGGGAAAATGGACTTGGACAAGATATAATCTCAAAGTGATCCTATGAGGAGCGATTGGTAAACTACTTTTAAGTACTTCATACCTAGGAAACCCTGGCAAGGACCTCCATTAAGATGAAATCAACTTGACAACACATAATGATAATTATCAATTTCATATGAGTCCTGATGCACATTTTATTCCCGAAAATCCACAGATGAATCCATAAATAGGATGATGCAAGGGGATATGAATGGGCATAGGCTGTGGTCTGAGCAGGGAGGCTACCCATGCCTGTGATGAAACACAAGTGAAACTGAACACAGACAGTAAATGGAACACTTCTGGTATATCTAGTGAATCTTCCAGGGTGATCTGTCATCAGTGGGTGCTACTCAGAGGAGATATTCTGTTCTGGGTGACACAGATCTTTGGAACACAAACCCGAGCATTTAATGTTCAACCTGCTAGTCTAGACTGCTTCTCTCACATGGAAACAGGAGTGCTTTCACTTCCTCCTTCAAAAATGTTTTGGACCAGCCCTGGTGTTCAAGTAGACTACCTCTCCAGTGAGTGTGAAGTTTTGGAGCAAACATCAGTCCTACAGTCTGAATCTGGAAAAAGAGAAAGAGAACCAAGGCGGGAGCCAAGCTTGCAGCTTCGGTCTGCTACAACAGCGCTGGAGCAAGTCTCTTGTTTATTTCCACTGTGCTCTGCTCCTCCATTTTGCAAATAAAACCAATATTACAAAGATGCAATCTCCACTATTCTCTCATCGAAAGAGGGAAGGGGGAAACTTGTAGTGTAATGCCTGGATTTATCATCTCTCTGGGAAGCGGGGGCCGATGTAACCACATATTGCTTCTAGCCTTTATTAGATTTCATTTAAGGCATCTTCTCTCTCGTGGCAGGGGAATGAATATGAAACGGCTGGTGAAGGGAGGAGAACATACCTTCTGGCTGCTTTCATCAATTCTCTGGCTTCTCGTTAGCATCCGTAATCAGGCAACGGGTCAAGGCGGATGCCAAAACGAAACAGATGGGTCGTGAATTCTGAAGAAGAAGATGCAGGCTCTCTCTTGTGTCATCTAAAATTCTATCTTCCATGTTTGAAATGCACCCACTGGGGGAACCTGGTGTGAAATGACTACCACTCGACACAGCATCTTAGAGGTGAACTTGGCAAAGGGCCTTTGAGAAGAAATTGCCAGTTTTGAAGCACCACCGTTCTATCACATGAAAGGATTTAGTGACACAGGACTGGGCAGAGCCCTCCCACTGTGGCATCCCAGGGTGTCTTTAGCATTCCAGATCTTTCTCAAACCTTTCCAAGCCCATAAATGCCCAGAATTTTACTTTACTTTTTAACATAAAATGGTGTGTGGAAAGCAATTTCCCTCCATTACCTGGAACTTATTTTTTCCAAAAGTAACAGTTTCGAACTTCTGGTCAGTTTGAGTTTTGTTTTTTTGTTTTTTTCTAAAAAGAGCTCCCGGTGGCCCATAATAAACCAGGGGGGTAAAGTGAAAATGCCTGCATGCCCTGCAGAAGGTGTGGGGAACTAGTCTGTAGAAAAGAAAATGCTTTACACTCTCCACCCCCATGATATTTGTGACTTGAGGTGGGACACATTCTTCTTGTCCTGGTCCACAAGCCACACCTGCAATGGTTGCACCATAGGAGAAAGCTGCATCGGGGGCATCAGGTGATGGAAGGAGCCAACAGAATTCACCCTGGTCTTAATAAAGCTGCTGATTCCACTTTACTTCCCCTGGTGCTTTACTCATTATGAGAGGGTGACCCTGTTAGTCTTCTAGCACCGTCTCATTCTGAATAAGAGCCTTGTGGTGCAGAGATTGAATTGCAGTACTGCAGTCAAGACTCTGCTCACCACCTGAGCGGGATGCCAACGGGCTCAGAGAGCCAACTCTGGGTTGACTCAGCTTTCCATTTTTCTATGGTTGGTAAACTGAGTACGGGAGCAATGTGAAGCCCGCGTAATTAAATTGTAAACAGAGAGTGCTTTCAGCTTTAGGATAGACTCCTCACTATCTAAAGGCCAAACTATACGAGATGCTGGATTCACAATTAGAAGGGGATAAAATTTTATTCCACTAGACCAGAGACACCTACTAAATCGTTCGTTCTCAGCAGTTTAGGATGTCTCAATCTGATGAAATACTTCAGTGAGGACTTTTCAAATCCCTTGAGATTCCTCCTCATCAGGCAAGAACAAGACTAGGAGTGCCATTTTTCTCCTGTCGACATGTCCATAATGTGAGATGGTCCGGGCAGAAAACGAGTGACCTTGCCCTTCAAGAAGCAAAGCTCACACAGAGAGAAAGAGAGAGGGCACAGAATGACAGTTCAATTGTTCAACAAGATCAAGCACCCCCTTCTAATTCTTCAAGGTCCATGCAGCAAAATAGCAGCCATCACTATTTTTCCAAATATGATTTGTGCCATTGTACTCAGTGTGTACTCAGGAAAGCGACGAGAAACCTAGACAGCATCTTAAAAAGCAGAGACATCACCTTGCTGACAAAGGTCCGCATCGTCAAAGCTATGGTTTTTCCAGTAGTGATGTATGGAAGTGAGAGCTGGACCATAAAGAAGGCTGACCGCCGAAGAATTGATGCTTTTGAATTGTGGTGCTGGAGGAGACTCTTGAGAGTCCCCTGGACTGCAAAGAGAACAAACCTATCCATTTTGAAGGAAATCAACCCGGAGTGCTCACTGGAAGGACAGATCCTGAAGCTGAGGCTCCAATACTTTGGCCATCTCATGAGAAGAGAAGACTCCCTGGAAAAGACCCTGATGTTGGGAAAGTATGAAGGCAAGAGGAGAAGGGGACAACAGAGGACGAGATGGATGGACAGTGTCATCGAAGCGACCAACATGAATTTGACCAAACTCCGGGAGTCAGTGGAAGACAGGAGGGCCTGGCGTTCTCTGGTCCATGGGGTCATGAAGAGTCGGACATGACTTAACGACTAAACAACAACAACAACAACAAGTTTCAGGAATTAATTCCTTCAGAGCAGCCGTGCCAGAAGAACCAGACATGCAAATTAAGCTTGTTTTTATATCCCAAAGGCAAAGCAAAAGCAAACTTATTTGCAAGTTGCAGAGCTGTGGAAACCTTGTGCTAGTATACACAAACATCTTTTGCATTTTAAGACAATTCTGCTTCTAATGACGTGCTAACTATTATCATCGCATCTTAGATCTCTGTCTGTTCCCAATGACTCTCCACATGTTCTTTTTCATTATTCATGTATCTCTCTCTCTCTCGCTCTCTCTCTCTTTTTTTTCTTTTCTTTTTTTGGTCAAAGCTGCAATGCCACAAGATTTGACAGAGCACCGAAGAAGAAAACTTTTGAGAGCAGAACACCAAATCAAAAGATCAACCATTAAGAAGCCACATCTGGAACATTGCTTTGATTCACATCCCTCCCCTCCCCCTCCCCTCCTTGCTCTGTGTAATTTCTAGTGGCCTTTTGTCTTCGGCACTCCCTCGAAATAGCACACCAAAGCACAGCAAACTGTCTCGCTGCTTGGCATGGTTAATGTACATCTTACCCTTTCATGCTCAGAGGCTAGGGTGGAAAGGAAAAAAGAAACAAGTATGTCATGATTTAAAAGTTCCACAGTCACCAAGCTGGCAGCCAGCATCTAGGCGGCCTCTGAATTATTTAGAAGCCCCTACATTTACAACACAAAGGAGCCACACGGACGGACCGACATCATCGGAAACAAAGCAGCATCCTGCCTTTGCTACATTCAGTAAGTAGAAGCACATGGTTAAGGAGCAGAAATAGAAATGGAAGATTTTATATGGTTGCAGGGATGACGATGTGATTTTATTTTTATTTTTTTTTACTAGTGTGGTGTTTTTGAAGGGTATGGAATTATCATTTTGGAGGGCCCTGATCCAAAGGAGAGCCTCCTCAAAAGCACATTTACACGCCTTATAAGGAAGGGTTGAGGGCGGTGGGTATGTTAAACCTGGACAAGAGAAGATGAGTGGTGACGTAGTGGCCACCTTTAGAGAGTCTCTTGCATGGAAGGCGCAGTAGGGTTGTTTTTCAGCTCAGGGGTTTAGGTCTCTGGCTGTGAAGCCAGAAGTGGGGAGTTCGATTCCCCCACTAGGCCTCTTGTGAGTAGAGCCAGCCTGTGTAGCCTTGGGCAAGCTGCATAGTCCCAGAGCGCCCCTAGAGGAAGGAAAGGGTAAAGCACTTCTGAATAATCTCTACCTAGGAAAGCCTGAAAAGGATCACCATAAGTCAAAACTGGCTTTACACATTACAATTATATAATATTTATTTATTTATTTATTTATTTTATTTCATTTATATCCCGCCTATCTGGTCAATTATGACCACTCTAGGCGGCTTACAACATACACTAAAAACAATAAACAAAAACATACACATAACATAATTTTCCCAAAGATGGCAAGAAACAGAGTGTATTATAGTGAAAAAAGAAAGAAAAAAAATAATAGGAGTTAACTGGAAAGGGGGAAGGCCTGCCTAAACATCCATGTTTTCAGTTGTTTCTTGAAAATACCCAGCGAGGGAGCTGCGCGAATCTCAGGAGGTAAGCTGTTCCAGAGGCGAGGAGCCACCGCCGAGAAGGCCCGGCTTCTTGTTTTTTCCTTCCGGGCCTCCCTCGGCGTCAGGCTCCTCAACCTCACCTCCTGACTCGCGCGAGTGACACGGGTAGAACTGGGTGGGAGTAAGCGTTCCGACAAGTATCGAGGCCCTAAACCGTTTAGGGCTTTAAACGTAAGCATCAAAACTTTGAAGTCAACGCGGAACCGAATGGGCAGCCAATGCAACGTGGCCAGGGTAGGGGAGATGTGATGGTGTCTTATCACTCCACTTAGGAGTCTGGCCGCTGCATTCTGCACCACTTGGAGTTTCCGCGTCAGCCTCAAAGGTAGCCCCACGTAGAGCGCGTTACAGTGGTCTAATCTCGAGATTACGAGTGCATGGACCAAGGTGGTGAGCAGCCGGGCTATCCGCCAGAGATGAAAAAAGGCGGTGCGGACCACCGACGCCACCTGAGTCTCCATGGAGAGCGCTGGGTCCAGATGGATCCCCAGACTGCGAACCCCACTCTTTGCAGCCAGGGCCACCCCCCCAAACGAGAGGGAGTCGCCCAAGCCGCCAACAGTGGGGGCACCCACCCTCAAGACCTCCGTCTTGTCCGGGTTCAGCCTCAGCCCATTCTCCTGCATCCATTCCAGTACAGTCCCCAGGCAGCGCTGAAGGGACAGGACGGCATCACCTGCAGTTGGTGAAAAGGAGATGTAGAGCTGGGTGTCATCCGCATACTGATGACACGATGCCCCACATCCCCTGATGACCCCACCCAGCGGCCTCATGAAGATATTGAACAGCATTGGGGAGATAATCGACCCCTGTGGAACCCCACAATTGAGACTCCACGGGGCCGAGACACTCTCCCCAAGCTGTACTCTCTGGGGACGGTCCTCCAAGAAGGAACGGAGCCAGGCAAGCGCCAAGCCACCAATTCCCAGATCGGAGAGCCTCCTCAGGAGAATACCGTGGTCGACGGTATCAAAGGCCGCCGAGATGTCGAGAAGGACTAACAGAGAGATTTTTCCCCTGTCAGCCTCCCTCAATAGGTCATCATACAGGGCGACCAATACCGTCTCTGTTCCGTGGCGCGGCCTGAAGCCCGACTGAAACGGATCCAGGGCATCCGCTTCTTCCAAGAGAGCTTGAAGCTGGTCGGCCACCACCCTCTCCACCACTTTGCTCATGAAAGAGACATTGGCGACGGGCCTATAATTGCCAATTTCGTCCGCCGCCAAACTAGGTTTCTTTCTTATGGGCCTAATGAGTGTTTCCTTGAGGGCAGAAGGAAACCTGCCCTCAAGGAAAGACCCATTTATTATTACAGTGGCCCATTCTATTGTTATCGGCCTGGCTGCTTTGATTAGCCAGGCCGGGCAAGGGTCAAGGGAGGAGGTAGTGGCTCGACAGCGATCAAGGACCTTGGCCACAGAATCGGGCGTGACAGGCTGAAAGGTGTCAAGAGTTACCGGGCAAGACGAAGCGCTGGACATCTCTGCTCGACTCACTGTGTTCAAAAAAGGAGAGAGGTCCCGGCGGATGGCCTCCACTTTAGATTTTAAAAAGGCTGCAAACTGGTCAGGTGAGAAACTAGGGGGAGGCCTATCACCCGGACCAGTTCCGGATAGGTCGCGCACTATACGGAATAACTCCGCCTGCTGGTTGGCCGCTTCGCTTATCCGGTTAGCGAAGTAAGTTCGACAAGCAGCCTTTACCTTAGACAGGTAAAGGTTAGTTGCAACCCTGACAGCTATCCAATTATAATCCGTTGGGTTCTTCCTCCACCTACGCTCTAGCCTTCTCCTATGTCGCTTCAGCCCTCGGAGCTCCTGGTTATACCAGGGCGCCGGGCGGGTTCTGCGACGGAGAGGGCGTTTAGGCGCGATCATGTCTACGGCCCTGGCGGCAGCCGTGGACCAGCTGTCAACCAGAGCGTCGACAGGAGCGCTAGCCAGGTCAGCCGTAACACCTCTCATGGCATCCTGGAATCCAACCGGATCCAGTAGCCTTTGAGGGCGGACCATAGAAATGGGTCCCTGCTCCCTGCGAGGGGGGAGAGCCACGGAGACATTACATTTTACCAGATGGTGATCTGACCATGACAAAGGGAGCGACACAATGTCGGTCACCACCAGACCACGCTCGCTCCAATTAGTGGAAAAGACCAAGTCCAACGTATGGCCACCCACGTGTGTGGGGACGTTGACATGTTGGGACATGTTCAAGGAAGCCATGGTTTCCAAGAACTCAAGAGCTGGTCCAGTAACCTCTGCCTCCGCATGCACGTTGAAATCGCCCAAGACCAAGAGCCTCGGGGATCCCAACAATGCCGCGGAGACAAAGTCGGCCAGCTCCGGAAGGGAAGTGGCTGGGTTACAGGGAGCACGATAACACAGCAAAATCCCAATTCCATCCCTAGTCCCAATTGACACGTGGAGTGCCTCTAGACCTGGCTTCACCACAAAGGAGCGCCTAGTAACCTGTAAGCTGGATTTATAAACAATGGCTACTCCCCCCCCGCCCCTCCAGTCTACCCTGGTGCTGGACGGCATAACCGGGTGGACAGATGAGGGCCAGGGGAGGACCCCCCTCCCCACCGATCCACGTCTCGGTTATGCATGCCAGGTCTGCATCCTCCTCCAGGATAAGATCGTAAATTACCTGGGATTTATTAGACACAGACCTGGCATTCAACAACAACAAGGATAGAGTGGAAGGCTGGCTGGGCTGGCTACCTCGATACTGAGGGTTGGTCACAGTCTCAGAACAATGAACAGCCTTCACGCATCTGTTCATTGATCTTCTAACACGAGTAGGGACTGTGCCAACACCATATCTCCCACTACCCGTGATCACTGGGATGTTAAAAGGCCCCTCGCTGGGGGGGCAGGCCTTCCAATCCATATCAGGGAGAGGGAGGGGGAAAGAGAGCAAAAGAAAAAGAAAGAAAGAGGAAAAGAAAAAGAAAAAAAATCAAATTACAAAGAAATACAAAATTCAAAATACCAAAATTAACAGAAAACAGTGCAATCAAATTATATAAATTAATTAATATACATATAATAAAAATACATAGCCCAATTGTATCTAAAACTTAATACCAATTAAATTAAAAAGAAAATTATACATTAAAAGGAAAAAAGAAGAGGGAAAAGAAAAAACAGCTATAAAGATCCCACGGTGATTATCCCCCACATATATTTCTGAACTGTCCTCCTTTACTATATAATCTTGTCCTTTTTGGTGTTAATCATCCTGGTGGTATTAATGGCGGTGCTGGTATGCGAGTCTTGATGCAAGAAGAGGACTCCCAGATCTTAATGGCGGCTACAGCATTCACAAAGAGACTCACAAACAGGATCAAAGTCACTACAGACCAAGTTGGAAAGAAGCATGCCATTCTCCAACCTAGTGAGCCGGCTGGGATAGCTTCGTCGTTAAGGCACCAAAAACAGCTTGAGGAGAGGGAAGCTGAAGAAAGGGTTACCCTCCGGTTGTCAAACATGGCGCAGCGTTCCAACGCTCCTCGCAGGCACCCCTCGGCAGCCACAGCTTGCAGGCACACAATCCAGACCCACTGCAGCAGTCTTCAGCTCCCAATTCGCAGGTCCTCCACTAAAATACCTCCAGATGGAAACAGGGTTAAATCGGAGTCTCCGCAAAGGTGCCTCCAGATGGAAATGAAGTTGAGCCAGAGATAAAATTGAAGCAGGAACCTCCGAGCTCCGACGGGCAGTCTAGAAACGACCCCCGCGTTCTGAGCCCCAGCTCCGCCTGGCTAGACTCGCCCCGTTTGCTCTCGCGCCAGTCAGCTGCTGCAGCTCTCTCTCTCTGCAGCCGAGAAGATCTCCAACCGCAAATAAGGGAGGGAGGAAGAACTATTCCGGAGGGGGGGGGGAGAATTTAAATATAAAAAGGACCAAAAGCAACCAAAAAGTGTGAAGGAAAGAAGAAGAAAGTAGGGAAAAAGCAAACCGGGGCAGCAGCAGTAAAAACGCTATCCGCCCGCCACCGGCGCCATCTTGGGGAAAAAAAACCTGTAAGTACTGTAGTAGTTGTTGTTGTTTAGTCATTAAGTCGTGTCCAACTATTCGTGACCCCATGGACCAGAGCACGCCAGGCCCTCCTGTCTTCCACTGCCTCCAGGAGTTGCGTCAAATTCATGTTGGTAGCTTCGGTGACACTGTCCAACCATCTTGTTCTCTGTCGTCCCCTTCTCCTCTTGCCTTCACATTTTCCCAACATCAGGGTCTCTCTTCTCATGAGATGGCCAAAGTATTGGAGCCTCAGCTTCAGGATCTGTCCTTCCAGTGAGCACTCAGGGTTGATTTCCTTCAGAACGGATAGGTTTGATCTCTTTGCAGTCCAGGGGACTCTCAAGAGTCTCCTCCAGCACCACAATTCAAAAGCATCAGTTCTTCGGCGGTCAGCCTTCTTTATGGTTCAGCTCTCACTTCCATACATTGCTACTGGAAAAACCATAGCTTTGACTATGCGGACCTTTGTCGGCAAGGTGATGTCTCTGCTTTTTAAGATGCTGTCTAGGTTTATTTTATTTTATTTTATTTTATTTATTAAATTTATATCCCGCCCATTTAGACAACGTCATCGCTTTCCTCCCAAGAAGCAGGAGTCTTTTAATTTCGTGGTTGCTGTCACCATCTGCAGTGATCATGGAGCCCAAGAAAGTAAAATCTGTCACTGCCTCCATATCTTCCCCTTCTATTTGCCAGAAGGTGATGGGACCAGTGGCCATGATCTTAGTTTTTTTGATGTTGAGCTTGAGACCATTTTTTGCACTCTCCTCTTTCACCCTCATTAAGAGGTTCTTTAATTCCTCCTCACTTAAAACACGAGGCACAGTCAATCAAAAATTTAAAAACATTGACTAATATTAGATACAATTTCTTAACCAAAAACCTAAGTATCTGTTAAATATATTATTATTATTATTATTATTATTATTATTATTATTATTATTATTATTATTATTATTATTATTATTATTATTATTATTATTATTATTATTATTATTTTGTTGTTTAGTCGTTAAGTCATGTCCGACTCTTCATGACCTCATGGACCAGAACACGCCAGGCCCTCCTGTCTTCCACTGCTTCCCGGAGTAATTATAATTATTATAATAATTATATAATTATTCTTATTCTTATTCTTATTATATAACAGATACATGTTTTAACCAAAAGCCTAAGTATCTGTTAAATATTGACACAGTATGTATGCTGTTCCTAATATTGCCGTTTTTTGTAGCTCTGATGGTGTAATTTCTGAGATCTGAAACTGCTTATAGTACTGGGTGAAATGTCTTGATATTGTTCCCAAAGTCCCGAAGACTACGGGGACCACTGAAGTGTGTTTCTTCCAGAGGTGAGATGTTTCAATGGTCTGGTCTCTGTACTTTGTTAGTTTTTCCAATTCTTTATTTTCAACTCTGGCATCCCCTGGAATTGCAATGTCAATCATCAAGACATTTCTTCGTTCTATTACTACTATGCCTGATGTGTTATGTTCAAGGTATCTATCCATTTGGATCCGGAAATCCCACAAGATCTTGACTTCCTCATTTTCTGACACCTTCCTACCTGATGTTCCCATGGGTTTTTGGAGGCCGGCAAGTTATATTTTTTGCATAATGACCAGTGTACTAATTTTGCCACTCTATCATGTAATCTGTTTGTGCAATCTTTGGGCATTCACAGATGAGGTGTGACACAGTCGCATCTTTTTCTTGGCAGAGTCGACATTTGCTAACTCTTTGGATCTTAGCTTTCACGTTGGTTTGGAGTGCTTGTTCTTGCGCAGCAAAAATCAAACCTTCGGCTTCTTTCTTAAGGGTCCCCAGTTTTAGCCATGCCCATGTTGAATTATGATCATGCTTTCCATCAATATTTCTCAGGTGTTGTCCATGTAGTGGTTTATTTTTCCAGCTGTTTAATTTCTTTTCAAATTGTTGTTTCTTATATTGAGCCTTTGTTTCTATTGTTTTCAAAATATTCTCCATTTTCACTGCTTTCAGTAACTCTTCTCTGCTTGTACTCATGTTATCATTTAGGCTTCTTTTTTCTTCCTCTACTACCTCCTGTATTTGCAGTAATCCACGGCCTCCGATTTTTCATGGTAAATATAATCTGTCCACATCGCTTTTTGGATGTAGTGGGTGATGCATGTTCATTAGTTTCCGTGTTTTTTGATCCAATTCTTCTAGTTCGTTTGGAGTTCAATCTATTAGTCCAGCTGAGTATCTAATGACTGGAACGGCCCATGTGTTTATAGTTTTGATTGTATTTCCCCCATTTAATTTTGATTTTAAGATTTTCTGCAGTCTTTTGATATATTCTCTTTCTGTCAGTTCTTTAACTTTTGTGTGCAGGATGTTGTCTGCTTCTAGTATTCCAAGGTATTTATAATTTTCATCACTTGAGAGTGATTTTATAATATTGCCATTTTTTTAACTCTATTCCATCTAGTTTTCAGATCTTGCCACGGTGTATAGACAGAGCTGCACATTTGTCAATTCCAAATTTCATTTGGATATCTTCACTAAATATTTGCACTGTGTTTAGCAATGTTTTTATCTCTGTGGAACTTTTTGCATATAGTTTTAGGTCATCCATGTATAAGAGATTGTTGATTTTTCCAGCTTGTTGTGAAATATGGTAGGCCAATCCAGTATTATTTAAAATTATTGACATGGGGATTAGTGAGATGTTAAACAGCAGTGGTGACAAAGAATCCCCCTGAAATATTCCTCTTTTGGTGTTAACTTCCCCAATTTCTTCACCATGGGCCATTAAGACGGGTTTCCATTTTTCCATGTTTTTCTTGAGGAACTTCTGAATGTTTTTACTAATCCCAAACATTTTTAGGCAGGTGTTAATCCAGCTGTGTGGCAATAAGTCAAATGCCTTTTTATAGTCTATCCAGGACATGTTAAGGTTTGTTTTTCGCCTTTTTGCATTCTTCAGGATCATTTTATCAATAAGCACCTGATCTTTTGTGCCTCTTGACTTTTTTAAAGTTACCTTTCTGTTCAGTTGGATATAGGGAGTTTTCAGTTAAGTATTTATATATAGATCTTGTAAGTACTCCTGTGAGGAGCTTAAACATTGTTGGAAGGCATATAATTGGTCAATAATTACTGGGTTCATTGCCCTTTTGATGATCTTTTATTATCAGAAATGTGCGGCCTGTTGTCGTCCAGTCTTCAGTTGTAGAAAGTTGAAGTAAGTGGTTAAATTGCACTGCTATATGTTGATGGAGACTTATTAGATGTTTTAACCAAAATCCATGCAGCTCATGTGGACGAGGTGCACTCCAATTTTTCACATCCTTTACTTGCCTCTTAATCATTTCAGATGTTATTACAATATCATCCATTTGTTTTTCTTGAGTTTCTTTTGAGTCTTTAATCCAGGAGGCGTTTTTGTTATATCTGGTTGGGCTTTCCCACATTTTTTTTTTTCAAAATTTTAGAACATCATCTTTACATGGGCCTAATTTCTTTTGCTCTGCATTTTCTCTTAGTGATGTATAGAATAATCGTTGGTTATTCCGAAACTGTGTGTTTTCTCTATATTGTTTCAAACGTCCATCATATCTTTCAATTTTCTTTACTGTAGCTGTTACCCAGTGTTTTAATTCTTCCAAAGTTTCAACAATCATTTTCCTTTCTAGGTCATATATTTTGCATAGTCTGGCTTTTACTTTTTCATTTTTAAGTTTTGAATCTTTCAAGTGTTTTAAGTTCCTAATGTCTGCACGTAATTTGTTTATTTTTCTTTCCAGCCGAATTTTCCATTTTGGGGTGCCATGAGTGTTGTTGTTGTTGTTGCTGCTGTTGCTGTTGCTGTTATAGGGCAGGACCCAAACCAAATGACAAGAATGGAGGTTCTGACTAATCATCAAGAAGAACATCCTGACATTAAGAGGTTCTTGAGAATGTAATGAATTGGCTGAGAAGAAAGAGGATTCTACTTCGGTTGAGGGTTGTTGTTTTTTAACAGAGATGGGATGTCCATCACTCGGGGGCTACTATGGACTCCCACATAGGCAGGATGCTGAGTCTTGAGGACATTTCCAACTCTACAGGGTTTTTAGGATTCTGTGATAAGAATGTCCATTTCCACCATTCTTGCGACATACATGAAAACTGAATCTCCTTTAGAAGTCCAGAGTCAGGGCAGCAATTGGAAGCAAAAACATTGGATCAGTGGTGAAAATGACCAAACTGAAGTTTCCATGCTTTGAGCACACAATGAGCACAACTCTCACCAGAATCATGCTAGGAAAAGTGGAAGGCCGTAGGAACAGAAGAAGACCTCATATGTGATGGATTGACTCCGTAATGGAAACCGCTGCCTTCAATTTGCAAGACCTGTTAATGACAGAACTTCTGGATGCCATTGATTCATAAGATCACCATAAGTGAGGAACACCAACAGGGCACACAACACCAACATGTTGGATCAAGGCCTTTGCTTTTTAATGGGTTGGCCATGTAATTTCTTGTAACCGTGATTAAACAAGAAAAGGCCACTCTCATGTAGAAATCATATTTGTTACAAAGACCTTCAGGATCTATTTTGGGGGCAGAAAGAAGATTTTCTTCAACTGCTAAACAGGAAACCAGTTCTTCTCTCCAGTTATTACTAGAGATGGGGGTATTCGAATACAAATATCCCCGCACAGGTAGCAATAACGAGGGTCCAGCCCAATGGGGCTGGATGGTGTGAGACAGAGGGTGAGAGGGATACCCCACTCGCTGGAGAGCTGTCCCTCCTCAACAGCAAAACTGAGGAAGAAAACCTCAGGCCCGCATCAGAGTCGACAGAGAAATCTCAGCAGGAGACAAAGATAGAGGAATTAACAGAAGACATGCAGAGAGTAAAGATGGGGGAGATTCAGGGAGAAAAGGCGGAAAAGGAGAGGAAAAAGAGGGTGGAGTTTGAGGCAGGAACGGGGGAGGTAGAGAGAAAAGAGGGGCAGTTATCACCAGGTTGGGAGTGGGCGTGAATGCAGGATCCATGGACCAGACTATGGGAAAGATTAAGGGTTCCCAGAGAAGAGGCGGATTATAGAAGGAGATCTGAGATTCCACCTAGACCCTCTTATTGGGGAGAGGCAGAGGCGAGAGAGTGGAGGAGGAGACTGAGAGAAGAGAAAGAACGCGTAGAGGGAGAAAAGAGAGAAAGGTTAGAATGGAGAGTAAGGGAGATGAAGAGAAGGAGTTACAGGGAGGATCCTGGGAGAGTCGAGACCCCGGCGGAAGGATCCTGTGGGATGACGACATGGACGAGGAGACCATGACCCTGTTGGATGGCCCGATGGGGCCGACCATAAGAGACTGGGTCCCCCGTTTTGCCGGGACCGTGGAACAATAGTTTTGGAAACCCGTTCTTGTTTGAAGAACGGAGACCCCTTCCGGACCCGTTGGCAGAAGGAGATAAAACTCATAATCATGTTCCAGACACTTGTTTATTGTTAAATACACCAATACATCTTTCACCTGTTTCCAAGCAACAAAAAACGAGTGATTTCTTTGAGTCAAAGATGGAGCCAAAAACCGAACCCTCACAGATGGTCCACTCACTGATCCGCCACCCGCTGCGGATGCTGCAATTCTTCCAATGGCTCAGCAGATCGCGATCGGCTAGCCACTCCTGACAGGAGGCGGGAGGACAAGCCTCACTGCAAGGTCGAAGAGTGGCTCGCAGATCGCAATCTGCAGAGCCATTGGAAGAATTGTGGCATCCGCAGCAGTGGCGGATCGGTGAGTGGACTGTCTGGCCCTATGGGGCTGGACCCTCATTATCGCCACCTGTGCGGGGATATTCGTATTCGTATACAAATACGAATACCCCCATCTCTAGTTATTACCCAAACTGGGTTTGGATTTGCCAAGGTGGGTATATCCAATCTCCCAAGTAAGGCGGAGAGAAATGCAAACTGACACCTACAAGGTCTTTTTGAAAGGTCTATTCTGCAAAATAGGAGACACAGGAGCTCATGCTAAATGGAAAGAAACATGTTTCACCTCAATGGACAAAAGAGGACTCTATTTTATAATTTCCCCTTCAGCTTTATGATGCTTGATTACATTTGTGAAATTCCTGCCATACGGGCCTCCCAGCTACAACCAACCGAATACACATCTTACAAACAATGGAGTCTGCCAATCCTTTTTTTTACATATGATAAGACCCAGGAAACAGTAATGTTAGAAAGCCAAGACTCCAGGCCAGGAATCGGCAGAGACTATGCTAATTTCTCACCTTCCAGTGTTCACAAAGCCAGGGTCACACGCAGATTGACCTTTTTTTTTTTTTTGTATTCCTACACTTTTAGGTCATATGATTGGTTTGACCTTCATCAGACAACTCTGAAAACAGCAGGGATACACCTATTTCCCAAGATGCTTTACTACATAAAATATAGAATTATTTATAACGCAATTCTAAAGCAACCCACTGTTTAAACAGGGTTTTAAAACTTTAAATATGCTGATCTTTAAATATTTTGGGGTATGCTTTGCATGCCTGAAAGCTCTTCACCTGGGGCTTACCTCACGGCAGACAAGAACAGAGCAGAGCTGTGCTTTGCACACCTGAAAATAAGTATAGAAGGGCTTTCCAGTAATAGACATCCATAGAATTGTGCTGTGTGTTATATACTTCATGGGAAATGTCCAAATTAGCAAGCATTACATAGATGTGTAAAGAATTCCTAGCCTTTGGAGCTGCAAAGTTGTAGAATCCTAATATAAAGCACGGAAGTTAGAATGGTAGCAACAATTAGATCATTTATTTAGTTATGAGGAAAATGTGATGAGGCTTACAAAACATCAAATATTTGTCCATTTTGATTTAACAGGTGTTTAAATCTAGCTATTTTATCAGAGCAGGGTTAGGAAAAAGCCTAAGGTCTGTCCAGACTGGCCATTTTGGGTATGGGATGGATCGGGATACAAAAGGCCTGTTAAGGTCGAGGGAGAAGCCATGTGCCGTTTGGAATCCTCCTCCCATCCAAACAGCTAAGAACCTTTTGTAGCCTGATCAGCAGTCAATTCAGCGCTTCCCCTGTTCATCTGCGGAGGGTCAGGGGAAGTGAATTTTTTTATATATTGCTCTTCTCTCCCTCTGTCGGTGCCATTCTATTTTCTCTCTTCTCTCCTCCCTTTTTCCCTTCCCTCGTTCTCCCCTCACTCACTCTCTTCTCCCTCAGAATTTGCACTCACAAAGGCAGAGGCTGCTGGAGGTTGCTATCTCCAGGCTAAACAATGAGGTGCCAAAAAGAATGCATGCCCTACCACTGGGCCAGAAGGGTATGCGACAGCTCTTAAAGGGGAAGGATGGATCATTCTAAATAGAAACACTTGCGGACAAGGTCTTTTTTTCCAATCCAAACCGTGCCATCAATGATCCATATATCCTATCTATATGCCAGTGTGGAGAGACCCTTAGATACTGTGAGTTCCGTAACGTGGATAACCAGATTAGACCTTTATAACGTTAGTTTTCTGAAAGAAAGAGACTTCCTAGGGGAAATCCCATCTGTTTCATTGATGCGGGTTCCTTTCTCTTTCTCTTTCATTGCTTTCTCTCTCCCACCCTCATACACACGCCCCTTCCCCAGATTACTACATTCCCATCTTTCTGGTGCAAGTGAGGAGAAAATGCTGTTTTAGCAGGGATGTGAAAAACTGTCAGGGCATCACAAGCGGGATCAATCCATCGCTGCTTGGGGGAGGGGGGGAGCAGATGTTAGGTCACTTCCTGGGCAAGCCTCGGTGGATTGCCTCTCCTTTGCATTTTTGCTTGGTAGATAGAAGCGCATTAGCCCTGCTGAGGGGGGGATCTGGAAATTGTTTGAAGATGATGACGAGGCAAAATGATAATGCAGCTTTAAAGGGCAGAAATTCATCTTTAATTCACAGTGAAGAAAGGCTTTGGAGTTTGCTTCCAAGGAGATAATGCTGTGCTGTAATGGAGTGGGGTGGGTGGGTGGGGGGTTTTCTTTGAAAGCTGAACCAAATACTCTGAGCAGTTGGCTTCTGGGAGGTGGTGTTCCCTACTCCTAACCTCTGCGTGACATTCCCTACTTGAAGTTCCCAGGTCTTTTCTGTCATTATTCAGGAGTAGCATCCAATTATTAAGACACTGCTTTCCTGCAGAAAGAATGAACCTTTCAGGTCCCACCTCCAGAAGCGGTAACCTCCTTGTCTTCGTGGCACTGATCATTTTGTCCAGGCCCTACCATTAGGCACAGGGAGGCTGTTGTCTTGTTGGAAAGTCAAATTATTACCTGAGCACACTTCCCATTTTATAATGGAATCGCATGCACATTTCTTAGAAAATAAGAAAGCTTGCATTTTATTAGCGAAATACACTTTGGGTAGGAAAGATGACAGTAGTCCTAGTTCTAGCAAACTGAGTGGGTGATGACACGAGCCATGGCTGCCACTTTCATCTCTCCAAAACCGAAGCTAGATGTCTTCTCTTTGGAAGGACAAAGGAGATGAATTAGAGGGACGAAGTGACATCAGCAACCCTAAGAATAGCAATCTAAGATTGAATGGAGGTCAGAGCAGCTGAAGGATGGACTAGGACACATCAGGAAGTCCTCTGCCTCTCCTCTTCCCCATGCAAATGCATGCAACGTCTTGAGTGTAACCTGAATTGTACTCAGTCACTTCCAAGATGTTTCAGGTGGAAGATTATGAGAGGTAGGAGCAGGGGAATTACAGCAGAGAGCTGCGTGAGCCCAGAAAGGTAAGTGTTTTCTCCTCCACATCCCTATTAGCAAAACCACTGCATTTTTACGAAAACATATATTTTTGCACAAAATACAAGGCTTTTGCACAAAAACACTTCTGCAATTTTTTTTCCACGAAAAATGTCCGAGAATGCAGAAATGTGCAAAAAAAAAAAAAAAAAAAAACACCCCGCCTAATACTGCCTAGTAGGGAGAAAGCAACTTAAACGTTTTGTTCTCACCTGGAAGAATGAAAATTTCCAGGCTCTGCTCTGATTCAGTAAAAACCCTTCTCATCTTCTTAAGCAAAGAACAAGAAGATGGTGTGCTTTCTCTTTATTTAAGGTTATTAGGATCAAAACAGCTCTGCCAATTGGAAGTTAATCTTATCCCACAACTTGGCTGAAGAGCCATCAAAATGTCTATAATTATCCAACAAATGAACAACAACAAAGAAGAGGGGAAAGAGAGAAGGTCCTTTCTCTGTGTGAATACAGGAAAACAAATGCTTCACTATGGCAGTATATAATTTTCATATCATCTATGTTATTTGAATAACTGCATTACAGATCCAAAGGACCTTCTTACTTTAAAACAAACAAACAATTTTCCCTTCATAATTATTCCTCTCAAGAACTATTTGTAGGGGAATCATGAGCCGGTTGTCCTTCGTTGGGGAAAGTGGGACGTGATTTCTCATTCTTTTCTTCCTACTCTCCCACCCCAAGGTGTGGAAGCATCAATACAGCAGTTTCTGCATACTTTTATATAGAAATGAGCACCTCTCCTCCAATACCTCAAGAAAATGGTTTTCGAACACTAGGCCAAGTTGTTACGGAGGCAAGGTAGGTAGGCAGGTAGGACTGAGGGACAAGAGACCAAGGAGATTGTACAGCTCAGGTTTTGATCCCAGCTGCATAATATGAAAGCATTGATGTTTTGACTCATGTATCACCTCATAGTGCTAAAGCAATCTCTGGGTGGTTTACAACATAATTATGCAAGGACACTCCCTGCCCCCCCCACCCCCAGCAAGCTGAGTACTCATTTTACTGATCTCCGAAGGATGGAAGGCTGAGTCAACCTTGGAGCCAGCTACTTGCATCCATTGGGATCACACTCAGTTCATGAGCAGAGTCTTGACTGAAGTACTGCAGTTTAACCTCTGCGCCAAGGGAGCTTTACAACAGAGGTGAGTGAAATGCACTTGTGCATCCCTCCTATTCCTAATGTGTCCCCAAGGCTAAGCCCAAGACCCTGAATCCTCTGCTCCAAATTCTGACCCAAACTCAAATTGTATCCCCAGAAATCTTAGGGATATGTGACTTGTCATATAAACATTATTCCTGCCCCACTCCAGGCCCATTTAAGGCCTTTGAAGGCCTTTTTTAGGAAGGAAGGAAGGAAGGAAGGAAGGAAGGAAGGAAGGAAGGAAGGAAGGAAGGAAGGAAGGAAGGAAGGAAGGAAGGAAGGAAGGAAGGAAGGAAGGAAGGAAGGAAGGAAGGAACTGGGGTTTTCTGTCAGCAGTTTAGGGCCAATGTGGGAGTCAGTGGTGATGAGGGGGACTGTTGTTCTCCAGGGTCTGGAGGGCAACGATTTCTCCCAGATCCTCAGGCGTTGGAAGACCTTGCTTCTCAGTTAAAGCTCTAATGTTCCACTGAAGTTCTTCTCTGAATTTTTCTGATCAATCGACATAGTGAAGAAAGACCTTACCTGCCCACCACCACCAAAAAGTCTTGCAGCATAATATCAAAGCAGAATGTGGAGTATACTTCAGGTTTTCAGAAATACGTACAATGAAATCTGAAATAAGCTACAAAGAAGGACATATCATGCCCTTTCCTTTTCTTCGCATGACATCTTGACAGATGTAACCCCAGAAAATGCACTTCCCACGGGGGGGCTACAGCAGAAGCCATAGCTCTTAGAAAAACTGCCATCCCCGGGGTGCCTGTTTTCAACTCACCATGCTGCACCGTGCCCCACACGTTGGAGAAGGAAAGTTGATGGGATTGACTTCTTCATTCCTCCAACTTATTGGTGCTGAAGCGGAGTCCATCATGCCGTCTCCCCACAGCCCAATACGTTTTGGGACCAAGCCATCTGGGTAGCAGTTGGGCCAGAGCGAAGTTCTTCTCTGTCTCAAAACTAAATCTGTCCCGCAGAAGAGTGCTGGAGCCATAAAATTCTCATTCGTTTGAGCTGAACATACAACTCTCCTAAGCACATCATTTCTGATATGATAAAAATGCTGTAGTCATAACACTATGTGTACACCAAGTAATGGGTGATTTTGTCCGAGGATGAGCCTGGGCAGAGCAGAGCAGAGCAGGGGATGGATGGATAGATGGATGGGTGGGTGGATGGACGGACAGACAGACAGACGGACGGACGGACGGACAGACAGACAGATATTATTGTTATGTGCCATCAAGTCAGAACCAAATTATACTGATCCTAATAGGTTTTCAATGGCTAAGCAGAGTTTCGAACCCAGGCCTCCTGAGTCCTAGTCCATCACTCTATCCACTATATCACACTTGGTATCCCAGATAGATAGCTCACATGTTTTCCCTCTTTTTTTTTTAAAGCTTTACATGCATATTGGACACTAAGGTTTACTCCTTCCTTCCTTCCTTCCTTCCTTCCTTCCTTCCTTCCTTCCTTCCTTCCTTCCTTCCTTCCTTCCTTCCATGAGGTCATTTCCTACTTCTTCCTGCTCTTCAACAGCCTTCCTTCCATGGAGGCTCTCCACACGAGTAAGACCTCCAGTTTTCCAGGGCTCTTGTTGTCTGTAGAGCCTACACGGCAGCAGGATCCTGACCTTCTTTAGACATCTCTCTCTCCATGTGGCAAAAGTGAGGATGGAGAAAAGAGATGTCAGACACCCAAGTATGACAACCAGGTAAGGAATGACTGAATAGGGTTTATTGGACAGAGCAGCAATGTTGCAAGTATGGAAGCCAGCTCTAGAGGGTTCTGAAAGCACATTTAGAGACCTACGTTCCTTCTATTTTACTTTAAATATGTTTCCTTGAACAATGTGTCCCTTGAAAGGGATTTTTCAATAGTCACAAGCTCAGCACCAAGAGACAGCAATCTGACAGTGCGAATAACAACTGACCCTTGAAAACCACTGTCTTCAGGAATTAGAGGCCAGCTGTCTTGCCAGTAGTGTAGTGAACCTAGGATTCTCGGGGTTGAAACCCTGGGACTTTCTGAATAGGAGCGACTATGACATCATCTGCCTCCCCTCCTCAGTTTCCTCCTTTCCTCTGAGCTGCTCTCCTCTGAATGTGCGGAGGGGAAAAGAATTTCCTTTGGAATACTGTAAGTTTGCAAGCCATCCTATTGTAATGGGAGGTATTTGCGGGTGGTTTGTCTTGAATGGGCAATTAAGAGCCATAAACTTTACAGAAAACATGCTTCTCCTTTGTTGTTATAGACCAAACCTACTGTCTGTATAGCTACAGGGGCTAAGTAAAAGAGATACATTTTTCTCCATTCCCTGAATATATTGAGGCTCTTATGCCAATTAAGGTAAACTGAGGCAAATCAGACTAAAATTAACCTATACGATAAGGGGTAGTGTATCTGAGGGAGACTTAAAAATATACCTGCTCTGTAGGTCTTTGTCTGGATTTTTCTCCCCTGCATAGCTGGAGTTATTTTATTTAAAACCAGTAATTTTCCACACACTCTGCCCAACAGAGTATTGCACAGCATAATCCTATTTCTATAAGCAAATGTATGGAGCTGTCACTCCACACCCTTACTATCTAATACTTTACTAAACTTTGCCAACACAAAATGTCCTTGTAGACAGACTGAAATGTTGCTTGGACAAAACTCTGAGGCATTTCTGAGGGGTGGGGAAGTCTTTTGTGTGAAAACAATTCACATTATTCAGGAGGGCTTCCCACTTCTCAAAGTTGTACAAATCTAAGCCTCCCTCGGTTATGTTAAGGGGTAGTTTCTTGGTTATTTAATAACAAAGAAAGCAGTGATCTACAGATGGGGTAAATTCTGTACCCAGTACCAATTTTGTTGTTTCTAATTACAATAGCCTTTCCCTAGGCAATAAGTCCCAATTTCTGTGTGCTGGTCTTGAGCTCAGCAGCCATTCCCACCCCTTTGCAAGACAGGAATTCCCTGACGGTTTTTGCAACCAAGGTGCTGAAAAAATTGATCCATGGAGTCCATTCTTCTTTGCAGCTCATGTAGGACTGGGGAAAGCTGTGAAGTGAAAGCAACGTTTCCATACTGTGCATCCAAGAAGCAAGATGATCTATTACTCTAATTTATCTGCTCCATGGAGGCAAGTCCCACATCCTGTGATTTTCTTTGGCACAGAATTCAAAAACTCGGTTTCGGGAGAAAAGTAAGGGAGAAATGCAAAGCATTCACTGCCGAGAAGGTACTTCCAACAGAAAAAGCCCAGTTTCCTCCCATTTAACTCAATAAAGATGGAGTCATTGCTAATTGGGAAAGCCATTTATAAACCCATTAAAACAACAGGACAGCTGGATTTTCCACCTCCTGGATGATGATGGCTTGCCCCACGGAGAAAAAGCACTTTCTGCAGTCAGAAGAGGAATAAATCTCTGATTTGCTTTCCTTCTCATTGAAAAAAGAAGAAGGTCTTCCAAAATGTAGTTTATATCTATGATGGCAAGGGGTTATGCGCTAAGTTCATCATTATGCATGCGGACAATTCACAGAGGTATGCAGATAATTTAATCTCCCTGCAACCTCTTACTCAGCTTTCTGTGACTTGCAGCAGAATGAGGAAAGCACGGATGCACATTTTGTTCTCTGCTAGAAGACACCTTTGCCTGTGGGATAATTCATCCAGGGCTGCATGCTGCCAGAAGTCAGAATATGGAGGCAAAAATATGTGAATACAGACCCACCCATTCTTCCTTCCTTCCTTCCTTCCTTCCTTCCTTCCTTCCTTCCTTCCTTCCTTCGCCATCCACATTCACCCCTACTTCACAACCTAGTGGGATTGTTGGAGCAGAGATAGATCATTCCTCCTGACGAAACATGGAAAAGTACAAGCAAAAAAAAAAAAGCAACATGTGCTGCTTATATACCACCCCATAGCACTCTCGGGGTGGTTTAGAATTTAGAAGGTATTGTGGCTTAGCATAGGTCTAGCTCTGCCCAAGCTTCCTGTTCATAAAGGAAGTTGACCCAGTTCTAGCCAGGAACTTCCTTTCCGAACAGGAAGTTTGATGGAGCTAGATCAGAGCCTTCTAGCTTAGGCCTTTCTCCCAGGTGTGCGTCTGTCACATTGATCTCCCAGAATGGAGAATTATACAATTTGTGTTCCAAATTAAAAAAAATGTTTAAAAAAATCAAAATGGCACATCCTTAATAATCACATCTGAAAGTTCCTGTTATCAACAGCCTAACACAGCTGTAGCTTCCTTTATTGCGTTAATCCACCTCCCAATGCAAATACAAGCAAGGAAAAGAAAAGAGAAGTGAAGGAAGTTGCTGAGCTGGTACCAGCGGAGAAGAAGAGCATGCTTCTTACCAAAGCAAAGAATTTTTCGTGCCTTTCCTGCTGCAGTGTTAGATTTATTACCAGGCTCCTTGGCGCACGCATGCCCAGTGGTGGCGACATCACACACATCGCGGACATAGTCCCAAAGGCACTGCCCCGCCTCTCCCTGCAGCTGACTGTGGGAAACTCCTGTCTAAGGTTGTGGCTGTGATTCTGTTTCAATGAAGTGCATACACTCCTGACAGGATGCAGCAGCGGCCAAGAGGCGGGGTAGCCCCTTCTTCTGCCCTTCCGCTTAGAGATAGAGCATAAGATCAAAGAGTTATTTTAGCCAATCCTAGTTAATGATTAGGTAACCACTATCCTATCTGTTTCTCTCATAAACATACTGTGTAGTCATGCTAAGTCAATAAAAAGAGCCCTCGGGGCGTTGCCGTGAGGCTCCGCTGGTTCGGACAACTGTTGTCGACTCCTTTTGTTCTCTCTCTCCAAGGCAATTAGCCTTTCCTTTGTTCCAGTGATCACCACAGCTGACCACTCCAGTGAGGAGGTGGCAAGACGAGTCTCCCTACTCAGTTGCTGAGCGCTTGGCTGAGGGAAGAGGCAGGGAAGCACCAGCAGGACTATGTCCGCAATTGGCACAATGTCTCTGCCACCAGCTGCACATGCCAAGAAGATCGGTAAGTGGATCGGGTTGGTTCTGGGGGGGCAGGGAAGTGCTGGCGGACTTCATAGTCATCTCCCCAGGAGATGAATACAAAGCTCCCATGTCTAATAAAGAACATAATGCAAACATAGGACTGGAATGTTGTTGTTTTTTCCAACAAACATAAGCTTTTAAAAAATAAATCTATTTGATGGATGGCAGAGGAGAGGGCCAAGAGAGGAGAAGGAGGAGATTACATTTCAGGCAGTGTGAAGGAAAAAGAGACTCCTTCCATTGCCCTTTTAAAAAGAAATCAATGCAAACTATGCCCATTGCCCTTTTAAAGTCCCTCCTTCACTCCCTTCCCTGTGACTCCCCTTAGGAAGCTGCTAGGCTCATTGGGAAGATTGAGACTTTCTCCTGGTGGATGGGGAAAAGCAGGGGGATAAAATGGAGTTCCAAGTGGAGATTCCTGTTGCCCTGGTCAGAAGCCCTTTTGTCTTGCCTTTGCTTCAGTTCCCCACAACCACCACCCAAAAAAAAGGTCTAAGTTCTGTTGCTGCTGCACCATTTGCTATGATCTGACCTGGCTACAGTGGACCCTAGACTTACAGATGGCTCCACTTGCGTACTTTTCGAGTTACGGACTTCTCCAGCCGCAAAATTTCACTTCGACTTGCGGCTGGAGAATCGACCTACAGACCGGAAAGGGGAGGCGGGGAACCGGCTGAAGAAAAAATACCCCCCCCACCAAAAAAAGAAAATACAGTCACTTACCAGGTACAGTAGACCCAGCCCCGCTCCTCACAGTCCCTTGGTAGCCCCGGAACAGCCGGACTCTGTGTGAGCAGAGCGCCGAACAGCTGAGAGGCGGCAACCAGCAGAGAGGCGGCAGCCATTTTGGAGAGGCGGCAGCCATTTTGAGAGGCGACCGCCAAGGGACTGTGAGGAGCGGGGCTGGGTCTACTGTACCTGGTAAGTGACTGTATTTTCTTTTTTTGGTGGGGGGGTATTTTTTTCTTCGGCCGGTTACGGATTAATGGGTTTTCAATGCATTCCTATGGGAAATGGACCCTCGACCTACAGACTTTTCGACCTGCGGCCACCGTTCCAATACGGATTAATTCTGTAAGTCGAGGGTCCACTGTATTTGCATTTCTCCATGCAAGGAATTTTTTTTTGGGGGGGGGGGGCAGGGAGGGGAGATCCAGAAACTCACAAGTACTAAGAAAATCCCAGATAAGGAGTGGGTTGCAACATCTCCAAAAGCACACAGGGCAGGTTAGGCACAAATCTGTGTGTCCTCATTCAGGCATAGACCAGGTGGAGCAAGGCCTTCTAAAAGTGGAGGAAAGTTCACACAGGCTCTTGCTTCTTAATAGCATCACAGGGCCTGTCCACAGTGGCATATAGATATGAGATATGGAATGCTGATGGCACCATTTGGATTGGGGGGAAAACTGTCCGCGAGTGTTTCCATCCTTCCCCTTTAAGAGCTGTTGCACACCTTTCTGACTCAGTGGTAGGGCATGCATTCTTTCTGTCATGTTCATTGTTTAGCTGGGAGAGAACAGCCTCCAGCAGCCTCAGCTTCCAACTGCCATTGTGGCTGCGGATTCCGAAGGAGAGTGAGAGAGAAGTGGGGAGGAGAACAAGGGAAGGGAAAACAGAGAGGGAAAGAAAAGGGAATGGCAGTGAGATAGGGAGAGAGGAGCAATGTAAGAAAAATAGTTTCACTTCCCCTGACCCTCTACAGAGGATCAGGGAAGCATGTCATTGACAGCTGATCAGGATACAATCAAGGGGAGGAGCATGGTGAATGACACATTGCTTCTCCCCCTAACCTTAGCAGACCCCTTGTAGCCCGGTGCGTCCCACACTAGTCTGGACAGGCTCACAGTTTACTGTGTAACTATTATTTTCACATACACTCCTTGAATACGGCACAAACATATCAGACAAGGAGATAAAATGCACCTTTGTCCAACACCTTTGCCTATAAGAAACCGTTCTGCCTCTCTATATTCTGTCCTAACGGTAACTTCTTGTCCGCAATACAAGGTGTGTGTACGTCAGGTAGAACTCAAAAAATGAGGGAATTATGAGATATGAAAACCCAATCCCTACACAGTCTTCCATAATAGGATTATGCCCTATGTTCTCTCACTGTTGATTCATTCCCTCCCAGTGACTAAAGCATGTTTATGTATCTTTTTTCCAGTTGTACACAGCCATTCACATCTTTAAAATGGGGGCACCATTTCATGAGCATTTTTTTGGTCTCAAGATGCCCCACAATCCTTGAAAATGTGCGAATTCCCAAAGCAACTAGCATTTCTTCTTGCAGTGAGTATTGGAAAGTGTAAAAACAATATTTTTATCAAGAATGTTACATCCATTGACATTATTTCCCATCCCTCAGAGAATTCATTGAGGTGCGAGCTCCAGATCAAAAGAGGCACAATCCATACACAGGCTGACCACCCCAGTGTCAAGGGGGTCCACGTTTTTCTCTGGCCTCTCCCTCATTAGACGTCCTTTTGCTGACCATTATATGAAACCACTGATCCAGAGACAATAAGGGGGAATCCCTTACTTTGCCCTAAATCCTTTTTGGCTGTGTCATAGCTGAGTGAACATTTTTCCTCGTTCTCTATAGATCGCCCGAGAGCTGTGCTGTCAGAGCAAATATCCATCATCGATTCCCCCAGGTGCTATGAACTCCTCACTTGCTTTCCAGATCTTGCTTAAGAAGCAAGACTTGCATTTCTGGCTCCTTGCAATGACCTTCTCTTCCAAAGTGTGGACCTCAACAACGTGGAAATGTCAGCCAAGTGACACTGCAGTTTCATTCCAATTGCTTGCTCTCTCTCTCTCTCTCTCTCTCTCTGTACCCTCAGGAGCTTGGGTAGCTGTGCTTTGAATCATGCAACCATCTGGAAAACATCCCCTGTACTAATTGTGAGAGCCTAGGTTAAAATCAGAGCTGGATATATTTCTGACTGATGCCTTGATCATGACCATTTCTGATCCCTCTGTTACTTTCCTTACTGCTCAGGAGATTTAGCCATTTGGGCATCTTTCCTTACTCTGTGTTTTTTTGGGGGAAAGTTGCAGGTTTTTGGAAATTATTAGGAGCTTCTCACACAGCTGGAAAGTAATCAGTTGCCAATAACTAGTTGTACAACATGGAAGCAAGAACTCGTTACGTGTAACCAATTCCTTTTGCTAATAATGAAGGCATAATGAAGATACATTAGAAGGTACAAAATCTGTGGGGGCAGGATGAATTGACTCCTTTTGTGGTGTAACTGCAACATTTAGTTTGCTTTAGAGTTACAAGGGTGTGACCTTACGAAATGAGGAACAATGAAGATTGATTGATTGATTGATTGATCCACCCCATTAGCGCGAACACTATTCTGGGTGGTTAACAGAGGTTAAAACAAATAATAAAAATATATCAAATGAACAATTAACATGTCCCATGGTTCATGTGTCTACTGCTCCTTCTTCAGAATCTGCTACAGGTATTGATGTAACTACAGGTGCAGGAGCGAAGACTGTGTTTTGTATCACAGGCTAGCCGTTTTGTAGCATTCAGAGGCCAAAATCCTCTTGGGATTTTAGTCCAGAGCAAGTGAAATTGCACAAGTTGAAGAGCTGAACTGGCGTTAATGAAAAAAGGACCAACTCTGTCACACAACCAGCTATGCCCTGAGGCACATCACCAGCACCTGGTTAATTTGCTGCAATGCATAAATGCAATGCATTGGACAAATTCCATAATTTCTCCCAATGCAGAATAACATCTCAATAGGTGACAGTTTGAAATAACTAAAAAAGTAACTATTTTAGTGGGGAAAAAACCAACAAAAAATATATATATTTGAAAATGGCAACACGATAACTGACTACGCTGGAGACTTTTGAACTATAACTGTAACTAATTACTTTTTTAAAAAATAACTCCTGTCCTTTGGTAAGTCTTCCTTCTTTTGATCCATTGAATGAAGGGCCAGATGATAAACAGACAACATAGGTCGGCCTTCAGACTTTACGAGAATACATAGTTAACATTTGCTTTTTTGTTCTTTCCTCATTTGAGTGAATAAGTAATTTCCTCATTTGAATGAATATGCGCTTAACTTCACATGGTAATTATCCTTTCTTCTTTGCCTTGAGATGTTCCCCCTGGTTCCTGAGGGACACTGCTGTCTTATCTTTTACCTTTAATAGCCATAAGCTACATGAATACCCCCTTGACAAGGGAGAATATGAGGACAGGAATGTCCTAGCTTCCTTTCATCTGCTTCTTTAAGAGCCTTTGGTAATATTTGCACTTGAAAACCTCCTTTCAAGTGGTTTATAAGCATTCCCCTTCAACTCACTTACCGTATCTGCAGGAAATTGGCATTAACCAATTTGTGGCTCTCCTTTTCTTCTGTGTTCGCTTCCTGTTAGCCTCTTTAGTACACAGATATAAACTAAAACTGCTTGTCTTGTTCTGTGTTCTTGCTTCTCCTTGTCTACAAATACAGTTTTCCTCACCACTTGGAGCGAAAGCTTCAAAGTTATTGCCAATGGCTTTCATTTGTGACTCAGTTCTTTCTATCCTGCTGTATCCCTTCCTCCTGTGAGCAGGAGTTGGACTTGATGGCCTCATAGGCCCCTTCCAACCCAATTATTCTATGATTCTATACTTTTTATCTTCTTCATGTTCACCTGCAGTCCTAGTTTGGCCCTTTCTTCTTTCGCTTTCACTAAAAGTCTTTCCAACTCATTGCTGCTTTTTGCCAGTAAGATGGTGTCATCCATGTATCTTAAAACGATTGATGTTTCTTCCAACCATGTTCACTCGTCCTTCATCTGAATCCAGTCCGGCTTCTGTGTACGGACTGACCAGACAAAGAGATAAAATTCACCCTTATCTGACGCCTTTGCCTATAGGAAACCATTCTGTCTCTCCATGTTCGATCCTAGTGGTAGAATACCAGTTACACTGAGGCACACTCATTACTTTCAGAATAACACAGTTTCTCATGATCTACTGAGTCAAAGGCTTTGCTGTAATCTATAAGGCATAGATGGCCTTCTTCTGAAATCCTTTGGTGCTCTCCAGCAGTCAGGGGATATTTACAATATGATCCCAAGTGCTTCATCTTTTTCGGAATCCAGCCTGAACATTAGACATTTCTCATTCCATATAAGGTAAATGCCTTTGTTGCAGCACTTTAAGCATCACTTTGCTTGTCTGAGAAATTAAAGCAATGGTCCTATACTGCACTCCTTGACATCTCCTTTCTTGGGAATTGGCCATTGTTCGCCATTGTTTACTTTTCCATATTTGTTGGCATATTCTTGTTAGAATTTTGACAGATTCAGTTTCTGTGGCTTGAAATAGTCCTACCAGTATTCCATCTATTCCTGGTGATTTATTTCTTCCTAGTGCTTTCAGAGCAGCTTTCACTTCATTTTCTAGACCTCCAGGTTCTTCAGCATAGGATTCCTCCTCAAAGGACTCTGTCATCCCTTTGCCCCTTCTGTATAGGTCTTCAGCATCCTGTTTCCACCTTCTCTTTATTTTCCCCTGCTCAGATAGTGTGTCTCCCTGTTGGTCATCTAGCATTCCTAATCTAGCAGCCCTAAACAGGGACAGCAGAAGAGGAGTCTTCCAGCTCCAAAGAACAATGCTGACTAAATAAATAAATAAAAACATGGGCTTATTTTGAAGATACTCGGCAAACTGTTAATCTGCAAGGGAGGATTCCTTAAGAGTAGGGGCTTCCTCAAAAAGTAAGGGGTCTCCCCTACAGAAGGTTCCTCATCCCAGAGAAATCAGCTGCCAGAGTGCATTCAGTTGAAGTCTGTATGGCTCCCCAGCAGAACCATCCTAAACGTCCTGCTCAGCTTTGATTTGGAAAAAAGCCTTTTCGTCTGTCATAACTCTTGTCAGAAGAACAGCAATGAGTGGAAATACCAATGACTGCCAGAGCCATAATTAGAAGTTTCAGCTCTAAGGGCTTCAGTGCCCTACCAATTAATCTGGGTCACATGAGATTGGCGGAGGAGAGGAAGGAGGAGAGGGCAAGAGTGTTGGAGTTTAGTGGCCTTGCATGTTGCCTCCAGTAGGTGTGGCTCGGAGGGATCTTTCAGGCCCAGGGTGACTGTCAATCTATCCAGCACTAACCAATCATTCCTTCCCTGCCTCTGATTTCAAAGAGAGCCCCACCTTTATGATCAGCTCCTGGAAGCCAGGGCATCTGTTGAAGCCGGCTGCCCAAAGCAGTCCGTCATGCTTGGTCAGTTTCCTGTTATCTGTTCACTGTAAGTAAAGACACATGTTTTATTCTTTCTCCTACTAATGTCTCAGAGTGAGTTATTAAGATTGTAATAAGAAAAAAAAGAGGTGGACTAAACTGGGAGACTTGAAGCTAACTCTGCTGTGTGGATCCCTGCACTTCTGCTGCGCAGCAAGCAGCATTTAACCAACATTCAAAACTCTGCAACAAAGCCAGCCTGCATGTGATAGCACAATGGCTATACTGTTCCTCCACTGAGCCTGTTCGTTTTGGGCTCCTTTCTGCCAAGAGAAGAGCAACCTGGAGCAGATGCTTTGTGCCCTTTCAGCAGCAAATTTTTTGCACCCTCCAGATTTCATCCCCCTAAATCAAAGCCCTGATTGCCCCACCTCTGCTTGAGGAACTATGATTTGGAAGTATGGGGGTGGGGAACATCCTGCAAAGCTGAATTCACACCTGCATGCATCTCACATGTGTAACATCAGCTGGGGGCACATTAATTTTCAGCACCAGGCCCGTGGCCTTTGCTGGGGGGAAATAGTGGAATGTGTGAAGTATTTTTCAGCCTTACACTTGACAATGTTTCTCAGAAGATATTTTTCTAAGTGCACACCACTGGAAAAACCTAATAGATCTCTTTCTTTTTCCCTTAGGAGATTTAAAACTATTACTGCCAGAGTTTTATTCCTATGTATTTATACTCTCTCTTTCACACACACACAGAGAGAGAGAGAGAGAGAGAGAGACAGACAGACAGACAGACAGACAGACACATTTTCTTGCAAAAGAAAAATAACAGTGCCACTGAACCTAATTAAAGCCACTGTTAATAAACTATAACCCAACTTAGTAAGGGCAAGAGGTATGTTCTTACCTTGCTCTTTGGTGTAGAGGTAGAAATTATGGTACAAATGGATTTAAAAGTTTTAAAAATTAGAGAATTGCCTGTGACGTGTACCTTTGTCCCAGTCGACACCATCAAATGTCATGCTTTCACTGGCATGCAGTATGTGAGAAAACATTGGGACCATCTGTTATATGGGGTTATGTCAAGTGGAAGATGTTCACCTATCTCTCCTGCTGTACTCCACATGCCTAAAATCCTATTCCAGAGCACTGGGAAACTCCAAGTTTTAGACACTGTAGGTGGGAGAAACTGAACTAAATGTAACATGAAATCTACCTCTCACCTGGTAGAGATTTTGCCCTTTAGACCTAGGCCCCCTCCTGCACTCTCTAAGGCTGTGATCATGAAGCCATCATGGCTTCCACAATGAGTAGATGTTCTTCTTTCTCCCCTCCCATTTCCACTGACTTTAGCATCCACCCAGTGAAGAGATCGAGAGATCTCCACAGCCTGCCCATAACATTGTCCATTTCTGATTGGCCCTGAAATGCTATAGGTCACAGGGAAAACCCACCAAATCTGAATGCAAAGTAAGATGATACTTCCACTCACTGCTAGAAGGGGGAAAAAACTGTGGCTGAAAGCCAATACTAAGTTATAACTAGAGTAGGTCCATCAAATCAAATGGAATTTGGTAAGTCAACTCTTTGTAAGTTCCATTAATTTAATGGGCTTACTCTGGTTAAGACTTACTACTGGATTTTAGCCCCTTTAGCCATGGGTAAATCTATTATCGTTTAGTTGTCGTGCATCAAGGCAACTGAAGCAAGAAGACAACCATCAATAGTATGCTGACATCTGAGGGCTCGTCTGAATGGGTTGATATGAAGTACGTCATTTTGCAATTCATGTACTGCTTCTCCCTGGCTCCTAACAGTACTATTCACTCTCTGCACTCACACATCTGAGGTCTTTTATTCCAAGACATTCTGATGCCCCTTCCACCCAGAAGATAAAAAAGCAACATATCCTTATAATGCTCCATAGCACCTTTCTTCTGTGGATCCCAAAATAATTTCTTACAAAAATGAGATGCACTTATTGAAAAAGTTCCCAAGTGCCCTCCAGTGGCCAAAAAAATATTTTTAATGAAACACCATTTAGGGATGTGGGGTGCTCAGAGGGCGACGGTGGTTCTCAAGGTGTGGCAAAACTAATTCTCATGAGCCCTGTAAGGCCCAAGGGGAACTTTTGAGCTCAAATCTTTCTTCTGGGGGACCTGAGAGGTGCTAAGAAGTCACATTTGGGCCCGGGGGGCGGGGGGTGGAGGATGTCCAGCCCAGAATAGGAGATAATTCCATTGCTTTGTCACACACTGAGCCAATGTTGTGCAGCCTCCATTCTCAAGCTGTCTCTCCAGCTGTATGAACTGGCTCTGAAGCTGTAGGGGAGGAAGCTTTGGGTGGGTATGAATTCAGAGTTTAGGTAAGAAGTTACTCATTTTGTGCTAGGCATCTGCAGTATTTTGCAGGCAGAATTATTCTCGTACAATGCCCCTGGGATTTCAGTGCTACTGAGAAAATGCTGCCGTGCCATTATTTGTGGTGGCTGTCGGAATGAGTTGAAAGCAACAGTTACATCACCCTGTCTTCTCCCAGTAAGCATTTCTTAACCTCAACCTTCTCACAGGATCTCCGTTTACGCTAACCATAATGGGTGCCAAAGTTGTTTACGAGGCAGCCACCAAAAAACACTGTGTGCTTTGCTGTATAACATTACTTCCGCTTTTCAGCAGTGTCTGCACATCCAAATGACAGAACATTGCCCCCAAAAGGGTTCTGCGTTTAAAAGAGCATGTGCTTTGTGTATGGATCCTTTGATTCAGGCCAGGGCAGACATAACTGCTGAAGGGAAAGCGTATAATAGAGACAACAGAGAGATCTGTTGTCAGACCTACTTCAGAATCCTATTGGCACTTGCATAACCCCTGTGAAACTTGTCACAACTAATTGTGGCTATATGACAAGTTGCCGGGGCCTGTCTTCATCGCGTATTTGGTTGGGTGCCCGATTATACAACTATTATGCAAAGTTATGCAAATCCTATGGAAACACCAATCACGTTCTGCTGCTAATGAGCAGAACAGTTGTGCGCATTGAATATCCTCCTTCGAGGGTACATAAAACTAGCAGAGCAATACAAATGCTTTGCCACTTATTGCTATTGATTTGGATGCAGATTGAATCATAGAATCATAGAATAACTGAGTTGGAATGCGCCTATAAGGCCATCGAGTCCAACCCCCTGCTCAACGCAGGAGTCCAAGTCAAAACAGATCTGACAGATGGTGGTCCAATTTTCTCTTGAATGTCTCCAGCGTTGGAGCACTCATCACCTCCTGAGGTCATTGGTTCCATTGTCGTACTGCTCTAACAGTTAAGATGTTTTTCCTGATATTCAGCCTAAATCTGGCTTCCTGTAGTTTGAGCCCATTGTTACATGTCCTGCACTTTGGGATGATCGAGAACAGATATTGCTCCTCCTCTGTATGATAGCCTTTCAAATATTTGAAAAGTGCTATCATGTGTCCCCTCAGTCTTCTTTTTGCAAGACTAAACAAACTCAAACTCTGTCTGTGTTCTGACTCCTGTCCTCTGAAGATGCTGGCCACAGAGACTGGTGAAACGTTAGGAAGAAAAACCTTCAGAACACGGCCAAACAGCCCGAAAAACCTACAACAACCATCGGATCCCGGCCGTGAAAGCCTTCGAGAATACATTAAACTCAATTATACTCAAAAGAGACTCAGCAAAGGCCATAAGTGAGCTGTGATTGTGCTTCTCACTACACAATGCTTGGAATCACAGAAAGAGAAGATGCAGAGAAATTTTTTTTTGCACACATTGCAGAGAGCAAATCCAAAAAGAAGCATTGGATATCTTGGTCTCACATTGGAGGAGAGATCTCTTGAGGGCTTGAAGTATTCTTGACAGGCTGTCTTGTCATCTTGAAATAGTCTGTCTCAACCAATATTTCCAAGCTGCAAGATTTTTTTTATCCACATTTCTCTTATGTGATCATAGAGCTGTAACTGTAAGGGACTCTGCAGGCCATCTATGCCAAGGCACAATTTGAGGCATGAAATCTAGAGCTCTGTGTGAACCAAAGTTTAGATGATTTGGAAGTTGTGGGCAAAAAGTACTTTTGGAGATCTGCAAAGGTCTGCTCTTACTTTTCAAGGACTGGTGATATGGGTAGCGCAGCCACTCGGCCCTCCTGCCCTTCCTGTCATGCTCAACTTTGGCATTTGTAAATGAACAGATATTGTTGTTGTTGTTTAGTTGTTAAGTCGTGGATAATTACCATGTGAAGTTAAGCGCATATTCATTCAAATGAGGAAATTACTTATTCACTCAAATGAGGAAAGAACAAAAAAGCAAATGTTAACTATGTATTCTCGTAAAGTCTGAAGGCCGACCTATGTTGTCTGTTTATCATCTGGCCCTTCATTCAATGGATCAAAAGAAGGAAGACTTACCAAAGGACAGGAGTTATTTTTGAAAAGTAATTAGTTACAGTTACAGTTCAAAAGTCTCCAGCGTAGTCAGTTATCATGTTGTTGTTGTTTAGTCGTTTAGTCGTGTCCGGCTCTTCGTGACCCCATGGACCAGAGCACGCCAGGCCCTCCTGTCTTCTACTGCCTCCCGAAGTTGGGTCAAATTCATGTTGGTTGCTTCGATGACACTGTCCAACCATCTCATCCTCTGTCGTCCCCTTCTCCTCTTGCCTTCACACTTTCCCAACATCAGGGTCTTTTCCAGGGAGTCTTCTCTTCTCATGAGATGGCCAAAGGATTGGAGCCTCAGCTTCAGGATCTGTCCTTCCAGTGAGCACTCAGGGTTGATTTCCTTCAGAACGGATAGGTTTGTTCTCCTTGCAGTCCAGGGGACTCTCAAGAGTCTCCTCCAGCACCACAATTCAAAAGCATCAATTCTTCGGCGGTCAGCCTTCTTTATGGTCCAGCTCTCACTTCCATACATCACTACTGGAAAAACCATAGCTTTGACTATGCGGATCTTTGTCGGCAAGATGCTGTCTAGGTTTGTCATCGCTTTCCTCCCAAGAAGCAGGCCTCTTTTAATTTCATGGCTGCTGTCACCAACTGCAGTGATCATGGAGCCCAAGAAAGTAAAATCTGTCACTGCCTCCATATCTTCCCCTTCTATTTGCCAGGAGGTGATGGGACCAGTGGCCATGATCTTAGTTTTTTTGATGTTGAGCTTCAGACCATTTTTGGCGCTCTCCTCTTTCACCCTCGTTAAGAGGTTCTTTAATTCCTCCTCACTTTCTGCCATCAGAGTGATATCATCTGCATATCTGAGGTTGTTGATATTTCTTCCGGCAATCTTAATTCCGAACAGATATTACAAGATTCAAATTCCAAAGGTAGATCTGCATTATCATCAACTATCAATAGTCATGTTTTTGAGTTCTCCACAACTCTAGATCAGGTTAAGGATGACAAATAATAAAATTACCCTTCTCGTCCGGTGAGGTACATGCTGCTCTCTCAAGAAAAAAAGAGAGAGCAAGTGCAAGGACATGTTTTCACTATTTGTTTGTTTGTTTGTTTGTTTGTTTGTTTGCAAGATTTTTTAGCCGCGCCATGACCAATGGTCTCTGAGCGGCGCACATCAATATGAAAACTTTAAAACCATTAAAACCATTAAAAATAGGCAATATTATAATAATACCCTATATTAAAAAACAGTCATTAAAACATTAATATTAATAAATCCTGCTGCTCATATGGCCAGCTAAAGGATACTATTTAATTAAAATGCTGGCTAAACAGAAAGGTCTTTGCCTGGCGCCGAAAAGCCAAAAGTGCAAAAGTGCCCCAAATAACATTTTAATACAATGACACTTTGATGCAAATAACACAACTTGCACAAAATCACAATGGCTGCCACTTTGTTTCATGGAATTTTTAGAAACTGAAGCATCGGATGGGGTATTTGTGTCTGTTTTAACAATCAGCCCTTGTGTTCCATGCTCTCACTGTGTGTGTGTGTGTGTGTGTGTGTGTGTGTGTGTGTGTGTGTGTGTGTGTTGTGTGTATTGCTTCTCAAAGAGAAAAGGACATCATTATTCACAGGCAGTTTGCAGACATTAAGGAGATCTTGATAAGAAACCCCTGGTTTAACATTTTTGTGTAGGAAAGGAATTCCACAAAGATCAAAAATTACTTGTTGAGGTGTCCCATCAAATCAAGACAGCATAAATTGTCAAGAACAAAGAATTTAGTGAGCATTCTTTGCACCCTTAGCATCCGATCTCATTTGAAACGCACCCATTTCTTCATGCCGTAGCTTTTCTGATATTTCAAGAACATCACCTGCAAGTCTACCCAACAAAACTTACAACCATAAAGCTTTCCCTGGATCTTGCTATGACTCAGAGGGTAGGGTAGTGATACCTTACTGCCCATTATAGTCTGCACTACAATTAAATAAGGAGGGCAGAAGGGGCTGTTCCACTCTGACCTGAATCAGACGCGATTTTCTCCGTCTCAGTCCCTCTCTTGGAATCTAAACTGTTTGCAGAATGCCAAACATCATTGTGCCTGCAGGCCCCATATGTCATATGTGATCAGAGTGATTGGTCTGTCGAAATGCCCTTGACAACCGCACGCAAGCTTAAGTCTGTATTTAGACCTGGGCCTCAGTCCTCGCTGACAGCTACGCTTGAGTACTGTACAGAAGACAACAGAGAAAAACTCTTCTGCCCACATCAAATAACTGTTCCTTCCTGTTTGCCACAACTCGGATGTTATTGGCATGTCCTGGCAGCAACCTGGACATAAACACTAAAATGGAAGCAACCTAAAAGAGGATGATCTTCATTCAACAAGATTATGAAGGGACTGCTCAGTACAGTTTTCAGGTTGATGATATCTGTTGCAGGGCTTTGCTTCTCCATCCAGCCCACACTGACTGGCAGCACTTATTCCCTCTCTGGTGGTTCAGGATAGTCACCCATTCAATTACTAACCAGCTCTGATCCTACTTAGCTTCTGAAATTAGAAGAGATTGGTTGAGTTTGGGCTAGCCAGACATGTGGGAATTGTTTCATTTTATATTAGGTAATAATTTATTGGCTGGATAGTTCAGGGGTTTAGATAGGTTGGTGTGTTCAATTCCCCATTGTGTCTCCTGTGAGTACAGCCAGCATGTGTAGCCTTGGGAAAGCTGCACAGTCCCAGGATGTCCCCAGAAGAAGGGAATGGAAAACCACTTCCGAGGATTATCTACCAAGAAAAACCTGAAAAGGGTGGCCATAAGTCAGAATTGAGCCCATGATGATTATTAATAATTCACCAATTTCTTCATATTGAGAATGGAAGGGACTTGAAGATTTTGTTATTTTAAATGAACGTGAGAGGGTCACAACCCCTGACCATATCCTTCATTTTGTTCCAAAGGTTTGAGTTCTTAAGTGTCTGGACTTGAACCCCTGTGTTTCAACCATTTCAATCTGGGATAAGCGTCAACCTTTCCTTTTTTAAAAGAAAAGTCCCGAATCTTCTATGTCTATACAGCAAGCTGCTACAAAATGGTGGTCTGCTTCATGTTGGGAATGGCTCTAGCTATTGCATTTAGTCAACAGAAACAGGAGATAGAAATACATTTCATTTTCCATATGCTAAAATACACTTTTTTTCCACATTTGGGTAAGAAAGAACTTGAAGTTCCTGAAAATCCAATTAGGGAGAAATCAAAACAGACAGGTTTTTTCCATTCCCACATACAGATTGTGAACTTTGGGGATGCATATAGACAAGGCATTGGAAATGTTGTTGTTACGTGCTGCCAGGTTGTCTCCAGCTAATGGCAACGCCATGAATGAGTGATCTCCAAAATGTCTTGTCCTGAACACCCCTGCTCAGCTCTTGCAAACTCAAGCCTGTGGCTTCTTTTAGGGATTCAATCCATCTCGTATTTGGTCTTCCTCTTTTCCTGCTGCCTTCCACCTTTCCCAGCATTATTGTCTTTTCCTGAGAATCCTGCCTTCTCATGATGGGCCCAAAGTATTACAGCCTTCATTACGTGTCCCCAACTTCCATGACCTTGCTGGTTGAGTGCTTTTGGGGAAGTGTAGCCCAGAAAAGTGACTTTTCTAAATGCTGAACTATTACCATCAAGATTAGAAACAATCAATGCATATCCTTCACCAGCATGGAGGACCGCTAGTTATTGTGACTAGCTGCCATTAATGACAACTGAAGGGAGATCAGAGTTCCCTCCTCAACCTCTTTGCCTCTGTTGTGTTTTCGATATGCATGGCGGTGCCTTCACTCTACAGATGTTATGGGTCCAAAGCACTCTGTCTGCATTTGCAAATGAAAGGTTCTGTCAACCAGGTGAAGAATGCTGTCTGCCTTTTATGCTTGATTTAGCAGCTTAACGTCCAACCTTCCATATTACCGCCAACCAACTCCACACTCTCATCATGCTTAAGGCAGTTATGATAATGATTATAGATGGAGTCTTTAGGGCATATTGTCATGGGGCAGGGGGGAGCTGGGGGTGGGGGAGACTGTGATCCAGTTACAGTGACAGCTACTAAAAACAAGCCTTTCCAGGAGAGTGTGGTGTTGACAGTTGCCTTCCTTCCTTTCACAAATTTTCTTACAGCTCTGGGTACATCCAACTGCCTCCTGGCTTTTTAAAGCAGAGACCTTTAATAAAACGATCAATAGCTAAGATATTCATAAAGGGAAAGTCTGCAGTTGGGATTGAAGGCGCACAAGCACGTCTGCATTGGCACATGTCAGCAGCGCGACGCTGTGTGCGTTAGGCACCATCAGCTCAGGACCCATTTATAGCCACCCCAATAGAACTTTCAAAGTAAGTGAGATGTTTCAGGAGGGACTGGCTTTTATCAGTGCCACTCTCCCTGTGAGTTTCTATGGCTGAGAGGGGATTTGAACTCAGGTCTCCTTGAGTCCTAGTTCATCGCTGTATCCACTGCACCATGCTGGTTGTCAATGCAACTCTAGGTAGAAGTTAAACAGGTAGCCAATGATGATCCACAGGTCTAGTACAAAGAAAGGAAGTTTTATAGGTCTGGGGTCATGCACACCTCTGGGACCTCAGATGCCTGCATCCACACCCCCAGAAACCCCCTTTTCATACTTAAAATGTCCCCTCCTGATTGCTGAGGGTATGAGGACAGATTCAACACATTTCTCTTGCATGTATTTTGGGCTGGGGGATTGGTTTAAAAAGTGACTACCCAACTCATCTAGTTTTTTTGGGGGAAAGGCTCCCTTCAGTTTAAAACAGCCCGTGGTGTGTGTGAAAAAATGGCAAAAGAGGGGGGCTTTTCCGTAAAACATTTCTGCAGAAACACATTAGGCAGCTGGGGACATGCTTCGACCACCCTTACTCTGGACCATTGGCAGAAGACATGATTGATAAGAGCTCGGTCACTCATGTTCCCAAATAAAAAAAGGTCTCAGGAGGTAACGTTGGAAAATGACACCTGGTCAAGAATTAAGGATTTAGGACCAGCGGTCATCGGTATGCAAATGATAGTCGTCTCCAAATCTGCTTAGACATTGATCTGAATCAGGTAAGATATTGAGTGGGCCAGTTCAGTGCCTGAATTGAGTTGTGGTCTGGTTGACAGCCAAGAAACTAAAACTGAATCCCTACAGAATGGAGGGTGGGATAGTGAATTCAGAAAGATGGTATCCAGTTTTGGGGGGTGGGACCAGACTCCTTTTGAATGATCAGGTGTGCAATACAGAAATGCTCCGTTCGTCTAATTTTTGTCACAAGTACTTCCTCTCCCACCACCTGCAGAGGCTTCAGTTAGCACACCAACTTAAACCTTTCCTGGACTGATGTATCCTGGTGACAGTTATTCACAATCTGCCAAACGTGCTGCTAGATTACTGCAACGCGTTTCATGTGGGGCCTCCCTTGATGACAGTTCAGAAGCTGTGGTTCATTCAGAATGAAGCAACAATATTATCAGCTGGGCTAGTCCACTGAGAATGTATCTCACCACACTGCCGCTGGCTGCCAGTTGGTTTCAAAGTCCAAGTCACCTTAATGACTTCCAAAGGTGATGTTAATAAAAATTCCAGGGATGATTTGCTGTGTTAAGAACCTTAAAGTAACAATTCCATTCAGTGGCCAGCTCAACATAAAAATGTAAGAGTATTCCGAACCAAATGGTATGGGATTTTTGTTTCACATGATTACATTTGGCTAACGAAGCAATCCACTAAAGAAATGCTTTCAGTAGACTGCATCAATTAACTAGGGAATTAAATGTGATCCTATAATTAAGGAGCATTGGGGCTGCATTAATTATATTAACCTTCCTTACCTATGGCTGCTAGAAAATCATACAGGCTGAAGACACATTATAAACCATTGAAAGGTTAAGGTACAGTTTTTTAGATCATAGATGTACTTCTCCCTTCTAGTCTTGGAGCAACACCTGACCATTGTGAGAGAGTTGGAGAGCATCAGTGAAGCTGAGAGCAACATTGACAGTAGGCTAGCCTCCTGGGGTAGAATGGACAACGCTGAGTCATCAGACTGTGATGCGTCCAACCTCTTCAGGAAATAACAATCACATCAGCAGGAGAGAATTTAGTCCCAAGGGTGATGGAAGGTGATGGAGGTAGAGAAACTCTTGATGGACAGGTGCTGAGCAACAGTGGTAGTGGAAGGTTACAATGGTAGAGGGTCTTTAGGTAGACAGTGGCAATGACATTCAAGCCAACTGTTGTGATTACTGCATAGAAGTGCTATGGGGAATGCTGGATATTTTCACCTAAAATACTCTATGGTGAGAATCTAAAATGAAACAAAATGGTGCTGGAAGATGAGACTTCCAGATTGAAAGGCATTCAGTCAGCCTGTGAGGAAGGGTAAAGAATCAGTACGAATTGTGCTATCGCTAATGAATTAAAGCCAAAAGAACATTCAGTTTCTCATATGCATGCGGGGGGGGGGGGGAGAGAAGGAAAGTCTGATGCTACACAACATTAATGACTGGAACATGGCATGCGAGAAGTACAAACAATGGACAGATTGAAGGAAGGAAGGAAGGAAGGAAGGAAGGAAGGAAGGAAGGAAGGAAGGAAGGAAGGAAGGAAGGAAGGAAGGAAGGAAGGAAGGAAGGAAGGAAGGAAGGAAGGAAGGAAGGAAGGAAGGAAGGAAGGAAACATTTAAACATTGGCGAGAATCCTATTAGTTCTCTGATTTTATTCTCCATTTTTAATACAATACTTGTTTAATTCCTTTTTTATATATTTCTATGCTTACTGTTTTTAGCTGTTTAAAATTACCTTTTAATTATTCTAAGCCGCTCTGGGTCCTTTCAAGGAGAAAGGTGGGGCAAAAATATTTTAAATAAATAAATTAGTGATGCCTGCCAGTGTCATGCGATCAGCAGAAATCTCAGCCGCAAAATGCCAGAAAAAGTCAGTGTTGACCTGCACGCCAACACCTATGGAGTGAGAAATGCCAGATGTTCAAGCAAGATTCAGAAAAAAGCGACGCCAAAAGGTTCTCCTGAACTGATTGGAGTGTGGCAAGAAGAACTGCCCTGGCTGGACTGAGACACTGTGTGCAGCCTATACTTAGTGTTGAGTGGACTGTGTTGTAGAAACAAGGAGTAGCCCTTGGAAAAGTTACTCATGATTTATACCATTAAAGGCTTTGCTATAGTCTTGGGCTCCATGATCACTGCAGATGGTGACAGCAGCCACAAAATTAAAAGACACCTGCTTCTTGGGAGGAAAGCGATGACAAACCTAGACAGCATCTTAAAAAGCAGAGACATCACCTTGCCGACAAAGATCCGCATAGTCAAAGCTATGGTTTTTCCAGTAGCAATGTATGGAAGTGAAAGCTGGACCATAAAGAAGGCTGACCGCTGAAGAATTGACGCTTTTGAATTTTGGTGCTGGAGGAGACTCTTGAGAGTCCCCTGGACTGCAAGGAGAACAAACCTATCCATTTTGAAAGAAATCAACCCTGAGTGCTCACTGGAAGGACAGATCCTGAAGCTGAGGCTCCAATACTTTGGCCATCTCATGAGAAGAGAAGACTCCCTGGAAAAGACCCTGATGTTGGGAAAGTGTGAAGGCAAGAGGAGAAGGGGACGGCAGAGGACAAGATGGTTGGACAGCGTCACCAAAGCGACCAACATGAATTTGACCCAACTCCAGGAGGCAGTGGAAGACAGGAGGGCCTGGCGTGCTCTGGTCCATGGGGTTACGAAGAGTCGGACACGACTTAACGACTAAACAACAACAAATACTGTTTCCACCTTCTCTTTATTTTCTTCTGGTTAGATGGTGTGCTTCCCTGTTGATCATTAAGCATTCCTAATCAAGGCTTAAATTTCCCTTTGATTTCTCAGAACTTCCAGAAGAGATATCTTGCTTTTCCCCTTTGTTGTTCTCCTCTATTTCTTTGCACTGGTTATTGTAATAGGTCTCTTTTTCTCTATGTGACATTCGCTAAAAACCTGCATTCAGGGTTCTAACCCCATTTCTGTCATAAGTATAATAACTATAAGACTATACATTTTGTCTGTCCAAAATGGCTAGTTTTCTGTTCAGTAGCAGTAGGGGAAAGATCCTCCTTGATTTATAAACCCTGCCCAACCACCCATTTCTTATTTAAAAGATAATAAAGCTGATCCAATCTATAATATACATAAGACCAAACGCATCAAATTCCTTTTGTTCCCATTTGGATCCTATATCAAGCAAGGAGTAAGTCATGTGTATTTTCCCATACGTGGAGTGGTGTGTGTGTGTGTGTGTGTGTGTGTGTGTGAGAGAGAGAGAGAGAGAGAGAGAGAGAGAGAGAGAGAGTTAGTGTGTGTGAGTGTGTGCGGGCACACGCGCCTGCATTTCCCCTTTTTTGCAAGATGAAAGGCCCTGCTGAAATGTCACAGAAGTGATGGGATAACAAAGGAGTAAATAAACTCTAAATGAAACAGCAACAAACACGGAATGCCTTTTGAACAATTCAGCTCCACAGAGCGAAAAGCAACCATTGACCAAATGCCCTTAATCTGTCAGTTTATAAATCATCTCTGTTAATAGCTAGTCACATGGCAAGCAGATGAGTGAGGAGAGACGAGAAATGATGACACAGGATAGAGTATTTAGAGGAAACAACAGGCAAAAGGAACACATGAATCGGAAGTGTGATTAGCTGATCAAAATGCATATTCAATAGAGTACTAATGGATAATAATAAATAGAAGCATATATAAATTTATACTCACACATATTTGTAATAATAGGAAGTGGCAAGTGGAACTTGTAGCAAAGTACTGCAGTGTATCATACAGGTTAGATTACTATGATATGCTTTACAGAGTAGACCTTTGATCTAGATGGGCGGGATAGAAATCCAATAAATAAATAAATAAATAAATGATACATTAGGCCACTCTTGAATATAGTTTGCAAACTGGAACTAGTATAGGTAGCAGCAGCCAGCTTATTGACAGACATGAGGCATACCAAATATGAAGTTCTTATTCATCAAATTGGCATTGGCTGCCATTTTGTTTCTGAGTCCCATTCAAAACACTGGCTTTAACTTATAAAGCCTTGCACAGCTTAAGATCCCAAACCTCAAAAACAGATTTTTCCCTATGTAAACCAATCCCAGATCCAGAGAGTAACACCTGAGACTCTTCTTTCCATGCTCCGCTCTGAGTGCTGTTTGAAGGGTAGCAATGAGACAATGTGCCTTTTGTCCAATAACCCCATGGTTTGCGAACATTATCTCCACAGGCATTCACCTGGCACTGCTATGGTCACCTTTTCCAAAAAAAAAGCAAAATTATTTCTCTTTTATAATAATTGTCGTTCTAATGACATTTTCTGGTATTTTGTTTTCATTCCTATTAAAGATAGGGAGGGGGCTTGTTGTGTTTTCAGTTTATTTCTTATGAATAGAGCTTTGTAACAATATTTTGTGATTTCACATTAATATTATGTTATACATAGAACAGAACTCTGCTCCTTTGGTTTGCTCACTCTTGTGTGAGCAGTACACCAGTGGTTCCCAGACTTCAGTTCCCTGATGTTCTAGTACTAAAACTCCCAGAAGTCTTCACCACTAACTGTGCTGGCCAGGACTTCTGGGAGTTGTAGGTCAATAACATCTGGGGACTCAAGGTTGAGAACCACTGTAGTACACCATTCATGGAGCTTGCACAAGGAGGTACAGCCTTGTCCAGAGATAAGCTTCTACGTGATCTCTGCTGATTCAACAAAGCTTAGATATTGATCAAGGCGATAGTACAGTCTTGCAATAGCCAAATGGTTTCTGTATGGATGTGTGTAATTCTCTTGTTTTGCATACTTTGGCTGGTGTGAAGCAATACTTGCATTTAACTAGGGAGTGTGCACAAGCCCCCCAACCCACTTTATACCCAAGTGAAGGGCACATAGGTTGGGCCTAGTCTGGCCTGATCCTGTTCCCTTTTGAAATCATTCCAACCTACTCCTCCCCCAGGACTGTGACATTATCTGTGTCGTTCCAGATTGCCATTTTTAAAAAAGCACAATCTCACAAATGGTTAGGGCCCATGCAACACCCGAACTGTGTGACCTTCCCACTCAAAGCCCATGCGACAGTCATCCTTCCACACCCACACCCAAGAGTTTAATGTTTCAGTCAAATTTAGTAAAATAGCCTGAAAGAATAAAGAAAAAGAAGAATATTTAAGAAGAAAAAAGACTATCAAAACACCATTGCAAATCTTTCTCTTCGCTCTGTACTTAATACTGAGAAATGGCTTCCAGAATGGCTACCAGGGGCTATATGTACCATGCAGTGACCTCAGCCTCAGTTCGCCGTAGCACCTCAGTGGTTGGAGTGTCCAAGGGACATCTTGGGCTTTATTGGGCGGACTCAGCTGTCACTCAACTTCTCCTTTGGCAGCAGCAGCTCAGCCTTCTGCTACTGTCATATTTTCAATGCCCCCTTTCCTCAGCTTGAATCACTGACCATCTTTTTAGCCTTCTGAACGCAGAACAGAATGCGAAACATCCAAAGTGCTGGATAGCTCAGTGGCTTAGGTCTCTGGCTGCAGAACCAAAGGTTGGGATTTCAGTTCCCCTCTTCCTTGAGTGGGGCTGGACTCAATGATCCCTAAGGTCCCTTCCAACTCTGCAGTTCAAAGGTTATTATTATTATAGAACTGCTTCACCCCAGGGGTGAAAAGCACCTTCTTGACCTGTCCCATGGCTTGCATATTTGTCTCCAGACATTGCACATACTAACATTTAACTAACTAAACTCAACTGATCACTTCAAACAGTAAGGAACTGTTCACTAGGATTCTATATTCCAATATTCTCCAATCTAGCGCTATTCAGATAAGACCTTTCTGGGCAGCTATGGTGGTCAAAGCAGTTGTCTGCACAGGCTTGCTGCTGGAGGGGATTCCGGACTTGTAGTCTAGAACTTCTAGAGGGTACTACCTTGGGGAAGGTTTTGCAAGAAGCTCAGGAAAGACAGTCCATATATTCTGTCTTTCTCTTGCACACACATGCACATAATTCATTGTTTGTTGTCCTCTTCCGCCTAGCATTTAATTAAAAAAAAACCCACACATAATAAAAGCTACAGTGCATCATACATGGAGGCTGCCTTTCTGTTTCCCCAGAAAGAGCACTGGCTGGAAAAATAAAACCTCCCAGGTTTTCTTACAAATACAGTGAAGTAGTGACAAATTAAATTCTGAGTTGGAAATGGCGGCCAAAGACGTGTGAAAGCTTCCCTGCAGGGTGACAAAGTTCTGCCCATTTGATCTTCCTGCTGATAGCTAACTAGACCTCTTCCTGGACACCGTACTCCCTGCTCTCCTCTCACAAAAGCAGCTGAGCAACTGCAAGAGTGTCAAGCTGTTTTATGATCAAATAACAGAACAGAACCCCAAAGCTGAGTCTGACCACATTCCCTGATTTCCCAGTCTGCGTTTGCTATTTTGAAGACCAAAAATCACATACAGACTAAGCAGGTTGGTGCTTTTCTCTGAACTTTGTTGTTGTTGTTGCATGCTAAGTTGTTTCCAACTTGTGATGACCCTATGAATTAACGACCTCTCCAGAACGTCCTATCATGAATAGCTCTGCATAGGTTTTCCAAGCTAAAGCCTTCTTTTATAGAATCAATCCATTCTCATGTTCAGTCTTTCTCTTTTCCTATTACCTTGTCTACCACTCTCAAATCTCAAAGAATGGCTAAATGGACTCCTCACATTCCTTAGAAATCACAGAAGGTGTAACCACAGTCCTGGAGCCACATGTAATCCATCCCTGGTGTAAGATTCACACAGTTGTTGTTATTTAGGATTCACATTCTACAATTGTCTTCTTCCTTTTTTATTTATCTCAATTTATGAAACAGCTGATTATTAGGACTTTGTGTGTGTGAGAGAGAGAGAAAGAGAGAGAGAGAGAGAGAGAGAGAGAGAGAATATCTGTGTTCCTCTTGAACAGGCCTTGATTGATTAGGTTAGAGTCAGTGTGCTCGATTCTGTCTTTCCTCCCTCCCATTTCCACCTTCTTTATTCTTTGGTGGTGTAAATCCTGCTGCCTGCTAGTCTTTGGACAGAAGCAAAATCCTTGTGACTTCCTTGTCCCCTAAATTTATGGGACCATGGGTCCCCACCCCACCCCTATTTGTGTTTTCCCCATTTGTGGGAATGGGAGTTTTCATAGAGATCTAGAAATACACAAATATGATCACAGACAAGGATTGGGTTATCACCAAAAGGTCACAGGGCATCTATCTGTGTTGCCTTGATGCGTGTAGGGTTTAACACTTCGTATAAAGCCACGGCACATCCCTAAGTTTCTCCTCCTGTGCTCCAAAGTGGTGTATCAAGCCTCACCTTCTCAGGTTAGAAACTGTTCAGCCAGTGCTGTGACTGCAGCCAACTTGGCCGTTCTGCTTGCATCCATCATTGAGTGCTTGTGGGTAGCGAGGGCTAAGACAAGCATTCTGAGTCAGCCCCTGCTGTCACAGAAGAAGAGGCAATGTGTGGTAGACACCTTGGAATGACAGTGGGAGCAGTCATTCCCAATCAGAGATTCACGGGAAAAGCTTGCTGCATCATCATCTCGGGAGGCAATGTCGCTGGCACCCCAGCAAAGTCATTGCTTTTGACACAGGAATATCTAGAAGGAATGACAGAGGTGACAGCCAGATGGGACAGCCATCTGTCCAATAGATAAGTCTCTTGAAGGAGGTGGCTGAGTGTCAGGCTAATGGTAGGTGCACGGAAGAAGCCAGAAGTCAAGATTTGCTTTATCCCTCATCGATACATTAGAGTAAAAAGATTTCGAGTATGAATTTGGCATTCCTTTCTACAGCAGACCACTGTGCAGAAAAACACAGAAACGTGGAGATATCAGCCCAGTCTCCCCACCATCACCCTATGTGGCAGACAAAACTTAGCTCTTTCTAGTACAGGTCCCTCTACAAGCATTTTTAAGTAGCAAAGGTATCTTTACTCACTTACCATATCTAGTTACAGTCGGGAAGACAAAAATTAAAACGGGGTCTCCAGAAGCAGGAGCCTCTGCATGGTTGCTGTTTCTCTAAAGAGGGTTATAAGAACAGAGCAAACAAAGAAGGAGGAGAAAGAAGAGGAAGAGGAGGGACCTTCAGAAAGAACAGGGTTTTGTGGCAGCTTTGGTGTCAGTGGCAGGGCAAAGCAACTGTGGCCACAACAGCAGCTTTCTCGGCCACATGTGGTCTGAGAGTTGAATGTTCTCCACCCTGACCTATGTGGCGAGCCTTTACGGAAAAAATAGGATCCTGCCCTCTGACCTTTTTCTCAACATAGGCACAGCGAATGGAGATTCCATTAGAGCCAACAGTGTGGCCCCACATCCTCACTCTAAGGAATAGAAATCACATGACCTCTATAAGGAAAAAGGGCTTGCCCCATAACATGGCTCCTACCATGTTGTTGGCTGCTCATCCTCTTGGCCAGCTTGGGCAAGCTATTCCCAATCTATTTCCTTTCCTCTTTCCTCTTTATAGTATGCCTTTTGTCATGAAGAAAGTGGTGGGAAAGGGGGCAGAATCAATTGAAGGCACATTAATTTAATAAGGTAACTATATGGATAACTGCTTTGTAAGTTCTTTGCTGTTGCATCAGAGCAAACAAAATGTGCATGGTGTGTGGTTGAAATCCTAAGCCTGGTCTCTCACTGGGATGAAACAGCAGCCTTCTGGAGAGAGTTCTCACTTGATCTCCGTCTCGGTCCACGGCAGTGGTTGCAAGTCTCCAGATCTCCTGGAAAACCCCATTCCTGCAAATGGGGGGGACACAAACAGCAAGGAAATAGTACAATTTCACAGTAAACTGTGCATCTGTACCAAGCCCTACAGTTTGAGAGGGGTCGCTGGGTGCTGAGGTGTAGGCACCTGAAGTTCAGAGATGGGGACTCTTGTTTTACTTCTCCCGGTTTTTTCCACCTGCCAAGAGAAAGTCCCATTTAGCAAAGTGACTCCACAGAGAAGCCACAGGGAAGGGAGTGAGTGAGAGCCTTAAAAGGGCAATGGGCACAGTCTCCTTTGATTCCTTCTTGAAAGTGCAGAGCTTGTTCTTCTTTCATACCAGCTAGAGTTTCACTTTTTCTCAGCCCTCTCTTCTTCTCCTAACCCTCAGAAAAGTAAGTAGGTTTATTCAAGGAAAAAAAGAACAGTTTCTGTTGAAAGAGAAAAATGGGATAAACCTTCCAGTTTTATCTTTACACCTTCCATCCTGCCAATGCTCCCTCTAATTTTCCACTAGCATGTGTGGAGTTCTAGCCACAGCCAGTAGTAAATAGATAGTAACACTGGCTCGGCTGCGCAGCCCCGATGCAGCACTGCATGGGAGCATAGACACACAGCTTAGAGGGAATGTTGCATCTTGCTTATCTCCCTCCTTTTCCTCTTTCTCCTCTTCACTGGATCTGAAATTAGTGGTGTTAATTTAGTTCCCCCCCCCCCCCGCTTGTAATCCCATCACTCATCTTTTATATAACATTAACATTTTAAAACCCACAAATCCTGTATTTTAACACAAGCTATCCATGAGGGTGTTCTTTGTTTTTCCCCATTTTTGCCCCAGAATTGAACAAATACCACTGAGCTGCTCCATTTTATACATTTGCCTGAAGTCAGTGTACATCCGTAGTGCAGATATTTAAAAAATCAAATGTGGCAGAAGGCAAAACAGATCAATATGTCCACCTGGCCATGGTCTGGAAGCTGGAACAGATCCAGGGGTGGCTTAGGGACCAAGGAAGTGGGTGTCTCACACCAGGACTGGGAGGAGGGGGGCAATCCAGTCACAAGCCATTTTTGACAGGATCCCAAATGTAACTGCTACTGACTGGGAATAGCTAACGGGGAGTGTTTTAACACTGAAGGAACTCCATTAGAGACCAATTAATGTCCAGCACTTGGTAGACCTATCTCACTCCACACATTCCCAGACTATTCACAGATGAGATGCAATTTCTGCCATGAAATCCTCATATGAATAGACTTTAGTGGATATATCTGTTGAATTGTTCAACTTTCAAAAGTGTGTGTCTGTTTTAGATGGAAAACAGTAGCTAGACACACTTTGGTTGGTTAAGGAGAGAATGCATTCAAGCAGCTCATAAAATGGGAAATGGAATCATAAAAACATGGATGCACACATTCACAAAATCTAAGTAACGTGCATGGCTTGGCAGACCTGGGCATGGACCAGATATGAAAATGGGGAAGAACATCCACATGTATACTATATTCTAGAGATTTGCACATCTTTGATCCAGGCTCAATTCAAGGTACTTGTGTAACAAGAAATGAAAAGAATGGTTGTGTCTGGGGTCAGGTTGGACCACCCAGAACCTCCTATAGACTGCATCCACCACATATAGGGCTTGGGCCCTGGATACTTGAAGGACCGCCTCCTTCCATATGAACCTACCCAGCAGTTAAGATCTAGCCAGAGGGCCCTTTTGAAAGAGCCGTCCCTCAAGGAGGTAAGAGGGATGGCTTGTAGACAAAGCGCCTTTTCAGCAGCTGCCCCCAGACTATGGAACACTATCCCAATTGAGATTTGTCTGGCGCCGACGCTGATGACATTTCGGCGCCAGGTCAAAACCTTCCTGTTCCAGAAGGCTTTTAATTGAAATAATATCAACTGTGGGTCCTGATGGCAATTTTTAGAGTATATATTTTAATTGTATTTTAATTGTTTTATCTTTTTTATTTTATTTTAATTGTTGTAAGCCGTCCAGAGACCTTTGAGTAGTGTGGGCGGCATATAAGTTAAATAAATAATAATAATAATATTTTGTGTTGTGTTTTCAAAACTGGAAGTGACCAGAAGTTCACTTCCAGTCAGTGATGGCTGGTTACTCCAAATTCAGGGGTGTGGTGAATCACTCCAGGTTATCACCAACACTTTACAGGAGCTATCTAAGGTGGTGAACCCTATCCCCCAAATAAGCTCAGTATGGTGGACAACTCTTTTAAAGGGTACATAAAAACCTGGATTCTCAGCACAGTAAGACCGGAGTCAACAGTCACTACTGCTTCCAGTTGTGGAGAAGTTAAAAACACAGCTAACCTATCCCTTTTACTAAATCAACACCTCATATCTATCTACCTGTCTGCATGCCTGCTGTCTATTTTTTTCCACTCGTAGGACTCGAGATTTTATTTACCGTTTTTCATAGAATACTTGTTTAATTGTTTTTAATATTTGTATACTTACTGCTTTCAGCTTTTGAATATTGTCTCTTTAATTGTGTAAGCCGCCTTGGGTCCTTTTAAGGAGAAAGGTGGGGCCAAAATATTTTAAATAAATAATTAAACAAGGAGTTTCCTCCAGCCGGCTTTCCTGCTACAATCCCCACCATCCCCAGCCAACACAGTCATGGGTAAGAATGAGGAAGCCAATGTTTAGAAGTCACAGGGAGCTCGAGGGCGGAAAGAGAGCCTGAGAAATTAGGATCGAAGTTTCTTTTCAGTTTCCACCAGACTCTTTCGCAGGATGCCTTCATCTTCATGCAGAGAGGGTGAAAAATATGCTAGGACACTCTGAGACAAATAAGCAGTTTTGGTAAGAAGAATGTATTCATGAAACAGATGCCTTGCCTTTACAGTCCTGGCCTGTCTTCGCGTAATAAACTGCAAGTCAAGAGATCAACTCATGGGGCATCATTTATCATAATCGAGCACCTGTACCGCCGTGCACCCATTTATCTCCAAAAGATAGGGACAGCTTCATTGTTCCAACGTCTGTGGAAGCGAATAAAAACACTGCATCATCGGCAAGCTTTTTTTTTTTTTTTACAGCTCACCACCGATCCTTGCTACAAAGAATTAAGATATTTATGGCTCCCACTGCAAATGACACCGATCCTATGTTCTTAAAGGGCAGGCAGCTTTAAAAAAAGAGAATTTCTAATGCATCCAGGACTTGGAAACTGCGACCCATTACTCTCAGTTATGTAGGGTTTGTCTCCCAATAAACATGCATAAGAAGAAGCTGCTGACTATAATCTTAATTTAAAAATGCCCCACTGAATTTAATTGGGCTGACTTCGGAGTACCTGTGCTTACATTCATAATGTAAATGGGATTGACCTTGATGATGTAAGAGAACCTTTATAATTCGCTCTGTGCATTCACTGTCCCCTCTGTCTTATTACCTAACATGCTATTATTCTATCTGTAAATCATTATTTCGTCTAGCCCTCTAACTCTCACTGGAAGCAGCAAGCTGCAAACAGGGACAATCCCGTTGGCAATACACACCAAAACTGCAGTGCTAGTTTCAATCCACTGTGCACATTGTCACCATGGGGCATATCTGGGTGTCTTGTCCCATGATGGGAAACCTCATGGCCTGCTCCTGCCCCCTTTTTTATTTTTATTTTTTAAAGTGTTTATACACATCTTATACACCTTTTTCTTCATTCTTCATTATTGGTTGGTGTAAAACAACCAAGAGATGATGACGTACTCTTCCAAAAAGAATAATACACATAAGCCCCGTGGTGCAGTGGTTAAACTGCAGTACTGCAGTTAAGCCTCTGCTCATGATGACCTACGTTCGATCCCGACAGGTTCAGGTAGTCGGCTCAAGGTCAACTCAGGCTTCCATCCCTCTGAGGTCACTAAACTGAGTACCCAGCTGGCTGGGGAGCAAGTTGTTGTTTGCATAAACATGTTGTAAATCACCAAGCTAGTGCTGTAGCTCTCTGGGGTGGTATATAAGTCGAAACAACAACAAGAATAAAGCTGGTGGGAAAGGCAGATGAATCAGTACAGGGCCAGGATGATTCCATAGGATGTGGTTCACGCATTTATTTGTCAGTACCTACTGCTTGTTCAGATAATGAGGCAATGAAACAAAATATTACATACTGTGGGCCATGAAATGAGGGGTTGTGACCAGGTCAGTGAATATAGATCCAAGCGGGACAAACTGTGGCTGATGGGAATGTGCAATCTGAAGAGACATCCCAACTGGCAGGCTTCATGGCTTAGATACGTCACATTTCTTGTTTAAAAAGGAAGCTGCCCTGATGGGTTGCCAGGAAACTTCCTGTTAAAACAGGAAGTTAGGCCTATCCAAGGGATGCCTGACAGCTAGGCCTTGTTTCCAGGCGAGCACAATTTATGTGTTGGTGAGATCTGAGTCTGGCAGGTGGGACACTCAGAAAGGAGAATTCTGAGATTTGTAGTCCAAAATCCCAACATGCACACTTCTCGGGGTGATATGAGATGGTGTATTAACTGCAGTGTCCTCAACTGGCCTAGTAGAACTATATGAACTGCAACCCTGAGGATCCTATTTCAAAGAACCTGAAGGTCTTTCTGTATGGATGCAGATTGTCTTCACCGGGATTCCTGTGATATACATGGACTGTCTTCAGACAAATGTGAAAAACTGAACAGAATCAGTGACGTGTACATTTTTGAGGTAGCCTTGTGTTAAATCTGGCAATCAGGCATTGCAATTATAACTGGGGAAAGAGGAAGAAAAGGTCAAGCAGACAAAGGACAGTGTAATATTTACCTTAAGCTTTCCTACTGCAGGCTCATTAATTAAATAACCAAAGTCTTATGGCCACAGCACTACTAATTTCAGACCCAGAGAACAGCAAGGGCAGTGATACAGAGAATAGGCAGAAGTCGTTCAGAGAAGAATACGCTCCCTTCTTTGCCCTCACTGACACCCTTCTTTGTGCCTGTCTTGTGAAGCCACTGGAAGCTTTCTGATGGTGTCTGGAAAAAGAGGGCAGGAATTTAAATTTAAATTCCAGTTTTGCAACTGCCATTGCCCTGACCCGAAGCCTTTCTGTCCTTGGCTTTTCGTCCAGTCTATAACCTGGCCTTGCTATTTCCATTTCTTCCTTTGCAGGAATAGGGTTGTCATGGAGAACCAGAAGTCTAAAAATACCATCATGCATCCGGCCAAGGATCAGGTCACCGTGCCATATAAAAGGACAGGGGACATGTCAGCCCCTGTCAGTGTGCCATTTATTTAGGCCCTAACTGGGTTGGGACCTCTCTCGCCCCCCTCATGTGAAATAAAGCCCAAGTTGGGTGACTGTTCTGAAGCAACAGCACCTAATATATTGTGAGAGGCAGAGATTGGACTAGGGGCCTGGCAAAACCAAGTTCAAGTCCCCCTTAAGCCATGGTAGTCATGGGGTGGCTTTGCACCACGCGTGCCCTTTCACAAACACCTTCCTCATATGATTGTTCTGAGGATAAAGTGCACATTAAAACAGCCACACACGCTGACTTAAACTCACTAGGAAGAAGTGGCGCTATAACTATGTTTATCTCTCACCAACATCAGCAGAATCATCAACCCTAGAATGATCCAAGATATGCATGCTGCCATCTTGGACAGTGCCCCTATCCTGCGTGACCATGCTATCTATGTGTCATGTGGACTGAATGATGACAATACCTTACACCCAGAGGGTCTCTTTCGTAGGAATTGTGAGACATCTAAGAGGAAATTAAGCTACGGGAGAGGAATCTCAGAAATCCTCCAAACCAACGAAAAGTTAGGACTCAAGAACATACAGCCTGTACCAAATCTGCTTAGGGAAAGACCAAATATATATTTGGTCATATATATGCCAGTTTCAGTTTACACTTGGATTCTGTCAGATGTTTAAAATGCCAGTTTCAGTTTACACTTGGATTCTGTCAGATGTTTAAAATCCTAGTCAAAGCAGATTCCATTTCAGGCACTTCCTCTTTCGTCCTTCCACTTGTATTTATAATGTGCATATGACATCTAGGATAATCTGTCAACTCATGGTGCTCCTTTGATCCGCTTTCAACCCTGGCTGTGAAATTCGGATCTTTTATTTGCTGCTCTGGTGTTTCCTTATCTCCAGGGAAACACAAGGTCATTCCTTCCTCAGCACTTCTGGGAGTACAAAGGCTCCCCCCCCCCTTGCTGTGGAATCTGAATTTTCCTCATATTTCTCCATTTTTGTATAATTTTTTTCCTCAGTGTCATATTTTTCTCCAGGAGAGCCTCCCTCTGTTCATTGTGCCTTACGTTTCCAAATCAGGAGTTATGAGAACAAAAACAAATTAGAAGAAATGATAGCAAGAGAGAAGGAAGGGAAGTCGCTGAAGAGCTTGGCAGCATTACTTTGAAAAATATAAAGTATTACTTGTGAGCCATTAAGTTTTCAAGTGACTCATTACTCATAAGTATCAAGTAATCTAACATGTCACTAATATGTTACTGTAACTGTTTTTTAACTAAGATAAAAAATACTAAAAATGGCCAAGAATGGCCAAAAAAAAACACAAAAACACCCCACAAACCCACACCCAACCCTGAAAGCCTAACTCTAATGCTTTTCCTATCATAAACATTATTTATGATAGGAAAAATAAAAATAACCACTAATGTTTGCCTCATTTCAGTTAAAAATAATGGCCAGAATCCACCTGATGTTGGGATTAATTCCATCAGCATAATTTTTTCATTGCAATTCACTGCAAAGTCAAAACAAAACAAAATGCAACACAAGGCAACAAAACCTACCAGGTAACATTACCTGTATGTAGTAATTTCAAGCCGCAGGAGTTCATCCCAAAACTTAAGTCATTACATCTACGATACATTGTGAGATGCATATTGTCTATCCAGGTGGCTGGATTGCTCAGTGGTTTAGGTCTCTGGCTGCAGAGACAGAGTCTGGGAGTATAATTCCCCACTGTGCCTTCCTGGAGAAGAGCCAGCCCATGTGGCCTTGGGCAAGTTGCACAGTCCCAGGACACCCATGGAAGAAGGGAATGGTAAATTGCTTCTTCTTTACACTCTCTCTGGAAAACCGTGAAAACAGTCACCATAAGTCAGAACTGACTTGAAGGCACATAGTTATTATTATTGTACTTATGAGAACTAGCTGGCTGGATAACTCGGTGAGTTAGAAATCTGGCTGCAGAGCCAGATTTCTAACTCTGGTTGAGAGTTCAATTGCCCACTGTGATTTCTGGGAGAAGAACCAGTCTGTGTAGCCTTGGGCAAGCTGCACAGTCCCAGGATGCTTCTGCTTTACACTCTCTCTGGAAAACCCTGAACACGGTTGCCATAAGTCAGAATTGACTTGATGGTACGTTGTTGTTGTTCTTGTCTATCTGTAAAATATGTGATCTGCTAGACAGAAAATGAGAAATCTTTGCCAAAGGCACAGAGATATATACCAGGATGAGTAAGCAACAAAAAATTAAACACAGTCCACATCATTAAAGGGCTTATTAAAGTGATCGGTCCCAGTTAAAATTAATAGGTACAACTAAACAAGTTTTTGAAAATATTGCATGACAGATACGGACAGCGGATGTGGAAGAGAGAACTTTTTTGGTGCTAGAGCCCTGATTGTGGAACATCTTCTCTACAAGTCTCACTTGACATCTACACTGGTGTTCTTTTGATGCCTTGCTAAGATCATTTTATTTGCCCAAGCCTTGTGATCTGCCTTAGCTTAGCAATTGGTTAGTGCAGTTAGTGATTGACAGTTAACCCAGCCCAGAAATGTCCCTGCCAGCCAAACCTACTAGAGGCAGCATTCAAGGTTACAAAAAAACAGAACAACAAGATAAACACCCACCTCCAACAAGGCCTAGGAAAGAATCTGGTCTGAAATACTGGAGAGAAGCTGCTTAAAGCTGCCGGATGGAATAAGGGCCTCACTCAGTATAAGGCAGTATGGGGATAATTTGCTTGTAAGTACTGAGAGTCTTCACGGATTGCTGTCTTGTCATGGCGAAGGGGCTTGAGTAATTCAGAGAAGCTATGGGCTATGCCGTACAGGGACACCCAAGATGGACAGGTCATAGTGGAGAGTTCTGACTAAACATGATCCACCTGGAGCAGAAACTGGCAAGCCACTCCAGTATGTTTGCCAAGAAAACTCCATGGATAGAAACAAAAGGCTAAAAGAGATGATGCTGGAAGATGAGCCCCTCAGGTAGGAAGGCGTCCAACATGCTACTGAGGAAGAGCAGAGGACAAGGACAAGTAGCTCCAGAGCTAATGAAGTGGTTGGGCCAAAACCGAAAGGACGCTCAGCTGTGGACGTGCCTGGAAGTGAAAGGAAAGTCCGATGCTGCAAAGAAAAATACTGCATAGGAACATGGAATGTAAGATCTATGAACCTTGGTAAGCTGGATGTGGTCAAACAGGAGATGGCAAGAATAAACATTGACATCCTGGGTGTCAGTGAACTAAAATGGACGGGAATGGGCGAATTCAATTCAGACGATTATCATATCTACTATTGTGGGCAAGAATCCCATAGAAGAAGTGGAGTAGCCCTCATAGTCAACAAAAGAGTGGGAAAAGCTGTACTGGGATACAATCTCAAAAATGACAGAATGATTTCAATACGAATCCAAGGCAGACCTTTCAACATCACAGTAATCCAAGTTTATGCACCAACCACCGATGCTGAAGAGGCTGAAATTGACCAATTCTATGAAGACTTACAAGTTACAACACCTTCTAGAACTGACACCGAAGAAAGATGTTCTTCTCATTATAGGGGACTGGAATGCTAAAGTAGGGAGACTGGAATGCTAAAGTCAAGGGGACTGGAATGCTAAAGTCAAGAGATAAAAGGAACAACGGGTAAGTTTGGCCTTGGAGTTCAAAACGAAGCAGGGCAAAGGCTAATAGAGTTTTGTCAAGAGAACAAGCTGGTCATCACAAACACTCTTTTCCAACAACACAAGAGGCGACTCTACACATGGACATCACCAGATGGGCAGTACCGAAATCAGATTGATTATGTTCTCTGCAGCCAGTGATGGAGAAGCTCTATACAGTCAGCAAAAACAAGACCTGGAGCTGATTGTGGCTCTGATCATCAGCTTCTTATAGCAAAACTCAAGCTTAAACTGAAGAAAGTAGGAAAAGCCACTGGGCTAGTCAGGAATAATCTAAACCAAATCCCTTATGAATACACAGTGGAAGTGAAGAACAGATTTAAGGAACTCGATTTGGTGGACAGAGTGCCTGAAGAACGATGGATGGAGACTCGTAACATTGTACAGGAGGCAGCAACAAAAACCATCCCAAAGAAAAGGAAATGCAAGAAAGCAAAGTGGCTGTCCAACGAGGCCTTACAAATAGCAGAGAAGAGAAGGGAAACAAAATGCAAGGGAGATAGGGAAAGTTACAGAAAATGGAATGCAGACTTCCAAAGAATAGCAAGGAGAGACAAGAGGGCCTTCTTAAATGAACAGTGCAAAGAAATAGAGGAAAAGAATAGAAAGGGAGAAACCAGAGATCTGTTCAAGAAAACTGGAGATATTAAAGGAACATTTTGTGCAAAGATGGACATGATAGAGGACAAAAATGGTAGGGACCTAACAGAAGCAGAAGACATCAAGAAGAGGTGGCAAGAATACACAGAGGAATTATACCAGAAAGATCTGGATGTCCCAGACAACCCAGATAGTGTGGTTGCTGACCTTGAGCCAGACATCCTGGAGAGTGAAGTCAAGTGGGTCTTAGAAAGCGTGGCTAACAAGGCCAGTGGAAGTGATGGCATTCCAGTTGAACTATTTAAAATCTTAAAAGATGAGGCTGTTAAGGTGCTCCACTCAATATGCCAGCATGTTTGGAAAACTCAGCAGTGGCCAGAGGATTGGAAAAGATCAGTCTACATCCCAATCCCAAAGAAGGGCAGTGCCAAAGAATGCTCCAACTACCGTACAATGGCACTCATTTCACACACTAGCAAGGTTATGCTCAAAATCCTACAAGGAAGGCTTCAGCAGTATGTGGACCGAGAACTCCCAGAAGTACAAGCTGGATTTCGAAGGGGCAGAGGAAATAGAGACCAAATTGCTAACATGCGCTGGATTATGGAGAGAGCCAGAGAGAGTCCCAGAAAAACATCTACTTCTGCTTCATTGACTATGCAAAAGCCTTTGACTGTGTGGACCACAGCAAACTATGGCAAGTTCTTAAAGAAATGGGAGTGCCTGACCACCTTATCTATCTCCTGATAAATCTATATGTGGGACAGGAAGCAACAGTTAGAACTGGATATGGAACAACTGATTGGTTCAAAATTGGGAAAGGAGTACGACAAGGCTGTATATTGTCTCCCTGCTTATTTAACTTATATGCAGAATACATCATGCGAAAGGCTGGACTGGATTAATCCCAAACTGGAATTAAGATTGCCAGAAGAAATATCAACAACCTCAGATATGCAGATGATACCACTCTGATGGCAGAAAGTGAGGAGGAATTAAAGAACCTCTTAACGAGGGTGAAAGAGGAGAGCGCAAAAAATGGTCTGAAGCTCAACATCAAAAAAACTAAGATCATGGCCACTGGTCCCATCACCTCCTGGCAAATAGAAGGGGAAGATATGGAGGCAGTGACAGATTTTACTTTCCTGGGCTCCATGATCACTGCAGATGGTGACAGCAGCCACGAAATTAAAAGACGCCTGCTTCTTGGGAGGAAAGCAACGAGAAACCTAGACAACATCTTAAAAAGCAGAGACATCACCTTGCCGACAAAGGTCCGCATAGTCAAAGCTATGGTTTTTCCAGTAGTGATGTATGGAAGTGAGAGCTGGACCATAAAGAAGGCTGACCGCCGAAGAATTGATGCTTTTGAATTGTGGTGCTGGAGGAGACTCTTGAGAGTCCCCTGGACTGCAAGGAGATCAAACCTATCAGTTCTGAAGGAAATCAACCCTGAGTGCTCACTGGAAGGACAGATCCTGAAGCTGAGGCTCCAATACTTTGGCCATCTCATGAGAAGAGAAGACTCCCTGGAAAAGACCCTGATGTTGGGAAAGTGTGAAGGCAAGAGGAGAAGGGGTCGACAGAGGATGAGATGGTTGGACAGTGTCATCGAAGCAACCAACATGAATTTGACCCAACTTCGGGAGGCAGTGGAAGACAGGAGGGCCTGGCGTGCTCTGGTCCATGGGGTCACGAAGAGTCGGACACGACTTAATGACTAAACAACAACAACAACTGAGAGTCAGAATAACTCCTCAACAGCACACTCTTGAGGAGGTTAAATTTTTCAAAACCACCATAGTTGACTCTACAAGTCCTAAACCCCTCCACTCCAAGGAGTCTGAGTGACCTCAAGTGAACTAGGGCTAAAGGAGATGGTAACTTTATTTCGTGAAATAATAAACAAGAAGCTAATTCACAGACCCCAGCTGACTTTGAATGCCACTGAATATAAATTGGGAAGGCTAACATGGGAATTCAGAACAAACAAATGTCACATAAGTATAAGATCTTCATTAGGCAGAGCATATTTCAGGCATCCAGCTCGTTATCTTGTACATTTATCATCTGCACCAGTGACTTTTGGCATTCGTATTAATCACAGTGGCTATTAGGCGCTCAGCCTACTGGGACGTCTGCTATCAGGAACAGCAAGAAATTGCTAATAAAAGTTTTATTGGAAGCACTCAATTACACTTCTATTTTAATCATCCCATTTGTGCCTTGGCCCTACCATCCCACCTCAGATCTAAAGGAGGAGAGAGATCTGACTGTGTTGACACATGGAGAAAATTTGGAAGATGATGAAGCTTCAAGGCAAGTAATAACCAGCAATGGGTCCTTAATGCAGGAGTGGAGAATTTCTGGTCATCCAGATGTTTCAGATTTTGATCAAAGTTTTAACAATGGCCAAGGTTTCTACAAGAAAAAGCTGCATCAAGCAGATGTTATGAGAAATACATTTACTAAGGCTTTGAAACGAGAGGAAAAACAGCAGTTTGGCTGCTGGATAACATTTATAAGGCCTTTAGGCTACCAAAAAAAAAATCTATTTAGCATGTTTGTGTTTATTTAAACATGCTGCCTCAATTATCATCTATGGCAATAAGATTCCAGCTGAAAGCAGCAGCAGCTAACAAAGCTGATGGCTATTACAGTCATCTTTGGACAGCACCTACCTAATCTTCTCCTTTTGCTGCGATTCACTCACTCGGCCCTTGCTTGCCTTTTTTTGAAACCTGTACAGCTAAAGAAAAAGCTGTAAGATCTATTGGAATTGCTGGCTAGTGCAGAAACCACAGGGGTATATTGCGATGGGGGTCATATACAGCTTTATTTGTATTTTCCTCTAAGAAACTGGGGTTCAGAATTGCCCTAACCATCTTAGATACACATCTTTCAGAGGTCCTAACCTGCCATGCTTCCTCTCGTCCTGCTAGATCTTTTTTTAAAGACAAATTTATTCTGGATTAGCAAACCTACCATTACTGGTTTTTTGCTTGTTCTAGGCTGATCAAGGCAGAAAGAAAGGTAACACATCCTAAACTCTAGGTGTAGATGTAGTCGAAACAACGGGGCTTTTCATAAACTGAGGTTCATGTGAAATCTAGCAGACTCTGTGGCCCAGTTCAGTTAGCACCGCTCTGTTCTTGTTTCTGAGCGTTGCTATGGTAACCAGTTGAACATAGCCTTAAGCTTAGCAGAATGGCAAGGTAAAAATGCCATATCAATTTTTAAAATAATAATTTTAATTCACATGGTGTTAGATGGCATGTTATAAAATGATATGTAGCACTTGTTAAGAGTGGTGGTGGGGATTTTTGAAAACTTGTTCCAAAATTGCCTTCCAGTATGAAATACCATGCATTGTAATCCTGTACAACACCCTTTCAGATGAGTTATAATTAATGTTCCTTCAGCAATTTTTTATTTATTAAAGTAGCTAGGAAAAAAAATGGAGTTGGACAATGAGAAAATACATTGTATGGTGCTTTGTATGGCGTATCCAGCATCAGAAAACCATGCACATATGTAGAATTCCGATAATGAAAAGGCCAGAAAATTATTAATGTCACAGGACTAAATACATGGAGAATGAAGAAAACTGAGATACTGTAGTGCTTGTGACCAGTGATCATGAATGACTGGGATGAGCAAGGTCCAAATCCCTCTTCTGAGAACATCAATTCAGTCAGAGCTGCTTATTCAGAGAAAGGTATGAAGAGCTGTTTTCACTTGCAGTTAAAATCCTAAGCACAACCGGTATAATGTGTGACCCAAAAGGTAAAAACCACCACTGCTACTGCTAGCATCATCACCAGGCAAACAATGAATACAGGGATGTATCCACAGAATGATTTTTTACAAGTTAGAATTCACAGAACTTGCACTATCATACCCAAATAAATACCTTCTAAAACAATCATTAGAAGCAAGATTGTTTCTCAAGTAAATAAGAAATAAGCAGAAACAGATCATCATAAAGTTACAAACACAGATTTCTGCCTCATATACTAGTGCCACAAATAAATAAACTTTGTTAAAATGGAGAGCTACTGGCCACTTTACTTTTACACATTGGAGAAACCAGAAATAGTAATGTAGCACCTATAAGAGTAGCAAGTTTTTGTTTTTCAAAAGCTTTTGTGTGTCCAAGCACACTTCTTTAGAGGTCTCCATGGACAAACATGCTTGGACACACAAAAGCTTATGAAAAACAAAAACGACATTGTCTATACTACTGTTTCTGGTTTCCCTATCTGTTATATTGCCTTTTATACATTGAGTTTCCTTCATCAGGAGCATCCAATCACCAGCACATTAAGTTCTTGCAAGGTGTGTTGGGACTTCTGGACCAGAGGTATCTCTTTGGAGCCATCTCTCCATGACAGTATTCCTCAAGTGCCCCCACTCCAGGTATTTTAGACTATAATTCCCTTCATTAGAGATGGGGGTATTCATATTCATATACAAATACCCTCGCACAGGTGGAATCACCCTTCCACTGCTTCCGTGGACTCTGCACTCCCTTCCTATCACTCCAGAGCTCGCGGTCAACTAGCCACTCTTTGACCTGGCAGGGAGGTTCGTCGTCCCGCCTCCTGCCAAGAGTGGCTAGTTGACCGCAAGCTCCAGAGTGATAGGAAGGGAGCGTGGAGCCCACGGCAGCAGCGGAAGGATGAGTGGACAGTCTGGCCCCAGGGGGCCGGAACCTCATTATGTCCACCTGTGTGGGGTATTCGTATTCAAATACAAATACCCCCATCTCTACCCTTCATATCTGACATTGGCCATGAGATCACATGGTGCATCTGATGGGAACACAGGTGCATCTGATGGGGACACAGGAGAAGGCCTTCTCTGTTGCTGCTCCCAGACTTTGGAACTCCCTCCCACTGGAGGCCAGACTGGCCCCATCTTTGCTGTTCTTCCACAAGCAGTCAAAGACCTTTCTCTTCAGGCCAGCCTTCACTCAGTAACTAGTTATGTGTGTGATTTTTTTTTTTTAGATAGATTGTTATGCATTCCTGCTTTGACTGGATTTCAACTTGTGTTTTCCATTTTTGTGTTTTCCATTTCTCAGAGTGGCATTTTTAAAAATTGTATACTTATTGTCCTTAGCTTTAATATTGCCTTTTAGTGATGTAAGATGCCTCTTTACTCTTTGTTCTTAGCTTTCAAAATTGTCTTTTGATGATGTTACCCACTATTGTATATTCATTGTTTTCAATTTTAAATATTGTCTTTCACTGCCGTAAGCCACCTTCATTCCTTTACAAGGAGAAAGGTGGGGTAAAATATAAATAAATAAATAAATAAATAAATAAATAAATAAATAAATAAATAAAATCTGTGGCTGACAGAAGTTGTAATCCATCTGCACCAGCCAGCAAGGTGTTTTTTAAATATATAAGCTGTTTCTTTTACATCAGTTGTTTCCCAGGGCAGCTTACAAAAAGTTTACATGAAAATAAAACAAAATAGTATGGTATAAAAGAGCAATATAGAAGTGATATGGAATTATAAATACTAGGAAAAAGAAGGACCAGGGGATTTAAAATTATTTCCCCAGAAAACAATGAGCTCTTTGTCTGATGTGTGGTAGGCATCAGGTGAACCTTCTTCTGGAGAACTTTTCTTAGTCATGGTACCACCACTCCGTGGCAGAATTTGGAAAAGCCTCAGAGCTTGGGTCCAAGAGCATCATCCTGCCACTGCTCAGTTATGGGTGGCTTTAATATGTTGTTGCCATTCTTAAAAAATAACTTTCAAGGCTCTGCCAAGGAGGCCACTTCTTCATTCACTTGAGAGACCCACGGCACTTAGATGGTGAAGGTAACTTAAGAGGGTGGCCATGAAATTTGAGCTTGGAAAATTCTTCTGTGTGGGTAAAACTTCCAGAATCCTACAGCCAACATGTGGGCTGGCAGATTTCAGGAGTTGTAACCTCTCCCTCCAAAAACAAAAAGAAAGAAAAAAACATTTTCCACATTTTGGGAATCGTTGCCTATTCCTGTGGGGCTTTCTGGAAAGCATTTACTCCTGTCAACAGTAGGCCCTTCAGAAAGATGGCCACTTCCTTGGCATATTAAGACCAAGAACTCAATGCTATGAAAAAGCCCCAATGTGAAGACCAAAATAAGTGTCCACCTCATTCTCAGAGCTTAGAAAAGTTACTTTTTTGAATTGTGTGGGCTTCTGGAAGTTATGATCCTGAAAGTAACTTTTCGCTAGTGTTTCAAAACTCCAACATCCTGTCATGCTGAAGTATTCGGAGAAAAATAAAATGCCAGCTCATGACCACTCTTGTTATGTGCCATCAAGCTACTTCTGACCTTATGAAATAGTGACCCCCAAAAGGTCCTATCATTAATAGCCCATGTAAACTATAAGCTATAGCTTCCTTTCTTGAGTCACTTGGTCTTCCTCTGGCCTTGCTAGCTTCTACTTTTCCCATCATTTTGGTCTTTTTCTGTGAGTCTCGTCTTCTTTTGACATACCTGCAGTAGAATCGCTTTCAAGTTTGCTTTAAGTGAGTATTCAGGCTTGGTTTAATCCAGAACCCATTTATTATTATTGTGTGTGTGTGTTGTATTTTGAGGTGGGTTTTGTTTTGTTTTGCCATCCATAGTATCCATCTCCTCCAACATCACATTTCAAACAAATCGATTTTTGTCCCTGTCAGCTCTCTTCAATGTCCAACTTTCACATCTGTACATAATAACTGAGAAAACCATAATAGGCCAAAACAAGGCCAAGTGGCCACTGTTGTGATGAGGAAAACCTGATAAACATAGGCCTAGTTGTCCACTGACATGCAACCTCTCTAGAGCAAACATTGTGAAATAATCAACTAGCCAACCAATTTCACTTTGGCTATGACCAGAACTAGTGCAAGCAATAACCATTTAGAAGCCGCATTTTCCTTGCAAAAACTCCACAACTGGTTTTGCGGGCAAGCCTTTCTTTTTTTCAGTAAGCCAAAAATTATTCAGGGAAACAATTAGGTGGGATTTGCTCATCCATCATCAAAGTGCAAAGGCTCGTATGAGCCAAAGTCCAGTGCTGTTGAAATGGACAACTGGCAAACAGTTACTGTCTCCTGTGAATGGTGGACACCCCAGGTTCTGAGGTCCTTGTCACCACTTCAGAAGTGCTGAGTCATTTTTAGCAGGATCTTGTCATCACCTTTCTAAGTCACAACCAGCCTTGGTTATTGATCTGATCTGAGAGGCCCTGACATATCAAATAAGATCTGGCTGGGAGAAGAAGCAACACAAGGTCGTCCCCTTCTTAAAATACACATTTTGGCTACTGCTGCTTGATTTGGTTCAATAAGCTATTAAGTATTGATTGGGAGAGCTGTTTATATATAACTAGCCACTCCCAAAGGCAGTCAGCACGTTTTGTTCTTGTCTCTGCGCCAGAGGCTTCACGAGCTGACAAGAATCCCAGAGAACTCAATCCTAAGGGGAATCAAGCAGGATTAAGAAAACAAAAACCAAGTAAAACATGATCACGCCATCTCCTTGTCCATAAAGTACGTGAAGAGGAAAAGGTGATAATTTTTGAATGGCTGAGAGCAGCATTCCCTCTCGTGGAGTTCCAGCCGTGAACGGAACTAAACAGTTGGCAACACTGGCTGCAGGTGTGTGGCACCGACGCAGCGCTGTGTGGCCACGCACCCTCACAGTTTAGAGGGAACGTTGGTGAGAGGTGTACAGAAGTACCATGCTTGGTGACACTGGGCAAGATTGAGTGAACAAAGGAGATGGAGGATGCAAATACAGTGGTGCCTCGCAAGACGAACGCCTCGCCGGACGAAAAACTCGCAAGACGAAAGCGTTTTGCGATCGTGTTGGTGACTCGCAAGACGGCTTCTTCTATGGCCGTGCTTCGCAAGACAATTTTTTCCCCGCAAGACCGATGCCTCGCAAGACAAAAATAATTTGTTCGTCTTGCGAGGTTTCCCATAGGAATGCATTGCAATGCATTCCTATGGGAAACCGCTTTTCGCAAGACGAAAATTTCGCAAGACGGCGCTACTTGCGGAACGAATTACTTTCGTCTTGCGAGGGACCACTGTAATTAAATTACCCCGCCCATGTAGTGGCCAGGCCACTACTCTGGGTGGCTTACAATACGAGGATACCATAATAGGTATTTAATAAGTCTGAAACTGTTATTCTTAGACCTGTTAAAAACATACTTTAGAAAGGTAAATAATGTTATGTATGGATTGGAGTGTAAGACTGGGCCTTAGGAGAGTCGGTCAGTGTAGCCAATGGTCAAGCATTCAGGGCATTACGCACTAAGAACATTTGAAGCTTTACACTTGCTTTTCTATCTTCTAATCTTTCAGAGTGACACAGGCTTGTCACCAAAAAAACCCTTTTTTCATGCTCATGGGGAAAATAATGCTGGTTAGCATAAGGTGTGTTTGTCTGCCTTCAGTTTTCTGCCATGCAACCATTTAAAAGATTTCTCATATCACTCCTTTGTTTGGTTGAAGCCTTGCAAGATAGAGAAGTTGCTCTCTCTCTCTCTCTCTCTCTCTCTCTTTTTAATGCTTCAACAGTTTGAGATCTCTGTTAGCACGACAGGCTCCGAAGCTTGTAAAATCCTGTTTTGATCAAGGAACAGATGAGCTCTCTGCTCCCTTTATCCTGTAGCTGTGATTTGTTTATTTTGTGTATCATTTCCAGCCTGTCAGAGAAATGCCATTTCTGCTGTTGCAGGAAAAAAAGCATAATTCCTACCAGTGTGCTAGTATATGTGCCATGTATCATAGAATCATTGAACCCTAGAATTGAGTTGGAAGGAGCCTATAAGGTCATCAAGTCCAACCTCTTGCTGAATGCAGGGATGCAAATCAATGTCAATCTGACAAATGGTTGTCTAATTTTCTCTTAAATGCCTCCAGTGTTGGAGTGCTCACGAATTCCTGAGGAAATTGGTTCCATTGTTGTACTGCTCTAACAGTTAGGAAGCTTTTCAACTGAAATCTGGCTTCCTGTAAGTTCAGCCCATGATTATGTGTCCTGCATTCTGATATGATCGAGAACAGATCCTGCCCCTCTTTGGTATGACAATCTTTCAATATTTGATGAGTGCTATCATATCTCCCCTCAGTCTTATTTTCTCAAGGCTAAACATGGCCAGTTCTTTCAGTCTTTCCTCATATGAAAGATTTCCAGTCCCCTGATCATCCTTGTTGTCCTCCTCTGAATTTGTTCCAGTTTGTTGGCATCCTTCATAGTGTGTTGTCCAGAACAGGGCATAGTACTCAAGATAAGGCATACGCAGTGCCGAATAGAGGGGGACTAATACTTCATGGGATTTGGAGACTATACTTCTGTCAATGCAGCCTAAAATAGCATTTCCCCTTCTTGCAGCCACGTCACACTTTGCTCATATTCAGCATGTAATCTACAACAATTCCAAGATCCTTCTCACTCGTTGTAATACTGAGCCAAGTATCCCCCATCTTGTAACTGTGTGCTTGGATTTTTTTTTTCCAGGCATAGAACTTTGCACTTAATCCCTGTTAAATTTCATCCTGTTGTTTTTAGCCCAGTTTGAGCCTATCAAGATATTTTGAAATTTTGTTTCTGTCTTCAAGGGTATAAGCTATTCTACCAAATTTTATGTCATCCACAAATCTGATATACATTATCTGAACCCCCTTATCAAAGTAATTAATAAAAGTGTTGAAGAGCACCAGGTCCAGGACTGAGCCTTGTGGTACCCCGCTTATTGCCTCCTCCCAGTTTGAGAAGGAGCCATTGATAAGCTCTCTCTGAGTACGATTCTGTAACCAACTGTATATCCCCCTGACACTTGTTCTATCCAGCCCACACCTAGTTAGCTTGCAAATCAGAATATCATAGACCACTTTAATTTAAAACTTCTAAAATTGGTTTTGATTTTGACTGTATTTCATGTGTGACCATGATTTTGAATTGTGCAATGCTCTGGTACAAATAAAGAAAGATCCTAATCCTAACTGAAATTCCCATGGGGTTAGAAAATATCCCAGATTAACCAAATGAACTGCAAGAAGTTTGGCAGATCATGATGGTTGTTTGCCCTCATCACGGTTGGTCTGATGATTCTAGGTCAATACTACAATTCCTGTATTTGCACAGGTAAGATGGACATGCCAGGACTTCTATTTCCAGTTTTCTATATGGCTTCTCCCTGCTCCCTCAGCATATATGTTTCAGATACAAGCAAGCAGTTGCACTGCATAATGGGTGCTGTGTTCTTAGGGTTCCACATGCAGCCCAATGTATGCAGTACACTTTCATTATGAGAACAAACTCTCAGTTGAACCATGTTATATTACACAAATACAAATGTCCTGATCCAGGAGGATAATGGAACAGTCTGAGACCCACAGCCGACAGAAGAACCTGGTCATTCTTCCGGCGGGTGTGTCTGAAAAGCTCAAAAGGAGTTTGGGTAACCACCACATACCTGTGCACTTCAAACCCACAAACACACTAAGGCAGACTCATCCACCCAAAAGACCAGACACCAAAACACAACAGGAGAAATATAGTATATGTGGTCCGATGCAAAGAGGAATGTTTGGAGCTCTACATTGAAGAAACCAAACAGCCACTAAACAGGAGAATAGGCCAGCACAGGAGGGGCAATGGCTCAGGACCACAATCAGCAGTGTTCCTTCATTTGAAGAACAAAGGACACTCATTCGACGACCAAGATGTACTCATTTTGGACCTGGAAGATAGGTGGTTTGAGAGAGTGGTCAGAGAAGCCACACATGTGCATATAGAAAATCCCTCACTCAACAGGGGTGGAGGCCTTAGATACAATCTGTCTCCTATCTATCATGATGCCCTTTCATCCATCCCCAGAAAGATTAGGACCGCACACACGAGAAAGACCACTGTTAACGACTGTTAACAACCCATGACAATGGATGGAGAAGGACTGCAGAAGTGGGATTATCCCTCACCCCCAGTCCTTTGTCCTTCTAACCAGCCTATTCAAACCAGGGGGAAGTGAAACCAACGTGGAGGATATATCAGGGATCACCTACCAACTCTCCTCAGACTGAAGAAGCTACTTGAATGAGTAGCGAAACGTTTCAACCTAACAAGAAAGAAGTCCAGTTGCCATGACTCTCCTTCCAGACAAATGGTTAGGTTAACTTGACACCCATGCATATTCTGCTTTCTGGATGGCTTTTAGTACAAGTCTACTAATATATCACAAAGATATTTCATGGCATAAAAAGATTAAAATATCAGGAAGGCAGAGGCTCTGAGAACAGGAGAAAGCCTAAGAAAATTCATGTAAGTATGACTTTTAAAATATTCATCAGAAGTATGTCAGATTTCAGATTACCTGCTTGAATCTCAGACGAGGATTATGAAATGACTAAAATGTAGCATTTAATCTGAACTGTTTTTTAAAAAAGTGGCAATTTTATGCTTGATTGCTCTACATACTGAAAAACATGAAACAACTCAGCCCAAACAATAGGGAAATGGTGGCAGTAGATGAATGGCAGGAACCTACCTTGAGATGCTAGTTTGCAAAAAAAGTCAAACTTCCATATTCTGCAACAAGCATACAGATGAGGAGTGCCTTTTCTTCGTCATCCAGGTACCAGCAATGGGTAGCAGTGCATCCTCTCATCTCCTGGAAGGACTTTGCCACTGTTTTGGAGAATGATAACATCTGAAACTGTTGCATTCATCATAACAGCTTCATTCAGCCGCGGTCCCAAGAAGAAATGTGGAGAATTCTACAGATCTATATCAGGAAAGTAGTTCTAGCCATGTTCATCACCAGGAACTAGGTCATAATCACGAACTAGGTTATTATAACCTCAGTGCTGGAAAAGGTTGCTTTCAACACAGCTTCAACCCGTTTAGTTTGGGCCCAGGTGAATAATCTTGGCCAGTTAACACTGTGCCCATACAAGGTTGGTTTCAACACAGCTTCAGTCATGAGCAAGCCACCTTGCATGACAACAGGAGGGGTTCACAATAACCCATTGGTCTTCCCACCACCTTCCACCAGTTGCAGCTGAACTCAGAGGAAAGTGTGAAGGAGGGTTATGGGTGACATCACAGTGCCTATTAAGCAAAATATCTCCATCATGTCAGACCTGTCACTCTCAACACGTTGATTCTTGCACAGCCCAGCAACTGTTTGACTACTATAAAGCATTTATGCAGGATAACTCTTGAAAACATGTCGACTGGATCAAAATGCAGATAACACTCCGCTATTCTTGGGTAGTCCACAGCACTTGTGCCAGACCTATTATGTTTACTGGCTGTCAATATGGGCACAATGTTAACCAAGATGGTACTATGAGCCACCTGTGCCCAAACTAAACTGGTTGAAGCTGTGTTGACACCAACTTTTTCCAGCACTCAGGTTTTTGGAAATGCCTCAGGACTTGTCTTGGCCTTTCTGTTGACATTGAGGCTATGTCCTTGGTCAGGGGAGTTTTTCATCCAGCAGATTTTGGCCGTTTTCACAATCTGCCCCTCCTCTACCTCTTTCTGGGGTACCCTGCCTGCAGATCTGACTAGGGCTATGCACTTGATCTGAATAACTACCAGATCGCTAGTCAAAGTTCCCTGATTTAGACCAATCTGTTTGAGGTTCAGATGGATGCAGAATGCCAGATTTAGTTCCAGGGCAAAACAAAAAGAATTTACAAAGGGTTCAGCCTTTCTCTTTTCTTTTTGCCCCTCATTTAAAAGTGCCTAGTACACCAACCTCTGAAACTACCTATCCAAAATCTGACACGTCCTAGGGCCCATCATATCTTCAAAGCTCATGTGCCTCAATGCAAAAAAGCAAAACAAAACAAAAAAATCCGGCCAATTTGATTTTTCAGAGCAAATGATGTTTACTTTTACAGCCTCCATGTCTCATTATATCAAGCACATTGCCTCCTATCTTAATCATTATCTGGAAGCTTTATTGACCGGAAGCCTCACACTAGAAATTACAGTAAAAAAAATTAAACATGAGATAAATGGTGACACAGATTGCTTCAAGCCCTACTCCCAGCGTGTCTGAAGGGACTTCTGGATAGCACCAGTTGCTTTCAGATTGTGTGGTGGGGTTCCCTGACGTTTCCTTGGAAGCTGCTTTATAAATAGTGGGCAACTTTGCCTGATGACAGCTTGCCTGCCACAGCTAAGTTTACTCTGCAATGTGTCAAAACTGTGGGTGTCTCCCAAGTTGTATCTCAAGCACATATAGATTGATGATGCATGCTCGAAACAAGTGCCTCAGTATTACGAGCTTGGGAAAGGTACCTTTTTGGGTTGACATTTCCCAAGATCCACTGACAGTATGGCCACAGATCATGCTGGCTGGGGGATTATGGGCATTGTCGTTCAAAAAGTGAGGATTAGGGCCAAACTGAAATGGCGCCTCCCTAGAAGATGATGAAATAGAAAAGAGGTATCCACTTTTAGTGGGGGGAAGGGGCTCACTGCTCCCGATCAGAGGCCTAAATGGAATTGTTAGCCCCGTCTGTAATATGAGGAACTTGACAAATATTACTTGGTAAGCTGACTTGTAGATGAGCTCCACTGATTCAATGCATCTGTTGTAGTTGGGTCTATTCCAAGGATTTAGGCCCAAGTTCTTCCTTAACCCTTCATGTGGCCCTCTGGTACTTAAAAGCATTGGTCAGACTCTTGTTAGCATCACACAACATGAACCAAAAACCGCACCAGCTGTGTCTGTCATCTTGTTAACTGTTTGTTGCATGCTGGAACATGTCCAGGTTGAGCACCTGTTTGCACACCCGCTAGCACACCCAGAAGTGTGACACATGGCTGGCGAAATGCACACACTGCTTGTGCAATGGGCTTTATCAGTTTCACTGGATGATTTTGGGCCATCAAGCCAAAAGTCCTCAATGGAAAACAAACAAACAAGCAACTTCTGACTGAATGCATGATGTTTTGCAATCATCTAGGGCCCTAGGTCACATGAGACAGAATGGAAAGGGTAGGCCATTTGAAATCTACCAAAGCTTAGTCTAAGAAACACTAACTCTGCAGAACCGTATTCGCCTTGGCTGCACCTGACTCATTTCCACTGCAAAGCAAAAACGTCCTTAAGCACACCCGCTACACTTAACTTTACCTCACAGCTGTGAAGGAGGAAGGAGAAAACGAGCTATTTTCACCCACAGATTCTTCTCCCTCATTTTTACATCAGCAGCACACCATTATTTTGCCACACATGACAAGAATCTTTTTCTCCCTTGAAAACTAAACTGCATGCCACAGCAGACAAGAAAAGAAAGCTGAAGGTCAGAAGGAGGAGATCCTTGCTTGCTTGGGCAGATTTCTTTAAGCTTGAATCTCAACTCCTGTAATCAAACAGCACAGCTTAACAAGGAAAAGGAAACCAGTCAAAAGAGGGAATGAAAGTGAAGAGGAAGGAAGGAAGGGAAGAAAGAAGGTGGGAGGGAAGGAGGGGGTGGGGGTTGAATTCTTACCAATATAATAATAACCTTTACTGTCAATGCACAACATGTGTGCAGTGAAATTGAATGAACCTCCATTGGTACGACTACACAAAGCACAAAACACAGAATACATCTCCAACCTTATAAACAAATCCCCAACCCCAGGAATACCGGGGCTAGGCACACATGTCCACATACATACATACATACATACATACATACATACATACATACATACATACATACATATGTCCCCCATGCTGTTTAACAGCTACATGAAACCGCTGGGAGAGGTCATCAGGAGGTTTGGGCTGAGGAGTCAGCAATATGCTGACGACACTCAGCTCTACCTCTCGTTTTCCACCAATCCAGGTGAGGCGGTTTCTGTGCTGAACTCGTGTCTGGACCCGATAATGGACTGGATGAGGGTTAATAAATTGAAACTCAATCCAGACAAGACGGAAGTGCTGTTAGTGGGTGCTTCGCCGGACAGGCTGGAGGGCCATTTCCCTGCCCTGAATGGGGTTGCACTCCCCCTAAGGGACAGGGTCCGCAGCCTGGGGGTGCTCCTGGACCCCAGTCTAGCTCTGGAAGCCCAGGTAGACTCGGTGGCCAGGGGCACCTTCCTTCAGCTGCGGAAATTATACCAGCTACGGCCCTACCTGGACGAGCGGAGTCTCATGACAGTTACACACGCACTGGTAACATCTCGTATAGATTACTGCAATGTGCTCTACGTGGGGCTGCCTTTGAAGACGATCCGGCGACTGCAACTGGTCCAGAATCGAGCTGTGCGGCTGGTGAGTGGTGGGGCCGCTAGGGGACACATCAAGCCGATTCTGTTTAAATTACATTGGCTACCAGTTGCTGCCCGGGCCCAATTCAAAGTGCTTGTTTTGACATATAAGTCCTAAACGGCTTGGGCCCTGGATACCTGAAGACCGCCTCCTTCCATATGAGCCTACCCGGCAGTTAAGATCTAGCCAGGGGGCCCTTTTGAAAGAGCCACCCCTCAAGTAGGTAAGAGGGATGGCTTGTAGACAAATGGCCTTTTCGGCAGCTGCCCCCAGACTATGGAACGCCATCCCAACTGAGATTCGTCTGGCGCCGACGCTGATCACATTTCGGCGCCAGGTCAAAACCTTCCTGTTCCAGAAGGCTTTTAATTGAAATAATATCAACTGTGGGTCCTGATGGCAATTTTTAGAGTATATATTTTAGTTGTATTTTAATTGTTTTATCTTTTTTACTGTAGTTAAATTGTTGTAAGCCACCCAGAGACCTTTGGGTAGTGTGGGCGGCATATAAGTTAAATAAATAAATAAATAAAAAATAAATAAATATGTACACATTATTCCACCGGTATGTACATATTGCATGTTATACTGGCACTGTGAGTCTGTTATATTAAGTCTAATCATGGTGTTTTGTGGCATTTAGAAGTCTGACGGCTCATGGATAGAAGCTATTTTTCAGCCTGTTTGTCCGGCTGGCTATGCTTCTATATCTCTTGCCCGATGGTAGAAGTATGAAGAAGTGCTGTCCCAGGTGAGAATCATCCCTAAGGATTTTACTCACTCTGTTGAGACAACAGGACCTGGCGATTTCCTCCAGTGGGGTTATAGGGCAACCCATGATTTTTTTGTGCTGTGCTCATCACCCTCTGTAGTGCCTTCTTGTCCGCGGTTGTTAAGCCAGCATACCATACCGTGACACAGTATGCGAGGACGCTTTCTATTGTTGACCAGTAGAAAGATGTCATCAGCCGCTGTGCCACCTGGTTTTTCTGTAAGACTCTTAGGAAATGGAGTCTCTGTTGGGCCTTCCTGACCACCTGGAATGTGTTGCTTTTCCAGGTGAGATCCTGGCTGAGGTGCACTCCCAGGAATTTGAAGGAGGAAACCCTATCCACACTGCCCCCCCTTGATACAGAGTAAATAAAACTATTACAGCGGGAATCAGAGTATAAATGGGGAGAAATTCATTTCATTTTACTGCAAATTGACTGAATTGTGCACTTTTGAACACTATGACACAGCTGTCCTTTGGAATCCACTTTTTTCCTGAATTTTCCAGAGCAGTTCTCCAATTTAAAGAATACCTGTTCTCTTACCTGCTCAATCTGTACGCAGAACATATCATTCAGAAAGCTGGACTAGATTCAGAGGAAGGAGGAGTGAAAACTGGTGGAAGAAGCATTGATAATTTATGATATGCAGATGACACTGTCTTACTGCCAGAAAGCAGCAATGACTTGAAACAATTGTTAGGGAAAATGAACAAAGAAGGTGCCAAAGCAGGACTTCAGTTGAAAATTACAAAGACAAAAATCAGGACAACAGAAGAACTACACAACTTTAACGTTAACAATGAAGAAACTGAAATAGAGATTTTTTATACCTTGGTTCAATCCAAATGGAGCCTATAGCCAAGAAATCGGAAGAAGACTGGGACTAGGAAGGGCGGCAATGAAGGAACTAGAAACGATCATCAAGTGTAAGGAATAGAGATGAGGACGAAGCACGAAAATGGCTCTTTTTCTTGGTTCGTGGGTTGTCAAACTTGATGAACCACGAATTGCCGCCCAGTGACCTGACGAACAACAAATCAATTTGTCGGTTCGTCAGGTCATAATTTTTTTAGACAACCCATAGGGCTTTCTTTAAAAGAAAAGAAAAGCCCCGGCCCCCTCAGCCTTCCTATGCCGCTCTTCATAGGAAGAGGAGGGCGAAAGGGATCAAAGCGATCCCCCAACCGGGCTGCCTAGGCAAAGCAAGGAACCAAAGCTATCCCACAGCCACACTGCCTTTTCTAAGGCAGCCCGGCTGGGGGATCGCTTTGATTCCCTTTCCCCTCCTCTTCCTATGCCCCATGGCATAACAAGAGGAGGGAAAGCGGGAACCAAAGCCATCCTGCAGCCGTGGGCTGGGGGATCGCTTTGATCCCACTTTGATCCCTTCCCTCCTCTTCTTATGCTGCACAGGCATAGGAAGAAGAGGAAAGGGGAACCAAGCCATCCCTCAGCCCCGGGGGTGGGATTCCCTTCAGCTGCCCAAAGGGAAAATCCCTCTCTGCTTATGCCCCCGAGGAACAGCTGATTTGCGGGGGCATAAGCCAATAGGGAACAAAGGGATGAATATAAATATTCGTTGCCTCATATTTGTCAAGATCTCTGGACCTCAAGAATACAAAGCAACGAGTATCTGACTAATCAGGGATGTTCAACAAATATCCTGATTTGTTTTTATATTTGTCCCCATGTCTAGTAAGTAAGTGTCATTGGAGACCAAGATCATCCATACTATCACATTTCCAATCACCATGTATGGGTGTGAAAGCTGGACAGTAAAGAAAGCTGACAGGAAAAAAATTGATTCATTTGAAAAACGTTACTAGAAGAGAGCTTTGCAGAAAGGCGAACAAGTGAGTCCTGGATCAAATCAAACCTGAACTATCTCTGGAAGGAAAAATGTTGCAACTGAGGCTTTCCTATTTTGGGCACATCCTAAGAAGGCAAGATTCACTGGAGAAGACAATAATGCTGGGAAAGGTGGAAGATAGTAGGAAAAAGGGAAGACCAAATATAAGATGGATTGACTCCCTAAAGGAAGCCATAGGCTTGGGTTTGCAAGAGCTGAGCAGGACACTTGAGGACGGGACATTTTAGAGATCACTTGTTCATAGGGTCACCATAAGTCAGAGGTGACTTGACGGCACATAACAAGAACAACACATGCATATATTGGGGAACATGGACACAAAAAGGCAGGGTGAAATTAAAGTGCAAAATTTGTTATACAGGATAAAATTCCTGGAAAAATGCATCTGTTAGGCAAAACTGAGCACAATAATGCATACATTAGAGAAACATGTATGAAACCAATAAGAAATGGAGAGAAAGCAAACTGAATAGACATTTCCCATCTCTAATATTTCAGTTCTGCTTTCAAAGTTCCAGACTCCATAGTTCCATGGCAAATCTACTCTTTCCTTGGCAGTGAAAATACAACAGTGATAAATCTGCTACTCTTTCAGAACACCAAGGCTCAGTCACCTGAGGCACCGTTAGATCATAAAAAGTCTGGGAACCTAATCTAGTTTCATTTTTATCTCATCTTTGCTCCAGGGATATCCAGGATGAAACACGTAGGTTCCCCCTGGATCACAACAACCCTGAAACACAGATTAAACAGAACTGATGGCTAAGCCCAATGTGTTTAGTGAAAAAATATGGTCTAACTCACAGAGTTAGCTGGTTTAACTCCGGTCCTTTAACCACTACATCACACTGCCATTTTAATTAAAGGTATGGATAATCCAAAATGTTGTCCTTTCATTTTTAGAAGACATGAATCTATGCAAGAAAAAAAAAACTGAACTCTGTACTTGTTGTAATTATTCAGTAAACCTGTAGCACCACCATCATGTACTCATTCCTATATCTCCTTATACCCATAGAAAGAGATGAGGACTCCAAGCCTCAACAAAAGGAAGATATTTAAGAGGGAATTATTGTTTATATCCTGCCCTTTCTCCAGGTCAGGGAACATAATTACCTTCCCCTCACACGTACACATATTTTATCAACACAGCAAAACTTTCTAAGGTAAGGTAGGATTAGGTTGAGAAAACGTGAGTAGCCCAGGGACACCCAAAAGGCCTCATGGCTGACGATTGATTTGAATCTGTTCTTAACCAAGGTTTCTTACTCTAGGACCAGTCCTTGTTTGACATTTAAGTAAGATCCACAATGACAGATCCCCATGTTAACCAAAGGAAGAGAAAAGGGGGTGTTTGTGTTGGGAGTTTTTACAACCTTGCATGCTGTCTCTAGTAGGTGTGGCTGGGAGGAACTTTTCTGGGCTTGGGTGACTGTCAATCTATCCAGCACTAACCAATCATTCCTTCCCGCCTCTTCAAAGAGAGCTTCTCTGCTCTGTGTTCTTTCCCGTAACTTAAATAACTTAAAGTTATGGAGACTTTAAATGCCAGTTAATGAGAAAGGGGGGGGGAGGGACTCTAGGGAAACTTGTAGCTATTCTCCTCTATGAGTCTCTCTACTTCTACTGCATAGCAAAATGAATTTTACCAGAAATTCAAAACTCTGCAACAGTTCAGAGGGGGTAAACGTTTCTCTAAAAGTGAGCATTTTGGTAGAGATTATGACTATCTGCTCTCTCATCCCATTTCAAAGGCTTCATTTTCATTTGATCAGTAAAGTGAGAGGAGTCCCTTGTTGTTGTTTAGTCGTTAAGTCGTGTCCGACTCTTCGTGACCCCATGGACCAGAGCACGCCAGGCCCTCCTGTCTTCCACTGCCTCCCAGAGTTGGGTCAAATTCATGTTGGTTGCTTCGATGACACTGTCCAACCATCTCGTCCTGTGTCGTCCCCTTCTCCTCTTGCCTTCACATTTTCCCAACATCAGGGTCTTTTCCAGGGAGTCTTCTCTTCTCATGAGATGGCCAAAGTATTGGAGCCTCAGCTTCAGGATCTGTCCTTCCAGTGAGTCCCTTAGCAGCTTCTATTCTTTCAGTCTTTTTTTGCACTTTTCCACTTTATAGAAGTCTAGTCAAGAATCTATCAGGCTAGCGGGCCTCTGTCTGAGCTGCCATTGCTGTGTAGCATTCAGCACAGAGTGGAGCACCCATGGGCCACCAACGTGTAGAAGCTAAGACAACTGACAGCTGGCTGGATAACTCTGTGTTTTAGGTTTCCCAGGCAGAGGCTGGGAGTTCGGTTCCCCACCCCACTCCCTGAAAAGACCCAACTTACTGACTGTTAGAAGGCTACTAGTTCTGCTTCTCAGCATCATGCCTGTTCACTACTGCTCTTGAATCTCAGGCACCAATCTTCACACTATGGAGGGGTTGCACCACAAAACTAAAACTTAAAAGTCTCATTTCTAAACTACCTAGGGATGCATATGGAGCAAGCAAGCAGGCAAAACTTTGCCACTTCTTCCCTGTGACATAATGTTTAATCTTCTCTTTTTCTTCTTCATGCCAACGATCTTCCTTACCATAGCCATAACTAGGAATTTTGGCACCTGGGCCAATTGGCACTGTATTCCAGCCACTAAACTGGCTGCATAGCTCAGTTGGGTATGGTTGGGAGTTCGATTCCCCAGTGTGCCTCTTGTGTTTAGAGCCAGCCTGCTGAGGCCTTGGGCAAGCTGCACAGACCCAGAGCACCCCCAGAAGAAGGGAATGGAAAACCACTTCTGAGCATTCTCTACTTGGAAGACCCTGAAGAGGAAATTGACTTGACAGCACTTAGAATCATAGAATCACAGAGTTGGAAGAGACCACAGGGGCCATCGAGTCCAACCCCCTGCCATGCAGGAACTCCATCAAAGCACTCCCGACAGATGGCCATCCAGCCTCTGCTTAAAAACCTCCAAAGAAGGAGACTCCACCACACTCCGAGGCAGTATATTCCACTGCCGACCAGCTCTGACTGTCAGGAAGTTCTTCCTGAGATTCAGGTGGAATCTCTTTTCCTGTAGTTTGAAACCATTGTTCCTTGTCCTAGTGTCTGGAGCCATGGAAAACAAACCTGTCCCTTCCTCGAAATGACATCCCTTCAAATATTTAAACATGGCTATCATGTCCCCTCTTAACCTTCTTTTTGTAAGGCTAAACATTCCCAGCTCCACATGATTATGATTATTATTTCAGTCACTATACTCTGAGGCAGGGACATAAGAAAAATGAGGAGAAGAATGTGATGTCCCCACAGGAAAAAAAAGAAAAGAAAATGTTTATGCTTCCCCTCTCCCCTAAAAAATGGGAAGGGAAGGGAAGGGGAAAATGGGATAGGAGATCAGCCAGTGATGTATTTTTTCCATCCAATTACCTCAGAATTCTTTCTTTCTTTGTTGATTGAAACACTTTAAAATGAGTTCTCCTCCTTATGGATACCAGGGCAATTTACCAATGTAACGAAGAGAATGAAAACACCAGAATATGTCACCATCATAGAAACAAAAGGAGCAGGTATTAAAAATACAGACAAAGTTAGCCAAGGAAAATGCTTAGGAAAATAAACTATAAAACGGCTAGAACTGGTGTTCCAGCAGTAGAAATGGGCACGAGCTACAACTTGAACATCCCAAATCCAACTTTTACCAAACTTGGACTGACTCTTGGGCTGATTTTCCTTCCCATCCCCTCCAAGTTTGGTGAAGACCAGATTTGAGAAGTTCATGTTATAGCTCCCCAAACAGGCCCCCCAGGAAAGTGCTCTTTAGCAACTGGCTAAAGAGCACTTTCCAAGGGGGGCTGCTATGTGGGAAGGCTATAGCTCAGATGTCCCAAATCTAGTCTTCAGCAAACTTGGAGGGGGTTGAGAAAAGAGTCAGATGAAGATTCTCTGCAAGTTTGGCATCTCTAACCTGTGCAGGAGCTGTTCTACCACTCCTGGAAGATTTGAATTGCACAAACCACGAAATGGTTCATTTTGTTTGAAAGTTTGTGGAAGTTCGTAGAAATTGGTGGTTCGCAAAACCACCATGAATGACCATTTTCCTAGTTCAGGCCCATTTCTATCCAGCAGCCATAGAACTGGCACCAATTCCACCTCCATGAGAAGGGTATTCTCCATAATTGGGACACTATCTAATGAAAGGGCTGTCAGTTTTGTTACTCAATTTTATCACATGTCCAGCCTTAAGGGTGTGTAGACACTTGAACTCATGCATATGCATTTAGCTCTAGGGTACCTTGCATCATGGGTCTTGTAGCCTTGGAACTGTACACACATATTCTCATAGATTCATTATTTTATTTATTTCAAATATTTACATCTTCCCTTGTATTATGAGAACCATACGAAACAATTCAAATAACTCAAAACATGGGAAATTATTTCTAAACTTTTTTAAAAAATAAGACATATAAAAAATCTAAAGAATTTAAAACCACACAAAAAGATTAGAATCATACACATTACAAAGAATGCCAGAACTTTTCAATCTAAGATCCTTAAACCCCAAATGTGCTGGTAGTTTAACAGTGCTAAATTGAAATCAGGATGAGCTTCCAGAACATAAGAAGCTGCCTTATATAAGCCCAAATCCTGTTCGTTCTGTCTGCCAGCCTAACTCCATTGGCATAAATTTCAGTGTTAACTTGATGCATCTTTAGAAGCCCATGGCACCAAAAAGACTTTGTCTGCTTGTGTTTGTATATGGAATGATCCATTCTTCTCCTTTAAGAATTGCCTGGCGCCTTGATGTCCTTTGCTTAGGGTATGCATGCTATTTAGCATGATTCAAAGTCCTTCAGGCTTAGCAGGCAGGTGGGGAAGAACAGCCCAGGAGGCCAAGACTGGGCTCACCACAGCATGGGGGCTGTGCAGCCCCCTGAAGGCTGGTGTTGCCTGTGCCACCACAGCTCCAGATATCACCTTAGTGGCAGTGGAAAAGTAACCCCAGTCTCCTGAATTAGGTCTGAGAGAAAAGGCAGGGAAGGGAGCTATGTTGACTTCTTTGGCCCCACCCCACAAGGCAGTGCAGCCCCAACAGAGCCCTGGCTGAGGAGAAAGGTGGGGGAAAGGGGCTTTACCCCAATGTTCTCCCCTCATGTTGCAGCTGTCCTTGACGGCTGTTGCCTTACTCACAAGTAAACTGGGTAAACGTAGTCATGAGTAAACCGGCCAACTTTGCTTTGACTGGATCTTTAGCATGGGAGAAGAGGACCTCCTTTTCCTCTCCCTACTCAGAGGGTCAGGGAAAGCGCATAACTGATAGCCTATCAGGTTGCAATGGACCATTTGCTGTGGGGATGGGAAGACTTTTTTTTTCATCCTTTAACTAAGAAACATCCAGACTGATCGTTTTAACTTTTCTAAGGGTTGGAGGGAGACTGGGTAGATCACTCAAAAGAAAATAACCAAATTCTAAACTCCTCCAACATTATGGATCCAGCACCACTTTCCATCATCATCATCATGCTGTTCTATACTTATCTACTCAAAAAGACTGAACCCCTCTGAGTTCATTGGTGTTTACTCTCAGGTGAGTGAATCCAGATTTATAGGCTTTGCTCTTCAAAACATTTGGAAAAGTTTCCCTAAATCAACATTTGCCCTCATCTGAACTTTCCCCAATGGCATGACTTGAGGGTTTTGCTTTGGATTTTGTATGCAGGTCCTGGCCAAACCAAGTGCATTCATTCAGCAGCGCAGGTGTAATTTGTAGACCTGGAAGAGAGTCAGGCTTTCTCAAAGCTGAATCTGAAATAAGAGGAATAATCACCACTTCAAGCTATTACTCACAGGGAATGTCAGTTCCAAATGCAAATAACAAGCCTTATATTTACCAACATTTCACCTACTGTCTTCATTGAGCATATTTACCATCTAATTACTTGTCAGGGCAGGCATACATTCTACTTAATTCCAGCAATTTATGAGTACAAAGACACTGGGTGTGTAACATTTCAGTCCCAATTTATCTTCAGCTCCTAAATGGGTGATCCATTTATGTTGTTTTGATGGTTTCTCACTTCTGGGCATCTTTTTCTACCTTGACTTCTCTCCTAAAGTGTTAGCAGAGCAAGCAGGCGCTGAGGTCACTTGTGGGTTCAGCCCCTCAAAATTAGATGCTTCTCTGGGAAGAAATCACATCCACACATCTTATTCTAGGAAAATGAGAGAGATTGCCTAGGAAGTATCTAGTTGCTCAAACACTGAGCGTAAAGAAAATTGTGTTAAGTATTTCCCCTGTTCCAGCAGGCTCCCAGTTTACAAGATCAATTTGCAACACAAGCAAGAAGGTGTGCAATGAGGAGCCTGCTAGGGCCCAGATGATAGTTACACAATTCCTCTTTCACTCCATGTTTAAGGAACTATTAGCCCTCATATTTATTTATTTATTAGACAAATAGGCCGAAATAGGAAAGATAATAGGAATTCTAGTTCTAGCTAACTAAGGTGGAGATAGAGGAAGAGATGGCAGAAGGTCTCCCCAACCATGTCCCCGAGAGGGTCAAGAGAGAAATGTGAGAAGGAAAGGAAGTGGTATCAGCAACCTCCAAAACACCAGTATGGTTTGAAGGAAGGTCAGCACAGGTCAAAGCAGGTAAAGGACAATCTAGGAAACCCAAGGACGTCCTTTCCTTCATCCTCTACTCCTTTCCATGAGAAGACACAGATATTCTTGTGAGTTCTTGAGTTGTTCCCAGTCATCTGCAACAAAAAATAATATCTACCGGATTTGTTCCTAAGGCCCTGTTGCAGAGAATTCTGGGACATTTCCATGGCGGTGTACTCAATTTACGTAGGAAACTGGTAAAGCCTCTTTGGTTTGACGATGAACTTGGAAGATTTATGGGGGCATTGATCGAAAATCTTCAGAATCAACACAGACAGCATTGTTGTTCAACAATCTGACACTCAGAACTTGAATAAGTTATTTTTTTAAGATGACAGCTGCAGAATTCAAGGGGTGTGTGAAAGTGAAGTGTGAGAAAATAACTTTTTCAACCTCTAGGTTTCATAGTTGCTTTGAATTCACTGACTGCGTTCCAGAAAGCAGCTTGGTTTGGCCAGGCCTGTAGGAGATGAGTGTTTGGTTGAAATTTGCCACATCAGTAACTATGCCACTTGCCACAACTCCTGACAAGTTTCTAAGGAGACCCGGTTTGTCTATGGCTGCAACCCCATGGTTAAATAATGTGTGTTTTGCTCCACTTATAAAATGGGTGAATTTGAAATGCTTTTTACTGACCACATCACACAAAGACTGATTCGAATCCGTCCAGCCCTTTTTGCTCCCAAAGTGTCTTTTTTTCTCTGTCACTGGGAGGCATCTACTTTTTCAAACTAGAATTATTCAAATAGGCTTTCCCCCTGTGGTTAATTGTGACAAGTTCTTGTCAAAACGGTATGTGTGTCTTTAGGAGGTGTTTCGAGACATCGGCAATTGGGCGTGATGTTCAAGAACAGGTAAATATGCTCACCCACTCTTTCCTCTCCCTCCAAATTTTTTAATTTTTTTATTAAAAAATGTCTTACATATACGAGATTAGCACTAGATCACCCTTTCAACTTATCACTGGGTTCTTCTTATTGTTATTATAATATAACACCCCATAAAAGAATTGGCAGAGGCAGGACCAGAGGAAGGAAGGAAGGAAGGAAGGAAGGAAGGAAGGAAGGAAGGAAGGAAGGAAGGAAGGAAGGAAGGAAGGAAGGAAGGAAGGAAGGAAGGAAGGAAGGAAGGAAGGAAGGAAGGAAGGAAGGAAGGAAGTGGGATTGGGGTTAGAATACAAATTGCATCTCATCCAGTATGAATGAACTCCCAAATCAATCTGCAGCCCCTTTGTGAGCACCGACTGTGATTTCAAATGTAATACAGGCCATGAATCAAATCACAGCAAAACCGAATTGCTCTGATTTGGCTTTCCAGTATAGTCACCACCTATGTGTGCATGTGTCTCGGTGTGAGTGTATACACATACAAACACACATATAAATACATACTGTTTCTCCAAGAACTGGAATCCAAGCTGGCTTACAATATAGAATTTTTAAAAACAGCATTAAACATTTCAACAATAGGTCATAAATATTAAAATAGAATTGAATGTATTATATTATTAAAATACAACCCAAATTAAAACATTTCAACATGTCTCCATTAAAATACCAATAACAGTTTTCCTAAAAAGAGAGAGAGGAGGAAACAGCACATCAGCTGAACCCCTGTTAATTGCTGAAGGTCTGCCAAAATAAATGTTTGTTTAATTATCAGTTAGTTGGTTCATCAGTTATTAAGTCTTCATCAATCACTTTTCAGCCCACCAAGGCTCCAGAATAAAACACCTGGGGTAGAAAAACTTTGATGGTAGTTTAAATATAAATTTAAAAGCAAGGTTTAAAAACCAAAAAGTTGGAGGAAAAAATGTAGTTCTCAGTTCCCGCAAGAACCTCAACAGTAAGGCAGCCAACCTGATTTAGAAGGACACTCCACCTGCTTAAAAAAAAAGTTGTTCTTTTACCATTCTGTGGGCTCACCTGTGCTGTGCCTCACTCGTTTGGAATGGCATTTTAACTGGAGCATAAGTTAGAAACCCAACTTCCCTGTTATTTTTTATTCAACACTATTTTTGACCTTGACTCTAGGGCATCCATTTTGAAGGCCAGTTGGACTGTAGGGCATGTTTAGCCTTGAGAAAAGAAGACTGAGGGGAGATATCACTTTTCAAATACTTGAAAGGTAATCATACAGGGGAGTTACAGGATCTGTTCTCAATCATCCCATAGGGCAAGACACTCAACAATGGGCTCCAGCTGCAGGAAGCCAGATTTAGGCTGAATATGAGGGAAAACATCTTAACTGTTAGAGCAGTATAACAATGGAAACATTGTCTTGGAAGATGATGAGCGCTCAAATGCCGGAGGCATTCAAGAGAACATTGGACAACCATTTGTCAGATTTGCTTTGCTTTGGATTCCTGTATTGAGCAAGGGGTTGGACTCAATGGCCTTATAGGCCCCTTCCAACTTTATTATTGTATGATTCTATGAAGTTCAGTGAGCCTCTTGTCTCAGGCAGCAGATCAGAAACAATGGTGAAATGAGTTTGTGCCCAGCTCACTTGCCACAGCTGCCTTCCTATTTTGGAGTCAAATTCCCACACTATCAGATGTGGGCAGCAGGACTCCCACCATTTTGAATTCTCCCAAATAGAAGTCACAACAGCACGGGATGCAAAATGGTGGCCCCCAACTGCCACAACCTCTCTTTCAGAGCTGAGGGGGAGCTTGGCTCCCATTTAACAAATGCTTGGAAACCCCTTTGTTGGATGATACGACACAGAATTCCTCATGCTAGTAGAGGATGCTAGGGATAGTAGTAAAAAAATTAATAATTTTCCACAGCTCTGGCATTAAGATGCTTATGGGGACTAAGGCTAAACATATCCTCTTGTGTAAACATACACAAAAAAATAAGTTGTGCAAGTGTCTCCAGCACACCACCAGCCTTCCCACTGTGTGCCTGTTCTCCCACTGGTTGCAAGATCAGTCACAGAGCTGGTCATGTGACAGGAAGTCTCCTCGCATGGAGGGAATACTTATGGGAGTTCCCTACATTCCACATTCAGGCCCTAGAATACGGCCCAAATCAATCTCTTAAAGGCGGATAGAAGTGATGGAGGGGTTACTCTAAATCCTATTAGGTCTGCGCCACTACTAGCCCAGGTCAAGCAATGGGACTGGTAGGCTCTCAAATTGTGTATCTGGCTTTCTCAGAAACACTGTTTTTCCTGGTGTTTTCCAGTACTGGGTGCTATCTGAATAAAGTGTGTGGTGGTGGTGATGTGTATTCCCACAACAGGCTTGCCAGAGTCTGAAAGCAATTTTTTACAGCTTTGGTTAGAGTCAGCAGACATAGGATAAATGCAGCCTCTGAAAGAAGAATAAATACCAGCTTTCATATTGCTGGAAAAGAAGTCCTTATTTCCCAGTAGAATTGTGTTCTGCAAGCACTACTTTAGCACTTCCTGCATTGGTGAGGCATAATTTTTAATGTAAATCTATTGTTACTTTTCCCTTGTCAAAACATATCTGAGGGGGAAAACTGTGTGATAAAACAGCGAATATGGATAATATACTGTTTACACAGAAACCGTTTAGAAAACATATTTATGTGCTCTCAGGCAAAGGATTCGGCAGTCAGACTTACAGTTTTTCCTCATCTATAATGGAGTGCCTTGGATAATTAGACTAATTATGTTTCCATCTTAAAATTGTTCTGATTTATGGACCCGGCTGCTTAGCTTGTTTCTGTAATGAGTGAAAATGTCTTAGGACCCTGATTCGCTAAATATGATTTAGAACACATCCCTTGACAATGAGAGGCAGTCAATATTCTTCCTTTGACCTTTCGTGGGGTGGAAGACTCAGGGTTAATTTTATATGGTATGATCAGTATTGTGCAATTTATCATATTATTGACAGCGCTCTCGTTTCGAGACACCCCTCCCAAGCTTCAGATCTGTAGCAGGGAAGAGCTGAGCCAAAGGAAAGGATGGAAAAAACCTTCTGCTCTGTTGAAAAAGCATCCTTCATATCCACAAGCTTGTCATTTATCGAAGGCACTATGGCTACAGAAATTCTTTATTCTGTAGCAAAAAGGGGCAAGGTACGGTCCATGGACCCCCCCCCCAGATCCTCCTCCCCCCCTTTGCAGTCCTGTAGGATCTGTGGTATTGAACTTAGCACAAGTTTTTCTTTTTTTTTACTTTCTAACTAGCTAGATTTAGTTGTAATACACTTTTTCAGATGATGCACTGAAAGGATACAGGAACGACTGGAGATCTGTGGAGATATGGGGGCCAACGGAACACTCAGAAATATGGTGACAAGTTGAAGAGAGGGGTAGATTGGAATAGGATAAGCAGGCTACACAGAGAGAGCATGCCCTCAAATATGGTCAGCTATGTCTGGGGTGTGGGGAGCTGAGGCCATCAAGTACTCTAAACCAGTGGAGCAATAATAGACAGGTGCAGATAGCTAAGTAGACTTGAGCATCTTCCCTCATCACGTCTTTTCTAATTAAGTGCTCATTCATGCATAGATCTTTGATGTGTAGATTGCTTTTCTCAGGCTCACTTCCTTCCTCCTCCTCCTCCATTGTCAGTGTTCTGGTTTGTTATCCATAATGGCTGCCAGCATACCTGGGCACTTGGAAGCTGGTTCAAGGGACTTGGGTAACTAAGTTAGTTCCTCTCTTGTTCTATCTTTTTATGGATCTCCAGAAACAATAAAGTCATAGAATTATAAAATCATGAAGTTTGAAGGGGCCTATAAGACCATCAAGTCCAACGGCCTGCTCAATGCTGGAGTACAAGAGATTTTTTTTTTGTTTTAACTTTGCCAGTTACCGCCATATACAGTGGTGCCTCGACTTACGAACGTCCCTACTTACGATCATTTCGAGTTACGACCAGCTCCAGCCGCAAAATTTTGCTTCTACTTGCGACCGGAGCTTCCAGTTACGAACAGAAAAAGGCAGGGGAAAAAGGTGGGAAATTCAAATTTCTAACTGTAGGTGGCGAAAGAGGCTGCTTCTTTGTAGCTCTTTCGCCCCAGCAGTTAGAGAGTGTGCGTCGGAGGAGGCTTGGGACTGTCTCCTTCTGCTTCTGAGAGCGTGTGTGTGTGTGTTTGCAAGGAGGCTTCGGGCTGCCTTGTAAGGTAAGGTGCTGTCTTCTGCTTTTTAAGAACTGTTCTGGGTGTTTTTGCAGCGTGGTTTTGGGCTGGGGGGGGTTATGTTTCTGTGCTGTGATGGGTCTTGGGGGGTTTGTTTGTTTTTTGGGTTTTTTTTCCCATTTCCGATGGGTCTTGGGGGGTTTGGTTGCTTTTTGGAATGTTTTTTCCCATTTCCAATGGGTCTTGGGGGGTTTGTTTGTTTTTTGGTTTCCCCCCCCATTTCCGATGGGTCTTGGGGGGTTTGTTTGCTTTTTGGGGTTTTTCCCCCATTTCCGATGGGTCTTGGGGGGTTTGGTTGCTTTTTGGGGTTTTTCCCCCCATTTCCGATGGGTCCTGCATGCTTCCTTTGCTTTTTCCTTTGTTTTCTTTGCATTTCCGAACTGCTCCGTTTGTTTTCTGTGCATTTCCGATGGGTCTTGCACGCTTGATTGTTTCTCTCCCCCCCCCCTTTTCGGCCGGAAGGGATTAATCGTGTTTCCAATGAGTCTTGCAGTGATTTTTTATATTTTTTGGGTGATTTTTTCTTCGGCCGGAACGGATTAATTGCATTTCAATGCATTCCTATGGGAAATGGTGCTTCGACTTACGCCCATCTTCCGGAACCAATTAAGTTCGTAAGTCGAGGCACCACTGTATACTCCCTTCAATAGTTACAAACTCACCACCAAACTGCAGCACTCTGCTAATATAAATTCCAAAAATCCTAGGAGGGTTCTCTTACTCATAATGGTGAGTGGGGTTTGGGGTGTCTGACCCCAAATTCCTGCCTGGTGAGACCACTTCATTGCTTTTCCTCACTCCAATGGCTCCTGGATCCTATCAGCAGATAGAAGAGACTGAACCTCGGAGATATAGCGTGTTCTTCCTGTTAAGATTGCCAAATCGGACTAATTAAAAGAAAATCTATGAGCAAGGCACCTCCTTCACCTACCTGAAGGGGGAGCATGTCAAAATAATAGAGTACATATTAAAGGATTAGGGGATCTATGAGTTATAGCCCTAGAAATGTGAAATGTGATTGTAACAGGGAGGTTTGAACAGCAATGAACTATCTGAAAGACATTATTTCAAGACAATCAGATATTTCATTGAAATTTAAAAAAAAACACATTTAAGTTGCAACGTACTGAATGTCCATTAGAGGTCACTGCAGAGTAATTAACAAAGTCCTATAAGATCCCATGTATTTCCCTAACTCTGCAGAAGACTCTTGTTTCTCTATGAGGTTTACTTGCCAAGTGAAGATCAATGTTAACTCAGTGGAGTCTTCTAAAGAAGCAACCCCTATATAACAACCTATTAATGCTGCTAGGGTATTTTTCCTTATTAGCAGGACTTTTGCTTCTGTGGCAGAGTCTATAAGAGTTTGCATGAGCCTGCTACTAGTGCAGTCTGTGAGTTAGGAGAAAATGTGTAGACAATGACTTATCTCTTGCATAAACATCCCATTCCTATAAAAGGGCTGGTGTAACATAAGCAAGACGCCTTCCAGCACGGAGCCAACTAAGCCAGCTAAGCCACAAGGGACCTGAGCCAAGGCCGAGCGGCCGGAAGAAGAAAAAGATAATGTAACAACAACAGAGGAAACACACAGAGATCATGGATTCTGCTCTGTAGATTTCAACTGGCAGGTGGCTGGGTGAGCACATGTGTGTTCAAATATGCTATTTCTAAGTACTTGTCTGTAACTTTTACAACTAAAAGCTTACAATTGAAATACTGTATATCTTTCTGGCTTCAGGATTTGCCTGCAACATAAGTTCAGCCTTCATATATTTTCAAACATTTGTATCATAACTGTTATGAGCTTTTGCTCATAACTGTAAGAATGATATTTAGAAATCACATGTTTTTGAGTTCTTGGAAGGTTACATGTTTTCAATATTTTTTTTATTGTTCTGCACAGAAGAACTGTAGATGAATAAATCTGTAGCATTAGACAAGATGCTGGTGCCTGGACTCATTAGTCTCTGTTTATTTCACCAGGAGTGAAAACAACCGATTATTCATATCCTCTGAAGACGGGTGGAGCAAGTTTGGAAGCTACATTTCTGGTGAACCAGGCAAGAGCAGGTAAATGACTTTTGCCTTGATACCCAGCATTTCGGAGAGCATCTTTAAAGTTCAGGATAAAAGCCAGAGTAGATCCAACACCTATATGACATCAAAGCCATCAATTCCAGCTGACTCTACCTACTTACTTCTCAAGGTTCTGATGAGGATAAGTGCAAGTACAGAAATGAAAAGGCTACCAAAAAGTAACTCTTCCTATCCCTTAGCAGGAGACTCTTGCCAGTTACTCTCTACTGGATTAATGAGGATTTTTTTTGTGTGTGTGTGCCATCAAGTTGCTTGTGGTGATCCTGATGGTGTTTTGATGTATGAGGGTTGTTCAAGGAATATTTACCATCAACACCCACCCCCAGGCAACTTTCTATGGCCAAGCAGAGATTCGAACCCAGGTCTTCTGAGTCTGAGTCTGATACTCTACCCACTACACCACATTGCTAATGTAATGTATACATGTTAATGTAATGTATACATTAGCATGTATACATTACTGAAACAGCAACGTCTACCTTGGCTTGGGCATGTCGTGAGAATGGCTGATGGTCGGATTCCAAAAGATCTCCTATATGGAGAATTAGTGCAGGGAAAGCGCCCCAGAGGGAGACCACAGCTGCGATACAAGGATATCTGCAAGCGTGATCTGAAGGCCTTAGGAATGGACCTCAACAGATGGGAAACCTTGACATCTGAGCGTTCAGCCTGGAGGCAGGCGGTGCATCATGGCCTCTCCCAATTTGAAGAGGCCCTTGTTCAGCAGGCCGAGGCAAAGAGGCAGTCCCGAACCCAGCAAAATCAGGGAGCTGGACAGGGGACAGACTGTATTTGTCTTCAGTGTGGAAGGGATTGTCATTCTCAAATTGGCCTTCTCAGCCACACTAGACGCTGTTCCAAGTCCTCCATACAGAGCACGTTACCATAGTCTCTCAAGACTGAAGGATGCCTAATGACACCACATTGACTATCTAGTCAAATAAAGCATGCTACAAACAATGAAAGCATAAGAAGATTCCTGCTGGATGAGATCAAAAAGATTTCCATAGTGATGGTTTCCCTAGGCTGAGGGAGGTGAACTTGTGGTCCTGGATGTTTCTGTCCTAGACAGCAGGATCATTGCTGGGATGATGGGTATTTTAGTCCAGCAATACTGAAGGCTTGCTCTTCTGCCCTGGGACCTCCATCTGTTTCCTGCCGTGGCATGCCAGATGGACTCTGGGAGATGTAGAAGCTGGGCATGAAGATAAAGTTGCTTTCCTCCTGTCAGTCTCCATTATCTGTCACTCAGAGACACACTGCTCCTGAAAGTGGAGGTTATATTAATTTTCTTGACTAATCCTCCCACTGAATTCGTTTTCCCTCCACCAATGTTTCACATAACTACGAAGACTATAAGCTTTACATCGCCTTAAACCACCTTTTCCAACGAGGATCATTCATTCGTTTTGTGCTTAACTTCGTAAAGCATCTCCAGTGAGACGCCTTGAGAACAGTGTGCTGACATTTCTGAGACCTGTTGCCTATTCATTGTCAGGAGTAAGCTAACAATAAGACACAAAGATGGTTCTGGATAACATTCAAGCGGTGGGCCTGCCTTTCCAGGATTACTGTGATTACTGGCATAAGTACGAGATAAAATCTTATCTATGATCTCCCTGAAATGATTAATGCCAGAATCCACATGATTAATTTCTTTTTACTAGGCAAGATTTTTTTTTAAAAAAGTCCTTACAGATCAAGCTGCCTTTTGCCAAAGCAACAGCAAAAAAAAAATGATCTTGGAAGGTTCAAACACTTGTCTTTCCCTTATGATCAAATGATCTCAAATAGCTGCCACACATTGGGGGGCTTATTATATTTCATTTATGGGCATTCGTTTTCTTGTTTTTTGCTGTCAAGTCACTTCCAATTTATAATGAACCTATGAATTAATGACCTCCAAAGGGTTCTGTCATTAAAAGCCCTACTCGGATCCTGCAGATACAAGCCTGTGGCTTCCTTTATTGAATCAATCCATCTCATATTATGTCTTCCTCTTTTTCTACGGCTGTCCATTTTTCCTAGCATTATTGTTTTTTTGCCAGTGAGTCGTGTCCAAAGAATAATAGCCTTAACTTAGTAAGGAGAGAGAATTCAGGCTTGATTTGACCCACTTATTTGTCTTTCTGGCAGTCCCTGGTTTCTTAAAAGCTTTCTTCCAGCACCACATTTCAAATTAAGTGATGCCCCCAGCAACTTTCTTCCCTGTCCAGCTTTCATACCCCTTACACAATAATCAGGAACATTATGGTAGGGGTGATCTTGCTTTCCAGCAATCCATTCTTCCACTTAAGAATCTTCTGAAGTTCTTTTATAGTTGTTCTTCTAAGACTCGATCTTCTTATTTCTTCCTATAACCGTATTGTACTGTTTTGCTTTATACTGTATTGTTTCATTGTATTGTGTAAACCTCCCCGAGTGGCATGGGTTGCCAGATGGGTGGTATAAGGAAGGAAGGAAGGAAGGAAGGAAGGAAGGAAGGAAGGAAGGAAGGAAGGACTAATGATGAAGGAAGGAAGGAAGGAAGGAAGGAAGGAAGGAAGGAAGGAAGGAAGGAAGGAAGGAAGGAAGGAAGGAAGGAAGGAAGGTTGGTCAGATCAGCAGTAGTCCTTTCCTTATGCTCTTAAGACTGGAAGATTTCCATGCATGCTGTTCTGCTCTAGCAACAAAGGAGGAGAAGAAACAAAAAAGTAACATGAGAAAAAAGGAAGGAAGCCTAAGAGTACCAGTCTGCATGTAGATTAGAAAAGACTGAAAGGGAAAATGTACTACAAGGTCAGTATTTTCCTATAGTTCCCATCTCCACATCAGTTCCAATCACCTATTCTGTATGATAGTGCTTTATTCCAAAAAGTGACAACTGAGAAATAGGGAAAGTGAAAACATTATTTTTGTTTTCCTTGGAGGAAAAGTAGCATATAAATGTAACCGGCCAATGAGAAAACAAATCCAGCAAGATCCTAGGATTTATTTAAAAGTGGATACTATTTAAAAGGAATATATTAGGATTGGATGGTTGTTCTAATGTCCTGGGGTGGATCTACTATGAAACTAATGATGCTTAAACTTCTGGGCCTCTAATCCCAGAGGGGCTCCTGAAGTGACTTTAGTTCACAGTTTTAAAAAGAATTGTGGTGATCTGTCGTGGAACAACCCCACTGAAGAAGATAACAGTGATTACCCACACCTCATAGCTGGTTGCAAAAGGGCCCCATAACAGTTCAAGCTTCAGGGCCCCAAAAATCTAGGTCCACCACTGCTAATGCCTTGCATTCAGTATCAACCTACTAAATATAATGTGAAAATAAGAGCCCTGGCCTGCATTAAAGGGTTGTTGTAGTGATTGCTAAAGCTATACATGTATAGAGTTTTGAACCCGTCAGAAAAATGCTTGATGAATGCAAAATGCCTCAATTCCTCTTTCCCTTTCTGATCTTGTTTTAAATGTTTGCCATCTGTCAGTGCATCCCTTCCTGAATCTAATCTTCCTCTCAGGGCTAAACATACCCTCAACTTTGCCTCGACATAAAATCAGCCCAAAGACATAGCACTCTGCATGTTTTGCTTTCCTTTAAAATTAATTAATGTGATTGGTGGAGAATGAGATGAATTATTCATCTTTAATTATTATTTTTTTGTTACATAAATGTTTCCTTTTAAACATTTTAGCACGACAGTTAAGATGAACATGTTTCCAGAAATCTAATTTACAGTAATAAGCCATTTCTGGGCCATAAAATTAAATTACAGGCTAAGGCTACACATACACACACATACACTTTTGTTCTGATTGGTGCTTGGAAGAGTTGGCTTGTTTGTTCTGATCAAAGCTTGAAAATATTACTTCTTTCGACTACAATTCCCAGAATCCCCACAGCCAACATGGGAGTTGTAATCCGGAACAGGAAGATATCCAAACTGTAGTTCAGATGTGTTTTGTACCTTTTTACATAATTTCTGAAGAGAAATTAAACAGAGGGCTGTTTAGGGAAGGAATACACAGTCATTAAACAGAGGCCATTTGAAGACGGAAGAGGTGCATCCTAAATCCAACAGCTCTGGGATGTAGTGGTTAAACTGCAGTACTGCAGCCAAAACTCTACTCACAACCCAGGTTCAATCCCAGGTAGCTGGCTTGAGGTTCACTCAGCCTCCCACCCTTCAAAGGCTGGTAAACTGAGTACCCAGCTTGCTGAGGGCAGGGTGGCAATGGGTAGCCTGTATTATTAAATTGTAAACTGCCCAGAGATTGCTTTAAGTGCTGTGAGGTGGTATACAAACAGCACGCTTTGCTTTTTTTGCTTTGTAGATGTCATTTAGAGGATGTTCAGAAGAAACAAACATTAGTACGGCTTGTTTTTCTGTTTCCAACACATGGGGCGTTCAAGGTTTGACACTTTGAATGTACAGAATGTTTAAAACAATTAAGGGGACTGTAGAAAATGCAAGTATGAATAGGTAAATTGTGCTTTAAAAATGAGGTTTGAATAGCAGTTTACTAAAACTCACTGAGAAACAGTCAGTTCTCTTGCTGGGTCTGAAAGCAAGGTCAGAGTATAATAACATTGCCTCACGAAGAATCTCTTTCGTAATGGCCTAACACTTGAGCATGGATGTAAACAAATAATAAGAAATGTGTAACACTGGGAAAGAAAAACATAACATTGGGGGAGGGGGGAAACAACTCCTAGAGTCCTAAAATGCAGATAGAGCAAATTGGTACCTGACCAACTTAGTTCACCAGTAGAGATGGGCACGAACTGTCAAACCGACAGTTCGTGTTGGTTTGTTTTTTGGCTGAACACATGTTTGGCGCTTCCCAGCCCCACCTCCTCCAGCAGGCACCCCCTCAGTGGCAGTGTCCTGGCTTCCCTGCCCCGTCTCCTCCAAGTGCACTATTTGAGTTTGCAACCTGCATAATTTAATTGTAAACCAAACAGAGAGTGATTTAAGCAAGGGGGGGGGGGGGTTGTATAAGCAGCACACCTTGCTTCACCACTCCCCTGAGATATGATTTTCAGTTATTATTGATTCAAATACTTCCTTAGCTCTCAACCTTCCATAATTTTCTTAGCAGGCAATCCACATTTTGCAGCAGACAAAGCTGTGTTCTGCAGCTTAAAATTCATAATTTTTATCATCCAAATAATAAGCCGGCTGGCCAGTTCATTTTCAAGGTCACCATCATAAGACTAAAAACATGTTTCTGTACAGCAGGACCCCCCCTATCCGTGGAACCAGTATCCACTGATTCACTTATCCACTGCCCGAAAATAATAAATAAAAAACCCCAGAAATACCTATTTATGTGTGTTTCCAAGATGTATTTATCAGAACTGGCCATTAGAGGGAGCCAGAAACATTGCAATGTATAGCGCTAAATACTTCCACATTTCTCAGTATCCGGAGGGTGTGTGTGCTTGGAACCAATCCCCCGTGAAGCAGAAATCTGTGCTTATTCCATACCACTCAATGTTCATTTTCTGCTCCTCCACAGCTGGGCATACATGCAGCTTTCACTGACAGTCATTCTGTTTCTGGGAGAACAACCTGCTGCTGAGCTGCCTATATAAAGACAGTTGTCCACAAACGTGAATGCATAGTTATCCTCTAAAGAGTGAGACCTCACAGCTATTTACAGCACCCCCAGTGAATCATCACAGCAGTTTGTTGTTGGTTTGCTCAGAGCATTTGTGTGTGCATTTTTCAAGCAATAACATCATCTCTGATGATACTTCTGTGCCGTAAGCAATGCTTCTGGAAGAGTTATGCAGAGACATGACACTTTGTGGGTCACTGACCTAAAGGTCGTGGGGAGATCTGAAAGGCTGAGAATAGGTTTCTAGATAGGAAGCAGCACATGCCTGAACTGCTCTTCATCATGGCTGATGTTGAGCACCTTCTTGTTGTTATGTGCCACCAAGTTGTCTCCGACTTATGGAAACCCTATGAATGAACACTCTCCAAAATGTCCTGTCCTCAACAGCCCTGCTCAGCTCAAACCTGTGGGTTGCAGTAAAAGCTTCAGCTTCATGTGGGTTCGTTTTTTTCCTTTCCCCCCGGCAAACAAGGAACCTGTTGTATTGATAACATTGCCCCCCATTTTATATTTTATTTTATTTTAGGAAACGTGAGTCCTGTTCCCATGGTAACATCTTGGCTACACTGATCCAGCTCCCTTCTCTTGATGGGTGGAAATGAGAGAAGCCGAATAATTTTCATTCTGCTTATGTAACATTTCTATGGAGGGCTTTGGATGATGAGCGGAGCTGAAGACATTGTACGATTCTATCTTTTAATGCAAAATACACTGAACAGTGAATTCAGGAGGATTTATGGTCAGAATCCCATTGGGGAGTTACACCGGCATCAATATAATTGCATGAATTGCAATGGCAAATTGTTCCTAATGACTCACAATTCGCATTCCCAGTTGTTTGCCAAGTCATGCAACTGGTACATGACCAGGAGGCAAGCAGCAACTAGTTAATCAATGGTAACTTTTGGCTTCAATGGAGACAATTATACTTACTGGCACAGATCCATAATAGGATTCTAGCCTATATATTAAAATAAAATCCTAAATCCCTGAAGGTTGGTAACAGAATAGCATAAAATCTGAAAAACTCTTGCCTCCAAACACGCCCCTAGTAAAGTAACTAGAAAATCATATAGTGATAATGGAACTTTGACTAGAAAGTTTAAACCAATGCAGTAACTTTGGCCAGATTCTGCTGGCTTCATGAGTAGAGACAGAAAGGCCTGGGGAAAAACTGGAAAAATTGGGGAGGGGGGGGACAGGTTTTTTTCTGTTTTTTTCACAAAGCCATTTTTTGTTTGTTTTTCCCCCCAGAAAAATTGAAAGAAAAATATGGAGTGTGGAATAAAGTCTCAGACGTATTTCATTAAGGTCTTCATGTTCTATAGTTTGAATACCATGTCATAGACCTATTATTTCTCATTGTAAAAGAACATATTCCACACTCCGTATTTTTTTCCCCAGCTTTTCTGAAAAAAACAAAAACAAAAAAATGGCTTTGGAAAAAACAGAGGGGGGGGGGAAACTGTTTCCCCCCCACACACTTTTTTTGGGTTTTTTTTCCAGGTCTTCCCACCTCTGCTCCCGAGTGCAAAATCCCACCAGCATGCTCCCATGGGAACTTCCCCTTGACTGCAAACATTTTTGTTAGCAAGCAAAGGGCAGATCTTCTTCCTGCAGATCACTACACTGGTGGGATTTTCTGCTCAGCAGAAGACGAGTAGATACTGGCCTTTGTCCCCATTATCCCCAGAAGGGATTATACCCCTACATTATGGGTAGCTACATTTCTTGTAATGCCTTACTTCCAGGCACTGGCTGAAGCAACCCAAGCTCTTTCCTACCCTGTCTTCTGCAACATCCCTTGTGATAGGGTTGCCATAAAGAGAAGATTGCAGCCACACCTTCCCACTGGGCAAAGATGGGTCAGCTTGTGACCATGTTTTACCTCAGCTAGGAAACTGGGTTGAGACATAAACTGAGCCCCACTGGAGGCACCACAGGCTCTCTCTTTCTCTGTTGTTCTTTATACACACAAGAAGCTGCCTTGTGTGGAGGGTGGAGTCACACAGTAAGCGGGTGTGAGCAACTTCTAGGGGACAAGTTCCTGCTTCTGAGAGTCTTAGGGTACTAGATGGACTGTGAAAAATGCACCCCCCCAAAAAAAACACACACGTTGAAACGGGAAGTGCCTGAGCAACTCACAAAGAAAAGGTATTACTGCATATAAACACTGCAAGAAGGCTTTGTCGCCGACTTAAGAGGTGGATCACTGCTATGGGAGGGACTTTGTCTTGGCAAAGTGTTGAATTTTTGGCTAAAAACCTTAACCTTGGCAGCAGAAGGGGAGGGACCTACAGAGGAGAGTTAGCTTCAAGCCTCCCCACAACAGACCACCACTTTAACTTCTCGTGAACTGGCACTTGCAGTCTCATCAACTCACTCTGAGACACTGATAGGAGAAAGAATAAAGAGTTCCATTTTATTCACCATTCTGAACAGATTTTTTAAAAAGCATGTTACAGAAAAATGGTACGGGTTATACGAACTTAACTGATTCATAGCTGCATACTTCCTGCACACTAACGGCAAGGAGGATACCTTGCTAACTATAGACTAACTGACAGCAGACTGAAAAAGACTGAAATTTTGGGTCTCCTATTGAAAGTTGGGATTACTGGGGGGACGGGGAGGGTTTGAAGTTTGAAAAGATTGAAGACTACTATCTGATTTGGAAGTGAATCCACAAGAAATTGATTGAGAAATGATTGGAAGCTCCCTTGAAGTTCACTTTGGTTGACCAGAAGCATGAAAATTCCTACAAGAAATACGAAGAATTGGTGGAAAGGAACTTACCTGTCCAATTTTGGTGGCCCTATTCCTTTCCATTCCTTTTCTGCTTCTAATAGATTTTTCATACTTTGTACTTGTTTGTTTGTTTGCAGCTCTAACTTGCCTGCCCTCACTCAGCCCAGAAGCTGTGCTTGACTCTTGGTTTGACCTAAGAATGGGGAGGTGTTCAGCTCTTCTCCTGAGAAGATGAGTAAGAAGGTTTTTAGACGGCTTTCCCCCATCTTTGGAATACTGTTCCCAAATTAGTTTCATTGCCTAGATAGTACTGAGGAAAGGTCTGCTTTCATTCAACACACACAACAGTACCAGAACTTCAGAGCTGGAAGGGACCTTCTGGATCTTCAAGTCCAGCCCCTGTCAAGGAGGTACAGTGGGGGATCAAACTCCCAAGCTCTGGCTCCGCAGCCAGAGACCTAAACCATGGAGCTATCCAGAAGTTCAACCAATGGGGTGGGGGGATTTTCCTTGCTTTCATTCTATTTTATGAGAATTCAGAAATATCATTTGGGAGATTTATGATTTACTTAGGTTTGGAGGAACAATCATAGTGCAAACTCGGCAACCATGGAAAACTACAATGGTTGTTGCCTAGTTACAGGGCCTTTTTAAAACTCAGAAGTGTTCCATTTGTTGTTTGCATTTCCTTAATCCAGCAACCAGTCCTTTTGTGCTTATTGTGTGTATCTGTGTCCATTTATTTCGCTTTTCGAAGGAAACAGAGACTTGTTTGGCAGAGTGATGTCCATGAACGGCAAGAACCGCAATGGAAGAAAAGCATTTCTCGACTCATTTCTCATCTGCTCTCTCTCTGTGTGTGTGTCAGTGATTTCTCCTCAAAACAATTTTTAATCATGGTTTGTCACTCTGAGACCTTTCTGGGTGAAGTACAGGCCACAAAAATGAGTAAAATGAAAGAAATTTAAAAGCCCAAATCCACTTGCCTAAATACGTTGCCTAGTTACACTGGCAAAACACAAATAGCATAACTTTTTTTTGTGGGGGGGGGGGGGTGAATAGCCTTAGGTTAATAAATATCCTAGACATTATCTGAGTGGTGTTACTCAGCATGCAAATTATGTCTACAATGATGTCTTCACTTCGGACATTGTAGGCCTCCTTCAGTCTCGAGAGGCTATGGTAACGTGCTCTGAATGGAGGACTTGGAACAGCGTCTAGTGTGGCTGAGAAGGCCAATTCAAGAGTGACAATTCCTTCCACACTGAAGACAAACACAATCTGTCCCCTGTCCAGCTCCCTGATTTTGCTGGTTTCGGGACTGCCTCTTGGCCTCGGCCTGCTGGAGAAGTGTCTCTTCAAAATGGGAGAGGCCATTATTCCACTGCCTGCCTCCAGGCTGAACGCTCAGATGTCAAGGTTTCCCATCTGTTGAGGTCCATTCCTAAGGCCTTCAGATCCTGCTTGCAGATATCCTTGTATCGCAGCTGTGGTCTCCCTCTGGGGCGCTTTCCCTGCACTAATTCTCCATACAGGAGATCTTTTGGAATCCGACCATCAGCCATTCTCACGACATGCCCGAGCCAACGTAGATGTCGCTGTTTCAGTAATGTATACATGCTAAAAATTCAGACAATTCACCTCCAAAAATTACACCATTTGCCCAGCTACACAAGAGGACTTGGGCCAAAACATACCAAGGGTGAATGGACCACTGTCCTCCTCAAGCTTTTGGATGTTAATATCAAAACCAAGCCATGACCAGTGAGATTAAATAATTTATTACCATTGCTAAGATGAACACATGTGTTTGTTACCCCCCATTATACAGTGAATTGTAAAAAAATAGTTTTAATACAGTATCAAAATTTACATTTGTATCGTGTCAAAAGACTGGCATCACTCAAATTAGCTCCTGCAGAGGTTGGCTGAGATCCAAAGAACCACAGAACCAGTTCCAAACACCCACATGTGGGCATGGAGGAGATGTTCAGGGTCTTTATTTCTTGAACAGCAGGTCCCCAAAATGGAGTGTCTATAAGAAGAAGGAAATGTCTTAAGGACTTAGTTATGGGACGTACATCTCCCACAATTCCTTCAGCCCACAGTCACTGTAGTCTACAAAGCTTTGTTGAGGAACGATACCTGCTATTTAACAAAACCTAAGTTAAAATCCTAGTGGATGCACCCAAACCCTTAAATTCATCAAGTAATTCTTTGGATCCAGTCTTTGTCTGCAGGTTTTTTTGAGGGCTTCACTTTTTTCACTGTTCATTCCTCATGTCATTATAGGAATACAACAATTTTAAGATGAACAAAAAAAATCATGATTTTTTGGTTAGCATGACTTTTAAAAAAATAATCAAAGAAGGTGATCGAATCACTGAAGCAAATCAATCCCTCTGTGATGTTCTTTTCCCTCCTGGAAAACAGGTCACCGACGTACATCATGCTACCATAGGCGAGAAGGACTGTAGCACCACAGTGATGTCACATCCCACAACCCACACTTTAATAGCACAACATGAAACAAAATCCACTAAATTAAAGAACCAAAAAAACAGGAGGACATCCGGGAATGGTATCTTAATTGTATATAAAACAAAAAAACAGAACAAGCACCCTCAACACTTGGGTAGTGTTCCATTCCTATATTTGCTTTGTTTGTTTTAAATATTTAGCTATGTTTAAAAAGTCAAAGCAACAGCATTTACTCACAAGCCTGTTGCACATTCATACAAGAAACTCTTGCTGCATTTTGATATATACACAAAATAGCTATTGGAGCATCTCAATACAGACAACCTAATAATATACGAAGGGTGAGAAAGGTCAAAGGTCAGCCCCCTCCAGATCCAAAAGCTCAGACAAAAACGGAACAAGCGCTTTAAACCTCAGATTAATGAAGGACATGCTTTCAAGAATATTCAACATTTCAGCAAGGAAAGCTTTCCCTTTACCTCCACCCCCAATAAATGCAATGCTGTTTTCCTAGGATTTTCTAGGCTCTTTGCAAAAGAAAATATGGTGCAGTAAAGGAAGCAGAGAAGATTAGAAAGGACCAGTGGGTTTTACTGGAAGTTTCAAACACATCAGACCTATAACAGGCCAATCTTAAAACCAACTAGACCAGCGAAGAAGCATTTGGAAAGATATGTGTTGACCAAGTCCACCCATCCCCATGACCCATTTGAGTGTGTTGATATCATGAGCCAATGGTAGCGCTGTGATAGCACACTGGAGAGGTCAGTGATATGAAATCAGGAACTGCTGCTGTAATCTTAGACAAGGCCTTGAATTTCTACATGGCACATATATGGGGTTATACAATATCAATTAGGTTAGGATGGTCATTTAATGATGTTTCCACCCTAAAAGCTTGCTAACAGCTGCAGCAATGAAGCATATTTATTACATCATAATAAGAAGTCAGAATTGGGTAAGTGATGAAGTCTCTGACATCATAGGCATGGTCATTGTAGATCTAGTGAGTAATGGTAGAATTTCAAAAAATGAAGAGAGGGGAAACACATCAGAGTTTGATTGTCCATAGCTTTGGTTTAGACTGCTCAGGATCCAACCCAAACTGAGTTTGAATCAGACCACTGAAAGGTCTCCAGGCCTGCTGGCTCAGACTGCTTCAACCTTCAGATTATGAATGCAGCTCTCCTCGCTTTTTCTCCGCACTGTATATCAACTCAGATGGCAGAGAATGACTGGCTGAAAGTGGTGCTAGGATCTTGGGCCCTTTAATACATGTGTGGTACATCCAGAGCACCAGGAAAACATGAAAACTATGGTTTCCAAGGGGCACAGAGGTCTGGGCTGAACCACATGCATGCTAAACGATCGAGGGCTCTGATGAATTTTAGCCCAATCTCTTGGCAATGTAGCAAACGAACATCTAAAGCCTCCCTAACAGACAGCCATGCAACCTCTTTGAGGGAGAGTCCACACCTTCTGAGGAAGTCCTCTGAACAGTTGTCACCATCCAGAAGTTCTCACATTGGATTCCTCACCAGAAGCAGCCAAAATGGTGGACACAATGGGGGTTTCTCACTTAGCAAGGACACATTTAAGTCCTGGATGTTCTTCCCACATCCAGAATGCTTGGTCATAATGAGACCTTCCGCAACTCCTGCCTCTAGCTGCTATGAACACATCCATCATTCATTTACAGCAGCATCTGGTGCCTTCAAGCTGTAGAGACTACTGATTCTGATTTTGTGAGGGGTCCTCAGGGTCTTAGTCCAAAGTGTACAAAGGCTATCCAACTTGCCTACCTCATACCCTAGAAAGGATAAACAAATTGAATAGCTCCTTTGAAGTTCAGACCAAAACCTAGAGGGGATTTCCCTTGGCTCTTTTTAAAGGCCTTCTGGACATACGTAGTGTCCTTCTATCACTCTTAATAAGCAAGGGCAACGGAGGAAGCATTGGTACCTCAAAGATTACAGCAGAGTCTCACATTTCAGACTCTAGTGTCCAGGAATAAACTCTCTGCCAAGTGCTTAGAGACACCTATGCCATCCCCAGAAGGAGGGAATGGTAAACCCCTTATGAGTGCTCTACATCTAGAAAACCCTAGAATATGTTGCCATAAGTAAGAATCAACGTGACAGCACTTTATTATTCATGCCATGCACAGCCAAAATTACAGGAATTCTTTACACCAGAGTTTTGCTTGTCTTCTTCAATCCCAATTGTCATCTTGCTTGCACCATTCTCATCTACTTTTCTCAATGCCTCAGCCACAAACTGAGAACTGCGGAATTTTTATTCTTAACTTTTATTTGTCACGAATGCCACCCTTTAAACATTTTTGTCTTTATGTGAAGTGCTGTCAAGACTGTCTGCATTCACAAACTCAATCTGCAACACTCAAATCCATCGTTACCTTTGGAACGGAGTGAAAAGTTGGAGTCACAAGTATTTTTTGTAAATGCTGGCCCCTATCCTGCTGCCTAGCTCTACCCTCCTACGGGAGTGCTATGGAAGATGGCCTGTGATAAGAGTTCTTTTTTTTAATTTCAAACCGCACACAGCTTTGTCCCCAAACAACAACAAAAAAGAGAACTATTTAATCAGCAGCAATCTGCCATGGCCAGTGACATCACTCCTAGGGCACAGGCAAAAGCTATGGAAGAGCACACTTGGTGTTAGATGTCATGAAAATCTTTTGTGTAGTCCTTTGTAATTTTTATGTGGTGGCGCTGTGGGTTAAACCGCAGAAGCCTCTGGGCTGCAAGGTCGGAAGACCAGCCGTCGTAAGATCGAATCCACGCGACGGAGTGAGCTCCCGTCGCTCGTACCAGCTCCTGCCAATCTAGCAGTTCGAAAGCATGTAAAAAATGTGAGTAGATAAATAGGTACCATCACGGTGGGAAGGTCAGGGCGTTCCGTGTCTACTCCCGCTGGCCACGTGACCACGGAAACTGTCTATGGACAAACGCTGGCTCTATGGCTTGGAGACGGGGATGAGCACCGCCCCCTAGAGTCGGATACGACTGGACTAAATGTCAAGGAGAACCTTTACCTTTTACTGTACCTTGTAATTTTTAATACTATGGTATCATAGTAACACTATTTCCGCTATGCTGTCATAGAGGATCTCTTCATTTTGGACTTTAGTTATTATATTTTAGATTTATTATGGTATCATGTTTCCCATTTAATATATCGAACCAATGCAAAGGCCAACCCACTGAATTGGTGCCCACCCAAAAATCCATGTGGAGACTTGATAACCAACGGAGAAACGCCCCTGCCTGTGACACTATTTTGCCTAAAACAATTCTAGCCTATCTCTTTGAGTCTGGCTTGGAGCTCTCACACCCAACATGTGTTCTGTTACAGAATGAGCTCTCTCGGCATCTAATTTAAGACTAGCTGCCAAGTAAATTCTCCAGTTCATCGATCTTGACTGCTTTTGTACATGGGCAGGAAGAAATGTTTGTTTAGTATTAAAATTCATATCTGTTGGTTTTCACTACATACATTATTCATTACAAGATCTGGTTGTTGTTCTTTGTGGAACTATTTCTTCTGATGTGATTGTGTAGCAACTTTTGTCAGCTCAAGAGATTATGAGGGAGAAGGATCTTGTCACCTCGGGCCACTAACTGGAACCAATCTTTCCCCCCTATTAGCTCCACTTTAGTCCAATTCAGTCATGAAGGTATTGTTTGGAACCCACATGCATTGAGAGGAATGCGCTAACTCTGCCCCTCCATTGCCACACTGCACAAGAAAATGCAAGGAAAGAAGGGCCTCTATGAGCAGGTAGTCTCTCAATGTTAGTAAACACTCCCCCCCCCCGCCCCTGCCAGGAAGAAGCTCTTCAAATAAATCACACCCACCTTTTGGAATGTCACATTTCCGTTCAATAAGGCAATGAAAGGGTGGAGCTAGAGCATGCCCTTCAATGTGGGACCCACATACTTCTGTATTGACTAATTGGGACTCCTATGTCTGTCCAGAAGAAGCTTTTTAAAATGGTGGCACAGCCAGGGCTACCATGGTTCTTTGCATTGTTCCATAGATATTTAGACTGGTTGTAACCAATAGCATTCAGCTAATGTTATCTGGGGCTATCCATAACTGGTTCATCTATGCCGTACATGCTGATAAAACAGCTCAGTGCATTATGTGGACTGCCCGTAGAAGGCAAATAAAAACAACACGGTTCTTCTTCGGGGTGAGGGAGGGGAGCAAGGACATACTTCCACTTGAGTACTGTACTTTTCTTTGCTACACTACGGCTGGTTACGAAACTAGGTTTTTAGCACCTTAGGATGCAATTAGTCTACAAACTGGAAAGCACCATTAACATTTTATACACTCAAGTGCACAGCCACTGAGAAAACCCACTCTCTCCAAACTGCAAAGACCAAAGGCACAGTTCACTGGCCCCTCTCCAATCCGGTGAAAAGCTCTTGGGAAAAATGTCCCTGGAAGTCCACCACAGTGCATGCTTTCTCTCTCCCTCTCTCTCTCTCTGGCTCTCTTTCACTTCAAAAAGCACTTCCACAGTGCAATTTCCTCTTGGATTAGATTTCAGAACAGCCTTGAGGATTATGCGCTCAATCTTGCTGGGTATATATGCTGAAAACGCTCATGGCAGAAGCAGAGTTGGATTAGTAGGTATATATTGAGTGCCAGGGATCTGGATACTTGACTCCAAAGTCTTTGAAAGGGGGAGAAAAGACTACCTTCTTTCCAAGGTGAGCCAGAGGATACAAGGAAATACTTCATTGCTAGCAAAGTGTCTGCTGGGAACAGATTAAATCCACCAGTCATTGAAACTCTTCTTTGTTCTGGTATCCATTCACATGGGCCCTTTGTACTGATTTCCTGACAAATGCTGTCTAATTCCAGGACACGAGCTTGCAGCATCTCCAAGTTTCCTCCACACAACCTGAAAACAAAGGGGAAAGTATATCAGTGACCTCCAGAAACCAGCAACAAGGAACATAATGGTATATATTCTGAACGGCTATACACCTTGGATATTCAATGCATATTCTGTACAGAAACAGACAGTTAACTCAGACAAAGGAACTAGGAGCTGGTCATCATGAAGCCGCCACAACTGCATATTCATAGTAATTTCTCTATCCTGTTGTTGGCCATAACGTTTGCAGATTCTTTGTCAGAAATCCTGTTGGGGTGACTATTTTGATTGATTGATTGATTCATTCATTGATTCATTGAATCAATCATTCATTCAAAATACTTTTACCCTGCCTTTCTCCTCAGAAGGACCCAAGGTGGCTCACACCTGCTGAAGGTTGATGACATCATTAGCAGGGGAAATTTTCAGAAATTAAGCATTTCTTTCAGTAGTGCTCAAGCTCCTGTTGCTCCTGTGTAATCCCTTTCATCATGGGAGCCATGGGATTGAGAGAAGGAAGTCTCAAATCAGCAAAAAATCGCCACCACCGGGATAACATTACCAGCAGCAGAGATTTTTTGTAATTAAAGACTTCCTCCTCCTGTCCTGAAGCTCCCTTAGATTCAACATGAGATGGGGATTATGTGGCAACAATGAGAACCCTAGGACAGAAATAAGAAGTGTTTCATTTCCAAAAATTGACTTCTGATGATGATGTCATCAGTATGCAGGCACAGTTATGACTACAGGATTTCAGCCTTTATTCTGTGACATAATGTGATATCAGAAGTATCTCTATCACTACTAGCACCAATTAGCGGTATAATGACAACATGATTATATGCAGGATAGAGGAGAATTTTGTGAATTTTCCCCAAATTCGCAAGTTTCTTCACATTCAGAATGGAAAGAATTTAGTGGGGGGAGGGGGAATAATTGGAACAGAGGGAAAACCAAAACTGACAGATTAATCCAGCTCAAAACTTTGAATTCTTAACTCATAAAGATCTCTGTTTGAAGTCCTATATATTAAACTGTGGTAGCACTGAAATACCATTTCCTCGTCTCTAACAGCTGCATCTGCTGTATTTTTTCATCACAAATGAGTAAAAATTTCATTTCAGTATATTTTTGAAAAATTAGCTAAAAATTCACCAATCACATATTCTGGATGAAAAGAATTTGAATGTAGGGAGAAGTGAATTGGACCGATTTTCCCATTCCTGGGAAACATTCCCATCATGATGACTTCATGTCACCTGCTATAACCTTAAACAAATTATATATGTGAAGTGGTTGCTTTTGTAAAAAAAGTGTTTAAAAAGCAATAAAATCTAAAATTGATCTTATCCATCATTCATAGAGCAAAGAGTTTCTAAACAGCCTTTCAGGACTTAAAAGCCTTCATAAAGTGGCTTACAGACAATAAATAATGCATACTAAAAATATAGTATAGTCCCCCACTTGGATGCACACCTTGACATGATGGTGTCTAGAAAGCCAAGAGCAAAATATTTTATTTATTTATTTATTTACTTGCTTGCTTGCTTGCTTACTTACTATATTTCCATCCTGCCTTTTTCCTTAAAAAGGACCCAATGACTAGATTCTGTCACCATTCTAAACTTCTAGCATGGTCACCTAAACTGTGTGGTCAAGATTGAGACAACAGACTAAGATACACCCACACTCTGCAGGAATTAACTGTTGTATCATCAGAAGAGAATTAATAGCTGCAATGGTGGTGGAAGTGGAGAATCACCTGAATACCATCTATTGGACAACCCGAATACCAAAATGTGACACTGGTGGAGAATCTTTCAGACAAAAGAATTCAAGCTAACTCTTGTTAGTACTGTGCAGAAAGTGGCAATGACAAATCATTTCTGAATATTTTATACATCAAAGATGGTATCCGAGACAAAATGAATCAAGAGATAATGATGAAAGGTGAACCTCCCAGGTCAGAGACATAAAATTAACTAATGTTTTGACTTTTTTGCGATTTTCATGCAGTGGGTGCTTCTTTCTTTTCTATGGACAAATTTTCAATTTATTCTCTTTATATTTTAGAAGTAATTTTATCTTTTATCTTGTATTTAATTGTGATTGGACACCTTGGGCTCTGATTTGTATTAAAAGGCTGGGAATGTGCAACAAATAAATAAATACAAAACACCCATGAATATTTTTGTTCCTCTTTTCTACTGTTCTTTTCCAGAAAGTTGCTTTTATTCTGTGATCTGTAGAAACTGCACGTAGCAACCGTCTGCTTTGTTGCTAGAATAGCAATGATTAGCTAAGAGGCTTTTGCAAAAGTTCTCATTATATATAAAGTATGTCTCCCAACAACTTGTTTTCTGCTCAATGAGCAACAGAAAATATTTGTCTAGATAATGCTGATGTGGCAAAAAAGTAAGAGCTGACATTTTCAATTGCCTTTATTTTCGCAAGAAATAATGACCTCTAGCTGATGGGAAGCAACGTACTGCATTAATATCCAAGCGTGCAGACCGAAGGGCACCCACCACAGCCACGAGATAATTACATTGTTTTCTTGCAAGGTTTCCAGTAGTTGTGTGTAGAAGAACTATTGTCCTGAAATCTTAAAATGTCTTCAATGGTCAGGTGTTTTGAAAATGACATTGAATCTTCAAGCCAAGCATTGTACTTAACTGACCTCTATATAATTTCCAAAAACAACACACAGTTAAGTGGTAGCTTGTTATTTTCTGCTCTCAAGATATTCCCAATTTATGGCAACCTTACGAATGAATGAATGACCTCCAAAATATCTTATTTTTCATAGCCCAGCAGAGCCCTAAAGGCTATGGCTTCCTTAAAGACAAAGACATGTAACTTTTTGCAGGCTGGAGCTCATTCCATCAGGCTCATCCCATCAAAGATCATGGTAATTACAATACCTTTGAGATGTCACAAGATTCTTCACTATTTTGCTGCAAGAATTTCACACGGCTAGAAAAAGAAATAGTTTCCATTTATATAGTCTAGATTTGTTCTAAGTTAATAGCACTTAGGCTCAAACCAAATTTACCAAGATGGTTGCGGGCTGGCTGAGCTGACATGAAGGGCATGTCCACATAGGCAGAATAGATCGCTATTTGGATCGCTTTTGATGGTGACTAGTTTATGGTGTTCACATGTGTTTTGATTTTTGAGTGATCCAGCTCACCCATTTGATTGATTGAATGATTGATTGATTGATTGATTTGATTTATATACCGCCCATGTGGCAGCCAAGGCCACTCTGGGCGCTTTACAACAAGTAACACAAAACAACAAAGTAGCAAAATAACAAATAACAACATCAATATCCCCAGTTTTAGAGCTGTCCCATTCCTTTTTGGGCATGGTGGAAGGGTTACAGGTGTTTCCGGCATGATTCGGAGTGCTCCTAATTAGCCCGTTCTGTTGCCCATGCAGGTGGCTGGTCCACATCAAAATGTAGCTGTGGTTGGTGTTATCTGAGGTGACAACCCTGTGACGGGTGGGTTGTGGTATTGAAAGGAATGATGGAGAACACACACACCCATTTTCATCTATTCTACCATTTTAAATTATATACACACAAACACACACATGGATATATATACTGTATATATATATGTATAGACACACACACACATATATACACACACAGAGTATATATATATATATATATTCCTATTGCAAAGCTGTTCTAGTTAAATGAGATACATTGGTGGTATTATGTGTATCACGTTAGGTAGATGCCTTGCTCTCTTGCTATTTCACTTACTTTATTTAATGACAAAAGTCGCCGTGGTCATCTATGTAGGGGCCCCACTTCCCCAAATTCATCAACAGACAACATCTCTCCTCCCCACCACTCCATTATTTTTGGCTTAGCGGTTGTTTGAAGATGTGTGGAAAATAAATAAAAGCAATCGCTGGGAAAACCAACTGGATAGGAGGCTTGTTTTCCTTGACCACAAACACACGCAGAGGCACATTCTCTTGAAGAATGCGAATTGAGTCGCCTCCTCAGACTTTTAGAGCCCTCCACTGCCACTTCCTCACTACCACCTCAAAGAGCGAGAAAGACCAACCAATTCCGTGGGCTCTGCCGCCAGAAGGCACTGCAGCCCCAGCAGAGCTCCCGCTGAGTAGAACGGTTGGGGAGCTTGTGCTAATCTTACTCGTGAATAAACTGGTGATTCAAAGGCCTTTTTTTACCCTTCTCACAGGAGAAGTCTTCGCCTCCCTCATCGCCACCAGAGATGGTCGGGCCCTTTGAACCCACCTTCCAGAACCAGCCAGTCCACGTAATGCTCGCAGCGCGGCACATGTGGCCATCGTTGTTTGCGCCACATCAATCGTGTAAGTAACTTGTCCAGTGCTTCCCCACCTGCCTGCACTGCTGACCAGTCAGCAGCTGAGCAGGGAGACTAATATATCCCATCTCTAATTAGTATGAACGGAACAAACGCTCAAGTGAGAGTTAAAGTCAATTGCGCCAAAGAACCTTTCAAGCATGAACCAACTTCCCCCATCTAGACCTGCTCCACTTGGTTAAGGCTGGGCTAAGTCCAAACCCCGCCCAGCCAAAGGAGGGTGGAAATAACTTAAGACCACAATCCTGACTGAGAGGGATCTGGCGTAACTCAGCATGTCCCTTCTATATTGCTTTGGCTCTTCGGCTGGCTGATCTCAGCCAGCACAGCAGTTGTGCCTTCAAATCTGAGATCAGCCAGCTCAAAGTGGTTGCACGGAAACAAGAGGCCTCAGCCCATGCCAAATCTGCTACAGCCAGCATAGCTTTGGGTTGGCAGTGCGGTGTCAGTTTGGACTGATACCAACCAAATTTCAATCAGTTTGCTCTGCCGATTGCAGGACCACAAACACACACAGAGAAGTCAGCTGATTATGTGCATCCAAATCAGAGGCACTAATATATTTTTTTCTCAGAAGTAATTACTCTGTTGGATAGTCAAGTTGCTGATTAATTAGATACAGCCCGAGCTTTTTGCTCTGGTAGAGAAATTAATGGAGAATAGGTTCTATAATGACCATTAGCCAAGATTGCTAAATGGGATTCATGTTGGGAGGCTGTGTACCTCCAAAACAGTAGCCATTCCCTTAAAAAAGGACCACCCATCCCATCCCAGTGCCTGTTTCACCTCGATCTGAGGTTTAAGACTGCTGTGTTAATTACTGTATAAAGTTATGGAGCATAAAAATGTTTAGCAATAAGTTACACATTAGTGCTTGTCTTGTTCTTCTATGCCAAATAAGAAAAGGAGCAATATTTTTCCTAATCTGCAATTCTTTCAACCCTACACAGAGACAATTTGCACATTTGTGTGTATTTCTATAAAAGGCATACAATTCAACCACTGTCTTGTTAAATTTATTTATTTGAAGTATTTTTACCCCGCCTTTTTCCTTAATATGATCCCAGGCAACTGCACAGACAGAAGCACTGAATGGGTTGTTCTTGTCTGCATGAGCAATCAACCTGTCTTTTCTTGTTTGCATCTTTGTGTGTAAGAAAAAGCAAGATACGGTTTATGCAAATTGTACAATGAACAACCAGAGGATAGGGAACACTTGACCCAGTTTTGAGCTTGCACAGTTGTGTTCTGGGCTACAGGTTTGCATCTGGTATAACCAGCCTGCCCTTCTTTATCCCTTTCTTGACTCTTCTGCTGGCTGACATTAGTCAGTACAATAGCTGTGTTAGCAGATCCTTCTGTTAGCAGATCTCTAAGATCGAAGAGCAAAATGAGCTTCTCAAGACCAAAGGACAGTTGGACCAGCATGAGAAGCCTTTGTCCATTCTAATTCCCCTACATCCGATGAATCCTTGAGTCAGGATTATAATCCATCTGTATCAGTATGGTTCCCCCCCCCCCAGTGATGGCTACTTCTGAGATCTTCAGAATGCAGATAGCTCTATTTGCAAACAAATATGGGAATATGTTGAGTAGCTCAGTGAGTTGGGTATCTGGCTGTGGAGTCATAGGTTAGGAGTTCGATGCCCCAGTGTGCCTCCCATAAGAAGAGCCAGCCTGTGTAGCCTTGGCCAAGCTACATAGTCCCAGGGCATCCCCAAAAGAAGGGAATGGTAAACCACTTCTGTGTGTTCTCTATGTACTTAGAAAACCATGGAAAGGGCCACCATAAATCAGAATTGACTTGACGGCATGCAATTATTATTAGATGTTTCTACTGGAGGAGACATGTGTATTTGCTGCAGGGGGAGAACAAGGGGATAAAACACAAGTTGATCCTAACTATTGATTCCTTAGCCTCTGGACCCATTTTTACATACAGGAAATGTACAACATTCATAGCTGACCCAAGTATCACAAACATTCCCATTCACATAAAGTCAATACATTCACACTGCAGGAAAATTAAAGGGTAATTGGTTTCATTTCCATATTAAAATATGTTCAAAGCATATTGTCAGCATTTTTAAAAATTCATAACATTTCTCCGCATATGATTTTTTTAACTTTGAAGAAAGAATACAAAATGAAGCCCATTAAAACGTAACACTGCGCACTTCTTTTATAGCTCTTCCCTCCCCTGCTATATCACTAAGGTCACCGTTTTTATCTGCATTTTTCTGAGCTTCCAAAATTCTGGCGCATTAAACATGAGGGGGAAGCAAAGATGTAAATGTTAGCATTAAAACAAAGCTTGCTTTCAGTTTGCAGCCAAGAACGTTCACGAAGGTGAGGAACGTGCTGGGATCATTCTCATCGGACACGTAACAGGATCGTTCCAAACAGAAAATTTATTTATTTATTTATTTATTCAATTTATACCCCACCCATCTAGACCGAAGTCTACTCTGGGCGGCTAACAATAAGACATAAAAGCAAAAGCAATATAATTAACAACAGTGACAATATAATTCAAAATGGGAAAGTCATTAGATGATGACAGGAGGGAAAGCCTGCCTAAAGAGCCAGGTCTTTAGTTTGCTCTTAAAAACAGCCAGCGAGGGAGCCAGACAAATTTCTGGGGGTAGACTGTTCCAGAGGTGAGGGGCCACTGCCGAGAAGGCCCAGTTTCTTGTTCTTTCTCTCCGGGCTTCCCTCGGCATTAGACCCCTCAGCCGCCCCTCCTGGCTAGAATGAGTGATTCGGGTAGATCTACGTGGGAGGAGGCGTTCCGCCAGATATCGAGGTCCTAAACTGTTTCGGGCTTTATATGTCATCATTAACACTTTGAAATCAATGCGGAAATGAACGGGCAGCCAATGCAAGGCAGCCAGAGTGGGGGAAATATGCTGATATTTTCTCACCCCAGTGAGAAGTCTGGCCGCCGCGTTCTGCACCATTCGAAGCTTCCACATCAACCTCAAAGGTAGCCCCACGTAGAGCGCATTGCAGTACCTCTGTACAACAGTTTCACTGGCTGCTGATCCATTTCAATTCAAAGTACTGGTTTTAACCATTAAAGTCCTAAACAGCTTGGGCCCAAGCTATCTCGAAGCCCACATCTCCCTTTATGGGAGGACTTTCTCTTGGTTCCACCACCTTCACAGGTGTGCATGGTGGGGACATGGGAAAGGGCATTGTATGCTGCTGCTCCCAGACTTTGGAACTCCCTCCCACAGGAGGCCAGAATGGCCTTATCTTTGCTGTCCTTCCGCAAGCAAGCAAAGACTTTTCTCTTCAGGCAAGCCTTTCCCTTAGTGACTGGGTATCTGAGATGGTTTGTATGTTGTTACCTCTAAAACTGGTTGGACAGTGTCACCGAAGCTACCAACATGAATTTGACCCAGCTTCGGGGGGCAGTGGAAGACAGGAGGGCCTGGCGTGCTCTGGTCCATGGGGTCACGAAGAGTCGGACATGACTTAACGACTAAACAACAACCACCTCTAAAACTGTTTTAGTAATGCTTTTATCTAGCATTTTAAATATACAGTCAACCCTCGACTTACAAACTTAATCCGTTCCGGAAGGACGTTCTTAAGTCGAAAAGTTCGTAAGTCGAATCAGCATTTCCCATAGGAATGCATTGAAAACCAATTAATCCGTTCCGACTGTTTTTGGTTCTTAGGTCGAGGGGCGGTTTGTAAGTCGAAGCATTAGTTCCCATAGGAACTAATGCAAAGCCGGTTAATCCGTTCCTACCACTAGGGACAGAATTTTTCTTTTTTTTCCTAACCTAAGATGACTTAGGTTAAAAAAAAAGGAAAGAAAAGAGGGAGGGAAGGAGGGAACAGACACCTTTTCAACAGAACACCTTGAAAGTTCAAATTTCGCGCTTTCCCCGCCTCCCGCACGTTTTTTTTCAGTTCGTAACTCGAAGCAAAGTTCGCAAGTCGAGGCTATATTTTTCTATCAGAGCGGTTTGTAAGTCGAAATGTTCGTAACTAGGGCCGTTCGTAAGTCGAGGGTTGACTGTAATGTTATTAATTCTTTTAGCTTTTAATATTATGTTTTTAATTATGTAAGCTGCCTTGGATCCTTTTTTCAGAGAAAGGTAGGATAAAAACATCTTAACTAACTAAATTAAAATAAACGAACAAACTTCTAGTCATTTCTGATTTTCAAAAAGGGCTGGGTACAGCTCACTAATGTCTTAAAGCAGGTGACTCCAGATCTTGACAGCACTACCCATTCCTAAAGCCACAGGGGCTTACTTGGAAGTCATTTTAATGCATTACCAGGCAGACACAATACAGACAGAGTTTGTTCCTTCCCAAAAAACAAGGGGGCGGGAGAACCAAGTTTTGTGATTGGCTTCCTTCTCTCCTTTGTCAGGAGGGAACAAACCAGAGATGGGAAGCTATTCTTTCTCAGAGAACATGGTAAACCAACAGCTGAACGAACCCTAGGGTTTGTTCACCAGCAACTGCCTGAGCACCGCACACCTGTATACTATTGGTTGCTGACCAGCCAAGTGACTTGAAAATCCCTAGCTTGTTGTATCATAAGAAAGCACCCGTATTTCCCCCTGCCATATAACAGCATGGATCTCCGAGGTCTTCTCCTTTGGGAAGGATGAAACAAAGTGTTTCCTCACACAAAACACAGCATTCACTTGTATGATTCCCTGCTTCATTATATGGTGTTTAACCTTGCATTAGATACCCTGAATGGTTCACCATAAGTCAGAACTGATGTGACAGTATGCTGTTATTATGGTTGTTTAAAAGGATTCGACCAATCAGCAGAGACTAGTCCATTTAATTATTTGCTGCATGTTTTGGTGGTGGGGAAAGACAAAGGGGAACGTTTGTAGTTCAATGGTGTGCTGCTTGTCTGTTTCCCACAAATGGGTGCCCACTAGAGACAGAACATTGGTATAAACCAGTGGTTCCCAACCTTGGGTCCTCTGATGCCCTTGGATGAAAACTCCCAGAAGCCTTTGCCACTAGCTGAGCTAGCCATGATTTCTGGGGGTTGTAGTCCAGGAACAACCAGGAACCTAAAGTTGGGAACCACTAATCTAGACAAAGGGTGGACACCTCCAGAGGACCAGGGACTGCACACATGTACTATGAAGACACATACCTGGTCCCACAAACCCCACACCACCCCCATTTCCCCCCAAAGTTTTTTTTTTTAAACTAACAAATCCCCTTGCATCCTCGAGTGGCCAGATTTTTGAAAATAATTAAAGATTTTGGGGTGGCAGAGGTGCAAGGTGGTAGTTGTCCTTCAAAACTTGGCAAAATGGCCTCTCATGCCCTCTATAGGGCACTAAGGAACTTTCTGAGCTCACACATTTAAAAAATAATAATTTAAGGGGATAGGGTGCTGGGGGACCCAACAGGTGTGGAAGGGTGCATTTTGGTCCCCGAGAACTGCATGAAGCCCATGGTCACATGTTGCTAATCCAGCATGCTCTTACCCAGGAGAAAAAGTTGATCTTTCACATCTCTCCAAACTAAAATATGCTTTTGTGAAAATGACCATGAAGCTGTCTCTAGGATTCTCAAAGTGTGCATTATAGACAGTCCATCATTAGAACAGAGAATTCCTAAAGTGCTGATAATGTCTCCTTGTTTCATTAAGAGCTTCTCACATCTCCTGTAGTTTGCAAATTAACTTGGTTGTTTTAAAGACTGGCCAGCAGGAGGGAAACAGAAGCCCCGTTTGCAAGTGTGATTAATCAGTCATGAAAACCTTCCTCGGTCATGTCTCCAGAACAGATTTGGGCTCCTATTCATAGGGTATTTGTAACATAGATTTGACCCATGGATGAAAAGGAAGACAGCAGATTATGCTACTCATAGAAGTCTCCATGAAGAGGGTTTTTTGCCACTCACAGAGTTTCTACAAATGCAATATTCTCCTACCCTGCAGGACAAGTGGCACTTACGGACAGCCAACGTTGAGAAGAGTGATACATAATGGAGTGATGCATGTCGAGCAACAGGTGAGAGATGACAGTCACAGTTGGGTCTCCTCAAGCCCCCCTCTGAAAGATGCTGATGCTGTAGCCACAAGGTATCACGGATGATCACGGAACATACAAATGGGACATCTGGCATGAATGGCAAACTTGACACACGTGTGCCAGAGACAGCAAGGCAGATTACCTTGAGGGCATTAACCACCGCTTCAGACTGCTGAGAAGGTGAGGAAGGCTGTTCACTGAAGCTAGTTGGCTGGCTCCCATCTGCCCCTGGTGGCATCCCAATGGGACCCTTAGTAGAAAATCAGAAACTCTTTAATAGTGAAAGAGTGTGCACCGCTCATTATGCAAAACAATTCCACCCTCATCCATTCCTCTCCATTTTCCTTTCTATTGACCAGTTACACATGGATAAATATTTATTCCACTCCACAACCTGCACCTAGCACCCTGGTAAAGCTGGGGCTTCCAAAATGTTGAAACTGAGGTTGTCCTACTTTGGCCACATCATGAGAAAAAGACAATAATACTGGGAAAGGTTGAAGGTAGCAGGAAAAGAGGAAGATATATTTGTTTTTCAAGAAAAAACACTATCTTTGCTATACTTTTAAAGAATGATGCAATATGAATCCATTTGGTGGCTCCAGTTGTCATTACTGGACATTCACAGATGAAAAACTGCCAGTACTTTCAATGGGAATTAAAATCAACTTCAGACAATGATTAAAGGAATCCTCTGCAGACATAAGTCTATTCCTAGCAGCTAAGGGAGCAGAACTGAGGTGCAGAAACATCTTCCACATATCAAAGAGACAGAAGACACCATGTGAGAAATGTGAGCAGGTGGGAAGCTTGCTCTTCCACATTTAAATTCAAAATACACAACTAATGCTTTGGTTGTACCTACACTTAGGTTTCATAAGGACTTCCGAACTTGGGACACCAGCGGCAGTCTTGTTTACAGCTTCTGAAATCTGATTTTGAGTCAGGTGGCTTGATCAGTAGGGTGAAGGTTGTTCAATATAGGATGGATCCTGCACAACACAGGGCATTCTGGTCTGGTCTGAATTAAGGTAACTGAAGGTACTAGGGCCAAATCCAGTCCTTGGTAGATACTTCCTAACATATCTGGCAGCCAACAGGGAGGAAAAACAAAGGAAGGAAGGAAGGAAGGAAGGAAGGAAGGAAGGAAGGAAGGAAGGAAGGCAGGCAGGCAGGCAGGCAGGCAGGCAGGCAGGCAGGCATCCAACTCAGCCTTTAGACAATGGAGATTTAAGTGTGGGCCCACCATCAGCTATTTCCTTCTCAAAGAGAAAACTAGTGGCCAACCAGCAATATATGTGATCTTCAAATATTTTCAAGATGAAAATTTGAGCTCTCACTCAGTATGTTCCTCCTTTGCTTTGCAAACAATGCATAACATCACAATTCCTCATGAACACACTTTAGTTTATAATGCCATTTTTGGATGTTTTCCTCAATTGACCCTGTGGGCTTCCTTGCTGCACGGGCACACACACACACACCCCCTCTGCATTCATGATTCATTCCGCTTCTTGCAGTGTTCAAGGGAGTTCAAGGTGATGCTACAGTTGCTGGGGCAACCTAATCCAGCCGGCTGCTTTGGCAAACTGCTAAAAATACCCTTGCTGCAGCCTCACACAATACGGAGGCAGTCACAGCCCAAACATTCCCGGCCATATCAGATCCTTAGGAGATTTTGGCATTTGTACCAAGGAGATCTTCCTTCCTTCCTTCCTTGTTCCATGCTCAAAGTGTGAGCCCTATCAACCCATTGCTTGCTCCATAAATTAAACAAACAAAAAAAGAGTGGTGGCTGCAAGAAAATGGGGTTTATTGAAAGAGATTCAGGGAAAACCTTCAGACCAACAGCGAAAAGTCCCGAACTACTTCCACTCCACTGCCTGGGCCACAGAGTCCAAGTCCACCTGGTTCATGTTCTCTTATCCTTGGGTTTCCTTCACCGAAAGGGAGAGGCACCCAGGATCTTTCATTTGTACTGCCCTGGAGGGCTTGAAGCACAGGGCTTGTAGGAGAGATGGACCGAATAGCCATGCTGAGGGCAGTGGCAGCAGCTTGGTCCCCTCTTGGCACCATCTCAGTTCACTGCTCCCTGGCTTTGAGGAGCCCGCTGGTGCTGCTTCCTCCAGCATTGCAACTGGGTTTCCGATGACTCTCCCGGATACCTTTGATCCCACTGTTTGCATTCTCCCCAGTAGGAAAGCTTTGGAGGTACCCAGGGTCTCAGGTGCTTCTACCTCATCCCGAGGGGCTCTCAGGTATACCCCTCTGCAAGGGTCCTCCTTGTAAAGGTACTCCCAATTTCCCAGTGGGAGGGGTTCCTCAGGAAGCTCTACCTCCACCTGCTAGCTTTCAGAGGGCTCCTCCAGGGCGTCTCTCCAGGAGCCTTCCTCAGCCTCGTCCTCCTCCTCTATCACAGTGTTGGGGTGCAGATCCTCACTTTGTACACCCCGCTCCACCATCACTTGCACACTCCCCCCCCCTCTCTCCTCCAGCACCTCCCTCATATCACCTAGGTCCCAAGCAGCCCTGGGTTCCTCTAGGGGTCACTTGGTTGGGCCTGAGCTTCCCACCCAGGCTCCTCCCTTGAGGACATCCATCTGGGTTCCATCCTCAAAGTTTCCCAGGCATGGCATTTACAAGACTCATCTGTCCAAAGTGTACCAGGGAGCTTAGAGTTTGGAATCCAGCAGGTTCCAGGGCCAGACAAGACGGCGTGCCAACAGGGGTACCCGTCTTGCTGGCTTCTTCCTCACCTCAAGTCAGAGATGAGAAAGTTGTGGGTTTTTTAGATCAGACCTCCCCAAATCCCATAGCTGGCGTAGTCTATGGTCACCCCGGGCATAGGATTCTGGGAACTGTAATCCAGAAAAACAACATTTCTCATTTAGAATGGGTAAATGCTGCTCTTCTGGACGAGACCTCCCAGAATCCTTCAACCAACATGTCGAAAATTCTGGGAATTGTAGTCTAAAAGGAACTTGACTGAACTCTGGGTGATTCACCCCAAGCACACACACCGCTCGAAAGATCTTGAAACATTTTTTCATCTTCCAGAGCTTTCTGCACTCCATCTCTCTCACATACAGAGAGTAATACATTTGCTCCCAAAAGGATCAGAAGAAGAACACGAGGGTGGTCGTCGTTTGATGGCAAGTGCTGCCTGGATGTTCCACAGGCAGCAAGCGAACAAAAGCAGTCAGTTCTCAGCGAAAAGACCAGTACTGAAGTGGTAAATTCTGAAGTGCAGACACACATTATGATCGTCCCCACAACCACACATTTCGAGGCAAGTTCCAAAATAGTTATCTTTATTTGCATCCATAAATCCTTTCTACCCACCTGCATCCCCACAAGGAGCAGATCTTAATTGCCCATTCTAGACCAAAATAGTTAAGAGTGGCAACTTAATGTGCCCCGGGAAGATGCAGAAGGAGTTGCTTCTCAAGCCTCAGGCAATGGTAATGTGTTGCCTCTTGAGATATTGACAAGTAACACAATGAGTTACTTTTGAAAAGCAATGTGACACACTCTGATTTATTCCCCATAAAGTTTAAATTATAAAGCAACTTGGCTACATGTTTGTTATAGGAAAAAAGGAATTAATTACAACCAGTGATTTGTAACTACTTACATCTGGGATCTGGGCCACAGTTACACTCTTACATAACATGGAACAGGAAGGAGCTGAAAAATATGAAACTTTTATTTTCTTTTCTGACATGAAGCTGACAGCAATGGGAATCTAAATCAATAACAACGCAAAGCAATTCTCCATTGTATTATAAACACATCTAATTCCTGTCACTGCTGCCAAGCAAGGAAGCAAGCTGAAGCTTTTTCTTAATTTTTTAAAAGTGAACAGGAAATTGGAAGCAGAAAATCTCCTGAGGGAAATTTTGACAGGAACATATTTAAAAAACAGTTCAGGCTGAAGAGCACTCTGGAAAATCAGGTACATTTCCCAACGGATGACCCAGACTTGAGTTCCTGCCGGTTATATGCCAAAGGTGTGTTATAAGCTCGCCAGTAGGGAATAGATGTGAAGGAATTTTCCCAAAGTATTGTTAATGACTGGAACAAGCTGTCTTGACATGTCGGGACACAATGGTTGAGGATTCTCAACCTCCGTGATAAATTTCATTTTCAAAGAGAGAATGAGACAGGAAGTGCTTTTCAAAAAACTGTGTTTTACACCAAGAAAATGTATCCAGCATTTTTGTCCTTTGTGTAGCTGTGTGTGTAGGTGTGCACAAGCGTGCACACACAAACACACACACCAGTCACAAAAGGACAGGTGGACTGCCCATACAGCCACAACCAAAACATTTCAGGTTTCTACTTTTCAACAGTCCATGCCATAATAAATTTTGAATACCTTGGTTCAATTAAAAAAACAAAACACTGCAGCCAAGAAATGAGAAGAAGATCGTGACTGGGAAGGATGACAATGAAGGAACTAGAAAAGATCTCAAGTGTAAGGATGTGTCACTGGAGACCATCTTCACTTTTGTATTTCCAATCACCATGTACGGGTGTGAAAGTTAGACAGTTAATAAAGCTGACAAGAAAAATATGGACTTGTTTGAAATGTGGTTCTGGAGCAGAGCTTTGTGGATACCCTGGACTGCCAGAAAGACAAACAAGTGAGTCCTTGAACAAATCAAGCCTGAACTATTTCTGGAGGCAAAAATGTTGAAACTAAGGTTTTCCTACTTTGGGCACATCATGAGAAGACAGGATTCACTGGAGAAGACAAAAATGCTGGGAAAGGTTGGAGGCAGCAGGAAAAGAGGAAGACCAGATATGAGATGGACTGACTCCACAGGTTTGAGTCTACAAGAGCTGAGCAAGGCATTTTGGAGAGTGCTCATTCATAGGGTCGCCATTAAGCTGGAGGCAACTTGATGCCACGTAACGACGACAACAGCAACCACAATGCAACAAGGCAGCATTTACCACATTTTAAAATGTTGTGCAATTACAAAGATCCCCCCCCCCCCCAAATTAGTTTTCCAAATGCACAAATTGTCTCACAGGCCACCAACAAATTAGGTATCTTGTAGCAGGAGGGGAAGAAATCATAATTTCGCTTTTTGCATGCAAGGACGAATTAGGTCACAATGGGTACCACTATCTAGTGGAAGAATACATGCTTTCAGATTCAGTTCCTCATATCTCCAGTTGAAAGGATTCCAGCTAGCAGGTGACAGAAAATCTCCAGACCCTGCATTCTAAGTGTTTCAGTCCTAATAAGATAACTTTTTAGGGCTTTAGATATATTTCTGTTGGCTTCAGAGTGAATTGTCAGCTGTCAAGAAGACAGTACCAGCAGAGAAGGGCACTAATTTTTAAATTCACAAATCTATTTGTTACAGTTACATTTATAACTCACCTTTCGTCCACTGAACTCAAGGTGCCTTTCATGGCTCGTTTCTAATAATAATTGAATAATTCTCCAATAATAATTTATCCTCACAATAACTCCATAAACTAGGCCATGTCGAAAGGACTGACTGGCCCCAGATGAGTGTCATGATTCGTTGAGTTTTCAGGCTTAGGTTAAGTGGGACCTAAACCTAAAACTCCCAAATCTAGAGTCAATATTTCAACTGCTGTATCACATTGGCTTGGCCCAAAACTTGGCAGTCAGCCTCTATCCTTTCCACTCAAAACGGTTTGATTTGGTGTCATTCTGAACAGAGACTAATCTAGGACAGGGACTCATTCAGAGACAGAATGGGTACCCCCTCCTTAATTCTCTTGCTCCTTTGCACTGGATGAATGGAATGATTCCACTGCATCCAACACAAGAGTATGATCCTGTCTCTCCAGTGATGGCTAATGGAGAAGAAGTTGTTCCAAAGTGATAAATCACTGAAAAATCCCAATTTCAAGGGCAGTTCTGCGACCCTTTCATTTCCATTACCAATTATTGCTGTCCAGATTTTTTTCCCCCTGGCCTACTATTCCTAACATTCCCAATCACTATAGGCAATGGTGAGGGATTATGGAAATTGTGGTCCAAAATTAATAAATCCTTAACAATTTTGGGGTATATTTGCCAGTCTTGCTTTATTTTATAGCCGTGGTTCTGAAACTTTGCAGTCTTAACCGCCCAGAGTAGACCTTTGGTCTAGATGGGCGGGATAGAAATCCAATAAATAAATAAATTATGATGCACCAATTACTGTATCAAAGAAACCACATCCCACCACTATACAAACAAAAATCACTTTTCTAAGGAATGTGTGTGTGTGTGTTCAGAGATATTCTGCTATTTTAAAACAGGCAATACAGTCTGTCTTGAAAACAGACTATGAAAAACATTTGAAACATGAATTTAATGCGGAATGCTAACCATGTCCTGGACTGAGAGGATAACCAGGAAGTAAGTCCTAAAAGTGAAAGACTAAAGGCCAACAAATCATGAGGCACATAGACTTAAGTACAGCTGTTAGTTACAATTAGAGTCTGTGTGTCATCAAGCTGTTGCTGACTTATGATAACTATATGAATGAATGACCCCCCAAAAGATCCTGTCTTCAACAGCTCTGCTCAGTCAAATTTTCTCAGATTTTATCTTTTCCCTTTCCTGCTGTCTTCAACTTTTAGCCTAAATTGCATTCTCTGGGACTAACAGTCATCAGAAGGGAATGAATAGTTCCAGTGGTTATGGGTGCAGGGAATCTCCTTGAGGGCAGCTACTGGGCAGCAGCAATAGTGGCAGGTGACATGGGCAACGGATTTCTCACAGACAATGGTGGTGACACTCAATTGTTAGTACTGTGCAGCAGAAGGCAATACAAGTAGGATCTATATAACGGTTCACCTCCATTTAGCAATGAATTCAACAGACCCACTCTAGATAGGACAAGCAAATAGACTGAGGTCAGAAATTGAATACTTTGCTCACGCAATAAGAGAAACAAAAGTTACATCTGAGAATTCAGAATAAAATAAATGAGGAAATAAGTACAGAAATGAGATGAAAATATTATCTGAAAGACCTGGGAGCTTAGTTTTGATGCATTGCAACATCAGCGGCCACATCCAAAGTCAAGATAATCACTTCCAATGTTTAATAGAAGTGCAAGAAAAAGATGCTACTGGGTTAATGATTGATGGTTACATTGGAGGCTGGAGGATGTAGGGATTAGCAAAAATGCTAAGTGTCCAAAGTTACTTCTTGCACGTCAAAAGATTACATAATAATCTGCGGCAGTAGAATTTAGAGATGTAAATCATAGAATCATAGAATAATTAAGTTGGAAGGGGCCTACAAGGCCATCAAGTCTAACCCTCTGCTCAATGCAGGAATACAAATCAAAAGATATCAAAGAATAAGGAATTATCCTTGCTTCTCAAATCTGTGCAGCAGAGGATAAGGAATGACAAAAAATAAAAATCAATCTCCTGCCCTGTGACAGAGCAATATATATATTTTGGCAATCTCAATTTGAAAATAAATAAATAAATTATGCAAGCTGTGTATTTTGCACAAACATCATTTCTCAAAATCACAAAATTGCTGCTGACTTATGATTTAAGAATCAGATGCATCCGAAGGTTTGTTTGCATCTTTTTTTCTGGGGAGAAAAACACAAACACACACACACAATGAGCCAGACTTTCTGGGCTTGGGGCATGCATGTGCTTTGAAAGGAACAAACACGCCCTGCAATGATTCTGCATGCACATTGTAGAGTCCCTGGCGAAGGAATGAAGAATTCCTTGTACAGTATTGCTTTCCCTCTGGAGGCAAGGAATTTCACGACAATTAGAAATTACTTGATAAGGTGTTTTGTAGGAATAATTTGCAGAATATGCTTCTTGACCCCAGTAGAATTATCCTATAGGTCAGCGATCCCCAACGTTTTTTGGTCCGCGGACCAGCTGGGGAAGGCGAGGCACCCCCCGCGCTCACGCGCATGCTCGAACAAGTGCGCTCTCTCTCGCACAAGCACGCGCCTCCCCGTGTGAGCGCCGCACTGCCGTTTGCGCATGCGCACAAGCACTCGCTTGTGCGCATGCACAAATGGCGGCGCTCGCACGGGCGTGCTGGAGCGCGCACGCAGGCGCAAATGGGCTGTGCAGGGGTGAGTGCGTGCGGGGTGGGAGGTCTGTCTCGGCGGCCCGGTCCGGCTCAGGCCACGGACTGGCACCGGGCAGCGGACCGGGAGTTGGGGACCTCTGCTATAGGTCACCCCCAAAGAAACAGCACATCACAAGGAGAGAGAAAAAAAAGGAGACTGATAGAAAGTGGATTCTTAATAAGGGCAATAAAAGTTCCGCGTCCTGTCTAGACCACGTCTGCATCCCACTGACACATGTACCACCAACTGGGAACCACTGTGCTTCCGTGCATCCAGCCTGGGCACAGAATTAGAGTGCTGTGCCATATTTTCATTCAAAAGTAGAACAAGGTATTTTTGTACTCTGGATTGTTTGAAACGATGCTTTCGGGTGGGGGGGGGGGGGGAAGGCACCTTTTCTCTTTACATGAGATAAGGGTTGGCTCTAGCAGACACTCCAGAGTATTTGCCTACTGTGCTGTCTCAAAAGTTGTATTCCATTTGTCATCCAGCCTCTGCCAGTGAAAACCTGGCGGGCTGCCATCTCCCCCCCCTCCCGCCAGCCATTTCCCACTGACAGGCAAGAACAGCCAGGAAACAAAAAGAGACAGAGTGGTAGATCAGTGTCTTGAGGACAAGCAATTTTGCCTCCCCAACAGACACCGTTATGCCCAGCCATCTCGCCTTGCAGCAACCGCTCATTCGGCGTGGGATGATGTGTGTGAAAATGGGCTTCTGCAAGCTATCCAGATCGCTACTCTCCACAGAGAGAAAAAAATTAAGCAGTCAGCCAAGGAGACACGTTGTTTCCTGCTGGGCAACCTGGCCTTTTCCATCTCCATTGCTCTCGGATGCCAAAAAAAACCCCATCCTTGTCAGCTTGCCCTTCTCTCCGTCTCTGCCTTCAGAGTGAACTTAACCTTTTGTCCAGCCAAAAACCAACGGCAGGCCTGCGAATTGGTTTCCAAAATACCTCCAACCGTTTGGAAGCCAAGCAGACAGCGGGCGAACAGAAAAGAGGCTGGATACACGCAACAAGGACAAAAACAGAATAAACAAGAAAGAAAAATCCTTCACTGACCATTTGTGTTGGTTTACAGGATTCCATAACAAGGGTTGCCTCCTAAGGCTGAACATTATAGTAATCTTAAAACTGCTGAGCTGGAAAGGATCCTATAGATCACTGAGTCCAGTCTCTGTCAAGGAGGCACAGTGGGGAATCGAACTCCCAACCTCTGGCTCTGCAATGAGATGCCTCAACCCCTGAGCGATCCAGCAGTTCAATAATAATCTTAGAACTGCAGAACTGGAAGGGACACTATAGATCATTGAGTCCAGCCTCTGTCAAGGAGACACAGTGGGGAATTGAACTCCCAACCTCTGGCTCTGACCTAAACCACTGAGCTATCAAGCAGTTAGCTTGTAAGCTTCCTGGAACAAGAATCTGCCTATTTGTTTGGGAAGTGTCACTGACATTAATTATATAATAAAGAATCAGGTAACATATCACCTTTTGTAGCCAGTCAAACGCCCACAATCCTACTCACAGATACCTATAAATAAGCACCATGGGACTTAGTTTCAAGTTAGCATGGATTACATTGTAGGAAATGGACAATCCAGAGGATGGTGGATAATACAATAGAAGGCAGATAGGATACCAGTGTGTCAGAGACAAATGAGAGTTCTCTGAATGCCAATGTCTTTGGCATTGTTTACACACCTTCTTGTATATAGGTACAGAATGCCATCTCCATCTGGAGAGAAAAATACACTTTTCCCTTGAACTGAACAGATCTGAGCAGCATGGTTTTGATTACACACGTTTCCCACCCAATATATAAATACATATTTCAATAAATGAAGAAATTAATATTCGATAAATAGTAGGCTGGTATTTGTCTCCAGGTAGTGGCCTGGGAAAGGTAGACCTCGGGCTTACGTAGGACCCCGTTGTTGGCCCCACATGGCGGCTGGGGGGAGTGCTGAAACATGTTAGGAGGCTGACATGGGTTGGGAAGAGGTGTGTGTGTGTGTGTGTTGATCAACTTTTTATGCTTTGTAGTTATGTTTGAGCAGGCATAAGAGTTATACACGGGTTTTGAACTACATGGGGGTCCAGTGCCCCTAACCCCAGCATTGTTGAAGGAAGAAGTGTAAAGTACAGCACACTGGGAAACAGGGATTGGTGATCTAAGCTTTATGCGTTCCAGCCACTCCATTTTTCAAGTCCTTCAGGAGAGGACAAATGATAGAGATTTGACACCAGTCAATAACGTGACAGAGTCTGCAGTGGTACACTGCCCCTTTAAATTCACTGCAGCTCCTCCTGAGGGCTGGACTCTAGTGGTCATGTGGCCCTACTTAAGGACCCCAACTGAATGGCTGTGCTTTAAGAACACCTAATGTTCTTGCCAGGAGTCCTTCACGTCAATCTAGTTTTTAGACTCCATCACTAACTCTAACAGAACCCTGACTGGAAAAAGGTGGGGAAAAGAATCTGAGGCAGAAAGAGAACGATTGGCTGCTACTGAGTTGACTGGCATCCACCCCAGTCCAGAAAGGTCCCTCCCAGCCAAGACCACTCAAGGACATCATGACGTGTAGGATGCAATAAAACAAAACTGAGGGGCTACAGAGAGTGTGAGAGAAGAAGGGGCCCAAGGGACATATGCCACACTTGTCCGGTCCTTGCAGGTAAGGATGGGGATTTACAACTTCTAGTAGAACAGCAAGTAATTTCCTGGCACTCCCATTATTATTCTTGCATTAGTGAGAATTAAGTTCTGCCCAAAGTTTTCCCCTTATTTGCACTAAATCGAATATTTTCACTCGAAATTGCCTAAACTTTGCATGAAAATTGCACGGCTTGCTCAAAGTGCTTCATTAAAGAATGTGAAGCACTGGATGGGTTGTCTTCATCTTTCTCAAAAACCAGACAGTTCTTCCCTTTCTGTCATTTGTGCGTTTTGCTTCTCAAAGGGAACAGACATTGTTGAGATATTTTATGCAAATCTCATGATGGGCAAGAGCTCGGCAGGAGATGGGGAATTTCAAGAGGCTTTGAAATTTCTCATCAAGATCTCTCATCCTGTCAAGCCAGCCTAAGTCAAGGAGAATAAGGAAATTAGCAACTATTCTTTCCATCCCTACACGTTGCCCATTTTTACTCTAGAGAACCTCTTCTCTACCAGCAGACCCTAATGAGATTACCTGGTTCCAGTAACAATTATGTGTATTGTGCTTAGCCACTATTAATTTCACCACAATGCCCCAGAAAAGCATTCATGCAAAGAGAGGTCATTGTGAGAGATGAAACACATGACTAGTGTTCCTAACCTGGCCAGGTTTTAAAAACACTCCTACAATATGCACGCCACAGATTAACAGGAAAACTGGTCAAGGATGAGTACAGGTTAAACAATGGCAGAGGAGAATATGTCTGAAAGGTCTCAAGAGCCAAACCCCCAAGAGAAAATGGAAGCTATATAGCTTGAAAAGACCCTATCAAAAGTACATAAGATGTGAATGGCGAAATAGTCACCTCACAGAACAGCCTTGTAGGAAGGCCAGAGAAATTAATCACCTTCTTTCTCTGGAGGTCTGGAAAAGCAAATGTCCTAAAAAGATCTGCCTGTCTCCTTCTTCCTGTTTAGCAAATGGCCCATCATGTCTATTGTCTCTGGTTTAGCCAGGTGGGAAGACAAGGTGAGGCAGAGCACATGACAAGGAGCCTAATGACTACTCAGCCCAGTTAAGAAACCCCGTAAAAAGGATCCTATAGATCATAAAAATGCATACAGCAGCCATATTAGTTGTTTAGGTTCATGGCTCAGTTCAGGTTCATAGAATCATAGAAAAGTGAAGTTGGAAGGGGCCTACAAGGCCATCAAGTCCAACCCCCTGCTCAATGCGGGAATACAATCAAAGCATATCTGCCAGGTGTTTATCTAAGTTTTTCTTGAATGCCTCCAGTGTTGGAGCACTCACCAACTCCAGAGGAAACTGGTTCCACTGTCGTACTGCTCTAAAGTTAGGAAGTTCTTCCTGACAGTCAACCAAAATCTGGGTTCCTTTAACCTGAGCCCATTGCTGCGTGTCCTGCACTCTGGGATGATCGAGAACAGATCCTGCCCCTCCTCTGTATGACAGCCTTTCAAATATTTGAAAAGTGCTATCATATCACCCCTCAGTCTTCTTTTCTCAAGGCTAAACATGCCCAATTCTTTTAGCCTTTCCTCATAAGGTTTGGTTTCCAGCCCCCTGATCATCCTTGTCGCCCTCCTCTGAACTTGTTCCAATTTGTCAGCATCCTTCTTGAAGTTTGGTGTCCAGAACTGGACACAAGACTCAAGGTGAGGCCTAACCAGTGCTGAATAGAGGGGGACTAGCACCCCACAGGATTTGGAAACTATACTTCTATTAATACAGCCTAAAATAGCATTTGCCTTTTTTGTAGCCACATCACACTGTTGGCTCATATTTATTTTGTGATCTACGACAATTCCAAGATCCTTCTCGCTCGTAGTTTGGCTGAGCCAGGTATCTCCCATCTTGTAACTGTGCAATTGGTTTCTTTTTCCGAGGTGCAGGACTTTGCACTTATCCCTGTTGAATTTCATCCTGTTGCTTTCGGCCCAGTGCTCCATCCTATCAAGGTCATTCTGAATTTTGTTTCTGTCTTCTAGGGTATTAGCTATTCCGCCCAATTTGGTATCATCTGCAAATTTGACAAGCATTCCCTGCACTCCCTCATCCAAGTCAGTAATAAAAATATTGAAGAGCACTGGGCCCAAGACTGAGCCTTGGGGTACCCCACTAGTTACCTCCTCCCAGTTAGAGAAGGACCCATTAATCATCACCCTCTGAGTACGATTCTGTAGCCAATTGAGTATCCACCTGACACTTGATCTATCCAGCCCACACCTTTGCCACTTAGCTATCTTCTGGGAGTACTTTCCCCATACATTGGTGGCACCCCAATCTTAGGGAAAGATCTTTCCCTTGAACCCTCTCAGAGATGCACATTTGCTTCTTTTGAGCCTATATTTCCCCAAATTAGTTATACTTCATTGTGAATCTGTGCTACGTGTTAATTCCTTTGTGTTGAATAAAATTCCCTTTATGTATAGTTCTGTGTGAGTGTAATAAACTCGGAGCAATCCATGTCACTATTGGCATAGCTCAAAGATCATTTATGGATGTTCCTGTGAGCACATGTGAGTGCATACATGTGCTCTGAAGAGCATAGCTTTTATCACTAGTGCCAGCTATCTAGCATTGCTTGAATGCCAGACAAAGGGGGAAAACAAAGATAACTCAGGATAGACATCTGTTGTTGGGGCCAGGAGAGTCCCGGGCCCTTAGCAGTTGCCAAGGGATGGCAGGAGCTCTGGCTGGCCCTGTTCCCTTAGAGTTCCCAGCCATAAATCCTCAGCCTGGCTGGTTCTAGTCTACATTTGAGACAATAGATGAGCTACCCAAACATTCCTTGAGCCAAATGACATGCCTGAACAGGCTGGCCATCCCCCAAGCTGTGTGGGCAAGTTGCCATATTTCAAGAATAACCATTCAATCAGTTGCTAAGTGGAGCTTTCCTGTGAAGTGATGAACTTGTGAGTCCTCAGTAAACAGGGAGGAAGTCCTCTTAACGATCTGATTCCTGTTGCAATGAAGCCGGGAGGAGAATTAATCAATCCTTATCAGTCTTTAGCTTCCACATATAGTTAACACAAAGAGGAGGGCTTGTAGCAGGGAAGTACTGTGTCTATTGGCATTATAGATTGGCAGTGCATGTAACTGGCAGAACAACTAAAGTCTCTTTTTAAAAAGAGAGATCTTTTGCTGTCTTTCTATTAGCATACCGGCCGTTCAGAGGTTGTACACGGCACCGTTTGGCCCTTAAGGGTAGCCAAAGAGCTTTATCTAGAGATAACGGAGAGACGTCTCATACACACACCTCAAGTTTTTTTCCTTGAAACTTTAGTTTTCATTTTAGGCCAGAAAGTCAGGTTTCCAAATAGGTTACATATTACACCCAGAAAAGCAGCAAACTTGGCCCGCTTGCCTATTAAGATGAAAGCTAATTGGACAGGAATATGGGGGTTATTTGTTCCATTTATTATTTATTTTTATTTATTTAAAATATTTTTACCCTGCCTTTCTCCTCAAAAGGACCCACTATGTTATTGAATAGAGTGTCCAGATAAAGGAAAATAATGGCACCACTCTGTTTTTCTTTGACCAGGTTTATTTATTTATTTGATTTTTATCCCGCCCATTTAGACAACGTCTACTCTGGGCGGCTTACAGTAAAATATCATAAAAACAATTAAAACAACAATTTAAATCTATAATATTAGTATTATTCAAGATGGAAAAGTATAAACAGAAAATTAAAATAAAAGTAAAGTCAAGTATTGACAGGAGGGAAGGCCTGCCTAAAGAGCCAAGTTTTTAATTGGCTCTTAAAAACACCCAGCAAGGGAGGGTTTCACCTACAATACAATGTCTAGTTCTGGGCACCGCAGTATCATCATCATCATCATCATGTGCCGTCATGTCAATTCTGACTTATGGTGATCCTTTTCAGGGTTTTCCAGGTAGAGAACACTCAGAAGTGGTTTCCTATTACTCTCCTTGCCCAAGGCCACACAGGCTGGCTCTACTCCCAGGAGGCCCAGTGGGGAATTGAACTCCCAACCTCTGGCTCTGCAGCCAGATGCTTAAACCACTTGAGCGATCCAGCCAGCTGCTACAGTTTAAGAAGGGTATTTACATGCTGGGATGTGACCAGCAGGGCAACAAAGATGGGGGAAACCCTGGAAACCAAACCATATGAGGTGGGATTCAGGGTCTGTCATGGAGTGCTTGGTGGGATATAGGATAAGAGAACCACTAACTTAAAAGTATTTTCTCCTTCCATGTAAGTTTGTCCAATCTTTAAGTTCTGGAAAAGCAATTCCTGTGTTTTACAGGTGACAGAATAGGACTGGTTAAGGTGTGGGAAAGGTTGCACGAAAAATACAAAACATCTACAAAACAGTAAGTTGGACCTGGTCTTTTCTAGGGCCTCAGGTCACTTTATTTAACAAACTGATATTGCTGTTAGCTGTTGACAAGTAGCTTCCAACTTAAAGTGATCCTATAAATCAGTGACCTCCAAAAGATCCTATGATTAAAAGCCCTATTCAGATTTTTGAAATCCGTGGTTCCTTTATTTTATCAATCCACCTCACATTCAGTCTTCCTCTTTTCCTGCTGTCTTCAATTTTTCCTAGTCTTTTCCACTAAGTCTTGTCTTCTCATTATTTGCCCAAAGAACAGAACCCTCCAATTAATCATTTTTGCTTTTAGAGAGGGTTCAGGGCTTGATTTGATCTGGCACTCACTCATATTCTTTCTGGTGGCCCACGGTAGCCAAAAAAACCAATCCTTTTACTTATTAGGAAAAAAAAAAGGCTGACGACTGTCACTCATTTTCTCATTATCATCATTTCCTTGTTCTAGATTAACTGTTTATAATTATTTATAAAATATAGGCACTTAGTCTTTAAGGTGTCACAACATCTTTGTCTTCTTGTAATTTTTCTCTTGTTTTTGCCTGATATGTTTTTAATTTATCAGCTACTTTCGAGTACAGTATCTCCACTAGAAGGGGGGAGGTATAATTTAAAACAAAACAAATACCTAACACGGAAAGGTTGATACAGCTTTCCAGTCAATGGTTTAGCTATTTGTGGAAGAGAAGATTTAATAAACGAGGCAGGGGGATACACACACACACACACACACCAAGACAGGTTGAATTGAAGTCAAAGGGAAACAGAGGGTGAAACCCATGGTGATAAACTCATGGAAGAAAAAACAGGAGAGAGTAATGGGAAGCATCAGAGGTGTTGAAAGATAAAATTATGTGTGCCTGAGAGTTAGCAATGTTATCTTGCACTTTAGCCCTCCAGAAGTGGAAAAGGCCAACAGAGTGCCTGCATAACAGAAGCACAACAGCTACAGCAAAGGGGGGGAAATGCAAAACCAAGCTACAAAAAGACAAGAAAATGGAAAAGGGGGGGGGGGGGAGACAGTAGTAAAGTAAGAACCACCAGATTATGAACAAAACTAGAGGGCAATTAAAACGTGCTGGCCTCATATTAAATCAATGATATAGCCAACAGAAGGATGTGACTTCACAAATTACAAGGCACAACTGTATTAAATAATGCTTTATTGTTACCTATAGAGAATATGACACACCTGGATAGAGGGAAGCTCTTTTCCCTCTCAAGCAATACTAGAACCAGGGGACATCCACTCCAATTGAGTGTTGGGAGAGTGAGAACAGACCAAAGAAAATATTTCTTTACCCAGTGTGTTGTTAGTCTGTGGAACTCCTTGCCACAGGATGTGGTGATGGCATCTGGCCTGGATGCCTTTAAAAGGGGATTGGACAGATTCCTGGAGGAAAAGTCCATTGCAGGTTACAAGCCATGATGGGGATGTACAATCTCCAGGCTTGGAAGGAAGGGACCTCAAAATGCCAGATGCAGGGGAGGGGTATCAGGAGACAGGTATCTCGTTGTCTTGTGTGTTCCCAGAGGCATCTGGTGGGGCTACTGTGAGATACAGGGAGCTGGACTAGATGGGCCCTTGGCCTGATCCAGCAGGGCTCTTCTATATTCTTATCTGATGTTTCCTTGAATAACTCCCACTGGGGATGGATGGGAGCAGACAGATCATATATAAAGATATGCATGCTTATCCTGCACCCTATCATTCACCCTCTGTATCTCCAACTCGTGCCGTTCTGATAAACATTTTAACCCAGAAGATCATTTTGAAACTACAGCATCATGGGACAATCATACATAGATGATTGTTCGGGGTCACCCAAAAGCAGGCCTGTAATGCCAGAACTGGTGCTGGCCAAAGGCTTGGGTCCATCAAGTCAATTCTATCCCCGACTTCGTGGATGGAAAGCAGAGAAATAGGGACCTTTCCATTGTATCTGAAGTATGGAAGGAGGTCCAGAGCTTGGAAACTACAATTCCCAGAATGCCCCTGCCAAGCCCTTTGCAAGCTCTACTCTTACGTGTGGGATCTATTGACCTAGCTTGGAATTTTTTTTAATTTTATGTATTTATTTATTTTTTGTTCCCTGGAGCCCAACCGGAAACCCATTTTTACACCAAAAACCAATTAAAAAAACAAACAGACTGAAGCATAATAACTAGTCCTAGTCCGTGGTAACTGTGATATATATTCCCATCGTAATGAACAACAACGACTGCAAGTGCCTGACCCAAAGACACTGCTCTCCTTTATTTGATTCAGTGCTGAAGCACCACATAAGCACATTATGCCTCCACCTCTTCTTTGTCCGATTTCTGCTGCGTTGCCATGGAAGTTGAGAATGCAGCTCTTTCAGCCCTTATACATTTAACTTTATACTTCTGGAAACAAAAGATGGACTCCTGTTCAGTTCCAATCTTGTTGCCCGAGTAATACTTTCTGCTAGCCTTAAAATGCAACTTGTGTGTGTGTGTGTGTGTTTGTATCTCTCCCCTGCCCCTCTCTCTCTGTGTAAGCCCTAATATTTCAAAGAGGTTTCTGGCTTTGGTTTGTTTAAATACAGTTGTTTTTCCCAACTGCATCAGAAAAGACAAACATCATTGTGCTTGTCCTTCTTCCTATGCTCTCCTTATTCCTATTTTGTGCAATATAAGAATATTTGTGCACAAACACACACACATATATATAATTAGCAGGGATGGGGACTTGTGTCACAGGACTTGCTGTTGAGTTGGACTTAAGTTGCATCAGTGACAACTCAGAATTGACTTGGGTTTTTTTCAATGACTCAGACTCAACTTGTGACATGGAACCCACCCACCCCTCCCTTTTTTCTGGGGAAAAGAGCTTGTTTTTAATAGACACAGATTTGGGACTTGGAACTCAGACTTGAAAATGTGCCAACATCCCTCGTCATTAGTGTGTGTACACACACAGAGAGAACCTGCAAAGCCTTACTAGAGAGCAAGCCGGGGGAACTTACTTCTGAGTAAACATGTACATGTTAGCTCTTTCTCCCACCCACAGCACCTGACCTCAGACAAATTCACTAATGGGACATAGCTGTTTTGTTTTGTTTTTAATCCAGAAGCTGAAGTACGCTGTCTTGCAAAAATTGGAAATGACCCAGTTGGCTAGTTGTTTCTTAAATCTATTCCCTTTGGTGGCTATCTCGGCAATAACGGTGGCCATGAGTTCCACAGATACTAGTCCACAATCTTCGTTGCACCTTTGTGGACATATTTCATCAAGTCATTTCTGACTTATAGCAACCCTAGGAATTGCTAACCTCCCAAAGATCCTATCATTAACAGGCCTGCTCATATCTTGCAAAGTCAAATCTGTGGTTTCCCTTATTGAGTCAATTCATCTCCTATCCAGCCTTCCTCTTTTCCTGCTGCCTTCAACTTTTTCCAGCATTTTTTAATCTTCTCCGGTGAGTTCTGTCTTGTCATGATGATATCCCCAAAGGATGATAGCCTCAGTTTAGTCATATTTGCTACTGATCTACTTTTATGGATGATCCTTCTGTCTCCAATTCCAGACAAGAATAACAATGCTCGGGCCGGAACAGAGAAATGTCAACCAGCCCGCCCCATCAGAAGGATTGGGATGTTCCACTTATTCCTCACTCCTCCAAAACACAAAAAGAGTACAAATTAACATACATTTGTAGTGATACAAATTTTGAAATCATTGCCACAATTTAACTAGAAACAGTGATTCACTGCAACAGAGAAGACGATGATGATGACCATGTCTCTTTATTCATTCTGCTCATTCTTGATGGTCAACTCCCAAGACTTCTGCTCTCCTCTATTAGAATTCTTTATCTTTAAACTAAATGTACATTGGACTGCCTGTCAAACGGAGAAGGATGGGAATTATAGAGGCCACACCTCCAGTTCCCAGGGCCCCCATAAGCCTCCACAGCCTCCCACAAGAGGGAAAAAAAGAGACAAAAATAGATGATTTCACCCCAGAAAACTCCAGGCTGTGCAACTGTCCATTAAAACATGATCACCTCCATGCATACCTTTTGGGATTCAAAATAGCTATCTTTGAAACTGCAAGTGACCTTCTGGTTACTTCTGGTTTCAAAGAAAAAGGGCAGGTGTGGCCCACAGAAGTCCAGGAAGGTGGGAAATGAGGGAAGTACCTAGACTCTATACCAGTGGTTCCCAATCTTGGATAACCCAAGTGTTCTTTGGACTGCAACTCCCAGAAATCCCAGCCAGCACAGCTGGTGGTGGAGGCTTTCTGGGAACTGCAGTCCAAGAACACCCGAGTTACCCATGGTTGGGAACCACTGCTTTATAATAAGTGTCCACTCCAGACATATAAGATACCTTCAGAGGCTAACAGGGCAAAGCTGACATCCAAGCACAGGCACGTAATTCATGCCCAATATGGGACCTTCAGCTCCAAGAAGACCTAAGCAGCATGGTCATTGGTAAGGGTTTATGGGAAATACAAATGTCTGGAAGTCCAGAGATTCTCCACTCCTAATTTAGAGCGGGGGGAACTTTCCTTGAATATGAGTCTTTCTCATGAAGTTGTAGAATAAATGTAAGCAAGCATCAGAGATGTAAATTCTGTCCTGGTTCAACCTTGCATGCTAAATGGGAAATATGTACCTTTTTCCTTTATGGTGGAAAGTAGGTTTTTTTCCCATTGGTCTCAGAGAGAAGTTGCATTGCTGGGGGGGGGGGGGGAAGCAAAGTGTGCTGCTTATATACCGCCTCATAGCACTTACAGTATACATGCTGGAATTTTGTATACATGCTGGAATTTTTAGCATGTATACATTACTGAAACAGCGACGTCTACGTTGGCTTGGGCATGTCGTGAGAATGGCTGATGGTCGGATTCCAAAAGATCTCCTGTATGGAGAATTAGTGGAGGGAAATCGCCCCAGAGGGATACCACAGCTGCGATACAAGGACATCTGCAAGCAGGATCTGAAGGCCTTAGGAATGGACCTCAACAGATGGGAAACCCTGACATCTGAGCGTTCAGCCTGGAGGCAGGCGTTGCATCACGGCCTCTCCCAATTTGAAGAGACCCTTGTCCAGCAGACCGAGGCAAAGAGGCAGTCACGGAAGCAGCAAAATCAGGGAGCTGGACAGGGGACAGATTGTATTTGTCTTCAGTGTGGAAGGGATTGTCACTCTCGAATTGGCCTTCTCAGCCACACTAGACGCTGTTCCAAGTCCTCCATACAGAGCACGTTACCATAGTCTTTCGAGACTGAAGGATGCCTAATACTAAAATACTACTAGCACTTACAGTACTCTCTGGGCAGTATACACTTTAATTATGCAGGCTACACCCTGCCCACCCGCCATCAAGCTGAGTGCTCAATTTACAGACCTTAGGAGTATGGAAGGCTGAGTGAACCTCAAGCCAGCTACCTGGAATCGAACCCAGGTTGTGAGCTGAATTTGGCTGCAATACTGCAGCTTGACCACTGCGCCAGTTGGCTCCATTTAATGCACTCCACTTTCAATGCACTCAAAACAATGGCAACCACTGCTTTGGTGTTGCAACACTTTTAAAAAATGGAAGCACAGGATGGATTGTTTCCATCTTTGTGAATAACTAGCTTGCCCTTTGTGTTTGCTCGGTGAGTATGCTTCATTTCAGAAAGGGACATTCTATGCAAATTGCACAAAATATGGGGGGTTGTTTGTGTATCACTCTCACAATGGAGGCAAGAACATGTGCACTGGTTGGGGAATCCTGGACCGACCATCTTGCCCATAAATGGAATGTTGGCAGGATTTCCCCCCCACATTCCTAGCTGGAAGCATCTTTCTCCATCAACACATTTGGAAAACAGCTGCATCAAACCCTCACTCCACTAGGCACATTCTGCCAAACATGGCCCCCAACTGCAGACTCATTTGGAAACTGCTTATAGGGAACTGTGAGGAAAAACGCCAGGAATCACTGGGGGGGGGGGGGGGGATTAAAACTGAACATTTTGCAACCGCTACTAGTCACACTGTTGGAGTCTAAAAAGGAACTTCTGACACTGTGGTCCAAAAAGTTACATTTCCCACCATCTGGGAACAGTGCTAATTATATGAGATGTGGTAACTCAATCTGGATTTCTAGAATGGGGCTGCCAACTAAGTGGATCCTTTGAAAGATATTGTCGAACACCTAAAACTTTTCACGGAACCTGACAGGGAGACTCTGCGTATGTGTGCATTCCGGCAAATCTGTGAAAATGGTTTGTAACTTTAGACTCCTTTAATTAAATATTTCTTCCGCAACATAGGTTTGAGCCTCCAGTGAGATTTTGTTATTGAAATACCATCACTTGGGGAGGGCAGAGAGTCAAAGCGTGAGCAAGAATTTAATTTTAAGCACCCCAAGTGTAAACACTTAATGCTCACGAATCAGAAATTAAAACAAAAGGAAGTGGAAGATGCTGATTGCACTGCTGAGTGGTTTTAGTCAATGAATCCATTTAAGTTTTCTGGAAACACCGATTTGGACATTAATGCAGTCCTTAGAACAGTGAGAGCTGCACTTGAGAAAGACTTCTGTATCGACATTTCACTCTGCTGGAAAAAAAAACACCACTCTAATTCAATAGCGGTATAACAAACACTCTAAATTCTTGGTTTAGGTTGTCTTGACTTAAATGACTGACACCTCAATGAGGAGTTTTCTATCTTCACAATCTTTCTTGCCAAGATCTCTGAAATTTGTGCAAACCATTCCTGCAGAAAACTAGGGTCCTTTCTCCTCGACGAGCAGAATGCACAGAGAGACAGAGCAAGACATTTTCTAGCTGGTTGTCAGAAAGGACACACACAACCCATCTCATGCTCCTGATTAGAGATGCAGATAACGAGGGTCCGGCCCCCTGGGGCCAGACCGACCACTCATGATTCTGCCACTGCTGCGAGTTCCGGCTGAGCTTTCCTATCTCTCCTTTGCTCGCGATGGATTAGCCACTCTGCGACCTGGCAGAGAGGCTCATCATCCTGATTTCTTCCAGGACTGGCTAATCTATCGCGAGCAACGGAGCAATAGGAAGGCTCAGCGGAACTCGTGGCAGCGGCGGAATCGTGAGTGGGGGAGGGGCTGGACCCTCATTATCTGCACCTGTGGAGGAATATTCGTATACAAATACGAATTTGTTGTTGTTGTTGTTGTTTAGTCATTAAGTCATGTCCGACTCTTCGTGACCCCATGGACCAGAGCATGCCAGGCCCTCCTGTCTTCCACTGCCTCCCGGAGTTGGGTCAAATTCATGTTGGTCGCTTCGATGACACTGTCCAACCATCTCGTCCTCTGTCGTCCCCTTCTCCTCTTGCCTTCACTCTTTCCCAACATCAGGGTCTTTTCCAGGGAGTCTTCTCTTCTCATGAGATGGCCAAAGTATTGGAGCCTCAGTTTCAGGATCTGTCCTTCCAGTGAGCACTCAGGGTTGATTTCCTTCAGAATGGATAGGTTTGTTCTCTTTGCAGTCCAGGGGACTCTCAAGAGTCTCCTCCAGCACCACAATTCAAAAGCATCAATTCTTCGGCGGTCAGCTTTCTTTATGGTCCAGCTCTCACTTCCATACATCGCTACTGGAAAAACCATAGCTTTGACTATGCGGACCTTTGTTGGCAAGGTGATGTCTCTGCTTTTTAAGATGCTGTCTAGGTTTCTCATCGCTTTCCTCCCAAGAAGCAGGCGTCTTTTAATTTCGTGGCTGCTGTCACCATCTGCAGTGATCATGGAGCCCAAGAAAGTAAAATCTGTCACTGCCTCCGTATCTTCCCCTTCTATTTGCCAGGAGGTGATGGGACCAGTGGCCATGATCTTAGTTTTTTTGATGTTGAGTTTCAGATCATTTTTTGCGCTCTCCTCTTTCACCCTCATTAAGAGGTTCTTTAATTCCTCCTCACTTTCTGCCATTAGAGTGGTATTGTCTGCATATGTGAGGTTATTGATATTTCTTCCGGCAATCTTAATTCCACCTTGGGATTCCTCCAGTCCTGCCTTTCGCATGATGTATTCTGCATATACAGTGGTGCCTTGACTTACGAACGCCCCGAAGTACAAACATTTTGACATACGAAGAGCTCCGTTTCGCAAGTCAAAGCAAAATTTTGCGAACGGAGCTTTGACTTACGAACAAAAAAACCGTGGGGAAAGCGGGAAATGGACATTGGACTGCCTGGTACTGTAATTTTAAAATGTAAAAATTGGTTTAAAAGGTGCTTGGTTTGATTTAAAGCTGCTGGGTTTTAAAGGTGTTCTGTTTAAAAGGTGTTCGTTCCCTCCCTCCCTCCTTTCCTGCCCCTTTTTTTTAACCTAAGTCATCTTAGGTTAAAAAAAATCTCTCCCCCTAGTGGTAGAGGACAGATTAACCGGTTTTGCATTAGTTCCTATGGGAACGAATGCTTTGACTTACAAACGGCGCCTCGACATAAGAACAAAAAACAGCCGGAACGGATTAATCGGTTTTCAATGCATTCCTATGGGAAATGCTGATTTGACTTACGAACGTTTTGACTTACGAACATCTGGGACGGATTAAGTTCGTAAGTCAAGGCACCACTGTAAGTTAAATAAGCAGGGAGACAATATACAGCCTTGTCGTACTCCTTTCCCAATTTTGAACCAATCAGTTGTTCCATATCCAGTTCTAACTGTTGCTTCCTGTCCCACATATAGACTGATCTTTTCCAATCCTCTGGCCACTGCTGAGTTTTCCAAACTTGCTGGCATATTGAGTGTAGCACCTTAACAGCGTCATCTTTTAAGATTTTAAATAGTTCCACTGGAATGCCATCACCTCCACTGGCCTTGTTGTTAGCCATGCTTTCTAAGGCCCACTTGACTTCGCTCTCCAGGATGTCTGGCTCAAGGTCAGCAACCACACTATCTGGGTTGTCCGGGACATCCAGATCTTTCTGGTATAATTCCTCTTTGTATTCTTGCCACCTCTTCTTGATGTCTTCTGCTTCTGTTAAGTCCCTACCATTTTTGTCCTTTATCATGTCCATCTTTGCACAAAATGTTCCTTTAAAAGCTCCAATTTTCTTGAACAGATCTCTGGTTTTTCCCTTTCAATTCTTTTCCTCTATTTCTTTGCACTGTTCATTTAAGAAGGCCCTCTTGTCTCTCCTTGCTATTCTTTGGAAGTCTGCATTCAATTTTCTGTAACTTTCCCTATCTCCCTTGCATTTTGTTTCCCTTCCCTTCTCTGCTATTTGTAAGGCCTCGTTGGACAGCCACTTTGCTTTCTTGCATTTCCTTTTCTTTGGGATGGTTTTTGTTGCTGCCTCCTGTACAATGTTACGAGCCTCCATCCATAGTTCTTCAGGCACTCTGTCCACCAAATTTAGTTCCTTAAATCTGTTCTTCACTTCCACTGTGTATTCATAAGGATACGTCGCCAGTGTTCCTTTCATTAGCAAAGTGGTCGAGAGGGTGGTGGCTGATCAGCTTCAGGCGCACCTGGATGAAACAAATGCCCTGGATCCGTTCCAGTCGGGCTTCAGGCCGCACCATGGTACAGAAACGGCATTGGTCGCCCTGTTAGATGACCTATTGAGGGAGGCCGACAGGGGTAAAATGTCGCTGTTGGTCCTCCTCGATATCTCAGCCGCCTTTGATACCGTCGACCACGGTATCCTCCTGAGGATGATCTCCGAGTTGGGAATTGGTGGTCTGGCGTTGGCCTGGCTCGGTTCCTTCCTGGGAGATTGTCCTCAGAGAGTTCAGCTTGGGGAGAGTGAGTCGGCCCCATGGAGCCTCAATTGTGGGGTTCCGCAGGGCTCGGCTATCTCCCCAATGCTCTTTAACATCTATATGAGGCCGCTGGGCGAGGTCATCAGGGGGTGTGGAGTGGCGTGCCATCAATATGCTGGTGACACGCAGCTCTACATCTCCTTTTCTCCAACTACAGTGGATGCTGTTCTGTCCCTGCAGCGCTGTTTGGGGTCTGTGCTGCAATGGATGCAGGAAAGTGGGCTGAGGCTGAACCCAGACAAGACGGAGGTCCTGAGGGTGGGCGGACCTACCATCAGCGGTTTGGGAAACTCCCTCTCTTTTGGGGGGGGGTGACTCTCACCGCGAAGAGTGAGGTTCGCAGCTTGGGGATCCATCTGGACCAGGCGCTTACCATGGAATCCCAGGTGGTGTCCGTGGTCCGCACCGCCTATTTCCATCTTTGGCGGATTGCCCAGCTGCGTCCCTATCTAGATGCTGGGTCGCTCACCACTCTGGTCCATGCGCTCGTAATCTCGAGATTAGACCACTGTAATGCTCTCTACGTGGGGCTACCTTTGAGATCGATGCGGAAACTCCAAATGGTGCAGAATGCGGCGGCTAGACTTCTTAGTGGGGTGAGGAAACATCAACATATCACTCCCACTCTGGCCGCCTTACACTGGCTGCCCGTTCGGTTCCGCGTTGATTTCAAAGTTCTAATGCTTACGTATAAAGCCCTAAACGGTTTAGGGCCTCGGTATCTGGCGGAACGCCTTCTCCCACCTAAATCTACTCGTATCACTCGATCTAGCCAGGAGGTGAGGTTGAGGAGCCTAACGCCGAGGGAGGCCCGGAAGGAAAAAACAAGAAACCGGGCCTTCTCGGCAGTGGCTCCTCGCCTTTGGAATAACCTCCCTTCTGAGATCCATATGGCCCCTTCGCTGGGCATTTTCAAAGGCCAATTGAAAACCTGGCTGTTTAGGCAAGCCTTCCCTCCAGCCACTACTTGATTCACTTTTTTCTTCCATCTTGAGTACTGTCTATTGATGCGTTATTTTGTCTTATATTTTAAATTGTTTATATTATATGTTGTTTAGCCACCCAGAGTAGTCAGTTGACTAGATGGGCGGGATATAAATGTAATAAATAAATAAATAAGGGATTTGGTTTAGATTATACCTGAGTAGCCCAGTGGTTTTTCCTACATATCTTTTAGCCTTTTGTTTCTGTCCATGGAATTTTCTTGGCAAAGATACTGGAGTGGCTTGCCAGTTCCTGCTCCAGGTAGATTGCATTTAGTCAGAACTCTCCACTATGACCTGTCCGTCTTGGGTGTCCCTGCACGGCATAGCCCATAGCTTCTCTGAATTACTCAAGCCCCTTCGCCATGACAAGGCAGCAATCCGTGAAGGAGACAAATACGAATACCCCCATCTCTACTGCTGATCCTTGAAAAATCCATGCAAAAAAAGCAGCAGTCATTTTGAACAACTTTTGCTACCTGTGTTAAAGCGTCATTTGCTGAACTGTGCTTAATTTGAACCAAAGAACCTCACATCCATTCACTTCGCCTGTTCAAAACACCACAGAACACGTGTAGGCCATGGAGGCTAATTTTGCAGTTCCTCAAAACTTGCATGAAAAGACAAGTGAGAATTTTCCTAATTGGCTTTTGCCAGTGCCAACTAAGCAGAGAATCAACTTTTCAACGGTCAGTTATCACCTATATAAATCCCACTGAGTCAATATGTCTGCTCCATAAGATGCAGGCCACTATCCCTCAGCCTTTACATTGTCACTTGCTGTAAGTCACTTCTCAGTGGCTCCACACAAGTAAGGGAATATGTAGATTTTTCCAACCAAATAGCTGTCTCTGAGTCTGTATACTTCCATAGCCATCAACCATGATGCCTCTGGCACACACATGCATCAACATGGCATATTCCTACCCCAGCATAGGAGTTACCAGAAAGATCACTGCACTGGTGAGGGCACCTGCCCAAGGGAGGTGCAATCCATGTGTCAGTTTAGAAAGTATTTTTCCAAGATGGAGGTACTTCCAATAGAAAGCAGACCACAAGACCCACTGTCATGGCACTTCATTCTCTTTCCAGTTCTTCCAAATTGCAGCATGGTTTCTATGGGTACACACAGATTGAGAATCCGTGAAGTGGATCAACCTCCTGATCCAGATATCTGTTGCTGGAAACACTTTTTGCATGTTACCAAATATAGGCGGGCAGAGTTATATGAAGGCTTTGACACCCATTTCTGAATGGATATGGGTTGTCGGCCATCATTGACACACTACTCAGCTTCATAGTGGCCAGAGCCTGGGAAAGTTAATTTCCGATTACAACCTCAGCCAGCCATACTGGTCAGTAGCCATACTGGCAGGGGTATTCTGGATATTATAGTCCAGAACAGTAACTTTTCTGTGCTCTGAGAATCATTAAGGGTAGCTCCACAGGGAGGAATCTAACTTTGATGCGAAGCAGCATCAGAGACCCAACATATTATGTGGAGGTACATGAGGGGACTTTCTCTCCTGGGGCCCCCTGACTATGGAATGCCCTCCCTGTGGAAGCCTTGCGACACTGACAGTGGCACCATTTGGATGCCAATTTTAAACTGGCTCTTCATCAATATTTTTTTGGGGGGTCTAAGTTGCCTGAGGGATGTGGTGGCGCTGCAGGTTAAAACGCAGAAGCCTCTGTGCTGCAAGGTCAGAAGACCAGCAGTCGTAAGATCAAATCCACGCAACGGAGTGAGCTCCCGTCACTTGTCCCAGCTCCTGCCCACCTAACAGTTCGAAAGCATGCAAATGCGAGTAGATAAATAGGTACCACCTCAGTGGGAAGGTAACGGCGTTCCGTGTCTAGTCGCGCTGGCCACGTGACCACGGAAACTGTCTTCGGACAAACGCTGGCTCTACGGCTTGGAAACGGGGATGAGCACCGCGCCCTAGAGTCGGACACAACTGGACTAAATGTCAAGGGGAACCTTTACCTTTACCTAAGTTGCCTGACTTGATTAAGTTGTGTAATTGTGATGTGCCATACACAGTGTTAAGTCGTTTTGAATGGCTTTATGTGGTTTCCAATGATTTCTCACTGTTCTAAATTGTTCATGGTTTTAAACTTGTTTGCAGCCTGCTGAGACGTTTTGAGATATGGCAGGATATCTCAAATTTTAAATATTAAACATTAAATAAATACAACGAAAACAGCAGTAGCAGAATGCTCCTCTGCAGACATATTCTTGTGTACGATGGTGGTAGAAAGATTCTTTCCATGAGGCTGAGGATTTGTCTCTGGTTTTTGTCTTTGCATATCAACAACTGGGAGCAGAGCCTTGGTAAAGCTAATCACTCTTAACTATTCACTGAACAGCAAAACACCTCCAAGTCCTTTGCATTACATTAGGGACAGTGTGTAGCAATATATGGTTCCCAGGAAAATTACAGCTGCTCTGAAGATTTGCAACTAAGCTCATCGGGAAGAAGGAAGCCATGGGAGATGGGCAATGTCATAGATCCTGGTGCTCAAAATGACCGAGGAGCCTGACCTTTGGAGCCTTTACTTCACTATAGCACTGGAATCATGCCTTGGCAATCAGACTTGCAAATTAGCCCTATGTTTACATTCCAGCGACCAATCACAAAATAAAACAACAAAAAGCTAAGTGCAAGATACGCAGTGGAGGAAAATCATGTGCTCTGTCAAACAGCCACCTTTCACCACATGAGGCCGCACCTCTTCTAAAAACACGGTGAGTGTTTCATCTACAGTCACTCCATCCTATTCTCACCTCCTAAAAAAATTGCTACCATCCAGATTCCAACCCAACCATCAATCGCTTCCTCCTAGCAAGTTGCAGTATTCCATTCTTTTCTCTCAGATTCGTCTCCACCCACCCACCCAAGCTAGCACTCAGTTTTTCAAGGCTAATAGGTTGCTGAAACCTCACTGAGCTGTCCGTTTTTGGCAGGTGCACCATTTTGGTTTGTATTTTAAAAGGTAAGATTTCTTTTCCTGGTATTTCTGCAAAAATGTGGATTTCCCCCAAGGACCCCGAAACCTCCTCCTTGTTTTTGAGTAGTCAGGTTTTAGTTCAGATTCTATTGGCACTCACTAACTGAGTTTGCTACCAGAGGACTTGAGAATATACCAGGGATTTCAGGCAGGACTCCATGGCAGCCAGGTTCCCACAGAAGGAAATGCACGACACAAGTAATGTTACGTACAAACCCTACCACCAAGCTCAGCACCTGGTCAGGTAGCCGGTGAACCAAGAGGCCCTATAAAGTATCCACCCTGGGATCTGCTCTCTGGTCTGAGTAACAGGAATGCTACTAGACTACAGCTGTCCGTGCTTCCATGCCCCCATAGTTTGGCAGTTTTGTTGCTTGAACAATGCCGGTGGCCCTCAACCTTTTTTCCTCCAGATATTTTGGGCTTCAACTCCCAGAATGTCTGACCACTGATTCTGTTGGAACTTGTATTCCAAAACCTCCAAATGACCTAACACTGAGAACTGTTGGTTGTCGCTGGCTCTATACTCTAATAGCTTGTTCCCTAATAAACATGGGGTTCCTGATCCTACAGTCACTTAGGATGTTGACTTACTAATGGCATTAAAATTCATCCCCCATCTCCTTGAAAGCACCCAAACTAGAGATGGGCATGAATTGTTTGTGCTCGGTCGTCCTAAGTTGTTGGCATGACAATCCTGGTGCCGTGCATTCCCTTCTCCACACCCTCTGCTGGTTCCCCCACTCACAAACCAGTGCATGCTGCTCATTCTCTCCTCTTTGCACAATCTTCCAATCCCAGCAGAAGCATGGACTTCCCTTCTCTAACCTCCTCCAGCAGCTGACCACTGAAAGGCAGCACTGCAGGAATCCCTGTCCCACCTCCTCGCCTGAGTTGGCAGCTGCTGGAGGAGGCGGAGAAGGGAAGTCCATGCTCCTGCCAGCACTGGAAGATTGCATGAGGAGGAGGGAATGAGCAGTGCACATTGGCTTGTGAGTGGGGGAGCCGGGGGGGGGGGAACACCTGGTATACCTTACAACAACCCAGCACGAAGTGACTCGTGCCCATCTCTAACCCAAACTGATTCAAACTCCACCGCTCAAGTTCAAAGCTTTGACATTCAACACCACGAGACACGGCACCAACCTACCAATCACCTAACGGTGGACCTGAGCTACCAGCTAATGTGCCCAGCAATAGAAATCACCCACCTGGGGCAGCATGCGATTTTCCTCCTCCAGCTGTCTTACTCTTGCTTCCAGCTGCCTAACATAGGACAAGGTTGATTCTAAAATTAAAAGAGACAAAAGACAAAGAGCTCGTGTTACACACACAGGTTGGCTACTTCAGCATACCCGAAGTCAGAGCAGCTCACCGGCAGTGGATTTCCAGCCAGGTGTCTTCTTCACAGCAGTCACTCAGGACTGAACACTAATGATATATGGTTGAAACCATTAGGTTTTATTGGTCCCTCTGGAGCAGTATTTCCAAATGTTAGCTGAAACACCAAGTCCTCTAAGACTAGTAACTGTAGCCAGGATCAGCTCAACATTTTGAGTTATTGACCCCCAAGGGCCAGTTTGGAATTACTTGGATTATGCAGAGGCATTCCTTGTTCACTGATCTTTAGCCATGCCAAGTTTTGTAAACACATGGTTCTTATAAAGTTCAGGCCCATTTAATAAGGCAGTTATAGAGCAGAGATGGGCAAGCACTGCTTTGCTCAGCCCATAAATCATTTGGGTTGCTTGACTGTTCCACTTTGGACCAGAGCTTAGAAAATGACGACCCCTTTCACAACCCACCAGCCAGTCGCAAGAAGAGATAGGAGATTCAGCCCCAAAACATCTGGAACAGTATCTGAACAAAATCCTTTCTTTGGCCACAGCCCGTAATTAGCTAGCCTAAAACCTCTAGAATTACAGACATTCTAGCCTGCAAAAAGCACTTTTCCCAAGCTCTAGATGATATTTTAAAATGCTTAATTTGAACAGTATTTCTAACAGGTTATACTGAACAAGCTGAACAGCCTAATTTGCATTAACCCTTGAAAAGCCAGGAGTCTCTTTGGCATTAACGCAAGCTGAGATCATTAGCGCCCAAACTCGCAGGCAGCCAGGCAGCCTAACATGGCTAAGGAGATTCTCCATAGGAACATATTTGATCTCTGCTCAGCTGGGTGCTTCGACAGTAGAAGAAAAAAGGAACAATTCCAAGAATTAAGCATCCATTGAGGAAGGGGGTCCAAGACCAGCTTTAAATAGAGGCAACCTTGATGGGAGGGGGTCCTGTCTTGATCTGGAAGATCTTTATTTGAGCAGGACCACTGCTAAGAACCATAGAATTACATATACTGTATTTCTTGAGTATACAGTCAACACACAGTACACGTCCACAGACACCTGCACCAATCTGTATGTTCCTTGGGCATAGCGCAGGAAAGAGCCTACACAGTTGTAGTCTGTACAGACAGCTTTTTCACATGTTATGCTAAGGGTGCGCAGACGGGGCAGCATAGACAAACTAATTCTCTTCTTTGCATGTCCTGAGCGGACACCCATCTCACAGATGTGGAGCCACTCTGTGACACCAGTACATAACTGGTGAACTCACTTATTACTCGGTGATAACAAGGTGAGTATCTCCCGGTTTTGATCTTACTGCATCTGTCCAAATTCCATCTGGAATTCCATTCCATCCTTGTTCCATGCTGGGTTGTGGAACGGTGTGTTTTCTCTCACTAAAATCCATGTACTGGGATTTAACATTTTTCTAGCGCACGCATTCACTTGCACATTCTACCTAACTTGTGCAGTTTCCACTCATTCATTAAAACACGGGCCCCTCTGTGTGTGTGTTATTTTTTTTTTATTAAATCAAGGATCTAGATATTTGCATTCTAAAATATGTACATTGTTCCAGGGACACTTTTTCCCTCCAAAATGTGCTTTAAGTCCAGCAAAAGTGAGAAATCTTGAGGTGAGACAGCGTTCTTGGGAGGTACAACACCATTACTTTTGTCAGTCCTGTCAAATCTGACAAAAATCTCTTCCATCCTTAGGTGGCATTGGCTTGGGAAGGGGAAGCAGCATCCATTTATCAGCCTGCACTGATTTTCTCTTTTTCCTTTGGCATTTCAGCAACAGGTATAACTGGAAATAGGTGATTTGAAGGGCTGGACTTCAGATGAATGGGCCAAGATTATGAACTCTTTTGAGGAGCTCACTGTGTAAGTCTGGAGGTTTGCTAGAGTTCTGGGTACATACAGTCATGGCCAAAAATATTGGCACCCTTGCAATTCTGTCAGAAAATGCAACCCTTCTCCCAGAAAATTGTTGCAGTTGCAAATGTTTTGGTACTCACATGTTGATTTCTTTGGTTTGCGTTGGAACAACACAAAAAAACCAGAGAAGAAAAGTCAAATCTGATACAATCCCACACAGAAACCCAAAAATGCACTGGCCAAAATTATTGGCACTCTTAACTTAATATTTGGTAGCACCCCCTTTGGAAAAATAACTGAAATCAATCACTTCCTGTAACCATGAATGAGTTTCTTACACCTCTCTACTGGAATTTTGGACCACTCTTCTTTTGCAAACTGCTCCAGGGCCTTCAGATTTGAAGGATGCCTTCTCCCAACTGCTGTTTTGAGATCTCTCCACAGGTGTTCTATGGGATTCAGATCTGGACTTACTGCTGGCCATTTCAGAACTCTCCAGCGCTTTGTTTGTAACCATTTCTGAGTGCTTTTTGAAGTGCATTTCGGGTCACTGTCCTGCTGGAAGACCCATGACCTCTGGTGGAGACGCAGCTTTCTGACACTGGCCACTACATTGTGCCCCAACATTCTTTGGTAATCATCAGATTTCATGATACCGTTCACACAGTCAAGGCATCCAATGCCAGAAGCAGCAAAGCAACCCCAAAACATCTTTGAACCTCCACCATGTTTGACTGTAGGGACTGTGTTCTTTTCTTTGAATGCCTCATTTCTTTTTCTGTAAACAGTGCCATGATGTCCTTTACCAAAAAGCTCTACTTTTGTCTCATCTGTCCACAGTACGTTCTCCCAGAAGGATTGTGGTTTTGTCACATAAGTTTTGGCATACTCCAGTCTTGCTTTTTTATGCCATTGTGTCAGCAGTGGTGTCCTCCTGGGTCTCCTACCATCGCGTCCCTTTTCATTCAGATGGCGACAGATAGTGCAAGCTGACACTGTGGTACCCTGTGTCTGCAGATTAGCTTGAATTTGTTTGGAAGTTAATCTGGGTTCTGTATCCACCATTCGAACGACCCTTCGTTGTAATTTTTCAGTAATTTTGCTCTTCTGTCCACGTCCAGGGAGGTTAGCTACAGTGCCATGGGCTGTAAACCTCTTGATGACATTGCGCACAGTGGACACAGGAACATTAAGATCTCTGGAGATGGACTTGTAGCCTTGAGATTGTCAATGTTTTTCTACAATTTTTTCTCTCAAATCCACAGACAACTCTTTACACTTCATTCTTTTCTCCATGCTCAGTGTCACACACAACACAAAGGCTGAGTCTACTTTTCTCCATCTTAACTGGTTGCAAGTGTGATTAATATATTGCCCACACCTCTTGCTTGCGACAGGTGTGTCTAAATACAAATTAAAGGAGCATCACATGCTTGAAAAACAATTATTTCTTACAATTTAGACAAGGTGCCAATAATTTTGGCCAGTGCATTTTTGGGTTTCTGTGTGGGATTGTATCAGATTTGACTTTTCCTCTCTTTTTTGTGTGTTGTTCCAACGCAAACCAAAGAAATGAACATGTGAGTACCAAAACATTTGCAACTGCAACAATTTTCTGAGAGAAGGGTTGCATTTTCTGACAGAATTGCAAGGGTGGCAATATTTTTGGCCATGACTGTATATGGTATTGCTGTTGTTGTTCTCATTGTTCTTGTTACTATTACTCCTCTTACCACCACCACCACCACCACTACTACTGAGGCCCTACTAGCTGGGCTGTGTTCTGTCCTCTTCTCACTTTTCTTTGGATTGATACTCCCCATTTTCTTTTCTAACTGACACACCTATATCCAAATCTAGATCCATCTACTCCAGGGGCAGGCAACTTACAGCCCTCCGTATGTTCTTGGGCTGCAACTCCCATCAGCCTGCCCGCACAGCCAATGGAGATCTGATGGTTCTTGCACTGCAACATCTGGATTGCCATTAAGTTGTCCACTGTTCGTAGAATCATAGAATAATTGAGTTGGAAGGTGCCTATAAGGCCATGGAGTCCAATCCCCTCCTCAAGGCAGGAATCCAAATCAAAGCAGATCTGACAGATGGGTGTCCAATTTTCTTTTGAATGCCTCCAACGTTGGAGTGCTCATCACCTCCCGTGGAGCTGGAATTGGTTCCATTGCCATACTGCTCTAAAAGTTAAGAAGTTTTTCCTAATATTCAGCCTAAATCTGGCTTCCTGTAGCTTTAGTCCATTATTATGTGTCCTACACTCTGGAATGATCATGCATAGATTCTGCCCCTCCTCTTTATGACTACCTTTCAAGTATTTGAAAAGTGGTCAAACAGAATCATAGAATAATGAAGTTGGAAGGGGCCTATAAGGCCATCAAGTCCAACCCCCTTTTCAATGCAGGAGATGCAGGGGCTGTTCTTGACCATTCACTATTCTACTGTATGGCAGTTGGACAATTTTCATCTGAACTAAAATAGCAGCGAATTTATTTTAAGGACAAGGCTTATGGACAGCAACACCATGCACTCAACAACCTTAGGAAACCTTGCTTTCGCTGCCAGTGTGATTCCTTTATTATGTTCAGCTCACATCACTGGCTAGGCAGCCTATAAAATAAAAATGAACAGGAGTGGATAAGGTTTCACTCCTTTGCATTGCCCGAGTTTGAAATAAGTGCACGCAATAGGAGTGCGTGTGAACTGCAAAAGAAGGAAGAAGGCAACCCTTCTGAGGTTTCTCAGAAGTGATTAATATACATGGTGTGGTACCAGACTAAAAATAGGGATATGGAGCAGGGAAGGAGGTGATCCAAGGTTTCATGTCCCCTGCCGTGTAGACGTTGTCAAAACAAGTGATGGGTAAACTTATTGCACTTTAGATACTGGCATAACGATCAGCGAAGTTTCACTCGTGTTCTTCCACTCTTTGGACCTGTCTAGATGGCTTAAATATTGAGCACCAGCTCTACTGCTTGAATACTTTAGCCACTTGCAGCCCAGACTAACTCCAACTTTCAACAAGCCTTTCCAATGGAGCCCTCTGGTGGCCCCATCATGTTGGTGTCCACCACGTTCATGAGCTGATTTGCTAGACAAGAGAAGGGGGCACCGGTAATATTATCAGCTATTTGCTCAGTGAGCTGAAGGTGGCACATGCAATACTGCTCCTCACACCTTAGCTTCACAACAGTCCTGTGGAATAGGTCAGGCTGATAAAGACTGACCAACCCAAGGTCCCCAGTGAGGATCACGGCCCAGTGGGGACTTCAGCCTGGATCTCCCATCTCCCCAATCCAACACTCTACACTCCACTACAGCAATAATATTGGCACCAAGGATAAACAGAACGGCAGCCGACCAATACTGTTCACAGCAGTGAAAAGATGAGGCAACAATACTAAGTGTGGTGGGACTTAGACAACCGTCAGAAAATGCCACCTACTCATGGCTCTAGCTGAATCACAGAATCATAGAAAAGTGAAGTTAGAAGGGGCCTACAAGGCCATCAAGTCCAACCCCCTGCTCAATGCAGGAATACAATCAAAGCATATCTGCCAGGTGATTATCTAAGTTTTACTTGAATGCCTCCAGTGTTGGAGCACTCACCAACTCCCGAGGTAACTGGTTCCACTGTCGTACTGCTCTAACAGTTAGGAGGTTTTTCCTGATATTCAACTGAAATCTGGCTTCCTTTAACTTGAGCCCATTGCTGTATGTCTTGCACTCTGGGATGATCAAGAACAGATTTTGCCCCTCTTCTGTATGACAGCCTTTCAAATATTTGAAAAGTGCTATCATAGCACTTTTCATAGCACATTGAAAAGTGCCTCAGTCTTTTTTTTCTCAAAGCTAAACATGCCCAATTCTTTCACCCTTTCCTCATAAGGTTTGGTTTCCAGCCCCCTGATCATCCTTGTCGCCCTCCTCTGAACTTGTTCCAGTTTGCTAGCATCCTTCTTGAAGTGTGATGTCCAGAACTGGACACGATACTCAAGGTGAGGCCTAACCAGTGCTGAATAGAGGGGGACCAGCACCTCATGGGATTTGGAAACTATACTTCTATTAATGCAGCCTAAAATAGCATTTGCCTTTTTTGTAGCCACATCACGCTGTTGGCTCATATTTAGCTTGTGATCTACGACAATGAAAAGGAAAGAATTCTGGGAAGTGTTTGACAAAAATGGGTAGTAGAGAAGAAATGAAGGCCAACCAATGAGACAGTAAGGAAAGAACTGGTGGTCATGCTCTGTTGTGAGGTGGGTCTCTCCAGGGAAAACGTCCCTGGCTCAGTACTGTTATCTTCAGGTATGACAAAAATCCTGGCAAGCCATTCAATGCAAACTGTATCCAGCTTGATTAACCAGATGACCTATGAAGGGTTCTCAGTCTCAACCTTCACATATTTTTCCAAATTTCCAGCTGTGTTCTTGTCCTGTCCTTTGTTTGTTCAGCTTGCAAGATTTTGTTTTTTCTTCCCATACGGATGTCTTTACAATTTCCTGCATGCATTTCCCATAACATATGCATATATTTATATATTCTTCCCTGTGTATGCGTTTTTGCACACTCTTCCCTGTTAGTTAAAGCATGCTCAAATGCACTTTTTAATTATATGCATTTTAGCCACTCATATTTTTGCAATGTATCTCTTATGATTATATTTGTTTGTATGTTTGTGTACATTATCTAACAAAACAGGCCACAAAGTGATGCAAGGTACACTGTAGCTGAAATCCTGTTGCACAGCTCCTCGTGTGCAGTGGGAATGATGTCAGATGCAGCAGCAGCAAATCAGTGCTGATTAAAGGCTTCCTTTGGAAATTTTGGGGTACACATGGCTCACACACAATACAATTAAGTTGTGTGCACCCCCAAAATAGCCAAAAGAAGCCTTTAACAGTGGCAACTTGCTAACTGCTGCTGCTGTCACCCCTGCTGCACACACAAAGCTGTGCAACAGGATTTCTGCCTGTATCTCATGATAATCTTCAGTAGATGTGAAATGGGCAATTTCAATGAGAATTTTGAAACAGAGAAACTACTGTATTGTTACTGACCAATGGTTTAATTCAATGGCCAAAACTCTGCTGTTGAGCATGGTAAATTCCACTAGAGTAGGCCCATTGGGGTCACGAAGAGTCGGACACGACTTAACGACTAAACAACAACAGGCCCATTGAATCAACAGGGATTTAGTGAGTCAACTCTGTAAGTTCCTTTGTCTGAAACAGGCCTACTCTGTGACTTGCTTTAGCATAGTAAGTCGCAGTTAGACTGGATCTATTTGAATCAATGGAATTTACAGAAGAGTGAACTTACCAAGTGCCCATTGATTCAATGGGCCTAATCTAGTGTGAGTTACCACATCAAGCAACAGGATTTTGGCCCATATAAAGCAGTTTCCTATGCTCCCACAAGAAGGCTAAGCCTAAATTTCACAACTTAACTGTGCCCGAACTAACAGTTTGGCAGTTTGTGCTGATCAGGCGGACTGCCAAAAAGGTGTTTGTGGTTCGGCCCCCTGCCCCCTCTGGTGGGCACACCCTGGGAAGCAGTACCTCAGCTTTCCTGCCCCACCTCCTCCGGGTGCTGCCGCTGAGTGGGTGCCCGGCAGAAGGGGCAGTGGGCTGAACCGCAGAACACCTGTTTGGCTCTCCACCCAACTGGCATGAACCACCAAACCAATGGTCTCTGCCAACCTCTATCCACAACATCACGACTCTTTACAGTCAGAGTTGGAAACTGCCTTTTCACCTGATGACTTTAACTACAATTCTCTCCAGCTGAGCCATGTTTATAAAACATGTTCTCTGCAGAAGACAAAAATAGCAGCAAATGTCAGAAATCCCAAACAGCTTGCTTCTGGTTGCCTTCCGACACAACTCAGAGACAAACGCTTATTATTCAAAACACTTCATAGTTACTCTACAAAGTGACCTATCATCTCCCCGTCATTCTGCCTAAGAGCTCTCTGTGAACAAGATGAGGGAAAATTAATTGTAGGGCTGGCCCTACCATCAGACACATTTGGTCAGCCTCCCCAGGTGGTAAGTGCTGAGTAGAATCAGTGGCAACCACCCAGCCATTCTAAAGAAACCAGGGTGACTGCATTTATTACTATCAGATGAAATACAATGTAAAAAAGACACATTTAGGAAGCGGGGTAGGGGGCACAAATCACCAAGGAAGTGTGCAAAATGAGCTGACTTGCAAGAGATGTAAAAATAATAATAAAAGAGGATTTTTTCAGCTACATTTGAACAAAAGGAAGAAGGAAACAGTAGTGAAGGAGTAAGGTGATACCTTTTATTGAGCCACTAAAAATCACACTAATTGTAAGCTTTTGTGAGTAAAATCTCACTTCTTCATGTAGTGGTGTCCAGCCTAAAGAAGTGAGATTTTACTCATGAAACTTTGCAATATGTGTGATTTTTTTTAAAGTGGTTCGGCATTTGTATAATTCTGAATCACACTGCCTTATCCTAATTCTTCAAGGGAGCAATAGGTGCACTACATGGAGTGGGTGGAGAATTACAGTAGGTGACAGACAGAAGGCAGAACAAGAGATGGCATGAACCAGTTTGTGCCAGTTAGTTTATCAGCCGAACAGGTGTCCGATGCTTCAAAGCCCTGCCTCCTCTGGCAGGTGCCCACTCAGACAGAAGCAGTGCTTTGGCTTCCCTGCCCCATCTCCTCCAGGTTCTGCCTCTGAGTGGGCGCCCAACAGAGGAGGCAGGGTATGAAGCACCAAACATCTGTTTTGGCCAATAAACAAACCAGCATGAAGCCTCAAACTGACGGTTCATATCCATCTCTAGGCAAAACTACTGAATTCCTACTTCACTTCTGTCTTCTCAAGTGTCCAACCTGGTGCAAACAGAATAAAGGAGGAAATGAGGGGGCTGCAGTTGAAAATAAAGAAAGAGATGGTATGAGAGCACATTGCCACTAAAGACTGGAGGTAAGCAAACGTAATTTCCATCTTCAAAAAGGTTGGGAAAGATCCGGGCAACTATTGACTGGTCATCTTGGCATCAATACCAGGAAAAGCTTTACTCTTCTCCCTTGGACTGCACAGGTCTGAACAGCATGATTTTGGTTATACACAGATTTTTTTCAACCAACCAACCAACCAACCAACCAACCAACCAACCAACCAACCAACCAACCAACCAGTACTGTGCTCTTGACCACCCAGAACCCCATGAGTTCAATACTGAAGGCGTCAAAGTGGTCTACTTGGCACCAAATACAACATCTATGATTCAGCCTCTAGATCTGGGGTCATAAGAACCTTTAAGGCTCATTGTATCCAATACTGTATGGAAAGGATTATCAGTGCTATGGAAGAGAACTCCAATAGAGAGAATTGTTCTGTATGTGTGTGTGTGTGTTAGTCAACTGTTTATGCTTTGTAGTTGTTTTTGGGGATATAAGAGTTATACATGGATTTTGAGGATACATGGGGGTCTGGCACCCCTAGCCCCAGAGTTGTTGAAGGGCACTGGCACTCCTCGATTTCTTTCTCAGTCATGGTAGAATTAAGGTTCTATTTCCTCTGTGTACCCTCCCACGTATATTATGTCCAATCACAAGTGTGGCCTGTCATCACCATTAGGTTTTTCTGGATCAGTTCTATACTAAGAACTCCAGTGGATACATACATTAAACTAAGCTGCCATGACATTCTCATGACTCCCTAGCTCTTCAACTCCTTGGCCAAAATCCTGTTGCTTAATGTAAATCACACCAGAGCAGGCCCATTGAATCAATGGCGATTTGGTGAGACTAACTGAGACTTACTATGCTAAAGTGAGATGGTGTTAGAATAGGCCCATTTGAATCAATGGAACTTACAGAGAAGTTGACACTCCCATTTACAATGGGCTTACTCCAGTGTGATTACCTATGCTAAGCAACAGGATTTTAGCCACTATCTTATTTAGTTCTCTCATCCTGTAAGTCCCAACACGGAATCCACAATTTTGGTAACTCATCATCTCACCGAGTTGTCTCATCTCACAGCTCACAGTGCTGTTCCATCTAGTCTAGACCTACTTTCCTCTAAAGAGAGAAGCATCTCCAGTAATGATCTTTCACAGTTTGTCAGTTTCATAATAATTCCATTGACTTGCCCTGAGCCCTTGGGAGAAGGTGATACATAACAATAAATGGATGATTGAAGACACTACTGTACTGCAAAACTCGGGAGAGAAATGAAAAAAACCTTTGATGTCGGCAAACAGCGCAGGGTTGTTCATCATCCAGAGATCAAATGAGGACAAGGCTTACATCAACTTCCTCATAAAGAGGATTTCAAGCCATTTTGACTGAAAATAAAGAACAAGCCATCAGCTCCTGGCATCTCCTTGTCCTACACGCCACATCTTTAAAAACCTGGATAAATGTCACGTCCCTGATTGGTTGTCACACATTTAAATACCTTCTCATGAAAGATTGATTCTCTAATGCACTTTCTTATAAGTGTAAGCTGCATCTACAGATTTTAGTTCTTTGTCTGCATTCACATAAGAGAACCTACTGAGTTTGGTAAGACCTAGCACGGGGCAACCATCTCACTTCTCAAAGAATGATGCTAGATCATGATTTAATAATGCTGGTACCGGGACAGTCTGTCCCGTATCAAAAGCAAACATCTCTGCTTGTTGAAGGCACCACAACATGGACCTCTGAGTTGCAGCCAGCCTTTTATTTCCATAACCAGCCACCCAATACTGCCTCTTTCTCCCAAAATGTATAGCTAGAAGCACTGTGAAACCAACACAGAATTCAATGATTTGTTCAGCCTGCAGTGTCCATCTTGCAACTGAGTTTAACTACAGACCTCCGTTGCAATCCATCCTAATTTTTGGACCTTTGCATTTCTCCAGCCATCTCCTGTTTGGTTGTCTAGCCTGCTGAAGCACATGATACATTAAATCTTGCACCAGTCTGTGGCATTTTGGTTGGTCCTAATAAACGTATTTCTCAATAAGTGTGATTTCCTCTCCCATCAGCCTTCTTGGTCTCCTGGCAAACCTATCATCCCCTGAAAATTCATGGGAAAGAATTCACCTACTCCGCTTTGAAAATCAGCAATGTTCCCTCCACCTCTGCAGGGAACAGCTGGTCTCAGAAAAGTACTGGTGCATATTCAGTTCCATCTTAACAAGAATATGGGAAACCCAGGCACAAATTCAAGCTCACCTCTCAAGTCCATTGGTTGAAACTAGGATACTCACCAACAGTCTAAAATATTTCATCAAACTACAATTCCCATTATTCTTAGGACAGGATGAAACAATACAGTTAAGCAGCAATCCTATGTACATTTACCTGGGATTAAGCAGCATAAAACTCGGTGCAATTAATTTCTAAGTAGACACGGAGAAGACTGCAGGATAGCTTTGTTGAACTCGTATGAAACCTATGTAAAATTGTAATGTTTGGTACAGCTTCTAACTGATCAAATAATTAATCAGATTAAATAAATCAGATTTATTTAAACTGATTAAATAAATCACCTCTAGAGAATCAATGAAGAAAAAAAGAAAACTGGAAATGGCAGAATGCCCTATATGATCTCATGGCAAGATGTTTATGAAAAAGAGAATATTCCAAAGAAAAATTTTCCACTGCTGTATTTCCCCATGGGACTTTCTATTTCTATTTAATTTATTTATTTTCCCATAAAATTACTAAAACAATTAATGGCCGTAACTCCAAACAAACTGGACAATAGGGATGTAGTTTTCTTTTAAAGGAACATACCTGAGGAAAACATAGATACCTAATATACTGTTCTTACTGCTTTTATTTTTGTGTACATGCTATTAAATGCCCACATCTTTAAATATTTATAAACAGTCAAAGTTCCAATGAAACAAACTGCCAAATAATTTTTATTTGATGATAAAAAGTGTTTCATTAGATTTCCTCCCCACTGACCATATTTCCATTCAGAACATTACGGAGGAAATCAAGATACAAAACTTCCAGCAACTTTGTGTCATCTCAGGATGTTACATGAGAAAGCTTCAAGTGATTTATGGAGAGGATTATATGAGGATTATAAACCATAGCTGCAAAAGGAATACAAGAATCGATCGAGGTTCCTAATGTATCTTCATGCTGGAATTCTAGCAATAGTAAGACTTACTTCTTTCCTTTTGTTCTGCATCCTTTTGGAAACTCTGCTTCCAGGTGAAAGGGATGGGGGGACCAAATGGAAAGATGTATGAGATGATGTTGGGGGACTACAGTGGGACACAAATGGATAAACGCAGCAGCCAGATTGCTGACTGGGGCTGGTTACAATAATCACATAACCGCCATTAACAGTACCTCCACAAGATGCTAATCCATTTCCAGGCACAATTCAAAGTGCTGGTTCTAACCTACAAAGCCCGAAATCGCCTGAGTCTCAAGGACCAGTTCTCCCATTATGAGCCTGCTCGGGTATTAAGATCATCAGGAGAGGCCTTTTCAGTCCCACTACGTTCACAGGTACATTTGGTGGGGACAAAAGAGAGGGCCTTCTCTGTTGATGCTCCCAGGATTTGGACTCATCTTTGCTGTCCATCCGCAAGCAGGCACTAGCTTTCCCCTGAAGAGTGGCGGGTGCATGCACACAGGCTTCCATTCATTTTGGGGGTCGGGGTTTCTGATAGTTCATGGTTCATGAGTAGCCATGAACCACAAACCACTGGTTTTCCAGTTCATACCCATCTCAACTTACGTGTATTCAATTTATGCTCCACTGTATACACAAAAAGAAATCTAGCAAAGGGCTGAGATAATGTAATTGAAGTAGCTCATTTCTGGTCAAAAACAGTCTAATTAGCATAACATTTTAATTTGTTTCTAATTTTACCTATATTTCATATATGGCCATAATTTTAAATTGTGTGATGCTCTGAAAGAAAGACGAACGGATGCTTCCGTTGAAGCATCCTGTCTGAATCCACATACCTGTTTAGGCTAACACAAAACTATTCAGACTTATATCTCATGATGAAGTGTGTTCAATGCACTTCTCCAATTAAAGATTATTTGGATTTAAAACATTTCCCCTTATACCCTGATCACAGATACAGACATAAACAGATGTAGATCTAGATACATACATACACTCCCAGTGTGATGAAACTTTTCCCACCGCTTAACCAAGCTCTTTCTCTCATTAGCGTTTACAATTCCGCCACTATTTCATTGGTTTCTTTTTGGAACAAAATGTGCCATTTTTGTATGCTGTAAATTCGCTGGAACTCAGTGCCAAGTGCATGGCTCTGATTATTGCTAAATGAAGCCTTAGCAGTTGTAAGCTTTATCCTCTGCTAACCAAATTACATGAGGAATTACATCCTCCCCCTCCACCATGATTATCACTCTCCCAGTAAAGCAGTTATTTTTATACACCAGCTAGCAGGTGTATTTTACTCCTCCACTAAATGTGCAGGGCTCCCAAACACAAGCAGTAATTACACACCTCCATATAATTAGGTGTTTTTAATCCAGAATTATTTTAAGGGAATTGAGTTTTTCTCTCCCCCCCCCCCCCCCCCGCCCCTCCAAGTCCCAGCTATTCTTCATGGGAAATTCTTTCTGTTTGTTGCAGTTTGGGCTGAAGTTGGGCTAAAGTTTAAGGAAGCCTGAAGAACGCTCAACAAACAGATCAGGACACACACAAAATGTCCGTTGGTGCTGTTAAGTTTTCAGTAGAGATGGGAAGGCAGGCCTGGGGGGGAAAACAGAAAAATTGGGGGGGGGGGGGCGGAGGAGAAACAAGTCTTCTGTCTTTTCTCAAAGCCATTTTATATGGCTTCAAAATTTCTAGAAATTTTACATCTCTAGTTTAGAGCACAATGCTAACTGGTTAAGAACTGCTGGATAGCTGAGTGGTTTAAGGCATCTGGCTGCAGAATCAGAGGTTGGGAGTTCAATTCCCCACTCTGCTCCCTTGACAAGGGGCTGAACTCGATGATTCATAGGATCCCTTCCAGCTCAAGGATTATTATAAGATGGCTCAGGGCCAGCTGAGGTTACATTGGCCGAGCTGAAACTGTACTGAATTTGTATCCCTTTTCTGGTTTTTCTAGCAGTGGATATCAGCCAGAAGAGCTGTTCTGCCACAGAAAGCTCTGTAGGCAGGCCTCTGGGATCAGCTGGCAGAAGACGTTTCTGCTAAGAGAAGGATATTTCTGCCCACAGAAGAGGATTTCTGCTCATAAAAGAGCCTGATCCTAGTCTTTTTACAGATGTCACATCTTTTGAGTTTGGAAGTAACGATACAGATAAGTAGAAATGGAAGCAGCTGATTAAACTGGGTAACTGGATGGGAAATCACTTTTTGAATTTTTTCCCGTGTCCCCCAATAGTGCAGCATCACACTGAGTCAATACAGTTAATCCGTTAATCCGTAACGGAATGGTGTTCGTAAGTCGAAATGTTCGTAAGTCGAATCAGCATTTCCCATTGCATTGAAAACCGATTGATCCGTTCCGGCTGTTTTTTGTTCTTATGTAGAGGCACCGTTTGTAAGTCGAAGCATTCGTTCCCATAGGAACTAATGCAAAAGCGGTTAATCCGTCCTCTACCACTAGGGGGAGAATTTTTTTTAAACCTAAGATGACCTAAGCTAAGGTTAAAAAAAGGGCAGGAAAGGAGGGGGGAGGGAACGAACACCTTTTAAACAAAACACCTTCAAAACCAAGCAGCTTTAAACCAAACCAAGGACCTTTTAAACCAATTTTTACATTTTAAAATTACAGTACCAGGCAGTACCAGGCAGTCCAAAGTCCATTTCCCGCTTTTTCCGCGTTGTTTTTTTTTGTTCGTAAGTTGAAGCTCCGTTCGCAAGTCGAAGCAAAATTTTGTGAACGGACCTGTTCGTAAGTCGAATTGTTTGTATGTAGGGGCGTTCGTAAGTCGAGGCACCACTGTATGAGAAATTAAAGATCTACCAGCCAGCACCTTTTATATACCTGGATTCAATCATCAGTCCAATTAGAATGCAATCAAGAAATCAGAAGAAAAATGAAACTCAAAATGGCAGCCATGAGAGAACCAGCAAAGATAATCAAATACTGTATAAGGATATGTCCCTGGAAACCAGGGCCAAGATAATCCACACATAGTAATATTTCCAGATACTATGTATGGATGCGCAAGCTACCAGTGAGGAAAGCCAACAGGAAAAGAACAGATGACTTTAAAATATGGTTCTGGAGGAGAGCTTTACAGATGCCCTGGACCACCAGGAATACAAATAAGTGGGCCCTAGATCAAATCAAGCCAGACCACTACTTATAAGCAAAAAAAAAAAAAAGATTAAACCAAGGCTCTTATACTTTGAGGACATCATGAGAAGACAAGATTCCCTGGGAAAGACAATAACGTTAGGAGAAGCTGAGGCAACACAAAAAGAGGAAGACCAAACAAGGACGCCATGGTATCAAGGTAAGTTAACACTAGGAACAACAGTGTCCAAAATCTTGAAAAGTTCTGAAACGTGTTTGAAAATCAGAAAGATTTTTTAAAAAAAGTCTTATGGTGCTTTAAAAAAAATCACATACATGCTAGGCCCCATATGGATGGTATTCTATAACTGGGAAGCCACCATGGAAAACAGTGTCTTGCACCACTTTGTTCTGTGGACGTACCCAAAAGAAAAGCTCTGAAGATCATTTTAAGGACCACATTTACTAGCAAAGCCTGGAAAAGTAACTTTTTCAGGCTACAGACTCCAGAGTCCCCTGACTCTGGAAAGTTCACACAGTTCTACATAATACAAAGGAGTTACCAGAGAATGGAGTTCAACTTGATTAAGGTCTGAAGAAGTGAACTTCTCCATGAAAGCTCACATTAAAATATAGCAGTTTGTCTTGTCTTTGATTAAGTGAGCACAAACCCATCTAAAACTGTCCGAACACCCCTCAGAAGGCCAGACTAAGTACCCATTTACAATATCTCTGCATCATCTGGATTCAGTCTCAGGTTAGGAGCTGGCAATAACTCCACTAAAACACAGAGGCACTGATAGAGGAGGTACCTATGTTTTTAACAAAAAAAAAGAAGAACTAGAATACTGATTCTGTTAATTCTGCTCTTACTTTCTTCTCGGTGACTGGAAAAAAAAACCCACAATGGAAATCAAACACCTACATATTGCTGAAAACTCAAGAGGTTAACAATAGATGAGAATTACATACTTAATGGTTTCATAGAGATAGTAAAGAAGACAGTGAATTTTTTAAAATGTGATGTTCCTTTTTCTCCTTTTTTTTCTACTTCATTTGGGCCCTGTGAAGAGCAGGAAGCAAATTGAGAAAAGGGTTAGATTTCACCCAGCAACAGCTCAGGCTTCTCTGCCCTGCCATCTTGGCTGATCTCCCACTCACACAAAAGGGAAGGGCAGAGAAGGCTGTGCTCTTGCTCATGACTGGGAGATTAGCTGAGGAGGTGGGAAAAGCAAGCAAGCTGGGCCTGGGGAGTGGATGATTGACTGAGGAGGCAGGGGAGGGGAGCAGCAGCACCTGTGCTGCTCCCTTTACGAACAGGGACGAACTGGGACAAACTGGTTCGTGCCATCTTTTGTCATGACTAAATGGAGATTTGAGCATGGGTGTCCTCAGTCTTAATTTGACACACTAACCACTAAGCCATACAGTCATAATTAGATCACTAGCGAAGACGGATCTGTTCGAGTGATCAAATACTCTGTGTAAATATTTGTTACGCAGTTTAATTTCCACTGAAGAATTTCTTTTCGAAGCCATCTGCTGCTTTTGTGATACAACTGCGACTTTTAAAAATTTTTTAAAAGCATACCCATAACAGCAAAATTATGTGGACATCCAGGGCCAAATATCATACGTGACAATTTAGAGAACAGAAAACTTGTCTGGACCTCTTCATGCCAGCTGTATCGTTTTTTTTGGTTTGGCAAAAAGGTCCTTTTGGATTCACAGCTCTGATTCACAGATGGAAGTGATTCAAAAGCTGCCAGACACTACATTTTATGCTCAGCCCCTCCCCTTGTGATGTCCAACTTACTTACTTACTTACTTACTTACTTACTTACTTACTTACTTACTTACTTACTTACTTACTTACTTACTTACTTATTTCCTCCCTCCTAACTTCCCTATCATTCTGTACGGACTCCATTTCCAGGGCTGGGGGGAAAAGAAAAAGAACTATGGAAATTGATCTCACGCCACTTTTGTTAAAATCCCACCATGCCTGCGTTTGTTTGTTTTTCCAGAACAAATCAGTAGCTTAGTTCCAGCATTTCTATTTGTCTCCCTTTTTCTACTTTTTAAAAGTTCACTAGCTTGCAACCGATTGGAAGGGGAATCCTCTTTGGCCAACCCAATTCCTTTTGTTGCTCAGGACAAGGAAGACACAAGATGCCAAGGGTGTTGTTAAAATGAAGCTAATGATGGCAATGTTGGATTTGCAGACAAGCTAAGTAAACCGCAGTTCAAAGCCTTGGATTATGAGGAGCCTTTAAATGCAAAGAAATTACAACATTTCAGGTTTTAATAATAATAATAATAACCTTGTCCTATCAGGTCAATTCTGACTTCTGGTGACCCTTTTCAAGGTTTTCCAGGTAGAGAATACTCAGAAGTGGTTTACTTATCACCTTGCGGGCTGGTGGCTCTTCTCCAGGAAGGCATACTGGGGAATCAAACTCCCACCCTCTGACTCTGCAGCCATAGACCTAAATCTCTGAGCTCTCCAGCCAAATTTCAAGTTTTATGTAACTGTTAAAACAAACCAACACAGTTTTGGGAAACTATGTGGCCTTTTAAATGTACCCAACTTAGAACAGGGGTAGCCCCCTTCCCCGCTCAGCTGTGTTTTGTGCAAAATGCACCCAAATGTCTCTCTGCAAAAAAGCTGCTGCAACTACCTACCATGACAGCCTTCCATATCGACACCCGCAAGAAGAGTTGAAAAAGGCAAGCTGCAATGTCGCATCCCATCAACGGAGCCGTTTCAGTAGTTTCCCTCTCTTTCCAGAGCCAGTCTTTTGCAATACTTACGTTCTTGAACCACCACTTTGAGAAAACTTCAGTTCCAAATTCCATAATATTAAACTCTACCCTTAAAATACTTTGATGATTAGAGAAGGCTTATAAGAAGACTGCTCAGTGGTTTAAGTGTCTGGATGCAGAGAGACGTCGGGGATTCGATTCCCAGCTATGCCTCCTTGACAAGGGCTGGACTTGATGATCCATAGGATCCCTTCCTGCTCTGCAGTTCTAATAATATATTGTTACTAGGAGAATCCATGCCCTTTCTAGATATTGTGAGGATTGCAGGGCAGCTCAAAAGGAACAAAAAAAAAAAGCTTAGTTTTGGAGGTGGGGTGGCAGGTGGTGTTCTTTTCCCTGCTAACCAAAAAGTCCCAGTGCTTCAGTACCACAAGCCCCAACTGATAATGGTCCAAAGTGGGATAAGTCAATGTTCTGCCATGCTTCTTTGGAGCCTGGCTGTTTGACAAATTCACTGTAATAAAAACAACACACTCCACACCCCGCCAGCCCCACACACGCCCAGAGAGTAAAAAGCAACCCAATTATTACAAGAGGAGCACTGTGGGAAACCTCAAAAGGTTATCCGCTCACAGAGAAACATGCCCGATTACACTTAAACTAGCTTCATCTCTTTGCCAACTTTCTGTGGTAATTTGCTGGGAGACAAGCAGAAGTGAAAGCATTTATTGATTCATCAATGTGCTTAATCAATTAGTTCTTTAATCAGAGATTTACAGATTTGAAATCTGGGCCTTTAATGAGATTTTAATTTGATCAACCACCTGGACCTCGGTCTGCCCGAGGAAGTGGCTTGGGGCCTATTTGGTGGGAGCAAAAGGGATGGGCAGACAGCAAGCACACCGCTGTTGCTAGGCAACAGAGCCGCTCACGGGTACCTTTCCATCTTGGCACACAGAGTAAGACCGCACATTTTGTCTAGTGAGAGATGGCCAGCCAAGCCCTCGTAAACCTTAAAATTAGGAAGCATCTTCTTCGGTTTTGTACAAATTAACAGCCAAATCTCCTTGGTGCAGAGGGCATCTCTAGCCCACTTTGGTGTGTCAAGTGGAGCAGGCGTAAATTTGAGAAGTTACTTTTTTTTAACAACTCCTGAAATCCTATACCATGTACCCCTTAAAATGTTTCATAGATGCCCCCCTTCAGAGTTTTATCTAAAGGTCTCTTCCCAACACACACACACACACAGACAGACAGAGAGAGAGCTTCTGCAAACCTTGGAGGCCTGCTAAGTTGTTATCTCCCTTTTGCACAGGGATGGTACTGTTTTGGCTACTGAAATGTGACCCTTGGGTCCACACTCAGGGCCAGGTTCAATGTCTGCTACTCAGTTTTGACTCAAGTTCTCCAGTTTTGGTGTCTTCTTCCCTTAACACACATACACACAACAAAAGTCCAATACATAACACCTTGTATCAAAATCCAGCTAGGGTGTGGAAGCTCTGCATCCCAAACCTGATTCACAATCATCTCAAGGAGCTTGCAGGCTCTTTCATGTCTCAAGAAGACAGTAGCAAGGCAAGGGATTGGGTGTCTAGGTCTTAGCAAGTGTTATCACCAAAGATGATCCCAGCAGCTGTATCAGGGACGATGCAGCAACCAGGATGTGCCTCAGAAAAGAATCCCTAGCAGAAGGCTCCTCGTAAGGATCTAGAGCTTAGAAATCTTAATTTTAGGACTACAACACCCAGAATCCCCAACTAGCATGGCCCCAGCAGAAAGTAACATTTCTGAGTTCTCAGCAGACCCTACTTGTAGCCTCAAGACTGAGTTTATGATTTCTCTGAATCTATAGCGTAAGAATTGTATTACAGTACTGGAATAATCAGTAGTGAGGAATTAAGGGTCAAGCACAATATAGCCAGCATTACAAATCAAACAGAACCTCTTATTTGGTTTGCTATTCAGACCAAAGATAAACTACAGTTCTCCAACTGAAGAATCTTCTACGCTTCTGAAAGTCACTGTTTCTAGACTACCATTCCCAGAATCCCCTAGCCAGGCAAAACCTTCTTTAGAAAAAGAAACCTCAATGAGGTTAGGCGCAAAAATAGAATAATGGAAATTGAACATGGCCAGTGGAAAGGGAAATGCTGACTAATAGTCTGGGGACAGGATGGAACAGACTGCATCTGAAAAGGGCACAGCTGATTGGCTGGCATCCTGCAAAGGAGGATTCCATGCAGCAACATTTTGTTGCAGGTCCCACTAGTGCTAAATTATGAAACATTACAATGTTTAAATAATTAAACATTTAAAAGTTGAGATGTGTCACTTCCTTTTTTGGTTAGAAAGCAATGGATGGATTTTCAAAGGACTAGATAAGAAACTACAGTAGAGCAGAAATTCACCTTCGTAAAGGTCTGATGAATCAGCTGTCATGAAGGAATGTCCTCATGGTCATATTGCTGACTGCTTCTCTGTATGCAGCCTAGCACTATCAGCAGATCACTGGCAAGACAAAAGGGTCAAGGCCCCATCTGGCTTCAGCTACCCTCAACCAGTCAGCTTCTGCCTCCCTCCTTGCTTATATTCAGTCTGTGGTTGGCTCTGGCTTTTAGCTTCCTCCTTAGTCAAGGTCTCAAGTCTTCTCCTTACAGAACCTAGCAGTCAAAACTCTCCTTACCAAGACTCAGACACACAGAATTTCCCCCCTTTTAAGAGTAGGGAGAAAAGACCAACATTTCTTGGCCCTTAGAAGAGCAACAGAGAGGGGAGGCAGGACAACCAGAGTGTAGGAAAGAAGGATCAGCAAGCATGTTTAATGGATTCTTATGGTAAACGGACCTATCAGGGATTAAGATGACACTCAACTTTAGCCACTGGACATATACCCTCATACCCAGGCTGGGCAATCTGCTCCATGGTGGCAGCTTTGATTTCAGCTTTGTGTTGATACCTGGAGACATCCTGCTGCTGCATCTTTATTCTGGTAAGGTGTGTGTGTGTGTGTGTGTGGAGGGGTGACTGGTTGTTGTTTTTTGCTTCCGGAGTTCATAAGCTGAGGTGCAAGATGAAGGGATGGAAGAAGAAAAGGTCAAATGAATTGGCCCTGTCTGACGCTGTCTTTTAGCTGCCTGGATAGCTCTGTGAGTTGGAAGAGTTGACTGCAAACCCAGGGGTTCATTTCCCCATTGCGGCTTGCAGAAGAGCCAGCCTGTGGGGCCTTGGGCAAGCACCCAGAAAACAGGAGGGAACACTAAACCACCTCTGAGTCTTACATATCTAGGAAACGCTGGAAAGGCTTGCCAAAAGTTGGCACATGCTAAATGCTGGCTTTGGTTTCAACCTCCTCTGCCAGCCAAGATGGTCACCAGCCCACTGAATAGAGCAGAACGCAAGGGGTCTCTGTTCTCAAACGGGTCACAGCTAAAACAAGAGGCTTTGGTAAGCTGCCAAATGGTGCCACTGAGGGTGGTGAAATGTTGGAGTTGCTCACAACACTAACTCACCGTGACGCAAGTGACCTGGCTAACCAGGATGCTAAAGGAGTTGGAACTCTGGGGGACCCTCAGACGTTGCTCAGAACTTCAAGGAAGGTGAACAGAATAAAAATGAATAAACGGAAGTTGCTATCAGGCAAAAACAAAAGATAAAATAAAAAAACACAAATGCATGCAGCACCTCAAAGACTAACTATTATATTTTAATGCAAGCTTTCATGGACCTTCTAAGACCACTTTGTCAGACACATGAGATGGAAAACGGGTATTAACACCGTAAAACATTCACACTGGACTCTTGAGAGTCCGTGGTCTGCTAATAATTTTTAACTTGTCTATACTTTAGCAAGGAGTCCAAACAGGGGCAAATCCTGTTCTACGCTTTCTATCTTATTACATATAACCTTCCAAATGGTTTTTCCCCACCTTTAACGACATAATGCTCCCAGAGAGGTATACAGAACAGTGATTGCCTTGAGTGCACTGAACTGCTCTGGGTGTACAAATGATTCGTTAACAGCCTTGATCTGAATTGCCGTGGGCTTCGAAATCAAGTGGGCCTCCTGGTAAGCTCCCTGCATCCGAGAATGCAGAAAATTATTCACAGTAAATAACTGAAGGAGAGGTTTTACTGAAGAGATCCAATATCTTGATTCAGCAAGTGGTCATTTTGTCAGGTTTTAGATGCTTAGACACATTAGAGCACCTCTGGGAAATATATGCAAGGCAAAGAATTCCACAATTAAATGAGTGAGGTATGATTGCACAGAATTCCCCCACTGGGTAAGTGATGTGTGAGTTCAGGAATCCATCATTTGAAAACCACACTACAGATGTGCTAAGCAGAAAACCACTATGTAGAGAAATGGCAGAGACTCTACTGAATTCACTCCCTTTCCATGTGCATTCAGTTACAAGATGAAGAGATGGCATAAGCACATAGGTTAAGGACAGGAAATCCTTGCTTATCTCATTCTTGCAAGTGAAGCTAAGGAGCTGCTGCTTTCTTCTTGCCCCTAAGGAGACGGTGAGAACAACATTTTGACCACAAACCAGTGCCATTTGTATAAACTGTGCAATTTGTGCAAAACTAGGACGAGTGTTGCTCTGCTTTATGGATATATAAGATTACAAAAGCATGGGATGGGTTATTTGAGTTTTTCTTAACAATCAGGCAGCCCTTGTGTGCTTGCTTTGTGCATTCATATGTGAGAATGTGCATGCACATGCTTTACATAGCAAGGGGGAAGGAGTCCAGGTTTTTGCAGATATATTTTGCACAAATTACATGAAAATATTATTTTTTTATCATATTAGATGTTAAGAGCCCTTTTCTAGTGTTGGTGGGGGGAAAAGCAACAAATGTAAAATTAACACACTCATTCTAGCATGTGCTATGGTAATTACCCAGAACCCTCTTAAATCCTTTTTTAAAAATTAGCATTACAATGTCTATTTTCCAGTCCTGTGATACAGAGTGACAAAGATGATACTGAGAATATGTTACATTTTTTGTCAAAATATCAGCAATTTCACAATCGACTTCGGTAAGAACTCTCAAATAACGTTTAGACCTGCTTTGTTTCCCATTTGTCAGAAATGTAGAGAATGTCATCTCTCCCTGAATATATTCAAATATATTTAGAAATATGTTTTCTGCAATTTGTCCCAGCTCCTCAGTCTTATTTCCTAAAAATACCAGATCAGGCAGAAGTATTTGCTCCAATTCTTCAGCAGTGAAGACAGATCTTCGTTGTTCATGTCAAAAGCACTGCAGGACAAGTAATAAATATATCAAATAAGAACAGGCAATGTGGGACAGCTAATGTCAAGTTTTCCATACTACTGTTGAGGGGCATAAAATACACAGACATAGGTGTGAAGCTGCCTATTCTTTTCTGCACTTGCACAGGACTGGGTTAGTGCAAAAAAAAAAAATCCTATTTTCCTAGGTTTACTTGGTTTTGCCAACTCTGATCTATAACGTCTTAAGTGTTTTCCAGGCAATCCAATTCTCTGTACAGGCAAGGGCTGCAATTTCTCAGAGCTCCACTCATATTAAGAGGTGGGTAGTTCATTCTTTCTACATTATAGTCCTGGCATTCTGTGCTGTTCCTTCAAGATTCACAGATGTTCTGAAAAAGACTTTCCTTGATTTTAGCCTGAAAAGGGCAAGATGGTAGCTAAAGAGTGGATTGGATGGGTTTGACATGGATGCCTGCAGTCTTTCATGATTAGTTGCTACTTCTCTCCATATGTCACTGCCTGCTAAATATGTGATTTTACGAGTAGGGGTTGGCTTCAGGCATCTGGTAACAATTCTACAGTTTTCAAGTTCAAAGGAGGTCAACAGGGATGATCAGAGGGCTGGAAACCAAGCACTATGAGGAAAGACAAAGAACTGGGCATGTTCAGCCTTGTGAAAAGAAGACTGGGGGGAGATATGATAGCACTTTTCAAATACCTGAAAGGTAGCCTTATAGACCCCTTCCAATTCTAGGATTCTAGGATTCTATGAATTGTGGAATGTTTGTTGCAGACCTCGATGAAGAAGACAGATGCAAAGAAGTCATTCAGCTCCCATTCCACCTTCTTCTCCTCCTTTCCTACTTCATTGTCCCCCACTGTGTCCAACGGCTTCTCTCCCTGTTTTCCTGCTTCCAGCATATTCAAAGAATTCTTTGTTGAATCACTTGGTAGGGTTAGAGAAAGGCTCCTCAAAACCCATTCTTGCAACCTATTTTTGCAGTCCTTTTTTGGTGGACTTTGTGCTGTTTTCCCTTACCTGCTGTGTAGTAGTGGGCGCCCCAGACATCAGTGGTCTGGGAAACTCCCTCTCTTTTGGGGGGGTCTTACCACCAAGAGTGAGGTTCGCAGCTTGGGTGTACATCTGGACCCGGCGTTCACCATGGAGACCCAGGTGTCGTCAGTGGTCCGTTCCACACATTTCCACCTTCGGCGGATTGCCCAGCTGCGTCCCTATCTTGATGTGGGGGCGCTCACCACTTTGGTCCATGCGCTCGTAGTCTCAAGATTAGACTACTGTAATGCGCTCTACGTGGGGCTGCCTTTGAGATTGACGCGGAAACTTCAGATGGTACAAAATGCCGCGGCCAGACTTCTAACTGGGGTGAAGAGGCACCAACATATTTCCCCCACATTGGCCGCCTTGCATTGGTTGCCCATTCGTTTCCGCGTTGATTTCAAAGTTCTTACGATTACTTATAAAGTCCTAAACGGTTTAGGACCTTGATATCTGGCAGAGCGCCTTCTCCCACCCAGTTCTGCAAGAGACACTCGTTCTAGCCAGGCCGGGCGATTGAGGGGCCTAATGCCGAGGGAGGCCTGGAAGGAAAGAACGAGGAACCGGGCCTTCTCAGCAGTGGCCCCTCGACTCTGGAACAACTTGCCTGTAGAGATCCGCCTGGCTCCCTCTCTGGGTGTCTTTAGAAATACACTTAAGACATGGCTATTTAGGCAGGCTTTCCCTCCTGCTGTATTTTAATATTTACATTTTTACATCTTGGATTTTGCATGTTCATTGTTTCTATTGTTTTTAAATTTTGTAATGCCGCCCAGAGTAGACTATCTGTCTAGATGGGCGGGGTATAAATCTAATAAAATAAATAAATAAAATAAAATAAATAGTATCTAGATAAGCTTCCACATCTGTGGCTTTGTCTATCCAAATATTTTGTACCTCTGACACTGTTTGCCTTTCAATGCCCTTTTTACAAGCTTTCTCAGCTTAGCTTCTTCTTCTGAGACTTTCTTGGGCTGGACTTTTTTGGCATCTTCCAATTTAATATAAATGAAAACTGATGGGACTACACTCACTGTTTCCAGTCAGGTCAACAACAGTCACATCTCATACGAGTCCCTGGAGTTATGATCAAGGCCAGAGTGATCTGCTTTCTGGTTGCTCCCATGTCAAGTTCCCCCCACAGCACAGTCACAGATACCAAGAAATTTTACTTCTTTCTTACCATCAGAACACACACTTAACCTGTCACTGTGAGGGTAATTGAAGTTATCCATGACTAGAAAACTTTCTTCTTTGAACGTGTGCCTGGTTTTGTTCTTCGTCTCAAAACCACCCTCAGCATTTTGGTCAGGAGAACAATAGCATGTCTCAAGCACTAAATTACTTTGGAAGCCTGGCATTGTCACTCACCGTAATTCTGTGGGGCAGCCACTTTCTAGGTTGCTTGACCTGTAAAGCTCATTCTCGCCACAGCAGGCTTTTAGTAACAACGCTGGCCAAAAGCGTGACGACATGGAAGATCCATAGCTGGAATTCTTAACACTGTTGGCTTCCTGCTCCGCCTGTTTTAAAACCAGAGAGCTCTACCCCTTTGGTGGTAGAAGGAAGAAGATGCTTTACAATTACTTTTCCCCCACTGAAGAAACACTATAGCCACTACTTCGGGGAGTGGGGAGAGAAGAGGCATTGATTTAGACTGTACCGGTAACTTTTTCCCAGAGCCTAGAACAGCGATGGCGAACCTATGGCACATGTGCCACAGCTGGCACACAGAGCCCTCTCTCTGGGCACGCGAGCCATAAGTTGCCATAGAGAAATACTTACCCATCCTCCGATCCCGGATTTTGGCACTCCCCTCTGATGGTGCAGTGGTCCAGCAGAGGGGTGCAATGGCGACCATTACCGGTCTAGCCCAATGGGGGATTAGAGGACCGGTAAGTATTTCTTTGTTAATACCACCCATGGGGGGGGGGGGGGACCACAAGCACTTAACCCTTGCAGTGCAGGAGCAGTTGTTTTTTTTCTAAACTAAAACCTCAGTATTCGGGTTTTAATTGCAGTGTTGGCACTTTGAAATAAATAAGTTGATTTTGTGTTGCAGTTTGGGCACTCGGGCTCAAAAAGGTTCACCATCACCGGCCTAGAAATTTATTTTCAAAAGTTTTAGGTCTACAACTCAACAAGCAGTCAATTACTACTACAGTTAAAATGTTAAAAGTTATTCCTTGTCCTCTGCTTCTCAAAACTATTTTTTTAAATTAAGAATTGTGGGGGGGGGGGGGCAAACCTGTCTAAAGTTGGAGAACAGAGTGAAACCTTTCCACTTGCAATAGCCCCATCTTGAGTGCTTTAAAATGAAGCGAAGATCTGATTATTGGTCTCTTGTACCCCATCCATTTTGTTCCCTGCAGGAATACTCTCTTTTTCTTTAAATTTTAAGAGGAAAAGCATGCCTAGGTTACAATATATGCCTATTCTTATTATGCATATTAGTATATTTTTAAACATCCTATTCAAATGGCAGATAAAAAGGAGGAAGGGAGATTTTCCTTAATACACATGGGGTACAAGACGGTTTTCCTTTGCCTAGCATGGATTTAGCAGAGAAATATATAAACTCTGGCGATGCAGCAACAAGCATTCAAGTGCCCCTTTTCCCATTCCTTCAACTAATAGTAGCAATTACTGAGCACTAAAGGCTCAGACACATACACTGTATTCCTCGGAATGATGCCAATGTCTGAAGAAAATTACAAGTCTCTTCCCGGCTTCTTCTCGTAGCATAAACAAAAATCTGTGAGAGTCTGTAATAAAAAAAAAACTGGCAAAAAAATGGATGGTGAAAGCTAACCTTGTCAAGGTCTAGATTTCCAGACCAACAGATCAAAGTAGACCAGACTGGAGACAATGAAGAGTCCAGTGGCACCACAAGGAATAACAAGGAGGAGCTTCTGTAGAATGCACTGTATTTTATCAGATTCGCAGACTCTCGTCTCAGATGGTAGAAACAAAGAAACGCATGCCCAGGGTGGAGAGGAGGAGACGGCAATGCAGAAATACCAGAAAGCAATGTGCTTAAGAGTGTCATTCTTATTATCCAGGGGAGTGGTGACAAGAACATCCAAGCAAAATACAATAGGACCCCGTATCCGCGGGAGACCCGTTCCACAATGTATTGCAAATGCCTGAAACCGCAGATAGTAGTGAACCTTATATACATCATGCAAGGAGATGGGAGAAAGGCCACAAGGCCTGCCCCCTTGTATGTTGCATATAGGCCTGCAGTAAACCAGGTAACTGAAACCACAGATACCGCTCCCACAGAAATGGGGTTTCCTACCATAATATATGAATAGTGATGAATAACCTTGTCAAAAAGTATAAGAGCCAGGGTTTACCCAAGGGGTGGGCAAAGCCCAGTCCCCCAGTGCTACCCCAGTTCAAAGGAACCCCCCCCCCAAAAAATAGGGCCAAATCACCTATTTTGGACAAAAAGAGAAAGAAAGTAATGACTCTGAGAACAGCACTTTTTCTGGTCCTGGGCCTTGGGAGGGCTAAAGAACCCATCAGCCCAACATGTCCCTAAGCATACTGCAAATGCTCAGAAAGGTACCTCCCAATTGATTTTTAATGGACATTTGCAGCCATTTTTGGTCCAGTGGGGTCCATGATGGAGTCTGTGGGCTTCTATTTGGTCCCCAAGCCTTCAGAGTTTGCCCAGCCTTGATATAACCTTTCCTAGCAAATGTTCGGATATCCCCGGTCAACTCCCATTCAAGTACTGTACTAGCCAGGTGTGACCCTGCTTAGCTTCTAAAACTAAACAGCATCAGTGCATTCAGGACAGTGAGGGGGAAACTCTTACAATGCCACTTCCAACATCAATCCCCTTTGGTGGTGCCAGCTAAAGGGCTGCCAGGAGTTGCCATCTTAACAACATCTGGAGGACCACATGTTGAGCAGACCGGGCACAAGATGCAGCAAAGTCTTGGGATTTTTGGTTGAATTCATTACAACTGCACTGGAAATTAATTTTATTTTCAATGCACAGCACAGGGCAGGGAGGCATCTCTCTCTTTCCCCAGAAGAATTCCAACCAAAAAATTGCACAAAAGTTGGAACATTATGGATTTTTTAAAAAAAATCCTATTGGCACTCATTAGAATCTTTTTCTTAAAGACTCCAACTGCACAGAGGGTGCAATTCTTGATCAGAACCCATTTCGGGAACCAAGGCATAAGCTTTTCTCGCTGTACACATGGCACCCATGCTCAAATCTGCCTCCAAACAACAATAGTTAATCTAATCTAATAAACAAGGCATAGCTATAATTCAGCACCGCAAAAACTCTCTTTCTGGTTTCCTCTTCCTACTGACTTTGTCTCATTGCTACAAGGGGTCCAATCAATCCTTTTCTCAAGGATGAACCACATTCAGTGACCCAGGGCCCAGACTGCCCTTAGAAGACACAACTGCCCTGACTGATGATTGAAGGCAGGGTTTCCACCTCTGTTTTTCACTTGGAAAATATGTCACACAGCCATAGCCCAGACAGAGAAAACTTACTGTTTGGAATTACAGTACTAAGATTCCCCAGCCGCTCTACTCCCAAAGCAACCTTTCCCATCTCTGGTCGCACTTCCCAGTTTGATTATTCCACAGTAGCAGATGACCTGAAAAGATGGGGGAGAGAACTCCATAGAAGGTTTCTAAGCAGAGGCTAGGTACCTACTTGGCAGTTCTGTTTTAGCCAAGTCCTGCCTGAATTTTTTTATCAATACAATCAGGTCCCTGCATCTGCCAATTTCTTGCAACAGGAAATGAACATGATGACCCTTGAAGTCACGTCCAATGCTACAGCCCTGTTTGTTCATTTATGACACATCTGGCTGCAGCAGAGTCATGCCCGTAGCCATGGTTCTTCTGCCCTACTGAAGCGGAAATATAAAGGACACATAAACCACAGATGTCAAAGCCTCCCTCGTTTCTGCATTAACCTGACAGGCACTTTTCTGCCAGCCAGACTCAATTTAGGTGTAGAAGCCCAGCAAACAGGAAAATACCAATAGTGATAGTTTTGGCTAAAGAGAACGGGAACATAGATTTCCCAAATCTAAGTACACAACTGAGTACACTCACCATCCCACTTATGCCATTTTTTTTGTTTTTGGTTTTTTTTGCTTTCATAAGAGAATCACCAAGAAAATAATATTTTATTCTTCTCAGTCTTTCCAGCTTCTGTTTTACTGCAGCTTCTAATTGCTATACTTATGTGATTTCTTTGCTTTTCTTACTGATTTCAGTGCTCTCTGGCTTACTGAAAAAGTATCCCAGAAACCTGATGTTTATTTTATTTTATTTTATAGTTAGATCCCCTAATCCACGGCATCAGTATCTGCTGATTCACTTATCCATGGTATGAATATACTAAAAGAAAAATCCTAGAAATATATATTTCTAAAGATGGAGTTACCAGAACTGGCCACTAGAGGGAGCCAGAGACCAAACCATGTGTATAGCATTCACTAGAGAAATATATTTCCACAATGTCATTACCAGAATTGACCACTAGAGGGAGACAGAAACCATGCTATGAATAGCATTCATTATTAAAATAGTGTTCCCTATTTCAATTGTTTATGTCCTCGTGAACATAAACGAGGTGAGGTAGAAACAGTGGGACATGTCCTCTACTGTCATTTCTATCGAGATCTCTGCAAGGATCTTCTCTCCCTTATTTTTCAAAAATTTCCAGGGAGATCCGATGCATTTTATATTCTTTTGCTGCTCTCCGATAAGGTTTCCTACATTACTAGTATATGGCAGTCCTACAGTATTTTATTTTATTTGTAAAAGAGCAGTAATGGCATATATTAAACAAATAAACAAAAGCATCCCTCCTTCTAAAGAAACTCCAGTTCTTCAACCACTACTTCTACTTTGGAGTGTAAGTCAAATCTATGGAATGTAGATGAAGTGACAGTTTCCACCAACCCTTTGTCCACCACTACCAAGCAAAAAGCTGATCGTAATCTCCACACAAAATGTTTTTAATCAAGGATGGGGAAAGTTCCTTTTTGGACTACAACTGCAATGTAACACACACACACACACACAAAAGTTATTTCCAGGATCTCCCTGGAAATAAATGTTATTTTTAACATAGGCACATTTTTGTGCTAGACACATTGAGTAGCACCCAGTAACGTTCAAAAGTTACTTTCTATGGGCACTTTTAGAGGGATTTTAACAGGAATTTTTCAGGTTTTATGCAATTCACCTACTATTCCTAAGCAGCAAGGCAATATTGGCTGGTATGTCTTCTGTATTTTTTAGATTTCCAAGTACAATAACAGAAGTGACCACTAGAGGGAACCAGAAAGGATGACATTGTTCTGACATTGTTCCTAACTACCATATAACACCTTAGTAACACACAGCCTAACAAATTACTTGAGTGATTATAATAGGAACTAGCTGGCAGCAAATAATGAATTTAAAATATAGCACAGCCTAACACAACAAGATCCTTTGGAAATCTAACATTCCAAGCTACCAGCCCAGCAATATCTGGAAGATAAACACTCTGCTTCTCTGCATTAGGAGAAACTTCTGAACACAAAGAGAAGAAAGGCCAGTGGAACGCTCTTCCTCAGGAAACACTTCAACTGCAGTCTTGCTTTGGCACTTTCTTTTTTCACTTTTGCCAAAAGTTGTTTCAAGTCATTGCTGCTTTCTGCCAGTAGGATAGTTTCTTCCACCAATTTTCACTCCTCTTCTTCTGAATCTAGTTTGGCTTTCCCTATGATATATTCTGAATACAAACTGAACAAATAAGGGGATAAAATGCACATCTTTGCCTATAAGAAACCATTCTGTCTCTTCCTATTCTGTCCTAATGGTAGCTTCCTGTCCACAATACAGATTACATATCAAGACAAACAAGTGCTGAGGCACATCCATTTCTTTCAGAACAACTAATAGGTTCTCATGATCCACACAGTCAGAGACTTTGCTGTAGCACATAAAGCATAGACTGATCTTCTTCTGAAATTCTTTGATGTGCTCCACTAGCCAGTGCATATTTGCAATATGGTCTCAAGTGCCTCTTCCTTTTTGGAATCCAGCTTGATCATCAGTCATTTCTCTCTCCATGTAAGGTAAAAGCCTTTGCTGCAATACCTTGAGCATCATTTTGCTTGTATGGGAAATCAGAGCAATGGTCCTGTAATTACTGCACTCCTTGGCATTTCCTTTCTTAGGAATTGGAAGGTATATTGAACGTATCCAGTCTGTAGGCCATTGTTTTGTTTTCCATATTTGTCAGCATATTCTTGTTAGGATTTTGACAGATTCAGTCTCTGTGGCTTGAAACAGTTCTACTGGTATCCCACCGACCTCTGGTGATTTATTTCTTCTTAGCACTTTGAGAGCAGCTTTCACTTCACTTTCTAGAACTGCAGGTTCTTCATCATAAGAATCTGTCATCCTTTTTATCTCTTCTCTATTGGTCTTTAGTATACTGTTTCCACCTTCTCTTTATTTTCTTCTGGTCAGATAGTGTGCTTCCCTGTTGGTCTTTCAACATTCCTAATCTAGGCTTAAATTTCCCTTTGATTTCTTGGATCTTCTGGAAGAGATCTCTAATTTTCTCCCATTTGTTGTTCTCCTCTATTTTTTTCCTCTGGTTACAGCAATAGTTCTCATTGTATGTGACAGTCACTGAAAAATGGCATTCCAGGTTCTGACCCTATTTCTGTCACCTTTTACTTTTGTTTTTCACCTGTCCCTTACAATTTTAAGTGTTTCTTCTGTCATCCATCAAGGTTTTTCTTTTCTTTTTACTACAGGAATTGTCTTTTTGCATTCTTCCCTAATAATATCTCTTGTTTCAATCCACAGTTCGACTGGTTCACAGTCAACTGACTTAAGTAATGTAAATGTGTTCTTCATGTGGACTTAAAATTTATCAGAAATGTTGTTTAAATTATATTTTGACACTACAATTCTTCTAGTGTTCTTTTTCACCTTTTCTCTTATGTTGGATATTAGCAGTTCCTGATCAGTACCACAATCTGTTCCTGGTCTTATTCTGGCTGAGAGAATACAGCTTCTCCTTCTCCTGCTTCCAATAACACAGTGTATCTGATGTCTATATTGACTATCTGGTGATGTCCATGTGTACGGTCATCTGTTTGGTTGCTTGAGGCATGTATTTGCAATAAACAGATTGTTGGTTTCACATAACTCTGTAAGTTGTTCTCCTGCTTTGTTTCTCTACCCTGGACCAAATTTTCAACAACATTTGGTTCTGCTTTGTTTCCTACTTTTGTGTTCCAGTCATCTATGATTATAAAGATGTCTTGTTTTGGTGTGTGATCAATTTCCTCCTGGATGCCTGCTTCTCTTTCTATATTTGTAGAGAAGAAGTTTTCCACATGGTCTTTTAGCAAAGAAACTTGCTCTAGCCCTGAAGATTTCCAAACTCTTTTCTTTCTAAATGGAACTCGGCCAAGGTGTATATATTGATGAATTCTTTGGTTGGTTAAGTCTATTTTGCACAGCTTCTCGTGACATGATGTAAAAATTAATTTAGTGTGGCTGGATCTCCCCCAATGGAGATGTCTGCCTTTACAAAAGAAACCAGCACTGGTGTGAAAGTAGAGAAAATGGAATAATTGCCAACTCCCTGTACCATTCTCAAAATAGAAGATGGGAAATATCGGCTGAGCTTTAAGATTACATTAGGTGAGCGTGAGTGACAGAATCAGCAATACTGTAATACGTTCATTCTTTCAGAATTCGAACCTTTCCATTCCAAGCACTTGTGATCTGGGTTATATATTTGATAGAGCCAATTAAAAAATAATCACTCAAATATGCACTACTGTACTAATAAATATCCAGTGTGTTGTAGTGCAGTGGTCCCCAACCTTGGGCTTCCAGATGTTCTTGGACTTCAACTCCCATAAATCCTGGCCAGCAGAGGTGGTGGTGAAGGCTTCTGGGAGTTGCAGTCCAAGAACATCTGGAGGCCCAAGATTGGGGACCACTGTTGTAGTGGATAGCTTCATGCCCTGGGACTCAGCAGGCCTGGGTTTGAATCCCTGCTCTGCCATGGAAACAGTGTGGAACTGGTAAGATCAGGCCTTAAATATCTGATTTACTTTGAAAGTCCTATGAGAGTTGTTATAAGTTGGTTTTGACTTGAGAGTACATAACAAAAATAAATAAATAAGAGATCAAGTCAAAACGGTCACATTCTCAATTACTGTAAAGGACATGAGAGCTGAACAATGAAGAAAGCTGACCATAAAAATACAAATACAAATAGTTCAGTCAAGTTACTATGCTAGCTTTATGAACACAGTGGACTGACAAAAAGACAAATAAGTGGGTTCTAGATCAAAGCAAGCCTGAACTTGCTCTAGATTGAAGCTAAAACGACTAAGCTGATGCCACCATTCCTTGGGCACTTCACAAAGCAATAATACTCACTAGAAAGAATAAAAATGCTAGAAAAAAACATAAGAGAACAAGGAAAGAGGAAGACCTAACAAGAAATGCATTGAATCAATAAAGGAAACCATCGCCTTGAGTTTTCAAGACCAAAAAAAAAAATAGGACTGTTAACCCTAGGATGTTTGGAGGTCATTGATTCACAGGATTATCATCATCATCATCTTAGAACTCCAGAGCTGGAGGGGACCCTATGGATCATCGAGTCCAGACCTTGTCAAACAGGGACAGAGAGGAAAAGGTCTCCCAAACTCTGGCTCCACAGTCAGATGCCAAAAACCACTGAGATATCCAGCAAGTAAATAAGACACAACTTCACAGCACCTAACAACAGGCACCATTCAACCAAAGCTGAGCGTTTTTCAGCCCAATCAGCTTTAATGACGGCAAGCACATAATTAATCCCTCCCATTCAAAACAGTAAGATATAAAAGGACTTAGCTGTGATTAAGTCATATTAATTATGGTTTTCAAATCAGCTTTCACCTTGGAAGGACAGTAATGTTCGCAGGTAGACATCATGGAATTCCACCCAATTTCTTTATTGGTACCTGCATGCCCCACAGGGACGTGGTGGCGCTGCGGGTTAAACCGCAGAAGCCTCTGTGCTGCAAGGTCGGAAGACCAGCAGTCGTAAGATCGAATCCACGCAACGGAGTGAGCTCCCGTCGCTTGTCCCAGCTCCTGCCAACCTAGCAGTTTGAAAGCATGCAAAAATGCGAGTAGATAAATAGGTACCACCACGGTGGGAAGGTAACAGCGTTCCGTATCTAGTCGCGCTGGCCACATGACCACGGAAACTGTCTTCGGACAAACGCTGGCTCTATGGCTTGGAGACGGGGATGAGCACCGCGCCCTAGAGTCAGACATGACTGGACTAAATGTCAAGGGGAACCTTTACCTTTTACTACCTGCATGCCTCAGGGGTCAGAGTCCCGGGGAAAAAGAGGCTTTTATCCTCTAGATCTGTAGTTCCCAACCTTGGGTATCCCAGGTGTTCCTGGACTACAACTCCCAGAAACCCAGGGCTGCACAGCTGATGCTGAAGGCTTCTGAGACCTGCCGTTCAAAAACCTTTGAGTTACCCAAGGTTGGGAACCACTGCTCTAGACAGAGGGTGAGAAACCTCACCCTGTCCAAGGGCTGTCCAAGGCCCCCTTTGAACTCTGCCTCTGCACTCATTTCTACTTTGTCCCACAAAATATTTTTCTTTCAAAACATCTTTTTAACTTAAAGAGGCCTCTTGCACCCTCTAGTGGCCAGAATCTTTTTTTTATAAAAATGGAGATTTGGGGAGATGGGGAGCTTGGTGTTGGGTGGCCCAAAGCATGTGGCAAATGTAGCTGTCAGGTCCCCTACAGGGCCCAAGGGACGTGCTAAGCGAAAGGGGTATTGCCGGGAGGCTGCATTTGGGTCCCCGAATGCTGCATTCTGCCCACAGGCTTCATTTGCCAACCCCCTGCTCTAGAAACAAAACTTAAGGTATCTTGTTTTCCTTCCCCCACTTGAACAAACTGGCTAAAAAAATGTTACCCTTACGCAACAACTGAATGCAGTGCTCCTACACTGTGTAAATCCTTGCTTGTCCACTTTTTCTAGTGTCCTCAAATGTTCTGTGTGTACAGTATTTCCTTTAAATTAGACTTCCTAATACCACTTATACGAAAATAGGAAACCTTCATGACCATGTTACAGTTGAATGCTGTGTTCTTTCATTAAACTTCATCCCTTGGCCCACCCCTGCACCGGCAATGCCGAGAAACAAAATGTGCAGTGTGAGGATGAGGATGATGTGCCAGCGAGTCAATACAAGTGATAGAGAGGCTCCCAGTGTTTTCTAGGTGTAAAGCATCAGAAGTGGGCTGCCAGCCCCTCCTTTTGGTGATGCTGTGGGACCAAGCAGCTTGCTCAAGACCACACAGGTGACAAGGCATGTAACCCCTCAGCCCTACATGCTCCAGATGATCTCTCCTGACCCCTCTAACTCAGAGGTCCCCAAACCCCGGTCTGGTGCCAGTCCGTGGCCTGAGCTGGACCAGGCCACGGAGACAGGCCTCCCCTCCCCACCTCCGCACGCACTCCCCCCCGCACAGCCCGTTTGCGCCTGCACGCGAGCGCAAGCGTGCCCGCACGAGTATTGTGCCGCCCTTTGCACATGCGCATGAGCGTGCGCGCGCCCACACGAGCGCCCCCTGCTCCTTCGTGCATGTGCACACGCGCGCAGGGGGGTGCCCCACCTTCCCCAGCCGGTCCGCAGGACTAAAAAAGTTGGGGACCGCTGCTCTAACTGGTGGTACAATGAGGATCTGAAACCCTGGCCCCTGACTTCACAGTCAGGCACGCCAACCCACTGAGCAAATACTAGGTCTTCCGTCACCATAACAGTACCTTTCAAATCACAGACAAATAATACATGCAAGATAGCACTGCGGTACCTAGTGACAGAATGTAAATATTACAGCAGAGGAAAGTTGTAATGAATTCTGCTCAAGAACACATCCTAGTTATTTGAAATCAAACTGGAATCATGTTCTAATGTAATTATTCCAGTCCCCTGTGCCTAAAGCCCTCCTACCCTAGTTAACCAACTTACAGTAAGATAGTAGATTGACTAATTTCTCCCACCACACTTATGGGATAACTTAATCCTCACCCACCCAAAAGTTCTATCCAATATTCTGAAGAAGTGTAAACATTGGTTTTCAATTTCTTCTTCATCACACATCTTTTAGGTCTGAGCTGAAAGAATCAGATTTACCCTGACTCATTTTGGTCTTTCCGTAGTGAAATAGGTCAAGGCATTTTAACACAGCAAAGTCTTACACATCGTAGATGTAACCTAATTAGCTGCCCACAGGAGCCAAAAGAAAATCTCTAATTATTCTTCAGTGCCTCGATTTCTGGCAGAATCCAAAGCAAGTGGCTTCTCTTCTACATTGCCAATTATTAATTATAGCTTTAAACATCAATATAAGGTTCTCCTCCTTCCAAAATGCAAAGTCTTCCTGCTTCCACAATATTTGGTTTTTCAATTTTACATTTTGTGTTTCAAGGAACTATTTCCATGCTGTGCTGACTTCTGAGAAACCACAAGAGGCCGACCATGGAACCCTGGCGTTGCAGAGGGTTCTGGGATGTGCTCTATAATGTGCTCAGGTTGGATATATGATCCTCAGGCGCCCTTGGGACTCTACTTGAAAACTGGAGAAATTGGAACCTCAAACTCTCAAAATTCTCCAATATGGCCGCTAGTCACGCTGGCTGGACAGTTCTGGGCGTTACAGTCCAGACTCTCTGCTCAGCCATGTTCGGCAGGATCGGACTGCTCGTTCTACGGCACACCCAACACTTTCCTGTGGCTTTGCCATTTTGATTAAGGACACTTGGGAACTGCTGCTCCCAAGAGGTTCCTGGCCCACCTGAACTAGTTGCTCATTTGTTTCCAGGCCAAATTCCAACAGCTCCTTTTGCTCTTCAAAGTCCTGCAGGGCCTCAAGGAATCAAAGCCTGCCTTTCCACTTCAGAACCTGAATTCTACTGAATTCTACTTCTCTCGCTGAGAGAAGAGCATTTGAGAGAGGCTAGGGTGGAGAGAAAATGGAATCACGGTCATTTTCTAATATCCATAGGAACACTCTGTCCAAAAATATTTTCCTGAAGCTGGCACCTTGTTTGTTCAACACCAGGTATATAATTTACGACTAGCAGGGGGATTTCTATGACATGTCATATTTTTTTCTGCAGCCTATCTTTGAACTTATAAGTGAGTTTGTACATGTTTATGAGTCATCTGGTGAAAAGGCCAGATGACTCATAAACATGTTTAAACTTGCTTGTGGGTTCAAGTATAGGCTGCAGAGAAAGTGTGAAATGTCATAGAAATCCTCCCCCTACATACGACATACCCGGCATATCATACATTTCTTTCTCAGACATTTGAGCATAAAAAGCCTATGTGCTAATGGTTTTTTTGGTGCTCCTTCAGGACTAGGGTAGGAAATTTATATATGGCTACTGTAGATACAGAATTTCAAAATTTTCTGTGGTTTTAAATGACCCTTTATTGATTGTGTAATTTTAGTTGCATTACTTTGTTATATTGATAATGGGTTTTATTGAGTTGTATTTCCTTGTTACATTGATTATTTTCTCTGCATTCTTTTGTTAACTCTCTTCATGACTTCTCTGTTGAGGCAGGGGACAACACTCAAATTGAATGAACAAACAGAAATCTTGTGTTCAGGCTTTTGTTTAGACAAGCCAGCCGTACCCTTGTCCAGAAGACTCCATTCTGTTCTCCATCCCTAATTTTCCATTCCCTGTGGAAAATCATTATTCCATGTCTGATAAGCGTGGTTTGCTAACTTTTCTTGGGCTGCTTCTTTCCCTACCTCAAGATCTCCTTCTAAAGATACTCCCTTTTGAATTCCATAACCTTTGACACTCCTTGGAGCCTCCTGACTGTTTCTCGCTTGTGCCTGGATGCTACTTTTTCACCTACATAAAGGTCAACACTCAGCAAATGAGTTTGCTTTTAGTGCACAGGAGTGATCATGCCACACAAGCTACCCTTAAAGGAAGTTGGCAGACTTCTTTATAGACCCGCTCATTAGCAATCCTAATTCAGTAGCCGATTCAGAGTTTTGTCCTAAAAGAAATGACTCCAAGTTATACACAATGTACCCCAATATTAGATTCTGAAAGAGACCATCTATAGTCATAATCTAGCCATAATATCTGAACACCACAAATGTGCATTATTCTAGCACCACTTTCCACATAACCAATTAGATGCATATTAGAGGAAGACTAGGTGTTTCATTGCATCTGGGACAAGAAAATCTGTGATTATGTACTACATTTTTACTAAAGACATTTTATGGAAAACGTTTAAAGCACAATGGGAAATAAAGCCCTTGTCTCACTCTCCTACTGGAGGTAAGAACTCTCAGACTGGTTATTATGAGAACCTTCGACAGGCGATCACGCCACACTGACAGAGTGTACTGTGCCACAGATAAGACTTCAGCAGGAGTTCTTCACATTCCCACATTTACATGTTAGGAGATGTTATTCTCCCCCTTCCTCACTGAACACCTTGCCAATGTTGTACAAAAGCCATGATGTCCGATGCACCGGATTGCAGGGTCTGGTAATATTTTGGCTTTTCTTGCACTCTTTTCACTCAATCACAACCCGGAATTTTAGCTCTATCTCTGTTTGACACTGTCTCCACACGAAGGGGAATTGTTGAAGTGGAAAGGTCCAGCAGCATGGGGAATCGCTCCATGCAACTGGAGATGATAATAATATCTTAGAACTGCAGAGCTGGGAGAGATCCTATGGATCATTGAATCCAGCCCTTGTGAAAACCAGAGTTCTTGATTGCACAGTGAAGCATCCTGTCTATCTCTTCAGCCCATCCTTTTTCACATGGACACAGCAAGAGGCAGAGTAGAAGTAGAACTTTTCCTGCTCAAACGTTCTAGATTTTTATTCCAAATTAACCCCCTTTTTTTGAATGTCCGAATAGGTCTCAAGGTGACCCACGTTTCTAGGTATCCCGACAGTCTTGAATTTCTTCTTTGTCCCTCCATTAAGTCTCCAACTATGAGATGCTAATTTTTATCTATTTTGGCTCCTCAATCTACCAAATGAATCCCTTCTTTCGGTAAGGCTGCAACACACAGGCTTTGTCCCTGTGAACATGAGTGAGCGAAAGCGCACTCGCCTACGATCGATGAGAAGCCTTGTAAACCTTCACATTAAGTTTGTCACTCTAAGAGAACATTATGAATGCATTTTCATACAAAGGCCATGCTTTGTTGAATGTCATGTTTTCTCAGCTGTAAGATCCCCTTCATAATACATCTTCCACGGCGTTTGTTCTAGCTCTTTTGTTCACAGTCTATTTTAAAAAAAGGCAGTGCTTGCTTGAAATGTCAGTTTTTCAGATCTTTATAACTGGTTTAAAGCTCTATAAAGCCAAACCTGTATTAAATTGAGAATCTGATGCAAAATATTGAATTGTGTTGCTGGGCCAGTCACAAGGAGAGAAATAACATTACACACACACAAAAGGAAATGAGAGATTCGTAACTCAGAGAAAAAAAAATTGATAGAAACGATGATACATGGAAAGGGTGGGTCTGTTAAGAGTCGTTTTGTATTGGTTTTGTACTTCTAAACGCACGCAATTAAACGTTCCTGAGAAAACATGCTTCTGATGGGAAGTATCCTTGCCAGATCCTGGAATTTTACTTGTTTACACTGCAATTCTCTTGCATGCGAGGAGATTTGAGAAGTCCAAACAGGTGTGTGTTTTTTCAAGCTCTGGCTGTAGCTGTGCTATCAATATGCGGCAGAAAATATAACAATGCTCAGAAGTTCAGTCAGATGATAGCACTTTTCAAACACTTGAAAGGTAGTCCTACAGAAGAAGGGCATGATCTGTTCTTGATCATCCCAGAGTGCAGGACACGAAATAATGGGCTCAAGCTACAGGAAATCAGATTTAGGATAAATATCTGGAAAAACTTCTGAAGTCTTAGAGCAGGAACACAATGGAACCAATGACTTTGGGATGCGGTGAGGGCTCCAACACTGGAGGCATTCAATAGAAAGTTAGACAACCATCTGTTTTGATTTGGATTCCTGCATCGAGAAGGGGGATAGACTTGATGGCCTTATAAGCCTCTTCCACTCAGTGATGTTATAATTCTATGACTGTATGATTTTCAGGTTCAAGCATGCATACGTGTGTTTTCATATTTCTGCTTTTAGGGAATAGTTCTCAGAATTCTCCAAGCAGCCAGCCACTAACAGTCAGAGCACACAATACTGGTCTCAGTGAACCAAGAGTCGAGCTTCATCTAAATGCACTTAATCCCAAACAGCTCCACCATTCTCCCATTTCTTTTCCATTCTTCTGGCCCTAACCTCCATGCTCCAGCTACTTTCCAGAGCTTCATCCTTCAAGAGAACAGCTCTGACCACAGACTCTTCACAGTCTACACTTCCTAAGACACTAAACACAGCTCGGTGAGTACATTAAATCCATTGGATTTCACTCAAATCAAGTTTTCATGCATTTCAAAAACAGTGGTGACAATCTGACCAACAAAACACCATGTTTTGCAGCAGCGTCTACCCAAATAAAGTTGCTTAAATTCTGTGGGACTCAATTCCAGGTAAACGTGTGTAACAGTGCAAGCTAAACAGAGCATTATTTACTTGGGCAGAGCAGCCTAATCCACCCTGGTAAGGTTTGTAATCTACCCCACCAGACATTCTGCATCAACCCAAGACCTCCTCCCAAAGGGCTTCTTCCCACACCTCTATGCAGAGAGAGATGAGCCCCTGTTATCAAAAATACTCCCTTGCGTGAGTGGGCTTTTCCTGTTTGTAAAGAGTGTGAAGTAGTGCAATTGTTTCCAACCTTGGGCAACCCAGGTGTTCTTGGATTGCAGTTCCCAGAAGCCTTCAACACTAGCTGTGCTGACCAGGGTTTCTGGCTGGGAATCACTGATGTAGTGGATAGACAGATGGACTAAGACTGGGAGTCCTAGATATGAATCCTCTCTTGGCCATGGGGTGGTGGCGGAGTGGAACTGGTACAACCACTTCTTAAACAGCTCACTTACCTTGAAAACCCTATTAGGATTACTTTAAGTCAGTGCCCACTTGACCACACGTAACAGAGCCTGGGAGCAGGTTCAGTCTTCCAAGGTCCAGGGTGGTTGTGTGCATCTCCTTAACCTCTAAAATGTGCTCACGTCTGCTTTAATGCTTCCTGTTTTGTCTGAAAGTGGTGCACAAGAGTGGTGCCTAGAGGTGTGAAAGGTCTCATCTTGGCCCAAAGATATGAAAGGTCCCAGTTGAGCTTCAAGCCTTGAGAAAACAGGCTGCTTACCTGCAACTCTCTCAAGTACAGCAACACCTGGCTCTCATGTGCACTCCCAACAATCAGCTGGAACATGATAGCTATATAGTATCCATCACTATACAGGTTAATTGATTACATGGTAGGGTCTCCCCAAAGCACCACTAGTGTAGCAATGATGGGCACGGAGATACCCACTGTGATCTATTTGTTACACCTGTTCCTCAAACTTTGAAGCATGGTATCCAGGTGCACCTGAATATACCTAGGTTCAATCATCAATTCGAATGGAGAGTCAGCCAAGAAATCACAAGACTTAGAGGGGAAGCAATGAAAGAACTAGAAAAGATAATCAAGTGTAAGGACATGTCCCTGGAGACCAAGATCAAGGTCATCCACATTCTTGTATTCCCAATCACTCTGCATGGATGTGAAAGTTGGACACTGAAGGAAGTTGACAGGGAAAATGTGTTTGAAATGTGGTGCTGGAGGAGAGCTTGGTGGATACCCTGGACTGCCAGAAAGACAAACAAGTGGGTCCTAGATCGAATCAAGCCTGAACTACCTCTGGAGGCAAAAATGTTGAATCTGAGGTTGCCTTGCTTTGGGCACATCATGAGAAGAAAGGATTCTCTCGAGAAGAAAATAACACTGAGAAGGGCGAAAGGCAGCAGGAAAAGAGGAAGATCAAATACGAGACAGATTGACTCCCCAAAGTTGAGTTTAAAAGAGCTGAGTAGAGCTGCTGAGAACAGGACATTTTAGAAATCACTCATTCATAGGGTTGCCATAAGTCAGGGGCAACTTGATGGAACATAACAACAAATCCCAGCACAAGAAAGCAATTACTACACCTCTTAGATAATGTGCAAGTAACTTTTCCACTTATGTGCAATGCAGCCTTCAACGAGTCAGGTGGTCAAAACATTTTATCCCTGTCCTACTTTGCTGGTCAAAGTCAATGGCTTCTGATCCTGTGCGGTCACTGTATAATAGGAGGAAACAACATTAATTTGTTGGCAATCACAGAATGTGTTCCGTTCTGATCATCGAATCCTCATGCCTCTTGTCACTAATCTCCCAGAAATAATTTCCAGCAGAAACAGACATTTGTGTCTCCATCTCAGTTGAACATTTGGGTCACACAAACATCGCCTTTTGTTCAGTAGAAGAATCCGGAAGTGACAACTTGCTATCTCAAAGACAATATGCTTTCTGATAAGTTTGCCAATTCAATATAAACTAGATTTGGCATTTTACAAAAAACGTTGCAGAAGAAATATTTCCATGTAAACATTTCAAGCCAAAAGCGTTATTGTGATGCCTGTTAAGATGAAGAGGGCAATCAATCTAAAGAGAAATAGAAATGCATAAACCGGTCTCTTTAATGCTCAGCTTTCAAGCGTGTATGTCTTTAAGCCTGCAATTTTGGCTTTAAACTCCAAGGCGAAGCTGCCACGTACCAACTTAATTCCAGCCACCTTCTGAATGTCACAGCCACTCAAACACTGAAACATAAATATTATCACTACTGTTTACCATACATATTGTGAAAATGCCCATTTTAACAGGAATGAAAAGAGGACAAAAATACCCACCAATGATCCTCAGCAGTGCATTGCAAATAGAGACACGTGGCCTTTAGCCCCACTGAATGCTTCTGAAGAACAGCAGATGCCCTGGCCTCAAAAGGCTGAGGAGAAGCTTTTGCTCTCCTCCCAAACACAGGACTTTACTAGAAATGGGCGCAAACTTGAAAAATGGTGGTTCGTGATGGTTTGTGGTTGACCACAAACCACGAACCATCGCGAACCAACCAGAAAACTGAACCGTGAACCAGTTCGGTTTTCGGTTCATGCTGGGGGATGGTTGTCTTCTCCGGCTGTGCTACTGCTGCCGCACCACCACTACCACACTGATAGGCTAGTGCATGCACAGACATAGCAGGTTCAGCTTCCAGGAGCTGGGCCTGCTGTCTGTGCACATGTGCTGGCCTATCAGCTCATCAGCGTGCACATGCGCAATATCCTTCTTAAACTGCGGCATCCAAAACTGGACACATCATCAATCAAGCAAGCAAGTATGCCTATACAACATGTAACCGAACAAGTCCAGCACAGGTCATGTGTCCGATTAGACACCCTAACAAATCACCTGCTCCTCAGATCCTGCACAAAAGTAAACCTGAATACAGCCTGAATGTTTGGTGAATCCTGCAGATAAGTTTCCGCTGATCATCTTCTTTTGCACTTTTAAAATACATCTTATGTATATCCTTGGATAAATGTTCCAGCTCATATCTGAACATAAAAATACAATACTCAGGTTGAAAAAAATTCTCTCTTTATTTTAGAATATATATATATATATCTTCTACTTTTTTATATAATGATTTTTCTCCTCTCTCTCCCTCTCTCTCTCTGTACACAGGAGAAAAATCATTATAAAAAAGTAGAAGATTGTCACTACTGAGTTGAGTTAACTACATTTTAAAACTAGAGAAAATCCAAGCTAAGAAATCAAAGGCAACCCAAAACATCTAATAGGATATTATTCTCCTACCCAGACAACATATAAACCATCTGAAAGAATGGTTCATTATGCTTCTTCCTTTCTCTCTGGATCTCTGGTAGTCACTTTTTACACAGTTTTCTAATCCATATCATCAGTAAAATTCATTTCACTTCAAACAACGGACTTTATACTAGCTTTGTTTGTTTCTGAGCATCTATGACATGTGTCTGTGTAAATATTCAGGTTACAAGCATTAATGAAAACATTCACTATCCAATTAGCTTCACTATTACCTTTTACCAACACGTATACAGTATTTTTACTTTATCTAGCTGCCTTTCTAGCACATGCTATAAAAAGGAGCCTGCTAGGATGATTTGCAAAACATATACAATTAACATTATGCAATCACAGTGCTCATAGAAACAGAGTCTAAAAGGAACAGACTATATAACAACTCTGAAGATGACAGACTTCAGACAACTGTGCAAATTATCAGCTAAAGATTGCCTGGTAGCTCTGTTTTCCCTTGACTAAGGAGACTCTGTGCCCAGTCAGGATAGCTGCTGCTTTGAGTTCACTGTGGAAAACTTAAAGAGCCTGTCCACACTGTGAAATTTGGTGTGATCACACGCATGCTTAAAAAGTCCTTATCTTCAGTGCAATCCATTTAAAACTTTCCTTTTTAAGGGACCCTTCAACCCACACTGGTGGCTCAAGCTTGCACAGTTTCTCTGCTGCTCCTTTCCACTCCCCTGCTGATCAACGAGGGCATGAAGCCGGCCGCCATGTCAGAGAGGCCTCCTTCTCCTTTAGCCGCTCATTCCCTCTCAGCTGGTCCCTTCCACTCTATAGCTGATCAGCGGAGGTGGGAAGCTGGTCAGGTTTCAGGGCTGGAGGGGCTCACAGCCTCACAGCAGCCTGTCAGCTGTTCTTGTCCACTCTGCAGCTGATCGTTGCTATCGGTGCCTCCATCACCCACGCTGTCGCTGCTAAGGTGATCTCTGTAGCTGCAACAACAGAGATGATGCCAGCTTTCAGGGTGCTGCACAGCTGCCATGCCAAGCTGATCTTGTGCACAGCATTTGCCTCTGAAGGAGTGGTCACTGAGGACCCTTCACTAGTCTCAACCAACATCCTGGGCTTCTCTTTCCTGCCTGTGCTCCGAGCCTGCCAGTCTCTGAAGTATGCCAAAAAGAATGCATGCCCTTGCCCTGTGTCAGAACGGTCCAGGATGATTCTTAAAGGGGAAGTATGGATCATGCAAAGTTCGAACACAAGTGGACACAATCTTTATTCTGTTCCAAAACATGCTCTCAGCAATCCATATATCATATCTCTATGTCAGTGTGGACCGGCCCTTACACTGTCTAAGATGGATGAGCTAAAGATTTTAAACTTTCCAGATCTCACTCTGTTAGCTACTCTCCAATGAAATCTAGCAGACATGAGGGATACTCAAACAAGAGCCAGATTGTTCTCTGAATCGGGGCCCTGCTGCACATGAGGACCTGCCTACAAGCAAACGCCAGCAGGGTTAGAATTAGGAATCTTCAGCTTTCTGTGAAAATGTCTCACACGGCAAGTTATCAGACCTGCAGCTTGATTATATTCCTTGGGATGAAATATTCCCAGCTTCTGGATTAACTGTGTTCACCTAGAACAGCCACTGGTCCTTTCTGAAAAGGATGCACAGGGCTAGAAAAGATATCCTGTTTAGTCTGGGACTTTGCCTGAGCATCAAACTAGGTAATATGGTTAGCATGTGTTTAGAAGACTTGCTCCCTCAAGTGGTGAAAATGATCTGTTTGTTACATGGTGTTCTGCACCTCTGCAGCTCGCATTTAATGGGTTTTTTTTGTGATTGGTCACTGTAAGGTAAACATGGGCTTAATGCAAGTCTAATGCAAAGCACATACTCACAGTCAACAGTGTGGTGCAGCAACAAGGAGAGAGAGAGAGAGAGAGAGAGAGAAGAAAAAAGAAAAAAAGAAAGGAAACACAATTGATAGGTTGTATCAACAGAACTGCAGTACCCAGATCAATACACCACTCTATTTTGCTTTGAGCAGACCTCAACTGGCATACGATGTCCAGTTCTGGGCACCACAATTTAAATAGTATACCAACAAGCTGGAAGACATCCAGAACAGGGCAAATAAGACGGCATTCTGCAATGGTTGAGATGGCAAAGAAAATCTTTCAAACTACAATGCAATATTCTTTAAGACATCAAGCTAAAAAGAAAGCACGGACTATGGTGGCTAACTACCATGTATCCCAATTTGGATTTAAACTTGCATCAACAGCTGGAGAGAGCATGCCAAAAGTTTACAAGGCCAATCAATAATCTCCCTGAAGACAACCCTGTTTCATGCATGGGGGGAGGATCCAGCATGCACCGCAAAAAGGCAGGATGTGCTTTTGATTTCCCTCCCAATGTTCTCCTGTATGAACAGATTATTTGAAAAATGCACAAGAGACTCAAATTCCAGCTTTAGCAAAGTGCACAAGAAGCTCTTTCTCAACCATCCACTTTCATTAACCGAATCTAAAAATATTATTATTATTATTATTCAGAAACTCCAGACACAGTCAAAATTATAAAAACATTGACTGGTATTATTTATTTATTCAATTTATACCCCGCCCATCTAGACCGAAGTCTACTCTGGGCAGCTAACAATAATTCATAAAAGTAAAAACAATATAATAAAATAAAGACAACTGTAATAATATAATTCAAGACGGCAAAAGTCATTAGGTGATGACAGGAGGAAAAGCCTGCCTAAAGAGCCAGATCTTAAGTTTGCTCTTAAAAACACCCAGCGAGGGAGCCAGGCAGATTTCTGCAAGCAGACTGTTCCAGAGGCGAGGGGCCACTGCCGAGAAGGCCCAGTTTCTTGTTCTTTCTCTCCGGGCCTCCCTCAGCATTAGGCCCCTCAGCCTAATCTTGGCTAGAACGAGTGATTCAGGTAGATCTAGGTGGGAGAAGGCGTTCCGCCAGATATCAAGGTCCTAAACCGTTTAGGGCTTTATATGTCATCATTAATACTTTGAAATCAATGCGGAAACGAATGGGCAGCCAATGCAGGGCAGCCAGAGTGGGGGAAATATGCTGATATTTTCTCACCCCAGTGAGAAGTCTGGCCGCCGCATTCTGCACCATTTGAAGCTTCCACATCAATCTCAAAGGTAGCCCCACGTAGAGCACATTACAGTAGTCTAATCTTGAGACTACAAGCACATGAACCAGAGTGGTGAGTGCCCCAACATCAAGATAGGGACACAGCTGGGCAATCCACCAGAGATGGAAATAGGTGCAGCGGACCACTGACACTACCTGGGTTTCAATGTTGAGCGCCGGATCAAGATGTACCCCCAAGCTGCGAACCTCAGTCTTCGTGGTGAGAGTCACTCCCCCGAAAGAGAGGGAGTTTCCCAAACCACTAATGTCAGGGCCACCCACCCTCAAGACCTCCATCTTGTCCATGTTCAGCCTCAGTCTATTCTCCTACATCCATTGCAGTACAGCCTCCAGGCAGCGCTGAAGGGATGGAACGGCATCCACTGTTGTTGGAGAAAAGGAGATGTAGAGCTGATTGTCATCAGCGTACTGATGGCATGAAGCCCCACACCCCCTGATGACCCCTCCCAGCGGCCTCATGGAGATATTAAACAGCATTGGGGAGATAATCGAGCCCTGCGGAACCCCACAATTGAGATTCCACGGAGCCGATACACTGTCCCCAAGCTGTACTCTCTGGGGACGGTCCTCCAAGAAGGATCGGAGCCAGGCTAACGCCAGACCACCGATTCACAACTCGGAGAGCCTCCCCAGGAGGATACCGTGGTCGACTGTATTGATGGTGGCTGAGATATCGAGGAGGACCAACAGAGACATTTTGCCCCTGTCGGCCTCCCTCAGGAGGTCATCCAACAGGGTGACCAATGCCGTTTCCGTGCTGTGGCGCAGCCTGAAGCCAGACCGAAATGGATCCAGGGCGTTGGTTTCATCCAGAAGGGCCTGAAGCTGGTCAGCCACCACCCTCTCTACCACTTTACTAAGGAAAGAAACATTGGCGACGGGCCTATAATTGCCAATGTCGTCCGCCGCCAAATTTGGTTTCTTCCTAATGGGCCTAATGAGTGTCTCCTTGAGGGCAAGGGGAACCTTGCCCTCCTGGAGAGACCCATTAATTATTGCAGTGGCCCATCCGGTTGTTGTAGGCCTGGCTGCTTTGATTAGCAAGGCCGGGCAAGAGTCAAATGAGGAGGTGGTAGCACGACAGCGGTCAAGCACTTTGTCCACCATATCTGTCGTCACAGGCTGAAAGAGATCAAGTCTCATCGGGCAAGGCGGAGCGCTGGACGTCTCTGCTCGATCTACTGTGTTCAAAAAAGGAGAGCTCCCGGTGGATGGCCTCCACGTTAGATTTTTAAAATGCTGCAAATTGGTCAGGTGAGATACTAGTAGGAGGCCTATCACTTAGACCAATTTCGGATAGATCGTGGACTATATGGAAAAGTTCCGCCTGCTGATTTGAAGCTTCGCTTATCCGGACAGCGAAGTGAGCTCGACTGGCAGCCCTCACCTTAGTAAGGTAATGGTTAGTCATGATTCTGACAGCTATCCGACTATATTCCCTCGGGTTCCATCTCCATTTCCACTCTAGCCTTCTCCTACTTTGCTTCAATTGGAATTGCAATGTCAATGATTCAGACCTTTCTTTGTTCTATTACTACTATGTCTGGTGTGTTATGTTCAAGGTGTCTGTCCGTTTGGATCCAGAAATCCCACAAGATCTTGAGTTCCTCATTTTTTTGACACCTTCTCTACCTGATGTTCCCATGGGTTTTCGGAGGCCAGCAAGTTATATTTTTTACATAATGACCAGTGCACTAACTTTGCCACTCTATCATGTCTAACTTTGTAATCTGTTTGTGCAATTTTTGGACATTCACAGATGAGGTGTGACATCGTTTCATCTTTTTCTTGGCAGAGTCGACATTTTCTGTTAGCACTAATTCTATCTTCTTCATCTGGTTACTAAGACCACTCTGGGCAGATCACAACAAAATAAACCACAATAACATATCAAACAATAATCACATAAACATAACAATATAAAAATCAAATAGACATATCAATTAAACTAAAAAGAACAACATGAGAACAATTAATTAAAGCAAAATTAAAGAACAGATGTTAGTGATTTTTGTGAAATAATGAGTGTTCTTTTAATGAACAATCCTTAAATTTCTATTCTGCACCACAGGTTATATAAATTGCAACATATGGTTTCTTTCTCTCTCCATCTTTTTCCGTGTCTTCAAGTGTGTGTGTGTGTGTGTGTGTGTGTGTGTGTGTGTGTGTGTGTGTGTGTGTGTGTGTGTGTGTGTGTGTGTGTGTGTGTAAATTTGTACTGGCATATACGTATCAATATAGAGAAACAACAATGTTCAAATGTTTTCACTTTTTAAAATTATGCCTACACATTTGCTTTGCATTTTCCAGGCTCTCACTTGTTTCCAGCTAGCAGTGGGACAGCTTCCTTTCTGCAGAGGAAGCCAGGCAGAGCTAGGCCTAGCCAGACCACAAAGCTTTCTAGCTTAGGCCTTTCTCCCAGGTGAGCCACATTCAGGTTTCTATAGGCTTCTGTCTTTCAGGCAGAACTTCCAGAATGGAAAGTTTATGGGGCTTGTAGTGGATCCCAATTTCTTGAGAGAGAACGGGTGTCTTCTTCGTATCTCTCCAGTGTCATTTCAAGCTTCTGTAATAGCTACTGGTCACACACAGAACTTGGTTACCACTTTGGCTGGGAGATTCTGGGTACTGTAGCCCAAGTTCTTAACTCATGCAATACAGCCTGGAAAAGAATTTGCACACTTTTTAGGAGATTTCTTTTTATTTAAAACAAACAAACAAAAACAAAACAAAACACCTCCTACATGGTATCAAGCATTATCCAATACTTCTCCCATCACTGTAGGTCAACCACAAAACTCTGTTTCATCATCTAAATATAAACTGTTACCACCTTGGGAGGCAAATTAGAATCCGCTGAATGGAAAAGACAACCCAATGTACACAAATACCTTTGAAATCGTTGGGACCTTGCCCTGAGGCTTCTACTGAGATCTTTGATTTTGTCCTCTGCCATGTCAACAAAAATCTACCCACCCTCCCAGAGAACAGGCTGCCGATGCTTTAACTGTGTCTACTCCGCAAGGACACTATTTTAATGAGTTTCTAAATTTAACTTTTCGGAAGCGACGTTCACTGGTGACCTAGAATCTACTTCCCCCGCAACCTCTTTCAATGGGCTTTTTCAGGACTCCTCTTTCAGCGGCTGTAGCTACTTTTAACATGCTTGCATTTGTGTGGTTTTTTTAAAAATCAGAATAATCATTTGCAACTAAAATGATGGTCACTGAGACATGCAGAGTACGGGGGGTGGGGGTGGGAGCTGCAGAGCCAGACGTTGGGAGTTCAATTCCCCACTGGGCCTCTTTGAGAGGGGCTGGACTCGATAATCCATAGCGTCCCTTCCAGCTTTACAGTTCTAAGAAGAAATGGAACGGAGTGGTATACTGCATAGATTTCTGGGATTTGACACCGTGCATTTTTAATAAGAAGAATTATGATCATGGGACGCTGATTCCAACCCTTTCCAGGGTTTCCTAGATATATACGGAACTAATTCACCACTTCCTTCTTCCGGAGGCCCTCTGGGACTGTGTCACCTGCCCAAGGCCACACATATTCCAATTATAGTAGCCCACTGTTAGGGATATGAACCTTTTAATTATTCTCATATTCTGAAACTGCAAATATTGGGGGAGATTATGACAGTTTTGTGCAATTTTCTCCCTACTTCTGGCACATTTCTGCAAAAAAAAAAGAGAGAGAAAAATATTACAGAATTGCTGTGCAAAGTTTTTATGTTTTACAAGCCCTGTGTGTTGTTCAAAATTGTGTTTTGCACAAAATGCATAAAGTCTTGCGCAAAATACAGGCGTTTTGACGATAACAAGCCCCCAAACTTTCTCAGAGAACAGCCTGCCAGTACTTGAACTATGTGTTCTCAACAAGAACACAATTTTAATGAGTTTCTCTACGTTACCTTTTTGGAAGCCAAAGTTTAAAGGGCCCTTCAACTTGTTTAAAAGGTGGATGAATAAGAAGCTTTCAGAAGTGGCAATACACCAATTTTGTTGGCTGGTCTGTAGGGGCCTAGAGCTCACAGAAATATTCCTCGAGATCTGCACAAATCCACAGTACAACAACTGGGAATACTTCTTAACTATGTCCCTGACTTAACTATGCCACAGACGGCCACATATTAACTTTGTTCCAACCCTTCCTCCAACTAGAGATCTTGAGAACATCACATGGAAATTCTCTGGTGGAGAAACACAATTTAATTCTTCATGGTTGCTGTAATGTCAGCAATTATTCTTATGAGAGAAATAAAACACTGTTCTCATACAGGCTTTACTGTCTATTAATCACAATTGCAGTCTATAAAGGCACAGACGTCTGAGACATAGGTGATGCGCTGTAGGCCCAAGAGAAACAGAAGCCGGGACAAAAACAGGGAGAGTTACGACCTGCTTAGAAACACCAGTGGCATTTATGACAGTGGCAAATTGCTGATATGCTCCAGTATCACTGCTACTATCCTGGTTATTGTGACATTCCCATCCTCAACATAGAAGAATGCCATAGAAGCAGTGTGAAAGGCTGCATTCAGTCTTTGAATAGCAAAAGGCAACTACAGTAGGACCCCCTTATCCATGGGATCATTATCCACGGTTGCACTTATCCATGGTCTAAAAATATTAAAAGAAAAATCTACAAAATATGTATTTTAATGAGGAAATTACCAGAACTGGCCACTAGAGGGAGCCAGAGATCATGTTATCTACAACTTTTGCTATTATAATAGTGTTTGCTATAATCTGAGTTTTTCAGTATTTGCGGGTGGACTTGGAATCAATCCCCCACAGATACGAGGGTCCTACTGTATACTCACATTTGCTCTAGATGAATAACTCCATCTTTGAAGTGGGATTGAAAAGGGGAGAGATGATAATTTGACCTGATGTCATTGCCCTGCAGATGAAACTAACCACTGTAAAAGTCAGTCTTTATTTATTTATTTATTTATTTAGTAACAGAATTTATTTAATTACTTTCCTATCCACTGGGAATCTCAAGGTGAAATATATTAAAATATACAAAAACATTCTTTAAAAATAGATTTAAAATAATTCCGAAAAGAGATTTAAAAATCAGTTTTACTGCCAAAGGCAATATCTGCTTTACACGGGATCCTGTAGTTTTGGCTGCTAATCCAGAGCTCTATAGGCAATGAGCCAAGGTTATGTACTTTTCATTTTGACTTCCAAAGTCAAGGTGCTGCTACAGAGACACACCCCTCTCAGGTACCCAGGTACCCTACTCTCTCAGGGTGATGGGGCATGGGACACAGCCTCCACTAAAGATCTCCAATTCCACGCAAGTATACACCTCTAATTTTTCTCTTACATTTGTGTTCAACCCTATTCACCTTGCACAATCATACTCTTCTTGCATGATGGGTTTCGCAATCTAGTGTAGAACATAAAACCAGTCACGGAATGTCTGAGGACATCCAAGACAATTATAACATTATAGTTGGAAAGAGATGGAAGGATAAATGCAAGCCGATCAAAACCCCATAAGTAATGTGGGCATGTTAACTCCATGCCCGCCCCCATTTCAGCACCTGGGTCAGCCTTAGCAGAACTTTTCTTATTTATTATTATTTATTTATTTATTTAATTTATATCCCGCCCATTTAGACCGAAGTCTACTCTGGATGGCTAACAACAATATTAAAATAAAATAAAACAACAATATTAATACACAAGAGGATGGCGAAATAAGTTAGGTATCGACAGGAGGGAAGGCCTGTCTGAAGAGCCAGGTCTTAAGTTGGCTCTTAAAAACGCCCAGCGAAGGAGCCAGACAAATTTCTGGGGGGAGATTGTTCCAGACCCAAGGGGCCACTGCCAAGAAGGCCCGGTTTCTTGTTCTTTCTCTCCAGGCCTCCCTCGGCATTAGGCCCCTCAGCCACCCCTCCTGGCTAGAGCGAGTGATACGGGTAGATCTAGGTGGGAGAAGGCGTTCCGCCAGATATTGAGGTCCTAAACCATTTAGGGCTTTATATGTCATCATTAATACTTTGAAATCAATGCAGAAACGAACAGGTAGCCAATGCAAGTCCGCCAGAGTGGGGGAGATATGTTGATGTTTTCTCACAACAGTAAGAAGTCTGGCCACCGCATTCTGCACCATTTGAAGCTTCCGCATCAATTTCAAAGGTAGCCTCACGTAGAGCACATTACAGTAGTCTAATCTCGAGACTACAAGCGCATGGACCAGAGTGGTGAGGGCCCCGACATCAAGATAGGGACGCAGCTGGGTGATCCGCCAAAGATGGAAGAAGGCGCTGCGGACCACTGACGCTACCTGAGTTTCCATGGTAAGCGCCGGATCAAGATGTACCCCCATGCTGCGAACCTCAGTCTTCGTGGTGAGAGTCACCCCCCCAAAAGTGAGGGAGTTTCCCAAACCACTAATGTGAGGGCCACCCACCCTCAGGACCTCCATCTTGTCCAGGTTCAGCCTCAGACCATTCGCCTGCATCCATCCCAGTACGGCATCCAGACAGCGCTGAAGGGACAGAACGGCATCCACTGTTGTAGGAAAAGAGGAGATGTAGATCTGGGTGTCATCAGCATACTGATGGCACGGAGCCCCACACCCCCTGATGACCCCCTGATGACCCCATCCAGCGGCCTCATGTAGATATTAAATAGCATTGGGGAGATAATCAAGCCCTGCGGAACCCCACAATTGAGATTCCACGGAGCCGATACACTGTCCCCAAGCTGTACTCTCTGGGGATGGTCCACCAAGAAGGATCGGAGCCAGGCTAACGCCAGACCACTGATTCCCAACTTGGAGAGCCTCCCCAGGAGGATACCGTGGTCGATGATATCGAAGGCGGCTGAGATATTGAGAAGGACCAACAGAGACATTTTGCCCCTGTCGGCCTCCCTCAGGAGGTCATCCAACAGGGTGACCAATGCCGTTTCCGTGCCGTGGCGCGGCCTGAAGCCAGACCGAAATGGATCCAGGGCGTTGGTTTCATCCAGAAGGGCCTGAAGCTGGTCAGCCACCACCCTCTCTACCACTTTACTAAGGAAAGAAACATTGGCGACGGGCCTATAATTGCCAATGTCGTCCACCGCCAAATTTGGTTTCTTCCTAATGGGCCTAATGAGTGTCTCCTTGAGGGCAAGGGGAACCTTGCCCTCCTGGAGAGACCCATTAATTATTGCAGTGGCCCATCCGGTTGTTGTAGGCCTGGCTGCTTTGATTAGCAAGGCCGGGCAAGAGTCAAATGAGGAGGTGGTGGCACGACAGCGGTCAAGCACTTTGTCCACCATATCTGGCGTCACAGGCTGAAAGAGATCAAGTCTCATCAGGCAAGGCGGAGCGCTGGACGTCTCTGCTCGATCTACTGTGTTCAAAAAAGGAGAGAGCTCCCGGTGGATGGCCTCCACGTTAGATTTTAAAAATGCCGCAAATTGGTCAGGTGAGATACTAGTAGGAGGCCTATCACTTAGACCAATTTCGGATAGATCGCGGACTATATGGAAAAGTTCCGCCTGCTGATTTGAAGCTTCGCTTATCCGGACAGCGAAGTGAGCTCGACTAGCAGCCTTCACCTTAGTAAGGTAATGGTTAGTTGCGATCCTGACAGCTTTCCGATTATATTCCGTTGGGTTCCGTCTCCAATTGCACTCTAGCCTTCTCCTGTTCTGCTTCATAGCTGCTGGTTAAACCAGGGTGGTGGACGAGCTCTGCAATGGAGAGGGCGTTTAGGAGCGATCGTGTCTACAGCCCTGGTGGCGGCGGCAAGCCAGCCATCAACCAGAGCCTCGACAGGAGCGCAAGTCAGGTCAGCCGGAATCCCTCTCATGGAATCCTGGAATCCTATAGGCTCCAGTAGCCTTCGAGGGTGGACCATTAAAATAGGTCCTTGCTCCCTGCAGGGAGGGAGAGCCACTGAGAGGTTACATTTAATTAGGCGATGATCCGACCATGACAAGTGGACCGACACAAGGTCAGTCACCATCAGACCACACTCCCTCCGCTCGGGGGAGAACACCAGGTCTAAGGTGTGGCCGCCCATGTGAGTGGGGCCGTTGACATATTGGGACATGTCCAAGGAAGTCATGGTTTCCAAGAACTCAAGAGCCGGACCGGAAACCTCCGCCTCCGCATGGATGTTGAAATCGCCCAAGACCAGAAGCCTTGGAGATTCCAACAGTGCCGTGGAGATGAGGTCCACCAGCTCCGGTAAGGAAATGGCTGGGTCGCGGGGAGCGCGGTAACCCAGCAAGATCCCAATACCATCCCTGGCCCCGATCGACACGTGAAGGGCCTCAAGACCTGGTGTCACCACCGCGGAGCGCCTAACAACCTCTAGAGCGTTTTTATATACAATGGCTACTTCCCCCCCCCCCCGCCGCCCCTCCAGTCTACCCTGGTGCTGGACTGCATAACCTGGGGGCAGGCAAGGGTCAAGGGACACACCCCCTTCCCCGCCCATCCAAGTCTCAGTTATGCATGCCAGGTCTGCATCCTCCTCCAGGATAAGGTCTTGAATAATCTGGGATTTATTGGATACAGACCTGGCATTAAGCAGCACCAGATTTAGAGTGGAGGGACGGCTGGTCTGACTACCTCGAGTCTCACGGTTGGTCACAGTGCCAGAACAGTGAACAGCCTTCAAACATCTGTTCACCGTTCTTCTGCAACGAGTAGGAACTGTGCCATCGCCATACATCCCTCTACCCGTTATCACTCTGATATTCAAAGGACCCCCGCTGGAGGGACAGGCCCTCCACTCCATGTCAAACAAGAGAAAGGAAGAAAAGACAGAGAAATTACAAATTAATAAAACAAAAATACAACAATATTCAATTTAGCAAAATTAAATTAAACCATAACATAAAATAGACATGTAATTTTAAATTAAGCAATAACCAGTTTAAACAATTTAAAAATGAGTTATGAAGAAAGAAAGAAAATGAATAAATAAAAATAGAATAAAGACATTCAACACCCAGACTACCCCCTCTCGTCATACCCAGTAAAAGGTCTCAGTCCTCCTCAACAGGCTCGCTGCCAAAGATGATTTAGTCACTATTATGCAGCAGGGTTGGTCATATGGCCGGCCCTTTCTAGGGCTCAGCCCTCGTCACCAACACCCCAGCAGGTTACAAGGCAGCAAGCCTGATCCAGCCAGGGGAGGTGAAGAAGTCTCAAAGGTGGCCGGGGATGACAGGCACCAGGGACTAAGAGTCAGAATCTCCAACCAAGAGGGAGGCAACAAGGGGGGGGGGGGGCTATTGATAGATCCAAGCTCCACACCAAGTGCCAAACCTCAGCCATCCAGATTCCAAGCAACCAGCCTCATTTCTCAGGGCCAGCACAACACCGACGTCCCCACGAGGCCAAGCCAAGGGTCCCTCACCCAAGCCAGCCTGCCAGTTGATGAACGAGCGTCCCCACCATAGAAGGCTTCCTCCGCAGCAGGTGCCCGTCCGAGGGTGCAGGCAGGAACACGGTTCTTCACAAACGCCCCAGCTCTTCAAAGGGCTTCATAACGCTCCTCGCCACTCCTCTGGCAATGCAGTAGCCGGGGGGGGGGGGGCAGCAACCCTACCTGGGAAGCCGGGCTCGTCCCTCCAGCCAAGGCAGCAGCAAAACCACAGCTTCAAACCGGGAACGACCCTGCAAGGGAAGCCGGATCTCGTCTCTCCAACCGAGGCAGGCGGAGAACCACAGGCCCAAAATCGGGCACAACCCTGCAAGGAAGTCAATGGGGGAAAGGAAAACAGTGACAGTAGCAAAGAAGCTGACTGCAACTGTGGCCAAAAGATTACCAAAAAAAAAAAAAAAAGCTGCAAAGAAACTGTAAAAGAAGCTGCAGCAAAGAAAAACAAACAGCAGCATGACCGCAAAAAAAACAAAAGCAGAGAATAAACGACCCAAAACAAAGAGCACTACAGGCAAGATAAGCAGATAAACGGAAGAGGAGAAAGAACGGAGAACAGAACAAAACAAAACAAAACAAACAACAACAAACCGCACCGGAGGAAAAACGCAGACCTCTGCTAACCGGTCGCCATCTTATCGACCAGAACTGAAACCTATTTCACTCCAAATTGTACAAAAACAACCCAAACTGGCAGGATCGATGCTAGAGTTCCTTCTCACTCCTGCAACCTCCATCTCCTCAACCTTCAGATAACAGATCATATTTCTTAGCGCTGGTTCTTCAGTGTTACGAAGAGGTTGTTGTCAAGTCCCATCATCACCATTCATCTTAGAACGGCCGAGCTGGAAGGGACCCCATGGATCATCAAGTCCAGCCCCTGTCCAAGAGGCACCGTGGGGATTCAAACTCCTAAACCATGGAGCTATCCAGCAGATAAGCGGAAGATGCCAAAGACTTGCTTCACATTCCCACAGCTTAGAGTTAACGCAGAAACAGAACAGAACCAGGGAGGAACAAAACATCCTTTCTGCTCAAAGCTAAGAGCCTTCCAAGCAGCATATCAAAACCCTGCTTATGGAACACATAGTCCTTTTAGTTAATAATCCCTTTCACCCCAACAAAAGAGATGAAAGGACCCACCACATGGCATCAAGCAGACTTGTCGCGCTATAGTGCTCAGATGTGTCCAAGACAATGATGTCTCTCAGCAGAGAGCCGAACATGGTGCCCAGATTTATTTTGTACCATCATTAAACATTTACACAGAAAACCTGAAGAAGAGCAGACACCAAAGCTGCTTTCTGAAATACTAACTGACAGAGGGAAGGGGGGGTGGAACTGCTCCCCTTCGTTACTCGCACCACAGTGAAATCACCAACAGGTTAGACACGTCAGGTTTGTTGACGTCAGGACGAAAAAGGACGGTGAGCCTCTCCCTATAGCTCATGCCAAATTCAACCCAAGGCTCTTTGAAATTTGAACATGTTTTTTTTCCCATTCTTTAGCCAAGGTCAAGCAAACTTGAGTTTGGATTAGCAGATAGCTACAAGACTAGACAGCAGGAACAGCAACGGGTGAATGCCCCTCAGCATGCCATCACTCAAAAATGGCTTACCAATGATGAGCAATTTTTAGAGAACCCTCAGGAAATACAACTGCCCCCTCCCCAGAGGTTTAAACTAACTCACAATGCTGACTAAATTGGATGCGCTACATTGGACTGATTTAAAATCCCACCTACTTAAGTGCAAATCACAGGGTGGGAATTACTGACCCAACAAAGCTAATCTAAGACCTTTACAATATCTCTAATCACATGGCTTTCTTTCACCAGAGAAGGCAAAATATACTCGCCAGGTATGAAAAACACCCCTGCAATGTGCACGCCACAGATTGGTTTTAACTGGAAAACTTGTCATTGACAAGTATAGGTTAAAACAGTGGCAGAGAAGAAATGCCTTAACAGTCTAAAAGTGAGCCATGGCCCCAAGAGGAAATACAGCCACAGAGCTAGAAACGATCCCCATCAAAAGCACATGACATGAATACCCTGTTGAGAGTATATCTGCTATACTTTGAACGTGTGTACATAAACATGTACTAGCAGAAATGTTTTAAGCTGATTCAAGAAAGGATATAGCTCCCTGGAGAGAACTGGTGGAAACTTAACAGAAGTCAGTGCTCTTCCTTTAACTCTGGATGCAAAACTTAAGACAGGCCAAACTTAGTTTAGAAAAATACTCTGTATTTACATATGTAACTTAAACAGCTTATCTTCAGCATAACAGCTTATCCATATACCGCATAACATGATAACATAACAGCACATCTATATATAGTAACTGGTTACTCACAACCCAGTATAACACAACAGCATGACTGCTCCTGAACCAGAGCAGTAAAGTAATGCTCTCACAGAGCTATCTTTATACAGAGAAAAAGCCTCTGTGCTGCCCAGAGTAGACCTTTGGTCTAGATCGGCGGGGTAGAAATCTAATAAAATAAATAAAATAAAAATAATCTGTAATCAGCAACACCTGCCCAAGGCAACTCAAGCCTCGAACTCTGCCTGTTAACCAGCAACAGGTGTATGCTTGCACCTTACATACAGTCTTTCTTACATATTTTACTTACATGAGTACATTTCATATGTTCAAGACTTTAATTTACAATACAGTGACCTGCTCCATTACAAATATCTTGACACCCCTCCTAAATTTAAGTTTTGAACATTCCCGTTCTACTTGACAAAACTACATGTTTTTCTTCTGGAAGAGGTTTTGTAAATAGGTCAGCAATATTGTCCTTACCAGGGCAAAATTGAACTTTTACTTTTCCCTCTTGAATAGCCTGCCTCACATCATAGTATTTTATACATATGTGTTTGCTTCTGCCTTTTACACTTGTATTCTCAGATAAACTGATACATGCAGTATTGTCCATAAAAACAGGCACAGGCTCAGTTACATTAACATTCAAATCTTTAAGTAACTGTTTGATCCACACTAGTTCTTTAGTAAACTCATGTAAAGAACACATTTCTGCCTCTGTGGAACTGGTGGAAATTCCTGTTTGTTTCCTAGACTTCCACATCACACAAGCATCCCCCAGATAGACTGCGAAACCAGAAATTGACTTTCTATCTGCAGGATCAGTTGCCCAGTCAGTATCTGCATATGCTTTTAATTCAAGACTGCTTGCAACATTTAGTTTTAGCTTGTGATCCACAGTGCCCTTTAAATAACTTAATAACCTTTTTACTCCGTTCCAATGGTTGATTTGTGGTTTCACAAACTTCTGACTTAAGATGTTAACACTAGCAGCAATATCAGGTCTTGTCCACACTGATAAATACAACAAAGACCCTATCACTGATTGATACAAGGTAATGTTTTCAAAATCTCCTGTATCACTATCTTTATAGAAATTGGTCACCATAGGAGTAGAAACTTTGCTCCAGACATGTTACATTGCTTAAGCAAACTCTCTATTTTATCTTTTTGACTTAGGACAAAATGCCCTTGTTCATCCTTGCTTACATGAACCCCTAGGTAATTTTCAATTTTTCCTAGATACTTTATTTTAAAGTGTTTGTTCATGTTCTCTTGAAACCACTCTAACTGGCTTTTCTTCTGAACAATTAGACACAAATCGTCTACAAAAGCTAATAGATACATTACTTGGTTTCCTTTTCCTTTACGGTAGACGCAAGGATCAGCAATGCTATTAACAAAACCTAGCTGTTTTAGCCTTTTGTCCAGCAACATATTCCAGTTTCGTACACTCTGTCTCAATCCATATAAAGCTTTGTGCAATTTTAGCACTAGCTTTGGATTTGCATTTTCAAAGCCTGGAATTTGCTTCATATATATGTTTTCAGTTAAGACAGCATGCAGATATGCAGTCTCTACATCAAAATTATGTACACTATACCCTTTAACACCTGTAACAGTTAAAGCCACTCTAAAGGTGTCACTCTTCACTGTAGGTGAAAAAACCTGATCATAATGCACATATTTTTGCTGACTGTAGCCCTGAGCCACAAGACGAGCCTTATATTTAACCTCCTTATTAGTACCCTGTTTGATCTTATACATCCACCTACAACCTACTCCATTACAAATATCTTGACATACCCCAGCCAAAGAGTCACCATCATCTTCATCTTAGAAATGAAGCTGGAAGGGACCCTATGGATCATCAAGTCCAGCCCTTGTCAAGGAGGCACAGTGGGGAATCGAACTCCCAATCTCTGGCTCCACAGTCAGACTCCTAAATCACTGAGCTATCCAACAACTATAAAGAGTCAGTAAGTTGCATCAAATGGGGAGAAGCAGTAGGAAGTGTTTATACATATTTTCGGCTAAGCACAGGGTACAGTCTTCTCATGGGTGCCATGAACAAAAGCTGTGATTCATCAATATGTGTCTTTCAGCGGGAGCATATGGGGAAAACAATGTTCCAAAAGACTGGGTTAAATCACACAAATGGGTCACAATGCCTTCCTCCGTGTGGTAGGATATCCAGGGGAGGTTTGTGACATATGTATCACATGAGCGCTATCTAGCAAGGAGCAGCTGATGCAGGTTAGGCCGTTTCCCAAGACCAAGGGAACAGGGAGACAAGAAATCTGCAGGCTGGGGGGTTCTGCAACCCCAAAAGAGTAACTTTTCCTAGCTATGGAATTTGCCATCTTAGCCTACCACAGAAAAGCAGTACAGTATGTGATGGCAGGAATGGTGCACATATGTATTTGTTTGTCATCTATGAGTCCAATCTTGGGGGGAAATACATGCTCTCACCCTCCTCACTTTATCTACACAACATCCCTGATAGGTAGCTCACGCTGACAGAGTGTGACTGGCGCAGGGTTACCCATATGCCTTCTCTCTCAGAGGGGGACTGAAATTTGGATCTCCCATGTCCCAGTCCAATATTCTAACCATTGTACCATTCTGCCACTGCCAACCTTAAAAAGGGAAAGAGGAAAAGGAATCAAATATGCAAATACTTGGACACATTTAGCAGAAGCTATTTTGCTAGGGCAACCATGACATTGGTTTTTGATCCTAAGGGGGGGAAACCTTTAAAATAATTTCAAGAACTGCAGATTTGACTTGCAATCGGAACTGTAGCTCAAGGGCAAAAGCTGCAATATGTCAACAGGACTGCATAAAATGGAACTTTCCAGAATCCGAAAGCCCCGGAATTTTCCAGAAGTAAAAGCAGACGAAGGTCAATATTGTCAACTTCAGCAAGTCTGAGAAGTTAATGGCTCTGACTGTCATATCCTCAGTATTGTGAGGAAGGGGCAGGCGGCAAAAAACTGCCTCACTCACTTCCTCCCTGCTTATACTTAACAATCCACTGCATTTGCCACATTATTAAAGAAACATTATCAGCATTCTTGTAATAGTTTTTGGAGTGACACGGCACAATGTCAATTGCACCTTTTCGTCTCTGCCTTTATTCCTCCAGGTAACTTCTGCTGAGCTCAAAATGGGGTACTTTCTGCTTTCTCCTGAACTCCATTAGTCCCTTCCAGGTCAATGAGCCTTCAAGTTACACCATATGGCCAGTAGGAGATGCTACAAGAGGTGGCTTAATTGGAAAGAAAAAGGGAAGAATCATCAAAGGGCTATAGGGCACTGGCGTCTGATCATCACACACAGAGCAGTAGGGACACAAATCTGTACTTATTTCAATCTCACAGATAAGGAACAAAAAAATTAAGAAGCTTAACTGGGTTTTTAAATATTGTTTTTTAATGATGTAAGCTGCCTTTGGCCCTTAAGGAGAAACTAACCAACCAACCAACCAACCAACCAACAACCAACCAACCAACCAACCACTGTATACTTAGTTTTTTAGGCTTTAAATATTGTCTTCCAATGATGTAAGCTGCCTTTGGCCCTTAAGGAGAAACAAACAAACAAACAAACAAACAAACAAACTAACTAACTAACTAACTAACTAACTAACTAATCACAAGACTTCTTGTGTCCTTTTTCCATTTTGGTACCTTTATATATTAAAACAACAGAATTTTTGTGTGCGCACGCGATAAAACTTGTATTTGACACAATTACCTTGCACGTTGTCAAAACTCCTGTCTCAACCCAACTGAAAACTATAAAGTTTTTAACATGATATACAAGATTTCTTGGGGGGGGGGGGGGGAGACAATTTCTGCACAAAAACAAATTTGTGGTTTGCCAGTGCTGTTGTTGATAATAATAAAAGTGGTGTTCTTTTTACTGTTGCATACTAGCAAAAAAATATCATGCATCAGTTATCTTTTTTTGTATCAACAACATTTGTGTTTATTTATATTCTCAGTAGAGTGCAATATAAATATTTAAATGAACAGAACAGGATAATTAAATAAAATAACAGGCAGCGTGCCCATGTGCGTCCTCTACTCCTGAAGGACTGGGAACAGGCGGCCCTTGATAACTTTTTGCAGATGCGTGAGGGAGAAGTCCCATCAATAATTATCACCCATAACTAGGAGCTTCATGAATAAAGACACTAAACCAATAATGTAAGCAGAGTTTAGAAACGTCACTTTTCAGATTTGGGGAGTTGTGGTCAATTAAGTAACTTTTCCAGGTTTTCACCCTCAGCTAGATGGATGCCACTGCTTTATTCTATATTCTATACACAGCAGGACTCTATGCTTGTTTCTCTTTGTTTCAGTTGCCAAGTTCTGCTCTGTTTTACTAGGCACATGACATTTAGGTTCTTCCCGAGGCAAAAAAAGAACAACAGAGCATCCTGCAGCCCTCCTCTGAAGCTCTCCTCCTCCTGCTCCTGTCTATTCTTTTAGGGTAAGAATGAGGAAGAAGAAACATTTATCAAGATGACACATCATGGTTTGCAGCAATTCAGACATCCAGATATGGACATGTGAGTAAACAACAGTTTCACAGATTGCCTGTCAGCTTTCTGACATGATCCTGTAATGCAGCAGAAATAAAGCAGCTCAATACCTTTCTGCAGACATGGCAAAAACATCACGGGGCCACGAAAGAAAATCAACGACGAGAATCAACAATCCTTCCTGGGTTTATGGAGTATTCATTACACCAACATCAATTCGGGTACGATAAAACATGTGATGCACAGAAATGAAATAAACGACTGGTCATATATTTGCATGACACATATACATGATATAACTACAAATATTGTGGTACAAGACATGCTCTGGAAACAGAGAGCAGGCAACGATGGAAGGAGTACAAGCACCGTCCAAACTTAGTCTGAATAATCTTGCATCATTTTGACTTCCACCTGGTAGGTTGGAACTACAGATGGGTAGGAATTTCAACTTCCACGTTTTGTTGGACTCCAACTCCTAAATGTCCTGGCCATGTGGGAGCTATTCATCCACCAATATCAGGAACACAAGTCATGAAAGGTTATGGGTTTATTTAATTCTTACTTTTAACCGTAATTTCGAAAGTGCATCTGAGTTTTATTTGCAACCTGACATGCTGCATGTCTCTGTGTGACTGGAAGGGGCTTTTCTGGGCTGAGGTGATTTTATATCTATCCAGCACTACCCAATCATGCCTTCCATCTCTCTCCTCGATTTGTAGGAGTCGTTGGCTTGCTGTTGATCTGTTCAGTTTGGTTGCTAAGTATGCGTGCAGTAAAGAAAGCAGCATACACAAGTCTAATTTCAAGCAGCTGTAAGAAATGTTTTTTATTCTTTCTCCTGCAACTGTCTCAGAGTGAGTTATTGAGACTTTAAGAGCCAGATAATGAGAAAAAGGTTGGACTCTGGGGAACTTGTAGCTATCTTCCTCTGTGTATTTCTACTGTGTAGCAAAAAAAAAAATTGACCAGAAATTCAAAACACTGCAACAGAGTGATGACTTTTCCAAGCTCTGTCTGGAAGGCCAAAGATCAATTCCTCCTGATCAGACAAGGCTAGCACGAAAACCATGACCAAGGGGTGCCCCAGTCCAGAGCTGTGATCCAAAAAGTAACTTTTCCAAGCTCTGCCAATTTAACCACTTCTTCTCCATTATCCTACCTTAAAGCCTGCTTAGGAAATGAGCAGTCTGGTGCAGCAGAAATGGTTAATATCTGAATACCCAGATATAGTTTGACTACAACTTCCATCATCCCTCACTGTTGCCTATGCTGGTTTAGGTTCACAAAGATGCCAGCCAAAAACATCTATACATTCTCTATATCCATAACAGAGTCACAAGCTTTCACATAAAAATACTTTTTAAAAGCCCCAGAGTCTCCTGGGGAGAAGAAATGTTATCAAAGTAAATCTTTCAGGAAGACACATTCTCTAACAAACCAAACCTTCTCTTTAGAGAAAGAGATCGTTCTGACATAGAATTATATCAGGATTACCTAGAGCATTACACACACACACAAAAGGGACTGTAATGGAATCAAAAATATGTTAAGAAAAATGTGTATTTCCCACTACTATGTTTTCCTTTCAGGCAGGTAAAGCAAAATCAGATTTGTAGAGTCCCCGTTTGTCTCTCTGTGACCAATGAAAAACCAAAAGCGAGCTAATTTGCAAAATGAGGAGTAAGGCTAGCTCGCTAGCTAAGACATTCAGAGGTCTTTTATCACTTCAGGCCGTTCTGTTTCTAATGACATGCTAACTGTACCACCTGGTTTGGCCCGCAGGTTCTTCTACAGCATAAACGTCTCCCTCACACACACATTTCCACAGAAGCATAACTGTGAGTTTCTTGAAAGCTGGGAATCTGGAATAGAATAAAAATGCCCATAGAACATGAACCTGTTTATGGAGCACATGGCTTTTTCTAGGATCTCAAGACAAAAAGGGTTCCCCTTTTATTTGATTATCACAGAAACTATTTGATATAGGTTCGACATAAAAAATAACGGTTGGCCCAGAATGACTCACCATGCTTTAAGGCCCAGTGGAGATCTGAACCCAGGTCTCTCCTGTCCACATCTGAAATGCTGACCCATATCCTACATCTTTATTTTAAAATACGCATAGGGCTTCCAGAGACCTGGTAAAATGTCTTGAGGGCCGGGACATCTCCTTCGCAAGCCACTGGTTGCCCATCTCTGAGCTAACCAGTGTGCTCAAAATGTTTCCTGCTCTTAAGTTCTTCTTCACCGGCACGCAACGCAGCCGAGGATGCATCTTCAAACTGCTAAGCCCAACCCTTCCATTTCATGCATGAAACCACACTTTCTCATGGTAAATTGAACAGAATCTTTTATTCAGCTGACCTCAGCTTCTGCACTCTGCAGATTTTCTCCCCTGAGATTAAAAATAAAACAAAACCACCTTCAAATTCTTGAGGTAAGGGCTCTTCCCCCCGGTTTCCTTCTTTTTTTTCTTTTTCCAGTGAAATCATGATGGGTCACGCTAACTATTTCATCAAAAGCGTGGAGTGTTTTTTTAAAAAAATCTTCCCACCACAGACCTACATGGAGAGTTGCACCCCGATCAATTTTTAAGAGAACCCTCAGCAAATCCATTGCTTGCTAGTGATGGGAGTCACCGTCCCACATACGGCATGATCCACCAACTGGTGTGCCGGATAGCTCAATGGTTTAGGTCTCTGGCTGTGGAGCCACAGATTGGGAGTTCGATTCCCCCACTGTCTAGCCGAAAGGTAAAGGGTTAGGGGCAGGAACACCTTTCTTTGCTATTGTTACAAAGTTCAAATCTCGCAACTGATCCAAATCAGACACTGGAGAGTTATTCTTAGAAATTATTTATAATGATACTTCCCAAGCCAAGCCAAAGCAGTTACTAACAATTATAATTACGTTTCAAAAACAATACTGTACTTTCCCATTTTTTTCAAACTAACAGATGCGTCTTCAGTTTCTGAAGAAAAATCTGAATCCTAAAAACCTGAGAGAGAAAATACACGCCACTCCCATCTACCTTGTTATCACCCTCAACGCTCATATCAGAACACAAAGTCCAGCGCAAGCCAATGGTTGATAATCCTCTTCCACCATTTAGGAACACCACACTAAACAGTAACTAAAAAGTAACTCCAAGTTACTTTTAGTTATTGCAAATGCAGTCATTACTTTTAGTAGTTACTTTTAATAGTTACATTACTTTAGTAGTTAAATTTGCAAAACAAATTTAACTTTATTGGTTACCACAAAAAGCCCAGTTATCTCATTTTACATTACACTCGCATTGATCCATAGTTGTTTGGGAAATGAATTAATTGCAAATAACTTGTTATCTGTGAGTAGTTTCTGTTTTGCTCTGACCCAATCTATCTTCCATCTATCCCTCCTTTACTCCAACTGACAGCTGCTCTGTAAACTCTTAGACCTTTCTTCACTCTACAGCCTAAAGTTCTTCAAACGGCATACGCCAAGAATCCAACCCGGGACCTTAAGGGTAAGAGGTATCTTTTCTTCCACTCAGCTACAGCTCTTCTCCCAGAAATCCTCTTTCTCATCATTAGCGAATACTCGCTTCATGAGATCCCGAGGTAGTGCAGCATTTGTCCCAAAATTATCATTTGGACAAGATGAGAGATTATCCGTAAATCAAGATGCGTTTAACCTTCTGGCCCTGAATTCTTTCTCCTCTTGCAGCATTTTGCAAATTATTCAAGGAAGCTTCACAACCTCCTGCTTCCAAAAGATTACTGAGTTTGGGAGGGGGAGGGGGTATAATCGTCAAAGAATCATCCTTTTTTTTTTTTAAATGGACGAAAAGCCTCAATCTGTTTTCTGAACTGTGGCAAATTGCTTTTCAGACCCTGGCTGAAACATACCCACTTCGTTCAACAGCTGAAAACACTGGAACATCCATCCAGAACGGGGGGGGGGGGGCATCCATAAACTGTACACCGTGCTGCCGGAACTGACTTTTCTCCACGTAAATTTGCTAAAACAGACCACACTGTTGCTTTGACAACCCAGTAACTAAGAACATGTCTGCAATGAGCTTGATGGGGGGCGGGGGTGGCGGGGTTAGGTTCGACCCTGAAGAAATCCGTTCACGACAGGTCACGGAGATGAGACACTCAGGATATGTAAATTATTGATATAAACAATAATGCACATTCGATGAGCAGAATAAACCACGTGTTTGCTCAACCGTATCCTACCTCCATTCTCGATGTTAGTCCCGAACAGGGTTGAGCAGCTGTGTAGGGTTCTGCTGTATAAAAAACAAGAAAAGATTAAATAGGATCTCGTCCACAAGAGTCCAGAGGGGGATTTCCAGCTGTAGAACATGAGGGCCTCCATGTGAGTAGACAAGTTCTCTGTATTACATGGAGGCCACAGATCTTGGTGTTTCAGTCAACGATCGGCTGTCGCGTCTTTCATTTGTGAACAAGACTGTCAAGGTATGTAATTTCCATCTTGCTATCATCTCCGGCACTGGTTTCCAACCTTGGGTCCTTGGACTGCAATTCCCAGGAATCCTGGCCAGTACAGCTCGTGGTGAAGGCTTCTGGGAGTTTTAGTCCAAGAACGTCTGGGGACCCAGAATTGGGAACCATTGATCTATGGGCTCTATCTCTTCCTGATTCTTGAGATTATGGAGCTCCTTGTTTATGCCCTGGTGGTTGCACACCTGGACTACTGTCGCAGCCTTTTGGGGGGTCTTCCTTCTTACCTTGTACAGAATAGTGTGGCACAGGTGGTTCTAGATTTATCACATGATTCCCATATTTCCAATCACCACAGGGCATAGCATCAGCTGTCTGTCAGGGCAAGGGCATATTGTAAACTCCTTATCTTGAAGTTTAAAAACCTACATTTTTCTTAAATGCCCTAATTACTAAGGGGAGCTGGTTACATGTTATAGTCCTTTTAACAGGACTCAGTCTGTAGATTCCAGACTTCTGGTGGTTTTTCAGATTACAGTGGAAAACTCCAATTCTTCCAATTGGTTCTAAATCTGTGGAACTCTCTCCCCTTCATAAGGAACCAGATAAATTTAGATGAGGTTTGATAACCTCTCTGTTCAACTTGGAGCCAAAGAGAAGGAGAGTGATTGATGTATCTTGATCTCAGTTTGGGTCCCCTTATAGGGAGCAAGGTGGCCTATAAAAGAAAACAAACAAAGAAAGAAAGAAACATAATTGTCTAAAATCCTAAATGGTTTTGTTGGTAGTTAGTGTAACTCTTCTTGAAAGGCTGATTGTTCCCAGAGGTTCCGTTAGTGCGCACGCACGCACATGCGCGTGCGCACGCACACAGGGCACGCATGCACAACACACACGCGCCACACATACAATTAATGCTATTAATGTTGCGTTCTCACGTATTTTGTATGTTTTATTGGTTTTACTGGGAGGTGCTCTGGTGTAGAGTACAATAGAAAATATTGTTATTATTGCTGCTGCTGCTGTCATCATTATTATCACGATTATAAATGAGAGACGAAGTCTCAGGATGTAGAAAATAGAATAGAGTTCTTTATTCTGTATTCTTTAAATGGGTAGTTAAAAAGCTCTGGCTCAACGCGTTTCGGCGAAGCCTTCTTCGGGAGATAAGCATAACACAAAGCCACACATTAGATATTGAATCATTCACATTTTCTTTTGAAAAAATATATATACACCTGGCTTGGGACTCTCAACTTTACATAAATACATACATTTATACTGAGCACATTAGGCATGATAAAACATATTAGACAGAATATAAAACACATACCGAGCTTCTTTATACTCTCTGCACCTTTCTTTAGTCTATACCAGCTCCAAAACTGATTCAAAGTGTTTGAAAGTGCAGGCACTGAGAAAGGAGGCATTTGTACACAGCTGTACGTAAAGATGAAGGCGGGGAGATAACCAGCCCAGCAGTGTTATCATAATAAAGGGAGAAAGTCTCTTTCTTCGTTTAACCCATGAGGTACTAGGGCGTTCAGTTTCAGGATTCAGTCAATTTCCCTTTTTAGTAAATACTTTTCACAGTTCCCAGGAACTCTGTCCACAGCCCAGAACACCAGATCTTTTATTGTATGGTTCATTTCTGTAAAATGGCCAACTAAAGGATTTAAGAAATAAACAACTAGGCACTCCTTTAGTCCAGCGGTCCCCAACCTTTTCGGGACCTCAGACCGGCTGAGGAAGGAGGGGCACCCCCCACACTCTTGCGCACACGCGAAGGAGCGTGTGCTCTCGCGCGCGGATGCGCACGCTCTCAGACGCATGCGCGAAGCAGTGGGGGGAGCGCGCGCGCGAGTGCCAGCGCGTGCGCGATCGCTCCCCAACCCCTTTGTGCATGCGCCGGAGCGCCCACACACCTGCGCACACCTGCACACACCCCCACCCACCCCTTCGCTCGGGCGCATGCGTGAAGGGGTGGGGGAGCGCTCACGCCGGCGCTGGCATGCGCGCACGTGTGCAAAGCAGCTATGGGGGGAGTGCGTGCGGGGGGGCGGGAGGACTGTCTTCACGGCCCGGTCCGGTCCAGGTCATGGACAGGCACCGGGCCGCGAACCGGGGGTTGACGACCTCTGCTTTAGTCCACTGCTGGGTTTTTGGAGCTGGTATAGACCAAAGAAAGGTGCAGAGAGTACAAGCGTATAAAGAAGCTTGGTAAGTGTTTTATATTCTGTCTAATGTATTTTATCATGCCTAATGTGCTCAGTATAAATGCATGTATTTATGTAAAATTGAGAGTCCCAAGCCAGCTGTAGATATATTTTTTCAAAAGAAAATGTGAATGATTCGATATCTAACATGTGGTTTTGTATGATGCTTAGCTCCTGAAGAAGGCATCGCCGAAATGCATTGAGCCAGAGCTTTTTAACTACCCATTTAAAGAATACAGAATAAAGAACTCGATTCTATTTTCTACATCCTGAGACTTCGTCTCTCATTTGTAATCTGGACTTCCGTGGATGTACTAGTTCCTTTTGTTTTGTTTTATCATTATTATCACACCATGACAAAGTTGTCATGTTATGTCGCTTCAGGAGCTTTCCCCACCCACACCAAAACATAGGTACAAATATGTACAATATTTTTAAAAAAATCAAACAGCACTTCAAACAACTCTGCTCCAGAACCCAGGAGAATGGCCTTAATCCCTCAAAAAGTTTATTAACGAGTGTGGCTAATAGATATGACAAAAATTGAAACAGTGACTGAAATCCAGTAGTAGGTTGCAATCAGAGTAGGCCCATTCAATCTGCCTGGGGAATTCTTGTGTATGTTTTGGAGGTGCAGTCCAAAAAATACACAAATTTCCACACTCCTAATTAGAGATTAGGTAAAGGTAAAGGTTCCCCTTGACATTTAGTCCAGTCGTGTCTGACTCTAGGGGGCGGTGCTCATCCCCGTCTCCAAGCCGTAGAGCCAGCGTTTGTCCGTAGACAGTTTCCGTGGTCACGTGGCCAGCGCGACTAGACACGGAACGCCGTTACCTTCCTACCGTGGTGGTACCTATTTATCTACTTGCATTTGCATGCTTTCGAACGGCTAGGTTGGCAGGAGCTGGGACAAGCGAGAGGAGCTCACTCCGTCGCATGGATTCGATCTTACGACGGCTGGTCTTCTGACCTTGCAGCACAGAGGCTTCTGCGGTTTAACCCGCAGCGTGAATATCCCCGTGCAGCTGGACTTAGCAATCCACTCACATGTCCACCGGCGGCAGCCTCACTCATCCTTCCAATCATTCCCAGAGCACCACTCTCTTCCCACTCAGCTAGCCACTACAGGCAGGAGGAGGGAGGACAAGTCTCCCTGCATGGCTGACGAGTGGCCAGTCGAGCAGGAAGAGAGTGGGGCTCTGGAAGTTATTGGAAGGATGAGAGAGGCCACCTCCAGATGCGTGAGTGGACGGTCCGGCCCCAGGGGCCAGATCCTCATTAAGTCCAGCTGCATGGGGATATTCGTATTCATATACGAATACCCCCATCTCTACTCCTAATTCTAACCATAGAGGAGAGGAAGTTCAGGGTTTGAGGGGCTATTTCCAGAACAGCTGGACTTCAGCCCTTCTTCAGGGAGCTTTCATTTGCAGTGCCCTGGGGTTAGAAGCATCTGCAGAGATGCCTATGCCTGTAAGGAGCTCACCACCCTTTCCGTGGACCTCTTTGTTCCGCAAGCCGTAGCTGGGATATAGAAAAAGGAGAGAAATCTCCCCCTTCCTCTGTGCTCTTCCACTGAACAATTGTACAGAGGGAGAGGGTCAATGTTCATGTCATCTGCAGTCCTGCTATAACCCTGGCTACACTTCACCAGACGTGGAGTCATAAACTGCGGTTTACCAACATTCAGCTGTTGGCCAAACCCTTGCTCAGTATGGTTGTCAGTTTCAAATACAGACTTCTGCCTTTTTCTTCTCTCTCCCAGACAACTCTGCCCTCCATGATTTGTGGCACAGTGTACTAGGATGCCCCGTTACCTAAAGTAGACTTTGAAGGGAAGCTGGAAGATGGGATCCGGGATGGAAGAGGGAAGAGAAAATGCAGCTTTTATCCCCTGTTGCACTGGGATATTTCAAGACAACTGAAATGTTCTCTGGCTTTCCATTGGGCAACCCTACTGGCTTAGCCATAAAGCTCCTCGGGTGGACCCCAGGGCAAAGAACTCTCTTGCAGCCTAGCTGACTTGATGGTAAGGATCAAAGGGGATCAGGACACTCTTGAGTTTCCTTGAAGAAGAGTTGAATACAAATACAATACGCTGGAAGAATGCTGTACAATAGATACACAACAGGACAGATTTTGGGGGATTTACACATTAAAACCTGCACACACATATGTATTCCTGCGTTGAGCAGGGGGTTGGACTTGATGGCCTTGTAGGCCCCTTCCAACTTCACTTTTCTATGATTTCTATGACTCTATATCCCTTAGATATATTGATGAATTGTGGTGCTGGAGGAGACTCTGGAGAGTCCCCTGGACTGCAAAGAGAACAAACCTATCCATTCTGAAGGAAATCAACCCTGAGTGCTCACTGGAAGGACAGATCCTGAAGCTGAGGCTCCAAGACTTTGGCCATCTCATGAGAAGAGAAGACTCCCTGGAAAAGACCCTGATGTTGGGAAAGTGTGAGGGCAAGAGGAGAAGGGGACGACAGAGGACGAGATGGTTGGACAGTGTCATCAAAGCTACCAATCATAAATTTGACCCAACTCCGGGAGGCAGTGGAAGACAGGAGGGCCTGGCGTGCTCTGGTCCATGGGGTCACGAAGAGTCGGACACGACTAAACGACTAAACAACAACAACAACAATATCCCTTAGAAGGAGTTCTTTTTCGGACTACAACTCCTAATATATGCGAGCCAGGATCCCCCCCCCCCCCCAGAAGGGACATTTCTAATCCTTGGACACATGCCCGTTGGGAATGAGGGGAGGCAGGACCAGCCAGTTTCATTCAATAAACCTGTTCTAACCCATTTCCATATCAATCTGTGCTTCCTCTTCTTTAAAAAAAAAAAGGGCATTACTTGTAAATTCACACCCAATTCACATCTGACTGCATTCTGCTCCAAAATACACTTCATATGCATTTTGACTGATTGTTTTCTATATCAAGAGGCATGTCACAACATTCAGAGACAAGCAAAAATGGAAAAGTAATGATCTGGAAAGCACAGATCAGCTTGGTTCACTTAAAAATGTGGACTGAACAAAATCTTCCAGCACCCCTCCTTGTGACATTGGATACAATTTCATTTCACATTCAAAGTTGCATGGAAAAGGGCACACACACACACACCCGCCCCAGGATTTGTCCTGAGAAGAGATTAACTCCGTATATGAAAATAGCAATGTGTGAAACCGCCAACTTTCCTGCCTCTTGCATCTCAGGTTATCCATTTTTGACTGGCTACATGAGCACCAGGAAGCAGCTTTTAGATACCGGATAAACTGCTGTGCATGCATCGCCTTTCAGATAAGATTTCACTTATTTGCAAAGGTGTGCTAAGCAGCATGCGGCCAATAGAAGCTACCCTGGGTTCTTAAATGTCACCCCGCCCTTCACCAACTCTTCCCCCTTAAGAGCCATCTCTCCTTGGTTGCATCTATTTCTGTTTCAATTTCTAACCCATTGGTTCCCAAAGGCTCAGAAGAGGTCGCTCTGCTTGAAACCCCACCACGAAACCAATGCAGTAGAATGGTAATTAAATCTTGTAGCACAATAAATTAAAATTACCTGTTAATTTCTTAGTCATGGATTTTAAATTTCAAGCCAAACAACACCTTACGACGGTTGCTCAAAGTTAGTCCACTCTGGGGTTTATGTCTCAAGTCAAAATTTCTTAAAGGATCATGTTCAGTTCAAAGGCAGGGACCAAAGGAAGCAGTGAAATCGGGAAGTAATTGTCAGGGGAGTCACACTTTTGAAGTGACAGGAGCAGCCTGCTTAATTTTTTTTGTGGCAACACAACCTTTGGAGCAATGCTGCTACAATTAGCATTGCCCATCAGTTTGCCTTGGAAGGAAACTACATCATGAGGTGGCATGCATCCTCCAAAAAATTTCTCTCACTACAATGTTACATCTTGAAGTCACCTTTTCCCACATCATCCACACGAGCAACGTCGTGACATCTCAACATGCAGATGTTCCTCATCACAGTCCTCACTGTCAGGTCTCCAAGGACAGTTCAGAAATGTCGGCAGGTATATTAAACTACATAAATAGCTCCAGGAGTTGCAGTGGACAATCGTCATGCCACTACCTTGATCCGTCAACTGAGAATAACTGTAATTTTTAAAAAGTTTCTATCTCATATCAAATCATTGTAAAGACAGTAAGGAAAGTATCAGTCTTCCATACCCTGGGGAACACACACAGAGAGAGAGAGCACCATAAGGACCTCTGTTAGATGTTCCCTGAATGACGGAACAACACAGGTAGCCATTCATATTCATATATAAACATCTGTAAGTCATAAGAACATAGGAGGCTGTCTTATACAGAGTCAAATCTTTGGTCAACCTAGTCGAAGTAGCATCACTCTGTTGGCAGGTTTCTAGAAGGATGGAGGTCTCTGGTATTCCCTGGAGGTTTCCATCCAAGAAGCAACCAAGTTCAACCCTCCTGAGCTTCCAAAATCAGACAAGAGCAGGTTTATTCAAGTAAGTGCTTTCCCCTCCTTGGTTTCTCCCCTTTGCCATTTTGCTCAGCTGTTTGACAGCAAACTGGATCACAACATTTGTGGAAAATGTGTGTTTTGACACCCAGAGCCATTGTAGCTTGCTTATAAGCAGAAGGCAAAAGGTAGCTCAACCAGGCTGAGCTCAAAAGAAGACATTAAAAGAGAGCCCATCATTAGAACTGAAAGCATGTCAATGTTGGAGAGAAGTGACTGAGGCAGTCTTTCTGGGTTTCTGAAAGCATCTGTCAAAGTCCTGCTTAAGTCCTGAAGACCAACCATCAAAACAAAGCAACCCAATCTGAATAATGAGAGAAAGTCTTTATGGGACATTCAGATGCTCACGCTAATAATTTCTCTTATCCAGTCAGAGCCCATCTCTAAGACATTTTTCTTGCTCTCGTGTGGTTATTTCCAAGCTTAGTGAGCCCCACCACCAACTGTTCCTCTTAATCTGCATTTTTCTGTCTCTGGTTTTACTGGAGAGAGGAGACATTAGATGCAGTAGGACCCCCCATATCAGCAGGAGATATGTTTCAAGGCCCCATACGGACACTGAAAAATGCAAATTATAGCTAATAATATTTTAATAGCAAATGCTATACATAGCATGGTCCCTGGCTCCCTCTAGTGGCCATTTCTGGTAATGACATTGTGGAAGTGTATGTATTTCTCTAGCAAACAAGCTACGTAGCATGGTCGCTCACACCCTCTAGTGGCCAGTTCTGGTAACTTCATATTTAGAAATATGTTTCTAGGATTTTTCTTTTAATATGTTTAATATTTTCAGACTGTGGATAAGTGAGCCAGTGGATACTGATCCTGTGGATAAGGGAGTCGTACTGTTTATGTGCTGCAGCAACTCTGGCATCACAGTGTCTCTGCAAACCAGAACAATCTGAGTGCAGAGACTAACAGTTAAGAAGTTTTTCCTGATATCCAGCTTCAATCTGGCTTCCTGTAGCTTGAGCCCATTATTACATGTCCTGCACTTTGGGATAATCAACTACTATATGAATGTACTGTATTATAGTCTATAATTAAGAAGATTATGAGTTTGTATTACAATTTATATGATTTTATATTATTTGTAATGGATTGTCCATAAAAAAACTTCTTCTTTTTTTTAATTTGAGCTGCTCTGTACACAATAATTGGAAAAGGAGGATATGAATTAATGGATCAATGGATGGATGGAGTGGATGGATAAATAAGACCACATTCTCCATCTCACATTCTCTCTATCTGTTATTTGCTGTTAAACTGGAACTGAGTCACAGTGATCCCCATACAGCTTTCATGGTAAGTGAAATATTTCAGTACTAGTTTTACCAGTTCTAACTTTCCTACGAGTTACCATTGCCAAGCAGGGATTAGAACCCAGGGTTCTAGAGTCCTAGTCTACCACTCTGTCCACACACTGTTTATCCACATTCTCCAACCTCTTGTGTTATCACCAAGCGCAAAAGGAACCAGGGATCTGCAGCAGCAGACTCTGCTTTAGGCAGTCACTATGAAGCCATGCCTTGCATAAATTCTAGGAACCTGTGTTTGGTTAATGGTAGTGTGTTCCACCTTCTGTGCCTAAGGCTTAGTACACATCTTCCAGCAACTGTCTTCAGGGATTTTGGACTTATAAACTTAGACTCCCAGCACTGGTTTGGTATGGTTACCCACAGCATAACTAATTAGTTAGTTAGTTAGTTAGTTAGTTAAAATATATATCATCATAGTGCACAGCACTCTCTCTCCATTGTTTACAATAGTAAATTGAGTCAAATAATGCACAACACAATCGAAAGAATGTTTGGTATTTCTGATGGTTGTGGGGTGGGAAGGTTTTGCTTATACTGTTGCAAACTTCCCCAGAGTCGTGGCTTGCCACTAGATGAGCAGTATATAAATGTAATCAGTCAATCAATAAAATAAACATACAATTTATATCAACAAATAATTACTATCCTGTTACAAACAAACCCAACTTTAAATAAACAGTTAAGTAGCTTTAAATCCCATGTCAATGTTAATAAAATCTGCTTTTAAAAGTTCAGTTTTCTCCTGTTGCTCAAAAACTTGGAGGAAAGCAACCTGTTGAACCTCTATTGGACATTTATTCTAAAGAGGTAGAAGCAATGCTGAGAAAGCATGGTTTCTTATGCTCACTCTTTTGGCCTCCTTCAGTGAGATATACAGTAGGACCTCTCTATCCACGGGATCAGTATCCACTGATTCATTTATCTGCTGCCTGAAAATACTAAATAAAAAACCCTCAGAAATACATATTTATACATATATCCAAGGTGCATAACTAACCACTTGAGGGAACCAGAGACCATGCAATGTATAGTGTTCAATACTTCTGCAATACAGTGTTGACTTTGCAAGACCAGAGCGGGGCTGTTAATGATAATACCTTCTGGAGGTCTTTAATCACTATGTTTGCCAGTAAGTCAGAAACAGCCTGACACCACATAAGAAGAGCAAAACATTCTAGTGATGGCCAGAAATGTGATAACCATATCAAAAGCAAGGCATTCCAGTTTCTCATTCCCCTCCCCAAATATACTGATTTCAAATTCCTTCCGCAAGTAGCTTCCAATGTAACTTTCACATATTGTGAAAGGAACCGTAAGTAATAGTTCTCTGCAAAGCTATTTTGGACACAAGCAAAATGTGCATTGTTGTCTTCAGCCTGATGGCTCATTCTGATTATGCTTAGCTGCACTTTCCTAAGCTTTTAAGCAGCTATACAATAGCAAGCAAACAATGCTGCGCCAGCCATCTGGAATCTCCGCTCTGCTCTAACTTATAATCTTATAAACCACCGCAGGTCAGCCTTCTTTGATGTGTGCCTAAATGGCTGGAGTTGGACCTCAAGTCATTTTTCAACGTCGTTTTGCTGAGAAAAGAAAAACTGTTTGAAAGCTACTTCAACAGAGATGGTACCCCGTGGCATCTGGGCACACAGACAGGTATGTTTGGTGGGGACACGGGAGAGGGCCTTCTCTGTGGCTGCTCCCAGACTCTGGAACTCCCTCCCACTGGAGGCTAGGCTGGCCCCATCTTTTCTGTCCTTCCACAAGCAGGCGAAGAAGACCTTTCTCTTCAGGCAGGCTTTCTCTTAGTGATTGGCTGTCTAAGAGTGGACTATTGTGTTTCTGTTTTTAGTACTGGTTTTTACTACTAGTTATTAATATTATAGTTGTGTAATTCTTTTTTAACACTGTAATAATTTATTGTCCTTGATGGCCTGTAATGCTGGATAGCTCAGTGGCTTAGGTCTCTGGCTGCGGAGCCACAGGTTGGGAGTTCAATTCCCCACTGTGCCTCCTTCAGAGAGGCTGGACTTGATGACCCATAGGTTCCCTTCCATCTCTGCTGTTCAAAGGTGGTTGTTATTATTATTATTGCTATTCAAAAATGCCAGGCACAGTCAATCAAAATTATAAATACATTGACTTGTATTATATAACAGATACAAGTTTTAACCAAAAACCTAAGTATCTGTTAAATATCGGTGCAGTGTGTATGCTGTTCCTAATATTGCCATTTTTTGTAGCTCTGATGGTGTGATTTCTAAGATCTACAACTGCTTACAGTACTGTGTGAAATGTCTTGATATTGTTCCCAAAGCCCCAATGACTACGGGGACCACTGAAGTGTGTTTCTTCCAGAGGTGAGATGTTTCAATGGTCTGGTCTCTGTACTTTGTTAGTTTTTCCAATTCTTTATTTTCAACTCTGGCATCCCCAGAGTTGAAAATAAAGCACTTCACATTGGTAGCTGCATGCAATGTAGATCACACCACATACAACTTTGTGGTTGGGCCTCCATTTAAGAGTATGCAAAAAGCTCCACTGGGCCATCAGGCCAAAGGTCCCTCAAGTCCAGTCTCCTACTGGAACAATGGTTGACCGGATGCACCCAAGGAAGGTCACAACTACGAGACAGAGAGCTATTCTTGAAAGAATGAAGGAAAGCAACTACTCCTCGGTCCATAAAGCGCCCGGGATGAAGGTATCTGCCTTAGCTTCTGCTTCCCACCCATTAGTTTTGGTCTTGCTTTCTAGAGAACTAAAGATCTGGAAAGAAAGAAAACACTCGAGCATGGAACTGAGTCATATCCATCTTTCCTCCACTTACAAAAGAACAACGGGCGAGCCTCCACCAAGTTTTTCATAAAAGAGCGAGACCTTCCGCCCAAGCGCATTTTCAATTTAGCCTGCTCGTCACAGGCGCTGATTATGTTCCAAAGTGCTGTAATTTCCTTTTTAAAATGAATATTTCTGAATGTACCAGTAAATACACATGCTGACCTTTTAAAGCAGCAGACACCTGAACTGGGAGTGCCAGCAGCATTGACGATTATACTTGATAAAGCTAACTTCCTTCTCTCTCTCTTTTTTTTCCCCTAATCAACGTTGGCATTGCTCAACAGAAACCAAAGCAATTAGAAACCACGCAGAAATGTATGCAGAGAAAAAATTGCAAAGATTTTTCTATTTGGGGCGGGGGCGGGGAGAAGGACCACAATCCGGTTCCACACAAAGGACATTAAAGGTCAGCCCTTCAGTAAGGCAGAGCAAAATAATCAGAATCATGAATGATGAATGAGCTCTTAATTATTAATAACAGTTCGATAGGTGGCCATTAAAAAGTTTCAGAAACCAGAGAGCATCTTCCATCCCAAATCCAGGATCCAAAAATTAAGACATAACTATATTTTTTTGAATCACACGGCCGGTCGGCTGGCGGTCGCTCTCCAGGGAAGAGCAATCCCCTAAAGGCATTCAAGCTTTCCCTTGTAAGGTCAAAGGACTCACAGACCTACCTGACTCGCTGTTATGCTAAACAAATTTAAACAGATGGCATTCACTACACGCAGCTAAGATAATTTGCCACAAATGTCAAAACACAACTTGTCCGGAGCGAATGGCAGCATTAACAACGGTTGGATCCACCAATGTCCTGCAAGGTGGCCTTCTACTTCTGTGGGAGGTGGGGGCACGAAAAATAAAAAGCTGAACCCCCCCCCAAGTCATGCCTCCCCTACCTCACAAATAAAGTTAGCACAGGTCTCCTGACCCTCTCCCATACGGATTTATCTGGGATTTTTTTTTCTTTGAAGTTTTCTATCAAAAGGAATGAGAACAGTCAAGAAAGAAAGAGAGAAGCTCAAACCCTTAGCCAGCCCTGTGAAGACCAAATCAGAATTCTGTTTGCAACCTCGCATGCTGCTTGTAGTTTGTGTCACTGCGAGGGACTTTTCTGGACTGAGGCTATTGTCTATCCAGCACTAACCAATTGCTCCTTCCAGCCTTGAATTCACAGAGAGCCCTGCCTCTCTGTGGAGTGTTTTCTTTTTCCTTCTGTTTCCTCTGTTACAGTCAGTTGGCTTGTCTGCTTGCTGTTGATCTGTTCATAACTGTAAGTAATGAAACATTTTTATTCTTCTTCCTACACATGTCTCAGAGGGAGTTATTGTGATTTTAAATGCCCATTAATGAGAAAGGGGTGGACTATCTGGGAAACTTGTAGCTATTCTGCTCTGTGGATTTCTCTGCTTCTACTGCTTAGCAAAAAAAAAAAAAAGGAATTTTACCAGAAATTCAAAACTCTGCAAAAATTGGGGCGAGGGGGGGGGGGGGCTCAAACACAATTACATGCAGAGAAAGAATAATTATAACTAGAGGCAAAAATATTTTATTTCAGCTTTAGAGCAGTTGTTTCCATAACAAGGGCCTGTTGTGAGCCTCAAATCCCTTACTCTGCTGGTAACCATAGCAACAACAGAAACTGTAGGGAGAATGTGTTGGAGTAAGCTCATATAGACTCAGAGTTTTGAGCAAATATCGAGAATGTCAAGGTTCAGTCATAAGGATTCCAGACAGACAGTCTGGCTAAAATTTAAGGAAATTACTATGTTTTAAGGACAACTTTCAAAATCCCTGAGCCAGGATGGCCAGTGGCCGGGGAGTTCTAGAGTTGCAGTCCAAAACAGTAACAGTAATGGCCACAAATCTATGGGTTAGTTACACCAATGGTGAAAATCACAATGGTGAACTGTGACTGGTTAATGAGTTGATACTTGTATCCCTCATTGTGCACAAGCTCATGCAACTATTGTGCAACGAGGGATAGTCACAGTGACTTGTTAACTAGCTACATTTTGCCACTAGAGATGGGCAGGAACCAGCGGTTCGTGCTGGTTCGTTTTTCAGCCAAACAGGTGTTTGGCGCTTCCCAGCCCCACCTCCAAGCTGGATTTCGAAGGGGCAGAGGAACTAGAGACCAAATTGCCAACATGTGCTGGATTACGGAGAAAGCCAGAGAATTCCAGAAAAACATCTACTTCTGCTTCATTGACTACGCAAAAGCCTTTGACTGTGTGGACCACAGCAAACTATGGCAAGTCCTTAAAGAAATGGGAGTGCCTGACCACCTTATCCATCTCCTGAGAAATCTATATGTGGGACAGGAAGCAACAGTTAGAACTGGATATGGAACAACTGATTGGTTCAAAATTGGGAAAGGAGTACGACAAGGCTGTATATATTGTCCCCCAGCTTATTTAACTTATATGCAGAATACATCATGCGAAAGGCTGGACTGGAGGAATCCCAAGCCGGCATCAAGATTGCCGGAAGAAATATCAACAACCACAGATATGCAGATGATACCACTCTGATGGCAGAAAGTGAGGAGGAATTAAAGAACCTCTTAATGAGGGTGAAAGAGGAGAGTGCCAAAAATGGTCTGAAGCTCAACATCAAAAAAACTAAGATCATGGCCACTGGTCCCATCACCTCCTGGCAAATAGAAGGGGAAGAGATGGAGGCAGTGACAGATTTTACTTTCCTGGGCTCCATGATCACTGCAGATGGTGACAGCAGCCACGAAATTAAAAGACGCCTGCTTCTTGGGAGGAAAGCGATGACAAACCTAGACAGCATCTTAAAAAGCAGAGACATCACCTTGCTGACAAAGGTCCGCATAGTCAAAGCTATGGTTTTTCCAGCAGTGATGTATGGAAGCGAGAGCTGGACCATAAAGAAAGCTGACCGCCAAAGAATTGATGCTTTTGAATTGTGGTGCTGGAGGAGGCTCTTGAGAGTCCCCTGGACTGCAAGGAGAACAAACCTATCCGTTCTGAAGGAAATCAGCCCTGAGTGCTCACTGGAAGGACAGATCCTGAAGCTGAGGCTCCAAGACTTTGGCCATCTCATGAGAAGAGAAGATTCCCTGGAAATGACCCTGATGTTGGGAAAGAGTGACGGCAAGAGGAGAAGGGGACGACAGAGGATGAGATGGTTGGACATTGTCATCGAAGCTACGAACATGAATCTGACCAAACTCCGGGAGGCAGTGGAAGACAGGAGAGCCTGGCGTGCTCTGGTCCATGGGGTCACGAAGAGTCGGACACGACTAAACGACTAAACAACAACAACAAGCCCCACCTCCTCCAGCAGGCAGCCACTCAGAGGCAGCGCTCCACTTCCCTTCCCCGCCTCCTCTGGGTGCTGCCTCTGAGTGGGCGCCCACTGGCAGAGAAGCGCTGGGAAGCGCTGAACACCTGTTCGGCGGAAAAACAAACCGGCATGAACCGCCAAATTGGCAAGTCATGCCCATCTCTAGCCACTACAGTTTGTTTCAGAAAAAAAAAAAACCTTGCAGATTGTAACACAATGAGTGCTCCTGAGCAATACTAATATTCCTTTCTTTTTCCCCCCTCCTGCCTGCAGAAGTAGTAGCTTTCCTCTAAGAGTCAACTCACATCACTTCCTTTTGCTGCTCTAGCAGACTCTGTTCCTTTGTACCAAGAATAGCCGGGCTCCAGGATGCAGTCGCTGTTCAGCCGACATGGTCTTTCTCAGCAATGAAGAAATCAATAATTTCCAAAGGAAGCAGATCACTTAAGTGTATCCTGTGATAGATTTTTTTTTTAAGTCAACCAGTTATTAATAGATTCAATTGGCCTGTGAAATCTCTTTTAAGGTGTACCTGATACTCAGGATGTTAAAAGAACAGGATACTGAGAATGTCTCTACAATTCAGAGGTGTAAAACTCAATTTCTTCTTGGGCCGCATCAACATTATGGTTGCCCTCAAAGGGCCGGTTGTATCTGTAAGACTATATAAATGTATCTACTCTTTATCATATTAAATATAATCCTCCTCATTCAATTATCACTTTTTGACTCTTCGCTGCTTGGAATGCTGGGATTAGAAGTCCCCGCTGGGCAGATTCCCAGCATCCTTGCGGAGCATTATGGGTGACCGAGTAAGCGCCTGCGTATTGTATACTGCACAGCAGCAGGTAACACTGCGAGGGCCACATGAAATGGCCCGGTGGGACGGATTCAGCCCGCAGGCCTTGAGTTTGACACATGTGCTCTACATGGTCCTGAGTTTTCTTCCAAAAGATAGATTCTGGACTGGTTCTCTCATACATATCACTTAACCGTTCCATGGTGAATGTGTGAATTAATCAAAGTGATTCCACGTTCTGTTCGAAAGAATGAGGGACCACCAATTCATATATAAACAAGGCCAATCCCTAGGTCCCCTTGGGAGGCCCTCCTCTGTGTCCCACCATTGACAACAGCTCATGGGGGAGAGCTTTCTCGGCCATAGCACTCCAACTGTGGAGTGCCCTCCCCCTTGAAGACTCAACTGGTACCAACACTGGCATAATTTTGGCAACGAGTCAAAACATATTTATTAGAACATTTAGCGGGTGTGGATTGTGGTCTATGCAAGTTTTAATACGATGGTTTTAATGTTTTATCATTTAAATTGTTCTCTTTTTTTACTTTATATATTTAAAATATTTTACACACACCCTTCTCCTTAAAAAGGACCCAAGGTGGCTTACATCATTAAAAGGCCATATTTAAAGCTTTAAAAATTAAGTATACAAATACTAGAACGAGTCAGATACCACACTACAACAGGTCAAACAAAAACACATTCAAGGCAGTAAGGCACAACAATCACTTTAACAAACCCCACTCAGGCAGACCTCGCTCAGGGAAAGCTTGCCTGAAGAGAAAGGTCTTCATCTGCTTGAGGAAGGTCAGCAAAGGTGGGGCCAGCCTGGCCTCCAGTGGGAGGGAGTTCCAAAGTCTGGGAGCAGCAGCAGAGAAGGCCTTCTCCCGTGTCCTCATCAAATGCAGCTGTGACGGTGGTGGGACCAAGAGAAATTGTGCTTTGTTTTAAACATTCTTGTGTTTTAAATTGTTTCATACGGCTCTGTAAACTGCCCTGAGATTCTGTTATGTTGTTATTGCTACATGCCTTCAAGTCTGAACTGACTTGTAGCAAACCTGAGAGGGCTTCCAATGTAAGATATTTAAGGAGTGTTTTTACCAGGTCCAGAGCCCCAATGAGCTTCTATGGCTGAACAGGGATTTGAATCCAGACCTCCTGAGTCCATAATTCTATTCACTACACCAGGGGTCCCCAACCCCCGGTCCGCAGCCCAGTGCTGGTCCGTGGCCTTCGTAGGACTGGGCTGTGGAGACAGATCTCCCATCCCCCTTTAGGGTTAAATCTCCCTTTTCACCCACGCACTCCCCCCATGCACACCCACATGCACGAACGGCCCGTCCACCCGCGCGTGCGAGCATGCCCCACTCACCCGTGCATGCGCGCGAGTGCACCCTGCCCACTCGCAAGCACGCCCTGCCTACCCACGAGCACGGGGGTGTGCACGGACCCCCGCCCCCCCCAACCGGTCCATGGTTCGGAAAAGGTTGGGGACCCCTGCACTACACCATACTATTTCCTGTGATATAAGGCAGGCTATAAATAGCTGAGATAGAGAAAGAGAGAGAGACGGAGAGGGAGGGAGGGAGAGAAGGGTGGATAACTTATTTTGTGACCATGTCACTCTCTCCCTGAGCATATCAGGGATAAACCCTGCTCTCTTATCCCATCACCCGTTGGTGCATGGTTGCCGTCGTTGCCACCACCAAAATAAGACATTTCACTTTAAAACAAGGTGCAGGAGAAGCAGTTTGTTTAAGCTAAACTGTGCTTCATAGAGGCTTTCAGGTGTCCAGTTTTGCCTTTTTTAAAAAAGGCTCCGCACCACAAATTGTTCAAGGTGAAACTATTGTATTTTTCCACTTGCAAATTTCTCACCTGCAGGAAGGAATTTCAGAAGTCACAAAACCAAACCTGCATACAACTTGGGGAGCTTGTGTTGCCCATCCCGGGAGTAAAGTAATGTGAGAACATAAGGGAGCCCTGCGTGTGTGATGGAGACACGCATGCCCGTTTTAGTCACACATACAGTATATCACAGAAGTGAGTACACCCCCTCACATTTCATAAATACTTTAGTATATCTTTTCATGTGACAACACTGAAGAAATGACACTTGGCTACAATGTAAAGCAGTGAGTATACAGCTTGTTTAGCAGTGTCAATGTGCTGTCCCCTCAAAGTAACGCAACACACAGCCATTAATGTCTAAACCGCTGGCAACAAAAGTGAGTACACCCAAGTGTCATTTCTTCAGTGTTGTCACATGAAAAGATATACTAAAATATTTATGAAATGTGAGGGGTGTACTCACTTCTGTGATATACTGTACAGGTATTTTATGCTGCAATCATCAAGTGTGAAACCGTGCATCCTGGTGCAGCATCCTGGTGCCCAGCACCAAGGTGTGTTACAGTCATTTCCTTCCCCCATTTCCAATTCTGTGAGGAGGAGGCAGAATTCCACCAGAGATCATGGTTGAAAAGCAACTGGTTAAATCTCCCTTTTCACCCATGGCTGTCCTGATTAAAACTAGGGGGGCGGGGGCACACCAAGGATTAAATGTTTAAAAAATCTGCTGATGTGGTTGCAAGCCACAAAATTAACGTAATGCGGATCTAAGCCTTTAAATGGGAGAAAAGCCATGGGTTTTAAGGACATTGGTTGTAATTACTTTTTCATACTTCATTATCATTAACCCAATGATAGTATTACAGATTGAGATCTCGCTCCTTTACACTGAGAAATCTTTTTGGTACAGAAGGCCCATGGCACTATTTGTAGGAATACAATTCTCCCTCGAATTGCAGGAGTTATAGATGGTTTTGGTTATCCATGGTTTTTTTTTTTCAAGAAATGAATAAAAATTTCAATAAATAAGTATTCAATAAATAAATATTCAATATATACTGTGCTGTTAGTCGTCTCCAGGACGTGATCTGAGAAAGGTGGGACTTGGACTTGCTGAGGCCCTTATTGTTGACAGTGTGGTGGCCCCTAGTACGATGGTGGTGGTCCGGCCAGCCCCCTCTTCTGGCATGGCAGCTTCATGTGGCAGTTGGAGAGTGTTGGGGCCTACGGGGAAACTGATGTGGGTCAGAGGAGGTGTTTGAGTGTGTGTGAATCAACAGTTTATACTTTGTAGTTACATTTTGGGGGGAGCATAAGAGTTATACAAGAATTTGGACTATACAGGAGTCCAGTGTCCTTAAGCCCAGTGTTGTTGAAGGATGAAGTGTAATCACTTATGAGTTAGAACCAGTGAATTGCTAAGAAATTTAAGGGGCCCCAAGAAATAGTTACTTTAGGTCTGAAACCCAAATATATCATCAGCCTTCACAAGTTGAACCCTGGATTGTTTTAAGAACCCAGAAAAGGTGATGTTGGCTAGTACAGGATTGCTTATACACATTAATTAAAACTCCCTTATACCCAACTGGCTGGCTCAGGAAATGCAACCATCTCTCTTTGTAGGTCTGAGAAATCCTTTAAGTGTAGCCAATTTGATTTGGGTCAAGAAACACACGACAAAACCCACTGTTCACTGCCACTCTGAACAATGGCATGGCAGACTGCCACAGAGTGTAAGGTACACAGATCATTCACTGAGAATCAAGTGGGCTAGAGTTTCATCTCATTCTCACTGGGAATCATGTTCTGCTCATCAGTGACATTTGCTTCGAAACAAACGAGAGAATTTACCCCAATAGCTAATAAGAAGGAAAAACTTGTTTCTTTGCTGTGTCTCTTCAAACTGGAGATCTCAGGAATCAGATGGGTTAACAGGATGGGGAAAAGGAAACCCTTCACAATGCAAAACCCTACACACACACTCTGCTTCCTCTTTTCTGCCTATTGAGAGATTTTTCAGAGGATGATTCAATCATGGAACACACACAGCATTACAGTCCAGGAAGGGTTTCAGTCTGCATCTATGCAAGATAAGGTGATATCTTGATTAAACCACTAAAAAAATCATAGAACAGAAATGTGTTCATCTGGATTCTTTCGCATTCCTTCTGTCTTAACAGAAATAAGAAAAGGAAGGAAGGAACAGAAGCGGGAAGGAAGGTTGATTCTTGGAAGCTTCTTGGAAGTTGTACTGGGATGTAAAACCGTGACAAACACAAAACTTGTATCTTACAACTTTTAGTTTGATTGCCACCGGCTCTTTAAACCCCAGGCAAAGCTGTCATATTAGCGCACTTCATCAGGAGCGACACTGTAAGCAAGGAAACAAGAGAGCAGACATCTTGACAAGCAAATCCACTTTTCAAGGTATCGACGAGCTGCCGTATATTTTCTCATTTTAATATGCAAGTCACCAAGTGAGGAAGATACATTTTAACAAAGCGTTCTCCAGAGGTTGCTTCTCAAGTCAGCGCTGGCTATTCAATAATTTTTTAAAATAATCCATACTCATCTAGTTCAGAAGTCTCAGCTTTACCAAGAGTCCCATAAATGTTAGTAAGCCACATTTTGAGATGTGATACCATGAAAAGAGTCATTGATTAAGAGAATTATCAGATTCGGCCAATCAAAAGCACGTGCAACTCACATTCAATGGCTGAAATCCTGTTGTGTAGCTCAGTATGTGCAACATTGATGATGTCATCACCAGTGGCAAATCCACTCTAATTACAGGTAATTCCAGGGTGTGTATAACTCATCTACAATATCATGAAGTCGTGTACACCCCAAAATCCCCAAAGGAAATCTCAAAAGGAAGCCTGTAATAAACACCAGTTTGCCACTGCTGCTGATGTCATCACCACTGTGCACATAGTGCTATGTAACAGGATTTTAGCCACTATACAGAAAATGCAATGTCATAAACCTGTATTAGACACACTTATGCATGGCAGCAAAGTAGGATCACACATCCCAGTTTCCCCAGTAGGTACCACAGCTGTGCAGAAATGGCCTCTCAGACGTTTCCTGGTAGAGAAATAATGAGGAGAATCTCACTGAATTTCTCTAAGAGGATAATTTTTCCAACTGTTCCTCACAACCATTATCAACAACTGCAGCACAATTCTATTCTTTCCACCCAAAGGTTTTTATTATTATTATTATTATTTTGTGTTATTTATTTGGCTTTGGTTTGGCTCTTTGAGGGGATGGTCTGACCACGGACAGATCTGAGAGATGAGAAATGGCCACCAACGTCTCCGAACTGAAGACAAGGACGGGTGTTACTTTTTGAGACTATTTATAAATCACAAACTTAGCTAGCTTTCAACCCTGTAGAGTGTGGCTAGATCTTTTATTTTATTTATTTATTTATTTATTTATTTATTTATTTTATGGGACTTCTACCCCGCCCATCTATACCAAAGGTCTACTCTGGGCGGCATTACAAATTTAAAAACAGTATTTAAAAAAACCCAATAAATATATACTATACTATAAATCCAAGATGGCAAAATGTGAATTTAAGATACGGCAGGAGGGAAAGCCTGCCCAAATAGCCAGGTCTTGACTTTTCTTCTGAAGACACCCAGAGAGGGAGCCAGGCGGATCTCCACGGGCAGGTTGTTCTAGAGGCGAGGGGGCCACTGCCAAGAAGGCCCGGTTCCTCGTTCTTTCCTTCCGGACCTCCCTCGGCGTTAGGCCCCTCTCAGCCGCCCGGCCTGGCTGGAACGAGTGACTCTGGCAGAATCCTTTCCAAAAGGCATGTTTTAAAACAGAGACTGCAAACTCAAGCCAAGAGGTGTAGGTTTTGTATTTCAGGTCTGGTGATATGGATTGAAATGTCTTTCCAAATCTTACTAGACAAGGGGTTGCTACTAATTTACCATCCCCAACCCCCAGCAATGACTTGAAAACAACTTTTAATGAAAGCTAAAGAAGGAAAGTGCCAAAGCAGGACTGCCGTTGAATGAAGACACAGAAATTGCTAAAGATTTTGTATACCTTGGCTCAATCATTAATCCAAATGGAGACTGCAGCCAAGAAATCAGAAGAAGGCTGAGTCTCAGAAAGGAAGCAATGAAGGAATTCAAAAAGGTCATCAAGTATAAAGATGTGTCATTGGAGACCAAGACCAAGATCACCCATGCTCTTGTGTTCCCAGTATGGATATGAAAGCTGGAAAGTTAAGAAAGCGGACAGGAAAAAAAATTGATCCATCTGAAATGTGGCGCTGGAGGAGAGCTTTGTGGGTGTCCTGGGCTGCCAGAAAGATAAACAGGTGGGTCCTAGATCAAATCAAGCCTGAACTATCTCTGAAGGCAAACATGATGAAACTGAGGCTGTCCTACTTTGGGCACATGATGAAAAGGCAAGATTCTCTGGAAAAGACCATAATGCTGGGTAATGTGGAAGGCAGCAGGAAAAGAGGAAGATCAAATACGAGATGGGCTGACTCCATAAAGGATCCCACAGATTTGAGTTCACAAGAGTTGAGCAGGGCATTTGAGGACCGGACATTTTGGAGATCGCTCATTCATAAGATCACCATAAGTCAGAGGCAACTTGATGGCACATAACAACAGTAACAACACCCGGCACCCCATATCGAAACTGTTCCTTTTTGGCTGGGAATGGACATACACAGAAATGTGGCAAACCCTGTATCAGATAAAGTGGGATAAAAAAAATATTTCACAGACTAAATGAGCCAACTGCAGCTGAATTAACAGTTTTCCCTATTGTTTGGAGGAAGATGTTGACTGCAGTTCAGAGTCTTGTTTTATTTCTTTATAGCACAATCAACTGAAGCCGTGGTTCAATATACCATGAAAAATAGGTCACTGACAGGACTCTTTTTCCCCCCCCCAAAGGGACCCTTTTTTGCAAACATAAACACAGTATATAATCATTTCAAAACGTTCTGCTTTATGCTTCACTTTTCAATTGCACTTTCTCCTTCACAGAGAAAATCTTGTTATGGGGACATCGGCTTCTTTTGATAGCTCAGAAATGAGGTATCTTTCATCCAGACCTTAAATTCACTTACACTGGAAGTATGTCACAGTGATTATAATGGAACATGCATCGCAGTAAATAGGCTTAAGATTTCATTCACATGTAGCTCAACTCGCAAAATCACTCTGACATAAGAATGGGGCCCAATCCCACCGCACTGATACACCATCACAATTTGCAGAGTTCAACATGACATTCAAGTTCATTATCTACTGGGTCTTTAGCAAAGAAATCTCAATTTATATCAGGAATAATCATGTAGCACCTATAAGACTAACTAATTTTTATTATTATTATTATTTCATAAGCTTTTGTTTAAGCATACTTCTTCAGATGAATGGAGTTGTGTCTCTGGGTGGAGTATAAAACTGTTGGCAGCTTGCTGGTAACAGTTCTAAGCTGTCCACAGTTCTTATCAATAGTTTAAGGCTAGATCTTTCACAGACAATAGGAAGTGATTAATTCCATCAGAATGGTGGTGATTCAGGTGAAAGAGGCTCAAATGATTAATAATAATTGTGTGCCATCAAGTCAATTCTGACTTGTTGCGGCTTTTTCCAGGGTTTTCTAGGTAGAGAGCGCTCAAAACTACCATTCCCTTCTTCTGGGGGGCCCCCTGAGACTATGCAGCTTGCCCACGGCCACACCAGCTCTGGCTCTCATGCTGGTCAAAACACAAAAAGTGTCCTTTTTTGTGTAAATGGTGTGGTTCACACAACTGTGGGAATTCCTCAAAAGTAAAGTGGCTGCAGCTTTGTGTAAGAGCTTGAAGCGGCGGGTGAATTACCTTAGGAGATGGTGAGCGCTCCAGTGCTGGAGGCATGCAGGCAAAAGAAAATTAGACAAGTGCCTGTCAGATAGATTTTGATTTGGATTCCTGCATTGAGCAGGGGGTTGGACGTGATGGCCTTCTAGGCCCCTTCCAACTCTATTATTCTATGCTTCTGTGAGTGATTTGTGTCCTTCTTAACAATCAGCCAGCATGTCCATTCTTCTTGTGTTTTGCTTTCCAAGGGAAAGGAGACATTTTGCATAAATTACAGAGACAGAAAATCTCTCTCTCTCTCAAAACATATTGTTGTGTTGAGACAACCCTGATCATCAATAACAAGGAATTTAGTCAAGTATTGTGTTGATGCTCCCTTCAGGCTGAAACCACTGCAGGCTGCTAACTTCGGTCTGCCTCCTTATGTGAAGCAGAGGGTCAGAGGCTTAGCTCTGTGGTCCACTCCTGCTGAGCTCCCAATCTTGTGACATTCAGAGGAGGTGAAGGGAAGAAATGAATATGAATGACAAATTAACTGCCCAGCTTTGAAATCAAGCACAGGGGAAAGAAGCAGCAGGTGGGAACATTCCTAATTCTGGGATGAAGTGTGTTTTTCTGCTCCTTAGTTGACACGTGGAGGGAATGAATGGGTTAGGGATGAGGCGATGTCTGAGTAAATGCACGCCTGCCTCTTTGCGTGTATGAAAGAGAGACAGTTGGGGGGGGGGGGGGAGAGAGAACAAATACTCACTTCTGTCGCTGGCTCTGCCCATCGCTGGATTGTGTACCTTCTGCCAAGGAGAAGAGGCACCAGCCACCATGGGCTGGACCCCTTGTATCCTGCTCATCACCCTAAGCCACTGCAGTCAGAATAAATGGCTTAGCATTCAGTGCTGAGTTTTGTGAGAACTATGAAGGAAGAGGAAATGAAGGCAGGTGCCAGCTTATGGGGACCAGCACACTGGGATGGCATATAAGGAAGCAGAAAGATTCAGACATGCTCAGGGAGCCAGTAAGAGTGTACACAGTGGCACAGTCTGGAGCAAATGCTTGAATTTTTCTCCTAACACACAATGCACCAGAGACAAATAAAACTGAAGGCAGGGGGGTGTTAAAACTGCTTAAGGATATGGCAACGCTAGCAGCAGGGAGAGCAAGCTAATGTGGGCCACTTGGGAATTATCAGGCTTGATTAGAATGATCTAATCAAGCCTGATCATTCACACATAAGTTCACACACAATAAGCAAGCCACTTCAGGATACTGGCAAATTAATCACTTCCCCTGCTTGGCAAAGGGCAGGGAAACTGGAGGGGGGAATTTTGGACTGTATATAAACTATTGCTGATATACTTTGTCAGTTATAAAACAAATATTAAATCTTTTCTTTGCCTTCTCTTCAATGACCAGTTGAGAAACTGCTTACAGCCAAAGCCATCTCTGTGGATTGGACTGCGGGTGGTTTATCGACCAGCCCTTTAAGGCAAGGCAAAGAAAATATTTTTTGATTTTTTTATAACTGATCTAGTGCATCAATGAAAGTCTACATAAAGTTTATATATATAAACTTCTCTGCCAAGCAAGAGAAGTTATTAATTTGCTAATATCCTGAGGTGGCTTGCTTATTAAGCCATTTCACAATATTGGCAAATTGAAAGAGGAAGATTTGCTTTGGATCAGTTTGAGCGATCACATAGGCTGGAACTGATCCAAACCAGAGGAATCCTGCCCACACCAGAAAAAACAGAAACCCCTTGACACAGGCCAAAAAAATGTGAGTAGGAATACTCTAGGGGCAGGCTGGAGTGCCCTAGCAAAGATGTGATTTGACTACTGTCTTTAGGAGCCCTTCCCTGTAGTGCCCCAAATAGTAAGCTAAAGAGCCCGTGTAGTTAGCCTCTAAGTTGTTGCCTCCCCTCTTGATCCTTCCTTGTTACACAAACTGTTTGAGAAGTGCAGCTTATCATTTTCAGGAGTGGATTTCAGGTCAGGAAATATAAAACGCTGTCAGAAGGATGGCATGAGAAGGGCCCTTGCTGATTTCCAGCATCTCTCGATTAATGCGATTAGTCTGATGACCAATATATACTTAGGAGATTTCCGTTTGTTTGTTTCCTTTTGGCCAGATGTGCATGCATTTAGAAAGCCTTAAACAGAAGTTCAAATGCAATCGAGACAGACTTGATACACACATTATCTTTATTCTGAAAGCTTCTGGAGCCTCAACAATGATTTTACCTACTTGAGCACAGAGCACATGATGCATATTTTTCATCCTTCTGTACATTACAAAAGAAGGTTAAAATGCCCATGGTTTTAAGGAATTAGGATTATTTTGGATTGTCTCCTATTGTCCAATTTTTAGAGATCTGAGCAATTTATCAGAATTAGGGAATATGATGAATATATAAAGACAGCTTGACCCACCCACCTCATCCTAGGAGCTTCCCAGGAACTTGGGAGAATCAGGCTTGTTTCCATGCTACAAGCTACTTTTCACAAGATATTTCAAGGTAAAGAAGCCAAATCTATGCCTTTCAGATGTCCCTGGGTTCCAACTCCCATCGGCCACAGCAGGCACGGCCAATGATGAAAACAATGGGAATTGCAATACAACAACATCTGGAAGGCCACCTTTTCCCCACCTTGGATTTTAAAGTGTACAGCCAAACCATGTCATGTTTGACAGCAAGGAATGGGTATCTGAAGATGTTGATATTACGGAGGAAAACCAGTTACTAGCACTGGTTATGGCTCCCTAATGACAGTAGATTTAGTAAACCCACGTTTGTTCCTGGGAAGTGCAGAACAGACTTTCCGAAAGCCTTAAAAATGGACCTTACAAAAGCCCCACCCAAGTGCACCAACTTTCCCAAAGTTGTTTCTTCCATTTGTCAAAATTAATATTTCATTACAGTTGTTGTTGTTTAGTCGTTAAGTCATGTCCGACTCTTCGTGACCCCATGGACCAGAGCACGCCAGGCCCTCCTGTCTTCCACTGCCTCCCGGAGTTGGGTCAAATTCATGTTGGTTCCTACATTACAGTAGGAAATATTAAAAACCCAAGATTCGTCTGCTCACGCGTGCGGTTGCAGTGTAGGTTGTTTGACCTTTTCACCTCTCATCCTTAGAGGTGCCCAGCAGCACCCTGTTTGCACAAGCAGAAGTCCTGTTGGATTGACAGCCAATAGACTCTCACAAAAGCTGCAGTGGGCAATCTGGCCCTACAACACCTGGGGGGCTTTTTTTGCTGGGGCAGGCACAGAACAGGATCTTGCCCAAAGCCAGCATGTGAGCAATTCAAAATCTGCATTTCAAAGAAAAGACCAAGTCGTTTTTAACTAACAGTGAGTAGGTCTTCTAATACCGCTCTTCTTCTATGCATGTCTTTGAAAGGAACCACCATTTATGATACCAAACATCCCACTGGAATGAAAACTCACTCAACTGCAGAACCTCAACATGCCTTCAGGGCTTTTTTTTAAAAAAAAAAATTATCCACAGGCTAAAAAATATACCCAGGGACGTGGTGGCGCTGCGGGTTAAACCGCAGAAGCCTCTGTGCTGCAGGGTCAGAAGACCGGCAGACGTAAGATCGAATCCACGCGACGGAGTGAGCTCCCGTTGCTTGTCCCAGCTCCTGCCAACCTAGCAGTTCGAAAGCATGTAAAAATGCAAGTAGATAAATAGGTACCACCTCAGTGGGAAGGTAACGGCGTTCCGTGTCTAGTCGTGCTGGCCACGTGACCACGGAAACTGTCTTCGGACAAACACTGGCTCTACGGCTTGGAAACGGGGATGAGCACCGCCCCCTAGAGTCGGACACAACTGGACTAAATGTCAAGGGGAACCTTTACCTTAAAAATATACCCACACAGTGAAGCAGTAACAGCACAAGGAGAGAGATGATTCCTTCCCCCCCCCCCCACTCTGGTCCCAAGACAATGCGTGTAACTACATAGACCCATCCCAGTACCGTCTCCAATCAGTAGAAAAGCAGGATTCTTAGAGCTTCAAATGCCTGCCAAACCTATTTGACCAGAGACAATGGTTGCACAAAAGAAAGCAATGCATGCATCATGGAAAGCGCCGCATCCATCAGTCTGCCTTGAATGCTATTGTGCCTTCAGACGGAGGACCCGCAGATGGCTAGAGCCATGGGACGTCTTTCATCAGGCCATATTCAAGAGTTGTCCCAAGTCCTCCTGCCCTGGTGATCGGGCAGGACAAATCAGCACGGTTAACAACCTTTTCTTCTGAATTTTATCATACCCTGAAGTAAACGTCTCTGTATAAAATAGGCAAAGGGGCTATTATTAGTATTATATCTGTATTATTATCTTAAATTGGACCAACTTCCATGGTGGTGGCAGAGCTCAAAGAGACTGGCCTGCTGCTTCTGATTTTCCTGTTCCTTTGTAAAAAGAGGCGAGCAGATGGCAAGAAAGTGCCTTTTTCAATGGGGATGCCCTGTCTATGAAACTCGCTCCTCGGTGAGGCTTGCTCAAAGTCCGTGTTATTTGAATCTATTTTTAGATTTGAGAACACTAAGGCATACTTATACATAGCTCCCTCAAGAGAGGGCCCTAAAGAGCTCAACAGAACCTTGTCCATAGGCCCCAAATCCACCAAAGGCTGCCATTTTAAATTTCCTATAGTGGCCCACAGTAATGTGAGGTTGGCACTGTGGGGAATTGAACACAGAGTTTAGGACAGACATCAGGTTGGACTCGATGACCTTATAGGCCCCTTCCAACTCAATTAAGTCTATGATTCTAGGACCCATGGCAGGGCTCTGGGCCAAGCTCCAGGGCCCACCTAAAATAATACTGTTGACTGAGGAGAAAAATGGCACCCGCCTTCTACTTCATGTGCAGAAACTGGCTGGATGGTCACTGAATTGTTCTTTCTTTGACCCGGACTATAAGGCAGCATCTTCTACATCAAGGCAAAAGGGCAGGGTGCAAAATAGGGGCACTAGACGCCAGACTGCATGAAACATCAAGAGGGATGGGCAGAAGACATGACACACAGCTCTTTCCACCGACACTTGTTGCAAGCCACCATCTGCCACCTAAGGCAGCTGCTTCATTCAGACTTGTAGCACTGCTAACAAGGACAGCCTGGACCTGCACATACGTACACCATCCAGTCTCCTAGGGATTGAGTAGCAACCAAGTCTTCCTGGGTCCAGGTCGGACATTCAAAGATGCTACACAACACTGACTCCAGGATAAGAGCAGATGGATCTGTTTATGTAGAGACATTTGGTTTGAAGCACTAAGAATGTCTTCATCATGTCACTTGTACCCAGCGTGGTAGACAGCGATGAGTAAACCAGAACTCATAAATTAACAGAAATAGTCGTACAACAGTTTTGCCACAAATGATTCCAAACTAGCAACAAGTTGCAAAATATAGCCTTCTTTTTCTCAAGGCAGAACTGCAACTGGATTTTTTTTGCCAGGTTGCTTCCAAAATGTAAAGCATCTCTTGGCAGCAGAGAAGTTTAGAATGGACACGCAAAATTAAGCATCTGTTGGGTGGCGTCCAACATTCTCATGCCACCTGGTCCACCCAAATCACGTCCATGCTTCAGCTACAAGCAACAGGAAGGGCTGCCAAGATTTTCAACTGCAGTAGGGTTCATGCAGTAGGGCCCCCCTCTCCCTTATGTCTCAATGCTAAGCAACAGAGTAAAAGATGCTCAGAACCTCTACCTGACGGAGGCATCGATTCAGTTATCTTCCTCCACTTAGTTAAGACTGCAGAGCCTTTGATCTTGGTGGCAGGTGATCTGGTCAGGAAAAAAAACTGCACTGGAATGCTATTCTTTGATGTTGCAAATGACTTTTTAAGGAGTTGTATAATACAAGACACGGTTATAACACTGGTCAGAGTCAAATACTGTTAGTTGTCCACCAACTAATGTTATTTTGTTGTGTAGCTAGGTACTGACCACGTTCATACACTCAAGGAAGGCTTGGTGTGGTTTGCCAAAATCTTGACTTACTGTGATGTGGAAAATACATTTCTACCTACCAGCCGTGCTTTATTAGCAAGCCACAAACAATGATCTCTATTCACAGTTGGTTTTGCAACCCCAAGCTTTTTTTAAAACCATGGCTTGTCCTGACAGCCAAACTCAGAGCTGTGGCTTGATCCTATCTTGGATAGGACCATAAGACCAGCAGTCGTAAGATCGAATCCACACGTCGGACTGAGCTCCCGTCGCTTGTCCCAGCTCCTGCCAACCTAGCCGTTCGAAAGCATGTAAAAATGCGAGTAGATAAATAGGTACCACCACGGTGGGAAGGTCACGGCGTTCCGTGTCTACTCCCGCTGGCCACATGACCACAGAAACTGTCTTTGGACAAACGCTGGCTCTACGGCTTGGAAATGGGGATGAGCACCACCCCCTAGAGTCGGACACGACTGGACTAAATGTCAAGGGGAACCTTTGCCTTTACCTTACTCCTTATCTGCTCTTACTACGGGCATCAGTGAACAGGAAGAAGCAGGAAGCCAACACACCAGACCAATGGCATGGGCCAATTGGGAATATTTGGTCCAAATTAGGGTGATTTTTGCCTAACCTCCTTTGTCTGTTAGCCCCCATGTTTGAGATATTGGTGAGGAAAACACCAGCACTTGACATCAGAGGCAGCAACAGTGTCTGTCCCACAGCTGCTTAGTCACTCTGGGACTATGCGGCTTGCCCAAGGCTACACAGGCTGGCTCTTCTCCCTAGAGGCACAGTGGGGAATCGAACTCCCAACCTCCAGCTCTGCAGCCAGATACCTAACTCACTGAACTTTCCAGCCAGCAAGGTTTTTAACGTCTTTTAAAATAGCATTGTTTCAACAGCTCCTTTTCTTGTTCTTTTTAAATTTTATAATTTACTGAAGTGTTAAAATACTAGGCAAGTACTTAACAATATTTCAGCAAGTTATTGGTTTTAGACTGTGCAAATGCCAGCACCGATATAATACTAACATTCACACAGCTCCATCAAATGGTTGTCCAAAGATCTATTTGAACAATAGAAAAGCAAGAATACTCCTTAGCAGCAACACTTGCATTTTTTTTGTACAAAACATCTTGTAACCCTTACAACAACACCCTGAATCTTCAAGGTAATATCCATCCATCCTCTCAGCTGCAAGGCAATATAACATCCATCAGTCACGTTGCCAGAGGCAAAGCCTCAAAATCCAGATAATGGCAAAACACGATACAACAGGACATATTTCGCGACGATGGCTCTACAAAGTGAGACAAGCTGCTTTTCCCGGAAGATTACTCCCAGTGAAGACATACTACACACAGATATTTTCACACAGAGAAGGTTGCCCATCTGCTCATTTCACTTCAGATTTATGCCCCTCTCTCTGAGATTTGGATATATTAGGGGCAGGGTTTCCCCCCAGCAATATTTTCATGAGAAGAACCCTGTGAGGTAGGGCTGGTCTTAGGCAGGAACAGCGGGGCCCACAAGTTGAATAGGGAGTTGGACTCAGTGGCCTTATTGGCTCCTTCCAACTCCATCATGCTATGATTCTGTGTAGCCCTCAGCACCCCTGGGAACCCTCAAACCACACACACACACACACAAACACACACACCCCAGAAGGTTAATCTGTTGCATGTTTGTACATTATTGATTGTATTGCTATAGAGCACAATATAACTTATTATTATTATTATTATTATTTAAAAACTCTTTGTGTCCCTTACGGCAGAGGTCCCCAACCCCCGGTCCGCGGCCCGGTGCCAGTCCGTGGCCTGAGCCGGACCGGGCCGCTGAGACAGACCTCCCGCCGCCCCCGCACGCACTCACCCCCGCACAGCCCGTGCGCTCCAACACGCCCGTGCGAGCGCTGCGCCGCCATTTGCACATGCGCACAAGCGCAATTGCGGCCAGACAAGCGCCGGCCCCGCCGTTTGCACATGCGCACGGGGCGCGCATGCGCCTGTGCAAGCTCCGCACTGCTGTTTGCGCATGTGCAAACGGCAGCATGACGCGCGCACGGGCGCACGCGCTCATGCGAGCGCTTGTTCGCGCATGCGCACGAGCGCGGGGGGTGCCCCACCTTCCCCAGCCGGTCCGCGGACTGAAAAAGGTTGGAGATCGCTGCCTTAGGGAGTATACAGGAGTGAATGCAGGCCCTCAAAACACAGAGCTAAGAATGTGCGGCCTCTGGACTTCGCCCATTCCTGATCCAAGGATCAGTAGCTACTGGATGAGTGGCTGAGATGTTCTCCACCATTCCCCAGCGACATTTGAAACCCACGCAAATCAAGATCCCAACTCTTCAAGCCCGGACACCAGAGTGGCCAGAAATATGGAGGAAAGACCTAATCAAAGACCTGGGTTTATCCCAAATCAGAGCCCAGAGAAACTGGCATTTTCATCTGATGCTTTTCTCCACAGAGGCCTCAGGGTAACCACTGAAATAACACCACCTGGTCCATGTTTACTTCGAGCCCACTAATTGAGCATAATTCGCCTCTACTGTCATAATAAAAAAAAAAAGAAAGAGGATCATCTATGGACATGGCACATGAGGACCTAATTTCAGCTTGAACAGTAATTAAAGCAAAGTTTTCTGGCAATAAAAACAATAAGTAAAATCACTCGCTCGGAGCCAGGCGAGTGCCCTTTTATTGCCAATCCCTAAACAGATGTATGCTTTGGAATCCCGGAGCACAATGTAATAGGAAAATAACCATCTGTACAGTGTGTTCTTCCACTGGCACAGGAGACAAAATGGACAGTACTTTGTGTGCACACATTCTGTCAGCCAACGCCCCCCCCCCCCCCCCCCGGTGCAGAGATCACAAATTTTATTCCGGTGATCTCTGACACCTCACAACCATCCCTAATGGGGCAACACTCCCTCACTTCCAAGCCATTTTGGGCACTCAGGAACAGCAACTGTGACTCTCAAGAGGTTCTCACGAGCCGTCGACTCTCGCCCCAAATAGCCAGGGGTGAAGGAAAAGCCTCATGGATCATGGAGTCCCACCACCAAAGCAGTGACTGGAGAACTGGAGAGCTGCAGCTCATAAATGGCTGACAGCCCACACAATCTGTTGAAATGATAGCGACCTGCATATAACACCTTTAGGGGGGGTTGGACGAGCAGGACTTTGCAGTGAACGCCAATCGCACAGGACCAGCCAATTGTTCCTTCATCTACGTTAGATTCCTTTCCTCGCCTTTTTTACTCCGTGCTGTGTCTGCTAGCAATGTATGTATTCTCTGCGTGTTAGAGGGTGACAGTTCTGGAGTCAGCAATTAAGAGTCTGGGTGAAGTATTTATGTAATCAGTCAGTTAGTCAAAATAATCAAGTTCACCAGTTAAGATCTCAAGCAATGTAACAAGTGAATATGTTTTGTTTGTTGTTCTGACATATATGAAGATTTCGTGAGTAAAAGAGAAACATTTTTTATTCTTTCTCAACCCCAGAGTTTCTGACTGAATCTATTGAGATTATTGCTAATTGAGGTAAATCTTAACCAAATAATCAGGGGTGGTATATTTCAAGGGGAGTTGTAATTATAATTATCTGCTCTGTAGGTCCCTGTCTAGATTTTTTTTTCTCTGCTGCATAGCTGGAAGTTTAAAGCCAAAAATTTCCAGACTCTGCCAATACAAAAGAGGTAGATCAAAGCAGCATTCTCCCATACCACAGAAGTTACTTTTATAGGAAACACATGAGCACACAGTGGGAAAGATGCAGTGATGTAGCACTTTAAGACCTTAAGACATGGTTACCCTGCCATCATGTCAAGCTGCTGTAACTCTATAAGCTTCAAAAAACAGACTATTCCAGCAGATGAGAACCAAGTGTGATGCCCAACTTTGTCAGGCTGGTCCTGTACCTTAATCTAGACCCTAAGATACAAACTTCAAGCACAAAAGCCTTTTTACTCTTTGCTCTCTTCATTCCAAGTAAAAAAAAGCATTGCATGCAAACCAACTATCAAAGGCACAAAAGCACAGCCAGGAAAAATAAAGTGGCAACCTCAGTACAAACCTTCTCCATCTCTTGCCATCATGTTTGAGAAAAGCCATCTTTAAAGCATTTCTCTTTCAGTTGGACAGTTTAAAAAGTAACTTGAAGCTCATATAAAAGGGAGGGGGGCAGCACGTCGATCCGTGTGCCTTATAAATCCTAAAGGAATGAAAGAGGTTAAGAAAGCAGCCGTTGCAAAGAATTATACTAATGTAATTACGCATTAAAATCAGAAGTGCTTGGTCAGGTCATCTAATCACTCTGATATTTCCAAGAAAACCCTGCCAAGTTCATGTTTTATACTTCATTAACCGTATCGAGCAGGAAATAAATAGGCTCTTTTACAAGGACCGAGTTACAGAAGGCCAAGCCCCGTTAAACTCACAAGTAAAGGCTGAGTTTAAACGTCCATAATTTTGAAAGAAAGGGCATTCAATATATAGTATGTTGTCTGGGTCATTACCCAGTGAACAGACTGAAGGCACAACGGGCCTGGAAAGGTTTCCCCCCTTTTTAGACTAACTGTAGTCCCAAAAAAAGGAACATCTCTACACACCTTTCATGAGCGTGTGACAGGCTGAAATCAAAAGGGTGAAGCTGGAATTCTATACTTGAGAGTAAACAAATTAAAACCCAGGAGACAAGTCCAACATAGTGCAGGGGTTTTGTGGAAAAACAATTAACAATTGATTAATTCACTAAAAAACTCATTCACATGGAGAACTTGCTGGTTTTGCCTTGTTCCACTCTGAAGAGGAAGAGAATGAGCTTCCACGTTGACAACACAGAGAGTTCCATTTGCAATTTCCCTAGCAGTGAGAAATTCCATTTCATTTATTTATTTATTTGAATCTGAATCTGAGAAACAAGAGAAGCCTCATTAACTTTGGGGGCCAATGTTTTCTGTATTCAGAATCATGCAACCTACTTCCCTCTCCTATCTGTCTGCCATATTGGTGGAGAGGGCACAAAACAACCCCCACGAAGTGTGTGTCTTATATGTGCCCCATAGTGCATAAAACACTCCCTGGGCAGATTACAATTTAATTATGCCGGCTACACACTGTTCCCCCTCCCCAGCAAACCGGGTACTCAATTTACCAACCTTGAAAGGAATAAAAAAGCTGAGTCAACCTGGAGCTGGTTACCTGAGCTCATCGGATCAAACTCAGATTATGAGCAGAGTCTTAACTGTAGTACTGCAGTTTAACTCCTGTCCCACAAGGCAGACTCGCCTCTTGAAAGAGTAAGCTGTCGCCCAGTAGCCAATGACCAGAAGAGCTACTCCACTTTCAGCAGAGGTGGACTTTTTCCAAGGGTTGAGGGCTCCACCTATCACCTTAAGCACTCTGCAGCTACTATCCTAAAAAGCTGTAGCCAAAAACATTACCTCTGAGGAAGCTATTTCACCTTTAAAACAAGGTATGCGCTGCCTGCTCACCTCATTTACCAGCAGATGAGACCTTCCAAGAAGCTGTTTGACAGACAAGAAGCAAACAGTTAGGAATAAGGATGCAACTGTTTTGGGGGGATTGAAGGTCTTTTATACATTTTTATATTTTCACCATTTTTATTCATTATCATATATTTTTTCTGCTTTATAATTTTTATACATTACTCTTGTCTCTGTGCATATTACCAGTCTGCCCACCCTGTGTATTTCTTAACAAGCAAATCTCTGAAAAAAATACTTTTCAAATTTTCTATATTATCTATTCATTTTTATACTTCTTTACATGTTTACTACATTACCTCATGTTTTAGACATTTATACTTTTTTTGTCCATTAACTTTGTCTCCATGAGTGCCTGTCTCCTGCCTGCTCAACTTGTTTGTTTCTTAACAAGCATACCTCAGGAAAATGCTGTAATTTCCAGTAGTTTCCCCTTCCATAGAAATGGACCTGATAATAGCTCCTATCCAAAAACATCTGGGGGGAGAAACAGCAGGATACTATCCACAAGCCAGACATGATGTTCTCCTCCCCCAAATGTTCATCTCAGTCCAAATCCGATAAAGCTCCTAATTTCTCAGTGAGGTAGACTAAGCCAGGTGCACACATCTCTGAGGCCTCACATCACACTGGACAGCTCAGTGGTTTCAGTCTCTGGCTGTGGAGCCTGAGGTTCCCAGTTCGATTCCCCACTGTGCCTCCTTGAGAGGGACTGGACTTGATGATCCATAGGGTCCCTTCCAGCTCTGCAGTTCTAGGATTATTATTATTATCATGATTCAGAAATACCAGGCACACTCAATCAAAATTATAAAAACACTGACTGATATTATATAACAGATACAAGTTTTAACCAAAACCCGAAGTATCTGTTAAACACTGATGCAGTATATACGCTGTTCCTAATATTGCCATTTTTGTAGCTCTGATGAGGTTGTTGTTGTGTTATCGGGGGACAATCGAAAATGGTTTACCAGACATCAAGTGCTAGAAGCATGGAGGCTCTTGACGTTCAAGAATGAGGTGTGGAAAGCATACTAATAATAATAATCTTAGAAATGCCGAGCTAGAAGGGACCCTATGGATCATCATGTCTTCTCAAGATGGAGAATCGAACTCCCAACCTCTGGCTCCGTAACCCGAGACCAAAACCACTGAGCTATCCAGCATGCCTGGGAGAATGTGGGTGGCTTTGAATCTGAGAGCTGACTAGAGAGAAGGCTTAATTAATGGCACACTTCAAAAAACCTGTTCCGGCTAAATTATCCTCCACCGTTTCCTCTCCTCCCTTTTCTTCCTCAATGCGCCGTTTCGAGGCTAATGTTCAGAAAGCAAGGCACCAAATGCAACCCCAATAGCTCAGTGGCTGCCTCCAGAGGTCCAGAAGTGTTGCCATGGAAGCCAGTTCCCATTTCTGATCACCCAAGCATCAGGGGTGAGGCAGAGTCAATTTCTCACCTCCATTCCTGGCTAGAGAAATACTTGGGGGCAAAGTACAAGCCATTCCGAGTTGTACAGGTTTCTCCAGAGTGTTGCGTTACAAATGACTGCCATGAATTTATCGCTTTCTGTCTGGAACACCTAGAGACAGGAGAGAGAAGCTTCTCACTGGGGATGGAAACTCATTCTCACACAGTAAACAGGACTACTTTTTTGGGGGGGGGCGGAATCTACAGGAAACCTAGTGAACGGATAGAGTACTGGATGAAGAGGACCTGGGTTCAAATCCTACCTTGACGTCACACTAAATAGTACATAGGAGATGCATGCAAAGTCTTCTTGCATGGTTTCTTTCTCTTCTCCCACAGTTACAATAAGCAAGCAACAGACACTGCAAGCTTTAAAGAAGAAGGGCAGGAACAGGGGATCTTTTGAACAGGGGGGGGGGGGGAACACCCTGTTCACAAGCACAAACAACGGGTAGTTCCCATTTCTCCAAAACATCAACCAGTCCAAGGTGGGGCACATGGAGGTCATGGGTCATAGGCAGCCATCAGGGCCATACCGTGGACCCCCTGGGGTACCCCATCCCCATGTTGTCTCTTTGCTGCCACTGTCCCACTCTGGTTCTCTCCCCACTGCAGCATCCCAATTTTTATCACAAAGGGCAGAGCTACTGACACTTAAAAAGAGTCTTTCAGAAGTCCACTCCACAATTTTTGACTCATCAAATAATGCTCAAGACACTTCCCAATGTGACCACTGCTACTCTTGACCGAAAAATGACACATTCCCTATTTGTTCTTGGGACCGACTTGAGAGTTTTCTGCACTGGATGCAACTAAGTTAGTAACCGACGTGTTTGGAAAGGCCAGGAAGCAGATGGCAGTAACAGAGTCATAATGTACAGGGGGAAAAAATTTGGCAGCGAAACCAGCTGTAAAGCCCAGCTGTTCTATTAGAAGAGGCAGGAGAGGTTATTCAAAAACGACATAAGTCAGAAAATAAGTTGGAAGTGGTATATAAGGCTGGAGAATACAGAAAGGGTGCAGACCAGGTCATCCAGGTGGCTGCATCCTGGCTTACTGTTAATCGTGGCTTACCATGAACAAGCTATACACTGATGACTATTCTCTCCCACCTTCCTCTTTCCCGTTAGCATGATGGGTAAAACAAACCAGGAAGTATATCTGGCACAGGAATGTGAAAATATTTTTCAACAAGTGGCACCAAACTCCAGTTGGGAGAGGTGTTGGGGGACCTTTGCATGCCAAAAGTGGATGGGGCCATGGGCATAGGGGAGGCAAAGCAAAGTGGGGAGGGCCAGATGGAATATTTACAAATTCCGATATTCCCAATGCATACAAAGCATAGCACAATTCACTGGATGTCTGCTCAGGAGCAAGCCATGCAACTGGTTTCAGAAATAGTAACGCACAGCACTATTCTAAGCATATTGACTCAGGAATAAGACATAGAGCAACGGTTTCCCAGGCTGGGACATTCAGTGGTAGAAGCTGGAAAATGAGCTCCATGCAAGAGTTTCCGAGGGTTTTCAACAACCTCTTGCCATCCAAGATAACAGCACTCTGTTTGAAATTGGAAAGGAAGCTTGGTGGGATAAAGAGTACATGTTTTCTCTGCAGAAGTCCCAGGTTCAAGTCCTGGCAACTTGGCACTAAGAAAAAGTTGTATGTGCCACCCTGGAGAACCGCTGCCAGTCATTGTCAACATTGCTAGGCTAGCCAGACTAACAGCCTGACTCAAAAGAAGGCAGCTTCCTCTATGCTACAAGGAGCTTGCAGCCTAGACAAGCCACATCCAACAGTTCTCCATCCTAGTTTAGCATAATATCCAAAGCTGAGATCATGACCTGTTCCTTTACAAGCCAAGATTGCAAACCAGGATTTGGTCTTGGTTTCTCGATCCTAGCTTGTTTCTGAATAACAAAGCACAATCTCTTCCTGGTTTCCATGATGATGCTCCACTGGAGAAGAGCAAAATTAAGGTAAACAGGCTGTTGTGCCCCAGCATGCCATGCATTCATAACAAACCAACATTCTGCAGAATCTTGGCTTATTGTTCACTGTGATCATGGCCAAAGAAACTGAAGAAGAGACAACAGCTTGGTGAAAAACAATATGCTTTACATGTGGAAGGCACCATGTTCAATACCTAGTATGTTCAGTTAAAAGGACAGGAAAGGCCTTCATCTGAGATCCTGGAGAGCTGCTACCAGTCAGAGCCAATGCTTCTAGGCTCAATACACAAACAGTCCAACTTTGACCAGGTAGCAAACTGCTTCCTCTGAGTTTTAGCTTAGAATTGCTGGGGCTTTGTTTTGTGGGATCAACTAGCAAGATACGGAAAGATTAATGCTCCAACTGTTCTCCTGAATTCCATGAATACTAAACTTGGAGAGAAAAGTTGCAAAACAATTAAGCAGATGGCACATCACTCTTTGTCACTTGAGGTATCTCCCAGGCTCAGATGGGCAGTAGCTGCCAATGTTAAAGCACATTTGGTGCACATACCCAACAGGGCAAAAGGACCGCAGTAATTCAGAGGATTCCTTAAGGCTGTGCATAGAGAAAGACTATTGAATTCTTTCAAATAAGAGCAAGCTTCTTGTACAAAATGCTATAATCTCATTATCTTCCTCTTTGAGGCAGCTAACCTCTGGGTAGCAAAATTCCACGGTCTTATCTATGAAAACGTGGTTTGCAGAAAAACCTGAGACTTGCTTATATTTCACAAAAGATCACATCAAATGAAGGCCCTCAGTAATTGTCAAGTTTGTTCTAATGATTTCCTAGTCCCCAGGATAACTTTTATTACACTTGTAAAGTAATCATGATATTCAGCTAGCATGACCAGTAAATACAAATTCATTCTCTCTGTGTGTGTCTCTGTCTTTCTCTGTGCACGCACTGTACTCCTAATGCAATATTTTTCTTCCTTGGTTCGTTTCCCTGCACCCTGATCTATCTTGGTCTCATTTTTCAGAGATGGCAATTCATCATTTCTTCTCCATCCCAGAATACACTGCTGGCATAATGTGATACATTTTTCAGATTCTGGTCCTATTTTCTTCCTGCACCCTCCCAGACCCATTTTTAAACTACACCGCCTGTTGAGGAATTCTGAAGAACCTGAAAGTTTGCACATTCTTCCGGGATTTTAGTTGGTTCTAATAAAAAAAGGGACGTGGTGGCGCTGCAGGTTAAACCGCAGAATCCTCTGTGCTGCAAGGTCGGAAGACCAGCTGTCGTAAGATCGAATCCACGTAGCGGAGTAAGCTCCCGTCGCTTGTCCCAGCTCCTGCCAACCTAGCCGTTCGAAAGCATGCAAATGCAAGTAGATAAATAGGTACCACCTCGGTGGGAAGGTAATGGCGTTCCGTGTCTAGTTGCGCTGGCCACATGACCACAGAAACTGTCTATGGACAAACGCTGGCTCTACGGCTTGGAGACGGGGATGAGCACCGCGCCCTAGAGTCGGACACGACTGGACTAAATGTCAAGGGGAACCTTTACCTTTACCTAATAAAAATATGCCAGCTGGATACCAAACTCAGAGCCAATGCTCAGTGAGTTTGGTATCTGGCTGCAGAGCCGGAGGTTGGGACTTAGATTCTTCACTGTGCTTCCTAGGAAAAGTTTCCGTCTGTGTAGCCCTGAGCAAACTGCAAAAGAAATGCAGAAGTTGCACAATGCAATCCAGGGTGTTAGGCACGCTTTGGTCATCTGTGTGCTCTTGGCAAAATGTTTCTCTCATAGCTTTATAAATAATCTATGACATATTGAGAATGGCTGATGGTCGGATTCCAAAAGATCTCCTGTATGGAGAATTAGTGCAGGGAAATCGCCCCAGAGGGAGACCACAGCTGCGACACAAGGATATCTGCAAGCGGGATCTGAAGGCCTTAGGAATGGACCTCAACAGATGGGAAACCCTGACATCTGAGCGTTCAGCCTGGAGGCAGGCGGTGCATCACGGCCTCTCCCATTTTGAAGAGACCCTTGTCCAGCAGGCCGAGGCAAAGAGGCAGTCCCGGAAGCAGCAAAATCAGGGAGCTGGACAGGGGACAGATTGTATTTGTCTTCAGTGTGGAAGGGATTGTCACCCTCGAATTGGCCTTCTCAGCCACACTAGACGCTGTTCCAAGTCCTCCATACAGAGCACGTTACATAGTCTCTCGAGACTGAAGGATGCCTAAGTAAGTATGACATATTGCTAAACCCACTGAAAAATAGTTTACATCCATTGGGCCAGTCAACTGCTATCTTTATCTGTCAAAGGCCTTCATGCCATAGGGGTCAACTGGCCTCGTTTCCTAAACAAACCTCAACCCTCCCCAAAATGCTGACATAAAAATCTTATAATTGCAATTACATGAAATCTACTACTTATGACTACATGTTCCACGTATGTATTTTCTGACCCAACCAGTTTGGGAATATCCATCAACCTGAGGGTCAAATTCAATTTCAGAGGCATTCTGAACGGCCCAAGCTCAGCTTTGGATGCAGCAAAAGACAAACAGCTGGGTATTTCAAAATACATCCAACCCCCAGCATCCACAAGGGACTGGTTCTAAGCTTCCCCCATGGATGCTGAAAACTGCAGATAATATCGAACACTATACATAGCATGGTAAAAGAAAAAATCCAGAAGTATTTTCACCATGTATTACCCAAACTGGCCACTAGAGTGAGTGAAGGACTACGCTATATATTCATCAACAAGAATACATATAATGGTTTCTGACTCCCTCTAGTGGCCATTTCTCAGAAATACATCATGAAAATATGTATTTCTATGTTTTTTCTTTTAATATTTTTAGTATATTCAGACCACAGAAAAGTGAAGCCACAGATACCAATCCCATGGATATGGGGGCCCTACTGTATCACCATATCTTAGCTTTAAACTTCTTCTGCCAGCAGCTGATTCATTAGAGAGAGACTTCAACCATTTCAAACCAGAGGAAAAACTTGCACAACATTTGGGAAATTAGCCAATTATGTGATTTCCACAGGGCAGCACTGTTCATCTTCTGTAGCAAAAGAGCAAGGTGCCATAAGGCTCCTTCATGACTAAAAGATTTATAACGGATTATTTTTTCAAAACGCACAGCCCACTTCATTACGCACATGAAAAAAGTTAGGTGGTCCATATACAGAGACAACACATATTTTTGGAGGAGGACCATAGCCTGGTTAGTGAAAGCAAATTTAAATGCAGAATACAAACACTGACAATGAATTGAATACAATGCACTATATAATATGATCATTGATAAATATGTGTACCAGGGGGCAAATTAGGAACTTAAGGAGACCAGACGCTGTCCTAATGTTCCCTGCTCCTGGGCAAGGTCATTCTCCTCTATTATATGTGTTTTTCTAGCAAATTAGTTGTTTTTCTTAAGCACTAGACTCTGTGGTTGCTGACTTTTATTTTCTGATTGTCAGCTTTAGCTCCACGCCTTTCCTGCTGCTCTTAGCTTTCTGCTAATGGGACTCAATGATTTTTTTAAATCTGTTTTTTTATGTTTGGTAAGCTATACTGAAATACTTTTAAGGGCATGGTATACATTTTCTTTTAGAATCATAATATGTAACAATGATCATTTCCAGAGACGGGCATGAATCGGTTCATCCCAGGGATGGCACAGGTGCTGCTGATCCCCCCCCCCCCAACCTCCTCAGCCGATTCAGCCCCTCACCAGGCCCAGCTTCCTTGCTTGTTTTTTTCCACCTCCTCGGCTGATCTCCCAGTCAGGAGCAGGAGCACAGACTTCGCTGCCCCGCCCTTTTGTCTGATTGGGAGATCAGCCTAGCTTCTGTGTGCGTGCTGAACACATATATTCAGTGTGAATAGCAATATTTTCAATGATTTCATTCTTGCAAATGAGCATGAAAAAAATCAATTACTATATATACCATACCTGCTGGGCCAAAGAAATGTGGTAATTTTTTTTTTATGGGAAACATCTGCATTTTGCACCAAAATTTTGTATTTGTCATAAAATACAAGTTTTTAACACAAATGACATTTTTACCCCCTTGGGAAAACCCCACATTTTTGGACCTTCTGTTCTGAGAAAATAAGTGCTTGCAAGAGATGGTTCGTCCTGGTTCATCCCAGTTCATCAAGGCGGCAGCACCGGTGCTGCTGTTCCCCTGCCCCGCCTCCTCAGCAGATTTAGCCACTCACCAGGCCCAGCTTGCTTGCTTTTTTTACCTCCTCGGCTAATCTCCCAGTCAGGAGCAAGAGCACAGCCTTCTCTGTCCCGCCCTTTTGTCTGAGTGGCAGATCAGCCTAGGGGGCGGGGCCAGGAAGCCTGAGCTGCTGCCAGCACTGGAAGATCAGTTGAGGAGGTGCAGGAAGCTACCCCGCTGGCCCTGGTGACTGGCGGGTTGAGCCAGAGGGAGGCGGTGGAGGGGAGTTGTGCTCTCCTCCACCAGTTCATGCCCATCTCTAATAACCTCTGCTATTATTGTTATTGTTCAACGCTTTCAAGTCATCTCTGACTTCTAGTGACCCTATTAAATATCCTCTCCTTAACAGCCCTCCCTGTTCAAGCTCTTGCAAACTCAAGGCTATGATTTCCTTTATGGAGTCAATCTGTTTCATAATTGGTCTTCCTCTTTTCCTTGTGCCTTCAACTCTTCCTAGCATTACTGTCTTTTTCAGTGAGTCTTCTCACTGTCTTCTCATGATGTGCCCAAAACACAATCACGTCATATTCATTTAAAAATCATGATTTAAATCAGTGGTTCTTAACCTGGGCGATATCGCCCCCCAGGGGGCGATTTCATTTTTCAAGGGGGGCGATGGAACAAAAAGGGGCGACGCGGGGGTGAAGGAACAGAAGGGGGGCGATATGGGGCGATGGAGCGAGCCAAACCTGTGAAGGCGGCTGCAGCCGCGGTGCTGGCAGCGGATCCTGCAGGTGGATCCAGAGCAGCTGGTGCTGGCAGCGGATCCGGTGTAGCCGCCGCCACCAAACCTGAGAAGGTGGCTGCAGCTGCGGTGCTGGCAGCGGATCCGGCAGGCGGATCCAGAGCAGCTGGTGTTGGCAGCGGATCCGGTGCCGCCGTGCTGCCGCCACCGTGCCGCCATTATGTTGGGGGAGGGGGGCAATGATAACTTCCTCAATGGCTCAAGGGGGCGATTCTTTCAAAAAGGTTAAGAACCACTGATTTAAATCAAATCCACCCTGGCTCTGACTGATGGCTCAACCTCCTAACTTTCCCAACTCCTCCATCTCATTCTCCATTACAACTACCACTATCCTTAATCCTGCCACCCCTCCAACAGCTGTTGTTGGCTAGAGGCTATAAGCAGAAATAGACATTAGACATAGCCCATGATTAGAAGAGGAAATTCCTTAACCAGAGAAAGCAAATGAGTACACAGCAGGAGCTTTTTCCGCTTTGCATGATTTGTAAGTTAGCAAACTTTGCTAGGCAATTTGGTCTTTGGCACTTGAGCATAGGGTTCTTCCCTATGCTCCCAAAGGCAGTCCGTACATAACAGATTGCATCTCCAGAGAACACTACTGAAGAATCTAGGACTGGGGCAGAGAAGAACCAGAGAGTAAAAAAGTTACCTTTTTAGACTACTGTTCCCAGAATCCTGCAGCTACCAAGTTCAGTAGATGTACTGGCTTGGGGAATCTGGGTGTTGTAGTCCAAAATCTTTCCAAGCTCTAGTGCAATCCTTGCCACTATCAAGTATTTGGAACGTGACACATGGATGGGGGCGATGAAAAGGAGCTGAGCAGGAAAAGAGCCACGGAGGAGGAGACAGACGTCGCTGAGCGGGTGAGCAAACAGAGAACAGGCAAGCGGCCAAGTGATGAAGAGGGAGGAAGAGCAACCTTTCAACAGCAAGAACTGGTGAAACTCAGCAGGAAGCAGCCAGGAAAAACACAGAGGAGCTGTGAAAGAAGATGCTATTCTTGTCTCGACACAGTCCCTTTGTACCCAGTTGTAGCTTAATGTTCACATTGTGTGCATGTGGTTTGTGCAGCTATTTCTGTGTCAAGGCTCCCTCACCTGCAAACACTTTAATAGTGAATACTCAATGAAAGGGACATCACTGTTTCTATTTGCGTGTCTCCTGCACCGCTGCAACGCGCCTCTCCTTGTCCTGATAAGAGAAACGGGCAGCATTGCAACAGGACCGGTGGCCAAGTCTTGCTCGTCAAACAGCTGTCTAGCTCTGTTAGATCACCAGCCACCCCTCTTGTGGTCAGATCCGAAAACTGGAGCAGATCATCCTATCAGGAACAACCATCGAGACCTGAACCTTCCCAACATCCTCCATGGTGGCTTTTATTATGTTCTGACATCCGCATCCCTGAACCACCAAAACGTTAGTCCGCTGTTATGCATTATGCCTAATCTACGCTTCCTGCGGTACTTCCACCCGTGTCCTTCAAGCCAGCAGCACCTTCTTGGGTTTGCTTTGTTTTGTTTGCACAAAGGTTACTCATCTGCAACTTCCTGCGTCAGCCTCTCGCCAACCAAAGAGTCTGCCAAGGTGCCGAACAGAAGTATTTGCCAGGAATAACAGCTCTAAGCTCTTGGTCACAAGACATTCGATATCTCTGGAACTTGCAGAAATGCCACGCTCACACAGCAGCAGATGGTACCAGAGGCCGTCCCAGGAATGCTGACTCAAAAGTGTGAGTCTCACTGAAAGGAACTGGAGTTGGTTTCAAATTTTTAAAAGCCAGGATCAGGGTGAATCGCTCGCACTTATAAAACTCCTGAAGCAAGTGGTCAGGCACACTTACCCATGCTCCGGATATTATCTACTGACCAGTGAAGGCATTTAACATCATCCTATCAGGACTGCAAACTGAGGACAATATCTTCCACTAATCACTAGGCAATACTTTTACCTAGACCAAGATCATCCACGCTCTTGTATTTCCAATCCCCATGTATGGATGTGAAAGCTGGATAGTGAAGAAAGCTGACAGGAAAAAACCGGATTCGTTTGAAATGTGGTGCTGGAGGAGAGCCCTCGACTGCCAGAAAGAAGAACAAGTGGGTCTTAGATCAAATCAAGCCTGACCCTTCTCTGGAGGCAAACATGACAGAACTGAGGCTGTTCTTCTTTGGGCACATCATGAGGAGGCAGGTTTCTCTGGAAAAGACCATAAGGCTGGGAAAGGTGGAAGGCAGCAGGAAAAGAGGAAGACCGGACATGAGATGGATCGACTCCCTAAAGGAAGCCATAGGTTTGAGTTTATGAGAGCTGAGAGTTAAGGAGAGGACATTTTGGAGGTTGCTCCTTCGCAGGGTTACCACAAGTCAGAGGCGATGTGACAGCACATACTGTAACAACAATACTTTTAATTTGGTTGCAACCGGCTTGCAGAGTGTGTAAACGACATGTTTTCGCAACTTTTCTTAGACGAGGTTTGATGCTCTTCCGTGTGCCTCTTTCCCCCAGTCAAAAAGAACCCACATTTTTCAATAAAGGACACACTGTGGGGAGGTGGAGCACATCGTGACTAACAGCTCTTTGTCCAACACCCACAATCCACATTGCCAGTGGTGAAACCTGGGATCAACATCTCTGAGTGGACTCTGCAGATGGATCCTGTTCTGCCCATGACTTTTGGAACATTTATGCTTTTTTTTTCTGTGTCACTCCCAGTTCTGTGTAGCTTATGTGGACTCCTGGAGAGTAATAAGCCAGCCTCTGTGTGAGAAATGTTAACAGTCTAATAAAGGTATCTGCTGGCTGGATAGATCACTGGTTTAGCTATCTGACTGTAGAGCCAGAGGTCGGGAGTTCAATCCTGCGAGCAGAGCCAACCTGTGTGCCCTTGGGCTAGAAATATGTATTTTCACAATGTATTTACCAGAACTGGTTGCTAAAAGGAGCCAGAGACCATGCTATATATTCTTGTTGTTGAAGAATACATAGCATGGTCTCTGATGCACTCTAGTGGCCAGTTCTGGTAATACACTGTGAAAATACTAATTCTGGATTTTTTTTTCCTTTTTCCATTGCTATGTATAGCATTCACTGTTATTGCAGTTTTCAGCATCCATGGGAGGGGGGCTTGGAACCAATTCCCTGTAGATATGGGAGCCCTACTGTAACTGCATAAATTAAATCTACACTAACACTAGGCATAAAGTCCCCATGGCTATATAGTCAGAGGCCAATAAGGGCCATTACAGACAGCATGTCATGAGAAGCTGAAATCTTCTCATGTGTTCCTGAGATGTGATTCCAGCAGGCCTTCAGGTTCTGAGCAATTGTATTTGCCCATGACGTGCCACTTCACATCCCAAAGAATGCTCATAATTCATTGCACACCAAGTTGCAAACAATGGGGGGGGGGGGTTGTACAGCTCGTGCTGAGACAACTGGACATCTTTCAACACTTAAGGAACTCCCTGCTCTAATGATGTGGTCTCTGCAATGTAAATGTTGTGTTTGATTCTCAGACACAAGAGGGTGGTTATCAGTGGGCTAACAACAATGTTGCGGTTTGGTTGCCAGAAGCAGCAAACAAATAGAATAGGACCTCCACATCCATGGGATCGGAATCTGCAGTTTCAGTTATCTGATGCCTGTAAATATGAAATTAAAAAAACCAGAAATGTTTCCAAGGTGTAGTACCACTAGAGGGAGCCAGAGACCATGCTTTGCACAGGGTTTGCTATATCCACGGTTTTCAGCATCTGCGAGGGGGGATTTGGAACTGATCCCCCCTCCCCACGGATACAATGGCCCTCCTGTATATCTTTAAGGAGAAAAAGGGAGTTGGAGAATCAAAACAGCCCAGTGAGGACTGAACATGCTCAGGGATCCAAAATGTCAGAATCTATGCCTGTTGCAGGGAGGGGACGGAAAAGGAGATATGTGCCACACTTTGCTTGGAGGAAAGAGCTGGCTGGAGCTTTGAACAGGAGAATTCTTTTTAAAAGGAGGGATACGCTAGGATACGATATTTTCTTTCCACCAAGAGAATATCCTGTGAGCAGCCAGTATGCACAATTACTAGGTGTACTGCCATTTAGCCCACACATGTATTTTCTTTTACTCCCCACCCACCCCACTATAAATGAATACCGTTTCTCTAAAGACACCCACCTTTCTCCATCCATCACACCTCCAGCACTACGCATCAGAGGGTGTGAGTCAGCAGTTCTACTTTCTGCTCATTAATAACCACAACAGGGAGTAAGAAGCAAAGCCGGACGCCTTTGATAGTTTCCTCAAATGCAAAAAAAAAAAAAAGGAACAGAAAGAAAGAAAGAAAGAAAGAAAGAAAGAAAGAAAGAAAGAAAGAAAGAAAGAAAGAAAGAAAATTGAAAAGCTGCACTCCCAGTCAAATAAAGGGTTAGAAAATAAAAGGTATGAAATAAAATCATGTTTTAAGAGCTCACAGAGCCTTTTAGTTCATATAGTTTTGTTTTGTTTTTAAATTTCCAAAACAAATACAAAAATACAAAATACTTACTAATCTAAAACACAATGCACCCCCGTACCCACGGGACCCTTTGGAACAATACTATTAATACAAACCTCCTTTCCAAAATTGTATTGATTGTTGTTTAGAGGCTTTCTCCTTTCCTTTCACTAATACAAATTCAATAAATCTACCCCAAATAGCATAAAAAATATTTGAACTTATTTCCCCTCTTTTCATCTTCAGTTCAGTAGTCAATTTATCATTTAATGCAATGTCCCATACTTCATTATACCAATCTTCTAATTTAATATTTTTATCTTTCCAGAATCTAGCTATTAATATTCTATTTATTTATTTATTTATTACATTTATAGCCCGCCCATCTAGTCATATAGACTACTCTGGGCGGGTAACAACATAACATATAACAATTTACAATTTAAAATGGCAATATATTACTACAAAAACACAATGATCCAAGATGGGTCACTTGTCATAAAATTGGAAAACAATTCCTTTGAGCAATAATCAAGTTCTATCTTATCAAAAATTGACAACAAAGCAATTTTAGAATTGAATTCGATATCTTTTCCAAATATATCACATATTTCCTTAAAAATCAGTTTCCAAAATTTCTGAATCCATTTACACTCCCACCACATATGATAATACGTGCCAATTTCTTCATCACATTTCCAACAAGCCTTAGAATACTGAATTTATTATATTCAATTTCACCGGAGTCATATACCACCTTAAACTAATTGTAAAAAATTTTTCCTTTATTCTTACCGACATTAATCTTAAAACTCTCATCTTCCAAATTTTTGTCCAATCCTCTGTTTTAATTTCTGTCTTTAAATCATTTTCCCGAATTGATTTCAAACCACCTGTTTCTGTCTCTTTTTCCTCTTGTTCCAAAATCTGATTATAAATTCTACTTACTACTCCCTTCCTCAAAGCATCTTTCTGCATGTCTTCATGTGATGATAGAAATTGTTCGTACTTAGTACATTCTCTACATTTGCCTTTAGTTTTCAACCATTCATTTGTCCAACTATCTAATTGGATATAATTATACCATGATAGTTTATTAGTTTGAAGTTTAACTATAATCTGATCCTTCGATCTCATTTTAATCATCCAATCCTTCAATATGGCAACTTTTTTGTCCTTAAACAAATCAGCTAAACCCTTCAAGTTTGCTGGGAAATTTTCTATTTCAGTCACTAATTTTAGTGGTGAAGTAAAGGGACATAACTTCTTTTTATTTCTGTTCCAGATATTTAACATGTTTCTTAAAAAAGGGTTGTTCACCTGATTTATTGTATTTCTTTTTACTACATTAAACAAATATTTTTCAATATTCCCATTAATTTCTGAGGATTCCATATCCCACCAAATTAACCTTCCTTTGTTGTATATAATATCTCCAATAAATCTTAACTGATTCGCTATATAATAATTTTTTATATTAGGAATACCTAAACCTCCATTTTTTTTAGCCTTATACCAATATCTTTTATTTATTCTTGATTTTTTTACCATGATTACAAAATCCATTAATTAATCCCTGCCAATACTTAAAATCTTCTTCTAATTGTATTGGGAACATCCTGAATAAAAAAGTAATTTTTGGTAATATTTTCATTTTGATCATGGTGATTCTCCCAAACCACGATAGTTTCAATTTAGAATACTCCTGCAATTTATCTTTAATGTCACTTTTTAATTCACTAAAATTTTCCTCCTTTAATTATTGAGTCACTTTAACTATATTTATACCTAAATATTTAATATAATTCCACATTTTAAAACCATATTTATTTACAAACATTTCTTGTTCATATTTATTATAATTAAACATCATTATTTGTGCTTTTTGCCAGTTAATAGTTAGTCCTGTTATTTCCCCAAATTTTTCTAAATGATTTTTAATATTATCCATACTTTCTAATGGGTTTTTAATGGTCAATAATGAGTCATCAGCAAATAAATTAATCCTAATTGTATCATTTTTACCTAATCCTTTAATTAATTCATCATTTCTTATTGCATTAGCTAACAGTTCTATAACCATACAAAACAATATTGGTGAAAGTGGACAGCCTTGTCTTGTACCTCGGCCTAGAAAAATCCGCTCTGTTAAACCATCATTAACTATTACTTCTGAAGTATTATCTGAATATAATTGATCTATAACCCCTATAAATCTTCTGCCAAATCCCCAACCCTTTATAAGCAGCTTTAATGTTGGCCATTCCACACAATCAAAGGCCTTAAATATGTCTAGTAATAAAACAGTTGCCTTTGTTTTTTCCTTTTCTACCTCATATATAATATTCAAAACTCACCTAGTTAAATTATCCATTTGTCTTCCCTTTATAAAACTACATTGATCCTCTTTAATATAATTTGCTATAAATCTATTTAATCTATTTGCTAGTATAGCAGTAAAAATCTTAGCATCCTGATTTATTAGAGATATAGGCCTATAAATCCTGGATCTGTTAGATCCTTGTTGGGTTTTGGGATAAGAATCGTTAATGAATGTTTCCAAGAAGGTGGCATTGTCTCTCCTTCCAATATTTTATTATAAAACATTTTTAGCTTAGGTATCAAAATGGAACTAAAATGTTTAGAATATTCTGGACCCAATTCATCAGGGCCTGGTGTTTTACCATTTCTCAGTTTATTAATAACTTCATCAATTTCTTCTTCTTTAATTTCTTCTTCTAATATTCTTTTATCACATTCCAATAATTTTGTTTTTAAATTCTCATTTATATAGTTTTCTATATTCTCTTTCAGTACATTATTTCCTTTATATAATTTCTGATAAAATTCTTGAAAAATCTTCAATTTATCTTTCATTATACAGTGGTGCCTCGCTAGACGATGTTAATCCGTTCCACGAGGATCGCTGTCTAGCGAAAACATCGTCTAGCGAAGCACGTTTTCCCATTGGAATGCATTGAAATCGCTTCAATGCGTTCCAAGGGAAAACGCAGTCGTCTTGCGAAATTTCCCATAGGGAAACCTCGTCTAGCGAGTGAGGGTCCCCATAGGAATGCACTGACAGCTGCACTGACAGCTTTTGACCACTAGTCGGCGCACTCCTATGGGGAAACCTCATCGTCTAGCGAAATTCCCCATAGGGAAACATCGTTTTGCGAAGCGCAGTAGCGCTCGCAAAAAGGCATCGTCTAGCGATTTCCTCGTCCTGCGAGGCAATCGTCTAGCGAGGCACCACTGTATTACACCTCTTACCTGTTCTATCTTTAATTACCCCAATCGTGTTTTTTAATCTTCTATTTTTGCACATTCTAGCTAATAATTTTGAATTTTTATTGCTAAATTCAAAAAAATTCCTCTTTATATACATGAAATCTCTCTGGACTTTCTCTATCTCCAAGTTTTCTAGTTCCTTTCTCTTTGCCTGAATTACTGCCAATATCCTTCTATCTCTTTCTTTAAAAAACTTGCTTTCCAAATTTCTCAAGTCTTCTTCCAGTTTCTTCACGATTTTCTCCTTAATTTTTTTCAGTTTACAGGATTCCCTTATTGTTATTCCTCTTGAAATTGCTTTCATCGTGTCCCACAACAGGACTAATTTCGTACCTCCTGCTTCATTTATTGTCCAAAATTCTAACCATTCTTTCTTTATCTTTTCTATTACCTCTGGGTACTAGAAAATGTTAATATCCATTCTCCATCTTTTAGAGTCTTTATAATCTTGGACAACAGGTTAATTCCATGCTGAAGCCGATTAGGAAAGAAAACAGAAACAGAATGACTACTATCAGACTGTTGTTTTGTAAACTTGTGGTTCAGTCACAGTTGCAAGGTTACCATGAGCCCCCAAGACCACACTTTGCAGAGTCCAAGTTGCAAGAACACCCTGAGAAAGAAACAGTACAGAAAGGAAGAAAAACAAGCAAGAGAGGACCTCAAAAAGGACTGTATAAAATTATGCCCAGTGGAGAGAAAGAAGAGAGAGAAAGAGAGAGAGAGAAATGACGGAAGGAAGGAAGCTTTTCTCTCTTCCTCCTAACAGTAAATTCCAAGATCATTCATTCAATGAAGCTGACTAATGAATGGGACATTCAAGATAGACAAAAAGACAGAGCTGAGTTACAGAATGTGTTTTTCCCAGACTTTCTGCAGAGCAACAAATCACGCCTGCATGTATAACGCCTGTATAATGTGATCCGGTCTCGATAAAAACCGGCTCCTCGCTTTAGAAGCAGGCACGGGAATTCCAGGTCATGATCCTGCTCTACTCTACCTGCCGTCCTGATAACAGATTTTACCAAAGGTTGCATCAGCACATGCCTAAAATTTTATTTGCAAACTGATCCCAATGCTAGACCTTCACTCAGTTAGAGATGGGCATGAACCAGAAAAGCAGTTCATAGATGGTTCGTAGTTCGTGGCTAACCACAAACTACCACGAACCACCACCACCCCAGAAAAACGGACCGGTTTGTGGTTAGTTTTTCTGGTTCCTGTCGGGAGGACCTACCTGCTCCTGCCGCCTCCAACTGCACCTCCAATGCATGGCCGCCACGCACGCACGCACGCCCTACCACCTCCATACGTGCTCCAACTACCACTGCCACCATCCTCAAAGGCAACGGGCTTGGCTTTCAGCTCTGAGGATGGCAGTGGCAGCAGCAAAGGAGGAGGTAGTGGCAAGAGCTGGTTAGGGAGGTGACGGGGCAGTGGGAAGGGGTGGTCAGGCATTCCGTTTTCCAAAGCAAAACGAAGCGCCAAGGGGGGAGAAGTTGGGCGCTTCGTTCTGCTTCACCAAAACGGGATCCCCGAACCAGGTCGCGAACAATACCGCGAACCAGCCTGGTTTACCTTTTTTTGTGTTTTTTTTCCTGGTTTGTAGTTCGGTTCATGCTCACGTTTAGTTTCAGTCTAGAAATACCGAAAGGGAAACTGAGCTGGTTTATCCCATCCTTAAGGAAAAACCAAAGAGCTACGAAAATTGAAAGTAGGGCATGGGGCAGAGCCCTAACCAGGGCAGGGAAATCGAGGCATCGGTCCAGGGCACCGAAATTTGGGGAGGATAAAGATGTGCTGCTGGAAGGTCTAAACCCACTCAGTGGTGTTTCCTTCTGGAAGAACACAAACCTGCCCCATCCCTTCCACAACACAAGCCACCACCACCAGCCACGCTTCCCAGGACAGAAGGAAATGAAAAACAGACCATCGCACCATTGCATATACCTTTATCTTCTCACACATGGCATGTTCACAAGACCAAAACGTTTCCAATAAGGCAATGAATCTCCTTCTCAAGGGCTTCCAGTCTCGCCTGGAGAGCTGGGACCAGAAGCACTAAAAGCCCTACAAAACTTTATAGACCTCTATGGCTCTAGGATATGGGAGAACATGCTTGAAGAAGTTACTTTTTTAAAGGGTACAATGCTTCAAATCTGACTGCCACCATGGCCAGTGACAATGCCAATTAAGGGAATCTGGACCCGTCACCCAAACAACAGCTTTTGCCAAGATTTGGGACCAATATCACAAAGGGTGTGATCAGACAATGATAAAGGATCATGTAGGGTTGCACCGGGAAGGATGACTTCACTAGGAGCGAGCTCCCTTAACGTGACTCTTCCATGCATGCAGGAATCCCTCCAGCCCAGCTCTTTTAAAAGGTAGCCCTGCCACTGGACCAAACACGCCCAGCTTGGGCAACAGAGCAGGGCCAGCTGGGTTAATGTTCTCCTGTATTTCATTATCAGAAAACGGCTCATACTGGACCAAAATGGTCCAAGATGCAAACTATTTCTCTATCCAATTGCACGTGAAACGTCCATATAAACGTCTTTAAGATCATTCAATTTACACCAACATCCTTCTTAATCGCTACCCACATCCTAACAGGACTTCTCCTGACATACAGTCAACCCTCGACTTACGAATTTAATCCGTTCCAGATTAACGTTCGTACGTCGAAACGTTCGTATGTCGAACTATGCATTCCCATAGGAAAGCACTGAAAACCCATTAATCCGTTCCGGCCGAAGAAAAAAATACAAAAAAAAAAAAAAGAAAGAAAGAAAGAAAGAAAAAAAAAGAAATGAAAAATAAAACACTTGCAGTCCCACGCTGGGACTGCAAAACACACACACAAAAAAACAAAAACATCCAAAAATAAACATTTGAGCAAGTCCGCTCAAATTGCCGCTTTCAGAGGTCCCCCGCCAGTTCTCCGATGGTGCTGGGCAAGCCTTCGGAAGCCTCTGAAAGCGGTGATCGCGGTTGCGGGGGACCCCCGCCAGTCCTCCGATGGTGCTGGGCAAGCCTCTGAACGGAAAAAGGCAGGGAGAAAGGGCGGGAAATTCAAAAATAGTGCTGGGCAAGCCCTGGGAGGCTGGGTTTTGAATTTCCCGCCCTTTCCCCCTGCCTTTTTCCATTCGTAAGTCGAGGCTCCATTCGCAAGTCGATACAAATTTTTGCGATCGGAGGCATTCGTAAGTCGAAATGTTCGTAGGTAGGAACGTTCGTAGGTCGAGGTTTGACTGTATGCTTCAGTACATTCCTGAACTGATATTTGAAGGCAGGGGGAGAGAAATGACCGTTTGCTATGTCTCCTGGACCACAGGATGGATAAAAATCAATGATTTTCTTTCCAAAAGAAATTGATTTAAATCACAATTTATTTATTTTTAAATCAAATCCAGCCCTCTTGGACCTACACACACACACACACACACACACACACACACACACACACACACACACACACACACACACACACAAAGCCACCCTGCAATTTTGTGTTACCCATTACACTGAAGTATAATTAAGTACAGTGAGAAACAGGGACATTGCTAGTTACTGACAACATTGTGATTTAATGCTGGCATGGAATTCTTGAGGCGCTACCCTTGTGAAACGGTGCTACCAAGTTTTTCATTCAGGGACAGGACTTGGCGCCAGTGTTCTTCTGCCAGAAGGATCTAGCAGAAACAATCGATTTTACAGCACAATATGAAATGCAAAAGATACCACACGGGCTCTTCCTGTACCTGGATGCCAAATATAATAATTTCAGCAGCAAAGTCCTACACTGGAAAAAAGAGGGTTTCATGACCACCTAAACTGGAACTTTAAACTCGGGGGATTCACCCGCCCAGCACAAAGTAACGTCACCTAAACTGGCTTTTATTGATTTGTTTTGTTTGATCACTCACTTAAAATCATCTCCAGACTTGACAGCATAGAAACTGTCTAAGACTCTCTGTTCTGTTCCTACTATGCAGCTTTGCACTAAACTGAGACAATCTTGAGCAGCAAGGGGGTGGGGCTTTTATTTTCAAAATGTGGATTCTATATTTAGAGCACAGTAGGAGCTCTGTATCCGTGGGATCGGTATTTGCTGTTTTACTTATCCACAGTCTGAAAATATTAAAAATATTAAAATAAAAAACTAGAAATATATGTTTTCATGATGTATTTACCAGAACTGGCCACTAGAAGGAGCAAGAGTCAACAAACCAGCATGGTCTCTGGCTCCCTCAAATGGCCAGTTCTGGTAATACATGGTGAAAATGTTTTTTTCTGGATGTTTTTCTTTTACCATGCTATGTATAGTGTTCACTGCACATGTTATCTGCGGTTTTCAGCCTGGAACTAATACCCCATGAAAATGGGAGGTCCTAATGTATATTGTGGCCTTTTAGGTTCCCAGAAAAACTAGGGAGCATGCAGGGTGCAATCTAACACCTGATCAGCTCTGCTTTGACATCTGCCACTTTTCCCCTTGCATCTTAACATGGCGCACAGATTATATCTTCATGTCAAGCCTTCCTCACTTCTGATTTTTGTAACATGATGCCTGAAAAAGAGCTATGTTACTTTGGAAGCCTGCACAGAGAATTCCGTTATAGCTCACCTAATAAAGGAGTCACCGCAACGTGGACCCTGCAGCTCAACTTTCTCTTTTGTTAAAGAAAGATAAACCCCAAGGAAAGTAATTATCATTCTGGACAAGGGGATGCAGCCCTAAGACAAGACCAGCCAAAACTATGCCAATGGGTTTTCCGTTCTGACAGGTGATGGAAAAATATGTGAAATCCAAAAGACAGGTTAGCGATATGAACTCCCAATTCTAGTCCATCATCCTTGGCTTTGGGAGAAAGGGCTCTCTGTTCAAATGTTACCCTAACTTAAACAAACATTAAGGCTATTTCCTGCAAGTAGAAAGTTAGCATACCAGGAAGTGGGCTGGCTTTCTGGAAAATTAGATTTTAAAAAAATTAGGGATCTTTGTGTAACACCAAAGAGCATTCGAAAAATATCCCCACACCGGCATTCTGAAGTGATGTGGTCTACCCTACAATTGCAGTGTTTTATTAACCTATTCTACAACATGCGTAGTCCACGCAACCCTACAAAGCCAGACCCCTGGACTGCCCATACCACTCCCTTTCCAACATGGTAGAACCATAAACTCAACACAAAGACTCTCTATTTAGACGTGCCCCATAATCCACAAAGCCAGGGATCCACGAGGCATGCTTTAACATGAACTACCCCCCCCCCCCGCCTTGCAAAGCAACAAAGCCTGAGAACCTTTATGCAACTCTTAACATATCCACATCTCTCCTGATTGGGAATAAATGTGCAGTCTAGAGAAACATCCATTAAAATGCCAGCCTCTTGCAGCAAATTACATTTCAAGAGGCTAAATGTCAAGGAAAACACTTTTTTTCACTTGTTTTCAATAATTCCTGGGAAAAATAGTTACACTTGCAAGTCAACATACAATGAGAAGGCACCATGAATGCAGAACAAGTGTCTCCTGAGTGTTCCCGGAGTACCCAAATATGCCCACCATGGAAAAACCCATCCCAACACCAAGGAATAGGCAACAAAGCTGGGAATCACAAAAGCCACATACAAGGGGCTGAATCCTGTTTGGATGCAATGCCAATCATACAAGCCATTTTCTCACCCTGTACTGGTGAGATAAACAATTTTGTCACTGGAATGCAACCAGTTGTGGTGTGGACACCTTAGCAAAGAAGAGCATGCACAACTCATGTTGTATGCGTAGTTTACCCAACAGGATTGTGGCCACGGATTCTGGGTAGAGACGGGCACGAACCGCCACTTCGACGATTCGCTCTGTTTCACATATGGGCCAAACGTGTTCGGCGCTTCAAAGCCCCACCTCCTCCAGCAGGTGCCCACTCAGAGGCAGCGCCTTGGCTTCCCTGCTCCTCCCCCTCCAGGTGCTTCCTCCAGGTGACTGCCAGAGGAGGCGGGGCTTTGAAGCACCAAACACCTGTTCAGCCAGTCAACAATCCAGCACAAACTGCCGAATCAGCGGTTCGTGCGCATCTCGAATTCTGGGCTTCCAAGCTTCTGCAGTGCTTTGTTTTACCAGAGGAGATCTTAGAAACAAAGAATGCCCTACAGGTAACACTTCCTTTGTCAATTGAAGAGATAAAGCAAACCCTAATAACGATCACAAGAAGCGCCCCATGCTGTTAATCTCTTGAGCAGCAGGAAGACCTTTGACAAGTACTGCTTTTCCATCCCTGACACTCTCAGCTCTTAAGATCAATTAAACACACAGGAGAAACGCTATGCATAAAAACTGAAACAAGATACAACCAATAGGCACGCAGATCCTGAGCTGCCCCCTAAGTTCAACCCCTGAGTTGCAAAAGAGTGGCTCCTCTCCATCCAATTCTTTTCTCATTCTTCTGCACCAAGTGGACGTGATCTCATGTTCTGTACGAAGTACATTAGCTTCCCGCCTGGAGGGAAACCATCTTTCAATGCCTCTTTGTGCAGACAAGACGCTTTCGAATAAAGCCCGGGAGACGCAACGGTAGTGTAGCCCATTCAGGGAGCCCATCTTTCAACGTCACCTGTACTTCTCCTTCTAATCATCAGCAGGAACGGCGACAGCCACTTCCCACTCCGCATTGTAAAAGGAAGAGTTTCACCATAAACACACACACAAAAGGGATATTTACAGGGTTTCCACAGCAAACACCATGCAACATTTCTTAACACTGCCACCATATCCATAAAAATAAACAAAACGAGGACCCACCATTCATCCCATTGTAGAGGCCCCTATGATGAGGTGATAGGTCATCCGCAACTGGTCTCCTTAAGGTTCCTTCTCTGCTGCCGCCGCCCAAGTGTTTAAGATGCTCGGGGCTTCCCCCATAGTGCTGTTTGAGGTGCTCAGAACTGGTGGCCCTCACTTTGGGGAGATGTTCTGAGCTTCCACTCAAAGCATGCTTCTGGAGAAGCTCCGGACTCCCGCCACTGCTGCCGTGCTTCTGGTGTTCTGGACTGCTCCCAGCCCGGTGTTTCTGGAAATGTTCTGGGCTCCCGCTCAGCATGTGTTTCGGCAGGGTTTCTGGACTGCCACAGCTAAGCTTCTGCTGCTCTGGGGTGCCTTTGCCATGGGTTTTGTGGTGCTCTGGACTTGGCCCTTTGAGGTGCTTCTGGTGGTCAGGGCTTCCAGAACCCCGGGGTTTGTGGAGGTGTTCTGGACTGGCGCTCCTGTGCTTTTGATGCTCAGGGCTTCCCTCATTCCTCGTTTTCTGGAGGTGCTCTGGACTGGAGCTTGGATGGTGCTTGTGATGGTCAGGGCTGTCTGTACTTCCGGTGCTGGAGGTACTACTCCCGTCTCCCACATCCCTTATGAAAGCGCTGGCAGCGTTTAACTGGCAGAGACTAGCTTGGCTGTCGATCGAGTTCCGGCAGCCAGCGACACCAGTCTTCTCTTCATCCAGCAAGACACAAAGCTCCTTCAGCTCCAGGTTCTCCTTCACCACCTCTTCCTGCCTCACTTCCAGCTCCTTCAGCTTCTGCAAATATAAGGCCACCTCTTTGTGCATGACACCAGCACTATACCTGCCAAGCCTCTGCCACTCTCGAGAGACTTTTTTGCCCTTCTGGCGATCGTCGTCCAGGAAGCAGCAAAGGTCCCGCAGTTCCTGGTTGTCCTCCTGAAGCTTCTGGTTGATGTCCTTCAAAAGAGAAAGACAAAGAACAATATATTGCCAAGGCTTGATTATTCCCTTCCGGGGCAACCACACATTCTTCCAGAACAACCTGCAAATTTTTCATCTAGCCCTTGGGTAACCCAAGTGTTCTTGGACTGCAAATCCCAGAAGCCTTCGCCACCAGCTGTGCTGCCCAGGGTTTCTGGGAGCTGCAGTTCAAGAACACCTGAATTACCCAAGGTTGGGAACCACTGCTTGAAAAAGCCGTTTCTGGAAACAGGAAGTGACCCCAGATTCCGGGAAGAGTGACTTCCATCAAGGTGAGAAAATCCAGGGTGACATGAGTTTAGGAGTCAGAGAGGCTGCACTAGGGGGAGCACCCGGCCACACAACACCCTTTGCCCACCCCGATCTAGGCATTACTTTAAAACTGTGACAGGGAAGGCTGCATACATACAGGGCCAGTTCCAAACAGCTGGGAATTCACAAACAGGTTCTTCTAAATCTCATCTAACCTCAAATCCATTCTGCTGCCACCCTTCTTCCCGATCTTTCCCCCTCTTTCTTCCTTCTCAAATCCTCAACTTTTGCCATCTCCAGCCTTCAGGAAAATAGACAATCATGCCTGCCAGCTGGCCACAAAGCACCACAGATGATACATAACCCATATGCACAACAGATGGCATAAGCTTTGACACAGAAGGCAGTTTTCTAAACAAACAAGAACACTGAACAGAGTATTAAAATTTCAGCCAAAAAAGAGTCATCCTGATATATACAGAACAGCTCAAAAGTTTGCTTTGCAAATAAAATTTGCTCCTGTTTCACATGACAATGTTTGACATGTAACCTATTGATTGACCCAAAGTTCATCATTATTTTGCTTGTTCTGTTTGTTACTTTTCCATTACTTTCCATTAGTCATTTTACACTAAACAACTCAAAATGAAGAGGGCATGAAACTTCTTGATGTTCTGCCAATATGCCTCTAAAAATGGCATAAGATATCCCTTCATGGTAATTTTTGAAATTAACAGGAAGATGCTACTTGTTATGCTAATGAAGTAACTTTGAAACAACATGTTGCACTACTTTTGAAATGTAACAAGTTATTTACTGCTTTAACTATGGGTGTATTCAGACGGGCTGTTTCACTTGCTGCAGAGCCCAGCTAGTTTGCTCATGAGACAATGTAGTTCCTGCAGTAAACCATCCCATTCTCGCCCCTTCCTGCACCAAAAATCCCCTGACAATGACCCATCTATGCAAACCTTCCTGAGTCCCTGATCAGGGGCTTTTTGGTGAAGGAAGGATTGCTTTGGTTCACTTCCAATGCATGTGATTCCCGAGATCAAACAAAAGCAAGCTTCCTTCCTTAATTTCACAGCTGATTTCATTACCTCCATATTGTTAGTGGCTTAAACAGATATCCTAACCACTTAATGATATGGGGAAATTGAAAAATTATATTGGGAAGTTAAAAACCTCCTTCATCTGCTCATCCATGAAGCAGAGGGAGAAAGCAAACAAAAATTGTAAACTAATTAGGATAGTGTTGATGTGATGCACCACTTAAGAGGTTTTTTTTAAAAAAAAAATTGGCATCATTCTCCAGGAAGCAGGAGGAAACAAGCAGCAAAGACAGAGGTTGGTTTGTTTTTTTTACCTTGTCTTTGCTTTTTTAAAGGAACTGGACCAAATAGGGTGGTTGGGGTGCATATGCCGTTTGGATACAAGGATCACTCCATAGGGAATTCCAGACTTCTACCCAACTTTAAGCAACCTTATTTAGCCTGACCCAACCCATTCCAACTGAGCCCATATTGACAAGCCTTCAGTGACTTGCAACTCATTACTTCCCAACTATGATCCACTGACCTAAAATCCAGCTAGTCATCTCAGCTAGAATACATCCCCTGAATCAACTGCTGAATAAGGCAACATGTATGTAAAACCTGTTGATTCAGCAGGTCTACTCTAATTGGGACTCACAATTAGATGCAGGCTATTGTAAAGAACTGCTGTTTACAGAGGCTGTTGCTTCCAAAAGTTAGCCCACTCCAGGATCAGGACAATTTTTAAAATGGTAATTGTGCCACGCAGTTGGCATAAAGCTACACCGAGTCAGATTGGCTCTGTTCATCATGCTTCCCATTCAGTTCTATGGAAGAAAACAGTAAGACTGAAATCTGGGCTATGGGTGAAATTCTCAGCAAAGCTGAGCCTGTATTCCGGTGATGTCTTCAGGCCTACACCTCTACTTTTGCCTGGACGCCTGCGTGCATGCCCTGCCATTCACTCGTATGAAGAAAATATGAAGGCTGCACTTAAACATAATACTGCACTGGAATATGAACGAGCCCATTGCTCCTAATTTTGAGACCCGGCTTCTATCAACAGAGCCTGGGCAAGGCCACGCATTCAATGCTGCTCTACGAGCACCTCACGAGGGACACCGTGATCACCCCCACTCACTCATAAGAAGCACCCACTTCCCACTTTCCTCCATGACTCGGTTTCTTCTGGGCCAATTATATCTTAATTTAAATGTTTTTCTGTATTAAAATACTGGGCAGAGAGTGAGAATCCAGCCTTCCAAACAAACAGGAAATGAATACAAGAGTCTATTGAAAAATCTCTGTGCCGGGTTTGAGTTAAACAGCACTATTAGGGGTCTGGGGTTAAAGGCAGAACAGCAATATGCTGAAAAGAGAGGGGCTTTTAACCGCAGCTTTAGCAAAAACTGCCACCTCGCTCCCAAAAGGAGCAAGAGTATGGGCAAATGAGAAAGATTTCTGCCAAGAACTTCTGGATAGAGGCATCTGGCTGCAGAATCAGAGGTCAGGAGTTTGATTCCCCACTGTGCCTTCTTGACAAGGGCTGGACTCAGTGATTCATAGGGTCCCTTCCAGAGCCTATGAATCTAAGATAATTCTAAGATGATGATGATGAAGAAGAAGAAGAAGACTACAGCAATGGGAGAAAAATTAACACCTTTCTCTCCATGATCCTGATCAGCTCCCTCCCTCCCCAGGATTCCTATTTGAAAAAAAGTGAATCTCACATGTTTAATGCAACCTAAACTTTGCATAACACATAGTCCTTAAAGGCATACCTGCATCAATTGCTAATTGGGACCTGCTATTTCAATTCGCTCAAATCTGAAATGACATCCACTTCATGCACGATTAATCCCTCTTTCCAAGTTTTATCTCAGTCAAATTAACCCATTCTCAAAGAAATATTGCCTCGATAGCTTAGTGATTTAGGTGTCTGGCTGTGGAGCCAGAGGCTGGGAGTTCGATTCCCCGTTGTGCCTCCCATGAGTAGAGCCAGCCTGTGTGGCCTAGGGCAAGCTGCACAGTCCCAGGGCACCCTCCCCAAAGAAGGGAATGGTCAACCACTTTTGAGTTTTTTGGTTTGTTTGGGGTCTTTTGCTTGGAAAACCCTCAAAAGGGGTACTATAAGTCAAAACTGACTTGGCGGCATGCAATTATTATTCAAATAAATATTTTTTTTCTATCATGTTCGCTGTGATAGGATATTGCACAGAAGAGTCTTCTGCTTACGTATTGCTGCGGAAATCACAAGCTGGAGCATCGCTACATAAGTATGCTCACTTTCCAGAATGCAACCCAGAAAAAAGTACTATTTTTTTTTTAAAAAATCTGAATTAGCTACTCCATCCATACAACTTCCAAAAATGTAGCCTTTTTTTTTTTTTTTTTTGCAGCCGTCTATTTTGAACCACACGGGCTTTGCACAGTTAGTACAAAGGTTCCACTCACAGTCCAGGGCAAAACCTTTTGAAGTGATTAGGAGAAATGATCATGGGCCAACCCAGCCTTAACCCAACCATCTAACTCTGCTACTACCACTGTAAAGGTTTTTCAGTCTTCCTCATAAAATAGACACAAGCAATCTTCTTTCCCTCCACAGGTTTAAATAAACCTTGTGTTATCTACCTAACTCCTTCCCCCCTGCCCTGCCCTGTGCAAAGATAGATTATAAGGAGACCCATAAGAAGAAACTGGGGCTAATCCTTTTTCTTTTACTGCAAAAAGATTGAAACTTGCTAGGCTTCCAGAGTGAAAAAGAGAGAGCAACCCTATTTCCTTCCGTATCGGTCATGTGACTTGTCAAATATGAGCAGCTTCCTAGTCATACCGCCCAGCTGCAACCATTTCCAGCAGGAAAGGCAACATCAATGGTTCCCAACCTTGGGAGGCCCAAATGTTCTTGGATTAAAAATCCCAGAAGCCTTCACCACTAGCTGTGCCGGCCAGGATTTCTGGGAGTTGTAGTCCACAAACGTCTGGGGCCCCAAGGTTGGGAAGCACTGGAAAACCACAGAAAGAACTCTATGGTCTGCTTATTCTGTCGTATGAACATGGCTGCAACCTTCGTTCTAGCTTGTTAACACCAAGGAGCAAACGAAAGAAACCACAGAAACAAACTATGGAGTCTTTCCTTGACTTGGTGGGAGAGCAATAAATTGGAGAAGTAGCAGGATCTGAGAGAGAACATGGCAAACATTTCATTTTAGCAAAACAGGATCCCCAAACCGAACCACAAACCACCCCGGTTTGTGGGGTTTCTTGAATTTGTGGTTCAGTTTGTGTTGTCAAAGCTATAATTTAGGATATCAGGTATCTAGAAGTTGAGTCGTGGCAACTGGACTTCTTTCTTATTAGGTTGAAACATTTTGCTACTCATCCAAGTAGCTTCGAAACGTTTCAACCTAATAAGAAAGAAGTCCAGTTGCCACGACTCAACTTCCAGATAACCTCACAGATATATAGGATATCAGGCCGGTCTATCTATGCCCTCTGGTTTATTTTCTTTTTCCTTCTCGCTGAGATATGGAAACACAGGAACACCGTCATGAACACAAAACCATATATCCAAAAAAAGGCATAAAGCACAGGGTGGGTATCAAACTATGTACCCTTATTTAGGCACAAATAAAACCGGGGGGGGGGGGGGGGAGTTGGGCACACACCCTTAGTTGCTATTATCTTGATAGCTATCACAGTTTCCCTCCAGCTGATGCTGTTTGCATTTGGGGAAAAAAAAACTAAACAAACCTGTTAGCTCAAAGCAAAGGGGAATTTTAAGCTGAAAGATACCTAACTGGGGGGGGGGGGGGGCAGGGGTTCAACAGCCTCTCCTTTCCTGCCTTTCTTCTATTCTGAAAAATACCTCTGGCCACCATTTCACATGAACGCCAGTCTCAACAGCCTCCCCTTTTACTGCCAGGTCAATTGAGTGCATCATTTCAGAGTTTTATAGCCAGCCTCTGCCAGCTGGATCAATAGCCAGTTCAGGCTATCAATATTATCACCCAGAAAGGGACGGGTGAAGTAGGGGTTTCCCCCCCCCCCCCTGGCTCTATTTACAGGGTTAGGGTAAAATACAGACTGACTGACTGACACACACACACACAGATCCTAATCTGTACTTGGAAAAGTCAATTGGGGACTACGACACCCAGAATCCCCATAATGAATGGGGTTTCGGGGAGTTGTTGCAAATAACTTAGCAATCCATCAAATATTTGCTAAGCAACAGGAAGCACCCTTTCATTCATTCATTCTTTCTTTCTTTCTTTTTCTTTCTTTCTTTCTTCATAGAAAACTTGAGGAGAAATCTGGAGAAAATCATGTAAGAAACACATAGGTGGGAGATGATGCTCCAGTGGGATGGCTAAGTACAATCTTTTCCAGAGGAAATGGACCAGGATATAATGCACGTAGCATTAAAGGTCCAAAGTAGCATGGAAAGTAATGCACTTCTTTCTAAATGGAAAAAAGATCATAGCCCATTATAAATTAATATAACGGACAGCAAGACTGGGACTCCCAGTACACTCTGCATTCAAAGGGGTCGAAGCCCCTGCTGGTCAGTCACATGAAAACCAGGGTAGTTGTCCACCTCAGCATGGAGGACACTGGAAGCCAGTCTCACTGCCCATGAAGCTCTACAAAGGGCGCCTCCTGAAGAACTATGACTTCCAGGAAGAACCATGGCAACTTTTTTTTTGTATTACTGAGAGGAGACAAAGGCCAGAGAAGCCAATGGTGGGAGTGCAGCAATGTTGCAGATAAGCCCTTCTGTTGCAGATTTGTGTTTGGACACTGAAGCTCCCAGAATTCTGCCTGAGAAATTCATGAGAGAATTCTGGGAGTTGCAGTCCAAAAACTTTTTAAAAAGACACCCTAATTATAAAAAAAACATACAGTATGATCCCCATATCCGCTGTATTGGTATCTGTGGTTTCACTTATCCGCAGTCTGAAAATATTTAAAATATTTTTTAAAAAACCCTAGAAATACGTATTTTCACAATGCATTTACTAGAGGTGGCCACTAGAGGAAGCCAGAGACCATGTTATGTGTTTTTGTTGTTGAAGAATACATAGCATGGTCTCTGACTTCCTCTACCGGCTAGTGCTAGTAAATACATTGTGAAAATAAATATTTCTAGGTTTTTCTTTTACCATGCTATGTATAGCATTCGCTATTATCCGCAGTTTTTAGCATCCATGGGGGGCCTGGAACCAATCTTCCGTGGGTAAGGGGATCCTTCTGTATGTCACATGATCAGTCCTTGACATCTCCATCTTGAAGCCCTGGAAAGTGACCACCAACCACAATCAACCATTCTTGGCCAGAAATGCAATGCTCTGAACAGCTGTAAAAGTGCTTTTTTTTGGACTACAACTGTTAAATCCCGCAGCCAACCTGTGAGCTTGCCTATGTTGGGAGAGAACAACTGGCCAAAAGTGGGTTCATTTTGAGCTTAGAGCAGTCACCCTTTTCGAAATAACCACTCCACGTTGGCAATGCCACTTCAAGGATCTCCTAACCAGTATTCCCAGTGGTGATACCAGCTGGGGAATTCCACAGGAGACCTGGGTTCCAATCCCAATGGGGCAATGAAACTCGCTCACCAACGTTGGGCCAAACACTCTCCCACCTCACAAGGCTGTTGTGAGGATATAGCCCAGAGAAGGAGGATTGCTATGAAGATCACTGGAGGGAAAGCATAAGAGTAAAGGAACAACCAATGAATAAAAATAATACACAAGCAGGAGGTCCCTTAGTTGCTAGTTTGCAGTAATCCTCACACATTTTAATGCATTCAGCTCTTTGTGCTTGGCACCAAACTTCACATCTCTCAACTTTTGCTTGCTTGCTTATAATTTATTTTCACAACACTCTGACCTGCCTGGTTCAACACGGGCCCCAAGGGGGGGGGGGGGGGAGAACAGCTCTCTGCCCCGAGGAGCTTACAAGCAAAGCCTGACAGTGGGAAAGTTAATCAAGCTCTAGGAGAGAAGACAGATTAGCTATCAACAACCACCAACATCATCCAACGCAGTGACGTCTACTGGCCTAAAGGCTGTGTCAGTGCCCGGCAGAAGTGTGTAGATTTGTGAGTCTGGACTCTGACTCTCAGGATTTTCCAGACCGCTAGAATTGCTGGAGTCAAAAACTATAACTCTGCATAACTCTAGTCCCCGGCAAGAGGAAATCCAGTGGAATCAATTGAATGCAGGTTACTTGTGACAAACGAGTCCCATTCATTTCAACTGATCTACTCCAGTTGATTCTACCCTAAGATTTAGCCCAGTATTGGCACTAGGTTCATTTAGAAGTATCACAGACGTGCCTTATGTCAAACTAACTGAGAAATCCAGGAGAGGAGAGGAAGTAAGGTTTTTGGTGTTCTATATGTCCAAAAAAGTAATTTTTGCAAACTCTGGGAGGGATCTTTATGAATTGTTTTATTTTAATACTGTTAATTCTGATTTTTATTCATATCCCTTTACTTTGCTCTGACAAAAATGTACATTCCAAGATGCAAAGACATAAATAACTGCAACCAAGAAATAAACTCCGTCTATGTCCAGTTCCCAGTGGTCTTATAAAAGATTTTTCCCCAGGGGTTCAACCTTGCAGCCGGTCCCAGAACAAAATAACACTGATGGATGCACAGTTTTCAAGATAGATCCATAGGGAGAAAACAAAACTAAATCATCATAATCATCTTAGAACTGCAAAGCTGGAAGGGACCCCATGGATCATTGAGTCCAGCTCCTGTGAAGGAGGCACACTGAGGAGCAGAACTCCCAAACTCTGGCAGATATTTAACCCACTGGTGCTGTTTTCCATCATTTGTAAAATAAGTCCTTGAGGGCCCGCCAAGTGTTTTATTCTTCACGGGGGGGGGGGGGCGCAACCCGTGAGCCTCCCAGGAAAACCATTGGAATTTCCAATTTCTAGCCTGGATAGTCAATGGAGAAGGATGATGGGAGTTGGAGTACAAAAACAATTGGAGGTCTGCTTTGCACACCCTGATCTAAACACTTGCCTTGCACTGCATCTTCTATCAAAGCAGGGTATCTCAGCCATACCAGGGCAGAGCACATGTCGCATGCGTTTACAGGTGGCTTGTTACTTCAAGCATCCTAAAAGGGGGAAGCTGGAGGTTTGGGGCCCGGAGGCCAAAGGAAGGCGCATGGCAAAAGGGAAAAGATTTCATCCTGAGTTCTCACTGACACCTTACCATAGGAACAGACATAGAAAGCTGCTTGGTATGATGTCAAAACCACCTGGACTAGCTAGCCCAGTGCTTCTCAAACTGGGATCCCCAGATGTTCTTGGACTGCAATTCCCAGAAGCCTTCACCACTTGCTGTGCTGGCCAGGATTTCTGGGAGTTGCAGTCCAAGAACATCTGGGGACTCAAGTTTGAGAACCACTGATCTAGCCTACTGCTCTCAACTCTACATGTCAGTGGCTCTCCAGCAGATTCTCTTCTATCACTACTTCGAAACCCATGCACGTACTAATCTGACTTCACTCGGCTTAACTTCTGAAAGCTGACAAAATCAGATACGGTGGTACGCATTAGTCAAAACATGGTATTCCCCAATGGGAAACAAGAGAGGTTTCAGCTAGCTAGATAGCTCAGTGAGTTAGGTATCTGACCGCGGAGCCCCGTGTTGGGATTTTGAGTTCCCACTGTGCTTCCTAGGAGAGAAGCCAGCCTGTGCAACCTTGAGCCAGCTGCACAGCCCAAGGATCTCCCCAGAAGAAGGGAAGGGTGAATCACTTCTGAGTACTCTCTACCTAGGAAACCCTGAAAGGGGTTGCCATAAGTCAGAGTTGACCTGATGGGACATCATGATCATGGTGATGATGATGAACAAATGAAAGGGTAGGAGAGAGAAGCCTCTCAGGAGGATGGGGATCAATCCACCAGTGAGGTTCTTCGACACAACTCCAGACCAAATGAACAGCAGCAGCCCTGGAGGGCTATACTGGGTTTTTCAAGTGGACCTGCTCCAGCAGAACTTACTGGTAGACCCCCCCCCTCCAAGGGAGCTCACCTGAGACAGACATCTTGATTGGACTGGCTGCCTCTGGCAGCACCATGTCTTCGATCCCCACTGGAGCAGCGCTCAAAGTTGTCAGTTGGCTGTGGTTTGGATCACACCTCCAAGAACGCCAGCCAACATAATCAGCCGGGGATTCTGGGAGCTGTAGTGCATATTGGCCACAGGGGGACCAAATTCTCGGAATCCTAGCCAAGCTGGCCTTTCTGGCTGTGGGAGGGGGGTCCCCAGAGCTGTAACCCAAGTTGGCCATACTGGTGGAGGGGGATTATGGGCACCAAACTCCCAGTGGGTCATGCAGAGGTGTGTGGGTGGATTCTGGGTGTTGTGGTCCCATGTTGGGCATTCTAGTGGCTGGGTGCTACATTTTTTTTAAAAAAAAAACTTTCCCTCGTCCTCAAGGAAAAGCACAGGTGGGCCAACACTTGGAAGGCCAGCCAAGCTGCGGGGGCCTGGCCTTCCAAGGGCTGGGCGCCAAGGGGTGTGCGCGCCCGGTCGCGCGCAGGGGGTTACCTTGAGCCCCCGGATCTCGCCCAGGTGGAGCTGGAGGCGGCGGTTGACCTCGCGGATGAGGTTGCTGTGGTCCAGCATGGCGCTCATCTTCTCCGCCTCGGCCTTGCGCAGGCTCCGGATCAGCTCCTCTTTGCTCCACTTCAGCAGCTCCTCGTCCGACACCTTGGAGAGATCTTCGGCCGCCGCCGCCGCCGCCGGTCCCGCCCCGCTCCCTCCACCGCTTTCCGATCCCCCCGCGCCGGCTCCTCCGGGCGCCGCCGCCGCCGCCGCTCCTGGCGCGCCGGCTCCGGCTCCTCCGGCCGCCGCCGCCGCCGCCGGCCCCACCTTGGACATGCTGGCGGAGGGGCCGAAGTTGGCGCGGACGTCGGCCGCCGAGCCGCGAGAGGGGCGCAGCGGCGGAGGGGAGGGGAGGCCGGGCAAGGCAGGCCCGTCGCCGGCGCGGGAGGGAGCCCCGGAGCCTCTTGGCGAACCCTCCCCCTCGGAAGTAACTAAGGGGGAGCCCGATCCCCAAACCTCAGGCTCTCGGCGGACCACCCGCCCGCCTCAACCAGTCCGATCTCCCTTTGTCCTCCTGGCTCTACCAGAAAGCGATGTGACTCCGGAGTCCCCCCCCCCCCCGCGCGCCCTCAAGTCTCGAAGAAGCCCTTTGCCCGAATCCGAATAGATGCGAACTTTCCCCCCCCCCTCGAGGTTGATTCTCGTCGTGCCTCTTCCTCCGTGCTAGCGAAGCATCCTTCCAAAGGATCGCAGGGAAAGGAGGGATGGGGGGGGGGGAGAGAAAGTCACGAAGCTGCCAAGGTCCGATCCTGCGCGCCTTTGGCGGCGCGATCCAAGCCCAGCTGAGGCGCCCCGGCGCCCCTCGCCTCCTTCCGGCGTTGATCCGGCTCCTCTTACGTGGAACCCAAAAGTTCTGCTCCGCAAAGGAGTGGCGCCATCACACTCACACACAGAGCGCAGCAACTGTCCAGAAAATCCCTTAAAACGGGTGTGTGTGTGTGTAATCGAAGAACGGCGATCCCACCACCAAAGAGGGTCCAGCCGATTCTAAGGCTGCCTCGCCCAGCTCTCCTCCGTCTGGGGAGGCCACCTTTTGTGTAACGTTTGCGTCCCGCGGGGATCCGGCGTCACTCCGAATTGTCTGTCCCAAGCGCCGAGTCTACTTCTCGGAACTGGCGGGAGGGTCCCGCGGGAGAAGAAAGCGGCTGCCTCCCGCGATCTGTCCGGCTTTTGCTATACTCTTGAGGTCGGGCGGGAGAGAGAGGCGTGATGCGCCCATGCACACGTTCGGCAGGAGATGGGGAAGCGCGAATGAACGAGTGAGAGGGAGGGAGAGGTGGGAGCCCTGTTCTCTCTTTTCTGCCAGACAGGTTGCAAAAAGAAGGCGACCTCCCCTCTTCAGATGGACCGGGCGGTTCCAAGAGGGTAAGAAACCCAACACGCGAGTCCTCTGCGCGTGGGAATGACGCCGCCTTGGGAACCGCCTGGCCGAGGCAACCTTTCCCCGGTCCGGAGATCCAAGGGGTGAAGAAAGCGATGCAAAGTGCGGGAGGTGGGTAGGAAAAACCGCTCTCCCCACCACAGTCACCACCGCCACCCCCGTCGCCACCGACCGGCCGCCTTCCCACGTTCTTTCCTGAGAGAGAGAGAGGGAAAGGGAGAGGGAGAGAAGCGGCTCCGGTCGCCAGCTGGAGGCGATCGGGAGCCGCGCGGACCCCCCACTCGGGGATGGGCTGGTGCAATCCGAGCGCCGCCTCCCTCCTCGAGAGGAGACCCGACCGGCCGCGGCAACCCCGCTCGGCCCGCCTCTCAACTCGGCTCACCCCTGGCGGTCATGGCGGAGCGGAGGATCCGCGGGCGAGCGCCTGGCCCGCCCGCCCTGCCCCGGCTTCAACCCGTGCAAAGGGCGCCGGGCGCCGGGCGGGGGGGGTGGCTGCCGCTGCTGTTGCTGCTGCGAGGGCCGCTCCGGCGAGCTGCCGAGGCCGGGCATCGGGCATCGGGACCGCCGGCGGCCAGCGGGGCTGCTCGCGCGCCTTCCGACCCGGGGAGGCGGCCGGCCACGTGCGAGAGCCCGCAGGGAGGGCGCCGCCTGCCTGGCCAGCCGCGCCGACCAGCCGCCGAGCGAGGGCCGGGCGCGGCTCGCGGGCGCCACCTCCTGCGCGCCACCGGCATCGCCGCCCTCGCCAGAGTTTTCCAGCGCTTGGAAACGTGTGCCTTTGTGGCGGGAGGGGGGTGGGGGGGTGGACTACAACACCCAGCGATGCTGGCCGGAAAAAAAGTTACATTTCCCAGCACTGGGATTTTGCAGTCCTGCACGCGCCCCTGGGGGTGGCTTGCAGAGTTGGATTGTCCCGTTGCTAAATATTCCCATGAAACGCATAAAACGAATGAGAAACAGGCCGTGTGGTTCTGTGGATAGCACAAATACAAGAGTGATACCTTTACCGAACCACTTAGGGTTTACACAAGTTGCAAGCTTTCGCGGGTAAAATCTCACTTTCTCGGGCCGGGCACCACCCGTTCATGAATAGGGTAGAAACTCTGGGCCAAGGGGGGACGCTCGAAACCACACCTCTGACCGAGTTGACTTTACAAACCTATGTCTGAACTCACCTCCTACAAGGAGACTCAGCATGGAGATCTGTCATGCAAGAGGCACAGTCGGCGTGTTCCCACTGTTACACATAGATTAGGCATCCTTCCGTCTCGAGAGACTATGGTAACATGCTCTGTATGGAGGACTTGGAACAGCGTCTAGTGTGGCTGAGAAGGCCAATTTGAGAGTGACAATCCCTTCCACACTGAAGACAAATACAATCTGTCCCCTGTCCAGCTCCCTGATTTTGCTGGTCTCGGGACTGCCTCTTCGCCTCGGCCTGCTGGACAAGGGTCTCTTCAAAATGGGAGAGGCCATGATGCAACGCCTGCCTCCAGGCTGAACGCTCAGATGTCAACGTTTCCCATCTGTTGAGGTCCATTCCTAAGGCCTTCAGATCCCGCTTGCAGATGTCCTTGTATCGCAGCTGTGGTCTCCCTCTGGGGCGATTTCCCTGCACTAATTCTCCATACAGGAGATCTTTTGGAATCCAACCGTCAGCCATTCTCACGACATGCCCGAGCCAACGTAGATGTCGCTGTTTCAGTAATGTATACATGCTAAATATTCCAGCTCGTTCTAGGACTACTCTATTTGGAACTTTGTCCTGCCAGGTGATACCAAAAAATGCATCGGAGACAACGCATAGGGAACGTGTTCAGCTTCCTCTCCTGCCGTGCACAAAGGGTCCAGGACTCACTGCAGTACAGGAGTGTGCTCAGGACACAGGCTCTATAGACCTGGATCTTGGTCTATGCCGTCAGCTTCTTATTAAGCCATACTCTCTTTGTGAGTCTAGAGAACATGGTAGCTGCTTTGCCAATGCGTTTATCCAGCTCGACCTCTAGGGAGAGAGTGTCAGAGATCGTTGAGCCAAGGTACACAAAGTCATGAACAACCTCCAATTGTTGCGTGGTAATAGAGGGAGGTGAGTCCACGCCCTGGCCCATGACTTGTGTTTTCTTCAGGCTGATTGTCAATCCAAAGTCTTGGCAGGCCTTGCTAAAATGATTCATGAGTTGTTGGATGTCTTTAGCAGAATGGGCAACAACAGCTGGATCATCGGCGAAGAGGAAGTCCCGCATGCATTTCAGTTGGACTTTGGTCTTCGCTCTCAATGTTATGCATATCAGTGTTATGCATATGGATGTCAGCCAGTGCTTGTTTTACACACACACAGTAGGACCCTCTACCCAGGGGGATCGGTTCCAAGCCCACTTGGATGCTGAAAAACGTAGATTAGGACCAAAGCTATTTAATAGTAAACACTATACACAGTATGGTCTCTGGATCCCTCTAGTGTCCAGTTCTGGTAATTTCATCCTTAGACATATATTTCTCAGATTTTTCTTTTAATGTTTTCGGATTGTGAATAAGCAAATCAGCGGATATTGATATTGCAGATAAGGGGGCCCTATTGTATATGTGTCTACACATACACGGGTACAGGCACACACATACACATCATTGTGCAATTATTGCAGAGGGCTCACTCCTGTGACATCACAAGATCTCACACCCCATTCTCAAAATTTAGCCCTCAAATCTCAGCAAATTAGACACTTCTGGCCTGGAAATCTGAGTAAAGGTGATGAGAGGATGGACTGGAAAAGAAGGTGTCTTTGCTCCACACAGTGGTAGTTCGTAACTCTAAGATGGTTTTTATTTTGTTTTTAAGGGGGGGGGGGTGTCACTTTTTTTGTTTGTTTGTTTCTTTGTTCAAATTCTAGCTACCTGGAAGAGGAAAGTAGAGAGTTTTTAAAATGCAACTCTAATAGTAGTTAATCAATTACCAAGTAACTTACCAAGTAAGTTATCAAATAACTTACCAAGCTGTGAATATATTGATATTGTATGTGTCAAGTCATTCCCAACTTATGAAAAGCCTGTGAATTAATGATTTGGAAAGGTCCTGTGATTAAGAGCTCTACCCAGGTACTGCGAACTCAAGACTGTGGAGTCCTTTACTGAGTCAATCCATCGCATGTTTAGTCTTCCTCTTTTCCCACTTTTCCTAGCATTATTGTTTCTTTCAGTGACTCTTGTCTTCTTACAAAATGTCTAAAATATAATAGCTTCAACATTTTAGTCATTCGAGCCTCGAATGCCAGTTCAGGCGTGATTTGATCCCACTTGCTTGTCTTTTTATTGGTCCATGGTATCAGCGAAACTTTTCTCCAATGCCATATTTGGAACAAACACATTTTTCCAGTTCGCTTTCTTCACTGTTCAACTTTTGCATCATCAATAGCAATAGGAAATATTGTATGATCCTGAAAGATCCTGACCTTTGTCTCCAGCAACACATCTTTTTTCTTAAAGATTTTGTCTAGTTCTTCATGGCTGGTCTTCCAAGTCACAGTCTCCTCTTGATTTCTTGATTACAGTCTCCAATTTGGTCAAAAAATGTTCAGCAAATTCAGTTTCTTCACTTTTATCACTTATGAAGTTATGAAATCCCTCTGTAATCATTTGGGGTGGGGAGGGTTCATCTATAATTCTGCTTAGGCACTTATTTTAACATTCATCAGTGTCAATTTCAGATCATTACTAATTTCGGCCAATAATGTAGTATCATCTATATGACTTAAATCATCAATGCTCGAAAGGAGGTTTTCAGTCGTCCTTTGTTCATCTTCTGACTATAATTTCTATTGGATATGTTCTACATATAGATTGATCAGGTAGGAAGATAAAATACACCTTGCTTGACACTTTTCTCATTCTTCTTCTCCACATTTTTCGCTAATAGTGGCTTCTTGTCAAGACGCTCCTGTTACGTATCCCAAAAATCAAATGCTTTGGCACACTTTTTTCTTTTAGAATGATCCATAGCTTTTCAAGATCCACCCAGTCAAGCTTTGCTGCAATCCATAACACACAGACTGATTTGCTTCTGAAATTCTTTGGCACCTTCCATACACGACACATATTTTCAATATGATCTCTAGCACTTCTTCCTTTTCTGAATGCAGCTTGAACATCTGGCGTTTCTTACTGCATACTGTATATCCTAAACTCTTTGTTGTAAAATCTTGAGCACTGCTTTGCTAGCGTAGAAAATTAATGTCAGGGCCCTATAGTTACTCTTTGGCATGTCCTTCCTTTAGGACTGGAATGTCTGCAAGCCAATGTTTGGTTTACATATTCGTCGCCAATTTTTGTTCCATTTTTTTATCAATACAATCAGTGCCTACTTCATTTTCCTTAAAAGACTGTTTCTTTAAGGAATCTGTCATCCTTGCATCTTTTCAATTTAATGTTTTCATATTCTCTTTATTTGTATCCTCATAAAATAATATGTCCCCATGTAGATCTTTCAACATCTCCAGTCTTGATTTACATTTCTTTTTGATTTATTGAATCATGTAAAAGGGATCTTTGGGGGGGGGGTTGTTTGTTTGTTTGGTCTTTTCTACTTCTTTTCAATTACTGTTATCATTGTTTTTTCTGCACATATATGCAAGCCATTGAAAAGTTACATTTAGAATTTTGGGACTACTTCTATTAGCTTTTTCTTTCATTTCTTGACTATCAATAGCAAATTTAAGAAGTTTGTCAGTCATCCACTGAGGCCTTTCATTTCTTTTAACTACAGGAATAGTCTGTGTGAACAGCCTACCAGTGTACAGGAACAGACTACAGACTACATTTAGACTACAGACTACAAATGTCTAATTGGAATGTATGAACAAACAAAGCTTGCATGTCAGCTAATCCAGTGCTCAGAAGATTACCTTTAAATGCAACTCATTCTGTTACTCACAACTTTGGACCAGTTACTGTTACCCCATCTACAAAAGCATTCCCCATTCTTTGTTACCAGGCATATGTACATTGATGTTGGTTACCTGGAAAACCCTGAAAAGGGTTGCCATAAGTCAGAATTGAGGCAGCCATTGGAAAATACAAGAAAATGCTCACCAGATCCCTCAAGTGGCCAATTCTGTTTATTGCACAAAACAGTTTTTAAAAAAAGGTTTTTAAAACATGGCCTTGAACTACAACCTCTTCATGCATAAACCAGTCAGAAATGGGATGGGATTTGTAGTCCAAAGTAATTTTTCCCCCCTTAACTTTTTTTTACTGTCCAGCTTTCATGCCCATACATGGTGATCATGATCAATAGAGGCCCCAAAGTAATTCTGTTCTACCTCCTTACTGCAAAAAAGTTACTAAAGTATCGTGTTACAAGTAATGGGTTCGTTCTGCATTCTGAGCTTATCTAAACAGTTTGTAAAATAAACCACTTCATGAAAACATATTCCCAAATGCTCAAAAAAAAAAAAAAGCTTAAACGTGATATGGGACATTTTTATGTTCATGATTTAATACTGCCCTCTGTCACCTATTTAAATATCTACATCCCCAGCATATTATAAATAACATGTGTTGCTATGATGCTTGTTCCCACTGAGATTTGCGAAGTCACACTTTATAACCTGAGAATCAGAATGAAAATGAATATATTTCAGAAGCAATCAAAAGTCTGAGAAGGGGGGAAAAAACTCGAAAAAGAAATTTGACTATCTTGTCCAATAGAACCATTAGACTTGCAAATCTAAAAAGCAAATTAAAATTTGTTAGTTTTGGCTCCAGTTCCTTTTACATCCGCAGTACCATCGCTAGGCTGCCAATTGCCTGCAAATTTATTGACTGCCAGATTTTTTAAAAAAAATGTTGCAAGAAAACTAAAAAGAAATCCTGCCAATAAATCCTTCTATTCCTGGCTCTGGAGATGCACCTTCTAACAACTTAATAGCTATCGCTGTTTACTGCACATTTGCCTTGTATCTTTTTAAAGAGCTATTGAAAAATCAGGCAATCGCTTATATCTGTTCACTCTGGCTTTGTGTCAACATCATGCACAATCAGCAATCTCTACCTATTTGAAGCCATTGGTGGCCAGCCACCCTGTGGCACAGCTGGAGAGCAGAAGGTTCTGGTCCTTGTGAGGAAGAAGATCTGAGTAGAACATCCCACTAGCTAGACCTGGTTTGGGAGGAAAAATTGGTGTCGCTCTGTAGACAGCTGGCTACTTCCTAAATACCTAGCCCTGGAGGGGACGACAGAGCCAGATGCTGTGAGAGGGATCACGACAGGAACAACCAACTGTTCACTTAAGAGAAAAAGCCACGTGGAATAGTAGAGATCCTCCCAGAGATAGAGGGGTAGGGGCAGATTTGCCGTTGACAGAGATCTGCCCGCTGAGGCAACCTTATCTTACCTAATGGCAGGGCCAGCAATGCTCCCTGCATTTACAGGCAGGGGTCCATCTTCCACATGACTTAATGTCTGGTTAATTGAAATGAAATTAATTGTATCTGGACCTATTCCACGTAAAGCTAACACCAGTTGTTTTTCTTGAGTAGAGTAGACCCATGGAAACAGTAAGACTTTGGTAAGTCAACACGTATGTATGTCTCAATGCTCTACTCTAGTGGGGCCTAAGAATTGGATTTAGTCCTAAGCCCTCAATTCTTCAGCTATGCCCGCTCGGCCAGCCACTTTTTGTCAGCGTCAGCCTAGCCTTCTCGATAGGAATTTTGTTGTGAGGATAATGCAAGGATAAGGAGAGCCATCTACACACTACCTTAGATGTTCCATCCATCTGACCCTGCATTTAGGCAGCATGGCTTAAGGTTTAAAACATTGCTTATTTTGGATTGTAGATTCCAGAATCCCTCCAGAATAGGTTCTGGAGCTATGATCCTAAAATGTAATGTTTCCAGTTGCCAGCTATGATGCAGGGCTAAAATCCTGTTGCACATCTATGCCAAAGGCATACGTTTTAGTGGTGAATTTCCTCAAGTTAGGAAATCTCCATAGACATTATCTGTTGCAACATGGCTTTTCTCCGGAAATTGCTTACCTTGATGCAATTGGCTGCTAAAAGTTATGGTTTATTTTCCCCATAATTGTGCAACAGGATTTTGGCCAATGTTACCTAAAAATTCAGTGCACTGCAAAAATTGGAAACGTTAGGACCAAGATCACAGATCATAGATTTCACTTTTCAAAAAAATCCATTATTTGTTCCCATTCTTCTTCCAGAAGAACAATTCATCCTACCCTTATCAATGCCAAAAATGAGTCTTGTGTTCCACCTGTGTTCTATACATGATAATAACAACCATGTGATGTCAATTCTGCCTTATGGCAACCCTTTTCAGGGCTTTCCAGAATACTCAGAAGTGGTTTACCATTTCCATCTTCTGGAGGATGCCCTGGGACTGTGCAGCTTGCCCAAGGTCACACAGGCTGGCTGTACTCAAAAGAGGCACTGTGGAGGATCAAAGTCCCAACCTCTGGCTCCACAGCCAAATACTTAAGCCACTGAGCTATCCAGCCAGCATAACAAGCACAATATCAAAATCATCTTCCACTCAGTAGCTTGATTTTTAAGGCGATTTAGCAATCTTTTAATAGATAGAGAACACTATCAAGCAAACAGTAATTCAATAAGTATCTAATTTCATATTCTTTTTTGTACACACATTAGTCACTGAAAGATTTTAAAATGTTAAATTCTTATTGCTTGTTTTTCTCCTGGCAGAATCCTGATTGTTTTCAAGAGTCTCTCATACGTTCTCCAAAATGGGTCATTTACCTGGAGTTGAACTCTTTTGATTCTTATTAATTGGGATAGCAAAGCCCAATCTCCCCAAAACGAGTGTATTGATTTCGGAATAACAGCTTGCGTGACTGGTCTGTGTTTGTGTTTTGTTTTGTTTTCCTGCTGCTGTGATTGCTGGAGTAAATGTCACCTTATTTAAAGCTTAAGGGCAAAAATCCTGACTTGATTCTCTTTACTCAATGGATGACACAATTAATTAATTAATAAAAATTATCCTTGTCATTAAAAAGGGAGGGTTTTTTTTTCCTACTGTGTCTGAGAGATGTGGTGCATTTTCGAGACTGGTCTTCACACATTTATGTAAAAGGTATAAAATGGAAAGATGTGCACACTTTTGAGTTACTGCATGCGGTAGTAAAAGTAGCAGCATTGGATGGGTTGTTTGTGACCAATCAGCCCATCCTTATGTGCCTGCACAGTGTGTATAACAAAAGCACGGGAAAGCTCTTGTTTCATGCAGAGACAAGTTTGCACAAAAATGTATTTCATGTAAATTGCAAAAATGATGATCTGGGACAAGGAGGATCTGGCATCTCAGACTGACACTGGGTGTGAGCTGACTGGATAATCCTCCAGATGTTTCCTTGCCACTGTGAGATAACCACATTCAACTAGAATCTCACTAGTAGTGAGATTTCTTCACATCTGTGTCAAAATCCAGAAGGTGGCTGGTTCTTGGTGTTCTCACAAACCATCCAAGTTTGTGGGTATGTCCTGTGAAAACCAGAGCTTGGAAAAATTACTTCTACAAACTACAATTCCCACTGGTCATGCAGGCTGGGGAATTCTGGGATTGGCAGTCCTCCAAAGCATGGTTTACAAGTTTAAATGCAATGCCTCATTTCAAGTTCACGATTCTTCAACCTACCCAGTCTTGATGTGTTGGACTGCAACTCCCACTAGCTGTTGGATGACTGAGGACTACACGGATTGGGTGATGGGGTTTGTAGTCCAAACAAGAAGTGTTTGGACTACTTCAAGATCTTTTAGAGCCAGCTTATGGGAGTGCTGGAAGTGCAGAAATTTGGCAACTCCCCCTACACAAGGGACAAGTTTTTCCACCCAGGGAGAGGAATATTTGGTGCCACATACTATCGTCTTGATCGTATTCACACACTGTGCAGCTCTTGGTGTTGTTTTTAAAGACACATGGGCTCTGGAGCACAGATCTTTCCTGTTCTGAATAGTAACCTTTGAACTTACAGAGCTGGAAGGGACCCTATGGACCATCGCGTTCAGCCCCTCTCAAGGAGGCACAGTAGGGAATCGAACTTGCAACCTCTAGCTCCACAGTCAGAGACCTACACCACTGAGCTATCCCGCAGTTTTGTCCTAGCGGAATAGGTACATGCCTGTCTATTGCTTGTGGATTCACCCATGCATGCCTGTGGTATGCAAAGGGCAGTGGTGCCCCCCTAGCCAGCTGTATTGGTGGGCCCTTGTGCAGCCCCAGTTTTTCTGGCAAAAATGTGAACTGCAGTTCTCAGAACCTTCCAGGTTGTATAAGGATCCACTGCACCATTTAATACCCCCAAATATTTATTTTTCAAAACTGGACGTGAACTTCTAGCTGTTCCTGGTTTTAAGGGGGTGGGTTGCCCCAAATCCTTTTTCTGTCGTAGCACAAACATCTGAACCTTTGGTAGCAATTTGCAACAAGTTACAAAGCCCATGTAGACAGTATCTGTTGTGTCCTGAGTTGCAAAACTCAGCATGCAACAAATAATATCTACATTGACTTCATAAATTGGATTATTTCCACTGCCAAGTAACCCACCACCAGGCAATGTGTTAACTAGCAGTGGTTTCGGGCATTTTTGATGGCCTGTGTAGCCTTCATAGGGTCCCAGGCTTTCAAAAGTGGCCCTCTGGAGCCATCAAGGTTGCTCCTACTTGTATTGGGGTTGGGTGGGTAGGAAGTGACCAAAGAAAGTAACCTGTGAAACAGGCATCCCTCCTTGGCAATGTCCTTTGGAATAAATGCTGTACAGCAGTGATTCCCAACATTGGCTCCCCGAATGTCCTTGGGCTACAACTCCCAGAAATCCTGGCCAGCACAGCTAGTGGTGAAGACTTCTGGGAGTTTTAGTCCAAAAATATCTGGGACCCAAGGTTGGGAACTACAGCTATGGGCAGCTGTTTGGTTTACCCCAATCTATTAATTCCTAGTGTGGTGTAGTGGATATAGTGATGGACTAGGGCTCTGGAGAACAGGGTTTGATTCCCCACTCAGCCATAGAAAATCACTGGGAGAGTAGAACTGGTAAAACCACTCCTTCAATGTCTCAGTTACCTTGAAAGCCCTATTAGGGTTGCTATAAGTCAGTTCTGCCTTGAAAGCACAAACAAACACACAACCATTGTAGAAATGTCAATGCATACCCAAGTCATCTAGCTGTCCAGCACATCCAGTTTGGAAGTGGGAAAATGCCGGGGGAATATTGCTAGACAAAAGCTTTAAAACGAAAAGAAAAAAAAAGAGAGAGGAAAAAAACACTGCCTCATTGCATGGCCATTATGGACCAAATGTGAAAATCAATAAACTGTCATCTCTCCCTCTTTCTGTCTCTCTCTCTCCTCTTCTCCCTCCCATTTCCTTTTCCTCCTCCCCCCCTTTTCATCAAATTAACAAAGGAACAAACAAAAAGAAAAAAGGGGGAAAAAACATCCTTGAGTCATGTAATTGGTTTTGAAACACAAATTAGAGAGCAGTTCTGGGAAACTGGCATTTCCCCCACTACAGGCATACCTGATGGCGTGAAAGCATGTTCAACTTAAATGGATAATTATAGCTTTCCTTTCAAAGGTTGGTGTTTGCCGTGAAGAGTGTGACAAGAACCTCACAAAGCTGGCAGCTCGTTCTGGCCCAGTTCCACAAGAGCTCCATCCACCCGCTTTGGACCCTGGAGATAGTGCTGCAATTGGCTGGTCTTCCTCTCTAGGGAAATCTGCACACTCTCCTCTCTTTGCCTTCTCCTTTTGAGTTGGAAACCCACACAAGTTTCTGCGGCACGGGAACAAAACAGACAATAGCCCTTTTCGGTCGCTAAGGAAACAGAGCGAACCCGACAGGCTAGGCCTGCTCCCCTCTGTTGTCGGAACCAGGACTGTCTGAAGACCAGGAGGTAGCCTCTAAACATGAGCCCACTCAAGCACACAAAATCAGAGTCCTGGTTCACTATGCAGTGAGCTGGATAGCTCAGTGGTTTCATTGGGAGTTCAATTCCCCACTGTGCCTCCAGGGAATAGAGCCAGCCTGTGTCACCATAGGCAAACCCACACAGTCCCAGAGCAGCCCCAGAAAAAGAGAACGGTAAACCACTTCTGAGTATTTCTGCCTGGAAAACCCTGAAAAGGGTCACCATAAGTCAGAATTGACTTGACAAGACATTAAGAACATAAGAAGATAAGAAGAGCCCTGCTGGATCAGGCCAAGGGCCCATCTAGTCCAGCTTCCTGTATCTCACAGTGGCCCCACCAGATGCCTCTGGGAGCACACGAGACAACGAGATACCTGTCTCCCAGGCATTTGGCATTTTGAAGTACCTCCCTTTTAGCCTGGAGATTATACATTCCCATCATGGCTTGTAACCTGCAATGGACTTTTTTGATGATGATGACGATGATGATGATGATGATGATGATATGGTTGTTGTAGGTTTTTCAGGCTGTTTGGCCGTGTTCTGGAGGTTTTTCTTCCTAACGTTTCACCAGTCTCTGTGGTCGGCATCTTCAGAGGACAGGAGTCAGAATGTCTGTGCTCTGGTGCAGTTTGTTGGATAGTTGAGTATTTGTAGCTGTGGGATCAGCTTTTTGTCCTTTTCAGGAGATTGGGTGATTATGGTGATCAGGGTGTTTTTTTGTTATGGGTGTATTGTTGCGATAATGGGGGGAGATGATCTGTCACTGTGATTGATGGGTGTCGTTAGCTGGTCTTTTGTGTGCAGTGATCACCGGTCCTTGTGGCTGGGTAGAGTTCGTTCCCACAGCTACAAATACTCAACTATTCCACACATTACACCAGAACACAGACAGAGTTCTAACTCCTGTCCTCTGAAGATGCTGGCCACAGAGACTGGTGAAACATTAGGAAGAAAAACCTTAAGAACACGGCCAAACAGCCCGAAAAACCTACAACAACCATCGGATCCCGGCCGTGAAAGCCTTCAAGAATACATTATTATTATTATTATTATTATTATTATTATTATTATTATTATTATTATTATTATTATTATTATTATTATTATTATTGAGAGGATAACCAGCAATGGAAGTGCGAAGAGATATACTTCATTCAGGGAGACTGGGATCACACAAAAAAAGCCCAGTATCACCCATTGGGAGCTATTTACAATGTTTCTCCACCAATGCAGCAACAATAAATCAGCTAACATGCAACATTCACCACCAGCCTCCTGGTTCATATCCTCTCAGTCTCCTTTCCCTTACATCCCGAGCTAACTGGGAATTAGCCCTGTCTGCACAGCCAGTGCCATTAATTCAGGGTCAAATCCTTTCAAATGACCTGTACCTCCTTTAACACCTGCCGGGTGTCCCACAGCTTCAGCTCAGTCTTTGGGAACTCGTGGGGCTCTTCCAGACAGAATCTCTTTAAATAGTCTGGGACCCAATCCACCAGCGAAGCGAAGCATTGGGAAGACACAAAACTGGCACATGCCTTGGCTCCTGACGCCTCATGTGCCCAGTCCTCTTGATCACTCTCTTCCTTGTCTCATCTTCTAACTGCCCCAATTTCCTTATATTCTCTGTTGGAAGAAGACATTCTTGGCAAATTTCTCCCCTTTTTCTCTTCCCACCATCAAGCATGGCAACTGCTGTGCTGACTGTACGATTGTGGGGAGTTTTAATCCAAACAATTGAGTATCATCTCTGACACGATTCACCATACAACGTCTCAAATACTTTTTTTCCCTTCTCCCTCCACATCCCTTATTCCTTGTGTGTTCTGACTTACATTTTAGATCGTAAACCTGAGGGCACAGACCCTCTGTGAGGGGTCCTCTGTGAGTGCCTCAAGTGGGCCAACTGATCTCACCTGGCAGCCCCCAAAAGGCCTGCCAGATGTGGAGATCACCAAACCTACATACTGGGACTGGTAGGCCTGCCCAAGAGAAGGAAAAAGCTAGAGGAGATGAGGATGAACATCTGGGGAACGAGGCAGGGGCTGGTCTCTGCAGGTATTTTGGGGCCACAAAGCTATGGGAAACACAGGGGGAGGGGGAGGCAGATACCCACGATCTGAGGTAAAAAGAGTCATAGCATGACATGGTGAAAGAGCCCTTACTGGTCTTCTTGGCAGAAGACCTGTTCGAGAATGTCCTTTGGAGACACCTCTGGACTGGGGTCCTAATGGAGCTATAGGTTCCTAGAGAAAAATCAGGGATCCAGCTGGCAGGGCCATCACCAAGGGCCACCTCCACCGTCCAGGCAACCAACCCCAACACAGAGAAGGCACCGGAGACACCAGCAACCGCATCAATGGGAGCTGCTGCAGCATCTGAAGGAGACGTCAGCCTCAAACCAAGGCTAGAGGTGGCCAGATGCTGCAAACCCTCTTAGTGTGGGATAGGTGGACAGGTGGAGGGACTCTTGGCTGCTCCACGGTTTCTGTTCACCCATGGCCTTGGAGAAGGCAACTAGAAGTCATGAGGATGTTGAACCAGCAGGATCACTAGCGACTGGAACTCGGTTCCCGAGGGAGTGCACAGGCAGACATGGAGGTTGGTATTTTCAGAAGCCTTGCTCTGCTCCCTGGCCCCAGTTCAAGAAAAATGGAGTTGCTTCAACCTTCCAATCTAGTGCCCATGAATACACACACTGAGGTTGCCCACTACCCTGACGCTCAGTGGGGGGCAGCAAAGCTCATACTATCATATACTGTCTATTTCCTTTCATAAGACACTCTGGGAATCTTTTTGGCTAAAGGACGGGGTAGAAATGCACTCAATAAATAAGTAATGAGGAATAAATAAACTGGCAGCTAGGAAATGGAATTACATTGAATTTTACCGTCTTGATGAAAATCGGCTGCCCACAGACAGAGGTGCACCTCACAAGAATTTACAGGATCTGCTTTGGAGAGAAAGAAAACACACACAAAATGATACATGTATTTTAAAATGTAAATGTTTTGAAATGTGGATAAATGAAAAAAAAATACACTCTAATCAGTGGGGGAGAGTGGCCTACGTTCGATAATTAGATAACATGTTCTAAAACATGTAGTTTTAGAAGAGGTAGCCGTGTTAGTCTGTGCTGGCCTATCAAGCCAAAACCAAAAGAAAAATTTAAAAAAGAAAAGAATGCTCTCGCACCTTAAAGACTAACTGCTATATTTTAATGTGAGCTTTCGTGAACAAGTTGTCTGAGGAAACAGACTTGTCCACGAAAGCTCACAGTTAGTCTTTAAGGTGACACAATGTTTTTGCCTTTTTAATTTTTTCAAATTTTCTTTTGTTTTTTGTTTTTTTTTTGCCTGTATGTTCAAGTGAATGTGCGTATTGGGGGAAATGTATTGAAATGTGCACAGAATTCCAGATAGGAAGTTCTCTCAACCCAATGTAAAACAAAGAGAGAAAGAAAGTACAGCTGGGAACTGAAAGAAATACAACAGAATCGTTGTGACTGGCTCAAGGTTATCAGAGTACAGATTTGAAGCCATAAATGAAACAGAGCACAGAGATTTATCAAGAATCAGTAGCTTTCTGGAGGGGTGCAATGGTCTTCCAAAACAGAGATGTGAGAGGAAGAAGGAAATAAAAAGAGTAAGCACCGTGAGGTTTGTCAAAGTTCGTTTCGAGGGCCTTAATTGGACAGATCACTGACATAAACTAGCTTGCATCACCATTTCATGAGGGAAAAAAAACACAGAATATCCTGGCCCTAATTCGCTATAAAAATTTCCGTTTCGTCATCTTGAGCTGGTGAATCGCAGAAGCGAGGTCATATTTCCTCAGAGCGCTTCTGAAAGCAAACTCTACCTTCCAATAAATGCCAACCAGAAAATGCTAATGCCCTTGTTTATCACCGTATCCCAAACGGCAAAACCCAGAAGACTCAGGAAGAAGTTCACCTGAAGGGCAACGCAGCTTTGAAAGCACCTTAGAGGCAGGCTCTTCAGAGAAACACATGGACTCTTTCAAAGCGCCAATTTCCTGGAAAGATCCCTTAGCAACGGGCACCTCCAATCATCCACTTTTGAGAGTGTTAAAGATGCACACCCAGACGAGTGGTGAGGAGGGAAAAGGTTCACATTGGACTTAAATTTATCCTTGATTTGTGCATTAAATCCATGGAAGGGATGCAGGCATAAAAAGATACAAGCTAAGCTAAGGGCTTCTCTTGAAATGGGAAGCTTTGCCAGGGAAAAGAAAAAGGCCAGACATCCTCTTGAACGAACCACTGAAAATTGCCACTGGTTTGCACTCCCTGGCAGAGTAATAAATGGGGGTGGATGGGAAAAGGCTTGGGGGGGGGGGTGACTGTAGTTTTTAGGAGCCGCCCGGGTTAGAAATGATAATCCACCAAGAGGGCAGTTCAGAGTAGGGACAGAGAACATCTGCCATGTACCTAGTCAAATTCAATTTCAGAGAAGTTCTGGAGGGAACTGCATCCCCCTGGTGGGTAGAGCCAAAAGGAAAAGGATAGGACCCCAAATTCCAGCATAGTCTACCTTATAAGCTCCTTGTGCCAGAAATGAATCCTCCAGCGAAGTGGCAACTGGACTTCTTTCTTGTTAGGTTGAAACGTTTCGCTACTCATCCAAGCAGCTCCATCAGTCTGAGGACAGTTGAAGAAGCTGCTTGGATGAGTAGCGAAATGTTGAAACCTAACAAGACAGAAGTCCAGTTGCCATGACTCAACCTCCAGATAACCTCACCTGGATGACTGAGAATCTTCACAGATATCTCCAGAGAAGCATTTCAATTATGTAAAATGAGCAAAAGAAAAAAAAATCTGTTAAAAAGCTGGAAAGCCTTCAAACGATGAGTATCATGAGCGTCAGATGTAGTCATCTGAGGAAGCCTGGTTGTATCAGCACAGAGAGATCTGGATTTGGCCCTGAGGTCTAAGGTTCTTCCAGCCCTAATTAAGTGTACCTCCCTGGGCAGCACTAAATCGTTCCTAAATGCTGTTTTGTCTCAGTCAGGGCAAGCTGGTTCTTGGTTCTTCTGGACAGGAGCTTTGCCTGGTGACAGGACCAGCAATACATGGATGAAACAACTGTCTTGGACAGCAGATATTATAGGGGGCAGCAGCTCTTTGACCTGATCTCCCCACCTGCTCCTCTCTGCTGAAGGACTGGAGTGTGTATCTCACACAACCTGTCCTGAGCCCACTGCCATAAATGTGACAAAGTATATCATCCCATCCAGAGATATATTTATTAGCCGGAACCTTATGCCTGTTGGTGTAACTCAAATCTGTGTACAGCTCAGCAGCTAATTGCCACAAATTAAAAGTCAGTGTATGCTTTTGCATACCAAGCTGTGTGACTGGAGTGTAATAGCAATTGCCTATACTAATTTCTTAACTTGCAGTTATTAATCACTGAGAATGACACTGACACGGTTACACTAGCAGCAAAAGCAAGAATGATCTTTTCAAGCCTGACTGTTCACACAGAAATGGCTCCTGCCAATATTGTCAAGTGGCTTAATAAGCAAGCCACTTCAGGATAAGGACAAATCAATCACTTCCCCTGCTCATTAGAGGGTAGAGGAAGTGAAAAACAAATTGACTGTAAGTAGACTACTGCTGATGCGCTATATCAGATATTTAAGATGTTTTTAAAAACCTTTTCTTTGCCTTCTCTTAAAGGGTTGTTTGAGAAATTGCCTGCAACCAAAGCCACTACTGTAGGTGGTTCTTCGACCGACCCTTTAAGTTGGGCAAGGCTCTTTCTTTTCTGTGGAATTTTTGTAAGAAGAAAGAAAGGTCTACGCATCACCTACGAGGGGTTGCTTGCAGGCTTGCCAACAATAAGAGAGAGAGAGAGACTAGAGAGTCCCCAGGTTTATTTTAATAACTCAGACTCCACCTGCTACCAGGTATAGTGGAGGTCACTGTTAAGCCAACGGGGCTTTGCAGGCCTCTGTGTATTCAGCTGCAGCAGAGATAATAAGGGGAAATATTGCTGGCATTTCCACTGAAGATATGAAGATTTGTGGAGAGGCTTAATGTTGTTAAATGACTGAGGACAGCTAGTTTGCCGCCTTCAGTAACAAAGGCATTGTTGGGAATGGAAAATCCAGGCTTAGGGGGATTAGGGTGAAGAGCGGTTAAAAAAAGATGTGGCTTCAAAAAATAAAAAAAGCAGAGTTCAGCACTGAAGTTCCTATATTGATCAAGTGGATTCAAAGGCAATAAAGAGAGTTTGCAATGACATTTTCCACAAGCTTAGAGGACTGCAAGGAATCAGTTTTAAAACCTCAAAATGCTCATAAATGCACTTTGGAATACAGATGAACCACCTCCATGGCATATTCTTTGAGAGATACCCATGTACAATCAGTTTATTCAGACAAGCTTACTATTGGAACAAAATTTGTGCCCCCAACATTCTCCTTGGACATCACAAACCACGAGAACAGACATTCTGGGACCACTTTTTAATAAAAAGAAGAAAACAGGAAGTGCCCAGATGAGGACCTTTTTTTTTTTAAATGGTGGTGGCAGAATCTTAATAAATCTCACCCATTTTGAAAATGTCATTTCTAGAGGCCTTAGGGAGCCTGAAAACACTAAATTTTGGAAAAGAAATATCCTTTCCCCCCCTACAGAATGGACTCTCAAGGGGTGAAGGTGAACCGCCCTGATAGGTAGGAAAAGACAGTGGGAGGTGGCAAGTCCTAAAGTTGCAAGATGGCCGTGGGCCATCTGTAAATGATAATAAACATATGCCATCAAGTCAATTCTGACTTATGGCGACCCTTTTCCAGGATTTCCAGGTAAACAATACTCAGAAGTGGTTTACCATGCCTTTCTTCTGGGAGCATCTTGGGACTGTGCAGCTTGCCCAAGGCCACACAGGCTGGCTCTTCTTTCTGGAGGCAGGAGCAGTGGGGAATTGACCTTCCATCCTCTGGCACTGTAGCCAGATGCCTAAACCACTGAGTTATCCAGCCAGGCCTCATCTACAATACACAAATATTAATGCAGAGAGTGGAACAAAAGATTCTTCCAGAGTTAACATTCTCCAGATTTTACAATGCACTTAAACAATCATAGCAAAACATATTTTAAAATGTAGAGATCTAGAGAAAATACTTTTTTAAAGACATTTTATAAAATGACTGTAATCTTGTTGCTTAGTATTATAGAAATGGTAATTTTCTGTCTGTTCCTTGCCCATAAATAAAAAGTCCCTACCACACTTCTTAAGAGAGCACATGTGCACTGGGTTGGTGCATGTGCATGAGCCTCCAAGAATCCCAGAAGGATTCTTTATATACAGGCAAGGAAGGGATGGAAGTTATGGATTTTCTTGTGCTAGGCAACAGGCTTTTTAGACAGTATGTTTTAAGTACCTTTTGGGTAAAAATGTGTATCTGTACATTCTTACAAATGCACATTTGTAAGAAAAACCTTGACATTAAAATTAATATGCAAAGGCACCTTCCAACATATATTTTGAATGTATTTTCTTACAAATGCACATTTGTAAGAAAATACATTCAAACTATATGTTCGAAGGTGCCTTTGCATATTAATTTTAATGTCAAGGTTTTTCTAACACACATTAATGGAGAAATAGAATAAATGAGGATACAAATGAATGCATGCAAAATTAACAGAGCAATTCATTCATTCCTAATCCTAGATTCATCCATCCATTCCTATGATTGACCTTTCCCAACCCTAGACCTCCAAATGCTGGTGGAGGTGTTGTAAAGGTAAAGGTTCCCCTTGACATTTAGTCCAGTCGTGTCCGACTCTAGGGGGCGGTGCTCATCCCCGTCTCCAAGCCGTAGAGCCAGCGTTTGTCTGTAGACCGTTTCCGTGGTCACGTGGCCCGCGCGACTAGACACGGAACGCCGTTACCTTCCCACCGTGCTGGTACCTATTTATCTACTCACATTTACATGCTTTCAAACTGCTAGGTTGGTAGGAGCTGGAACAAGCGATGGGAGCTCACTCCGTCGCGTGGATTCGATCTTACGACGGCTGGTCTTCTGACCTTGCAGCACAGAGGCTTCTGCAGTTTAACCTGCAGCGAGCAAATTCAGCCAATGGTGATGGGTGTTGTGATCCAAGGTTGAGAAAGCCTGCCTTTTACTAACGAACCTGCATGAGTGCAAAATGACATCAATAACCTCATTAAGAGGAGGAGAAGGGACTGGCCTACATGGTGTCCAAGTGTGCCTCATCCTACAATCCTAGGCTAATATAAAATACCCAGAAAATATAGAACTTGTCATGGAATTTCCATTGTTCTATGGATAAGCAAATATTTTGGATATAGAAGATTCCAGCTTCAGTGGTGGATCTCACCTCTTCAGCAACGTGGCTGGAAAAGTCTCTTTCATCCACCTTCTAGAGCCTCGTGCTCTCCAGATGTGTTAGACTACCATACCCATCATTTCCAGCCAGCATGATCAGTGGCTGTAATTGGCTAGGCCAGTGGTTCCCAATCTTGGGTCCCCAGATGTTCTTGGACTAAAACTCCCGGAAGCCTTCACCACTAACTGTGCTGGCCAGGATTTCTGTAGTCCAAGAACATCTGCAGACCCAAGGTTGGGAAGCACTGGGTTAGGCCATGCTGTCTGGGAAAAGGTGAGAGTTCCTAGCCTTGCACACCTGAAGTTTGCAAGCAGATTGGGAAAGATAGCTTTAAGGCTGAAAATATGCTAGTGGTCAGTGTGAATCAGATGACTAAGTGGATAAAGGATCTGCCTTAGAAGAAAGTACCCCATATCCAATTAACTAGCATTTCAAGGGAAGGATATTTCATATTTGCTGTTAGAAACAAAGCTGTTTCTTACTGCTGGCAAGTTCTGCGAATCCCATCCTTTTTGTGCGCACAGAGATGGAACTGTTTTCTCCCAATACAATCTATAAAACAGGATACAGTCCGCCCCTGCCCTCTTGAAGATCGCAATTTTTTTTCTTAATCCAATTACAGAAGAAGAGGACTAATTAAACCTAGTGGATAATGATAGCTCTATGAGGACTTAGCATTCTATCCTCAAAGCTCTTTACAGGAATTAACTAATTAAGAGGGAAAAGGAGCTTAAAAATCAGAGCATGAACTCAATGTACAATTACAATGGGTGACTCAGCAAGCCTCTCTTGTTGGCTACAGCTTTTGTTTAAATTGTTCCCACTCATTAAAATAAAGTCCTTTTATGCTTCAATTAAAATATACAGTTGAATTTCACGGATTGTCTATTTTCCTAGGAAGGCCACACTATATGTCTGCTGCAGCAAATGTCCACTGGCAATAGGCAGAACTTGAAGGGCTGACCACAGAGAGGGTAAGATTTGGAATAGATAAAAAGTGCTGTATCAGGATTAGCCAAACTGATATAGTAAGGAGATAGCGAGATAACATGCTTATAAGGTATCCTAATGGCAAAGCAAGATGTACCACAATCAACACAGTGAAGACCACAACAACTAGGACAGCTCCATAGACAGCAAAAAGGTTGCTTCAGTGAAGCCTGGACCTGACATAAGCTCAATACCTTCTAAGATCACTTACCCGAAACTTTCTCCAAGACACTTAGGTGCAACTGCACAGTAAGAAAAATGCAAATTGATTTGCTGTGAAGTAGCACCTGAGAAGTCATTTGTGTTACCTGGCCACACAGAGAGGGGGGGAAATTGACTAAATAGCCTTGTTTGCAGCTTTCTAAAGTAGCTCTCCTGATTTTCAGGAGGGACGGCTACAGGAGAACTATCTTAATAAGCTGTAAACAAGGGTTATGCAGCAATTTCCTCCTCTCATTCCCTCATCTCTCTCTCTCTCTCTCTCTCTCTCTCTCTCTCTCTCTCTCTGTGTGTGTGTGTGTGTGTGTGTGTGTGTGTGTGTAGGTGCCCTAATGCAGCACTAATGGAACTGGCCCTTTAAAAAAAAAGAAATTGCATTATTTGCAAACACCCAATGTTTTTACACTCCCAACTACTTCACCATCAGGCCAACCACCAGCACCCCCGCACACACATTTCTGCATCAGTTCCAGCGATCACACCATTGGAACCAATTGCAAATGGATGCAATGTCAAAAACAGTAGAAGCCCCAGCATTTTTGTGCTGGCGAGTCCTGGCTGATTCAGATTGGCTTTTACATCATGTGGTCAATGAAAAAAAAATGAACCAGACCTTCTCAAACCCATAGCATTTCCCACATTAGATGTCAAAATACTCACGCCCTTAGAGAGGAGTGCCTAGCCCCCCCCCCCCCATCTCTCCACCATCAGTTTCTCCCCATGGAGGGGGCACATGTCTTCCAGGGAGAGGTTCCTGCTTGCATTCAGGCTTTCCAAGCAAGCAAGAAACCAGGTTTTCCAGGATTTCTGCTCCCATTAAGAGCTTACCTGTAAGCTAGAACCTGTCCTCTACAAACACAATGGGCAACAAAGAGGGCAGTGTGAAGGTTTATGAAATTATACATGGGAAGTGATACTCCCTTTCTCATAATATTGGAGCCCCGGGCTATTTTATGAAACCAGTTGGTAGGTGATTCAGAATAAAGGATCTTAATGCAACACACAGTAAACCAATGAAATCTACTTGTGCAAGATCAAAGCTCGGAAAAGTTATAATTTAGCTGCAACTTGTCAAAAATGCAGCTAAGATTCTGGGAACCGTAGTTCAGGAAATAAAGCTTTCCTAAGTTCCAGTCAATACCTTATATTGTTCGCCGTTGCAGTATCTTAAGGCAACAGTGAAAAAAACCCAAGGGCAAGTAAGATTAGAGGTGAAAGATGTTTCCAACCCCAGATCTATCATTCTGGCTGCACCATAATTTCTCAGTGGTTCGACAAAGCTTTCGTAACACTGCAGCTTTTTGGCATTTTAATGGAAATGAAGATGCACACCAGTGTATTAATGAGTAAAATGCAGTCAGCAGAAACCAGCGTGATTTCCATATTCCACATTATACTATTTTCCACATCACCAAAAAGTGGGGGGGATGAAATTGTGCATCTCAAAGATCTGGAAGGAGTCCTAGTTTTGTATATTGCTGCAGCATAAAAATATGAGATCAAATATTTCACACCCACCATTCTTTTCCCTAGCGCTTCTGAATCACCTTAATAAGAGAGTGCATAGACTACAATCCACTACCAGCTTCAATCATAAGCAAGGTCAATCTATGCAAATCAGGAAGGTCATCCCTTTGATTTGGGGTCCCATCACACACCATGACATAACACTGTCGTAGGATTACCCCGTAGTTAACCAGCTTTCATCACTTCTCCAACAACTCCTCTTACCCTCAAAGGCTCAAAAGCAATCAGAGAGCAGACGCAACCTTGGCCCCATCCCAAGCCCTAATCAGGGCCAGCCCAAGTCATGTTGCTGCCTGAGGAAGTCCAAAATGGAACCCTCCATCATATCCACAGCAGTGAACTGGACTGGCAGTTGAATCTTCTTATTTGTTTCTGGTTAACAGGAGAGCTTTTTCCATTGCACGTTAGGGAAGAAGGCTAGTTTAGGAGGTGCAGGACTAAATTCACCCACCAGACTCCCAGCTTGAAATCGATTTGTGGAAGCAACACCGGTTAACAAGTGATACTTCAGCCATCCCGCTTATATTTCTTGTAATCCACTGCCTGCATCTCTTTCTCAGATGGTGAGAATCAACCTTCCTTTGCTTGCTGTTTCAGAGGTTTCATCTTCTCTTCTTTCCCTAACAATTATTTGTTTTAATCAGGCATGCTCAGTCTGCTGGGAGCTGAGTATTGGCCTACTCCTTCTGCTAGGTGCACCTGTTTGAAAAGAATTTATGCAGAGCACCACGGCTCTTTTTTTGCTGAATATTTATGAATGGGGAGTTGACGTCCCAGTTTTCCCTTGTCCTGCACGATGAGCAGATGCCAACAGCCCAGCTTGAACATCTTGTAAGGATTGGCTTTTCATGCTCTTTGATAGCCTGCTTGTGAATGAGCGTTCAAGGAGGGAGCTCTAAATAATGAAGGAGAAAGCCATTTCAGTGGCTTTTTCTGCCCTTCCTCTTGCCTTGCTCTTTTGTGGCTTCCGATGGGTAACTTCTGTTTCAAAATGAGCTTGTGTTGTCGTTCTGATCAATAATTCAGTCTGTATGCTTAGCATACTTATGGGCTTGGCACAAATAACACGCAGGTACCAAGAGTCTGCCTGTACGTTTACCATTTGTCACAGAGTTCTCAAAAGTTATTTTTCAGAACTACAATTCCCAGAATTCACTTGTCCAATATATATATATTTCCCCCAAGTATAATTACTGGTACAAAGGGGGCTGTTGGCATATGAAGTAATAGAAATATGCAGAGAAAGCTTGTATAATTGAATATAGGCCTGTTCACTGCCTTTGGACAAATGTACAAAACTAGGTTGAATAGGGGCATTTGTGGAGCAAAGAATCATTGTTCACCTCCTGGATGTAGCAACACCACAATGGATTCTTTGTATTTGTGAGCTACTATATATAGGGGTGGCAGGAAGCTTAGTCATGGTTTCCATAAACGCCAAACTCTAGGAGCTACTAGAACTTGACTTGATTAAAGTTGGGGGGGGGGGGTAGGATACAAGGAAAGATAAGGTGCCAGCTGTACCCTGTCCTGCCAGTCTACCCAGGGGTTGACTTGTCTTCATTAGACCCCTCTCCCAAGTCCAGTCTGTACCTGACACCAATTTCCCAGCAACCTGGGATCCGGTTGTGTCCAGTCTGCTGGTGACATCAGGTCTTGAGGACAAGCCCCAAGCCACCAAGCTCCTTTTGGTGAACGTTTGTGATGGTAGCCACTCACCACTGGCCAGAATTTCATGGCCCATCCTGCTCCCACCTCTGGTACTCCTTCTGATGCTTGCATCTCCAGTTCCTCTGTTGGGTAAGAATGAGGGCCAAGGAACCAGAGGTTGGGAATTTGATTCTCTACTGTGCATCCCAAGATAAGAGCCAACTTGTGCTGTCTTCGGCAAGCTTCTGGGTCCCAGGAGCACCGTCAGAAGGCATTAGGAAACCATTTCTAAGAACCGTATACCTACAAAACACTAGGAAAGGTTGCCATAAGTTGGAACTGACTTGACAGCATATCATTTTTATTACTTTTGGATTGGAGGGGGAAGTCTTCCCTCTGGGCTTTTTTACTTTACCCCAAAATGCCTGCAAAGCTGCTGTTTACTACACAAAAGAGGGCTGGAATCAGCTTCCCTGTAAGATAACTGCCTTTACATCCTTCATGGCTAATTGTGGCCAGTTTACGTTAGGGAAAAATACAGTGAGAAACGTTAAGGCCATCTCCCCCAGGGCCGCTGTCACAAAGCAACCCCATGGATGGTTTTAACAACCATGGGGTTGGGAGTGCTACTCGGAGATCATGAAAATTCTGTCATGTCTAGTTTAGCTTAACAGAAGCCATTTATAAGCTGCCAAAAAAATATCCATCACAAACTGAATTGAACGACTTGAACTGCCTCTTGAATTTTGAGAGTTTTGTCATCCATGGCATTCTTCTCTTCTTACACTGATTTCAAAAATAGCATCTGTATATATATGTGTGTGTGTGTGTGTATGCATGGTTACATATGAGAGCCAATGCGGTATAGCAGACAGAATCCCTGCTTGGCCATGGAAACTCACCGGGAGGTGGCAATGGTAAAACCAGTCCTTAACTATCTTACATGGCATATCTTGAAAACCTAACACATAGTCACATGTGCACAATGGGCTGGATGACATTGTTGCTCATTGCAGTTGTTTCCTCTTAAGTATTGCTACTTTGCTTGCACTTTTAGTCCATCCATCTGATCCTTGCTTTTTAAATTTTTTCTGCTGCTGCTATTGCTGCTCCAAATGTTATGAATGCTGAGACAGAACTTTTTAAGACAAATCTTCTGTGCTCCAGAAGCTGCATAGAACCAGCAGATGGCTCCCTCTCACCAGTTTGTAATACGTACATAAAATTCACACTCACCAAGAAAAATACACCCACCCTCTCCCAATATTTATTCATTTATTTATTTATTGAATTTATATACTGCACCCATTAGTTCCGCAGCACTACCCTGGGCGGTTCATATTAAAATACACAGTGATAATAAAATCATGCCCTAAGACCACACAACGAACAATCCAAATGAAGACTAAAAGTGCCAGAGCAAAAATAAAATTAAACAAAAATAAATCATGGAAAGAAGGATACCAATCAAATGTGCTTTTCAGAGCCGTGGTCCTATTGTCTCATATTTTAGAGATGGGCTTTTGAGTGACTTTCCTCCTTCACAGCCCCTTCTGAAGCATCCGAAGAGAACATAACGTTCTTAAGTCTCATGTTTCATTTTGAGCCATATTCAGCAAAGTGACCATGGATGGAAACAGCAGCAGTTCTAGAAGCTGTCTCTTAATGAGGTTGAAAAAAGCCAGTCTGGGTTGGAATCTTCTGTCTTAGTCATCAGAAAGTGCAGTGCAAACACAAACACACAAACACACACACACACATAGAGAGAGAGAGAGAGAGGATCACTTTGAGCTGCAGGAGAGGGTTCACACAATGAAATATCCCCCCATAAATAAAACTCCTTGACACACAGAAATGTAATATGTCAGGGAGACATTTCGGCTGGAACGGCATATAATTTTCTACACAGAGACTTGATTGACTGATTCACGCCTGCAGTTTGAAGTGGCACCCAATGTGGAGTGGTAGGTAGAGTGATGCACTAGGAGGTTGCTATAAGCTGGTTCTGATTTAGTGACCTATAAAAGAAGCACAACCCCTTCTCATTTTATAACTTTTGTTATTTTTTCATTCCACCTTTTAGTCAAAAAGACTCCCAGACCAGCATACAAACATCCACAGTAAGACAACCCACTGTTGTCCTCAAGCTTATGATTTAAAAGCTAGGATACACAAGGAAATAAGGGTGGGGAGGAAAGGGGAGGGAGCAGAATCTTAAAGTTCTTAAAGTTAGAGACTCCCTCTAAAATCTAGGTCTATAGACATATTCTCCCATTGAAAACACAGGTTCACAGCTTGGGTGTGCTCCTGAGCTCATCTCTGAGCTTCAAAGTGCTGGTTCTAAACGATAAAGGCCTAAAAGACTTGGGTCCAAGCTATCTCAAAATCTGTATCTCCCTAGATAAACCTGCCCAGGTGTCAGGGGAGATCATCAGAGAAGGAATTTCTCTTGGTTTAATGAGGACATAGGAGAAGACCTTCTCTGTTGCTGCTCCTAGACTTTCTCCCATGGGAGGCCAGGTTGGCCTCATCTTTGCTGTCCTCCTGCAAGCAGACAAAGACTTTGGTCTTCAACAGGCTTATCCTAAGTGATTGATTTTCTGGAAGACAATAAACAGGATGATTTTATATGTTGTTGCTTCTAAATCTGTTTTCATGTCACTTTTATCTCACGTTTTTAATACAATATTATCAATTCTTCTTTAATGTTTAAACGATATACTGTTTTTAGCTTTTGTTGTTTTTACAAGCTGCCTTGGGTCCTTTTTTTAGGAGAAATCCAGTGTAAAATATTTTAAATAAATAAATAAAATATTCTGAATCTGGAAATGGAGTCATGGCAACTGGACTTCTTATTAGGTTGAAACGTTTCACCACTCATCCCAGACTGAAGAAGCTACTTGGATGAGTAGCAAAACATTTCAACCTAGTAAGAAAGAAGTCCAGTTGTCATGACTCAACTTCCAGATAATCTCTCCTGGATGATTGAGAATCTTCACAAAAATATTCTGAACTTATCCTAAATTGATTCCTTACTAGAATAAAACAATTTTTTTTTGTGCCCCTGAGGAAGATTTACATCAAACTATGCTGGGCAATTTACTGCTTTATTAAGGTTCCTCATTTTTAAAGACTTATCTCCCTTTTTCTGTTTTGGTCTCTCTTGCCCTCCCCCGCTGCCCCTGAATCCTGAAATGTCACAGCTCTTGATTTTGTCTGCCATTCTTGATAATAGACTGACAACATGTAGAACATTACAGTTTCTGGAGAATTTACTCCCACATACAAACCAATATCCTATTGCTAATCTTGGTTACAGAGCAGACCCACTAAATCAATTGCTGAACAGTAAATTAGCATTTAAATCCCACTGAGTCAATTGGTCTACACTAGCATGGGTTTGAAATAGGGTATGGGCCATAAGAAGAAACAATCATAGTTACCCATGGATAACAACAGTCTGCAACAATTGCTAATACAAGGAAAAAATCAAATCCTTAAGATAGTTGGAAGGATTTGTCACACATGCTGAGACTGCTGTCATATGCCAGATATTGATTGATTGATTGATTTAATTTATACCACTCCTTTCCAATTAAAAATAGCACTCAAGCCAGCTTACAGGTGTATTAAAAGAATAAAGGTAAAGGTAAAGGTTCCCCTTGACAATTTGTCCAGTCGTGTCTGACTCTAGGCGGCGGTGCTCATCTCCGTTTCCAACCCATAGAGCTAGCGTTTGTCCGCAGACAATCCTCCGTGGTCACGTGGCCAGCGTGACTAGACACGGAACGCCGTTTACCTTCCCACCGAGGTGGTACCTATTTATCTACTCGCATTTTTGCATTTTGCATGCTTTTGAACCGCTAGGTTGGCGGGAGCTGGGACAAGCAACGGGGGCTCACTCCGTCGCGTGGATTCGATCTTACGACTGCAGGTCTTCTGACCTTGCAGCACAGAGGCTTCAGCGGTTTAACCCGCAACTAAAACCAAGTTTAACTAAAAAACTGTAAAATCAAGAACAACCAACCCCAGTGGAAAAATAATCAAAATCAAGTAAATGCATTAAAACCATTGCAATCAACAAGGGGTACAGTGCAGTACAACACAGCAGAGCAGGTTAGATTACATGAGCCAGCCTTAAAAGATGGGTTTTTAAAATCAGAGTGGAAACATATCACAACTTAGAATGGAAAGAGACTGAAGTTTTCTGACAGCTTATGCACGCTCAGCAGTTTGGGCAATGTCGTAAACAGAGATGAGCATGAATTAAAAAACGAATCACCAAATTCATTCAAAAATCACTAATTTGGCAATACAAATCAATGCCTCCAATGGATACAAATCAATGAATTTTTAACAATTTTTGATTTGTCAATTTGTTTGGCTACAAAACAACCCCCCTAGGCACCTAGAGACACCAGGAAAGCTTCCTCTGACTCTCTTCTACAATTCCTCCAAGTTTGGTGAAGATTGGGTTTCAGGTGTCTGAGTTATATACCCACAAAGAAGTCCCCCGCCCCCGGGAAGTTCCCTCCAGGCACCTAGAGACACTAAAAAGGCGGAGAAGCTTCCCCTGACTTTCCTCGACCATCCCTCCATGTTTGGTGCAGATTGGGTTTCCCCAAGCCAGTTGCTAAAGGGAACTTTCCTGGGGAGGACCCACTTTTTCACATCTAATTGCTGTATTCAAGTCTGAAGTGAGGGGGGATGAGATCAGGAGGCAGGGAGTCTGAATGAATGCATGTGAATGCACGGCAGGGGTGTTGGCAAGTCTTTGGGTGCAAAGACCAAGTCCAATTCCAGGTCTTTGGTAACAAGTCCCAAGTCCAAGTCCCTATTAAAAACAAGCTTTTGTCCCCAGAAAAAAGGGAAGGACTGGGTGGGTTCCAAGTCGTGAGTCGAGTCTGAGTCATTGGGGAAAAAAACACCGAGTCAAGTCATCAGTGCGACAAGTCTGACTTGACAGCAAGTCCCATGACTCGAGTCCCCATCCCTGATGTGGGGACAGTGTTATGTGTGAGAATTGATGTGTTTGTAAGTTCTGCACAACGGGCTTAAATGTGCATGTGAGAGAAAGAGAATGCATATGAACAGGTGTGTGTTATGTGTAGAACTACCTATGTCATGTGCGACGGGCATAATTATGCATGTTCTATGTATGAATAAGAATGTCTGGTTTGTGATGGGTGTGTGTATATGTTTGATGGGTATGTGATAGGGTGTCTAAAAAGGCATGTTTATGATGGGCATGAGTGTAGGAGACACACGGTACCTAGAATAGTCCTGCCCAATGTTGCTGCTTCCCCCTGCACGCCTTTGGCCCTTCCTGACGCTGGTAATCAGGACCAGAAAATTAACCATGGGGGAATGCAGTCCCAGGGCTGGATCTACTATGAAACCCATGAAGCTTAAGCTTCAGGGCCCATAATCCCAGAGGGGCCCAAGAAGCACCTTTAGTCCACATTTTTAGAAAAATTGCGGTGATCTGTCGTGGAACAGCCCCATTGAAGAAGATAAGAGTGCTTACACAGACCTCGTTGCTGGTTATGAAGGTAGTCCCAAAACAGTTCAAGCTCCAGGGCTCCAAAAATGTACGTCTGCCACTGTGCAGCCCCCTTGCCTAACATACAGGAAGGCCAAGATCACCTGCACAGAGAGATACCCTTCCTTGTCTTTTATTTGCTGGCCTCGCAATTTTCTGCCCTGAGCAGACATTTTCCTTAGCAAGGCCCTGTTAATAGGTTTCCTGATAAAAGACAAGTGTGTGGGCTGTAGAACTCCATTAGCAGCGGCCCTGCCATTTAGTTCCAGAGAGTTAGAAATGCAGTTAATTGAGCTTTAAGTTTTCTTACACACAATTCTAGTTGGCAGGGGATAATATATCTATTTCCACTTTAACAGCTGAATACCCAATTTGGCACTCTGCAGGCGTGCTGAAATTCAATCCCAGGACTAAGCATGAATTTCTACCATAGTTGCAGGCTGGCCAGAGAAGATCCATGAACATATGCAGAGTTATTCTTCATGAGCCAGGAAAGCTTGGACCTGATCCTGATACAGACTCAATCCTCCCCAATAGGAACGGGGGACATTATTTTTTTGAACTACAGTAGGACCCCTGTAGTTCAAAGACCGCCGAAGAATTGATGCTTTTGAAGTGTGGTGCTGGAGGAGGCTCTTGAGAGTCCCCTGGACAGCAAGGAGAACAAACCTATCCATTTTGAAGGAAATCAACTCCGAGTGCTCACTGGAAGGACAGATCATGAAGCTGAGGCTCCAATACTTTGGCCATCTCATGAGAAGAGAAGACTCCCTGGAAAAGACCCTGATGTTGGGAAAGTGTGAGGGCAAGAGGAGAAGGGGACGACAGAGAACGAGATGGTTGGACAGTGTCATCGAAGCTACCAACATGAATTTGACCCAACTCCGGGAGGCAGTGGAAGACAGGAGGGCCTGGCGTGCTCTGGTCCATGGGGTCACGAAGAGTCAGACACGACTTAACGACTAAACAAGGACCCTGTATCCGTGGAATCAGTATCTGGAGTTTCACTTATCTTCAGTCTGAAAATATTAAAAATATTAAGAGAAAAACAAACTAAAAATATGTATTGTCACAATTTATCTACTGTAACTGGCCACTAGAGAGAGCCAGAGAACATGTTATGTATTCTTCTTGAAGAATACATAGCATGGCCTCTGACTCCCTCTAGTGGCCAGTTCTGGCACTTTATGGAGAAAATACAGTATTTCTGTATTTTTTCCTTTTACCATGCTATGTATAGTGGTCACTATTATCTGCAGTTTTCAGCATCCACAGAGGGCTTGGAACCAAACCCTCATGGATACAGAGGTCTTACCGTACAACTCTTACAATCTGGGAGTACCAATCCAAAAAAGTAACTTTTTCACAGTCTGTTGCCAGGTCATCACTTCACAGATCATGGGAGTTGATCTGTTTATTTTTCATGTATTTTTGTCAAAATATATTCGCATTCAGCGAATATTTCATTTCAGTCTCCAGAATTTCTGATACTGTTAGCAATACGAAGACCCATACAATTAATGCATAAAACTGCACCCAAATGAAAATAGCTTAAAAGTAAACAACCCGTCTGATCCAGAAGCTACAACAAATATCAAACCTCATTTTTCAAAAGGGAGTGTTAACTTCTGCTTTAGAATTTCACTTGTCTTCTTTCAAAAACACCAGAGAGAGAGAGAGACTGGTCAATGGTGAAAGGGAGTCATTTTTAAACGCATGGTGCCATAACCATCTCTCTCCCCAGTTCAACCCAATTTAGAAAACAGATGGGATCTTCCACAGTTCCATTCATCTTGCACCCATCCCTTTTAAAAATAAAGCCAGAAATCCTTTAAGAGAAAGACGATGTCCAAACTATTAAAAAGCATCCTAATGAGACTCTTGGTGGTCTCATTAGAGTCATTAATCTTAGACCAAGTGACATAAGCTCAGAAGCTATCGGATGGGCCTGTCCAGCATCCATATGACTCATCAGATGGATGAGCAGCCCAATGCTCCCTCCCGGAGGTGGGAGGGGGAGAGTTGCTTTTTTGACCTACAATTTCCAAAATTCCCAGCCAGCATGATCACTAGGAATTCTCAGATACTGTGATCCAAAAAGGATTGCCTCTAGTAGAAGTGGGCAGGGTTGTGATTTTTTTTTTTGATTTTTTTTTTGCTAAAACACCCAGAATCCCTCCAGCGGTACAGCCATGTGATGCCTTTAGGATTTTGAGAGTGGCTCAAAAACGCATCACTGCCCATTTCTAGTTTCTAACCTCTGCTCCCACCCTAATATGGTTTTGTTGTTTTTGTTGCCGTCATTGTCATGGATTTGTTGATACCACTACGAGGACCCAAATATTTAACTAAAGGTGAACAACTTGACATCCTGCTTCTCAGTCACAACTGCCCTCAGGCACTGCAGCTGCAGCATACAGAGAAGCAATGAGGTGGAAGGAGCAAAATACCATGTAGTCCAGAGAGGCAACCAAGCCAGACTGATCAGCAATATAAGAACAAACACATTCAATCCAAGCCTAATATCTTTCTCATTGACCAACAGAGATAACAAGTGTCCAGTGAGGGAATAAAACTGGCCACAAAGCAAAAGCAAAGTGTTCTGCTGATATACTGCCCCAAGCACTCTCTGGGCAGTTTACAATTTAATTATGCAAGCTACACATTGCTCCTCCCTCCAGCAAGCTGCATAATCAATTTACCAACCTTGGAAGGATGGAAGGGTGAGTCAACCTTGAGCCAGCTACGTGAGCCTATTGGGATCGAACTCAGTCGTGAGAAGAGTCTCAACTGCAGTTGAACCCCTGCACCACAAGGCTCCTCAATGAGCAACAATCCAGGTCATTGACAGCACAGTAATGAGAAACTCCAGCAGCAAGCTTTGCTTGAACAGCTTGTTCCCAGCACTGGCCCTTTGGGAGCTATGTTGCTGCTGATGCTACCATTCCTGACAGCTCTACCCAAGGCTCAAGTCTAGAGCATCAGTGCTGTGGGCCGAGGCTGACTCTCTTGTTCCTGAGGAAGCCTTTGCTCATTAGGAGACCTCCCCTGGAGCTCGGCACTCCTTCTCAGTCTCTTTAGCCCAGCTCTTGCCTTTTCCTGGTGTCCTTCTTGCAGACTAGGAAGGGGTTCTGGCTTCCTCATCTGGAGTTCGACCCCCTCTATCTGGAAGGGGGTATGTTTTTCACTTCTGGGCATCCCAGATCCATAAGATTAACTGGATCTTCCACATACTCAAGGTCATCATGGGACTTGAACTCTTCCATGCCAGAAGACTCATCTGACTGTGCCTGATATCAGTTGTGGTTCATTTGCAACTCCCAGTGCTCCTCACCATTGGCTCTGCTATGTAGAGCTGATAGGAGCTGTAGTCCAAGATCTGGAAGGCCAAAAATTGTCCAGCCCTGATTTAAATGCTCACTGTAAATATATGTTGTCATCATTTAAAAAAAATGCCACCTTCTTGCACCACACACAAACCTTTGCAAGAAGCAGATGCAATTGTTGCTAGCATGCTAGTGATTCTTCGTCTCACCATGCTCTTCTGGAAAACCATGGGATTTCCTGGAAACATCTTAGGGGTTCCTCCAAGTGAGAAGGATCTTGGAATTATAGTAGATCACAATATGGCTGAATATGAGCCAACAGTGCGATGTGGCTGCCAAAAGGGCAAATGCTATTTTAGGATGCCTTAACAGAAGTGTAGTCTGCAAATCCTGTAAGATATTGGTCTCTCTCATGTCGAGTACTGTGTCCAATTCTGGACACCACACTTTGAGCAGGTTGCCAACAAACTGGAGCAAGTTCAGAGGAGGGCAACAAGGATGATCAGGTGACTGGAAACCAAGTCCTATGAGCAAAGGTTGAAAGAACTGGGCATGTTTAGCCTTGAGAAAAGAAGACTGAGGAAAGATATGATAACACTTTTCAAATACTTGAAAGGGCCAGGATATGTTCTTGAACATCCCAGAGAAGGGTCTTGATCATCTCAGAGAAGGGTCAGGATATGTTCTTGATCATCCCAGAGTTCAGGACACGTAAGAATGGGCTCAAGCTACAAGAAAACAGATTTTAACTGAATATCAGGAAAAACATCTTAACATTTAGAGCTGTATGACAATGGAACCAATGACCTCGGGAGATGGTGAGCACTCCAACACTAGAGGCATGCAAGAGAAAACTAGGCAACCCTCTGTCGGATCTGCTTTGATTTGGATTCCTGCTTTGAGAGAAGGGGGGTGGTGGTTTGGACTCAGTGGCCTGATAGGCCCCTTCCAATTCAATTATTCTTTGATTCTTTAATTCTATGCTGGGCTCAGCAGCAATAGGCAAGGTTATTTAAAAGACAGCTCATGTGACACTATTCCACTCTTAACTCTTCCTTCTTCAACTGCAGATAAATCTTTGTAGCTTGAAGCCTGAGTTTTCAAAATTTTGTTACTATCCTGTGGTCCACCAACCGGAAACAGATGGGAGGTGTCAAGGAGGTGCAGTGGGGAATAAAAGTCCAAACCTCTGCCCTCTGCCCTGCCCTTTTGTCTAACCCCAATGGGCTCTTTGTTTCAATCTAGTGGGTGGGGAGACCCTTTGGAAGGTGCTATGACTAAAAATGGGCACAAACCAGTTTGTCCCAGTTTATCCCAGCTCATAAAAGCAACAGCACCTCCTCAGCCAATTTAGCCACTCACCAGGCCCAGCTTGGTTGCTTAATTTCCACCTCCTCGGCTGATCTCCCGGTCACGAGCAAGAGCACACCCTTCTCTGCCCTGCCCTTTTGTCTGAGTGGCAGATCAGCCAAGAGGGTGGGGCAGGGAAGCCTGAGCTGTTGCCGGGACTGGAAGATCAGTTGAAGATCACAAAGGCTGGGCCTGGTGAGTAGCTGGTTGAGCCAGAAGAGGCTGGGGAAGGGAGCCGCAGCACCTGTACTGCCACTCTTACAAATTAGAACGAACTGGGATGAACAGGTTCCTGCCCATCTCTAGTTCTGACCCTGAAATGTCAGGGTATGGGAAGCAGCCGAGGGTGCAGTCCAAGGGCTGCAAAGGGGCACACCTGATCACACCGGAAAGGAAGCTATCTCCTGTAAAGCAACCCTTCCTTCTGCTGGGGAATCATCCCAGCCTAGCTTCAAAAACAGAAGCCCCACAGCTGGACCAAAAAGGGCATGGATTGGGGTCACGCTGGTCAAGCTGGAGCCCATTTCATCATTATCATCATCTTAGAACTGCGAAGCTGGAAGAGACCCTATGGGTCACTGAGTCCAGCCCCTGTCAAGGACATGCAGTGGAAAATCAAACTCCCAAACCAATGGCTCCACAGCCACATCCCTAAACCACTGAACTGTCCACCAGTTCCCATGCTTCATGCAAGCATTGGGAAGCAGATTGTTCCACAAACAGTCCAGACTGTGATCTGTTTCCTCATGTGATCACACCTTGACCTGACAACACTGGGCTGCTTTAGTTCTTAGCACAGAAGGATCAAGAAGCTAAACCCCCACCCCATAACCTACAGAAAGGACGAGGTTCATATTGGAGAAGGCACTTCCTTGGTTATGCTGTTTCCAGTTGTTTCGTAACCATTCCTAGCCCAGAATTTGTCTTTTCCTTTACAATGTTGTTGTTTAGTCGTTAAGTCGTGTCCGACTCTTCGTGACCCCATGGACCAGAGCACGCCAGGCCCTCCTGTCTTCCACTGCCTCCCGGAGTTGGGTCAAATTCATCTTGGTAGCTTCAGTGACACTGTCCAACCATCTCGTCCTCTGTCGTCCCCTTCTCCTCTTGCCTTCACACTTTCCCAACATCAGGGTCTTTTCCAGGGAGTCTTCTCTTCTCATGAGATGGCCAAAGTATTGGAGCCTCAGTTTCAGGATCTGTCCTCCCAGTGAGCACTCAGCTTCCTTTACAATAACACACCACATTTCCCCCCCAATCAGTTTTGGTTTTTTGGTTGTTGTTTTTTAAAACAGGACTCCTCTCTTCTGCTGTGGAAACCTCTAGCGATGCTGACACACAAAGAGAGAAACCCATGTGCATGGTCACACAATATCCCCTCGCTTAACTCACTTCAGAGGTCCATCTCCTCCCCTCCTGCTGCTCCATGCTCAGGGCTTGTTGGAAACTATCAGAGTTCGAAGCAATGAGGCCTTCAGCTCATTAAGACACGGGAGGCCGGGAGACCCACCTCCCCCCACCCCCAAAATGAATGCCCCTTCATTTGGAAGGCAGAGGTTTTTTAAAATGCCATTTATCTTCATGACACCACGGAGAAGGGCTGGGAGATTCTATGCATAGGTTTCATTTCCATTGGCCTTTGACCTCTGAGGACCTTTGACCTGGCTCTTTCATCAAGCTTGAAGGGTGATGCTGATGCTGGGAGGTGGACTGGTTGCCACTGCCCTGATAGTTAGGACTGCTTGCAGATGGCCTCTTAAAATTCCCTACTCTTTTTGTGGGCCAAAAAACTGGGAAACAGGATCACCAGATTTCTCCACAAGCAGAAGCGATTGCGCAATAGTTTCACACAGGTGGGACTCACCAGGTCTGGGGACCTAACTTCTTTCTTTCTCCTAAAAAGGTTTTCGACTGATGTTTTTAAAGTTTTCCAGTTTTATTTTTGCATGGCCACTACAAATGGAAACATCATTGACTGTGTTGGCTCTGGGTTCTGCCTCCTATATAGTCATCTCCTTGCTGAATTATATCATCATCAAGCAAGCTGATAGAAAAGAGTTGATATTCTTCTTCTGTGTGCAACATCCAGTACTTCCAAGGAAGACTGAGACATATTTTTGTTTTGCAAGAGACAGATGTGGGATCAACTCTTCTCACAATTGTTCTGCCGTAATCTCCGATACTTAAAAGAGATTGTCTTAATCTCCACACAGGTTTTATAATCCCTCTCCCAACTGCTAATACTGCAGCATGAGCTGTTATATCCTTGGTCTATCATTGTGTTCTTCCATATGAATATCAAATCGCTTCTGGGATCTGTTTTTACATTAAGATGCCTGGGATGGTCCTGCTGTGATTAACTGGTAACTATTTTCTGTTTTTTTTTTTTTGTACAGACCTTTTGAGAAACTAAGAGTCAATGCGTGAAACAATTTTCTTTATGTTATTGATAGAATACAGCCCTGGTACGGCTGGATAGTTCAGTGAGTTAGATATCAGGTTGTAGAGCCAAAAACTGAGAGTTCAATTCCCCCGTGTGCCTCCTGTGAGTACAGCCAACCTGTGTGACCTTGGGCAAGCTGTACAGTCCCAGGGTGCCCCCCCAACAAGGAGGGAATGGTAAACTACTTCTGAGTACTCTCTACCTGGAGAAACCGTGAAAATAGTTGCCACAAGTCAGAACTGACTTGACAGCATACAATTATTATTATTATTATTATTATTAGTAGTAGTAGTAGTAGTAGTAGTAGTAGTAGTAGTAGTAGTAGTAGTAGTAGTAGTAGTAGTAGTAGTAGTAGGGCAAAGATCCTACCAAAATTAGATCTTAGATCTCATTTTAATTAGTTTGTTGCTTTTGACTTAAAGTCTTGGCATGAAGCAGAAAAGTGAGTGGCAGCAAATACCAAAGTTCACAGCATCTCATGGTCACTTTAATTGCTAAGTCTAAAGGCCTAAATAAGCATTACATTAACAGTGTAATCCTATATCTCAGGCAGAGGAATCCTGGATACCGCATATGGTCATCCATGGCAATCCTGCAGCCGTAACGTAACATTTCCAGAAATTTTGTAGTCATATAGAACGGCTTTGGGGGAAAATGGCAGTTTTCCCCCAAACGGCAGTGGCCCCCCGCCTTTGGAATAGTCTCCCCTCCGAGATTCGCTTGGCCCCTTCGCTGGGTATTTTTAAAAGCCAACTCAAGACCTGGCTATTTAGGCAGGCCTTCCCTCCAGTCACTATCTGATTTTTTACCTTTTCCATCTTGAATGACATTCTTTGTTGTTAAATTGTTGTTTGATACTATTTGATTGTTTTAGTCTATTTTATTGTGAGCCGCCCAGAGTAGACGCTGTCTAAATGGGCGGGATACAAATTTAATAAATAAATAAATAAAATGGGGGAAAAAATCCTGTTTTTCCCCCAATTTTTCCATTCCCCCCAAGCCTTCCCATCTCTACTCATGGTTTCTCCAGAGTCACAAGTGTGTTATGTTGTCACTGTCAACCTGAGACCTACATGAGCCTTCAGAGGACATAATTCTCCTCTAAAATTGGGCATGCACCACACAGCTTGCGTTAGCAACAACAACAACAATAACAAACAATAGCAACAGAACCTTTCCCAAGAAACTTCCCTTCATTTTCTCTTTCACTGGGAGGGGACAGTTTGACCATGGGCAGGTCCGAGAGGTGGACAATGGGTTACCAAGCCTCCAAAACCAAAGCCAAGGGTAGGTGATATCTCCATTAAACTACTAAAAACTGATCAATATAAGCTAGCTTTTCCTCCTATAGGTCTACATCAAGCTGAGCACTTGTTAAGGGCGTTGCAGAAGAAACATAAACATTTCAAAAGCCATGGGCCAAGTTTCAAAATGGTAGCTGCAGACTCAGGTCAGAAGGGTAGGTTTCAGTTTAGGGCACTGGAAAGAAGGATGCTGAATGACTGGTCGTCCTTTGTGTAACAGATTGGGAGAGAAATTCTCATCTACACCACAAAGTTTCTTGAATGCTCTCCTCCTGAGTTAGCAACTAGATATAAAATTCAGCCATCACACAAGTCACCTGGTCATTGCCTCCTCATTGCGGTGAGATGTACTGTGTTTCCCGGACAAGCTGCTCTCTCTCCGAAGCATTAAGAGCTCCTGCAATTAGGGGGTGATAAAATAGGGCTTACAAAAATGCCACCTTCTTAATGGCATAAGAGGGTAGCCGGTGACCTGGTGCAATGGTCAACCTCAATGCCTTCAACAACCCTCATGTCATGGAGAGGGGTATACTTGGTATCTGTCATGGAGGGATGAGCCTTACCAGAAAGCACTTCGATAGCTCTGTGGGAACCAGAGGCATCTGAAGAAAATGAACATCTGGGAAGGGAAGTGGGGGAAGCTGTGAAAGGAGAAGAACATGGGGCAGTAAAGGAGGAGAGCAGGAACGAGAAGACAGATGATTTATGATGGGATGCTCCAGTGTTCCAGGAAGGTTTTGTGGCACCCAGAGGTTCTCTCCTATTATGGCTGCACCAACCTCATACACCGTTCCACTCCAGGACTCTGTGCCCAAAGGATCCATCCCAACTGGGCAAGGGGACTCTTAGACCTTCCTGAGATAGCACCCACAATGGGGTGGTCTGGGCCCACTCTGGTGGAGCCTAGTACCCCAACTAGTGGCACCTCTGACCCCAACTCAGCTGTGTCTCTGGCGGCAGGAAAGATAGTTTAAAAGACTGTTAGAATGAGACCTCCACAGAAGAGAAGAGTAGAAGAAAGGACATGGATATTGAGAGACTGGGGAGGTGACAGCAACCCCACCATAGACTCTGAACCTTTGAGAAGGTGAATGCCCTGACAGGTAAGAAAAGACAGCAGGAGGTGGAAAGTCCTAACACTGCAAGATCCCATAAAAGATCCCATGATCATCTGTTAATGATGATGAAGATGTGCTGACATCAATCTGACTTATGGCAATGCTTTTCAGGGTTTTCCTGGTAAAGAATACTCAGCAGTGGTTCACCATTCCCTTCCTCTGGGGACACCCCAGAACTGTGCAGGTTGCCCAAGGCCACACGGGCTGGCTCTATTCACACTCTGAAGCCAGATATTTAACACATTGAGCTATCCAGCCAGCTCATCTGTGTGTAGTTCTATAATAAAGTTCCTGTTGATTCTACCATCTGCTCTCCAGTATGGTGATGATGACCAACCCCCACAGGTTCCCTTGAAGTCCTCTTTCCCATGGAAGGCATGGGGATGCACATCCATGGCATGCTTGTGATTTCGTAATAATCTTAGAACTGCAGAACTGGAAGGGACCCTATGGATCATCAAGTCCAGCCCCTGAGGAATCGAACTCCCAACCTCTGGCTAATAGATGCACTTTTTTTTCTGCGCCCCCCCCCCCAACTCTAAAAGCCTGGGGCAAGTACCTCTCCTGCCCTTCCTGCAACTCTGCACCATCCTGCCTACATAGTATCGCACACCAATGCTTAAAATCAGCTCCGTGCAAATTCCCACCACTGTGGAACATCCTATTTGTTTTGTAGATTCTACAATTTAGAGGGTCAAGACACATATCAAGGTCTATATCTATGATTTCTAAAAGTTTCCCCCGAGCGGGAGTCCATTTTGTAGAAATGCTGAGAAATCATTAATTTCCTCCATACTAATAGGAGAGGCTGTTCAACAGTGCATTTTACAACCAGGATTGCTCCTTTCCATACAAATTTGCTGGGCTGATCATTGCTCAATATTTTACTTATTCTTAACAGCTGAAGGTTAACAAGAGTCACCCACATGTGCTTTGCCAGCAGCTTTCCTCTCATCCCCAATTCGCAGGCTTAACTGAGTGACTGGAACTTGCAATTTGGAATAAATGCAACAGTAAAAACGTATTACTACATCCCTTCAAAAAATTTAGTGGCCAGAATCTTAACGCTTACGTATGCTGGTGTAAATGCGAAGATGTAAATCGCACGAGTGAATTGCTGCTAGGTAAGAAGTCACTGTTTGCATTCTTTGCTATGTGCATGTCCTTAACTAGCAGCAATTTGATGCTGTGATTTACATGGCTGAACTTACCCGATAAAATGTGAGTAATAGCATTCTGGCCAATGTTTGTAATAAAAAAAGAAATACATGAACCAAAAGATGAAGGAATGGCATTTGCTAATCTAATGCACCCTGAGTGCTCACTGGAAGGACAGATCCTGAAGCTGAGGCTCCAATACTTTGGCCATCTCATGAGAAGAGAAGACTCCCTGGAAAAGACCCTGATGCTGGGAAAGTGTGAAGGCAAGAGAAGGGGACAACAGAGGACGAGATGGCTGGACAGTGTCATCGAAGCTACCAACATGACTTTGATCGAACTCCGGGAGGCAGTGGAAGACAGGAGGGCCTGGCGTGCTCTGGTCCATGGGGTCACGAAGAGTCAGTCGGACACGACTTAACGACTAAACAACAACAAATCTAATGTACTGTTGGGGGAGGTGCTATGGAACATCCTTCCTTCTTCCTCTGAGCCCTTTGTGTTGAAGTTTTTTTACAACCTCTCAAGCTGCCTGTGGTTTGAGTTACTGGGCGGGACATTTCTGGGCTAGGGTGACTGCCAATCTATCCAGCACTAACCAATTGTTCCCTCCTGTCTCTGTATTCAAAGACAGTCATGACTCTCTGCTGAGTGTTTCCTTTCTCTTTCTTTAGTCTGTTGAAGTCAGATGAGTTGTTTGTTTGCTGTTGATCTGTTCACAACTGTAAGTAATGAAACATTTTTATTCTTTCTACTATCACTGTCTCAGAGTGCACTATTGAGACCAGTTAATGATAAAGGGCTGGACTCTGGGGAACTATTCTTCTCTGTGAATCTCTGTACTTCTGCTGTGTGGCAAAAGGAATTTTCCTAGAAATTCAAACTCTGCAACACTTTGTACCACTCAAAAAAGTTTTCCAGATGTTTTGGGAGGGGCTATAGGGGGAGAAGCATCTGCCCTTCCGGGCCTCCCACAGACTCCCACTCCAGGCCTCCCACAGACTCGCCCAACATTTAAGAAGCCTCATGGCGCAGTGGTTAAACTGCTATACTGCAGCCAAAACTGTGCTCACGACCCAGGGTTCAATCCCAGGTAGCCGGGTTGACTCAGGTTGACTCAGCCTTCTACCCTTTTGAGGTTGGTAAAATGAGTACCCAGCTCGCTCGGGGGGGCAATGTGTAGCCTGCGTAATTAACTTGTAAACCGCCCAGAGAGTGCTTGAAGTGCTATGGGTCTGCATATAAGCAGCACACTTTGCTTTTGCTTTGCTTCCTCTTTCTGATGGCCTCTGGCAGGCCATGATGGAAGTAATCCCTTATCTCCTGACCTAGGTAGCTGTCTAGGATAGCTCTGCATAGGAGGGGTTCACTTTTTCTGCAGCCATGGTGGAGCATGGGACAGCAGGTCCATCTCTGAGCAAATGAACTTGCCAAAAAACCCAAACAGCTCAGAAAGTCCCCTTGCACCTTTTGAGGATGGAGGAAGCAATTTTACCATATTGGGGGGGGGGGGGAGGGTTCCCTGTCACTCAGGGCTTCCCACAGACTCACCCAACATTTTTTTTTAAAAAAAATTTAGTTTTAATTTTGCCACTAGAGGGCACAGAGGGACTTCTTCAGTTACAATTTTAATATACAGTGGAACCTCTACTTACGAACTTAATCTGTCCCAGAAGATGTTCGTTAGTTGAAATGTTCATAAGTAGAGGCACCATTTCCCATAGGAATGCATTGAAAACTGATTAATCCGTTCTGGCTGTTTTTTGTTCTTATGTAGAGGCACGTTCATACGTTGAAGCCGGTTAATCCGTACTCTACCACTAGGGGGAGATTTTTTTTTTTTAACCTAAGATGACCTAAGGTTAAAAAAAGGGCAGGAAAGTTTTTTTTTTTTGGTTCGTAAATTGGAGCTCCGTTTGCAAGTAGAAGCAAAATTTAGCAAACGGAGCTGTTCGTAAGTTGAAATGTTCATTGGTAGGGACGTTCATAAGTAGAGGTTCCACTGTATATATTTTAGGGGCACAGGAAGGGTTCTAGGGTCCATGGGTGGCCATGCCGAAACCTGCTCCTAAGGCAATCTTCATCTTCTCTACCTGCTCCTGTAAAATGGGAACTAGTAGACAGTCTCTATTCTCTAGCTTTCCACAGTCATTGTAAAGATGGTGTAGCAGGAACTACAGTGTTGTACAATAATAATCGTGTCATCAAGTCATTTCTGACTTATGGTGACCCTTTTCAGGGTTTTCCAGGCCGAGAATACTCAGAAGTGGTTTCCCATTCCCTTCTTCCAGGGCCACCTTGGGACTGAGCACAGGCTGGCTCTTCTGGTAGGAGGCACCATAGGGAATCAAATTCTATACCTCTGGCTCTGCAGCAAGATACCTAAACCATTGAGCTAACCAGCGAGATATACTAATCATGCACCATCAAGTCAATCCTCACTTATGGTGACCCTTTTCAGGGTTTTCCAGGTAGAGAATACTCTGAAGTGGTTTCTCATTCCCTTCTTCTGGAGGTATCCTGGAACTGTGTAGCTTGCCCAAGGCTACACAAGCTGGCTCTGCTCTCAGGAGGCAAAGTGGGGGATTGAACTCCCAACCATACCAAAACCACTGAGCTATTCAGCCAGCTACTGCAGTATTGTAGATTTTGAAATCCTGCCATGAAACTGTATAGGTTTGGCCTCACACTAGCAACCACTCAGTCCATTTAGGAACAGACAAACCACACCACATCAATTTCTTTGTGTTTCTAATATTTACCGCTTTGAGTTCAGTTCATCCCAAAGAGTTTTGTTTTTGTGTGTTTTTTCAACTTTGCACAAAAATTTGTATACATTTATCCAAATACGTGCATTTTAGTGCAGAGTTCCTTAATATACATACATCTATCTGCAAGCAATTTCTCAGATGCAATGCATTTTGCTCTTCTTCCAACAATATGCTCATTTTTCTCTCTTTCCTAATGAATGTATTTTTGTATGCATGTTTTTTAAAAAAAGAATTGGGAAGTTCACTGCAAAATTTGAAGCTCAGTTTTGGAGGACAGTTGTGTTTCAGTTTCTATTCAGTCAAATGGGTGAGATTTAGTAAGCTTGCATTAAAATATAAATCAAACAGATTTCTCCTCCCATCGCTACTCACCATACTCAGATTGAACTGTTTCACAGGTTTGTTTTGAAGACAAAACCAGCTAAAAACCCTGCCACCTCCAAAACCCAACCACCCTTGAAAGCTAGGACAGATCACAAAACTGATGAATTATGAAGATGAAAATACTTTAAGTGGTTTGGAGATGCATCAGCTGTCAAGGACTGCTAAAATACCTTTTTTCTTTTAGCTTAAGCTTCTGTCGGGGAAAGGGGCTGCTCCCCTGTTTACATAAATCCTATTTGCTTTGTTTAATTAAAAAGCAGGCATTGTTATAAATGATTACAGCACAGGGGCACCCTCCACAGAGCAAAAGATAAAACACAGGCTGTTGGTGATGAATTACAAAGGCACCAATGTACCTTCCTTACATTTTTCATTTGTCTTCTTTATTAATCAACAAAATGCAATGAGCTTGACAATGTGATGGCCAAGCAGTGGGGGCGGGAGGGGCACAGGGGGAGATGCTTAAGAAATAGTACATCCATGAATTCTGGTCAGTTTAATTGCACTGAAAGAGAAGCTGTCCTTCATAATTTCTTTAATTGCACTACAACTAATCAAAGTTAGGAAGCTCAGAAAGAATCAGCCCGCTCCTATGGATTAAGACCGCAGGGGTGCTGAGTAATGTCAGAGATCTCGTCTTTTATTTTCCAGTAAATCATTCCAAGTTGAATTCCATGAACAAAAACTCAAAGCTGGAGAGCAGATGGCGAAGTTGATGTGGTCCTCTCTGTAGCTTTTAAAAGACGATGACGACGACAACGATTAGCAAATACCCAGCTGCAGCTGAAATTTGGCTGGAACAACATTTTAGCAGTTTAAGTCAACACATCAAAGGAGGATCGCTCCGTGAACTTAAGAGTTATTGATTCAAAACAGCTGAAAGAGCATATATACAGTATGTCAGTCCAACGAGGTAAGACTATTAGATTATCAACAGCCGTCTTCTGCAATAACAAAACACTGTTCACTGCTTGTCTAGAGGCCAAATGGTTTCTCTTTTTTAAAGTTCAATAGATCCTCTTCATAGTATTCATATCTCTGCCTTCAGTCATATTTCCTTGCTTATTTTCCTGCTTGCTAGGTCTCCTTGGCTACACTTGATGAACCCTAAATTTGTCATTGTAAACTAAGCAATTTCTTAGCAGAAGATACTTACAGTAATGGTCTCAAAAAGAGCCAAGCTGAAAATAAATCTTACAACACCTATTAAATATGGAAGCTAGAATTTGAATTGAATGTGAAAATTAAGCTGTCTTACCAAAGAACTGAAGGCTGTCACGTTTATCCAGGGGGACACACAGAACAGTGATTATTTCCACGGAGTCGTACAGTGATAGAGTTAGAACATCAAGGTGGAAATGGGTGTGAAACTTGCCAAAAGTGACTGTTCCTCTTTATTCAGATCTATGTTAATTTCAAGTACACACAGACATGAGCCACTGAGATGATTTTCATGAATCTTTATGATATCCTAATGTCTCCCCTATAAACCCCACTACATTCAAACTAATATAAGTTTTAGATCTCTGAAGATTCTCAGTCATCCAGGTGAGCTTATCTGGAAGTTGAGTCATGGCAACTGGACTTCATTCTTATTAGGTTGAAACGTTTCAGTCTGAAGAAGCTACTTGGATGAGTAGCGAAACGTTTCAGCCTAATAAGAGAGAAGTCCAGTTGCCATGACTCAGCTTCCAAATAATCTTAGAAATACAGAGCTGGAAGGGACCCTGTGGGTCATCATGTCCAGCCCCTGCCAAGGAGGCACAGTGGGGAATGGAACTCCCAACTTCTGGCTCCATAGCCAGATACCTGTGGTTCAAGTATCCATGTTTCCATGGTTATATACAGAACCTACATAAGTAAAAATTACAGATCAGAACTGGCATCAAACAATTGTCTACTGAGGTATCTCACAAACCTAGATAACTTAACCAGACAATAATGAAGATTTAGTGAGCTTCTGCTGCACTCCAATGACTAAGATATGTTTTTTAAAGTAATGTAATTAGTAGAAACTAAGTTACTTTATTGGTGAAATTAGTAACATGTCCCATTTATTTTCAAAAGTTGATTTTAAAAACTGTTCAAGTCATTTTCAGATAACTTTTGACAGGAATCGTTTGTGCCATTCTCTTTTCAAGCCTAAGAGGAAAAAGTTGCATATTTTCATGGCGCAATATTAGAATTTGGGACCAGATGTAATACTGCGAATACTCTCTATTTCACGGTATTTTTCTCATGTATCCAGGGAGGAGTACATATGCCACCATGAACTCATTTGAAGGAACAGTGAGACGCCAATATAAAAAACAACAATTGTGTATGAAGGCTGGATTAAATCACTGTAAAATTGAATGTATCCTATGTTTATTGAGTTGTTGCTTGTCGTATTTTGGTATGTTTTGTACAATGTGGTGCATTTTTTATCATTCTAATATTATTATCATAATAAACTGCTTTGGGCACAGTGTAGAGTGGCAAAGTGGTCTAGTCATAAACAAAACTTAGTATTATTTTTCTCCATCATAGATAACATATGGGCTGTCCAGACTGGCCGTTTTGGGTATGGGGTGAATCAGGCTACAAAGGGTTTGTTGAGGTGGGGTGTGTGACCGATTTGCCATTTGGCCTCCTGCTCCCATCTGAACCGCAAACAACCCCTTGTGGCTCGATCAGCTGTCAATTAAGCATTTCTCCAATCATCGGTGGAGGGCCGGAGAAGTTAATTTTTTCCCCCATTGCTCCTCTCTCCTTCTATCAGTGCTGTTCCAACCTCAGATAAAACTAAGTGCCTTTGATAATTGAGGGCAGGAAGGAATGAGAGCCACTGAAGAGAAAGCAGCAGTAGCAGTGGGGGTGGAGACTGGGGGTGGGGGCTCCTGAGCAGCTAAATGTATTTATTTGAGAGAGAGAGAGAGAGAGAGAAGGGGTCATTCAATTTTCTCCCTTCCCCCCCCCCCTCTGCTTCCCTTTCCTCATTTTCACCCCACTTTATCTCTCAAACTCTCTTTTGAAATCTGCAGTTGGAGCCAGCTACTATCTCCCGGTGACTAAAGAGAACATGCCAAAAAGAGTGCATGCCCTATCGCTGGGCCAGAAAGATGTGCAACAGCTCTTAAAGGGGAAGGGTTGCTCAATCTAAGTAGAAACACAAGCAGACATGGTCTTTTTTTCTGATCCAAATTGTGCCCTCAGCGATCTATATACCATATCGACATGCCAGTATGGACAGGCTCATAATGAAGGGGTTTGAGTGTGTCAGAAAAGTTGAGAACAATGCTGTCAGGGGGCCATTACCAACCTGGGCTCCTAGCAGGGTCACCACAGGTGGAATGTTTACAGCTGAGGCCACAGACTAAGATTCACTCACCTTCTTCAGGAGTAATGGCTGCATCAGCAGACTTCTTGGAAAACCTATCAACATAACCATCATTCAAGTCTATGCTCCAACTAGAGATGCTGAAGAAGAAGAAATCAAAACCTTTTATGCAAGTATCCAGGAGGAAATTTGTTACATACCAAAACAGAATGTGCTGATAATCATAGGTGACTCATAAAAAAGGTAGGAAATGAAGCAGAATCAAACGCTGTTGGAAAACATGGCCTAAGAATGAGAAACAAAGCAGGGCAATGACTCATTATAGAATTCTGTAAATCCATGGATGCTTCAGGCAAACAGACAGCTGTACACATAGCTACCACCACACTCAGTGCAGAAATCATACTATATGATTGGAAATAGTAGATAAAAAAGCTGCACTCTCTCTTTCTGAGAGAAAGAGACTATCTAAGCAAATCAACAAGTAATGGTTATGCCTAGTATTACGATCACACGCAGTTACCAGAGTGCTGATTGCGATACTGATCACTCCCTGGTGTGTAGTAGAGTAAAACTGCGAACAAAGAGATTGTATCACACGAAAAAGGAAGGAAGACCACGTATGGACATCAGCAAGACTCGTGATCAAAGAAAAGTGGAGGAATTTGCCCAAGCGCTTCAGGAAACCCTTCCAGGGCCAGCTAATGCAAATGCACCTGAACGATGGGAACATTTCAAGAACGCTATTTATAACACCGCCTTGTCCACATTTGGCAAGAAGACCAAAAAGACGGCAGACTGGTTCGAAGCCCATTCGGAGGAGTTGATGCCAGCCATCGAGGAAAAGAGGAGAGCTCTGGCAGCATACAAAGCCTGTCCTAGTGAGTACAACTTGCAGGCTCTTCGAGCTGCTCGTAGCAAAGTCCAACAGACTGCCAGGAGATGTTCCAACGATTATTGGCTTCAGCTCTGCTCTCAGATACAGACAGCAGCGGACACAGGTAACATCAAGGGAATGTATGACGGTATCAAGCAGGCTTTAGGTCCAATACAGAAGAAATCTGCTCCCTTGACGTCTGCTACAGGCGTGATCATCCAGGACCGAGCACAGCAGATGGAACACTGGGTGCAGCACTACTCTGAGCTATATTCCAGAGAGAATGTAGTAACCAAAGAGGCATTAAATAAAATCGAGTGCCTGCCTGTCTTGGAAGAGTTGGACAGCGAACCAACTTTAGCAGAAATAAAAGCAGCCCTGGATTCCCTTGCCTCTGGCAAGGCACCTGGGAAGGATAACATCCCTGTTGAAGTGCTGAAGTGCTGTAAAGAGACCATCACCACTGAGCTGTATGAAATCTTTTGTCTTTGCTGGAGGGAAGGTGGAGTACCACAGGACATGAAGGATGCAAACATCGTCACATTGTATAAGAACAAAGGAGACAGGGGCGACTGCAATAACTACCGTGGCATCTCTCTTCTCAGCGTTGTAGGGAAGCTGCTTGCCTGTGTTGTGCTGAAGAGACTCCAGGTGCTTGCAGACAGAGTCTATCCAGAATCACAGTGTGGATTTCGAGCTAATAGATCCACCACTAACATGGTATTCTCCCTCAGACAGTTGCAGGAGAAATGTAGGGAACAACGACAGCCACTCTTTGTGGCCTTCATAGATCTCAAAAGGCCTTTGATTTGGTTAGCAGGAATGGCCTTTTTAAAATACTTCCCAAGATTGGATGTCCACCTTGACTCCTTAACATCATCAGGTCCTTTCATGAGGAAATGAAGGGCACTGTAGTTTTTGATGGCTCAACATCAAATCCCTTTGACATCCGAAGCGGAGTGAAACAGGGCTGTGTCCTCGCGCCGACCCTGTTTGGGATCTTTTTTGCTTTCATGCTGAAGCACGCCTTTGGAACTGCAACAGAAGGTGTCTATCTCCGGACTAGATCAGATGGAAAGCTCTTTAATCTCTCTAGATTGAGAGCGAAGACCAAAGTCCAGATGAAATGCATGCGGGACTTCCTCTTCGCCGATGATGCAGCCATTGTTGCCCACTCTGCTGAAGACCTCCAACAACTCATGAATCGTTTTAGCAAGGCCTGCCAAGACTTTGGACTAACAATCAGCCTGAAGAAAACACAAGTCATGGGCCAGGGCGTGGACTCACCTCCCTCTATTACCATCTCCACGCAAGAATTGGAGGTTGTTCATGATTTTGTGTACCTTGGCTCAACGATCTCTGACACTCTCTCCCTAGATGTCGAGCTGGATAAACGCATTGGCAAAGCAGCTACCATGTTCTCTAGACTCACAAAGAGAGTATGGCTCAATAAGAAGCTGACGGGATATACCAAGATCCAGGTCTATAGAGCCTGTGTCCTGAGCACACTCCTGTACTGCAGTGAGTCCTGGACCCTTTGTGCACGGCAGGAGAGGAAGCTGAACACCTTCCATATGCGTTGCCTCCGACGCATTTTTGGTATCACCTGGCAGGACAAAGTTCCAAATAGAGTAGTCCTAGAATGAGCTGGAATTTTTAGCATGTATACATTACTGAAACAGCGACGTCTACGTTGGCTTGGGCATGTCGTGAGAATGGCTGATGGTCGGATTTCAAAAGATCTCCTGTATGGAGAATTAGTGCAGGGAAAGCGCCCCGGAGGGAGACCACAGCTGCGATACAAGGAGATCTGCAAGCGGGATCTGAAGGCTTAGGAATGGACCTCAACAGATGGGAAACCTTGACATCTGAGCGTTCAGCCTGGAGGCAGGCGGTGCATCATGGCCTCTCCCAATTTGAAGAGACCCTTGTCCAGCAGGCCGAGGCGAAGAGGCAGTCCCAAAAGCAGCAAAATCAGGGAGCTGGACATAGGACAGACTGTATTTGTCTTCAGTGTGGAAGGGATTGTCACTCTCAAACTGGCCTTCTCAGCCACACTAGACGCTGTTCCAAGTCCTCCATACAGAGCACGTTACCATAGTCTCTCGAGACTGAAGGATGCCTACACACGGTTATGCCTGTCTCAGTGCCCCCAACTATAAAACAGGAATATTCAAAGACACACATCTACATCTCAGAAACTTTGTAAGGTTGAAGACAATTATTTATTCATGTGGAATGAATAGAGTAATATGCAATAAATATCATTTGGCCCAGTTCATGTTAACCTGTTGCAGACGGAATATAATGTCTTCCCTTTTTTTAAATCCTAGTGGATAAAGTAGGAGTTACGTATATTTGTATGTATGTGTTCTTTCCCCCTGCTCCCTCTGTCTGTATATTTTTATATAGTTAAACTGCAAGCAACCTCTTCCAGAGTATTTCTGTTTCTGGATGTTGTCCAGCAAGACACAAAAACATCCAAAGTTACAGAATCCCCTTTTGACAGAATTGATCTCCTAAAATAAAAAATAAAATAAAAAAATCCATGTGACACCAAAGCAGGTTTGAGAATTCTAGCAATAAGAGAGGTTGGAAATGGAAAATATAAGGTCATCCGGAGATAATCTATATAGGGTGGTGTCTGTGGTTATTACCTTGAGACTCAAATAAATGTCAGTGCAGTTGCACACTTGAGAGCTTTTCAAACAAACCAAAACAAAAGGCGGACACCAATTTGGAGTGAAAGTTGCTGCCTGAATACCAGCTGTCAGGCTGCAAGAGAGCCATGTATGTTCTTCCCTCATTGACAGAATTCAGTCTAGCTGAAGAGTTCATCAGGGTGCAATTGGCAACTTTGTTTGTTTGTTTGTTTGTTTGTTTGTTTGTTTGTTTGTTTGTTTGTTTGTTTGTTTGTATGCCGCCTTTCTCTCCATAGGGGACCCAGGGCTCACAACAGATAAAACAACAGGATTAAAAGCACTATATAAATATCACATTGAAAAAACAAACATATATATTGAGATTTTAAAAATCAAATTTAAAAATCAAGTTTAAAAACACTTTAAAAATCTGCAAGTGACAAAGCAGCATTCTTGAGACAACTTACTGCTTGAAAAGCTGCCTGAAGAGGAAGGTGTTTGCCTGACAATGGAAGGACAAGAGAAATGGGGCCAACCGGGCTTCTCGGGGCTGTACATTCCAAAGCCTGGGGCAGCCACTGAGAAGGCCCTCTTTTGTGGCTGAGCTTGAGAAGGTGGTGGAACTGAGAGAAGGGCCTTCCCAGAAAATCCTAAAAGCTGAGGAGGCCCATATGAGGGTGATACGATCCTTCAAAGAGCCTGGACCCAAGATATATAGGGCTTTATCGGTAATAACCAGCACTTTGAATTGGGCCTGGAAACAGACCGGCAGCCAGTGAAGTTGTAGGGATAAGAGAGTTACCTGCTCCCTATAACCAGCACAAGACAGCAGTCTGACTATAGCATTTTTTAGCCAAATGAAGTTTTCAAACACTCTTCAAAGACAGCCCCAGATAGAGCATGTCACAGTAGTCCAAACAGGATGTAACTAAGGCATACCCGCGAGGTGCTGGTCCCCCTCTATTCAGCACTGGTTAGGCCTCACCTTGAGGACTGTGTCCAGTTCTGGACACCACACTTCAAGAAGGATGCTGACAAATTGGAACAGGTTCAGAGGAGGGCGACAAGGAGGATCAGGGGGTTGGAAACCAAGCCTTATGAGGAAAGGCTGAAAGAATTGGGTATGTTTAGCCTTGAGAAAATAAATATTTGAAAAGCTGTCATACAGAGGAGGGACAAGATCTGTTCTCAGTCATCCCAGAGTGCAGGATATGCAACAATGGGCTCAAGTTAAAGAAAGCCAGATTTCGGTTGAATATCAGGAAAATCTTCCTAACTCTTAGAGCAGTATGACAGTGGAACCAGTTACCTCGGGAGTTGGTGAGTGCTCCAACACTGGAGGCATTCAAGAAAAACTTGGATAATCACCTGGAAGACCTGCTTTGATTGTATTCCTGTGTTGAGCAGAGATTTGGACTTGATGGCCTTGTAGGCCCCTTCCAACTTCACTTTTCTATGATTCTATGATTCTATGTGTCATTGTGGCCAGATCGGACGTCTCAAGGAATGGGCACAGCTGTTGCCATACAGAGCCCAAAGGCATAACATCTACAGATTTTTGGGAAATTTGCCTTCTTTGGACTACCACTATTCTACAGCCTCCCAAAGGGATTACAATTCAGAATGCAACAAAGAGGGGACAACAGAGGGAAAGGAAGGCATGGCTGCAACTGTAATCTGGAGCCCAACTAGAGAGGGGGGTATTCGTAATCGTATATGAATACGAATACCCCCATCTCTAATCCCAACCATTCAGGGCTCTAAAAATAAATAGCCACACTTTACAAAGAGCTCAAGAGTTACTGAGCAGCCAATCGCGTCATGAGGACAGACTGCCTGGGTATGATCCCTCACCCCACAAACATTCCACCTGCTAAATATTGCCCCAAACTGCCTTTGGAAACACTTTTCCTGCTCTTTTGTTCATTCGTTCATTTTAAATTAATTTTCAGAACTTTTTGGTGGGAGGAACTATTGCTTTATTCTCTCCCCACCACCACCTTCTTTGTCTGCCCTTCTTTCTCGTTCTCTCTCTCTCTCTCTCTTTCTGCCTACATTGCTAGTCTGTGCACTGCGTTTTTCTTTTATTCTGTTTTCTTGCCAGCATCCTCGCAAAACGACAGAGCCATTCCATGTTCTTTATTGCATTTTCTACTGCTTTAGACCCTCATAAATGAATGCAGCCGTGGTGATTGTTCCATTGCCCTTGGGAAATCGGTCCACAGAGTAACACATCCCTTATTGAGGATGCCTCTCCTGGCCTTCTCTTTAGTTTCAGCTCCTTCTCCCACTTATTAATACTTTTTCATCACCCAGCTAATTTCTATCCCCTTCTTACCACTTTAGGGATTCAGTCCTTTTCCCTGAGACGGAAAGAAGAAATTCAAGGGACAGAAGGTGCTGAAACCTTATAGAAACCAAAAGTGCATTATTTCACATATTCCAGAACATTTATAATTGCTTTCTTATCTGCTGTTTTACAGTGGAATGTTCTGCATCCCCATTTTAAGACGCAACCATGTGGCAGGTTAGCTTTTGATAGATTGCGCTTCATTCAGCCATGCAAAACCTGAAGGAGGACAGGAGAAAGTGAGAGGGAAATAATTCAAAGAAATTCTGAAACCACTGGTGTGTGATTTATCGCCATCTTTTCTTCTGGGTGGACCAGGAACCAGGGATTTATTTATTTTTCCTGGAAAACGAAAAGCACTCAACGTGAAACTGTTCAATCCAGCTGGTTGTATCATCCTTGCAGCTGTGGTTCCCCTGGACTCTTAAATAAAATATTAGGGTGCGTTTCTATTGTGTGTTGGCTGCCATCTGCCCATCGTTCAGCTGAGGTTAAAGGCTATGTAGATTAGAACAGACCGCTGTTTTAGCAATTGTCACAGTTCCTTGGTAAACCATGGACCGGAGTCCTCCTGAGGTAGAAATCCTGGTTGCTAAGTAATCAGTTCAGGTGAAACAACCTCCTTGAGGTATTCACTGGGCCAGTTCCAGGATATTCTTTGACCATGGATAGGGTGCCTTTAAAGTCCTAATGCAACAGAGGTTCCTTTTACCTCTATGGCTGTGGCATAAACTATACACATTTGAAGTTTCAAATCTCAGTCTTAGCTGCTCATGTGCAAAGCAATGGCAGGAAAAGGTTTGTGATTCACCCTTTTTATGCCAAAAGGTCTGAATGTCTTCCACACTACCTTGAGTGTATTCCTTCTCATTTTGGCTCTCAGGCCTGAAGCATCTCAGAACCCTTTCCTGTCTGAGGTAGGGGACAAAATTCTCAGTTCCACAGGCACCGGGCGGACAATGAAATCTTACTTCAACACTAGCAGTAGGCTAGACTCTTCCACCACACCAGGGAGCAGCAGGTGGGTTCAGAGGACACAGAACAGACTGGAAGGCTTAGGAGGAATGGTTGTGCCACCTGAGGCCATTGCCTCCCTCTCTCAGATGGCAGAGCTGGCCCACACCTAAGATGTCTGTCTATGAAGAGAGTCACCGTGACTAGAGAAGTCCTTCCACTTCAGGCAGGCTTTTCCTTAGTGACTGGCTGTCTAATCATCATCATCATGGGCCATCAAGTCAGTTCTGATTAATGGCAACATTTCTCGGGGTTTTCCAGGTAGAGTGGTCTACCATTTCCTTCTTCTGGGGGGATCCTGGGACTCTGCAACTTGCCCAAGGCCACACAGGCTGGCTCTACTTCACAGGAGGCACAGTGGAGAATCGAACTCCCAACCTTTCGCTCCCCACCCAGAACCATTGAACCAGCCAGCCAGCGTAACGGACAGGATGTTTCATATTTGTTCCTTCTGAATCTGTTTTTGTAATGCTTTAACTTTACATTTTAATATCATGTTATTAAATTCTTCTTTAATATTCAAATAATTGTACTGTTTTTAGCTAGCTTTGAATGATGTAAGCCACCTTGGGTCCTTTTTGTTTAAAAGGAGAAAAGTGAGGTAAAGATAGTTTAAATAAAATAAGAAAAGGGATGGGGATGGTTAAACACCTTGCCTTCCTGCTAATGAGGGTTGCCAAGTGGCAAGGCAACATCTGAACTCTCAGAGAACCAGTCTACTTCCCCAGGTCGCCAACATTAGAAAATGCAATCTTTCATGTTTCTTCTTTAACAGTGGATGTCTGGGGGCGCTTGGGCATGTCCCTTAGCTGCTATTAAACCTAGAGTTTTTTCCCCACTCTTCAGAGTCTTCAAGATTGTTGTTGTTGTTTAGTCGTTAAGTCGTGTCCGACTCTTCGTGACCCCATGGACCAGAACATGCCAGGCCCTCCTGTCTTCCACTGCCTCCCGGAGTTTGGTCAAATTCATCTTGGTAGCTTCGGTGACACTGTCCAACCATCTCATCCTCTGTCGTCCCCTTCTCCTCTTGCCTTCACACTTTCCCAACATCAGGGTCTTTTCCAGGGAGTCTTCTCTTCTCATGAGATGACAGAAGGATTGGAGCCTCAGCTTCAGGATCTGTCCTTCCAGTGAGCACTCAGGGTTGATTTCCTTCAGAATTGATAGGTTTGTTCTCTTTGCAGTCCAGGGGACTCTCAAGAGTCTCCTCCAGCACCACAATTCAAAAGCATCAATTCTTCGGCGGTCAGCCTTCTTTATGGTCCAGCTCTAACTTCCATACATCGCTACTGGAAAAACCATAGCTTTGACTATGCGGACCTTTGTCAGCAAGGTGATGTCTCTGCTTTTTAAGATGCTGTCTAGGTTTGTCATCGCTTTCCTTCCAAGAAGCAGGCGTCTTTTAATTTCGTGGCTGCTGTCACCATCTTCAGTGATCATGGAGCCCAAGAAAGTAAAATCTGTCACTGCCTCCATATCTTCCCCTTCTATCTGCCAGGAGGTGATGGGCCATGATCTTAGTTTTTTTGATGTTGAGCTTCAGACCATTTTTTGCGCTCTCCTCTTTCACCCTCATTAAGAGGTTCTTTGATTCCTCCTCACTTTCTGCTATCAGAGTGGTATCATCTGCATATCTGAGTCTTCAAGATAGCCCTTTGCATCTCATGTTATGTCTTCCTCTTTTCCTAGCACTTTCCATTCTTTTTAGCATTATTGTCTTTTGCAGTGAGTATTGTCCTCTTGTGATAAATACAGAGTATGATAAACTTAGCCATTTTTGGTTCTAGTGAAATATCAAGGTTGATTTGATTTAGAACCCACTTATTCCTCTTTTTAGCAGTGCATGGAACCCATAAAGCTCTTCTCCAAGAGAACATTTTAGATGAATCCGTTTTTTCCCATGTCAACTTTCTTCTCTAGTACCTGCTTGAAATGGCTGCAGAGGTTAATCATCATCATCATCATCATCATCATCATCATCATCATCATCATCATCTCTTATACATGGATGACCTAAAACTATATGCAAAAAGTTCCACAGAGATAGAATCACTGCTAAACACAGTGCAAATGTTTAGTGAAGATATCCAAATGAAATTTGGAATTGACAAATGTGCAGCTCTGTCTATACACTGTGGCAAGATCCGAAAACTAGATGGAATAGAGTTAAAAAATGGCAATATTACAAAATCAGTCTCAAGTGATGAAAATTATAAATACCTTGGAATACTAGAAGCAGACAACATCGTGCACACAAAAGTTAAAGAACTGACAGAAAGAGAATATATCAAAAGACTGCAGAAAAGTCTTAAAATCAAAATTAAATGGGGGAAATACAATCCATTCCAGTCATTAGATACCCATCTGGAATAATAGATTGGACTCAAAACGAAGTAGAAGAATTGGATCGAAAAACATGGAAACCAATGAACATGCATCACATACTACATCCAAAAAGTGATGTGGACAGATTATATTTACCACGAAAAATCGGAAGCCATGGATTACTACAAATACAGGAGGTGGTAGAGGAAGAAAAAAGAAGTTTAAATGCTTATATCAGTACAAAACAGAGAAAAATTACTGAAAGCAGTGAAAATGCAGAATATTTTGAAAACAACAGAAACAAAGGTTCAATATAAGAAACAACAATTTGAAAAGAAATTAAACAGCTGGAAAAATAAACCACTACATGGACAACACCTGAGAAATATTGATGGAAAGCATGATCATAATTCAACATGAGCATGGCTAAAACTGGGGACCCTTAAGAAAGAAACTGAAGGCTTGATTTTTGCTGCACAAGAACAAGCACTCCAAACCAACATGATGAAAGCTAAGATCCAAGGAATTAGTGCTAACAGCAAATGTCAACTCTGCCAAGAAAAAGATGAAACTGTGTCACACCTCATCTGCGAATGTCCAAAGATTGCACAAACAGATTACAAAGTTAGACATGATAGAGTGGCAAAGTTAGTGCACTGGTCATTATGCAAAAAATATAACTTGCCGGCCTCCAGAAACCCATGGGAACATCAGGTAGAGAAGGTGTCAGAAAATGAGGAAGTCAAGATCTTGTGGGATTTCTGGATCCAAACTGATAGACACCTTGAACATAACACATCAGACATAGTAGTAATAGAATGAAGAACTGTCTTGATGATTGACATTGCAATTCCAGGAGATGCCAGAGTTGAAAATAAAGAATTGGAAAAATACAGAGACCTGGCAATCAAAACATCTTGCTTGTGGATGAAACACACTTCAGTGGTCCCCATAGTCATCGGGGCTTTGGGAACAATATCAAGAAATTTCACACAGTACTATAATCAGTTGCAGATCTCAGAAATAACACCATCATAGCTACAAAAACAGCAATATTAGGAACAACATAGATACTATGCCGATATTTAACAGATACTTAGGTTAAAACTTGTATCTGTTATATAATACTAGTCAATGTTTTTACAGTTTTTATTGACTGTGCCTGGTGTTTTTGAATAATAATAATAACAACAATTTTTAGCATTCTTTAGATGTTCTCTGTGCATCCAATACTGAATTCCTGTTGTGCAGCTACAGAGGAGGAAGTCAAACAGCATAACATTAATTTGCTTCCAGCTGGCAATTAAAGAGTCATTACTCTGGTTTTCACAGGGGCACATATGCCCTGGCTTGGTGTGTACTCAAGAATTGCCAGAAGCAAGTGAATGCTGTGCTATTTGCCTTCCATCTGTGTTAAAAAGGAAGATGATCTCAGCCAATGATTGCATGGAGATCAGAGCAGCAGGAACACCCCACTGGCCCTGCTTCAAAGGTCATGTCTCTCTCAGCTGCTCCCCCCCCCCGAATCTGGACATATAGGTTGCCTCCAAAGGATCTTAATCTAATTCTTAGGCAACTTTGTGACGGTCTTGTGTTAATAGTCTACTGCTTAGTGTTGAATCAGCTGTTTTAGCTCTGCCATCTTGAGAGTTATTTGATGTTAGATATTAGAGTTTGGGATGGGTTTTGTGTGTGTGTGTTTGCTTATTGTTTTTAATTGTTGTCTTTGTGTACCTGTGTTTGTTTCCTTTGTAGCTGCCTAGAATACTGGCTTGTCCCTAGATGGATGGGGCATCCATCCATCCATCCATCCATCCATCCATCCATCCATCCATCCATCCATCCATCCATCCATCCACAGGTCCGTTTGCAATTTAGGGACCTACACAACGTCCAGCTACAAGACTTCATAAACCTTGAGCTCTATGCACAAAGTTTGGAAAGCTATGAAAACAGTATGGGATATAGCCAGCCAAATCGTCAACAGTCCTCCTTTTCCAATACCTTGTACACAGAAAGAATGACCAAAGAGAACCTTCATGCCCCACATTTAAATTATTGGAGAAAGAGGACTGGAGGCAGGGGGAACCCCAAAAAGTAACATAAAACAAATTGTCCAACCAAGGCTTAAGAAGGCACATTTTAAAATAAAGTTAAAAAGAGACACTACCAATAGACAGTTATCCAAATTTAATACATAGTATGTATAAATTCCAAGTATCTTTGTTAGTCTTAGTATGTTGATAAAATGAAGTGGGGGAAAAGAAAGGGACAAAACTTTAGAGCACTTTAAAGATGAACAAGTTTGTTCCTGTGATAAAGGACACTGAAACAAATGTATTGGTCTTTAGAGTGCCACTATATTTTATTCTTCTCTTCCCCACTGCCCCCTTTCCTTTCAGCAACATATATAGAGATTATCTCCCTGCAGAAAGCAATTCCAGAAGAGTGGTGGTGGCCTGCAATTCCTCTGTTCCAACCACAACTTAAAGAAGAATGCTCAAATAATGCTTCCTGAGAGGGTCTCCATGGAAAGAGAACTACATCAATGTGAAGCCACTTTAGAGGGATTAAGCAAGGGTGTGAGGTGAAGAATCACTGTGCCAAACATCAGTGGGGCTACTGTTGTTCCTATGCTTTTCTCCCTCCACCAAGCCCAGGACAAAATCCAGCACCTTGGTTTTTTGTGACAACTGCTTACTAAGCTTGCCACCAGAGCTCTCTCTGCAACCTTGACAGCCCTTCAGAGATTGCACTGTGCTGCTGTGAACATTTCCTCGGCCTTATTCCTCCCACCCCACTATATTTAGAACTCCAGGTTCCTCTGTGATCACAACTCGGCAAGAGTGGTGCTGTCATTTGTGTTTCCCTTCTGGACTGCTACCAGATGTCAGCCAATGTCTTGCAAAAATGACTAAGATCTGCATTCAAGAGAGTTCCTTTAATCTCTGTTAGGGTGCGACAACATTGGTTTAAAAGGCAGAAAATGCTCCAGGAAAAGGAGGGACTTATTTAATTTTTTTTTCTGTTGATCATAAGATGCAAAGGTAAAGAAGAATCCACCCAGATTTCCCCCTCCAATCCATAGTTTTTGACTCTGCCGCTAGGGCTACGATTTAAAAAAAAAAGGATCAGTTTACACTGGTTCAAGCAGTGTGATCACTTGTATTGATGCAGAAACACCAATGCACCAGTGGACACTTAGGAATGGCAAGCAAAGCCTCTCAGCAAGACTTTGGGTGTGTGTTTTTAAACAGTTTAGGAAAGCCTCTGGTCAGCAGCTCAGTACCAGATAATTAGAGGAGGAAATAAAGAAGAATCCCTTGTTTACAGCTTATTAGGTAGTTCCTTTCTAATGGCACCACCTATAGGGCTGCAATAGGGTTGCAAACAAGTTGCAAACAAGGCTTTGCTCCTGTGTGGCCATGTAATGTAAAGAGATCCTAATTCCCAGGTGTAACTTCATAGCAAGTGAATGCAAGCGAATTCATAGTTCCCTTGCTGTGCAGTTGCACGCGTAGTCTAGAGCAGGTTCTTAACATGATAGATTTCCACATGCTGAGGTTGGGAGATTGGGGAGCATTTGAACATGTGAACCGGTATGCAGTGTGCAGTGATAGCCATGCTTTTTCTTGAATGTCTCAAGTAACTCCTTAAGAGGCAGCTTGTATGGCGCTTAATATTGCTATATTATTCCTGAAAGCACACAAGATATTGATAGAGTGAAGTAGGATATATTGTGTTGGACTGTGATGATCAGGGAAACTAAGGAAAAATCAGCGGTGGTATCTTGTCTATAATGCATACCTTATCAGAGGTTTCTCCCGGTTGTCTACCACATGAGAGGGGATTTTAGTATGGCTATACAAACAAGTTGATATTTAGTATATCAACAAATCAACCACATACATTTGGGGATGCTGCAGTTCCATGAGATAATCCATGCCCCCCATTTCCGGAAGTTGATTTATCTTTCAGTCAAGATTGAATTTGAGGGTTAGGATGAATGAAAACAAACACGGAAGAGGTGCTTGGATTAGTTTGCATCTTCTTCCATCACATTCTGGAAGACAGCCTGAGAAATACTAACAATCTGTTTCAAGATGTGAGAGGGACTTGGATCATCTCTGCTCATCTGGTTCTCTCATTCACCACCTTCATTCATAAAATTGACTTGAGTTGATATTCAATTACTTCCCCTCTACTATTGCTTTGATGTGCTTCCTTGCCCAGACCAGCCCTCATTACACAGAGTTTTAAAAATCAGAAGCCTCAAATTGGTTGCTTGTGTCCTTTTGATCAATCAAATAGCCCTTCTGTGTTTGTTGCAATGTACGTGCCTTGTTTGTTTGTTTGTTTGTTTGTTTGTTTGTTTATTGTATTTATACCCCGCCCATCTAGTCAATTGAAACTACTTGTTTCATAAGGGGAAAAGGCACTGCTTTTGCCCAGAGACGCTTTGCACAAACTGAGGAAACCCCAAATGAAAAGAGAGAGAGATAAATCTACCACTCTCACACAGTAGGCAATAGATCTCATATGGTTTAATGCAGGCTGTTTTATGATCTGTTGAGACAGAGAATTCAGTGTGCTTTATTCACATTCCTAGCCTATACAGAGAGGCAACAGTTCCAATTATAGTCTTTTCCCATCCTTCCTAGAGACTTTGGATTTGAATCTTGGATCCTCAGCATGGAAACATGAGCTCTACCACCGAACCACTATCCCTTGTTCAAAAATTTTAATGATACCAATCAAGCTGGAAGAAATATGAGTTGGCTACCCCTATGTGTAATGTTCAGGGAACAAAGGTGACTAGCAGGTCCAGTGAGTGACAGTTCACAGAGTGACAGTTCATAGACTCATAGAATCATAGACTCATAGAATAAGTGAGTTGGAAGGGGCTTATAAGGCCATCAAGCCCAACCCTTTGCTCAATGTGGGAATGTAGATCTGACAGATGGTTGCCCAATTTTCTCTTGAATGCCTCCAGCATTGGAGCACTTACCACCTCCTGAGGTCATTGGTTCCATTGTCATACAGCTCTAACAGTTATGTTTTTTCCTAATATCCAGCCTAAATCTGACGTCCCGTAGCTTGATCCCACTATTACATGTCCTGCACTTTGGGATGATTGGTAACAGATCCTGCTGCTCCTCTGTATGACTACCTTTCAAGTATTTGAAAAGTGCTATCACATCTCCCCTCAGTCTTCTTTTCTCAAGGCTAAACATCAAGGCACATGGGTCATCGCCCCACCTCAGGCTCTGCCTACCAGCAGCCAGCTTATTTTTACCTTCCTCCTTACCTCTGCCCACCTGTGCTACCCAAACAACTACAATGTGCACCATTTACCAGTGGCTTCAATCTAGAGGCGAATTCCCTGCACAATTGTTACTGACAGAATTCAGCTTTCCCGGTGGCCAAAAATGGGGTGGGGTGGAGAGACAATACAAACAGTTATAAACTACCAGTACAAGGAGAAAAGGGCATCCTTGATTTGAATTACAGCACAGTTTTACAACTTAATTGAACAGGGTCTGACCTTTATGCAATGAGTATGACAGTTCTCAGGGTGAAAGACAGCTTCCCCCCATGCCGGGGAGCATGAATTGTTTTACCAAAGGAAGCATAAACTCATGTCCAGTCTATGTCTTGTGTAGAGCAAAAGCTTTTCACCGATGTTCAGTTGTATATTCCCATCTTTTGGGCTTTATCTTAGTATTGGGTAGACTCAGTTGGAATCTGATAGCTCTGCTTTTTTCCACGTTAATTTTTTTAAAAAAATATCTCAACCTTGTTCCATTGGATCTATGATAAAATCAGCCAGTTTTATTAAGTTCTTATCAAGAAACAAAACGTACTAAATTCTCAGCCATCGAGTCACATTCAATGGGTGCCATGATGCGCACAGTATGGAAAGATTCATGTTGGACCTGCCTGCCAATAAACTGTTTGTTTCTTTGCTTGTTTATATTATTTATGGGCCACCTTTCTCTCCCATACGGGACCCTATACGGCTCACAACAACAACAAAAACCCTATAAAACAAATACAGTTTAAAATACTATATAAATATCATATTAAAACAATTAAACTTATATTAAGATTAAAAACAAATTTAAAACATTTAAAAATCTGTACATTAAAAACTAGCATTCTTGAGACAACTTTAAATGTTACAAATGAAGAGCCTGTATAGATACGACAGATACCCATTACTCTGTTCTGAGATGCATGTAGCTGGAGACTGCAAGTCACTGAACTAGGGACCAAGTGGCACCATTAGGACCAGAGGCAGAAGTCATGGGACCCTCATAGTAGAATATATGGGGCAGGGGTGGACAGTGGTAGATCCTGGACAAACTATACTTTTTTTTTCAAAAAAAAGGGATGGTTCTGAAGGGCAGTGACAAAATGGGTGCAGTGATACTCTGCAGCCAAGAATCTGGTGTCTGCCTGAAAACCATCATCAGGATCTTCCCACCCAAGCAAATGCAGGGCAATCACTTCTACATTACCAAAAGCAGGATATGTACCACCAAAAAAAATAGAGGGTGAAAGATGACAATGGTGATTTATTAAAAAATGCACATGTTACTTTATGTGCATAACCCATACAATAAGACCCTCTATCCACAGGATCAGTATCTGCTGATTCACCTATCTGCTACCTGAAGATACTTAATTTAAAAAAAAAAACCAGAAATAAATATTTATATGTATTTCCAGGGTGTATTTTCCAGAAGTGGTCACTAGTGGGAGCTGGAGACCATACAATGTAAAGGGTTCAATATTTCAATGTTTTTCAACATTCACGGGGTCTTGGAACTGATTCCCCCATGAATACTGCAGTCTTACTGTACTCTGGTTAAGAGGCTGCTATTAGGGCAGAATATAGAGAACAACATGGTATTCCATAGGCAAAGGTGTCACACAATGGTGGATTTCGTCTCCCTATCTGTCCAATTGGTATTTGGAACAGAGTGGCCTGGGTGGGCAATCCATGCTGGCATACCCTTATGCTCACTGAGGATGGACAACTTCAGGTTCCTTGACCTCCCTTTTTATTTCCAATCAGACCCGGACCGTTCAGCCCATCCAACGATGGAGACATTACAGCAGCCCATAAAGTGGAGGATTGTCTTCCTTCAGAGTGGACACTTGGCCACCCTAAGTAAAACCTTGAAGTGAATATTTACAAATGGATAAACATTCACCACTCAACTTCTGAACTGGCAATTTTTTGACAAATGGAAAAGTCGTGCAAGTAACTGGGGCTCTGGGCTGGACACCAGATCTCCCTACTTACCCGTCTATCTTTTATATTTTTAAGCCCCACCCCACCAATCACATCAGTTCTATGGACAGTAACCAAATGAAAAACAAAAATGCAAACAAGTAAGCAAGCAAGAAAGCAAGCAAAATAATAATGAAATAAGTCAAGTAAAAAATGCAATGAGATAAAAGCAGTAGCAACTTATACAAAAAGTTGATGGTAAAGCCAGCAATAGGGATAAAACAGTACGAATCAGAAGCACTAGAAACAGGCACTAAAAAGTTTAGGAGAATAAAAAAAGCCCCCATTCAGTGGACGACCATCAGCCTCTCTGCAGAGGTTGTTCTACGGATGAGATGGCACCACGAAACCTTTATTATCCTCAACAATAAAAGGTTTCCCAACACATCAAGATACTCTATAAAAAAAAAGTTGTCAGTGACTCCAAGAGTTTTTTGCCCCTTCATTAGAACAAAAGGACTAGCACCTTTTAAAAATCATCATCATCATCATTCATGAAAAACCTGTATTTTGTGTCCAGAACCTGGCATTTTAAACAAAACATGTTTTTGCTCAAAACACAAGGCTCTGCATAAACAAATGTTTTCGCAAAAAAGCAAAAAATATTCTTTTTGCAAAAAAAAATGCAAAAAAAAACAAAACAAAACTGAAATGCAAAAGCAAATGCACAAAAACTTTTGTGCCCACTCCCAACATGGAAAAAACTTTTGAACTATCTTGTTCTTACTGATAAGAAGAAATAAGTTAAGATGTTCAGATATTGTGGAAAAGAGAAGACAAAAGCAATTCTCTTTTCAGTAGCAGCCTTGCATCCAATTTCAATACCACACAAAGCATCACTGACTGTTTCTTTTGCTTCCGCCTATCTGAAGCATCTCAGGTTTTTGATTTCCCTATTTGTTATCACAGCTGAATCAACCATTGCTGGTCAATTATATTTTGTATTTTCAGAACAGTTGGATTGTCCAACACTCACAGGAAGAATAGGTAATTTTCCCTCTATTTTGCCAATCAGAAATGTGTACAATTTATATTTTACCTTTACTGTATATACTCACACACACACACGAACACACACACACACAGGATGGGAGAGAGAGGGAGAGAGAGAGAGAGAGAGAATCTTCTCATAAAATGCCCTTAGCCATTTGGTACTGGGTCTGTGTGTCCGGTCCTGTGAATGCGTGGATCCAAACCTCTCGCACTTCACAGAAATCTATTCTGAGGGTGTGGATGAGCATATCTGTGTGTATACAGGCTCACAAAAACCACGGGCCCTTCGGTGATGAGGCAACGGAAAAAATCAATACTTGCCATGTAGCATGTAACCAATAGAATAAGGGGAATGATTTATGGATGGAAGGATGCAGTCAGAATCATCTGAGGCCTTGTACAGAGAGAGAGAGCAGAGAGAGAGAGAGAAGGGTTTAGGGTGAGCAGGTCTGCAGTGTTTATTCCTACTGTATGGCCAGTTCGTCGTCGTCGTCATCTTCTTCCCCTCTGCAGCAATATCTCCCTTTCTCTAGCACTGTGGACATAGGGGGAAAGACCAGTCACATGTGGAATGTAGCATGGATCAGCTGTTCCTGCTTGGACTCCAGATGATGCTCTGTCTCATACTACAAGTACAGTAAAAAAACAAAACAAAAAAAACAAGCAGAAAGAGAGAGAGAGAAGACAGCAGCAGGTTCTCCAGATCCCATTGGGTTCTCTCAGGTACGTCCAACTCTTGCTGTTTCCTGTATGTCGCAGGCTCGGGGTGACTAAGATTAAAGAGGCTCAAATTATCTACCGATGTATGTACTGTTTCAATTTGTCATTTCAGCACTATAAGAAGTGGGGGGCCAAGAAAGAGGCTGGCCATCCCAAACTATTGTCTGTTAAGAGGAGTTTTGGATCAATAGGCAGGACATAAAAAATGGGTCACTTCCCTGCTTCACGAGAGTGAGTTTTGATCATGGCATTTAAAGTAAAATCTTGCTGTTTTTTTTAAATCACCTCCAGTTTTGTAAATGGGAAAATGTTTATGGGTAACACCTGTCTGTCTGTCTGTTCTGGTGATGTTTTCAGCCATAGAGTATGTCACAAACTCTGTGTCTCAAATATTTCAATATTTAGACGCTGACTGGTGAGTTATATATTTCCACTGTCTAAATATCCCTATAATATTCGAGGCCAACCATTCCTCAATCTTGACCACAGTATTATACTGCTGAACAATGGGGATGGTCTTTATTGTGTATTTCCTTCCTTTTAAAAAAAATGTGCTTCTGTCTAAAGAGGATAAAATGGTGAATTTGGGCTATATAATGGTATAATATTCCATGTTATATTAAGAACAAACTGTTAGTTGCCCCTTTTGATATCAAAACAGGTGTAACCGCTAATGAACTTTCTGATTAATTGGTCAGGCCTTAATTAATTGTGGGGCATTTTGCTTTACATGGGCAAAGCGCGTTTTATGATTCCATTTTGCCCGTATTTCTTTATTTAGTTTATTTTATGGAGTAATTCACTTTCCAGCAGAAAAGTAAAGATGGGTGTACATATGTGCTTACATTAAGCAGAAAGGTATTATAGTATGTCAGCAGCCAGATGTTAGAATAATTCTAGCCCAGAGATAGAATCTATGGATTTGTCATTTGTCAGATTTCATAGCCTGCACAGAAATGGGTGTGTGTCTCTTTAAATGGGATGGGCAACTTTAAAGGGGTCAGTTTCCCCCCGCTCCCCAAATAAACCAAAAGAATGAAAAAACAAAACCAAATGTTCCTGGAAGGCCGCTTTTTTTGCAGAGGGGGTTTAGAAGGACCTATAGACCCCTCTCTTTTTTTTCTTTCTTTTTTTTTCTTTTTTTTTTTTTTTACAAAAGCAGGTTACACTTGTTTGCAAATTTTGTTTCAAGGAGACATACAGAAGGGCCAAAAATGGCCTCACAGGGCCCACTTGTTCCCCCAGGTCACAGTTTTCTTACCCTGTTTTAAAATGTCACAGTAGTAATGATAGGCATTATTTGAATAACTGTGTGTATAATCTACTGAAAACGAGCATGTATCTTTAAAACTTAGAATGACCCCCCCTATTCATGCTCCATGTAGCTATTTCTCAGTTCCAAGTATTCTTTCATGGAACCATGTAATGTGAAATTGCATCTGGAAATATGCCTTTAATATCATCTGATATAATAAATTACTAACAGTAAAACCGTTCCCTGGGTGTTGGTCATTCACACAGTGACCTGTTCAGAAAATGGAGGCGTCAGTAGATTTGGTGAAAACCCAGGGTTTTCGAAAGTACAAAATAAGTTGTGAGGGGGAGTAGAGATGTAAAATTTCCAGAAATTTTGAAGCCATATAGAACGATTTTGGAAAAAGAAAAAAAAATGAAAAATTTTTTGGGGGGGGCTTCAGAATTTTTAGAAATTTTACATATCTAAGGGGGAGGATACCACCAGAAAGAACACCCAAAACACCACAAGGACGACTGAGTGTGTTCAGTGGCTGAAGAAAATCAGTCGACTATTGGTGTGGAGGCACAGAGAACAAGGGGGAAGAGGAAGTAGAATGATGGCAAGGCTGGTGGCTGGAACCCTGAACACGATCCCTGTATGTTGCAGCAACTTACTAAGTGTCCCGCTTCTCTATACACTTATAACAAACTCAGGAAAACTGGGTTATGACAGCATGATAGTTAACACAGGGCTACTGAATAACAAAAGAGAAGTACTATCGTGTCCCAGGAAACCCAAGGTCTGCAGAAGCAGGAAAAAAAACAGGAGGAAAAAATATTCTAACTACTACACCATATTAGCTCTCCTTTAACCGGTTTAAGTAAAGCAGAATGCGGTGATAGAGCACTCCAGACTGGAAGTGAGAGATCATTTTTGGCTGCTCTTCACATATTCACACCTAATGACAACACACATAAAAGCAAGTACATCAAGAAGAAACTGCTCTAGGTTTTCTGCTGCAGTTTTTGTTTTCACAAGCTTAGGGAGTGGAGGATTCAAACATGACATTCCTATCGGGAAAGCTGGCCCTTCCTTTTTTTTTTTAATTTAAATTGGATTGAATTATCCATTCAGTCGTATCTGACCCTTGGCGATTCCATGAGCCAGCTCTCTCCATGATTCCCGATCTTGAACAGCTTCTTTCAGTTGCTTTATATTTTGGCCAGTGTCTGCTTTGATTACCTCCAACCAATGTGTTCTTTGGTGTCCTTATTGTCTTTTACCAGTAACCATTCCGAGCATAATGTCTTTCTCCAATGATGTTGATTGCATGACGTGGCCGAAATAACTAAGTCTAAGTTTTGTTATTTTGTTATTTTTAATTCGTTCTATGTATATGCCCATCTTTTCTCCAATTACTTCAATAGCTTGTCTGTGTTCTTCTGATGTCACCTTCACCAGCCCCCCTGTCAGGTAGATCAGGCTACAAGTGAGTAAGTGGCTAATGCAACTTCACCTGTTGAATTTCATGGCTCGGTGAAGATAGATCTCCCAAGCCCCATTTCCATCACTGCACTTTTTTCTGACAGATTGATTCATTTGTGACTAATTTTAGAAGACGAAGCTGTGTTAGACTGTGCTAGCCTATCAAGCCAAAAAGAAAAGAAAAATAAGAAATAAAGACGACAAAAACATTGTGACATCTTAAAGACAAACTGCTATATTTTAAGGTGAGCTTTCGTGAACAAGTCCACTTCCTCAGGCATAGAGTGGCTGACATTCTTATGTCCACTCTTATGTCTTAGGAAGTGGGCTTGTCCTATTAAAATATAGTCTTTAATGTGCCACAACATTTTTGTCTTGCTTGTTTTGTTTTATTTTTTTCCTTTTGGCTTATTATATCTAAGTTGTCCTGAACTAATTCCAGAGTGGCAGAATATGTATTACATATCAATTGATAAATGAAGTAATTTTGTCTTGGGCTCCAACCAATCCTGCTGTTTCTCTCAAAGCGACCTCTCAGCTCCATCTTCTGAGCCTTTGGACATTATTATAATTATTATTATCATCATAATTATTTGAAGAAGGTGTATCTGAAGAAGTGGGCTACTTGTTAGCTTTCACCAAATAAAAATTTGCTGGTCTTTAAGGTGCCCCAAGATTTCCTGTTCTTTTTGCTGCTTCAGCCTCACAGAGCTCCTCTATTTAAAGTATCCCACAAAAAAGTTTATTTTCCAAGTTCTAGATATAATAAAGCTTCCTAGCCATTTTCTTAAAATGTAGATAAAGATCGTGAATGGACAAAGGGCAGGAGATACATAATCGGAAGTGTTTTTTTCTGTTCTGCCGCCATATGCAATACTGTAACTAGAGCAGGGCAACTAGACCTTTGACCGAGGGCACTAAAATATAGAAGGTATTGGAATGTGGGGTGACTACTAGTGAGGGTTATAACTATAAGCGGTAGCACCTCTCAGCCATATTCACTTTCTCTTTCTTTTGGGGGGAGTACTACTTTTTCCTCCCCTTTTATCATGGGGGTCTTGTGCCCATGCCTCAGAGAAGCGTAGGTGGGAGAGCATACCACTTGCCACCAATCCCAAAATTGCTAGTTGCTTCTCGGGCCCTGTGGGCAAAACTGATACGGACAACAACAAACCACCCTGAACTACCTTTCCCAAAAAATGGCAGAGTTACTCTGCAGCCGAAAAGGAGCTGGTCAGGCAAGGGCTATTGCTTCTCCACTCAGAATTCACCCCCTTTCAGTAGCTGCATTTCATGGAAATATAATTGTACCTAGAGAATTTTTTGCACAGATAGGTGTGTGTAATGTCCAGTTGGTCTCCCAAGAGATATATACTTTCTCAATATTACTGTTGTCCTGACTATCACTAAACGTTAACCGCATGCCAGCCTGAGTGTATTCCTCATTGCTATGAAAGAGAAAATCTGAAACCTAAATGCCACTCATTAGAAGTAGAATAACAGAGATGAAGCACACAGGCAGACATAGGGGCAAAGTGTAAATAAGATGTCACCAGTTTCATTGTGAGATGCACAGTAGATTTTCAGAGAGCGAAGACTCCCATGCAGGAGGTTGAAGGCAAGCTCCTGAACTGTCATGTAGCAAAACTGAACCAAAACTTCATCTATCTCATTTTGACCTTCTGCAGAAGGCTGGGAGCTGTCCAGCAATATCAGCAGTAAGAAAGGCTACTGCTGATCACAAGGAGATCTGGCTGCAAAAATAGTTCAACTAGGATGCAGATCTACAGAAGCTATTGTCTCCACATCTTCTATGGCTTGGCCACAGTTACTTTTACAGTTCCTAGTCATATTCCTGCATGAGATCCTGTGGGCTCCTAAGCAACCTGCACTCTACTTATATTCAAGCTTCACTAAATATTAAGGCCACAATCCTAGATCCAGTTACCTGCAGTCATTGAATACTCTACTGGATTCCCTGGTGTTTACTTCTGACGGGTGCATTTGGCTGGGTGCACAGAAGAGGGCCTTGAGTCCATTTAAGAAAAAAGGAGGGGTAAAAATATTTTTCAAATATATTTTTTTATTTTTCATATGCCTCATGTTCTGCTTTTGAGTTATAATCTGCGCATCTTGAGCTTATGTCATTGATTATGTGCTTTATTTTAACTTGATCTTGTTTGTTTTATCTTGCTGTCAACCACCCAGAACAGTGTATGCACTACTGGGGTGGTTGGTAAATAAATAAATAAATAAGTAAGTAAGTAAGTAAGTAAGTAAGTAAGTAAGTAAGTAAGTAAGTAAGTAAGTAAGTAAGTAAGTACTGCTGCTCCCAGACTTTGGAACTCCCTCCCACAGGAGACCAGACTGGCCCCATCTTTGCTGTCCTTCCACAAGCAGGCAAAGACCTTTCTCTTCAGGAAGGCTTTCCCTCAATGACTGGCTGCCTGAATGGTTTGGGTTGTTTTTTTTTTTTAATGAATTGTTCGGCCTTATTGCTTTGAATGTGTTTTTGGTGTTGCTTTTGTTCCTTGTTTTTTAGTATGGTATTTGTTAGATTTTTTTTAGTATTTGTATACTCACTGTTGTTAGCTTCAAATACTGTCTTGTACTGATGTACTTTTTGGGTCTTTTTTTAAGGAGAAAAGCTGGGTAAAAACATTTGAAATAAATAAATAAATAACCCCCAGTGGTCTTTAGAAGGCAGCAAGCCCTGTGTCTTTTAGAAGAGAAATCCAAGCTGAGAGCTAGCACGCATGCCGATGATCCCAAACTCAGTTTCCTGTATGTCCAACTGGGCTTGGAAACAGGTCTTTTGGCAGCCCCGGAGAGCTGTTCCCAGACTGGGTAGACCAATCTTCACATGAGTGATGTTTTCCAGACATTTTGAGGTACACCCCCCCCCCTCACCACCCCAGATTATTTCCTCGGGCTGGCTGGGGCTTGCAATTGCACTTCAAAATACATGGAGGGCATCATATTGAGAGAGGTTGGTGTGGAACATACTGGACAAGGTGGATGAGTTGTTTGGACTCTGAATGTTCTCTGAAGAGTTTTAGTTCGGACTCACTATTTCCATTCTTGAGGAGGCACCCTTGATTTTGGAGGGCTGGCAGTTGAGGGGGGTTATAGCTGGCACACATCGGATTGCCCAGTTTTCCCAGTCCCCTATGTGTGGTACTGGTCTGGGTTATTATCAGTTCTCTATGGGCGCCAACTTCCTCCATTTCTCCTCTGGAAAGCAGGTCCCACCTGCTTCCACCTCAGGCCAGACAGAAACCTTGGCAATGAGGTTTGCCAACTTCACTCCCTCAACGTAGCTATGCCTTTAACATAGGCATAGGCTGGGTGACTAGGAAATGTCAGCTAATAATATCATCAGACTTCTATTAAAGCCATAAGAGCAAGCCCTGCTACTTTTTTTCCTGATCAGCTGACAACTTTCTATGCCACAAAGGGGATGGGAATCCCCTTTGAATATGTCTCACAAAACAGATTGCATTACAGCTTTAGCAATAAGCGTGAATTCTGTTTTCCAAGATTATTTCCTGTATTTTAGACTACGGTAGCATCTGAAAAAAAGAGTGTTCAAAAGAACATAAGACATGTGGAGAGATCACCCATTTGTATATAAACATTTTCGAACGAATTAATCTCTAATCTCCAGTGAACAAACCAACAGAAAAGCAGAAAAAGCTCTTTTCTTTAAAACCAGCTGTTTCTAATCTACTTTTATTTCCCAAATACCAAAAACAGCAAGAAATAATTACATATCTGCACCATAATTGCTGGTGAGTTATAGCTGCTCATTTGGTTAGCGGGTCATCAGGTGATTTTCGGCCTTTTTATATCTCACAGACCATCGCAGTTCTCTCCACACGACCGGCCAAGAATTTTTAAAAAGTCCCCCTTCCCCCTTTTCTTTTTTATTTGTGGACCATTTTCTGAATATTTTCTCCTTTCTTCCTTCCCTAATATAAAAAGCTATGGATTCAAATAGGTTGCATGGACATCACCCAATAAACTCCTATTAATTTTAATTGATTGTTTTCTTTCTTCTTCTAAGAATATTTCCATGGTAACATTCCTCATTCTCTAGTTGGTTGGGGGGAGATATTCACTCCAGGGAAGGGTTAAGTGTGGGGCAGCAAAGGGCAGGCAACTGGTCAGCCTTTTATTTTCTCTGGTCCTTCAGCAAAGGTTAGTTGAGGTCAGCAAAAGCCAAAGGGTAATTACTTTTCCTGCCAAGGGTTAAAGTTCCACAGATTGTGATTGGACCAACTGTATGGCTGACCTTCAGGTCTTTTACATTTATTTATTTATTTAGCTAGCATTCAATCTTTTTTTCTTCGGAGGAGAGTAAATAGCAAATATGTGTGGCTGAGACGATAACGAGCCCGAAAGATCTATATATGAAAGGCTGCGCGGTCGTGCTTTTTCAGGAGTCTATAATCTATTAAATTAATCTACAGAGAGAGAAAAGGGGGGAAAATTGAGCAAACCTTAGCTAGAAAGAGTTAGGGTGGAATTCTTTCTTTTTTAAGTCTCAGATTTCCCCCCCCCCCAAAGGAAGTATATTGTTACTTTTTTTATATTATTATTTTATAGTGATATTACATATATTCATTGGTAAGTCTGATGGCTCAGGCACAAAGCTTTTTGGAGGAATTACGTCTCTCGAGGGAAAACATTGTTATAGCAAGAAATACAGATCTCCCCTATAGCATTAATGTGAATTTGAATCTTGATCAGTCAATGAATGAAGAGAACATTCTTACTGCTACTTATACCTAATTTCTGCTCCTGGAGACTCATGAACAAAATCTGGCAGCTCAAGAGTGCTGCCTGTCAGGGAGGATAGGGCCACTTGAAGGCATTTATTAATTTTCTGAAGGCTTCCCCAGCTCCTTCTATTCAATGCATGAATTACTGCAATCTAATGAGTTTCTAAATCAGACGTATTTCACTCTGAGAGTGTCCAGCTCAGGGTCAAAGGACACAGAATATTAGCTAAAGCCTAAGATCACTCTTTTTTCACTCCAAAGCAGGAGAGGGCAAACAATGGGGCCTAGCATCCGGCTCTCTGGACCTCCTACAAAGCGAAACCAGAAAGGATCAGACGTTAACTTTGAGCTTCCCTATTGGTGAGGGGGTAACATTGGGTGTGGAGAAGGCCTTCTATACTTCTCCCTTGAATTGCATGGTTTTGAGCAGCGTGGCTTTGGTTATACATGGATAAATAAATAAATAAATAAATACTGTGTCTCTGATCAACCAGAACAAGGGGCATGAGTTCAACACCAAAGGCTTCAAAGTGGTCTACTTGCCCCCCCCCACACACACACACACCCATCTCTCATTCAGCCTCTAGACCATGGAGTCATAAGGATCTTTAAGGCTCATTACACCTGATATTGTATGGAAGGGATTGTCAACACTAAGGAAAGGAACCTCAACAGAAAGAGATGTTCTCTCTCCCTCTCTTTCTCTCTGTATGTGTGTGAATCAACTGTTTATGCTTTGCAGTTATATTTTTTGGGGGTAAATACATGGATTTTGCACATGGGTGTGGCACCCATAACCCCAGCATTGTTCAAGGGAGAAATGTGCCTTGCCTTGAATCACAACCCCTGAAGGCTTTCAGTAGCAGCAGTTCTTAAAATTTGGCAGGTGGGTTGTTGGTTGGTAGATTGGTAGGTTGGCTGGCTGGCTGGCTGGTTTTGTGTGGACAGATCAGGAGATGCACAAATAGGCAAGGCCTGCATGTAGGCCATTCACTGTAATGAACAGAAAGAGAAAGAAAAAGTCTGTATGTCAACATTTCATCACTACACTAATTTGTAATTGCAGAAGGGGTAGCCGTGTTAGTCTGTGATTATAGGTGAAAATAAAATAAAAAGTTAAAAAATGACAAAAATGTAGTGGCACCTGAAAGACTAACTTTTATATTTTTAATGTGAGGTTTCATGGACAAGCCCACTTCACCAGACATGTCTGATGGACTTGTCCATGAAACCTCACATTTAAAAAATATAGAAGTTAGTCTTTAAGGTGCCACCACAATTTTGTCATTTTTTACTTTTTATTATTATTATTTTTCACCTGTAAACTAGTTTGGTACCACTTTAACTACAATGGTTCCATACTATTGAATTCTGGGATTTGTAGTCTGCTAAGGTAATTAGAATTATTTACTACAAACGTATAGGCTACTCCCCTAAGCAACCCCTAACTAAAAGATATCAAGAGTGGAAGAATGTAACAGGAAAGGGAAGTGGTTAAAACAGTTGCAGAGTTTTGAATTTTTTGCTACACAGCAGAAGTACAGAGATCCATAGAGAAGAATAGCTTCAAGTTCTCAAGAGCCCACCCCTTTCTCATTAACTGGCATTTAATGTCTCAGTAATTTACTCTGAGACATTTATAGAAGAAAGAATAAAAAACATTTCTGTACTTATAGTTGCCTGAAGTTACAGAGTTGTGTACACTGCTTTCTTTACTGCACACTAGCAACCAAACAAACAAATCAACAGCTCTCAGTAGAGAGGCAGGTATCAAATGAATTTCAAAAACTAGAAGGAACGTTTCGTTAGTGCTAGAGAGACTGTCACCCCAGCCCAGAAAAGTCCCTCCCAGCAGCTCAAACTACAGTCATCATGCGAGGTTGTAAATAAAACTCCAACAAACAGACAAAAATCAGCATGGGGAGAGAAATCTGAGAATGGATCTTAACAAAAGAGTATTCTCCATAATCCCACTTCTGCATCTTAAGATTTCATTCCATTTCCTAGAAGTCATAAGGGCTAAAAAGGAAATCCATGCTTAGCATGTCCTGCATTTTTATTTATCTTACAGTAAACTCAAGCATTTGGGTGCCAAGTGAAATGGAAACAGCCACTGAAAAATAAAAAGGAGATGGGCCAGGTTACATTTTAGGACTATAACTCCTAGAATAGTCACAAAGGTCTAATTTATAACCCTATGCCCTCATTAGTCTTGTTAAATTGATCAAACTAGACCACACATACACTAATCTAAGCAGGATATGAAGTTTCTCCTTCAGGTGTCCAACTTCCAATTTATGGAGAACCTAATAGGGTTTTTGAGATATGTGAGACATTCAAGCAAGAGTTATCACTGCCATGCATTCCCAATGAATTCCCAAGAAAGGCTGAATCAAGATTTGAACCCAGGTTTTCTGAAATTTAGTGAAAAACTTTATCCACTATGCCAGGGGTCCCCAACCTTTTTCACCCCGCAGACCGGCTGGGGAAGGCGGGGCACCCCCCACGCTCGTGTGCATGCATGAACGAGCGCACTCTCTCACACGCAAATGAGCGCGCACTCGTGCACATGCGCAAACGGTGGCGCGGCGCTTGCACGGGCACGCTGGAGTGCGCGCGCAGGCGCAAACACGCTGTGCGGGGGTGAGTGCGTGCGAGGGGTGGGCCGGGAGGTCTGTCTTTGCGGCCCGGTCCGTCTCAGGCCACAGACTGGCACCGGGCCGTGGGCCGGAGGTTGGGGACCTCTGCACTATGCCACACTGGCTTCAGTTTATGGATATTCCTCAATAAATACAGAAGAATTCAAAATTAGCACTACAATTAAACCCCAGCAGAGTTCACCCTGCCAGACCCCCTTTCACTGATAAAACATCCGATTGTTCTAGTGGCCAACTCAAAGGCAAAACAAAACACACATGATTGTGTTGTGGTTGCAGCTCCTAATATTTATTTTACAACTGGGGTGCTGCCCAAATAGTACAGATGATATAAAAGTCAAAAGATGATTGCTGAAGTGTGTGAGAGAGAGTCTGTGTGTGTGTGTGTGTGTGTGTGTGCGTGCGTGTGTGTGTGTGCGTGCGTGCATGAATGTGTGTGTGGGTGTGTGTTTTGCAATTCAGCTCCCTGACAGATGGCCGGCTCAGTTCAACAGATCCTTGTACTCAGCAGAAGTTATAAATACTGATAAAGGCAGCAAATGGAAGAAATAGTACACAATCAATTTCACTGGCCATAGACGGAAGAATCATGTATAGACTTAGATGGACAGAGGGGTTGTATGTAAATAACTGAGTAACCTTCTAGAGGAAAGGTAGTGGGCAAACGGCCATCCAAAAAGCAGAAATTATCAGTTCTGTGGCCTTCTTTCACTAGTAAACCAGACATGCTGAATACACATCCTGTTGAGGACCTGCCAGGGATGTGGAAATTTTTATCTTCAGAGCAGGGTCACGTTTTTGGCACTCTCCTGTCTCAGGCAGAAAATATAAGCAGCCTTGAAAAAAGCATTATACCTCTCCACTATCTGTGTTTGACAGAGATATTCATGTACAGGAGGAGAGGAGTGACGAGACTCTCTTAAGATTAAGCTGCAGTGGACTGAGCCCCTGAAAGCTCAGGAGCCCCCTCCAAAAAAAGAAATAATCAAGCAAAATTGGAACCAGTAGTTCAGCCATCTAAGGAGATGACTGATACAATGTATACTAAAAATGATCAGGCACCCCCCCTAAAAAAAAGATTAAGACTTCTAAGGCATTTAATCCCTCCCAGAAATAAAGCAGAAAAAACAATCTTGCATGCTTTCTGTGTTGGAGTTATTTCAAACTTGTATGCTGCCTTTAGAACAGGGGTCTCAAACTCAATTTACCTGGGGGCCGCTGGAGGCAGAGTCTGGGTGAGGCTGGGCCGCATCAGATTTTCCGCCAAGTGGAGCAAGAGCCTGAGGAAGCCGCCCAGGAGTTTCCTTAGCCCAGCTGGGGCTCTGAGGAGGAGGAGGAGGGGCACGCGAGCCCTCGTCGCCGGCCACGACCCCCTCCGGCTCCTTCTTCACTACCACCACCAGCAGCAGCAGCAGGACAAAGAAGCGGAGAAGGGAGGGAGCGCCGGCGACCGCCTAGCTGGGGGGGGGAGGAGGGCACGACATAAAATTTAAAAAAAACCCTTCACAGAATTCACCTTGCCAAAGGAGAAAAGCCCCCACCGGTACCCGCGAAATTAAACAGAACGGGGCGGGGCCCCCACAGGGGCCCGTGCACGCACACAAACACACACACACACACGGAGGTCCGGCAACCTTCCTCTGAAGGCCCCCCATCAAAAAAAGGCTCACTCAGCAGCAGCAGCAGCTACCCCCACCACGACAGAGGAGCAAACTTTGCGAGGCGAGCCCAGGCAGCCTCCAGAGCTGAGGCGGCTGAAGCAGGATGAAGAGGAGGAGGAGGAGGAGGAGGAAGCACCGCCGGGCGCTGAGGCGGCCGCTGGCCGGGCTGGTGCTGGGGGTGCCGAAAGAGAAAGAGAGCCAGAGAGCCGCTTCCCTGGAAGAGGTGGTGGTGGCGGCGGCAGCTGCTGTTGGCGGCTTGGAGGTGCTCTTCTTCGAGGACGGGCCGGGAGCGAGCTCCGCTCTCAGGCATCGCTTGGCGGCAGCTCGGGCACTCGGGGAAAAGGGCCGGCAGCGGCTCTCACCCAAGACAGCGCCTCTTGCGCCCTCCATCCGGAACTGCAGCCTGCCAGCCGGCAGACAGGCGGGCTGGCTGGCAGGCTGCAGTTCTGGATGGAGGGTGCAAGAGGCGCTGTCTTGGGAGAGAGCCGGTGAGCGAGGCGAGGCTTTTTTTGACTCTTGACAGCAGAGGACGCGTGGGCGCTTCAGGGGGGGCAGGCAAGGCGGGGGCCACAAACTATCATCCGGCGGGCCACAAATGGCCCCCGGGCCGCATGTTTGAGACCCCTGCTTTAGAAGGTTTGGCTGGGAGAGAACTTTCTTGGCTGGAGTGACTGTCAATCAATCCAGCAGTAACCAATTATTTTCCCCTGCCACTGATTTCAAAGAAAGATAAGCCTCCCTGCTGAAATGCCTTTTCTCCCTCTCTTTTAGTGAGTTAAGTAGTTACCATGCTGTTAGAATACAGTCTGCAAGAGCTCTGAGTGTGTTGGGACCTGTTCCCATAAAGAGTCATTTTTGTACAGTATGTTGTTTTTGATCTATTCAAGGGTGAGTAAATGAAACTGTTTTATTCTCAATGTCTCAGAGTGAGTTATTGAGACTGTAAGTGCCAGTTGATGAGACAAAAAAAAAGGGTGGTCTACTTTGGGGGAACTTGAAGCTAAATCTGCTCTGTAAGTTCCCTCCACTTCCGCTGCGCAACTAGAGTTTTTTAAAGCCAAAATTCAAATCTCTGCAACACTCTGAACCTATGATAAATATTTGTGCTGGCTAAGTGTTGTTTGGTGCCACAAACACCAGGTTCTCCGCTGCCACACTGGTTGTGTACCGAAATATAACAATCAGGGTAGTAGGTAACACATATTGCCCAGCATTTTCAAATCTCCTCCAACACCAAAAGCAAAAGTACTACAGCGCCTTTAAGACTAATAAACATATTTCAGTTTGAGCCTTTAGTAATTACAACTCACTCCTTCATGCATGGGCCACAGGTTTATAGACAGTATACTAATGTATTCCCTCTAAACCTAGGCCAAATAGTCATGCAGCTGCATACTCTTATCTGCTGTCATATGCCAAACCCGCCCCACCCCAGTGTTTTCACCCCACTCAAAAGATAAAAATTACATACTTAAAGGCAAGACTGGCTCCCACTGAATGACTCAAATCACCCTCATCCTCTTGGGTGGATCACAACATTCAGTCTACCACAAAGGGGACACCTGTAGCACAAATTTGGCACAGACCTTTGTTAGAAATGGATCGGTGGGGGTAAATGGCTGGGGGGCCATAGCAAATAGGGCTATGGGTTAGTGCGTCCATTCTCAACCTTTTTTGGCTGTGCCCATCAACACAATGGGAAAGAAATACTGTATAGGCCAAATCAGGATTGCAGAACTCACAGAACAAACCTTATAAGGTGGTGTGTGTGAAGAATGGTTTCCAAACTGTGGCCCCCTTCAAATGTGCCAGGACCCCTGTTGAGAATGGCTGCACCCATGTATATGCATGCATGCTACATGGTATTTCATATCTTGCAGATGCTAAGGCATATTTTTCAGTCTCAGTGAAACATTGTGGAACCATATGCTTATCTGTAGTGCATCGGAACCCATAACAAGTTACTTTCTTCATAACAAAGGCATACAATGCTTGCATTTCTAAATTTAAAAAGAGGGATAAAATTGGTGCAAGTATTTATTTATTTGTTTTTTGTTTCTTTATTTATTTAATATTCATACCATCCATCTAACCCAGTGGCTACTCTGGGCAGTTAATATGAATAATAAGAGCATAGCAAAAACATTACATAATCAGTGGAAACATAAAATAAACAACAAGTTAAATTAACCATGATGGTTTACAGGTTCTAAATGTCTTAATTAAATGAAACAATTAAAACATTTAGAACCTGTAAACCATTATTAAGAAAAATTTAAAAGGCAGTAATTAGATAAAAGGTTAATGCGCTCATTATCTCATTACTTTCTAGAGGGCATTTTAAAGCATTTTAGATGCATTTGGGCAATAATTTTTTCAAGCCTTTCTCTTGTCAATTTTCTTATTTGAAAAAAAAAACCTAATGAGAAGTAATAAAAATTAACTAGCAACACAACAAATTATTTCTTACATCTATAAAAAAAACAAATTATACAACAAAGTACTCCTTTAAAAAGGGACGGGGTGGCGCTGCGGGTTAAACCGTAGAAGCCTCTGTGCTGCAAGGTCAGAAGACCAGCCGTCGTAAGATCGAATCCACGCGACGGAGTGAGCTCCCGTCGCTCGTCCCAGCTCCTGACAACCTAGCAGTTCGAAAGCAGGTAAAAATGCGAGTAGATAAATAGGTACCACCTCGGTGGGAAGGTAAAGGCATTCCGTGTCTAGTCGCGCTGGCCACGTGACCACAGAAACTGTCTACGGACAAACGCTGGCTCTACGGCTTGGAGACGGGGATGAGCACCGCGCCCTAGAGTCAGACACGACTGGACTAAATGTCAAGGGGAACCTTTACCTTTACTCCTTTAAAAAAACAAAACCTGGAGCGTGTAATGGCTCTCAGTTTTGCTGCACAGAAGGAAAGTGTGGACATTAGCAAGGCTATGATCAACAACAACAACAACAACAAAAACAGCTAACTTTTGGAATGCAGGTTTATTACAAGTTGCTAAGAACTTCTTGGAACAAGAAGATGACCAACAGAGAAGTACTAACTAAAGGAAAGGAATAAAGATGAAGAAATCATAAAATACATGAGATGCAAAAAGCTAGAATACTTCAAGAGTGGCCGGAGGAACAAGGTTCTTCTGGGCTGAAGAACTTTTAGTAGCTGCTTTGGATGGAACACAACCCCTTTATTGAGTTTGTTTACCGTTTTTAGTGTGGTATTTGATTCCTTTTACAATATTTGTATTCTTACTGTTTTTAGCTTTTAAATCTTGCCTTTTAATGATGCAGGCTGCCTTTTTAAGAAGAAAAGTGGGGCAAAAGTTTTTAAATAAATAAATAAATAGTTCAGAGTTGCTGTATGCAAAGTAGGATAGCCATGATAGCATCCAGCATTTGACAAGAGAGGAAAGAAAAGAAGATGGCAAGCAACAAGAAAAAATAACTTTTCAAGGATAACTTTCCAAGATTTAGTCTGCACGGCTAACGAGTCCCATCGTCCTTTACTACACAGAGTAAAAATGTGTCTGCTCTCATGTGAGCTTCAGAAAGCCCTACACAGAGGAGCATGTTGTAGCTATTTTGCGTGCTCCTGTGTGCTGCCTACTAGGAGACACAGCCTACAGAATTTCTTTGGCTGAGGCTGGACAAAGAAAGAGCGTCAGATATCTTTGGACCTGAAAATCAGATGGTCTCGTCCATCCGGGTTGTGTTATTCTTCCTAGGTCCATTCCATGAATACACAAGGGCAGGGAATTCTGTGGTCTTGGTATCACTGTTACAAGATGCAAGAAAAGATTATCTTTCCCAGATATTTTCCCCAACCTCTGTCCCGGGAAATGCTGGACACCCTGTCTTCTTTGCTACCCATGCCGAGAAGTGCACTCCCTCCAAAGTTATAATCTGGAGGATCTTGCAAAAAGATGGCTCTAAAGCCCACATCAAAGCAACACCTTTTGAGAGAGTTATCTCACTCTCAAACTGTTGATCAGCGTTTTGATTTCCTGTCTTTCTTTATGACCTCATTAAGTAGAAAATTAGCTGTTCTTTATAATGCCTCACTTTCATGAAGTTTCTAATGAGCTGTGTAGCAACATTCCATTATCTAAATGGGTGCCAATATAAAGAGCAAGCTACTGGATGTAACCCCTGCACGCTAGAGCTTTTTCCTTCCTGTTCTAAATATTTAACTGGCCACATGCCTGTCTTTACAGCTAAGGCTAAGATGAAAACGTTTTACTGAAAATTTTATTTTCTGGGTAATAAAAGCCAGGGGACAGTTGGAGATAAATTATTTCAACATTTTGGACAGATTAATTTCCACTTCCTTCTCTGCTTCATTTTCCTCCCCGAGATTTCCATAGCACAGCTACTTTCAGCATATTTAAATTCGCTATATTACCGTGAAGCTGGCTGGACAGTTCAGTAGTTTAGGTATCTGGCTACAGAGCGAGAGGCTGGGAGTTTGATTCCTCCACTGTGCCTCCTGGGAGAAGAGCCAGCCTGTGTAGCCTTGGGCAAGCTGCACAGTCCCAGGGTGCCCCCAGAAGAAGGGAAGAGTAAACCACTTCAGTGTATTATCTACCTGGAAAACCCTGGGGAAAAGGGGTTGCCATTAGAGATGGGGGTATTTGTATTCGTATATGAATACGAATATTCCCGGACAGGTGGCGTTAACGAGGGCCCAGCCCCATGGGGCCGAACGGTCCACTCACCGATCTGCCACGGACGCGGACCACGCGATTCTACCAATCAATCCACAGCGCGCGATCCGCTCACCACTCTTCGACCTTGCAGCAAGGCTTGTCCTGCCGCCTCCTGCCAGGAGTGGCAAGCCGATCGCACGCTGTGGATCGATTGGTAGAATCGCGCGGTCCGCATCCGTGGCAGATCAGTGAGTGGACTGTCCGGCCCCATGGGGCTGGACCCTTGTTAACGCCACCTGTGCGGGGATATTCGTATTCGTATTACAGCAACTAGAGATGGGGATATTCGTATACGAATACGAATATCCCCATCTCTAGTTGCCGTAAGACAGAATTGACTTGATGGCATATGGTTGTTATTATTGTCATAATATGAGTGAAAGCATTACAAAACTGCAGAGCATTTTCCCAAATTAATTTCCTACAAATTTCCATATTGAATATTCACAAAATACATGCCGAATGTTTAAATTACTTTGTTGCCCTCCAGCCATCCCCCCAAAACCTCCTATATCCATTCCCAACACACACACACACAGAAAGAGAGAGCCAGTCATTTTCCGTTCCTAAAAGGCAGGTTTATAAGGCCTCAAACAAGCTCTGAGGGATGAACATTGTGTTTTCAGGAAACACTGTACACATTTCCAAGGTGAAATGTGCAAGTAAAATATGCCATTTGGAAGCCTAGGTTTTCTTTTCCCCACACAGTTTACTGGGCTGTCAGAGAGGATGTGGGTCTCCAAGATGTGAGGACAGGCAAAAGTGGACCCAGACCCTCAGAAGTTGAACATTGCTAGACAATGAATAAGACCATGGACAAGAAGCTTTCCAAGTTTTCTATAAACTGACTTTTGAACTCTTGATATGCTTCAAGTAGAAGCAACAAACACCATCTATTTAGTTTATCATGTGTGTATTCAATGTTAGCCTTCTTTCTTTGTTTTCCCATAATGCTTTCGCACACAAATGTGGCCCAAACATCTTGGCTTTTGGGTTTCTCTCTCTCAGTTCAGCAACACTTCAAATTGATCTCGAAATCTCTCCCATTTCCCCTCCTCTTTTACTCCCAGCCTCGCTCTCCCCCAACAGCCTTGCCTCCAAACTGCAGGATGTGGATCGATATACCTTCAATTGGAATAATTGTTTCCCTTTGTAAGGCCTCCCTGTTACTTTTAGCCCTGAATGAAGAACGCTGTGATTGACCTCTAGAAAAGCAGCAGATGTGACTAAAACACAGCGCCTCTGGCCTCATCGTTCAAAAGCTGGACCTTGAAAAATAAGCAAAGAAAATACACCAAACATGTGCTGCTTAGCTGTGGGAAAGAAACAGCAGGGCCAGCTGAAAAAAAAAAGTAGCTCTTTTCGATAAGACTCAAGTAAACCTTCCTGTATCCAAAATAAGTTCCCTTTAAAAACGAAGAAAACCTATGCAATTTTTTTTTCAAAGGATGGATGGAAAACCAAAGTTTCCCTGTGCCAGATATACAATCATCCTTCATTGAAGCTTTCAATAAGTGTAGTCCCTTCACGTTACAGTAAAGACAGAAAAACAATAATGCAATATCAAAGGAAAAGATTCGGTCAACAAAACCTCATATTTAAGGATCCATTTTGTTGTTGTTATGTGGTGTCACATCATCTCCTGCTCATGGTAATCTTATGAATGAGTGATTTCCAAAAGGCCCTGTCTTCAACTGCCCTGCTCAACTCTTATAAACTCAAGCCAGTGGCTTCCTTTAGGGAGTCAGTCCATCTCGTATTTGGTCTTCCTCTTTTCCTGCTGCCTTCCACCTTTTCCAGCATTATTGTCTTTTTCAGAGAATCCTGTCTTCACATGATGTGCCCAAAGTCGGGCAGCCTCAGCCTCAACGCTTTTGCCTCCAGAGATAGTTCAAGTTTGATTTGATCCAGGACCATACATATATAATACTCAATCAGAAATATAGGGGCCAGAAATCCCAGAATTCATTGGGAGAGCATGTCAAATGTAGTAGTTGAGGGATTTTGGGAGTTGTAATCCACAAAGGTCGTACATTCAAGTTTTGATTGTGGGTGGCCGGGTGACTGAATGGGCGTAGGAACAGACACACTCCTCAGCATTACATAGCATGAAATCCAAACTGATTGTGATCAACTGCCAGAATGATGAGCTCATAGAAGCCAATGTAATGGTGAGTTTGTTGGGTGTTTTGGTTCCCACTGCAGACAAGCAAGTTGGGGTTGCTGGGAGGCCTGCCTTTAGCTAAATAGATGGTGTTTGTTGCTTCTACCTGAAGCGTACCATGAGTTGAAAAGGGTTTTGCAGAACACATGGCAATCACTGCTGTCCCATACTCTACATTTGTCACCCTTGGGTTTAGCTTTGGTTGCAGCCATGACTCAGAGGGAAGAGGTAGTGTTATTTTCTAGTCAGTGGGGTGAAAAAAAACGTATTGATAGATCAAGAAACTCTTGAGGCACATTATGAATGATTAGAAGCTTTGGCTTGCTGCTATTACGTTGGTTAAAATTTTCGTTCAGAGCAAAGTTACAGCTGAAGTTATACTCCCCAAAGCAAAGAAATTCATCACAGATCATTAGCCACCAAAGACATCATCCGAACTGTACCTTAACTTCCACCCCTAGAAAACACTATAGAGTAATCCTGCTAGCCACCCACTCTGTATATACAGCATCAGCTAATGGTGTGGAAGAGTTGAAGAATCTATGTAAGTGTTGACTGTTCAGCCATTGCTTCAATGGGGCTACCCTAGCTGGGTTTACCAACTGAGTTCAGTCCGTGGTGTAATTCCCACACTCTGCATTATCCTATATTTTAAAGAACGTCAGGAGAAATGTGTCAGATAAAAACACAACCTATCCCGCCCACATCAAATGCTGTTCTACTGCATATTTATCAATATATTTAACTTCCAAAAACAGGTTATTTTAAAATTTTATTTCTTAGTAGGTGAAATATTTATTTTGTCTTTCGCAACAGAATACGCGTTCAACACATTACCGATCTAACCCTGAGATTTTCAGTCTTTTATTGTCAGCAATTAACAGCAAACACCTTGTCATAAACATTTTAAAAGGTCAAAGAGATTGCAACAGTTTGGCTAAAGAGATAAATGGTCAAATAAAACATCAAATTGTTAATTCCCAGGTGGCAAAAAGCAACCTACACCCGATCAATAAAGAGTCTCTGAGCATTCTGGGAAAGAGGGAAGGGGCAGCCTTGAAGTGTTAATAACTTGTTCCCATTATGTTGCTCCAGTTCCTCGTGTGATACAGCAAGCCGCAAAACCATTTTAACCGCAAGTGAGTATTAATGGCCAAGCTGGAGTGAAAAGTAGAGGGGATTTAGAGAAACTGCTAACATTTAAAAGAATAGAACATAAAGTACAGGTAGGTGCCTTGCTCAATTTACACTGCCAGGTGGGCAAAACATACACTTACTTACTTACTTACTTACTTACTTACTTATTTATTTATTTATTTATTTATTTATTTATTTATTTATTTATTTATTTATTAGCATTATCTCACCAACTCCCCCCCTGGGAAAGGACTCCAGGTGGCTCAGTTGTACTTCTCTCTGTTTCTCTTCAATCTACCTCTGTGCTGGGTTCTTCGGTATTTCGTGAAAGACTGAAACATCTCGTTTTGCCAATAATATTTTCAGTGGCAACGCCGACTTTCACGGCAGGTCCCTTTGTTGTGCATACATATATGTACACTTCGAAACAAAGCAACAACCTAATTGCAATTTGTGAAGTTCAAGATTATACCCATTTCATTAAAAAGTGGAAGATTGTCTCACTGCATCACACAGTTGATAATATATGTATTCCTGCACACATGTGTATATGTGATCCTGTGTGTGCATATATGTATCACGGAAACAAAACAAAGAGTATTGTGAGTGTACACTGAGATGCCACAGTAGCTTTTTTCCCCTTTTGTTGTTTTTCCTATTTGTGGTACACAGTGACAGAGTCTTAACATGGCTACTTCTTTGAAAACTATATCTACCTGTTCATAGATTTATAAGTTAGAATATTTATAGATAGAAAGATGAGCATTTTTCAATATCTGTTACCAACCTCAACTTTCTAACCATTTTGCACAGTAAGAAGCTCAAAATCCTCTCCAGTTAAATTGAGAGGTTGTTTTTATCTTCCTGAGGTAAAACAAATTAGGCCAAAATTTCCCCATCAATTGTAGTTACTTCTGCCTACCCCTGTTTATTAAGATATATGCTATTTTCTGCTAACTATTCTTGCAAAATCATGGCCAATAGTAAGTCCCTGTTTTCCTAGTTCGGGAAAAGAACAATAACAACCCCCAACAATCATCTTGGTCAAGTTTGATTCTAAAAGGCTGCAGACTGCATTTTGGAATGAATCCCGAAACAAGACATCCTAGCCTCCACATCTATCCAAAATTATTTTGGGGGACTTTCTGTCCCCACATACACAGACATACTCCTAAGTGCTCGAGTGCCCCATCTGATGAAGAGCCTTGTAGAACTTCAAAACTAGACTGTGAGATTTTAATGATATAATGAAGTTATCACATCACCACCCTCACCCCATTCTAGCAGCTCCACTGGCTGCAATCCATTTCCAGACACAATTCAAAGTGCTGGTTTTGACCTATAAAGCTCTAAATTGTTGGGCGTCCAAGCTTTCTCAAGGACCGTCTCTCCCTTTATGAGCCTGCCCAGGTATTAAGATCATCCAGGGAAGCCTTTCTCTGTGTCCCATCATCCTCACAGGAGCACTTGATGGAGAAGGCCTTCTCTGTCGCTTGACTCTGGAACTCCCTCCCACAGGAGGCTGGGCTGGGCCCATCTTTGCTGTCCTTCCATAAGCAGGTGAAGACCTTTCTCCTCAGGCAGACTTTCCCTTAGTGACTGACTGTCTAAGAGAGGTTTTAAAATTGGGATGGTTAGCATTTTGTGGCTTTTAATCTGTTTTAACAATGCTTTTACTTAACATTTTAATACAACATTGTCATTTTATGACATGGTCTGAGGAAGGGGACTTGTCCACAAAAGCTCACTTTAAAATACAGCAGTTAGTCTTTTTTTTCTTTTGTTTGTGCCAGATATTTTAATACAATGTTTATGTAATTCTTCTTTTAGTATTTGAGAATTTTATTGTCTTTAGCTTTTTTTTTTTTTAATGATGTAAGCCGCCTTGGGTCCTTTTACAAGAAAATTGGGTAGAAAAATATTTAAAATAAATGAATAAATCACCCATGGTTCTTTTTGTATTTTGCATAAGGACCACAGGGTTTATTTTCTTTTTTCTTGGAATTACGGAAGGGTCGTTCTTGTGGGTGGAAGACTCCTTCCAGAAGTAGGGTGTTTCTTCTGTTTAGGGTTCAGAACTAGAGATGGGCACGAACTACCGGTTTGGAGGTTCATGCTGGTTCGTTTCTTGGCCAAACAGGTGTCTGGCACTCCAAAGCCCCGCCTCCTCCAGCAAGTGCCCACTCGGAGTCAGCGGCCTGGCTTCCCTGCCCTGCCTCCTCTAGGCGCTGCCTTTGAGTTGACTCCTGCTGGAGCAGGTGGGGCTTTGAAGCACCGAAAACCTGTTCGGCTGAGAAACGAACCAGCACAAGCTGCCGAACTGGCAGTTCATGCCCATCTCTAACCAGAACCTTTGGAACTGACCCTGTGAAACCTGCTTTGGTCTACTTACTATTCAGAGGAAATGAATACAACCCAAGAAAATCACCCATTTCTCATGGAGTCAAGCACCAGAGGTGCTTCTGCATGGTGTGTGAGCCCAGAAATGCCTTACAAGTACACAAGGATGTCTCCCATTTTATGTGTAAAATGCTGGGAGGGGATGCCATTGATTTCCCTTTTTCATTACGAATATAGTGTCTTCCCATTATATACTGTGCACCTTCAAAATCAATAAGGTGCAAATGAAAGTTAAATGGGAGAATTTTCACTTCATTCATAGACAGACCTTCAGGCAGGGGGGAAAGGGGGGAAGTGGCAAGAAATGACCCAGTCACACCTTGCTTAACAACACTGACTATATTGCTTCTTGTCAGTGGCTTAAATGCTGAATTGGGACCTGGATGATTCAGGTTTAATTCCCCAGTGAGCTAGAAAATACACTGAATGATTTGGGAGCAGTATCTTTCTCCTTTAATTGCAAAGACCTGGTGGAATGTCAAAGATAGAGTGATGGACAAGGACTCAGGAGCCCTTGGTTCAAATCATCACTGAGCCATGGAAACTCGCTGGGCACTAGTAAAACCATTCCTTAAATATCTCACCTTGAAAGCCCTATTAGTGTTGCTTCCACCAGATGCAACTTGATGGCACAAAACATGCACAAAAGTTAGTAGGAAAGATTTGGCAATTTAATGAACTGTTAGAGAGAGCTCAATATCCTGTCTCAAAAAGAACTTACCTAGTTTTCTACTGAGCTTACCATCCCTGCTTAGCCTGAAATACCTTACAGGATTGTTGCAAAATAGAAAGAAGTACAGTAGAGGTTCACAACCTTGGGTCCCAGAAATCCTGGCCGGCACAGCTAGTAGTGAAAGCTTCTGGACGTTTTAGTCCTAGAACATCTGGGGAGCCAAGGTTGGGAACCACTGGAATGCATTCCACTTTGAAGTCACTGGAGGAAAGGTGGAGATAAATCTAATGAACAGACAAGTAATGTTGTGTGTGCATTTATACATGCACAACTGCCTACTCCTATGAGGATTCACAGCTAAATTTTTAAATATTGGCCAGAATTCTATTCATTGCTGTGCGATGTAAAGTTATGCAGAGCATGATGCCCAAGCAAAGATGACTGTGCCATTCAGTGGTGCAGTTGGTCACCCAGTTCCCACTATGACCAACTGGTGGAAGTGCTTCCTGTATAGCACTGTCGCTTTGGTGGTATTTCAGCTCCCCCAAGTGTAACCTGATGTTATACCCATGTTGCTACTCAACAGGATTTCAACCAGTGTCATATTTGTACTGTGCTTTTCCTGTAAGAAGCCCAGTACACTGTAGAAATGGGTGTTTCTGTGAAGTAGATTATGCTGGAATATCACTGTTTTGCTCAATGCCATGTTTTGAGCATGTTTTGTTACTGAATCCGAATTCAATCTCTTGCATTCCTAGTCCTGTCCCCATGTTTAACTTTATCCACATACGACAGAACACATGGAAGCAAGAAACAGACTGTGTTTACCAGTCTTCCCACCCTGCTTGACAAGATAGTAAAACACAATACAACACTAAAATTAAAAAGAAAAAGAAAGAAAGTGCAAACATTGGCCACACTTGTAATCTGCATTATTTCAAGGATATTTGGTTTCCTAACATGTGGATCAGGATGTTCAATCGTCATTCAGAGAAATTGGATATTTTATTTCCCCAGAATCAATTTTTTTACTGCAGAATTCACGCAGAACCAGACATAACGAGGTAGGCAACAATTTTACAACTTTGTTACTTGAAAAGCTGTGAAGAATGTTCTCAACTTTCCGGCACTTGCTGTAAGGAAGGGGGATTATTACAGGCAAAAATCAGCTAGGACAAAAACTGTCCCCCAAAATATATTACATTTTATTTTATTTTGTCTTTCTTAATGTGATGCATCAAGACAAACACACAAACAGGCAAACAAACAAACAAGTCATGATTCAAAGAAGCCAGTACAGTAAACTCAGATTATTAGTAGATGGCCCCATTCAGGGGGAACGTAAGAATTCTCAATGAACTCAGAAAATACCAATCATACTAACCATAACTCTATCACTATCCCCAACCCTAATCATAATCTAATCTTTACTACATAGGAATTTGTATGGGGTTAGAAAATACCCCCAGAAATCACTGAGTGTGTTTTTTAAAAATCTGCTTGGTTGAGAGTTAAACATACACACGCATATCTAACTGCAACATTATTGTGTTTGTGGACATTTCTGCTTCCCTTAAAGTTTAGATCATAAAACACAGTCTTCAATCATGCCTGAAATAGAAGGAGCCCATATTCAATTCATTTTTTTTAAAGGACCATGCCCGGCCATATATAACCTTTTTCTGTATGCCAGAGAACAAGACAACTTTTGTTCACAAACGGAGGTCTCTTCTGCTACAAAGATCAAAGACGGTGAGATTATGAGTTAATTGCTATGAAAACACTCTCATTATCATTTGATCGTGGAAATCTGAGACCAAGGAAATGGGGCTTGGGTGGAAGCAGCTCTCGGAGGCCAAATCACAGAACACTTAGTGATAATTCAACTCCTTAGCAATAAATAATAAATTTAGGCATTGTCCAAGTTGTGCATGCTGAGATATTTCTACCTAGCTGAGAGTGAGGAATGTGCAAGTACTTAGATTTTTCACATTTATTTATTTATTTATGTGTTACTCCTGTGTCATCCTTTCCTTTAGTGAGGTGAGGTGAAGGCAGCATACATGGTTTTACTCCTCCCCTCTATAGTCTCATAATGTCCCCTGAGGTGGATTATGCTGAAAGAGAGTGAGTAGCAGAGGTCAAAGAAAAGGATCTTGACATTGCAGTGAAGAAAGCAGGGGACTGTTGCTCTGGGCACCTAAGGGGACAGGTTATCATGAAGACCTGATAACCTTGATGTTGTCATAATTAACTATTTTGTAGTATAAATTAGGGATAGTGGTTTAGGAATCTGGCCGCAGAGCAGAAGGTTGGGAGTTCGATTCCCCACTCTGCCTCCTTGACGGGCTGGATTCGATGATCCATAGGGGCCCTTCCTGCTCTGCAGTTCTAAGATTATATATACAGTATTGTCTTAGGACAAATGTGTAAAAATGGACCAAACTGGGGAAATTGTGTGATTCTGTGGTAATTACACTTTAGCCTGTAAGGTGCTAGTGAAAACCAAGAATGCCACTCATCAAGAGAAAATAAGGGATTATGGTTTCTGTTGTTCTTCTAGAAAATCAGGCTTCGTAGCTTGTGCTGATTGAGGGTGGAGTCAATGTAGATCACAAGCTGGATATCAGCCAACAGTGTGATGTAGCTACCAAAAAGGCAAATGCTATTTTAGGCTGCATTAACAGAAGTATAGTCTCCAGATCTCATGAAGTACTAGTTCCCCTCTATTCGGCACTGGTTAGGCCTCATCTTGAGTACTATGTCCAGTTCTGGACATCGCACTTCAAGAAGGAAGCCAACAAATTTGAACAAGTTCAGAAGAGGGCAACAAGGATGATCAGGGGGCTGGAAAGCAAACCTTATGAGGAAAGGCTGAAAGAACTGGGCATGTATAATCTTGAGAAAAGAAGATTGCAGGGAGATAGGATAGCACTTTTCAAATACTTAAAAGGCTATCATACAGAGGAGGGGCAGGATCTTTTCTTGATCATCTCTGAATGCAGGACACACAACAATGGGCTCAAGTTACAGGAAGCCAGATTTTGGTTGACTATCAGGAAAATCTTCCTAACTGTTAGAGCAATAGGGCAATGGAACCAATAACCTCAAGAGGTAGTGAACGGTCTAACACTTGAGGCATTGAAGAGAAATTTAGACAACCAACTGGCCAATATCCTTTGATTTCTAATCCTGCACTGAGCAGGGGGTTGGACTTGATGGCCTTATAGGCCCCTTCCAACTTAATGATTCTATGAAACGCCTGCACCATATCTCTGTGAGAAAGGAAACTTCAAGGCTGGACTGGTACTGGTACTGAGTTAATTACCAGAATGTATCAGCTGAGTGAAGGGAGAGGGAAAGAAGTTATTCTCTTCCTGGTGAAAGTCTGTAGAAACTCAATGCCTAATTGGCAGATCTTCTGGAAAGGTTTGGAAAGTGGAATTTTGGATATAAAAATGGAAAGCAAAGTTACTTCGTTTATCCTAGTTATCTCTTAAGAAAACACTATGCTCATCTACTAATTTATTACATGACCTGCACTCTGTATAGACCCTGAGGCTATGCTGAATTTATGCTAGGATGTAGATATTAGTATAGGTTTCTTATTTTCTTGTGGGATTGTTCTGGAATTGTTCTTGCCTCAATGCTTTGATTGCTTATTGTGCTCCACACACCTTTTGACTATTCTGTAACTGTTGAAACTGTTTTGAAATTTTGCTCTTTTGGATTTTTCAGCACCTTTAATATATATATAAGGGGTGTGCGTGCGCACACACACACACACACACACACACACACACACACACACACCTTTTTGGTTCTTTAGGATTAAGAGGGCCAGTAGCACTAAAACCAGGCTTGCCTCAACCATCTACTATGAGCCTGTGTCTTCTGTGGGTATTTTTGGCATTCCTACCTTGCAGGGTTGGCATAAGAGTCCATGCACTAAACCTTGTGGATTTTTGGTAGCTCCCTGAAAGCACTACTTAATCAGGGTGGATGAAGGTGTGGGGATAGTATTGGGCAGGAAGATTTTCCCCACCAATCAGAACATTTGGCCCTCCTTGATTTTACCCACACTAGGATAATCAGAGTAGTGTTGCTGAGTGGTTGGTGTGGGCCTTTCTGACCCAGGGTAACCTAGACAGTCATCATGTGGTAGGTCAAGGTGAGAAAGTCCCATTATTATGTAGACTAGTCTTCACATTCTGGAATATTCTTCTCCCTCCCCCTTGTTCTCAGCTTGGTTTCCTCAACTTTACCTATTACATTTTCAAGATCAAGTGTATGGGGGATTGTGGGAAGATAATTGTTGAATGGCCTTTGAGTGGATGGGTGGCAACAATCCCTAAACCCAGTCCAATCCCCCTCCCTTGAATGCCATGCCTCCCTAAAATGAAAGCTAAGGCCAGTTTGGAATCCATTCACAAGCAGAGCATGTGATTACCTATAAGCCAAAACAACTGTGTATAGACAATGAGGTAAATATTGATTGCCTTCAAATGAACACTTGAAAGGTCAGCCATTTTTCCCACACCAAATTGAATGCGGTCTATTTGCATAGAACCAGAGGTCAGATCTCAGAGCAAATTTCAGCTCTAATGATGTGTAAATCTAATTGCACTGTGCCTCTGTCATCAGCTTTATGTCACCTGGGAAAGAATTATGTTTTCCCATAAAGCAAGCAAGAAGTTTATGTGCACCTAGGCAGGAAGCATCTTCCGAGGCTTGCTTTTTTTGCACAGTACATACAATGCTTTGTTCCATGAAGTAGTGAAAGTGGTAGCACTGGATAAGTTGTTTGTCTCTTTCTCACCCATCAGCTGAACCATTTGTGCTCCTTGTGTGCACACACAGGTCCGCATCTAGTTTCACAGACAGAAAGGACACTAGTTTTGCTCAGAAATGGTTTTGCACGAATAGCAGTGGCCACAATGGGTCTTGGTCGCACACAAAAAGCAAAATATTTAGTGAAGGTTGCAGATTCCTCAGACAGACTGTCTAATCTTGGCAAAACAACCTGTCTTCAACAAAGGCTAAACAAAGGCATTTTGCATGTTCCTTCCCACCTCCCACCCACGCATATCTTTAGTTAAGGTATAAATATCTAAGCCCCTGTGAACACAGGGCCTCGATTGAATACAGAGTTATGCCAAAGGGACAGAGGGAGCTGGAATCAACCCAACTGTCATACCACCCCATGTGCAAGTTTCAGCACTGACAGCATTTAAGAGAAAGTTAGACAGTCATATGTCAGATATACTTTAACTTGGATTCCTGCTTCGACTATGGGGTTGGACTTGATGGCCTCATAGGCTGCTTCCAACTCCATTAGTCTATGATTCTGTGTACGGCCAATTTCAGAATATCTGCGCAGGGCACAATGCATGTTTGCATATTTTCTATGTGTTGTAGCAGATTCCATTTTGGATCAGTAACAAATCATAGTTTGGTGTTGTGATCCAAAGGTAGCAAACCATGTTTTGCCCAAAGCATGTTCAAATGTTACCAACTTCTTATCAGGTATGAAAGAGGAAAGCTGAAGCATGTGAGCCTGGATTCACAGCTGATGTTATCCTTCATGGCATACTGTAAATTGTCACTACCCAGAGGACAACGTTTATATCTGCAGTGATCCCTTTGCACTGTTTCCATGGTTTTCATATATTATTTTTGAACCATAGCTCCCAGAATTCTCCAACAAACATAACAGCAGTCAGACGGCCTGGCAGATTTGGGACCTATAGTTTCAGTATATACATTTCCAAGCTCTGTTTTAGTATGAGTTTCAGCTAGAGATGGGTACGAACCTTGGTTCGGATGTTTGTGCCGGTTCATACATGTGGCACAAGTGCCCTGTTTTCCCTTCCCCTGCCTTCCTTGTCAGTGACCCACTCACCAGTCAGAGCACGCTCCTTTCCTCCTTCTCTTCAGCTGTTTCACCAGTCCCCGGCAGGAGCATGGGTTTGCCTGTCCTGCCTCCTTGTCTAAGTGGGCAATCGTCCGAGAAGGCAGGACAGGGAAGCCCATGCTCCTGCTGGAGACTGGTCAAACAGCCAAAGAGGAAGAGGAGAGGATTGTGTGCCAGCTGGTGAGTAGGGGATCCAGCCAGGAGGCAGGGGAAGGGAAGGGGCACAAATCTCCAAACCGTGGTTTGTGCCCATCTCTAGTTTCAACCTATTTCCATGTGCATAAGAAGTAATATAAACCACATTCCCCAGGTTTGGTGGGTTTCTAATCATTCTGCAACACATGCTTCATAAGCTACTGTCTCTAGAAGAGCATGCTTATTATGGCTCTGCTTGGTTCTCCCAATGCAGTTTGGAGGCCAGTTCAGGATCTTGATTAGACATGGGAGCTTCATATTCGTATCCCGGGGGATACGAATATGAAGCTCGGCACCACAGGTGCCAGGACAGTCCATTCCTGCCCCCCAGAACCAGCCCAGTCCACTAGCTGGGCTTCTCACAGCACACACATCTGTCAGCTGCAATATTGTGCTAATCACGGATGTAGCCCTACCAGCGCTTCCCCGCCTCTCCCCCCAGCCAACTGCTCCAGCAAGGGGGCGGAAACACAAGGCTTCCCGCTCAGCTGCTGAGCAGTCAGCTGAGGGGAGAGGCAGGGAAGCACCAGCAGAACTATTTGCGCGATTGGTGATGTCACCATCAACGGCCACGTGTGCTGTGAGGAAACCACTGAATGGACCAGGCTGGTTCTGGGCGTCAGGAATGGACTGCCCTGGCAGCTGTGTTGCTGAGCTTCGCATTTGTATCCCCCGGGATACGTCTACGAAGCTCCCATATCTAATCTTGATTTGGTCAGCAGTAATTCGTACACCATCTAATTCAATTTGGCCCCCAGATCTGAATCGATTTTGTACATTCAGATTGCCAGTTTCCCATTGACTGTCACTGGAAAACCAAGCAGGCTATAACAATTTTTTTTTATTTCGCACGGATATAAATGAAATCTATAAAAGAGGAAATCTATGTTTACTCTTCTATGAAAGAAGAGTAAACAGGTCAAATTCCAGACTGCGAGCTTCAAGAGTTTGTGTGCTAGACGCCTTGCTTTAAAAATAATAATAATAATAAAAGCCAAACCGGTTTGTGTCCTAGATCTGCGTTGAATTCACTTCATTCTGGAACAAAATCTGCAATTCCACATCAATCTGGGCTTCATCCTAGCTGGTCCCAATCAGGCAGATTCAGTTAGTAATCCAGTAATTTCTAGATGTTCGGATTTTACATCCAAAAGTTTCTGAGCTTCCAGTGATCGTCTCTGGAAAATATCTAGAGGACGAGAAAGACAACCGGTGTGAAAATGTACAGTTCCCCATTTCTTAAGCAAGGGGCACAGTTTAAGCATCCCTTGACCCATTAGAATCCTTCTGTGCCTCTCCCGGGGCCTCCCTGGCAGCCGTTACTAACAGCCCCAAAGCAGCAGAAATGTGGAAGGAACAGGTGCTCCCGTTTGCCACAGTTGGAACCCATGCCGAGTACAGAGAATAAGCAATGCTACTGCTGTTCTCCTGACAATCTTGAATGAAGCCACCTACCTGAAGGGGCTTAATTGTGTGATTCTTCTGTGGCTAAAGAGTTTGATTTTTTTTTTTTAATGGTGGTAATATTTAACCCTGTAGACAACTTTTTAAAAACCACTTCTGCCATTCTGTTTCTTTTCTTGGGCTGAAGGAGCATGGAAATCTCCAAAGGGAATCTTGGTGGTCTCAGTAAAACCAGTGTTGTTGTTGTTTTTAATCGTACATCAGTCAACGGTGAAACCATGCTTAGAGTGTGTCACTGCAGGATGTAGGCAGGGAAGACAAGGTTAGGCTGCAGGTGCAAATGATCTTGCACGACAAACTAAATTCCCAGTACATAGAAAGCTAGCCTGTCAAGGATCAGACCTTGGATAATATGCTTTTTGGCATAACTTCCAAAATCCCCGAGCCAGCACAGTCCTGTGGCCTTGCTAGGTGGGGGCTTCTGGGGGGTTTAGTCCAAGATAAGGAGTCAGCCTCACCTTCTCCATTATAGTGTGAAAGTTTCTCCATATAGAGGAACAAGTAATTTCATTCTATTAACATTTAGAAACCATACGAAAGATACTTTTATTCCATCAGGCACTGACGTAGCTCTCTTTCTGGATCGTGGTCTACTTTTGGTTTGAACTTCGTCAGTTATTCTCCCTATATGATATTGTTTTGTTTTAATTTATAGTGGCATCTTACACATTCAATACGTTTTTGTACCACCTTTCAGCTAGTTGGTTTCCAGGGCAGTATACAGCAGAACCTATAAATAGTATAAAGAGAACAAAATCAGATTTTTTTTAAGGCCATCAATTAAAAGGATGAGATCAGACCAATTAAAAGATTAAAACAATTGGTAAAATATGACTCTTGTTAAGCTGAAGCAATCGTACTTTGGGCTTATCATGAGAAGACAAGGGAAACTGAAAAATCCAAGAATGCTAGGAGAAGTGGAAGACAGTAAGAAAAGAGGAAGATAGAATATGAGATAGATTGACTCAATAAAGGAAGCCATGGCTTTGAGGTTGAAAGACCTAGGCAGGGCTGTTAATGATAGTACCTTCTGGAGCTCACTTATTCATAGGATTTCTGTAAGAAGCAGCAACTGGAGGCATATAACAACAGAACATGACAGAAGTACCTACTTACCTCAGAGAAGCCCCAGTGAATGTGTCAGATATTATTTGTGGATAGATATCCATAGGACTGCCGGTAAAAAAGAGCTTTGTTTTTCATTTCGCATTTGGCAGAGTGCAGAAAAGGTAGCAAAGTGGATGCCAGACAAACTTCTTTGGGAAACACACAGGCACTAAAAAAGCTCTTTCTCCAGTCGCCAACCATTTCATCTTTAACAGCGGTTTCTTTGTTTTAAAATAAATCAAGATAAAACAGCAGATTTGCCTATGAAATTGCTATTGCATGCATATCGTTCTGTAGGTTCGAAAGGTGTCTATTTTATTTTACTCTGGTTTTTCATGTATAATACTATAAATTAAATTAAAGAAGTTTAAACTAAAGCCCGTGGCTTCATAGAATCACAGAATCTTAGAAAAGGGAAGTTGGAAGGGGCCTACTAGGCCATCAAGTCCAACCCCCTGCTCAATGCGGGAATACAATCAAAGCATATCTGCCAGGTGATTATCTACATTTTTCTTGAATGCCTCCAGTATTGGAGCACTCACCAACTCCCGAGGTAACTGGTTCCACTGTCGCACCTCTTCTAACAGTTAGGAAGTTTTTCCTGATATTCAACCAAAATCTGGCTTCCTTTAACTTGAGCCCATTGTTGTGTGTTCTGCACTCTGGGATGATCGAGAACAGATCTTGCACCTCCTCTGTATGACACCCTTTCAAATATTTGAAAAGGGCTATCATATCACCCCTCTGTCTTCTTTTCTCAAGGCTAAACATGCCCAATTCTTTCAGCCTTTCCTCATAAGGCTTGGTTTCCAGCTCCCTGATCATCCTTGTTGCCCTCTTTTGAACTTGTTCCAATTTGTCAGCATCCTTCTTGAAGTGTGGTGTCCAGAACTGGACACAAGACTCAAGGTGAGGCCTAACCAGTGCTGAATAGAGGGGGACTAGCACCTCGCGGGATTTGGAAACTATACTTCTATTAATACAGCCTAAAATAGCATTTGCCTTTTTTGTAGCTACATCACACTTTTGGCTCATATTTAGCTTGTGATCTACGACAATTCCAAGATCCTTCTCGCTCGTAGTTTGGCTGAGCCAGGTATCCCCTATCTTGTAACTGTGCAATTGGTTTCTTTTCCCGAGGTGCAGGACTTTGCACTTATCCCTATTGAATTTCATTCTGTTGCTTTCGGCCCAGTGCTCCATCCTATCAAGGTCATTTTGAATTTTGTTTCTGTCTTCTAGGGTATTAGCTATTCCGCCCAATTTGGTATCATCTGCAAATTTTGCTTTGTCCTTCTGAAACATGCTAGTAAAATCAAGCCCATGCTTCTAAGAAGCTTGTACGAATTTGGAGGTGCAGGTTATAAGTGTATATAAATTCTAAATGGAGCAACTGCTTAATTTAAACCAGGGATGGACAACAGATGGGCTGTGGCCTGCACATTATCCTCTCAACCAGCTGGGATCACTGTATTCCTGCTACTGAATTTGCTGCCACCATGGTGGCTCCAAAGCTCCACGTTTCCTTTAAATTTGGTGCCACAAGGACCACGTTTGGTAGCAGGGCAGTAGTAAAAACCTCTTTTAAAGCAAGCATGTAGAGCACATCTCTTGTTTTGAAGCTGAGGAGGACTCCCAGAAGACCCTTCAGATGTGCCTATCTAATAATCCACATGTGCCTTTTTTCCTGTTCAACGGAAGTCCTAAATTTTAAAGGTGGATGGCATCCCGTTGCTTAATTTGGGCAGCGCAGTTGTGATCTGTTGGTGGGTGGCAATGCCGTTCTCCATTTAAGGAAGTTCCCTAATTTTTATCTGAAGAAACAGAACTGGGAAGGTTGGTCATTGCAGGAGAATTCCTCTCTAATTGTTCTCACAGAATAATTCCAGAATTACAAAGTCATGTTGCTGGAGATAGGCATTTTCATAAAATTGGCAAACATCTCAATAGTGATACGTTGACTTTTGGCTTCAGTAATAGACAGATGGATTAGTTGTGCCAGAGCAATTTTCCAGCCCCAGGTCTCCACAGTTTCTTTCTGGATCCTAAAAGTACAAAGGAACTGATGAGGCTCTAAGAAGCTTTCCAGAAGAAACAAACATTTCAAAAGGAACTGCAGAACTGTTGTTGTTGTTATGTGCCATCAGGTTGCCTCTGACTTACAGCGAACTTATGAATGAGCAATCTCCAAAATGTCCTATCCTCAACTGCCTACTCCACTGTTGTAAACTGAACCTTGTGGTATCCTTTTGGGAGTCAGTCCATCTCGTATTTGGACTTCCTCTTTTCCTGCTGTCTTCCTCCTTTCCCAGCATGATGGACTTTTCCAGAGAATCTTACCTTCTCACAATGTGCCCAAAGTAGGACAGCCTAAGTTTCAATATTTTTGCCTCTAGAGATAGTTCAGGCTTGATTTGATCTTGGGCCCACTTGTTTGTCCTTCTGGCAATCCAGAGTATCAGCAAAGCTGTCCTCCAGAACCACATTTCAAAGGAATCACCTTTTTTTTTCCTGTCAGCTTTCTTCACTGTCCAGCTTTCACACCCATACATGGTGATCAGAAATAGAAGCGTGTGGATGATCCTGAAGAATTGAATGATTTTGTGATTTGTGTCAGAGCTGGCCCTATCATTAGGCAGAGTGAGACAACTCTTTCTGCTGGGAGATGTCGGGGAAGGGAAGGAGGGCAAAAGTAAGGAGTTAGAAAAAGCTGCCAGATGTTCTGTGCAACCTGCTCTTGCACCTTCTAAGCCTGCAGGATGAGAATGCCGCCCTGTGATTATTGTTCACGCAATACTCCACTGCCAGACAAGTTGGTTTCATTGTGTGCAGTGAGAAAGATGCTGTCTTGTTGTTTCCTGTGTGCAGCAAACTAACCAGGGTTGGGCTTACCCTCTGTACAATCCATATATATGCTCCTTGCGTCTGAGTTTCATTTCGCTGACAAATAGATCTAGATACCGATGTAGCTGTCTAGAGATAAATATAATCCAGTGTGAAGTAGTGGATAGAGCAAGGAGCTAGGACTCAGGAGAGCTGGGTTCAAATTCCTGCTCAACCACGGAAACTCATGAAGGTGTGTGTGGAAATGGTCAAATCACTCCTTAAATATATACAGTGAAAATGCTACTGGGGTTTCTGTAAATCAGATGCAACTGGAGGCATTTAACAGTAACAACACAGATGCATAGATGATATAGATAGAAACAGATTAGTCTGTAAAATGAGACTTGCACTCAGGGAGCAGGGTTCTTTAATTTTAATCAAAACTTGAATTGACTGAATACATGTCAACCTTTTTCTGAGTAAGATGCCAAGGGGACTAACTCACTCCTTACATCACACACTGCCTCTCCCGCACAAGTTAAAAGGCTGACCCTGTTCGAGGAACATCATCTCTTTGTCCCCTTTCTCCCTTCAGAATGTTCTGGGGGGGTTAAGCGCTCAACTCTTGCTTGGAGTCAGCCTCTGAACTTCAGTTAACAATGCGATAAAGTAACTTTCGTTCACTCCCTGCTTTTTAGCAGATTGGAGAATAGGCAAGGGGGAGCTGAGGGAGGACCCTAAAGCTTTGACAGATGGTACTCAGCGCTTGACTCCTGCTGAGCTCAGCAGGGCTGATGGTTTAGGACTGTCAAAAAGACTCTTGCCTATGAAGTGAATAACAAAGTGTGGCCTGCCAGCCTCTTCTTCTAGAGAAAGACCGGCCGTTGTAATGTTGTCGCGCTTGGGTTTCTTTCAGCCTGGCGGAGGGAGCCTCCGAAACTTCTCAAAAGCATTACGCTGTGTCCTGTGCAGCAGGCAGATGCTTTGCTGCTCAAGAAATAAGTTGGAAACAGAAATCAAAGAAAGCGTGGAAGAATAGAATCAACTTTGGTTGAAGTCCCGGGCAAAAACCAGCAAGTGGTGAATCTGGAGGACTTGAAAGAGGCATTCGATTCAAAGAGAAGAACTGAATGTTAAAAAGATGCTGCCTCCTTTTCCCCCAACTTAAATGAACCAGAGCCAAAATGTACAGTGGACTTATAAAAAATGCCATTGAACCGAATTTTGCTAGCTATTGCTCAGCTACAAACATCTCTTTCCCCCTCTCTCCAGACATGCCTGCGCTGCTCACACAAGCACACCATTGAAATAAGGAGAATTGCAAACAAATCCTTTCTGGTAAGCCCAAGCCTTGTTTTATTATTACTGTTGGATGGAGTAGATAATGTGATGTTAGGCATAGAAGTTGAAATCATCGCTGTGCCGTTACTTATGTCTTACTCTTTGTCGCCAAATTAATGTTGGAGCATCTACAGTGAGTGTCCAACTTTTGGGGGTACTCATTATTGATACATGAATGTGAAGATAGTAGATGAATTTTAAGGCTACCTGGAAATGGAGGTGTGTTTCCATTTTTTTTAAGGCTACCTGGAAATGGAGGTGTGTTTCCATTATTTTGGATGATGCATAAATGGATGCTGTCAGCTGTCATCAGCCATTGCCCCCACTCTGAACTTCCAGACAGTCAAAAGGTTCACCTAGAATTGTCAGCATTCAAAGGTTCTCTGCCATATTTTATTCACCACTTTAGTATGCTACTAAAGAAATGTGGTCAGTTGTAATCCAAAAAAAGCAACACCCGCAAGCTCTGGGTTAAATCTATACTGTCGTGGCCTACTAACTGGATAAGAAGATTGGAAGGAGAGGTGCTTTGAGAGTTAAAAGCAATCTGTTCATTGTTGCATGAACTCACCTTCTACCGTATCTTGTAAATTAGCTTGCTTTTGTTTTGTGATTGGTCAACAGGAAGGAAACATGGGCTTCATTTGCATGTCAAATGGCTCAAGCACAAGCTTTGGTAGGATTGCCTGCTTGGTGGGGAAAATATTATAATAGTTGGAAATACATCTTTCCCTTAAATATGATTTAACTTTCAGTTGTTCTCTTCATTTTCATTCCTTTTTTAGTAAGTATGAAAAGAATTTGTGCGGCCTGTGCTACTATCTTTATTTTTAAATATTAAAAACACGACAAACATCAGTATAAGGGTTGGATATAGACCTAGTCGTGTTTAGCAAAGATCTATTGAAATTAACGGCACAACTTAGTACTTAGTTCCTTACGTTTCACTGACTTCTGTGGGTCTGCTGTAATGTAGTCTTAGCAAGAAAGTTTCTCACCCAGATGCTCCTGGTCCCCTTTCAGGCATGAACCGCTAATGATGTAGTTATTGCAAAATCTGGATCAAAACCAGACTTATTCACTTAAACTATTACTTATTTAATCCATTTAAGGTGTCTGGTGAGAAACAATTTAACACATGATTTATTGTATTCTCGAAGGCTTTCACGGCTGGGATCCGATGGTTGTTGTGGGTTTTCCGGGCTGTTTGGCCGTGTTCTTAAGGTTTTTCTTCCTAACGTTTCGCCAGTCTCTGTGGCCGGCATCTTCAGAGGACAGGAGTCAGAACTCTGTCTGTGCTCTGTAGATGCCGGCCACAGAGACTGGCGAAACGTTAGGAAGAAAAACCTTAAGAACACGGCCAAACAGCCCGGAAAACCCACAACAACCAACATGATTTATTGTTTAAAACTATATTTGTAAAAGTTGATACAGTGCATTTCCACCCACTCATCTCTGAGGGAGCTTAGAAATGAATATTAAAATAAGCAAAATAGCATAGAATAAAATGCCAAGAATTATCAACAAACGACAATTAGGCCTTAAATCATTTAATAAGCATGGAACCTATTAGGAACACTGTACAATCTGTACAAAATATCTCAGAGAGACCGCAAGTCACTTTTCCACGTTAAATGAAAAGCAATTTTAAACAGAAAGCACAAGTGCTCCAAATTTAAATCGCAACACAGATGGAAACACCGAGGAATCTGATGGCTATCTGATTTTGGAAGTCAGAGTCTGTCTGCCCTGGATAGTCCTTGGAATGGGAAAACACCAGAAAAGAACGGGGATTTCAAGTTAAGGCTCAGAAAGCATCATGCCTCAAATCTTGCAAAGCCACTCCCAAGGCTGAAACTAAGCTACCAAGAAGAACAGATTGAATCCACAGTGACCCCACTTGTAACACACGAGGCTAGGCTTTACAGGGGTTCCTTCCTGTTCTGGTTTATTTAGATACTCCATAGTTTCAGTACAGCAGTGCCCTTTTCTCCGTCCTCTGGTGGCAACCTGCCCACGCAAGCCTCTTGTGGCTCACCCCGGTGCAACCCATTCTTCCTGCTGAGACCTCTGGTTCTGTCCCATCCCCACCCTTTCCTCAGCTGGCAAAGCGACACTCCCGGCTTGCCTCTCTGGCGCATCTACTGACTCCCTTTTCTCTTCCTTCCTCTCTGCTACCCAACACCATCCGTCCCACTTCCTCTCCTCCTCACCTTGTCAGGGTCATGGGATCTGCCCCCTCCAGAAGGGGGCAACTCCTCTTCCTTCTTCTCTCCCCTCTTCACCTCCAGCTGCTCACTCAAAGCCCCACCAGTGCCACAAAAGAAATCCAAGGCCACCCAATGGTGCTGTGGAGCAGCAATGGCAGCAAGAGGGGAGGGGCCAAGGACCTCCTACGGTCCGTATTCTGAGCGCCTTCACTGTACATAGAAAGAAGGGCTGCAGCTTTGGGGAGGTGTTACAAGTGGAGCAATTGCTAACCTGCAGCACTGACACGTTCCGTGGATTATCGCAAAGATGTGGTTTCTGCCTGAGAGTGAGCAATACAGACATGGGTGGACCAATTCTGTGGCTGAGCATCAAGAAACTTTCTATGTGCCTACGTCCCAGTTGCAGATGTGAATGCATAATAATGTGCCTTGAGCTCATTATTACGTATCCTGCACTCTGGGAGGATCGAAAACAGATCCTGGCCCTCCCCTGCAGGACATCCTTTCAAGTATTTGAAAAGTACTCTCCTATCTCCCCTCAGTCTTCTTTTCTCAAGGCTAAACATGCCCAGTTCTTTCAGTCTTTCCTCATAAGGCTTGGTTTCCAGCCCCAGGATCACCCTTGTTCTAATTTGTTAGCAAACTGGACACAGTACTCAAGATGAGGCCTAACCAGTGCTGAATAGAAGAGAACTAGTACATAATAATGGAAAGTACTTGTGTTTAGCAAGGTGTAAACATCCCACTGTTCGTTAGTGGGGAACCTCCTACCTTCCAGATACTCAGGATTTCAGCCCTCTTAATCCCTTATGGCTAGCCATGCAGGAGGAGAGCTGATTGGGACTGAAGTCCAAAGCACCTGGAGAGTTAAATATTCTTCCCTAAATTGAGATATCGTAGCTCAGTAGGTGGAGCCAGTGGCTGAGTGTTCAAATCTCCACTTGCCTCTTGAGAAAGTAGCTGAGACCACCCAAAATGCATGTGGCTGATGAAGTTTAAATGCCCTGCCATATGTGTGGCCTTGGCCAAGCTGAGCACAGTCCCATAACACCACCAGAAGGTGGGAGTAAGAAACAATAGTACTTTATACCTGGAAAACCCTGCGAGGCTTGTTGTAAGTTGGAATCAACTTGACCACACGTCGTCATCATCGCCATCAACACCATCATTATATGGCAGTTCTTGTTTCTCAGTATTGCTGATGCATGGGGGCAGACCAAATGATCAAGCCTAAAAAGCAAGAGTCAAGTCCTATGAATTTGCATATTATCACCGTCATCTTAGAACGGCAGAGCTGGAAGAGACCCCATGGAATATCAAGTCCAGCCCTTGTCAAGGAGGCACAGTGGGGAATTGAACTCTCAACCTCGAAACCACTGTGAGGTGACATCTTTGCGAAATCACTGTTTTTTGCAGTTCAGAAAGCAAATTCGCAGCTATTGGCAATTGTTTGAAATGGGTAACCAAAGATTTTAGAACATCATCGTTGTAGTTATAGTTGTTCTTATGCATCCTATGCAAAAGTGCTGTGGAAACCAAGCACCTGATGTAGTACAGTCTTCGGGTGCTAGAGATTTCCTACGTGTGCCTATATTGCTTCAGTTAGGTAGGATTTACCGACTTCTTACCAAGCCTAGTGGTTTGTGCATTTTTGGCCTTTGGAATTTTTGTGTCAGAGCCCATGTTCACAATTCTGTTTATGGTGTAACAGTATGATGAGTACTTCTAGAAAAACAAGGGGATCCCCTAAATACTCTTCACCTTGATTGGTACAAAATCTAGACCACCCTTGGAGGATCTCAGACACCAGGAAATATGTGAGTGAAATTAACTAATATTTTCAAGAAAGGAGGCAGAAGAAAGCAAAAAAAAAAAAAAAAAAAAAGGAGACAAAAGCAATTCAAGGGTCTTCTACAGGAAAGCCAGAGCTTATAAACTACAAAGAGGAACAGGGAAACCTGCCAGGAAATCCATGAGCAAAAGAATCTTGTTTACTTCCTGGACATTTCTTGTGACTGACTGTTATAACACGCTCAGCCTCTCAGTAAGGCAACCTGTTCAAGCGCACATCAATCTGTGATCCTTCTAAAGGACCTGTCATGCAACTTGCATTTCCTCAGATGTTTTCATACAGAAACCAAGGAAAAAACTCCTTGATTTCCTCCATTAAAGCAAAAAGCAAAGTGTGCTGCTTATATACTGCCCCAAATTGCTTAAAGCACTCTCTGGGCAGTTTACAATGTCATTATGCAGGCGACACACTGCTCCCCTCAGTGAACTGGGTACTCATTTTACCGACCACAGAAGAATGGAAAGCTGAATCAATCTCTCAGAATCTGCTGGGATCGAACACTGATTGTGAGCAGAGTTTTGACAGCAATACTACAGTTTAACCACTGCGCCACAAGGCTGCTTGCTGGGATATTTGAGAAGATAATATTATTTTGAAGCCGTCAAAACTTCAGAAACAAAATTATCTTCACTGTCAGCAGATCAGTGTAGATTCTAGCCTAGTCAACTTTTGAACAGAGTTAAGTGGATAGATTTGGACAAGATTGCTCTAACAAGGGTACATTTATCATTCATTCATTCATTCATTCATTCATTCATTCAACTTTTATACTGCCCTTCTGGCTACCAAGGCTATTCTGGACAGATCACAGTGGAACTTTATTCCAATTAAAAAGTGGGGAGGAAAGTTCTTACATTTGGATTTCAAGACCCATAATCCCTTATCATTGGCCATGGCAAAGAATTTTTTGTAGTCAGTGGCAGTGATGTCAATGATATTACGCTAAAGAAGCCAATGGTAAACAGAAAGAGAAGACGGAGAAGATCTATTCTCTATGGAGGGAAAAGACCAGGAGCAAACTGTGGTGCAGATGATTAACTGTTAATATCAATCAATCATTACAGCAAAGCTGAAGAACACTAAAACCATTATAATGCCAAGTATATTTTTAAAAGACACTATTAAACCACTTCTGAATGTTTTATGCTTCAAAAAACATATTATGATACAGCAGAATATGAAACAACAGACAATGCTGGAACATGAGTCTCTTAGGTCAGGAAATGTCAGTTAATGGGGAAAAGCAAAGTATAATTACAAATAACTCTGTCACTAATGAAGCAACAGGATGAAAGGGCACAGAAGTGAAAAGAAAGTCCAGTGCTTCTGAAGGTGAAGAAACTGAAAGCTGAAAGCTTTTCTCCAAGAGACAAAAAGGAAACTGGTCACACACTAAAACAGTAGATGGTGATAATCAAAGTTGAGATACAAAAGTAAGAAATAAAGCAGATCCAAACATCGTTGGAAAATTTGGCCTTGGAGTGAGAAATAAGCTAGAAGACTGCCTCAATGAATTCTGTGTAGTTAACAAATTGTTTTTTGCAATACGTGTGTCAGGTGAACAAACAGTCAATTATATACATCGAAAGCATCAGACAGCTAACATAAGAAATCAAGCAGGATATATAATCAGAAGGAGAAGATGGAGAAGATCTGTTCTCTGTGCAAAAACAATACCAGACATGGACTGTGGTACAAACCATTAATATCAAACATTACAGTAAAGCTGAAGAACACTAAAACAATCATAGTGCAAAAATATAATTTAAATAACATTCCTGAAAAATTCAAATATCCTGTAAAGCAGGGGTCCCCAACTCCCAGTCTGCGGCCCGGTGCCGGTCCGTGGGCTTCCCAGGACTGGGCCGCGGAGATGGATATCCGGCTCCCCTGAACACACGGTGGGCGTGTCGTGCTTGCGGGGTGTGTGGGGGGGTGTTGCACTCGTGGGGGGTGTTGCGCTCGTGGGGGGGTGTTGTGCTCACGGGGGGTGTCACGCTTGCGGCCCCCCATGAGTGTGACACGCCCCCCGCAAGCGCGAAATGCCCCCACAAGCGCAGGTTTGCCCCTGGCCCCCCCACGCACAGACCCCACCCCCCCACCAGTCCGTGGTTCCAAAAAGTTTGGGGACCACTGCTGTAAAGAACAGATTTGAGTACTACACTCAGCTGACCATGAACCAGCTTTCATTGTATGGATTATGAAAAGCTATGGCCCATTCTAAAAGAATAGGTGTGCCACAACATGTACTTGTCCTGATATGCAACCTTTCAGCTATTGTTAGATAAGAATATGGAGAAACAGATTGATTTCCATTCAGCAGAGTTGGCAGATAAGTGTATATTTTGTTTCCCTGTTACTTGGATGACTTGAAACAATTACTGAGGAATATGAAAAGAAAGTACAAAAGCAGGATTACACTTGAATATTAAGACAATAATGACTACAAAAGAATTACATAACTTTAATTTTGACAATGAAGAAATAAAAATTGCTAAAGATTTTCTGTGTTATTACATGCTGTCAAATAACTGCTGACTTATGGTTATCCTAATAGGGTTTTGAGGTTTGTGTGAGGTGTTTAATTAATGGTGTGCTATTGCATCGTCCCAGTGAGCTTTTATGGCTGAGCACCGATTTTACCCCAACTCTTCAAAATCCTAGTCTGATACTCTATCCATTACACCATGCTAGCTAACAAATATTTTCTACATTTGGGTTCAGACATCAATCAAAATGGACATGGCAATAAGAAATCACATGGAAATCATGTGACCAGACATGCAAACAGGCACATGATCAACACCTTGTTGCCGTTTGCCACCAAAACGTATTTGCTTTCACTTACTCTGGTGTAAAATTCCAATAACATTCTGGCCATTACATTTTAAAATAATTTTATACTTTACTATATATTTCATTGTCTGAGGTCATGACTCCATAGAGGTTTGCCCAGCATTCATGCAAACCTCTGTTTATCATGCACCAATGTTTAAATTGTGGTTGCCACCCACGCAGAAATGTTTTAATATCCTAGGAAGGTGTGTTTCAAGTGTTCACACATCACACCGTACACCTTCTGCCTCACCCTTCTTTGCCATTATAACCAGCCTTTTCCCCCACTCCTTTTGCTGTCATTCAAGCACCTTCTTTAAAAAAATAAAGTTTAACAAGTGAAATACCACTGAACGGACAAGACATGGTAAGCAGTTGAATTTGTGCTGTATCAACAATAGTGCTAACTAGGATGAAAAAAAATGCTTAAAACAAATACTATGTAGACATTGCATTGCAGTTGTAGTCCTGACCAGTGTGAGCAGAAGGTAAGTCAAAAGGGGTAGGGTTCAGTCCCACACCGCATCACATTCTGTGCATCATTAATGATGTCATCTGGACATGCCCACCAGTTGCTCCAAAGAACCAAGAGAGGCAATCGCAGAAGCCAAAAGCAAGACAAAATAACACAGATGGAAATGCTACCCCAAGAAAACAAAGAAAAAAGATCTAGCCGCCCAACGAAAAATATTGCACACTCATGCCAGAAGGCTGGATGCACCCAGAATTACCACTAACATTGTGTAGTCAACAGAATAAATATTGGAAGGAACAGGGAGGTATTGTACAGTGGGACTAATGTTTGTCTAGTTGGTCCCTGAGCAGCCTGCTTTGACCAACGGAAAGGCAGGATTCACATCTAATACGTTTAATATTCTTCTCTTCGATTCGAGTAACGGACTGTAGGGAGAAATGGATGGAAATATCTCCATTTCTGTGTGCAGAACCCTGGAATCTCTCCCTTCCTTCTTCCCCAGATGAATCCCCCTCACCCCACTCACCCCCCCAAAAAAAACCACAGTGAGCACCCTCTCTGTCAGCTCCAACTCTCAGCGGAAACACAAAATGGTGGCAGGTGTTGTTTGGCCTAGGAAGCAAATTTTCTGGGGCTCCCATCTGTTGCACCTGCTCTTCTGAGACGAAAATCTATTGCTTCATTGATTTCCGGGAGGAACAGGGCATGGTGCCAACTCTCTCATTGTCTTCAGGGCCATGTTCCAGTAAGGGGTTGAGGGGAAACATCAAAGAGAGAGATGAGAAATGCATGTTAAAGGAGAAACCCCTTGTTCTCAGCTCCATGTTTCCCTCATAACGCTCACAAAATGTGGGCAGACCCAAGATATTTTGCTGCCAGAGGCAAATAAAACAGCGCCCTCTGACACCAATCCCAGTTCTACGGCAACGAGAGTGGCAGTCGAAGCTTAATATCAGCATGGGAAACAGTGCAACAGCCCTTCTACACCTGAGAGGGGCTGGTTAGCTCTTTTTTTCCCCACTCAATACACAGATTGGTCTGCCATCATCCTTACCAATGTTTCCGATTCCTCAGCAACCTTTTCCTGGTGGGGTAGCTGCCTCACTGTGCCTGCATAATCTTGGGACTTGATGTTTGATGAGATACTTAGAATTCTTTGTTAAGGCGCACTAATGCATTTCCTTGAACTGGAACATAGAATTCTGAATGCCTCACCAAACTTAAACAAGTTGATAACTGCTTTCATTGAGCTATGGCAGTTTAAAGTGGTTATGAACCTGCTGTAACTGTGTAGCACAGATATCTTCAAGTCTATCAACGTAGAAAGTAGGTAGCATTCGGCTTGAAAATTATTCAGAATCCAGGTATCAATAAGAAGCCCAAGCTGTCATAGAAATCCCAGTCATGGGAGGGCTCAGATGGACAAGATAAATTCCCTTGTCTCATGACCAACCACCATTTTGAGTCTTGGCAAGGACAAAGGAAGGGTAGTCATCTGTTAGACATTTCTATCTGCATGACTTTTATTTACAGCCGGCTATGTGTCCACTGGAGATGTTCTTCTTTTCTTTTGGGCAGCTGCAGATCACATTTTATGTTACAGTTAAGAATCCAATCAATTGAGTGCCTTTGTGTATGAATGTGCCATGGATGTCTTGAGTCACTCATGTAGGATTTGAGTACAGTAGGTGACGTGAGCATCAGGAATAGGACCTAAGCTATCTCCTCCACATTTTATACCTCTTCTTTATGGCTGCTGCTCACTTTTATCTTGACAGCACTTTTATTTTGGCAGTGGCAAATGTGATACAAAAAGGTAGTAATTAGGCACTCTGCTCACGAGGGCAATGAAGCTACTTCCACAAACTTTTTCCTGAGTAAATTGCATGATTCCTGGCAATGGGGGGGGGGGGGGGGAATGTAAGCTTTGCCTATATACTGGCAATACAGCAGTTTTTGATGGCACTGAATTTCACTCGTCATTTTGGTTCAAAGTCCTTTAGTTTCCCCATTTTCTTTTTTTCACTATTAAGACCCATACAAATACTTCCAATTGCTTTAATACTTATCAAAACAGACAAGCTAAAGATCAGCTCAAAGCAAATCAGTTGCTATTTGTAAGACAAACTGTTCAGCCCAGGTTCAAAGTGGATGATGGTCAACCTTTGCATAAAGCAGGCAAAAAATGTTATGGACCTTTCCATGAATTCCCAGATTTGAACAGTAGGGGGAGCTCTTCATTCATTTCACTGTTGAAATCTCTTCCTTTCTCCCCAATAAACCATAATCTTAGTCATGATCAGTTTATTTACTTACCACGTTTCCACAAATTGATTCACAAAAACAGTCAAGTTAAGCACAAGAGCATGATAGCCATCAAAAATAAAAATGCATGGCAATAGACCAGATATTTCAGCAAATCTCAAGCATTTAAAACGTCAGACGTCTAAATGAACAGACACCATATTACTACATCAATTAGCAATATCCAAGCTCCCCCGTGCCCGAATCCTAAATTCATTTATTATTTTAATGTGCAGACAGAGGTGCAGCACCCTCTGTCAAACTTCCTGCAGTAACTCTTGAATATGGAACACCAATAATATCAACATTACACACCTATTAAGTAATTTATTCAGCAGTTTGTACTATGAGGCACAACAGGAAGAGAGTCTGGACACACTGAATGAGAAGCAGGGGGGCACCTTGAATTGCCCTTAGCAGCAGTAGCAGCTTCCTGTGGTGTCATTCGTATGAACCGGCACGAACCTCCGAACTGCAGTTCGTGCCCATCTCTAGTTGTGGCATTGAATGGTACAATGCCTCTACTCTCCCATCTTAATTTATATATACATTTTTTTTCCTGTTGATGCAGCGCTATTCTAGATAAATGAGCTATATTGGTGGTATTATGTGTACCGTGGTAGGTAGATGCATTTCTGTTTCCTTATATCACTTACTTTACTTAACAAAACAAAAAAAGGAAAGTTGCCACAGCCCGCTGAGTGACAAGTCTTAGGAAAAGGCGGCAGGAAGGGGAATGTCATTAATCAAAAAGGGGACAAATTGGGGCAATCCAAAACTTGAAAAACCATTGCATCAAGAGGGCTCCAACTTTCCTTGTACGGATGTGCCTTGAGATTAAGACGGTCCCCAAAGGTTTTGTGAAACAAGACTGGCATCTGCTCTGAGGCAGTCCTGAGCACAGCTTAGCCACACTGGCTAGGGGATGCTAGGAACTGCAGTACCAAAAAGGTAACCTTTCTGAGCTGTGTGGTCCTGAGCCAGCACTGCTTTAGTGCCTTCCCCGTAGCAACTTTATCAGAGACAAGGGATGAGCAGCAGAGGAAGTGGGTGGCAGCAAAGGGCAACCTGGCTCAGCGGTGGCCGGGGCCCAGTGTGGTTGGTGGGACTGAGAGGGCACAACAACGAATACAGTGGAACCTCTACTTACGAACTTAATCCGTATTGGAATGCTGTTCTCAAGTTGAAACGTTCGTAAGTAGAGGCAAAATTTCCCATAGGAATGCATTGAAAACCATTTAATCCGTTCCGGCTGTTTTTCGTTCTTATCTAGAGGCACCGTTCGCAAGTAGAGGCATTAGTTCCCATAGGAACTAATGCAAAGCCGGTTAATCCGTACTCTACCACTAGGGGGAGAAAAAAAATTTAACCTAAGATGACCTAAGGTTAAAAAAAGGGCAGGAAAGTTTTTTTTTCGGTTCGTAAGTTGGAGCTCCGTTCGCAAGTAGAGGCAAAATTTAGCGAATGGAGCTGTTCGTAAGTTGGATCGTTCGTAGCTAGGGACGTTCGTAAGTAGAGGTTCCACTGTAGTGGGCAGAGTCAAAGGTGGCAGAGTTGGGGCAAAATGGGCATTCACACACACACACAAAACAGAGGCACACCTACACTCAAACATACCCACAGCAGCAGGAGAACACAGGTGAGGACTTGACCTTCACATTCTTGTAAGGAATTCTTGTTCATTCTGGTTCATCCCAATGGTTGAACTACAGTCGGCTGTTGCTCTTGACAGCGAGCACCAAGAGAAGCGAGGGCAGTGAGGCAGTGCTCTTTTGTTTTTTTGGACTCCCAACTCCCAGAATTCTCCAAGAATTCCACAGGAAGAATTCTGAGAGTTCCATCCTACGAATACACACCTGCAGATACCTACATTTTGCTCACCTAAGGAGAAGCCTATCTCTGAGGCTGCATTGCCTTCTTGGGCTTTTGCTTCACATTGTGAATGCAAGGAAGGAAGGAAGGAAGGAAGGAAGGAAGGAAGGAAGGAAGGAAGGAAGGAAGGAAGGAAGGAAGGAAGGAAGGAAGGAGGGAGGGAGGGAGGGAAGGTAGGAAGGAAGGAGGGAGGGAGGGAGGGAGGGAAGGAAGGAAGGAAGGAAGGAAGGAAGGAAGGAAGGAAGGAAGGAAGGAAGGAAGGAGGGAGGGAGGGAGGGAGGGAGGGAGGGAAGGAAGGAAGGAAGGAAGGAAGGAAGGAAGGAAGGAAGGAAGGAAGGAAGGAAGGAAGGAAGGAAGGAAGGAAGGAAGGAAGGAGTCATGCTTTTTCCCTGTCGTTTTTCATCTAATGTCTCCCAGTGGCCTCTGGGCCCAAGGGGGTCAACCATCCCCACTGTCGCATGCAGCAATGGTGGTCGTTGTAGCTTAATCACTGGAGATTTTAATCCTCATGCATCTCATTCCCGCTTGTGAGACTGAAAGAATGTCAAATGTTTTTTCTCCCTGATGTCTGATGTTACAAGAGTTTTTCTGGATTTTTCATTTATTGGCACTTTTTTGCAAAAAAAATTCATGACAGTAATTTAAAGGGGGGAAAAAACTCTGGGAAAAAACCTTCCACTTTATGCAAAAATAATTATACAAAATACACAGGCAGGTTGTATGCAAAATGCAAGACTTTTTATACTAAATACCAAGTTTCTGTGTGAAAAATATATATCATTTCTTGTTATTACTGTTTTGCTGCTGCTGCTGAAAAAAGCTGCTAGTATTTTCACTGTAGTGCAAGTGCAAAATATCTTTCATTTAACAATTGACCAGTTTTTAGAGGATGTCTCAATGTGTCTAGAGTTCCTTTCTCATTAACGATCAGAAATTTTGCAAGTACAATACTCATTGCAAACGAAATTGTAGTCCAGGATTTCTCTTTATAAAACAAGAGTAAAACAGAGAGAGGGAAGGTCCCGTTGGCCACAAAATATTCCAGCATTTGCCACACAATTCTGAGAATTAGCACTGGATCTCCCATGCAACATTCTGCAGTCTTTGAAAGTACACTGAATAGCACCCAGACACAGGGCCTTTTTAGCGGTGGCTCCGTGGTTGTAAAATATTCTTCAGAGAGCTTGGGCTCACCATGTCATCCTTTGGGCAATCAGTAGAGACAGTTTTGTTTTTCTTTCTTTTTCTTTTTCTTTTTTCTTTAGAAGGATTGTCTTACATTTTTTCCTTGTATTGCTCTTTTTTACATCTGGGTTTGTTGTATTGTGGTAGGTGTTCTTTTAAGGTTCTGGCCTAAGTCAAAACCCTCCAGTTAGAATGCTTGTATTCTCTTAACTGGTGTATATGAAAACAACATATAGCCTCAGTGACTATATTCCAAATCCGTGTTTCAGGGCATGACACACCAGGAAGCTTAGCTGTATGAGTTCCTTTGAAAAGACCTACTTGGCTCTAATCCCACTCCTGTGCCGGGGGTTTGTACAGGAGACATTTCTGGTGAATTGCACCCAATGCTTAAAAGTGAAAAAAGGAAGACATTGAACTCTGTGTTGCATCTGTCTGCTAAATGATATATAATAAGATTTACTTAATCTGTTTGAAAGGGGGGGCCGTTTTTGTCCCCCAATTTGTTGCAACATCTGAAAGTTCATGAGGTTGTGACCCTGCTTTCAAAATACAATTGTTCGCCACCTGCAAATATCCCAGCAAAAAGAGCTGGAAACACTAAAACGTGTGCTGGTTAACTGTTACCAAGGAAACAGTTATGGTCCCCCCCACAGGAGGGCTTCCACCCCACTGCGGCTTTGTTCGAAGGGGAACATGGGCCAGCTGTTACCGGGGAAAAAACCATTGTTGTAGATCACTGTGAAATAATGGTCAGTGGCACACAAGTAGGCTGCTGGGGGGGGGGGCGTTGTATGGGGTGTTTTTTTATTATTATTATTTTGGATGAAGGTCTTTACGTAAGACTTTACGTAAGCTGAAAAGCATCACTCAAATACACACCATCATGTACCACAATAATGAGCCATTTCATTGGCTCAACCTTGCCCATTCTTGAGGACTTGAGGCTCCTTTTGATGTGGCTTCTATTGGTGTGCAAGCCTCAGCAGTAGGTGTGCCGCAGAGCATGTGAAGAAACCCAGGCAGTGGCCAGAGAATCATAGAATCATAAATGAATGGAGTTGGAAGGGGCCTATACGGCCATCGAGTCCAACCTCCCTGCCCAACGCTGGAAATCTAAATCAAAGCAAATCTGACGGAGGGTTGTCCAATTTTCTCTTGAATGCCTCCAGCTTTGGAGTGTTCACCACCTCCTGAGGAACATGCTTTCCTTTCTCTAGAAGAAGGAAGGAAGAGAGAGAGAGAGAGAGAAAATGGTAGAGGAAGGGATGTTAGGGGAAAAAAATACAAATAAGTCTTTGGAAGCACATTCCTGCTGTTTAGTAGGGTCCCCTTTATTGCTCCCGTCTCTCTGAGTAGCTCACAGATTTGCTTACTCCCTTTAGACAAGTCATTCTAACTAGTATCTGCAATATCTATTCTGCCTAATGCCATCTTGGTCTGGCTATTCAAACCTGAATACACTGCTTCTATAAAAAGAGCTACATCATAATTCCAATTAGCAAGGCCGTTGATTACCACTGGAGACACTAACAACAGCAAGAAACTATTTCCTGCCTTCATACGCTTCGGGAAGCTTTCCTGCAGCCTGTGTCTTCTCATAAAATGCTCTGTTCGGATCACGACCAGGAATCAGGCTTTTTAGAATTGAAGTCATCCGTTCAATACCACCAGCTGACTGCAACTCTGCCATCCCAATTCCAGACTCCAGGAGGGCAGCATCAGCGGGCGATGCAATGGCCTGGGCCCTTTGGGCAAGATCAAAACCATCTGAGGTAGGGTACATTGGTCTCTCTTCGGCCACCTATGAGATGGCTGTCTCCCTATTTAGATGCCCTAACTGCTCTGCAATGGCCTTGGCTTGATTTGGAGACAGCCTGATGGTCTCTAAGACTGCTTCCTTACATGTTCTTTGCTTACCTGCGGTATGTTCTATCTCTCTTTCAACAACTGTGACTCTTGCCAATTTGGGTTAATTAGATCTCCTGGAAAGTGATCCTTAAGCAGCCTGGATTCTACATAACGAGTCTCCCATTCACAATCCTCTATCTGAACAACAGCAATTATACCGTGATGTGTGTTCAACTCCTCTTTAGATCTCTTCATCTCAGCTTCACCTTTTTCATGACTAACGTCAGTTTCTGATCTGCTAAGGAGCAGGCTGCTGATTTGGCTTGGTCAAGGTGCACCTTATTTTTTTTCTGTATCTCTTCTCGTGCCTCTCTTTAAACATAACACTTTCCTCCTGAGCAACCCTCAGAACAGCTGCCATCTTACACCAGTCTGACACAAAACCACATTGAACCCTTTCTGCAGCGAATTCTTTTTTTTCTCTTTCTCCAACTCCTGACACGTCTGTTCAAGCTTCTGGGAGTTGTAGTCCAAAAATTAACTATGCCAAACTCTAGCAGAAATATGCAAAAAGGAGACTCCAAATTATCCTAGGTGACAGCCTGTCAGAGCAAAGGAAAAATGAAGCCCTTGGGAGCTGTTGACCTTTTATCTAAAATGGGCCAGATTCTTCAATTGTATTGCCTTTGCAGGGACGGACGAGGAACCTGCAAAATTGCTTGCTCTAGAAGAGGGCAATGTAATTTGTGGTGCAGTCAACAAGAGCTACAGATGGGCACGAACCACCCAGTTCAGCTGTTCATGCCGGTTCGCCCTTTTGACGAACATGTGGTTGCCAGCCCTACCTCCTCTGGCAGGTGCCCACTCAGAAGCAGCACTCCGGCGTCTCAGCCCTGCCTCTTTCAAGTGCTGCCTCTAAGTGGGCGCCCACCAGAGGAAGTGGAGCTACAAAGCGCCAAACACCTGTTCGTCCAAAGGACGAACTGGCACAAACCGTTCAACTGGTGGTTCATGCCCATCTCTAACAAGAGCAAAAATACAAATTGAGTTTTTTGTCTGTGTTTGTGTGGAAATTAAGTAAAATATTGCCAATAATGCATAACACGAAATACACAAAAGAGCTGCTGCTTTACTGCATGAACTTTGGCAATTAGAAACATCAGAAGGGGATTTTTTGGATGTTTTTCATCAATTGCCTAGTCTGTTTCATCTGCCTGGCTGTGCACACCTGCACATGTTCTGCTGGCCAGCTGCACATACATACATGCACTTTGATTTGATTTGCTTCTCCCATAGAAAAGGCACAAGTTTTGCACCAAAGCAGTTTGCACAAATTACAGAAACCATGAGGAGAAAAAAAAAAGCATCACTCCAGATCCCACTTCTAATGTGGAAGAGAGAAATCTTACAGGGCTCGAAAACTCATCAAGGTGTCTTGTCAAGCCGAGACAGCCGACATTAATGAGAAAAAAAAGGATGCAGTGACTGTTCTTTATATCCTTAATGCCAAAACACGAACTTTCACAAAACGCACTGAAGTGATACAGTGGTCAGTGTAACTGGATGAACTGGCTTCACATCAGTCAAAGTCTCAGACTGAGAAATCTCTGCAGGCAAATGTGATGTCTTAACAGAAATCTCACAGTTACCAGTAGAGGTTCTGCAATCTGGACGCTCCAGTGGTGGCAGTGTAAGTAGTCACCATAAGCACCAAGAGAACTGCTCGCACCAGCCTTCCCTTTCCGGTGCCCCTTTCAAGGCCAGGGTCAAAGGTCAGCTTCACTGGGTACCTGCCAAGGGTACCCACCCACCATATTTCACGCTCCTCTATATGTTTGACTTTAGATAAATATGGTGCACAAGAGTAAATTCCCTCTCCAGTAGGACTACATGTAAGGAAATTGTGTGTGAATATTCTACGGTTCTCCTTTGGCGAACTTGTCATGTGATTGGTTGAAAAGACAGGTGCTTATTTCAGAGGTATTTTGTGACAGCAAAGAGCTAAACAGAAACATTTTAGGCAGACCTCTATCTTTTTTCCATCTATTCATTCATAAATCAATTACAGCCTATTTCCATATTAATCTTTTGACCTGCACACATTCATATTTGCCTCTGTGTCTTTTTGAATCTATTTTCTTAGAAAATGTATTTTTCTAAAAAAATACTTTTCACTCAAAGGACACATGGGTAGATGAATTTTATCCTAAAATACACGTTTCTATGTACGTTTTGGTCAGGTTAGGTTTTGTATTTTTGTTTAGGCTTCTAAGAATTATGTCACAGACATCAGGAGCATGCAAAGTCTGAAGGCATTTGGACTGGAAGGCATGGCTCATATACGTTTGCTTGAAAGAGGGCACTGAATGAGATCTTCCCCCTAAATCCTAGGAAGGAGCAGGAAGAATATTTTCTGAGTAGGGACGGAGCAGCGAGGAGAGGTTATACTTCCAAGCTCTGATCCTGATCACTACTCACCTCTCCCACCAGGTAGCTGTAATTCTAAAACAAGCCCAAGATGGATATGGACATGATAAATGTATCACCTGGTCTGGGCTTACAACTAAACAGTCTAATGCATGCAACATGTTGTTTGGCCCTCAGAAATATTTATAGCCCAACATTGACAGTGCATTGGCCCCCAATGATAAATGTGTTGGTTTAAAGGCATCACAGGGCACTTTGTTATTTTTCAGTGGCAGGTAATCCCGGAACATCCCAGTGCTTCTATACATTCCAAACCCTCTTGTCGTATGGTCTGAATTAATGTCCTGTGGTTGCCACATGTGGGTCTGAGAATGTAGGCGAAGAAAAGATTCTCCAGCAGAGAGGTATTAAATCTTCTCTGTAATAGTTCAGTGACAGAAAGGCAAAGATACATCTGAAAAATATCAGGGAGGAATCTTGTCTCTGAGCTACCTTCAGACAGGAGCTAGGGTGCCTTGTGCGAGATGCGATTTAGCATGGGGGCTTCCATGTTCACATGCAGAAGGCACGGGAACATGAGTGGGTGAGTGCGATGGGGTTCGTGTCCTTCTCATAGGCTTCTTGGAGCCCAGAGGCGTCTTGTGAGGATCTGCATGAATCACGATGCTGGACTAGATAGACCTTTAGAAACGGCTGGGGAAATAGCTTGGACTGGCGCTCCCAAAATGCCTTAGGTTAGCATATCCATGCTGCATGGGGGAGTCTGGAAGCTGTTACCCAAAAAGTAATTTTGTTAAGTTCTGATCTTTAGTTTAATCCAGCAGGGTGCTCCTTATGTTCCTAGAGGGTGAGAGGAAGCATGTAACTCCAAGAAAAACAAATTTAGGGAGAAGAGTTTCTTCTGAAAATTATATATCTTCTCAGCAACTTGCAATCTATTGCAGAGTTTTGAATTTCTGGTAAAATTCCCTTTTGTTACGCAGTAGAAGTACAGAGATCCACAGAACAGAATACCTACATGTTCCCCATAGTACACTCTAAGACTTTTGTAAGGGACAGAATAAAAAAAAAATTTCTTTACTTACAGCTGCTTGAAATTACAGGCTTGTATATGCTTCTCTCTCTACTGCTGCACACATACTGAGCAACCAACTGAACAGATCAACAGCAAACAAACAATTGCCACCAACCCAGGAAAGAGAGGGAAAGAGCACTCAGCAGAGAGGCAGTGCTCTCTTTGAATTCAAAGGCTGGAAGGAATTATGGATTATTCCTGGACAGATAATCACCCCAGCCCAGAAAAGTCCCTCCCTATGAGGACTGCAAAGGTACCAACTTGAGATGGGCACGAATTGCCGGTTCGGCAGTTTGTGTCAGTTTGTTTATCAGCCAATGAGGTGTTTGGTGCTTCAAAATCCCACTTCTGTTGGGATCCCACTCAGAAGCAGTGCCCAGAAGAGGCAGGGCAAGGAACTGGCATGTCATGCCCATTGCCAGTACCAACCATTTGAGAAGCGTCTAGTGCATAGTAACATACAAAGAACTTGATCGTTCTTATGTCATGCTTTCTTGCAAACCTACTACCTTTCCGATGTAGTTTAGACTGAAAGTCCCTCAAGAAAGAAGTCGTACTACAGTTGTTTTCAGTTGCCAACGGAATGCAGGCAGCAGAACCTATATCAACCACAGATGTTATATTTTTTGTGTTGTAATTTTTGTCTCCATTGCCATGCCACTATCTCACAGGGTGGGCAACACGCAGCTCCCACAACCCTGAGGCTTTTGTTTGTTTACATTTCTGTAGGAAAACATGCTTCAAAAAATCCTTTGGTGCCCTCAATGAAGCAGGAAGACCAGGTTTTGAAAGGACTCTGGAGCCCCTTCACACACGTATGCACCAAAATATTATGGCTTTTTAACACATTGTTATTATTGGCCTCTAGAAGGGGGCTCAATGGAGCTTTTCCTCTTAAGAAAAACAGTAAGTAAAGATTACAGAGTGGTGGTTTCACGGGAGCGGGTGTGGCTGGGGCTGTAACTAGAGTTTGCGTCTTGGGCACCAAAATTCGGAGCATGCCAAAATCTTGAGATGTTTCCATTGGTGTGTGTTAGGGAAATAAACTGCAACGCCTCTGGGTCCTATTCATTTCTCCTTTTTGGAAAACATACACTTCCTCTTTGTTTGGGGCGGGGAGGTGGCATTGAATTCTTCTCATCCTTTTTCTCTGTCAAGGCTCACCCTCCTGTCTCAGAGTGGAGAGGGTGAGAGACATTTCTGTTTGCCCCGAGTGCCAAAAATGTTAGTTACAGCTCTGGATGTGGCCCTCCAAGGTCTAAGGATGATCATGTGCGGAACCTTGGATCTGTGAGGGTAGCATATATACATAAACACACTGTTGATCTTAGTTGCATTTTTATTGCCTGGTGCAAATGCGAGACCCTTTCTTAAAGACCCTTCTTGTTACTAACACCTCTCCCCATCGCTTTCTTAGCTGGAAATGGTGAAGAACATTGAGGTTTGGTCTTCCAGTTGTTTTGAACAGCAACTGCCACGCTCCCTTTTCACATCCTATCCTGACTGGAGTTGACGTTCAAGGAAATGCAAGTCTAAAACATCTGGGAGGCCAAACATCTCTGACTCTAGTCCTTCGGGATACCCATTTTAAAAAAAATAAAGAACTTCTGATCACTTTGAATGTTGTTAAATGTTCCGTAACACCTCATAACATTCCGTAACACCTCAGGAGAATGAGGCGTTTAAGTAAAATTTATGTTGCTGTTCATTTAGAGATTTCAGTCCCAGGACACTAATACCTATGTGTTATTTGGGGCAACTGACATCAATTTAAAAACATACCATAAAATACATTAATATGTTCCATCTTTAGAAGCTGATTAAATTAGCAGCTGAATCTTACCGTCACGCTGGGTGTCAGATAAAACCTGCTACAAAGCTTGGAAGTAACAGGTTACAAGTAATTTACCAAACTGCGACGAGTTAATTTTTTAAAGAACAAGTTACATTTCAAAATTACCATAATAAATAAGAATGAAGTCACTCTGTGAGTATAACAAGTACCTGTTCTAGTTACTTTTGAAAGTTATTTTGTAATGATATTTTAGGGGCATTTTGAAAAGGTTTTTTTTTTAAGTTATATTAAAAAAAAACCTGCTGGATAGCTCAGTGGTTTAAGTATCTGGCTGCGGAGCCAGAAGTTGAGAGTTTGATTCTTCACTGGGCTGGATTCAATGATCCATAGGGTCCCTTCCAGCTCTACAGTTCAAAGATGATGATGATGATGATCAAGGCGTGTGTTTTCATTTGAAAGGCTGCAGAAGGGGGGGGAGTTAACAAGTGTGAAGCAAGTTCCTTTTTCAATGTAAGGAGTAATAACAGTTAAGTACTTCTCGAACACTGTAATGGGTAACAGAAACCAATTAGTTTTTAAAAGTAAGTTTCTGAGTGCTGTTCTTCCAGTATACTTGAGGGTTGTCTGCTTTTAATTTATGGGATTAAGGGAACACTACATTGCATACCTCAATGTTGCTACCAGCCCCAGCATCTGCCGCTTGGAGGGTGGATCACCTTTGAAGGCAAATTCCTGTTTCTTCTCCTTATGGTGTAACCTCACTGGGCATTGCAAATCCTTCCATGCGACATGTTTGAGGTATAAAACATTCAAACAAGGCTGTGCTAGGTTTCCAACTAACCAGTTATAAGCATAAAAACAAGCTAATTTGCAAAATGTAAATTCAGCCAACCATGTACAAGAACAGTTTTTTCCTCCTGAGGGTGCACTCCTTCCAGATATGAAATCCGTGACTCAACTACTGTAGTGAGGTCCTGAGACAGCTGTCTCGCTCTGCCTTGAGATGATGTTGTTTAGCTGGACTGTGATTTTGGAGATGTAGGTCTCTCTTGGTATATTCTAATCCCTACTGGTTTGTAAAGCTCAATGGGTGACCCTGAGTGAATTTCTCTAAGCCTAGCCTATTTCACAAGGTTGTTATGATTGGAGAAGAGGTGGAGAATGCTTTTTAACATGAAGAAGTATTCTGAAACGTCATCCCTCATGCTTACAGCCTGCAGTGGCACAGTCTGTTGGAGTTTTTACAATCTCGCATGCTGTCTGTGGTATGTGTGACTGGGAGGGACTTTTCTGGGTTGGGGTGACTATCAAGCTATCCAGCACTAACCAATGGTTCTCTCCTCCCTCTGAATTCAAAGAGAGCCCCACCTCTCTGCTGAGTGTTCCCTTTCCCTCTCTTTTGCCTGTTGAAGTCAGTTGTTTGTTTGCTGTTGATCTGTTTACAGCTGTAAGTAATGAAACATTTGTATTCATTCTCTGACAAATGGCTCAGAGTGAGTTATTGAGACTTTAAGTGCCAGTTAATGAAAAAGGGGTGGACTCTCTGGGGAACTTGTAGCTATTCTGTGAGTCTCTGTACTTCTACTGTCTAGCAAAAAAAGGAATTTACCAGAAATTTAAAACTCTGCAACACAGTACACTCTACTGTCTGATTCTTGTTACTTAAACCAGGCTAAAGCAGAGCCGTTGTGGTTAGAGTATTTATGGCAGGGGCTTGGAAGATCCAAGTTCAAGTTCTGACACAGCCATTAAACCACTTTGTGTGACTCTGGGCCTCACCCTACCTCACAGTGTCATTGTGAAGATAAAGCAGGAAAAATGCCATGTATGCTATCCTTCTAGGGGGATTCATCTAATTTAATTGAACAATCATTATGTTTTCTCTTTTTTTTAGAAAAATGAGTATCACAGAGGTTTTAAAGGCTGTGGCTTCCCCCTCCCCCCCACACACACACCTTCTGCCTGTTTGTCTGTCTGTCTATCCTTCCTTCAGTGTTTATTTCCACCTCTTCCCCCCCCCCCCCGGTTTAATGCTGTATATTGGTAAACTGACAATTTCTGCAAATCAGTGTTCAGATATCTCTTCACCGCTTTCTATGGCCATATGTAATCTAGGAACCACCTTTGGCATCATAAAGATAGAAATCACAAACTGAGTCACAAACATGACATGAGGGAAGTTTTGTTCATGGCATGCAACCTTTAAAACAAACACACAACACTCCCTTATTTTACTCAAGGCTGGTAAAAAGACACAAAAATCTTTTGGCAACCAGCAGCATGTTGACAGAGTAAAACTAAAGTCTGGGGACCTAAAAGTAATCCTATTTTTATATCCGCCCACCCCTGGTTTCCGTTCAGGGGGGTGGCTAGAGAGATTAGTTCATGCCAAGTCCAAAGCAGCAGAAGGCAGCTATGGTTTGTGCAGCATTTAAAGTCCTCCCCCTAAATGTTTGTAGCCTTCGCACAGCATATTCTTTGCTACCAAGGAGCCTCGAAGAAAAGTGGTTAAACTACAGTACTGTAGTTAAGACTCTGCTCATGATGTGCATTTAATCTCGACAGACTCAGGTAGCTGGCTCAAGGTTGATTCAACCTTCCATCTTTCCGAGATCAGTAAACTGAGTACCAAGCTCATGGCGGAGGGATAGCAATGTGTCACCTCCATAATTAAACTGTAAACCACTCAGAGAGTGCTTTAACTACTATAGGGTAGTACACTTTGCTTTTTGCTTTGCTGGGGTGGGAGTGGGGGCTTCTGGGAGCTGTAGCTGGGGTGACCCTCAATCTATGCACCACTAACTAATCATTTCCCTCCTGCCTCTGAATTCAAAGAGAGCCTTGCCTCTCTGTTAAGTGCTTTAAGCGCTATGGGGTGGTATATAAGCAGAACATTATGCTCTGCTTTGCTTTGTTTTGCCAAAACTTGCTTGATGGTAGGATTCAAGGAGACGCTTTGAAAGCCACCAGCAGGTCTGGGAATTATGTGCTCCCATAGAAATTGAGCTTGGCAAGTTACTTGTGGGATGGTCTGAGGCAAGCTCTTTCCCAGAGATTCCATGACCTATAGGGAAATGTGCTCCAACCCAGCCGGGATCCATGTCCAGCTGTAGCACTTCTACTTTTGGAGGCTGGGTTGGAGCAATTCCCCAACAGATGGAAGAATCGTTTTAAGGGCATTCACTCCCATTATAGCAATCCTTTCTGGTGCCATCAGGCGTACTCCTTTGCTACCATCCGATTGCACCCTCCGTACAATAATTTTGTGGTTACTTCTGAATGCTTTAAGCTGCTGGCCTGTAACTACATGTAATATAATTTAGTCATACCTTGAGTACCAAGGAAAGGAACCAATAATAAGAAATGTGTTATTTATAACTAGTTGCTTCTTTGTTTGGGGACTTAGTTCAGCTGGTAACAACTTGTCATCAGCTGCTGCCATTCCAATTTCCCATAATGCCCTGGGGCAGTATTATTTTGAGGGCACTGTGGGAAATTGGAATGGCAGCAGTGGCTCAGCACCAAAATAAAAAAACAAGATTTGTTCCTGGGCTATCTTGAGACACTGTCGCCCTGGTTATCCACCCAAGGGTACCATGTTTGGACTCTGGGCTTGTGTTGCACCCACAACTTAGAAACCTTGTGTGTCCACGTGCATGTGTGCGTTCACTACAATACCCAGAATCCCCTAGCCAGCATAGCTGGTGGGTACTGGAAGCTGTAGTCCAAAAACACAATAGGTCCAGGCTCTGGGCTAGCCCGATTCTGTCTATTCTTCATGGCAGTAGATTCCCAGAGATTCAAACAGAGGCCTTTCCTAGTGTTGAGGCCGACAAATATTTCATGAAGACCAGAGACTAGATCTGGGGCCCTCCTGTGTAAATCTCTACTCAGACTCTACTACTAAGTGGTCCTTCCATCCACACCACACCCATCCTGGAAAAAGCTGTGGCGTTTATATGGCCATCTCCATTTCTGAAACCATGCTGCTGTTCTTTCTATCCTTCTTCTGCTTTATGAGTTCCTGAGACAACCCTTTGTTCGTACGAAGTTATACAACAGAATTCTGTTCCCTCCATCCACTGGTGCACCGGTCCCTTCGTGTGAGTTGTACAGGATCTGAGCCTGTGCAAGGAGGTTTCCTGGATACGTCCTTGCACATACTCAGAAACTATTCAGAGATTCATGCACTAGATCATTGCACAAGGGGAAAGAACTAACAGGATTCTGCCCATAGCAATTCGAAAAGCTGCTGCCAAAGTTGTGGTTGAATATGTGTTTTGTTTTGTTTTATTTTTAAAAGTAAAAGAACTGTTAAAATGCAGAGTGCGTGCATGGAGGTAGGGTTTTCATCTTGTATGAAGCTGACCAGATAATACAGAAACTCTGGTGAGTGGCAAATCGGAAAGTGCAGGTGCTCATCTCATGACTGTCCCTGTAGCCACAACACAAACAGAATTCAGAAAAGCAGGTCGCTGGATCAGTCCATATGAACAATGAGGAACAGGTCCTTTGCAATACTAAGAGCTCTTAATTGCCCATTCAGGACCAAATCACTCTCAAATACACTTTGCATCACAACAGGAATAGATTGCACCAATATACTGTTCATGGAAGCTTGCAGCTAAGATCAAAGGGAACAAACAAGACTTAGCGGGTGGCAGATATTATCATAGCCCCTGCTATTTGGAAAATCATGATTCTTCAACTCTGAAAGCCCAGGCTCCATTACATCATTGCTAGGCAGTGGTCAAAATGCAGTCGGTGGCTTCCCACCACTGGGCTCACATCCTAGGTGATACGTGGAAAGCTTTTCTCCAGGGACAGTGCTGCTGTTGGGTATAGTAGAAGGCTCACCATTATTACCACCAGTCTACAGGGTTTTTTCCCACCATTTTTGCTAAGGCTTGTGCAACAAGCCAATTCATGAGTTGAGATGCTGGCAGATCATCCTGTATCTTATTCCAGATGACATAATAAGCTCCATAGTCCAAGAACACCCGGGGACCCAAGGTTGGGAACCACTGCTTTAAAGCCATCACACACACACACATCCTCTTCTTCCACCCTGATCACCCAGAGATTTCTCTCCATACCTGGAGATCTTTGGAAGTACGGCTGTTCACTGAGGCTGTAACTGGAGCCAAAGACCTACCAACCCTTGCAGGTGGGGCACCAAGCAGAGGGACACTTTGGCCTAATGTTTCAGGGAGAGTGCCCCCATACGCCAGTCACCAGGCATGTATGTTTTACATTCAGGTTGTTGATGGCTATCTCCAGATGTGAAGATCCCTTGACCATGGCCTCTGGGGCTGGTGGGCTAGCTAGGAGAGCTCACCTGGTGGTCTCACTTAGCGCCAGTAACAGCTACAAGCAGGACTGGCACCATGCATACCGCCCAGGTGGGTCTTCTTGGAGCTACTTTGTTTAATGGCTGCGAAGAACTCTCCATGAAGAACATGGGGGGGATTACAATAGTGATCTTCAGGTGGTGATGCTCATTATTTTAGAGAAGCCCAAGGCAAATGCCAGTCACATGTCCAGACAGAATTTCAGAGTCCCTATTATGGTCCAGGTATGCCCCATACCAACACTGAGCGTGTTGACTTATTTTTCTTCATTTCATAGGAATAAACTGCAGCCATTCATTTACATGAGATAATGTGCGAGGGGGGGAAATACATCCCTTGATCTCTCAGCAGAGCTTAGAAAAGTTACATTTTTGGCTGTCCCTTCCAGAATCCACTAGACGTCAGGCTATGATAGCTAGGAGATTCTGGAAGAGGCAGTCAAAAAAAGCTAACTTTCCCAAACGTCTCCTCCTCCTGACCCATTTGTTTAAGGTAGGAAGGAAACTTTCTGTCTGTTCAGCTGTATACCAGAATGTAATCGTTTGGAAGCAATGGGAATCATTGAGAAATGAGCAAGGTCTTCTCTGCATAACCCCACCCCTTTATCTGATTAGCTCCACCCAAGGTTCCATAGCATGATGACATATCACTCTAAACAGACCCTGATCTCATGCAATGTCAGAAGAAGCTAAGCAGGGTCAGGCCTGGTTAGTTGTTGGATGGGAGACTTTCAACAAATAGGAATTTCTGGTAAGAGTTAAGAAAGAATTCTGCCTGAATGCCACAAGAGTTGACAATACTGAGCTAGACAGAACAATGATCTAACTCATTATAAGATGGTTTCTTCTGATCCCAACACTTCTGTGTGAAACTAGGAGATGCCTTTGGATGTCTTGACATCCAGCTGGTTTCTGCCTTTCAGCCCCAATCAGTTCTCCAGGTTCCATCCAACCAGGAACTTGAAACCCTAGGGCCAACAATGCTGTTGAGATAGCATCAAGCTGTACAAGAGGTCACCGTTTCAGAGTGCTATTAAATCCCATAAAACTGTCAGTGGTTTAATATACTGTTGTTATGCAATTGGGGGTAGATTTGGGTGTTCTGCTTCAGGCGCCAGATTGTCTTGGATCTGCCTTTTCTCTCTGTTTCCCCTCTTGCCTCTGCCCTGCCTCACTCAATCCTTGGCCTTCTGCCCATCCACCCCACCCCTCTTCTGCAGTACAAGATAATTGTAATTTGGGGTCAGCTAGAATAAAATATAACAGGAGCTGCAGCTGTTGTTCCTTGTTTCATTGTGTAAACCTCTTCCAAGACCACCAGCTCAACAATTCCCCCAATGTTGCATTTCATTGCATTCCTCATTCCCTAAGATGTACTAAATAAGGCATTAAAAGAACAAGTTATTATTTTAACAGTTTTACAGCTTCAGGGGTGCCAAATACCACGGGAAGCAAGTTTTAGCACAACAAAGGAAGATGCTTGACACTCAAAAGGCCTCTAAACCCTTCTCAGCTTCAGGTGTTTTGTTATGTTTTTGTGGATTTTTTTTTCCTGAAATACTCTCATTATTCATATCAGATGTCCAGATTGCTGGATTCACTGCCCTGGACTTGATAAGATTGCCAGGATGTTTCTGTGATAAGAGACCAAGGAAACGCCCTGACAGAAATTCCCTACAAATAAAGGATTCAGAACAACACTGCAGCCTCATAAGGACTGAGGGTGCGATCAGAATGTGAGAAAAAATAGTGGTTTGCTTTGATGGGAGTGATCTCCCTTAAAGCAACCCTTCCATCCGTGCAGGGATCATTCCAGCCTGCCCACCTCCAAAAGTAGCCCTGATACCGGACCAAAAAGGTCCAACTTAAGATGGAGCAAGGTCAGGCGGGTTCGCAACCTAATGTAAGTCATACGATTGCTGAGAAATATCTTGTATTGAACCGTGTCACAAGTGGCTCAAAATGCAAGCTAAATCCTGTCCTTTTGCACCCAAAGGGCTCGTTTACGTTAAAGCAATAGTTTGGAATATGTGTTGATGTAAATGAATGTGTATTAAATCGACATAAAGTCATGTGGCAGTCATGGGGTGTTTTAATCACAGTTTGCGTTCCCTTGTAACAAAAGTTTAATCTGGTGTTTTTGAAGGGACACCCGCACCCGACGTAATGCGCTCTCCCTCCAACCTAAGGCTGGAATTCAGAGAGGTAGACAGGCAGGTCCGTATGCGTGTATACACTGAGTGCGCACACCCAGAGGCGGGAAGTGCAATAGGAAATAGCTGAGCAAACTGGTGCTAGAAAAGTCTTTGCACGCACAGCAGCACCTTGTGAGTGCTGACCCATGTGAGAGAGCCCAGTGATGATGGGCAGCTGATACACACCCCAGTTGTGCAAACCAAACACACACAGAGCCAGGAGAAAGGAGGAGACATGGGCTGAAACTGGCTGGCTGGAGGAGGGAAGAGAGAGGGGGCGGCCGCGTTTTCCCTCTAACAGAGGAGGAAAAAAACTCACTGCTGCTCCAAAAAACAGAATTCCCTGTCAAATTACTCCCATTTACACGTATGTCATGTATTCATACATTTTACAGGAAATCAAAACAGGCTAAACCAGATTTAAATAGAATTTTTTTTAAAGGGGAACGTAACCACCTTCTAAGTCAAGAAGTATAAGTTGAGAGACAGTGACCAGAAACCAGCTGGTTTGTTACAGTGCTGAAAATGCACTGGTATAAATTACACTGGGGAACTGATGCACACCGACAAGTCACCATTTATGTCCCTTGTTGTGCGTGGCAAAGGGATATACAAGCATCTGCTCGTCAACTAGCAGCAATTTGTCACTGCACTTAGCAGCAGTTATCACCTCTGCACTTACACCAGTAGGATCCTGGTTAGTAGTTGTGTTTTCACATAACACTAAACTAGCATTCTGAAAATAAGCCCAGCTGATCTCTGGTTTTATGTGTATACTTCTCCTGCACAAATGCAGCTGCAAGTAAGAGTGTGGAAGCTCCAGCTTCTGTTTCAGACAAAGCTCTGCTTGCTGTGTCATCTGGACGTCAACAAACTGTGGTTAGCTCTAGCTATGATTAGGGGCAACAGACATAAATCTCTAGTCAATCTGCAGTGTGTACAGAATCTGTGTACATTCTAATCTGTTCAGAACAGCTTCACCAGAAAAAGAGAGAGTAGGATATGTGAGGGTCAAAGGAGACATGAGAAATGTGGATTCTCTATAATTATCCTGGTTTTTTTTCCAGTGACCAGATGTTTGTAAGGTGCGTGCCTCAGCAATTGGATTTACAAAGTAAGCTTGTGTTTCCCTTCCAATGACTAACCAGAAAATAAAGTATAACCCAATGCAAGATACGGAGGTGAAGAAAAGAGTATGATATTACAAATAGATGTCACACTCACCAGACTGCCCTGACAGAAGGTCCTTCAGAAGATAGCCTTGAAAAAATAGTGGCTCTCATAGTTGATCAGGGTTCCCTCCCAACAACAGGATCTCCACCTTGTCAGGATCCAATTTCAGCCTGTTGGCCTTCATCCACTCCAGGCAGTGTTCCAGGATCTGCACAGCTTCCACTGCTTAAGATGAAAAGAAGGGGCAGAATTGTGTGTCATCAGCCGACTGATGACAGCGAACTCCAGATCTCTGGATGACCTCCCTCAGTGGCCACATATAGATGATAGCAGTGGGGAGATGATCAACCCCTGTGGGGCACCACATTGTAGTCCCCATCGGGACAAGACGGCCTCCCCAAGTTGAGTCATCTAATGCCAGTCATTGAGGAAGGATGGAAGCCAGTGTAACGCTGTGCCTCCAATCCCCAACCCCAACAACTGGTCCAGGAGGATACCATGGTCGACAGTATCAAAGGCTGCTACAGAGTCAGACTCCACCGGTTGGCCTCCCGAACAAGGTCATCTACCAAAGCAACCAGTCAAATGGTGCAGTCTGAACCCCGATCCAGACTATTGGTGTCCTCCAAGACAGCCTGCACCTGCCCAGCCACCAACCTCTTGATCAGCTTCCCCATAATATTAGCATATACCTCTCAAGACAGCTCCGCCTTTCAAAGAACAGCCCATGTACAGGGATTGACCGCTCTGATACAATAGTCCCAGAGACAAAATCTTCAAGGTCCCCAAATAAAATGCAGACTATCATTAGAAGGATTGCCCTTTCCATCATCCCTCCTGTCAACAGATATTGGCATTCCGTTACCTCAGTCAAGGTCATGCTAAGTGCCCAATTCCTGCTCCAAGGAAAGAGAAGCTCCTTTGTTGCCCGCCTTTTTCTCCTTCAAAACATAAATTTTACAGTCATAGCCAGAGATGGGCACGAACTGGTTCGTCCCAGTTCGTCCCAGTTCTTAAAGGTGGCAGTACAACTGCTGCTGGTCCCCTCCACCGCCTCCCTCTGGCTCAACCAGCCACTCACCAGCCCCAGTGGGGTAGCTTCCTGTACCTCCTCAACTGATCTGCCAGTCCTGGCAACAGCTCAGGCTTCCCTGCCCTGCCCTCTTGGCTGATCTGCCACTCAGACAAAAGGGCGGGGCAGAGAAGGCTGTGCTCTTGCTCGTGACCGGGAGATCAGCCGAGGAGGTGGAAATTAAGCAAGCAAGCTGGGCCTGGTGAGTGGCTAAATTGGCTGAGGAGGTGCTGTTGCTTTTATGAGCTGGGATAAACTGGGACAAACTGGTTTGTGCCCATTTCTAGTCATAGCACCTTCCAAAGGGTCTCCCCACCCACTAGATTGAAACAAAGAGCCCATTGGGATTACACTGATTTTTGGTGAGAAGTATGCCACTTCCTCCCCCTGCCCCTCCTCCTCCTCCAGTGGGAGGAGCAAGCATAACGGTCAGGTGACTTTCTCTCCCACCTGCCATTGCTTGTTGCTGCTCCTCCAGCACTGTTTATTTCTCCAAGTAAAGACCCTCCCCTCTTACCTCCTCTCTTCATCTTTCTCCTGGGGAAGGGCTGCGCAGTGTTCCCCTCCGCCTCACATCCAGGTTTGCGCAGGTCCCGCCAGGGTGGCCTGGATGGTGCAAAGAGTGGTGCATTGGCGGTCCCCAGCTTTTTGCTGCCTGAGGCAATTGCATCAGTCAGTCTAAGGGCAGGGGTGGCCTCTTCCCTCCCAATACGACCTATTTCACAGGGCTGTTATGACGAGTTCATCAGAGGAGGAACCTTGTATTTTTCCCTGAGCTACCTGAAAGATGAGTGGGTTAGAAATACCATAACGTAATCATGTATTATTGGGTCTGGTCCAAACCAAATGGGCATACTTAGTGCATTTTTAGAAGAGGTACTACCTCAAGTGGTGAAGAAAATCTAGTTGGTCATAGTATGCGATTTTTCACACCTATGAATCTTGCGTTTTAAGGGGTTTTGTCTTCTGATTGGTCATAGGAAGGTAAACCTGAGTATAATTTGCAAATCTAATAGCTGATGCACACATCTCTGAGAATATATTGTGGGAGTTAACATTGGCTACTTCTTGGGAAGATACATTCCTCTTCTGGAGGTGTGGGGGAACGGAAGGCTCTCAGTCTTGCAAGTCCACATCCTGATCTTCAGAGGATGGCTGCGAACTGGTTTAATCTCAGCTGGCAACTGTGAGCAGTTCATCAATTCTCTCACAGTGGCACCTGGGATTATGCTAAACACAGCAATTTCCTTGTTCGTGTGGATCGATGCGCCTGTGCACCCACCCCAAAGCACCGTTCCAGAGGTGATCCCTTGCAAGGAAACAGGCGCTCAGAAAAGGCACAAGATTAGTGGCTGACCTTATTGACTCCTTGCACATCATGAAGCATCCTGTCTGAACTTGGCAGCCAGCAGATAATAACTCACTTCATTTGAAATAGCATCTTGGAAACATATTAGTCAACTCAGCCGAAACATACGCGGCTCCCATTGTCCAGTGCATTTTTTCCATCCCACAGAAAATATGAGGTATGATTAAAATGCTGTTTGGCAAGAATATAGAAACTGATACAAGCTGGTTTTTTTTTTAACCTTCATGTTTGTAAATGACACTGCAGTTGTCTTGATATTATGTTGGTTTTGTATTAAATTAGGGGTGGGGAGAGCTGATACTGGCTTTCTGCAGGGCAGATATGGCTTCTAGAACAACTGTCTAGGCCCCAAAGCAAAGCAATCCTACCAAGTGTTTTTCGACCTGTGGTAAACTCTAGTTTCACCTGTGAGGGGAGGGAATAATGTTGTAAGAGGCAGTAAGCAACGGGAGCAACCAAAGTCTAAACAATGATAGACATAGCCTGCAATTTAAATATTAGCAGAGAGAATTCCTTAAGTGCTCAGAACGTTTGATTGTCGCAGCAGGAGCTTTTTACACCTCCTGCATATTGTAAATTCGGATGTCTCACTCTGTAGTTTGTCACTGGGAAGTAAGCATCGGCTTTATTTACAAGCCTGATTGCCCAGTCACAGAAGTCTGCTGAATTCAGCTTTTGAGGACAGGTGCTGAATAGTTCAGTGGTTTAGTTATCTGGCTGCGGAGCCAGAGGTTAGGAGTTCGATTCCCCACTGTGCCTCGAGGGAGAAAAGCCAGCCCGTGTGGCCTTGAGCAAGCTGCATAGTCCTATGTCTTCCTGCCAAAGAAGATAATGGTAAACCACTTCTGAGTACTCTTTACCTAGAAAACCCTGGAAAAAGTTGTCATAAGTCAGAATTGACGAAAGATGTGCCCTGCCATATTCCAGCAACCGTATCCTGGTTGTCAGTAGATTATCCTCATGGGATCTTAGGATTCTCAGTAGGTTTAAGAAACACTACGTGTACTAACCCTAAGCTTAACCCTTTTACTAATTGTCAGAGAAGTCATTCAATGCTAGTGTTTTTTTACTTGCCTGGATAAGAGTAACAGAAAAGAGGATCAGGTGGGAGATGTTCCATGAAACCTTACTTTAAAATATAATGGTTAGTCTTTAAGGTACAACATGTTTTTATCTCTCTCTTTTTGGTATTGTTTTGTTTTGCTTCTTCGGATTTTGCCTGATGTGCTTGCACAGACTAACACAGTCACCTTTTCCAAAACTGAATCCATGTAAGCTACCTACTATCCCTTCTGAATGCCAAAGGTTACCTCCCCCCCTTTTTTTTTCAGTGCTTAAAGCATGGCTGAGGCTTGAAATGGGAAGAAAATATGAAAAACGGATGGGTTCAAAGTTGGTTTGGGGATGGCAAACTCGGTTACCTCTATACAAACAAAATGGGAGTAACGTTCTCTCCTTCCATCCCATTTCAAATACTGGCTTTAAAGGAAACTTCGTATGCAAATACGGCATGTTTATTGTACACGGGAGTACGCTGTGCGGAACTAAATTGGACTTAACTTCTGAATACTACGTGAAGAAGTGTCATGTTGAACTGACTTTCGACACAGCAAGCTAGGTTAATGAGAAATGGTTGACCCGGAAGGAGTTTTGTTTTTTCTGGTTGACAGTTTTGCAATTTGCACAAAATGTCTCTGTGCAAACCTAGCATCTGTTCTCTCTGAGAAGCAATGTGCACCCAAAACAACACAAGCATGGAAGGAATGGCTGATTGATCAAAAAGAAACAACCCACCTGAAGCTTCGAACACTTAAAGGTCCACAGAGCAAGGCAGCTGCGCTTGAAATAGTGTATAACTATGCACATTGCTACAAGAATTCGTGTTGGTATTGACTGAAAATACCTCACTATGCCTCAAGGTGAGGAGAAAAGCTTGTGGTTGCTTTCTTTCGACGCTAAGAGCAATCACGTGAGGATTCGCATCCCTGCTTCTTAGTTGATTGGGATAGGATTGGACCAATTAACTGTTCTGCTAAATTCAGCAAATGATCAAATATCACTCAAATATCTCCACCTATTAAATATTTGTCACCTTGTCACCCATGGTTCTGGTGCCCTGTGCAGATATTCACTGATGATATAAGAATATGCTATTTTCCGGAAGAGGAATCATCCCTGTAAGCAATATTGGACCCGGCTTGCTATTAAAATATAACATACGAGTACTGTATGCTGTCCCTGGAGTTTGGAGGAGGAAGAGGAGGATTCCATGCATTGCTTTCAACTGAAAAGACTTCCTGACCAGTTTGCAAATCAATATAAACAAGATAGAAATAAGATTTTCAAAAAATTTAAAAAGGCACAAAAGGAAAAAAGGAAATGAGGGAAAAAAACATTCTGCAGCCATACGGCATGGCTGCTGAATGACCGATCAGAGAAAGCCACAGCCTTGTCTTATTGCTGTTTAGTTTAGCCCAGGAAGGTGTGTAGTTAGGAGTATGTGTATTGGATAGCTGTTGCAGAGCCAGAAGTTGGGAGTTCAAATCCCCACTGTGCCACCCAGGAAAGGAGCCAGCCTGAGTGGCCTTGGGCAAGCTGCACAGTCCCAGGGAACCCCAGAAAGAGGGAATGGTAAACCACTTCTCAGTACTCTGGAAAAAGGGTTGCCATAAGTCAGAATTAACTTGATGGCAAGCAGTTATTAAAATTCTATATGTATGGAGAGAGAACCCTTGTTCGTCTTATGTTATGCCAGTGTAAATGTGCATTACATCTGGCAACAAGGAACTGCCACCAAATGTGCAATGCACCAGCAGAAGTGCTTTGTGAATAACACTTCCAGCTCAGCACTGTCATAACTACCATAGGCACAACGTTAAGTCGTGCCCATGTAATTACACAACTGGATTTTGCCCTATATGTATGTGTCATCTCCGGATTGAATCCAATGCTTTTCCAATTAAATAACAGACAGTTACGGAAAAACCTCAGAGACTGGGGAAATGTGAGTGTGGCCAAGGAGTCAAGAAGAGCATCTGGTCTATATCATTGTGTTAGTTTAACACCAGTTTAACTGCCATGGCTCAACCATACCCCAAATCCTGGGAATTGTAGTCTGGTGGGTGTTTAGAGTTCTTTTCTACAGTACTGGAAAACCACAGCAGAGAATTCCAGGCACATCACCAAACTACACCACATCCCACATTCCCTTAGAATGGACTCATTACATTTTCAGTGCGGTATCATCAAGGGAGGTGGTTGCCAATCTTGAGAAACCCAGGTGTTCTTGGACTGCAGTTCCCAGAAACCCTGGCTGGCATAGTTGGTGGTGAAGGCAACTGGGAATTGCCGTGGAAAAACACCTGGCTGGAAACCACTGATAAGGAGATTAACACGATCCTTGGACCAGGAATGACAGTCAGATTCTCTTGGTAGTCTTTTTTAAATACTCCTTTCTATGTTATTCTCAAGGCAAATAATGGACTGTGTGTTGTGAGGCAAAGATTATATTAAGCACACATCCTTATTCTTTGGAAAAGTGTGTGCCTTTTATACTTTGCAGCCTTCCCCCCAAAACCTCTGTTCAGGACTAATTCACACAACTTTAATTGTGTCTAACACACCTTGGAAAAAATTTCCATGCCCCGATTTTTTCATGTGTTGGTCCACACCAGTTGGTTTCGGCTGATTCTGTTCACATCAAATTGGTCTTGTAAATGGCTCAGCAGGCGGTCGAGATTATTTTTCAAACTCTTTGCAATTCCAATTCATTGCTAGGCATCGAGCCGCTAATTGTGTTAAAACACACACACACACACACCAGGGCTCAATACGGTAAATAACGTGAATAAAACAAATGCTCCATTAAGGCTGCAATGGTCAACAGACTGACTGTTTTCACAAAACCTTTTATAATGGGAGGGTTGATGGGCAAAAAAGGGGGCAGGCATTGGAGATTGTGCCTTCTCTTAATGGATGATCACTGCTCTTGACATCTCCCAGGAAGGACCATTTTCCTTTTTCTGAACAAAACAGACTCCAGCGCGCACACAAGCAAGATGTATCCAGAACGACCGGGGAGGCCACAAAAATGAATGCAGCCTACATGCCTGTACTCTTTGCCTGGGAGGTATAGGACTCGCTGTTAAATTGGACTTAGGTTTCACCGGCAATTCAACTCGGACTAGACTCGGGTTTTTTCCCCAGTGATTCGGTTTCGACTTGCGATTCAGAACTCCTTCACCCCTCCCTTTTTTCTGGGGGGAAAAAGGCTAGTTTTTGATAGGGACTCAGACTTGGGTCTTGGGATTTGGTACCAAAGACTTGGACTCAGACTTGGTACCAACGACTCGGACTTGGGACTTGGACCCAAAGACTTGCCAGCATCCCTTCTCTCTGTTCAGGTGTAAAGCTCACAATTACCTAGAAGAAGGTTGAACCCACATTGCAATCCACAGCTCTAATCACACCAGTTCATGCCTATGATGCACTGGGATGTACTGTCACTGTGCCTTTCTCAAGGGAAGTGTAATGCTCTGCCCAAAGAATAAGAACTGCTAAGAACACCTTTCCCACTGCCTCATGGCGCAGTGGTTTAACTGTGGTACTGCAGCCAAAACTATGCTCACCACCCAGGGTTCAATCCCAGGTAGCCAGCTCAAGGTTGACTCAGCCTTCTATTCTTCCAAAGTTGATAAAATGAGTACCCAGCTTGCTGGGGGGGGGGGGGGGGAATGTGTAGCCTGCATAATTACCATATTTTCCTGTGTATAAAACGACCCTTTTTCCTAAAATCATTAGAGGAAAAATTGAGGGTCGTTTTATATATGGAAGGAGGCGGAGACAAAGGAGCAGCTGCGCTCAGCCACCTCTCGCGGCTGCCCATTGACTGCTGCTGCCACCACCAGATCGCCTCTTCCATTGCCACTCGCGGGCTCTCTTCGGGCAGGGGACAAGGCGGCGACGTGAGCTGGAGGTGAGCTCTGGCACTGGCGGTGGAGGAGACGATTGGGTAGCAGCAGCAGAAGGAGGCAGAGGAGAAGCCGCACTGGTCCGCCCCTCGCGGCTGCCCATTGACTGCTCCTCCACGTCTGGCAAGGGTTTGGGGGTCGTCTTATACATGGGGGGTCATATACACGGAAAAATATGGTTACTTGTAAACTGCCCAGAGAGTGCTTTAAATGCTATGGGGCAGTATATAAGCAGCACACTTTGCTTTTTTGCTTTTGATGTCCCACTTCTTCCCTCCTCTCCCATCTCAGGAAAACCTCAGGGCTTTTGGCTGGGAAATGGCAAAGAGTGGTACTAAAGCTAGCAGGGGAGCCTGATTTGTAGCTTCAATACCTTTTTCACCCAGCACACACCTATTCATGGGTAATCCGTTTAGAGGCATCCATTGTGCTTATGAGGTTGCTTCCAGTTACTCGTGTCATTCTGTCCTAATGCTTATTTAATGTGCATGCACACATATTACTCCCTGTCTTTGAAATGTAATAATTATTGATGTTACCATGAAATTAGAGAGTGTCCAAGACACAGCAAGTAAATATTTAAGTGAGGTGAGCTATGGGGAGAAGAAACAGAGTTAAAAAGGGAGGCAAAGAGGAATCCCACAGCCTGAGAGGCCAGTTCTTTGAATCGTGCATACAAATGCATAGACATTAAGAAAAGGTAATGTGCCAAGACACTTTTTAATGCACAGTAAAGCAATAAAGATAGCTGGGCTCAAGTACCCAGTAAAGCTGGGCGCGCCTAAGACCGGAGCCTGGAGCTGTCTCTGTCGGAGCTGTGTTTTGCTGGGGTTTATGAGATCTTAGGAGCCCCTGAAGTTTTGAGCTGCTGGCGAAGTGGAGTGGCCTGTTCCTGGCATCGGAGGCAAGGCTGTGGTGAAAGATTCCGGGAGACCGTGAGGGGGAGAGAGCTGCCTTTCATGGATTTCGGCTGGCTGGTCGCCATGTTGGATCTTCGAACAGCAGTAATTTTCCTAAGATCGGCTTGTTTAGCGTGCTCTCTTCGGACTAGTTGCAGTGACGCTTTACCTCTTCCCCAAGGGAGGGAAATGTCAATGACTGAGTTACTCTCAGTTTGGATTTTACTATTTCTGATATTTCCTATGCGTACTATTGAATCTTATGTGGCATACCCGTGAGCAACATCTTCACTCCAGTACTTTTATTATTATTAACAGCAATACTAATAACATCGATAATAACATCAAGATCAGTAATAACTAAGAGGACAAGGTTTCATAATAGAGGAGGACAGAACAGAACTACAAGTGGGGGCTAAGCACTTGGGTGTTCTTTAAAAGTTGTTTTATATATTTAGTTTTTATTTGTAAATCGGGGTTTTATTTGATAACACTGTACTTGATAAATGTACTTATTTGATGTTAAATTATTTTATTAGTTTAGGTTATTTGCTTTTTTAATTGCTTTCTTTCTTTTTCTTTTTTCTTTCTTTTTGACATGGAGTGGAAGGCCTGTTCGCCTAGTGGGGGGCCTATGAACATCTCGGTGGTTATGGGTAGAGGGAGATATGGCGTCGACGCAGCTCCTACTCGTGTTAGAAGAACGATGAACAGATGTTTGAAGGCTGTTCACTGTTCTGGGGCTGTGATCAACCATCAATATCGAGGTAGCCAGCCCAGCCAGCCCTCCACTCTAAAACTGGTGCTGTTGAATGCCAGGTCTGTATTCAATAAGCTCCAGATGATTTATGATCTTATTCTGGAGGAGGATGCAGACCTGCCATGCATAACCGAGACATGGATTGGTGGTGAGGGGGGTCCTCCCCTAGCGCCGGCCTGCCTGCCCGGTTATGCCGTCCTGCACCAGGGTAGACTGGAGGGGCGGGGGGGTAGTAGCCATTGTTTATAAATCCATCTTGGAGGTTACTAGGCGCTCCTTGGTGGTAAGGTCGGGTCCTGAGGCCCTCCACGTGTCGATTGGGGCCAGGGATGGTATTGGGATTTTGCTGGGTTACCGCACTCCCCGCAACCCAGCCACTTCCCTTCCAGAGCTGGCGGACTTTGTCTCCGCGGCGGTGTTGGGGTCCCCGAGGCTTTTGGTTTTGGGTGACTTCAACATACGCGCGGAGGCAGAGGTCTCAGGGCCAGCTCTTGAGTTCTTGGAAACCATGGCTTCCTTGAACATGTCCCAACATGTCAACAGCCCCACCCACGTGGGTGGTCACATGCTGGACCTGGTCTTTTCCACCAATTGGAGTGAGTGTGGTCTGATGGTGACTGACCTTGAGTCGGTCCCTTTGTCATGGTCAGATCACCACCTAATAAAATGTAACCTCTCAGTGGCACTCCCCCCTCGCAGGGAGCAGGGACCTATTTTTATGGTCCGCCCTCAAAGGCTACTGGATCCTATTGGATTCCAGGATGCCATGAGAGGTGTTACGGCTGACCTGGCTGGCGCTCCTGTCGAGGTTCTGGTTGACAGCTGGTTTACCGCTGCCGCTAGGGCTATAGACACGATCGCGCCTAAACGCCCTCTCCAACGCAGAGCTCGGCCTGTGCCTTGGTTTAACCAGGACCTCCGAGCGATGAAACGGATTAGGAGAAGGCTAGAGCGTAGGTGGAGGAAGAACCCGATGGAACATAATTGGATAGCTGTCAGGGTCGCAACTAACCTCTACCTGTCTAAGGTAAAGGCTGCTTGTCGTACATACTTCGCTAACCGGATAAGCGAAGCTTCAAACCAGCAGTCGGAGTTATTCCGTATAGTGCGCGACCTTTCCGGAGTTGGTCTGAGTGATGGGCCTCCCCCTAGTTTTTCACCGGACCAATTTGCAGTATTTTTTAAATCTAAAGTGGAGGCCATCCGCCGGGAGCTCTCTCCTTTTTTGAATACAGTGAGTCGAGCTGAGATGTCCAGCGCTCCGTCTTGCCCGGTGATTCTTGATCTCTTTCAGCCTGTGACACCAGATACTGTGGACAAAGTGCTTGATCGCTGTCGAGCCACCATTTCCTCCCTTGACCCTTGCCCGGCCTGGCTAATCAAAGCAGCCAGGCCGATCACAACTGAATGGGCCACTGCAATAATAAATGGGTCTTTCCTTGAGGGCAGGTTCCCACCTGCCCTCAAGGAGACACTCATTAGGCCCATAAGAAAGAAACCTAATATGGCGGCGGACAAAATTGGCAATTATAGGCGCCACGGTACAGAGACGGCATTGGTCGCCCTGTATGATGACCTGTTGAGGGAGGCTGACAGGGGTAAAACATCTCTGTTGGTCCTCCTCAACATCTCGGCGGCCTTTGATACCGTCGACCACGGTATCCTCCTGGGGAGGCTCTCTGAGTTGGGAATTCGTGGCTTGGCGTTTGCCTGGCTCCGTTCCTTCTTGGAGAGCCGTCCCCAGAGAGTACAGCTTGGGGAGAGTGTCTCAGCCCCGTGGAGTCTCAATTGTGGGGTTCCACAGGGGTCGATTATCTCCCCAATGCTGTTTAATATCTATATGAGGCCGCTGGGTCGGGTCATCAGGGGGTGTGGAGCATCGTGTCATCAATATGCTGATGACACCCAACTCTACATCTCCTTTTTACCAACTGCAGGTGATGCCGTCCTGTCCCTTCAGCGCTGCCTGGGGACTGTATTGCAATGGATGCAGGAAAATGGGCTGAGGCTGAACCCGGACAAGACAGAGGTTCTGAGGGTGGGTGCCCCTGTGGTTGGCGGTTTGGATGACTCTCTCTCGTTTGGGGGGGTGGCCTTGGCCGCTAAGAGTGGGGTTCGCAGCTTGGGGATCCATCTGGACCCGGCGCTCACCATGGAAACGCAGGTGGCGTCGGTAGTCCGCTCCGCCTTTTTCCATCTTTGGCAGATTGCCCGGCTGCGGCCCTACCTTGATATGGGGGCGCTCACTACCTTGGTGCATGTGCTCGTAATCTCAAGATTAGACCACTGTAACGCGCTCTATGTGGGGCTGCCTTTGAGGTTGATGCGGAAACTTCAGGTGGTGCAGAATGCGGCGGCCAGACTCCTTAGTGGAGTGAGAAAATACCAGCATATCTCTCCTATTCTGGCCGCATTGCATTGGCTGCCCATTCGGTTCCGCATTGACTTCAAAGTTTTAATGCTAACTTATAAGGCCCTAAACGGTTTAGGACCTCAATATTTGGGGGAACGCCTACTCCCACCAAGGTCTACCCGGATCACCCGTGCGAGTCAGGAGGTGAGGCTGAGGAGCTTGACGCCGAGGGAGGCCCGTAGGGAAAGAACAAGAAATCGGGCCTTCTCGGCGGTGGCTCCTCACCTCTGGAATAATCTTCCTCCGGAGATTCGTACCGCCCCTACGCTGGGTATCTTTAAAAATCAATTAAAAACATGGATGTTTATACAGGCCTTCCCTCCAGTCAATACCTGATCTTTTTATCTTTTCTATTTATCTTTATTTTTTGTTTTATAATTGTTATGGAAATTGTTTTTGTAATAATTTTGTGATTTTATCTGTTGTTTTATGTTGTTTGGAAGCCGCCTAGAGTGGTCGCAAGACCAGATAGGCGGGGTATAAATGAAATAAATAATAATAATAATAATACCTCAGAAAAACTTGGTGATTTTTCCTTCACATCTGAGCTCCTGAATACCTAGAGAATTTCAGCCATCAACACCATCACCATGAACTCTCTCTCTTTCTCAGAAATATGTAAGAAAACAATATACATAGAGAACTTGTTGAAACACTGCCCTGACAGTTGCTTTGGGTGTGAGTGAGAAGTGGTTAACTGATGAAAAAGGGAATCAGCTTCTGAGATTTTCCCTTGCTTGAGGTTTCTTTGTGAAAGGTAGTGTGCACAAGAGGGCATCCTGTAGACCATCTTGACTGCTGCCATTGGTGTCATCAACATTCAGGCTGCCCTTGGCTATGTAATGTTGGCATCCTTTTTCCTGCTGACAATACGGGCACAATATTGTGCAGCTATATCAGGCCATTTCCTGGCATTTTGAATCGTGGATAGAGAAGCACAATACCCCACATTCATAAACTAGAGTGTTTTTTTTTTAAGAATTGAATAGGTTTCTACCTTAAAGAGCATTTAAAGGTGTGCCAGGGTTTGCACATGTTCAGTCCTATGACGTATAAGAAGGATCTCACCTGCAACCTCCCTTAAGCTTCCCTGCTGCATCTAAGTTTAGCTGTCATTCTCATAGCTGATTATTCCCAACAACCATAGCTTGTGACGTATTCCTGCTGTAAAGCATAGTATTGAGGGGAGGTGTGGCTTGCTCTTGAATGGACAACTAAGACCCATTAGCTTTACAAAATACCTGTGTAGCGTTCACCCTGCTCATAAATATTAATGATGAGATTTGCATGCACCAAAAGGAGTTGGTGGGGCGGAGCTAAGTGGGGGTGAAGAGAGGAGGGAGAGAGAGTGGAGAGTGGGCGGTTGAGAATGGAGAAAGAAGGTTGTTTAGTTGAGAGTTAATGACATTGACTGGACTGTTATCACCTGTAACAATAAACAATTTCTTCTTGGTTCTTAAATGATAACGTCGCTTGGTCCTCTGTCATTAATAGTAAATAAAGTTGATGTAATCAACAGGTGGCAGCTGAATGACACGTTGCTGGTGCCTTTGTTTGGTGAAACAACCAAGGGACAGGCGGGAACGTGACAAATTGGTGGCATAGCGGTCGGATACGAAACAATCCAGAGTGAAATTGAATTTTCCTGAGTCTGGAGGAAAAAGGGGTTAGGATCTGTGGCGTAAAGAAGTGGTTACCCGTTAGAGTCTTGTGGAAGACTTAGTTTCGGGGCTTCTTCTGGACCCAGGTCTGGGGAATCCCAGGAAAAGGTCCTTTTGGGTCTTGTGAGGGTAAAGAACCAGTCCAAGTTAATAAGAAATTGTATTGTTTATGCCGCCCAAACAAAGTAAAAAGTTGGTTATGGAGGCACAGGTTGAGCTCCAGGGTGCTGAGGGAAATGGGAACCCTCAATTTCAAAGTGAAGAAGAAACTGAGGGACCAGTAATAATTGCCTCAGAAGGAGAAAATATCCAAAGCTCCCAAGATTTTTAAAAATGGAAGCTAGAACAGGAATTCAAACTGAAGGAGTTAGCTATGAAAAACCAATTAGAATTGGAAAAAGAAAAAAACCAATTAGAATTGGAAAGAGAGAAAAAAAATCAGAGAACTTGAAAGGAAAAGGGAAATTGAGCAAGAATTGGAAAGAGAAAAAAAATCAGAGAACTTGAAAGGAAAAGGGAATTTGAGCAAGAATTGGAAAGAGAACTTGAAAGGCAAAGGGAATTTGAGCAAGAAACCAGGCAAAGAGAAATGCAGTTTCAAATTGAGATGAAGAAACTGGAAAGAACAGCCCAAAATAATAATAATAATAATTCCAGTGTGGGAAATCCCTCAAATATCGATCTAAAGAAATTTCCCCAATATAGGAAAGGAGATCGTCCTGAATCTTTCCTGATTTCCTTTGAGTGAGCTTGTTGGGACTTCGGGGTTAAAGATGATGAGAGGATGATAATTTTAAGGTCACAGATAGGGGGAGTTTTATCTGAGATCTATTCACAGATGCCTCTTGAACACGCTAGAGATTTTGAGGCTTACAGAAAGATGGTGTATTCCTGATTTTGGATTAATTCAGAGCATCTCAGGAGAAAATTTTGATCAATTTCAAAGAAACCTGAGGAGTCTTTTGCTCAGCTAGGGGCATGTTTAACTCAGTATCTTAATAAGTGGCTAGAACAGGAACGAATCACCTCCTTAGACCAAATGAAAAATGTATTTGGGTTAGAACAATTTTATTCAATTTTACCAGGAGAGTTGCGTTATCTTGTCAAGGACAAGGATCCTAGGAATGTGCAACAGGTGTCTGAATAATATGCTGATTTTATTAATGGGATCAAAGATCCTCAATTCTCTGAAGTAAAAATTGACAGAAAAGGTTGGGACGACAGGAAGAGAGCATCCTCTTTCAGTAAAAATTATCTCAGTAGTACCCAAGCTAAGGAAAACCATTTTGAAGCAAAACCTTCATTCTCAGAGCGAAGTCTACTGAGATCAAGTAACCCTGAGGGAAAAACTAATAAATCCCTATACTCTGAACAAAGGGCAAATAAGTGATGTTATGCGTGTGGTAAAGAAGGACATTTTTGGTCCTAATGTGAAACTCATAGAAATGAAAATTTCAGTCAGCCTGAAAAGGTATTTTACCTTCGGCCTTCGGCGGTTGAGCCCAGAGCTTCCCGAGGGCAGAGTATTACAGTGTTATTTAATCTAGTGTACCAAGACTTATCGGAAAGCTCTGGAGAAATTATTGTAATCAATGGAAAAAAATATCTAGGAATTAGAGACTCATGTTCTCAAGTTACTATCTGTCACCCAGATATAATTCCTAGAGAGAACATGTTGGAACAGGAGATCGCTGTTAAAGGCATTAGTTCTGATTCTGTAATATTGCCAATGGCGATAGTAGCATTGAATTACCATGGGTGGTCTGGTATATGGAAAGTAGCTGTGTCAGATCAAATCCCAGCTCCTTGTCTGATTGGTTTGGATCTCTCAAAGCATGTGCAAAGTGTTTGCATGGTAACCCGCTCTCTAAGGGAGGCAGATTGTAGCTGCTGTGGAAAGCATGGAAATCCCAACCACTGAAACTCTAATCGAAAGACCCAGTTTAGGGGAACACCCTGAAATAAGGGAGACGGCTGATTTGGTGCTGATGAAAAATCCTAATAATTCCTCCTTTATTAAGGAACAAAAGTAAGATAGCACCTTAAATAGTTGCTTTGAAAAAGTTAGAGAATCCCATTCCACTGTCCCCTGAACATCCAGAGAAGTATTGTGTGGACCAAGACCTATTGTATAGGGAGGTTTTAATGGCACCTTGTAGGGGTGGAGAAGAGCCTCACAAACAGCTAATTGTCCCTGTTAAATACCGAGAAAAGATTCTGGAAAAAACACACAAAGATGTATTTGGAGCACAAATGGGAATCTCTCGCACTAAGCAAAGGGTCACACAGAATTTTTATTGGCCAGGGATGGGGCAGCAAGTTAAGCAATATTGTCAAACTTGTGATACTTGCCAGAAGCAAGGTACTGGAAATGACAAAACTACAGCTAAACTATGCCCATTACCTGTTGGGACCCCTTCCCAGGGCGACTAGATGAGGAAATAAGTATATCTTATCCATTATTGATTTTGCACCAGATACCCAGAAGCCATCCCCCTAAGAAACATAGAGACGGAAACTGTGGTGGATGCGTTAATTTGTTATATGTGCCAAATGGGTTTTGCGTCAGAAATAGTAGCATATTTAGGAACTTCCTTTACTTCCAAACTGATGAAGAGACTATGGCAGGTCTGTGGAATTTCCCATGTGATGTCATCTCCTTACCATCCACAAACAAATGGGTTAGTGGAAAATTTTAATGGAACTTTAATGAGGATGATACATGTGTATGTGGCACAGAACCCAAACGATTGGGATAATAAATTACAACCACTGCTATACGTGTGTCGAGATATTCCCCAAGAAAGCACAGGTTTTAGTCCTTTTGAACTTTTGTTTGGTCGTAAAGTAAGAGGGTCTTTAGATTTGTTACGACAGAACTGGGAAGATAATAAAGAAAAGGACCCTGAGTCTATTGTACAGTAGATGGATAATTTAATGAACACCTTACAAAGATCCCTAGAGATAGCTGGGGAAAACTTAAAGGGAGCCCAAGGTAGACAGAAAAGTTGGTACGACCAAAAAGCCCAAGAAAGAACATTTGGTCCTGGAGAAGAAGTATTAATGTTGAGACCCATAAAAGGAAATCATTTTCAGTTAGCGTGGATCAGACTGTACACAGGGGTCTCCAAAAGGAATGATGTCAATTATATTTTTCAAAGGCTGGTAGATAAAACCCTGTATGGCCTGAGAGAGTTCACTATGGCATACATGGATGACATCGGTATTTTTAGCCAGACCTGGAAGGAACATAAATCCCACCTAGAGGTCGTGTTGCAAAGGTTACGTGATGCCGGTTTGACAGTGAAAGTGGCTAAATGTCAAATTGGGAACTCTGAAATAAGGTACCTAGGACATCTAGTTGGAGGGGGGATGATCAAACCCTAGATGCAAAGATAGAAGCCATTGATACTTGGCCCACCCAGACTTCTAAAAAGAAAATCCGAGCGTTCCTTGGGTTAGCCCGATATTATAGACTTTTGTCCCGAAGTTTAGCGAAATAGCTGCTCCGTTAGCAAACTGAACTCGAAAGAAGCAAGCTGAAAACATCCAGCGGACATCAGAGTGCCAGGGAGCCTTCGATCGTCTGAAGAGAGCGCTGTCTTCAAAACCTGTCCTGATTGCATCGGACTTCGACCGTGAGTTCATCATTTTCACGGATGCGTCGAACGTGGGACTGGGAGCCATGCTGTGCCAAGCAGACAACAGCGGGAGTCTACATCCAGTGACTTACATCAGCAAGAAACTCCAACCTGGTGAGAGACATTTATCCACCATCGAGAAAGAGTGTCTAGCTATTGTATGGATGCTGCAAAAGCTGACACCCTACATTTGGGGAAGGAAATTCATCCTCTGCACCAACCATTCCCCTTTGGTGTGGCTACGAACTATGGAATCCAACAGCAGCAAACGTACGAGATGGGCGTTGATTTTGCAAGACTTTGATTTTGAAATCCGCAGTGTAAAAGGATCTCAGAATGTGGTCGCGGACGCTTTGTCTAGAAGGCTAAATGACTAGAGAAAATTCTTTTGTTTGTATTTATGTGAATTCAATATTAACTGTTCTGTTTGTATAATAGTTATGTGATATGCTTAAAGTGCAAAATTTGCTTGGATGTTAATAAACTAAGAGGTAGGTACAGTGATAGTAAAAATAATGGTAAGTATGCTTAGTAATGTAAGAGGTTAATATTTGCATTCTTCCATGGATCTTCGTTTGTTTATGAGGGCAAACCATTAAGTTTCCCCTCCTAAAAAAAACTAATTAAGGGGGGAGGGATGTAGTGTTCACCCTTCTCATAAATATTTACGATGAGATTTGCATGCACCAAAAGGAGTTGGTGAGGGGCGGAGTTAAGTGGGGGTGAAGAGAGGAGGGAGAGAGAGTGGAGAGTGGGCAGTTGAGAGTGGAGAAAGAAGATTGTTTAGTTGAGAGTTAATGATATTAACTGGACTGTTATCACCTGTAACAATAAACAATTTCTACTTGGTTCTTAAATGATAACGTCGCTTGGTCCTCTGTCATTAATTGTAAATAAAGTTGATGTAATCAACAGGTGGCAGCTGAATGACACGTTGCTTGTGCCTTTGTTTGGTGAAACAACCAAGGGACAGGCGGTAACGTGACAACCTGTTCCTGGTTTGGTCAGAAGAAACAACAGGTTTGTTAATCTGATTTGATATAGCTGACTGTAGTTTTGGATCCTCCTGAGCTGCATGAATGTGGGAACTGTCATGATGAACACTTGCACTTAAATACTTCATTCAAATATATCGACATCATATATTTTATATTGGCTTTATGGTGTGCATTTATTGAACCCCTCTTTTGTTCCCCCAGGAGCTAGAGAATTATCCTCTACAACCCAGAATTCAGTGCATTTTTTAAAAAGTGAATTACACTTTTCCAGGACCATGTCCACGATTAGAGGAAATGAAAAAGTTCATTGTTTCCATAAGTCTTAACAACAGGAAAGGAAGGTGAGTGTGTGTAACAATGTCCCCTTTTCACCCCTTGAAAATCACAGCACTTGAAAATCAAATGTAGGAAAGTGGAGACACAGTGTTGAATTGCACCCTGTGAGTATGTAAGTACACACAAAGGTATATGGCCTGGAGAGTTTTTGATGTCGCAGATACTGCATCAGGAACTGAGTGGATAATAATTATGCACCATCAGTTCCTAATGCATTGCCTTCAGCATCTAAACAAGCATCAATGACATTGTCACATTAGCAGTCCCTTGATGGTCCCCCCCCATTATTATTGCTATTCTTTTATAATCCAATTTTCGTATTGGTCTGACCAGTGCTTCAGTGGTATTACAGTATGTTCACTGCAGGGTGCCACACATCTGCCTGGAGTCCTACATCAAGTTCTACATCCCAGATTTCCAGAAGGACATTGATCTGCTAGAATGTGTCCAGAGAAGGGTGAACAGGATGGGGAGGCATCTGGAAACACGGCCTATGAGAAACAGTTGAAAAACATGGATGTGGTTGGCCTGGAGAAGAAGAGGATTGTGAAATGTTGAGATAGCAGTCTTCAAATGGCTGTCAACAGATGCAGCAGAGTGGTTGCCCTGGAGGGCAGGACTAGAACCAGGAGCCAGCAAGTACAGGGAAGCAGACTCCAAGCGAACAGTAGAGACCTGTTGGAACAGCCTGCTTCAGGAGATGGTGTGCTCTCCCTTGCTGGAAGTCTTTAGTAGAGGCTAGCTGGCCCACAGTCAGGGAAGCTGGAACTTCCTCCTCCACTGCAGGTCTGCCAAAGCAAGGGGAACACCTGTTGTCAAGGTGATTCCTCCTTTTGTCCTTTGAGTGCAGGAAATGGAAGTCCACTAAAAAGATCTCAAATCTCCAGGCTTCTCAGAGTTGGGTATAAACCTTTCCAAGGTACAGAGTCCTGCTGTCCTTGGATTACTAAATGCCACCAACCAAGTGCAGGATATCACACTTAGAAACAATTTGCAGTCGGGACTTCCTTGCTACAAGAGATCCCACCAATCCTGTTTTTGAAAAAGAGAGAGAAATTGGATCCCATCTGCTCAAGGTGGATGCAAAACCAGAACCTTGATTCACTTAGTAGATGAGTTTGCCATCTTAAGCATGGGCCACAGAACGCCCCCGTTGGGACATCATCACCATAAACTTAAAAAGTAATATTTTATGAAAGGAAAAGAAAAAGATATGGATGCAGTATTTCTGGATTGTTAGATGTTACAAGCAACTGTGATCTAAAACACACACAGAGAGAATTACTTCCCTAGAAGGCAGCTTTAAGTTACAACAAATGTAAGATGTGTTGGAGTTTTGAATTTCTCCTAAAATGCTCTTTTTGCTACACAGTTGAAGAGGAAAATAGCTACAAGTTCCCCAGAGTCCATCCCCTTTCCCATTAACTGAACATAAAATCTAAGCAACTCACTCTGAGACATTTGGAGGAAAAAGAATAAAAAACATGTCTTTACTTACAATTGCTTGAAATTACAAACCTGTGTATGCTGCTCTCTCTACTGTACACATGCTTAGCAACTGAACAGAACAGATCAACAGGAAACAAATGACTGCCACCAAGCAAGGAAAGAGGGTGGGAAAGAACACTCAGCAGAGAGGCAAGGCTCTCTTTGAAATCAAAGGCTGGAAGGAATTATCAGCTCAGTCCAGAAACGTGCCTCCCAGTCAAACAAACTATAGGCAACATGCGAGGTTGCAATTAAAACTCCAACAAGATGGTTATTAACCAAAACTAGTCAAGTAATTTCAACAGAGGAAGTAGCAATCTCCTCAATAACCTCTCCCCTTGGCTGCCAGAGAAAAATCCCATAATAAACAAACAAACAAACCAAAAAGCAATTTGCTGACTTTTCATAACAGAGCCAGAATCTGCTCCCTGAGGCAGCTACTTCACTCTGCCTAGTAGTAGAGCTGGCCCTGAAAGATGTGAAACTTTAAAAAATAATAATAATAACAGAATTGGAAGAGAAATTCCCTCATTTATTATTTTATGTTCCTTCTAAAATTATGTTGTGTTCCTTTTTTTTTCCCCCTTAAAAAATGGGATCACCTTTTTTTGGTTTACAAGATGCAGAGGGAGAAAAAAAATGGGAAATCATGTTGTATCCCAGTCAGCCTCTCAATGGATGACGATCGCATGCGACTACATATTCCAGTAAGAGCATGAAGTAAGTTACACCCAAGAAACCTCCTCTTGGGAGGCCCCATCGGAAATGGTTGTCGATGAGTAACTAGGAGAATTGAAGACTCGAGACCTCCCTTGTGATGTTTAAAGTTGTGTCCCGTTTGGTCCTTGGGTGGCCTGAGGCTGGAACAATCTGCACAGCCCTGTTCCAGCCTCTTAAATCCAGCCTTTAGGAAAGCTGTAGCTTATTACCTCAGCGAGAGCTGACCCACTCAAGCACGCATTGCTGAGGGCTGATTCATGTGAACCCATTCTGAGTGCACTGTCACTCAAAGGCTTTCCACCATGCAATGCTTCTCAAAGGGCTGAAGGCTGAACACGGACCTTCAAGCTCATAAACCAGTGAGTGTTTCCAAATCAACAGAAAGGCAGTACAGAGTAGTGACTAGAAACCTCTGGGCCTGTGGTTCCAAATCAGCTCTCTGGGGTTACTTAGGGGGCTACTCTCTCCTTCCCTGTGACACCAATGATTGGTACTTTACTAGCCCTTGTCTATACCCACACACACACTGCAGGCTTCTAAAGTTCTGAGACAAAATATGTTAGCATTTTTTGTCCAAGGCTGGCTGGATAGCTCAGTGGGTTGGCGCACCCGGCTGTGGAGAATCAGGATTTTGATGCCCCACTATGACTCCTGGGAGAAGAGCCAGCCTGGGTAGCTTTGGGCATGCTGCACCATCCCAAAGTGGCCCTAGAAGAAGGGATTGGCAAACCATTTCTAAGTACCTTATACCAGGAGACCCCTGAAAAGAAATCCCAACAATCAAATTGATTGCACATAATTATTGTTAATAAAAAATTTGTTGTTCCACTCTCTTTTGCCTTTGGCCCCATCTGCTATGAATGCCCCCCCCCCCGAACCTCTCTAAAATTCTAAAACTTTCTTCTAATCCTCAAGCATCTAATTCTCAAACAATTAAGTGGGCCTTCGACAGGAGTATTATTTGAAAGAGGCGTCAGCTGATATTATAAAGGCGGTGTATGCAGTGGTTAGAGCAGGGATGGACAACTTGAAACCCTAGGCTGCAGGCAGTACACCAGGGGCATTTTTGCTGCACCCACCCACGGCATGTGCTTCTCCCAGAGTTTGTACCAGGACCAGCCACCTGTGACAAAACCTATTGGACCACAAAACCCGTGTCTTCCCCCAAGCATAACAACCTGTCCCATTAGATCTTTCCATGCCTTGTTCTTTGGGGTGGCCACTCCGAGCAAGGCCCGGAAATCAGCCAAAAGGGGTCAGGCCCTCTTTGCGGTGGCCCCAGCTCCCGGTGGAGCCAAGCCTGACCCCCTCGTTCCTAACATTCAAAAGGCTTATGAAGACTGTTCTTTACAGAGAAACCTTTCTATGCAATCCAGCCGGATCTTATGCTTCCTGTCATGTTCCCACATTTAGAGAATACGCTTCTTCTATTATTTGGTTGTATCTTTTAAAAATTTGATTCAGTGATTTGATTTGATTTTTTATTCTGGATATTTCATTACTACATTGTAAACCACCCAGAATAGTCCTATGCACTAAGTAAGTAAGTAAGTAAGTAAGTAAGTAAGTAAGTAAGTACGTACTAACTTTTGTAGTGATTCCATAAAGGTATTAACATTTCACAAGATACTCAGGCCAAGCAAGGAATACAGAAGCAGATATTTGCAAACGAAAAGGTTTCCTCCCTGATGAACTACCAAAACAAGGTAACAAAACATATTCCTTATTTTTATCTGTTTAATTTATACTGTACCCTGCCTTTCTCCCCAAGAGGATCTAAGGTGGCTTTCCAGATATATTAGATGTTGGGGTTTCAGTTATAGAGGAAAGAGGAGAGGAATAGGAAAGGAGATAGACAGAATTGTCCACGTCCCTGAAATGGTCACAGCATGGCTGAGTGGCACTTGGAAAAGGAATATTTCCAGAGCTTGAAGAAGTTACTCCTTTTAGATTATAACTGTGGCCAGGCTATGGCTGACCAGGCTGTTGGCATTCTGAGAAGTGCTACACCAAAAAAGATAACTTTTCCAAGGTCTGAGCGCCCCACGCTGCAAAATTTTGTTGTAACTCCCACTAGATTTACACAGCATTCTGCAAAATAAGTAAGAACACGTTTATGGACTGGGAGTTCCACTATCCCAGTTACCACCAGAGAACTGTCCTGTCTCTTTAACAAACCTGCCACTGCGAAAGAGGAGGTAGCCACTTGTTTCTCCTGCCTCTTGCCGCCTTCTCTTTATAATAATAGAAAAGTGAAGTTGGAAGGGGCCTACAAGGCCATCAAGTCCAACCCCCTGCTCAATGCAGGAATACAATCAAAGCAGATCTGCCAGGTGATTATCTAAGTTTTTCTTGAATGCCTCCAGTGTTGGAGCACTCACCAACTCCCGAGGTAACTGGTTCCACTGTCGTACTGCTCTAACAGTTAGGAAGTTTTTCCTGATATTCAACCGAAATCTGGCTTCCTTTAACTCGAGCCCATTGCTGCGTGTCCTGCACTCTGGGATGACCGAGAACAGATCTTGCCCCTCCTCTGTATGACACCCTTTCAAATATTTGAAAAGTGCTTTGTCTTCTTGTCCCAGCGGACCTTGACAAGGAGGCTGGATACAGAGAGGAACCTGGTGGGGAGAAGGCAGCTCTTCCCCATCTCTGTGCAAGTGTTGGCTCTTAAAGAGACAAGACAGTTTTCATTGTGGAGTCAAAAGGCACAATGCAAAGGAAGGGCACTGAGATCACTCTGTTCCTGCTGCAGTAATCTACATATATACTTCAGAGTGATGAAAAGTAACTTAGACAAGAAGTGACTGCGGAGCAAAATGACAATAAAAGGAAAACCTAACCATATAATTATATGGGGCAAGATCTGTTCTCGATCATCCCAGAGTGCAGGACACGCAGCAATGGGCTCATGTTAAAGGAAGCCAGATTTCCGTTGAATATCAGGAAAAACTTCCTAAATGTTAGAGCAGTACGACAGTGGAACCAGTTACCTCGGGAGTTGGTGAGTGCTCCAACACTGGAGGCATTCAAGAAAAACTTAGATAATCACCTGGCAGATCTGCTTTGATTGTATTCCTGCGTTGAGCAGGGGGTTGGACTTGATGGCCTTGTAGGCCCCCGTCCAACTTCACTTTTCTATGATTCTATGATATCATAGTTCGATTCAAAACTGGGTTTTTATTTTTGCAAGGGGCTGTTGAATGCTTTTAAAGCCACCTCTGTAGTGGTATGTTATTTTTTTAAAAAAAGAAAAGAAAAGGCAAGTCAGCTTTCTCAGTTTTCCCGGCTGGGAAGCTAATTTGGCATATTGTCCTTCCCCTGGACTAAATTGTGGATCTGTATTTGTCAGTCAGTTCCGACAAGGTCAAGCAGTGATTTCTCTCTGTGAACAAGACCCAGGTTATACACAGAAAGTGGGAATAAGGATTGTGTGAATGTAGGTGGCAGGGGTCAGGGCAGGAGTGATGTATTCGGATACTTCCTCTTGGAGAAAAATAATCTGCAGGTCACTGCTCTCTAGTTTTATTTTTGCCATAAGGTTGCTAAAGGGAGAGCACAGAACAGCTGATTCACACCCGTTTGAGGATAAGTGAGATATACTTCTGAGTAAATGAGACACACCTATTCAGTCAGCTAGTCCCACCCAAAACAGTGTGGCTTATTTGTGAGTAAATATGTATAGTGGTTTATTAATTCAAAATTCTGTTGTCCCGGTTGCACAAGCTAAGAACCTACAGTACGTCCAATAAATCATTTAAAGTTTCATTGATTAATCTACTGGTTACAACTGATTACCCCAATTTACACATTTGTTTCGCCTTCCAAAAATAGCTATACATACAGTAGTTAAATTAACTTCACTTATTCTTGTTGTTTTAAAGAAATGAAAACATAAGGAACATCTTACTTGTCAGCAATGATGACATAATTAACTTTTAGTATTATTCACTTCAATTCCAGTTTCCAAACCTCTGGGAATTCGCTTCACTTCTTCCAGCAAATTCCACCCAGTCACCAATTACACACAGCGAAGAGGTTTGCCAACAAATAAATTAATGAAGATTCATCATGGCCCGTTGACTCTACTGCTAAGTTAATGGGGGAAATATGTGTTGTAGAGAGCAACCCTAAGGAGGAGGCTTGCCTATATGGTCAGAGGAGTGTCACTCCAGAGGAAACATTTTATGACCTTGACGTACAACCAACTTAGTCTAATTTTACAGAGAAAGAGATTGAGAGAGAGAGAGATGATTGATATAAATAAAAGTCAGCCCTTACTATACTCTCCAGTCTTTCTAGAAGGAAAAAGATAGCAAAGATCATGAGCCAAACTTTGAACCAAGTACAGAATTTGAAGCTAGGCGTTGTTGTTGTTATGTGCCATCGAGTTGCCTCTGATTTCTGGCGACCTTATGAATGAACGCTCTCCAAAATGTCCTGTCCTCAACAGCCCTGCTCAGCTCTTGCAGAGCTGTGCTTCCTTCAGTCCACCTCATATTTGTTCTTCCTTTTCTCCTGCTGCCTTCAACTTCTCCCAGCATGATTGTCTTTTCCAGAGAATCCTGCCTTCTCAGGATGTGTTCCAAGTAGGACAGCTTCGGTTTCAACATTGTTCCCTCCAGAGAGAGTTCAGGCTTGATTTGATCTTGGACCCACTTGTTCGCCTTTCTGGCAGTCCAGGCTATCTGCAAAGCTCCCCTCCAGCTAGTGTAGCATGTAGCATTCTGAGATCCTCAGTTTTCATTTAAAACAGAAGGACATTGCTGGTTCGAAGCAGCTTAGCAGTACGGTAACCACAATGGACAAGAAAATGGAAACGTGAGGAACGCTCAGTGAACTTTTTTAAGACTGCAAGGGCATCCATGCACGTTGAAGGGAGAGGAGGCTTCTCGGACAGCCAAAACGATTGTTTTATCAAACACTAATGGGGAAATGATAAGAGCAATTCAACATCCTAATCCAATGCAAGGAGCTGCATGGTGCAGTGGTTAAACTGCAGTACTGCACCTAAAACTCTGTTCGCAACCTGGGTTCAATCTCAGGTGGCCAACTCAAGGTTCACTCAACCTTCCAGCCTTCCAAGGTTGGTAAATTGAGTACCCAGCTTGCTGGGGAGGGAGACAATGTGTGGCCTGCATAATTAAATTGTAAACTGCCCAGAGAGTGCTCCAAGCACTATGCGGAAGAATATAAGCAGCATGCTTTCTGCTTTTTTTTTCTTTTTCTTTTAATGCAGCTGAGCCAAGGAAATAGGTGGGAATGGTTGTGAGTGAAGCTGCTCACAAGTTCTATCTCTTTTCCACAGCATTAGTAAAAGTAGCAGAAGCAAACTTAGCCTAATTCGGCAAATGCAAGCTTTTAAAAGTGTATACAGTAGTACCTCGGTTTGCGAATGCCTCAGTTTACATAATTTTCAGTTTACGAACCGAAATCCATAAGCAACGAAGCCCCGGTTTACGTTGTTTTCTTTTCTTTTTTTCGCACTACGAAAGGGTTTTCCCAGGGTGCATTGCGCCTATACAGCCGTCCCTTTCGTAGCGCAATTGGCATCTCGGTTTGTGAAATTTCCGTACTACGTAATGTCGCGTAGAACGGATCCGTTTTGCAAACCAAGGTCCTACTGTAGTTTAATACAGGGCCAGCCCTACTATTAAGCAGAGTGAAGCACCTGCCTCAGATGGCACATGCTGCAGGATACACGTGTTTCGATTCAGTTCCTCAGAAAACCTCCAGTTTATGAATGTGGGATATTGTGCTTCTGTGTCCACTATTCAAAATGCCAGTAAATAGTCCAGTATTACTGCATAATATCAAGCCTGCATTGCCAGCAGAAAAAGGGATGCCAAGCTTTACATAGTAAGGGGCAGCCTGGATGTCGGCAACGCCCATGGCAGCACTCCAGATGGTCTTCTACAGGACACCCTCTTGTGCGCAGTATGGTTCACAAAGAGACACCAAGCAAGGGAAAATCCCAGAAGCCGACTCCCTTTTTCATCAGTTAACCACGTCTCACTCAAACACAAAGCAACTGTCATCGTTGTTTTTGGACACGTATAGATCCCAGATTTGGCACAGAGCAAGAGCAGACGGTCTGCAACAGTTCTGCCAAATTTGGTGCTGGTTTCAAGTCCAGATTCAAAGTTATAATTTTTTGTTTGACCTGTCCCCATTTTAGAATTGCCACATAAAATGCGGATCTGCTCTGCCAGCACAAGATCATTGCTGAACTCTCTTGCAGCAATAATACACTCTCTAAACTAGCTTGCTGCTTATCTAAAGGAGTTAGGATGTACTGGGACATTATTCAGTTGCCAGTGTTGGGAGATAAGATTCAACTGTCAGTACAGTTGGTTTCTGTAGAGGGAAGATTTGACAGGTAGACGTTTTCTTCTTTGCCCTACAGGCAGCACACTGTCTTGGGCCAGACCTTCTTTTCATGGTGACGCATGCTGTAACAGGCATAGCTATTCTGCATAAAGCAAAAGCTCCTCCAGACTTTGCACTAAATGATACTTCATTCTAATGGCAGTCATATGAGTGTTCTAGAGACGTCATTCCGGCACATCTTTCATCTTGGAGAAATCAGCATTGCAAATATAGACCGTGTTGCTGTCCTGAAGAGCCATCATAAAACAAGGCAACTTGTTTTGCAAACTAGGCAAGGTATGAAGGTCTCCTGCGGGCACAATCAGATATTTTGAGAACTTAAGGAATTCCCTCTTCTAATCATCGCTAGGTATGGTGTATAATTTGTCCCTCAGTTCTTTGTTCTCTCTATGCCCCACATTGAGCTTGGCAAAAGACCATTGTTCTGGTCCTGCCAGAAAGGCAGCGAGGTTTGAACTTTCCCATCCTTCTGCACTGATGGAGGGTAGAGGGGTAGAGTGTGAGTCTATGTACACGTGCATATCCAGACATGTGTATTTCCAGGAAGAAATAGAAAGCCACAGTAGTTTCTTGCAGCAAAAACCACGGAGTCCTGTGGTATTTGTTAATCTGTAAGCAACAAGGATTCTTGTCATATTGGTTGGTCCTTAAGGTGTCACAAGTTTCCCCTTGATCCTCGCATCTTGGTTTGGTTCCATTTGGTTCTAGATGCCATCTGCCAGAAATGCAAAGCATGACTACAAGGGCCTGAGAATTAAAATCCAAAAGAAGTAACTTTTCCAAACTCTGCATTTACAGTACCTAGATGCCTACCCTACCTAACCCAATGGGACTTACTTCGGAGTAGACGTGCATAGGATTGCATTGCCTGTCTTTTTAAGAATCTGCAATACTTATTCTTACTGATTTCAACACAACTTCTGATATAAATTTTCTAATTGTGACCTTTGATATCTTTGAATTCTAATCTTAAAACTGGCCAGATATTTTAAAATTGACTGGTTCTGTCTCCTAGTTCAGCTGTATTCGGGGCACCCACTTTCCCACATAGCTAATTTATTTTCCCTCCTTATTCTTTTGGTTTTCACTGATGACCTGCTTCATAGCCTGCATGCAACATAAGATAATATTTCTCCCAACGACTCTCTTTCCCAAACTCCATCGGGATCAACCCACCCCATTCATGCCTCTCATTGCAAAGCACAACTGACCATTCTGCCACTCACAAAATGAATTCCCTCTCGCTTTGCTCAAAGTGATCCTGAAATATTTTGTTATTCCCAGAACCTGAAATTTAAGACAAACAGCTGAACTCCTGCACTTACCTTACCAATTTGGGAAACATCCAGATTATTTTTCCCCCTTTTCTCTGAATCACTTAACAAACCAAACTTCCTGCTCAAACAAGCTGAGCAGCAAACAGGCAAAGGTAGGGGGAGAACGGGGGACGGCGAATCATATTTCACATACCCTAGCCGGGTTTCAGGAAACCCCATATCAACACATGCAGATGGAATCCCATGTTTTCCAAGGCATTCAATTCCTGAGTTAAACTTTTGTATAAAATGGAAATTTGTATTTCACTCCAAGTGGCCAGCATATTGAAGCACAGTAGGTATTTGTATTTCAAATGTATTTGTGTTTCTAATCTGTTCTCTCCCAACACCGTTATTCTCTAAGGAATTCAGATGAGTGCACAACACTGAATAACTCATGTGTAGGCAATAAAAATAAATTACCCATAGTCAATACCTGTACATCAGCCAGTTCCTATGAATACTAAGGAACAAAGCCCAGAGCAAGGATATGCAAATAAAGGGGTGGAACTATGTTATTAGGGATTGGCTTTGCTCTTTATGGTGCCCATTGAGTGGGATGGTACAGGAACATGCTAGAATCTACATAGGAAGTGCCCTAATATTTTATTTTATTTTATTTTATTTATTTATTTATTGGATTTCTATCCCGCCCATCTAGACCAAAGGTCTACTCTGGGCGGTTTACAAATTTAAAAACAATAAAACCAATAAACATATATTATAGATCCAAGGTGGTTAAAGTATAGGAAATTAAGATACTGCAAGGAAAGCCTGCCCAAATAGCCAGGTTTTAAGTTTATTCCTGAAAATATTGCTGTTCTACTGTTACCACATTGATTATGACTTATGACCACCCTTTCTTCTAACGACATCTTAAAGATCCTACCATGAACAGCCCTATTGACCTCTTGCAAAATCAAGTCTGTGGCTTTGTTTATGGAGCCAATCTATCTCATACTCGGTCGTCCTTTTCCTGCTACTTTTAATCTTTCTAAGTGTTATTCTCTTTTCCAAAGAGTCTTGTCTTCTCATGATATGCCCAAAGCTATTGTGTTCAGTCATTTTAACTTCTAGAAAGTTCAGGCTCAATTTTATTTAGAACAACCTATTTATGTTTCTGTTGGTTGGTAGTATTCGCCACACTCTCCACTGACATCACATTTCATATGATTTTTCACCCTTGTCATCACTCTTCACAATCCAGCTGTCACATGGGTGTTGGTCTAGGTCTTCCAAAACATCCAAGAAATCAAAGGGAAATTTAACCCTAGATTTGGAACGCTGAATGACCAACAGGGAAACACACTATCTGATCATGAGAGAATAAAGAGAAAGTAAAAACAGTATACCAAGGACCTATACAGAAGAGAGAAAAGGATGGCAGACTAATTTGACAAGGAATTCTTTGACAAAGAACCTGCAGTTCTAGAAATTGAAGTGAAAGCTACTCTGAAAGAACTTGGAATAAATAAATCACCTGGGGCAGCTGGAAAACCTCTAGAACTATTTCAAGGCACAGAGGATGAATCACTCAAAATCCTAATAAGAATATGCCAACAAATATAGAAAACAAAACAACGGCCCACAGACTGGAAACACTAAATATACACTCCAGTCTCCAGGAAAAGAGATGCCAAGGAGTGCAATAGACTGAAGAGATGCCAAGGAGTGCAGAAATGACTGATGTTGAAGCTGGCTTGTGAAAGGAAGAGGTACTTCCTCCTGGATACATCTCTGAACCTGGATGCCCTGATTTCAATGGTGGCCAGGAATGCATTTGCACAATTAAAACTAGTGTGCCAGCTGTAGCGGTTCCTAGAGAAGTCTGATCTGGCCACAGTGACACATTCCTTAGTTACATCTCGGCTAAATTACTGTAACACACTCTATGTGGGGCTGCCTTTACAATGTGTTTGGAAACTTCAGTGAGTCCAAAATGTGACCATATTACAAACTGGAGCAGGTCACAGGGATCACATAAGCCCACTATTACAGCAACTCCACTGGCTTGCCAGTCTATTTCTAGGCACAATTCAAATTATGGTTCTAACCTATAAAGCCCTAAACAGCTTGGGTCCAAGCTATCTCAAGGACCGCAGATCCCTTTATGAGCCTACCTGGGTGTTAAGATCATCAGGAGAGGCCTTTCTTTCAGCCTCTCCACCTTCACAGATGTGTTTGGTCGATACACAAGAGAGAGCCTTCTCTGTTGCTGCTCCCAGACTCTGGAACTCCTTCCCACTGGAGGCCAGCCTGGCCCCATCTCTGTTGTTCTTCTGCAAGCAGGTGAAGACTTTTCTCTTCAAGCAAACTTTCCCTTAATGACTGTCTTCCTAAGTGGGGTTCCTAAATCCATTGTTGCTTTGAATGTGTTTTGATTTGCTTCTGTTTACCATCTTAGTGTGGTATTTGTTTGGTCCTTTTCAGTACTTGTTTACTTATTGTTTTTAGCTTTAAATATTGTCTCTCAATGATGCAAGCCATCTTGGGTCCTTCTTAAGGAGAAAGGTGGGGTAAATGCATTTTAAATAAATAAATAATATATACAGTCATGGCCAAAAAATATTGGCACCCTTGCAATTCTGTCAGAAAATGCAACCCTTCTCTCAGAAAATTGTTGCAGTTGCAAATGTTTTGGTACTCACATGTTCATTTCTTCGGTTTGCATTGGAACAACACACAAAAAACGGAGAAGAAAAGTCAGATCAGATCTGTACTTTAGATCATATTGCAAACATCCTCTGGTTACTGGAGGACAGCAAAGATTTTCAGAAGGAAAACGGCCTGTGCTTTATAGGCTACAACAAAACGTTTGACTGTGTCCATCATGAGAAACTGTGGGTTGTTCTGAAAGAAATGGATGTATGTGCATGCACAAACACAGACACACACAGAGAGAGAGAGAGAGAAATTGAGAGAGAGAGAGAGAGAGAGAGAAGCAAGGGGTCTACCCATGAAAGTCTGCATGAGCAATGAATCTCCTTTCTCAGGAAAGTCTTCAAGAAAAGTCCAGTTGCAAAAACAGTCTTAGGACTGAGCAATTCCTACCCTGAACTGAAACCTTAGAAGGAGATTTCTGGTCAATCCTACAACCCAGGTGCCAACACAAGATCTCCTGCTGCCTGAGGCAGGAGGAAAAGCACCCACCGTCATGTGCCATCACAGCAATACTCACCAACCGTGGCAGGGGGTGGGGTGAGGAAGAAGACGGCCATGTCACTTTTCTCACAGCTCCCACCCCCCTGCTGTGTATGTGAATAATGTCTCGGCCCTGGAGGTCCTTAAGAGTTGAGGCATTATGAGGGGTGTGTGGCAATTTAGCGTGATTTTTTTCAAGTCACCCATTCCCATAATGTTTTGGCCCCGAGGACACTTTGGGATTATTGACATAGTAAATCAGGGTATGCAGGGGAGAAGAAGGCTGGTGGTGGCAACCAGCTCGGACTGCAGAGAGTGAGTGGCAGAGACGGTTGGGCCAGACCTACCCAGATATGTCTCTGGGACACTAAATCACAGCCTTGTAGCACTGGTGTAGCTATCTGAGCATCTGAAATCACTCTGCGTCGATCCAATGCAAGGTTGAATCTGTGCATGAGAGATTAATTCTATGGAGGTCACCCAGTGTGAGTCGAAACGGCTCAGGTGTGTTAGGAACAAGGTCACTTTTCACACCACTAGCCATTCTGGTGCGTCGCTTTCCGAAACTCTGAGGATGATAATCAAGATGGCCGAAAGAGGTGGTGGATGTCACCCGAAAATGACCCAAATGAATCACTGGCCTTTGGGCAGAACTCTAGGTTATACAGTATCTCTATTTCTCCACAAGAGGGCAGCTTTAACACACTGATAATTCCGGCCCCATCACTGCAAGAAATCCTTATCTCATTGTCGGACTTTTTTTTCGTATCTTGTTGAAGGCTCCGCACGACAAAACGGTGGATGCCATTGTAGCTGTACACTTTTTACAATCTGAATGTGGAGGCGCTACTTTTTTGGACCACAGCTTTCAGTGTTGGTTGGCAGATTCTGGGAGTTGTAGTCTCCTAAAGTAACTTTTCCACATTTTGCTCATATAGGTCACATTTAACTTAAAGATATGTTTGAAAAACGAATGAGCAGCTAACAAAACGTCTTTGGAATCTCAACAGTATTAATCATATATACCACACTTTTTTTTAACAGATGCAGAACTGTGATAAATATGGATATCATGTATAGAGACTCAGTGAGTCATAAAGTAAGGTGAACCTTGAACTGCAGGCTGGTTTTCTATGAAAGATGCTGATGGAAACTGACTCACTTGGCTTTCAAAGAGGGTATCACACATTAGCTTACAGAGAATATAAGTGACTCTTGACGGTTATAGAGCTTCCATTTCCAAAAGCAGAGTACCTCAGAATACTCAGCTGCTGAGCAAACCACTGACAGGAGAAGACCGTTGCTTTCAAATCTTGTTAGTGAGCCTCTGCTTGAACAATGCTGGAAATAGGATGCTGGACTAGACAAATCTTGGCTGTCTGCATCAGGACTTCTGGTTTGCACTTATGAGTCAACTGCAGTTGTCAGGTGGAGAACATGTATGTTTGATCCCACCCCCCACCTCACCCAGTCCTCTGAATCAAAACTAACATAGAGTCTACACTAGCTCTTGGAAATGTGGCATATATTACCAACTGGGATGACTACAGTATATGCCATAGTTTTATACAGAGAATGGTCTTCTGTTTGCAAGCATTCTCTGTTAGAATAACTGTCCCAAGAAGGGAGAGCAGGGTCTTGAAGTTGCTCATCACGCTAAGCACTGGCCAAGGCACACAGTTCATAGGTTGCCTCGTGAAGATCTTCCCTGCTACAGTGAGATTATTGCCATGATTTATAAATGCTCACCTAGGTATATAAAGATGAAAGCATGCATATTTTATGCACATCTTTTGTCTTCTCATGATGCTTTTTTCCCCCCCTTGGTTGGTTGGTTCATTCATTTGTTCATGGTGATGCACCACTGGCCACCATATGACCAACATTTCTAATTTTAAAAGGAAGTTATTGTGGCCTGTCGCTGTTCAGACTGTGGACTTGGCTACACTTCCTGCCTGCTCGAATCATTTCCTTCTACATTAGGAACTCCATATCCATAGGGGATTGGTTCCAAACTGCCCCGCGGATGGTGAAAACTGTGGATAACAGTGACCGCTATACATGGCATGGCCTCTGGTCCCTCTAGTGGCCAATTATAGTAACTACATAAAAGAAATATGTGTTTCTGGGATTTTTCTTTTAACATTTTTAATATTTGAAAATCCCTTTTTTGCCTTGGGCTCTTTTGGGCTTTTTTTTGCCAAAAAAGAGAGAGAACTGCCACTCCTGCAAGTGCCCAGAAGTGGTGACTCTCTTTCTAAAGAATAGGTTGTCACACTTTTTGAAGCATTTTTGCAACAGAGTAGTGACCACTTTGGGTTATCTTTTCCTTTACATATTCCATCATTACAGCCGATACAACTCTTTTGGGGGCGAAATTGGTCCCCAAATCTCTACAGCTTCCCCAGCACTACTTTAATAAGGAGAGAAAAAAATCACTATTTAACCCTGCTGGATGTAAGAATCATCCTCAAGAGAAGCAGGGAGTATCCGTCCATCTATATATTAGGAGAGCTGGCTGGATAGCTCAGTGGTTTTGCTATCTCTCTGCAGAGCCAGAGGTTGGGAGTTTGGTTCCCCACTGTGCTTCCTGGGAGAAGAGCCAGCCTGCGTGGCCTTGGGCAAGCTGCACAATCCCAGGGTGCCCCCAGAAGAAGGGAATGGTCAACCCCTTCTATGTATTCTCTACCTGGGAAACCCTGAAAAGGATCACCATATGTCAGAATTGATTTGATGACACATGAATGAATACATACACCAACATACTAGGGGAAAAGAAGAATGTTCACTTTTCTTTCCCTTGAACAGGGAAAGCTGCCTTAGAATAATCTTGAGTCCATCTAGCCTGCAACTGTGGACACTGACAGGCACTGGGTCCCCAAGGTTTCTGTCACAATTCTTTCTTTAATGCTGCCTGGTGCTACCAGGAGCTGAAGTGAGACCCTTCTGCACGAAAAGCACGTGCTGTGCCACCAAGCTGTGGCCCTTCTCTGGAGCTCCAGATGGGTGCCCCTGTAGGAGAGAGACACCTCCAGCAGAAGAGATGTTACCATGGGTTTGATTGATTGGGGCTGTTCTTACATTCTCAGATTTCATGCTTCATCTGAGGCCAGATCTTCCACCCACCCACCGACCCATTCAACAGCTCTGATGACAAACATCTGTCAGGGATAACCGAGGTCTTAGGAACTCCTGTTGCAGGGCATGAGGGTTGGATGCTAGAGCGTCCTTCCACCCTAGATTTTCCAAAACCAGCAAGAACACCTCCCTATCTTGGGAGTTTTTAAAGGTCAACATTCCAACGCACTTCCCTTCACAAACCACAGATCTATTTTAGCCAGCATCCACCACCAGAAAAGGACTTCCTGCTTATTGTCGTCCTATGGGTTATACTATTTTCCCTTCAAACATACGCAGGGTCCCTGATGTTTTGAGTCATTATTCCCAGACTGTTACATTCAGTCGAGATTGTTTGTTTACATCCATCTTTGGTCCTTCTCCAGCTGAGCTTGGGATGTAACCGATGTACACCAGCCTGCAAGGGTTTGGGTCCACATGTGGTGTGGAAGCCCATTAGCTTCAACTATCTTCTTTTTATAATAAAGAGACAAGGGAGGAGAACAGGTGCCATTATATATTTGGGGTGAAGTTGCAGCTAGAGCTTGACAGCGTTACTTTTTTCTATTAAAAACTCCTAGAGTCCCCTAGCCAGCAGGAAGTTTCTGCAAGTTGCAGTCCACCAATTTACTCTTCTTCGTTGAGGTCACAATGTTCTAGTAAAGGTCCCCCTTGACATTTAGTCCAGTCGTGTCTGACTCTAGGGGGAGGTGCTCATCCCCATCTCCAAGCCGTAGAGCCAGCGTTTGTCCGAAGACAGTTTCCATGGTCACATAGCCAGCGCGACTAGACACGGAACGCCGTTACCTTCCCACCGTAGTGGTACCTATTTATCTACTCGCATTTATACATGCTTTTGAACTGCTAGGTTGGCAGGAGCTGGGACAAGCGACGGGAGCTCACTCCGTCACGTGGATTCGATCTTACAACTGCTGGTCTTCTGACCTTGCAGCACAGAGGCTTCTGCGGTTTAACCCGCAGCGCCACCATGTCCCTCAATGTTCTAGTAGGCATTACCTAAATAGCTTATATAGACATTAATTCAAATCATCCTTCAGCATTGTCAGGTAAACACAGGGGTGAACAATCTCAGGGAAGCCATGGGCTGTTTTTCAGATGTGCTGGACTTAAAAACTAAGACACAGTCTGAGATCCACACATACAAACACTTTTTCAACCAGGCCAGGCCTATCATGAGGCAGTGTGATGTGACTGTCTCAGGCAGCAAATACTGGGGGGGGGGGGGGGGGGAGCAATGGCAGCCTGCTGGCTGTTTCCAAATGAACTTTACTTTCCCTTTTCTTGGAGAAAAGAGGTATGTATACCACACACACACACACACACAAATCTATTCTGGGCTTTCTAAACTAGCCTTCCTGCCTAAGAGTAATGGAAGATTCATTCATGTTGCCATATTGCCAGTGTTGAAATTACTGTACAGTCCACTTGAATAACTGATTTATTCCTCATATTTATATCCTGTCTTTTCTCCAAAGAGTTCAAAAAGGGTGAATTGTTCTCACCTAGCACTTTGTCCTCACAAGAACCCTTTGAAGTAGGTCAAGGCAAGAGAGACGGTTGATGCCCCGTGAGATTCATGGCCAAGTGGGATTTGAACCTAGTGCTCCTGAGTCCTTGTCCACCCTTATAAGGATTACACCACCCTGGTTCTGTATGTAGTGGACTGAAGAGGGGGTGCAATAATGTCCTTTGCCTCAGGTTGCAAGATATCTTGAGTCTACCATACTTTTAACCACTGGTGGTAGCAAACGTCTTGGTATAATTCACACTCAGAGCCAAACTGAACAAGGCACATGCTTCTCAATAACAAGGTAAATACAATATTTTTGCTCCAGAACATAGCAGTCCTTCAAAACAAACGTAACAGCACAATCAACTCAAAAAGGAAGCCCGTGCTTATCTCCTCAGGGCCACTTCCCAAACAAAGGCAAGCAAAATTTGCAACTTGCAGAGTTGAGAAAAATCATACTGGACTGCACAACTGCACGTGACTTCCTCAGGCAAATCTGCTTCTAATGATGGGCTCCTCATAACCATTGGTTTGATCCTCACATGTCACTGTTTCTGGAGAGGAATGGAAATTGAGGACACCATAACAAGACAGCAGCAGAAGAACTTGAGAGCAGCCAGTGATAGCAGCCGCACTCTAAGCAATGGAAGCCTGAGGGTGTTGTGCATTTTTTAAATAGGTTTTGTAGGCTAAAGACAAATTCAAGACAATTCAAGAACTGGGAGAAGCATCCATATATCACTGGTTCTCAACCTTTGGTTCTCTGGAGATTTGAGAGGATTCGCTGATCATCAGGCATGCTGTTTAGAGCTCCTGGAAGATGGAAGTGCAATCACAACATGTGGGATCTTATGGCTGAGAACCATCTAGTCCAACCCTTCTGCTCTGTGCAGACCTGAGATGCAGGAAGCAAATCCCACACCCTGGTGTCCCTCCAAACTCTGCTTCCCTCCCTCCCTCAAAGTACAGCCGATTATTTCCTGAGGCAAACTGTTCCACTGACAAACAGCTCTTACTGTTAGGAAATTTTTCCAGTCAATGGTTACTGGAAATTCCCCTGAGATTCCCAAACATTGGTTCCAGAACTCCTCTCCAGATGAATGTAGACTCAGACCTTGAACAATATTGTGATCATTCTTCACTTTTCTTTTTCTTCCTTTGTAGAAGGTACATTTAACCTCCCTGTGAATAAGATTTCTAGAGCCACTCACATAGCCCAATTTCAATCCACACAAGTTTATTTTTCAATATTCTATCAATCACATGATGAGGAAGGCCAGTTATTTCTTTTCCCCGCTGCTTCTTACAGAATCCTCAGAAAATGTGCACTTTTTAATAGCAAACTTTTCAAACTATTAGGTGCATCATGGATGCTAAATTTCATTGGACAGCATGCCTTGCCTGTTATACAAGGGCTGCCACACCGCACAGCAAGAAAGAACATTAATTCTTGAACTTGGAGCTCTTCCAGTAATTAATGGGGGAAATGGCTTTTAAGTTGGAAGTGTAGTTATCAAAGGCATTGCATAGCTCACGTCCCAATGATATTCCACTGAATTATCCCTCACATTACCCCGCCTACCTTCATCTTCCCCCAGTTTCTCTGGCAAAGAAATAAAAAACAAGCAGGCAATGAACAGCGTTTGCACATTCAAAGGCCCTTCAAAAAAAAAAAAAGACCCACAATAAACAAGTCCCTTCGCTATTCACAAGAGAATCAAAGGGTATTGTGAAACTTCATAATTGCTGATTCATGACAGATTTAGGGAAAACATCAGCTGAAGTAATCAGGTCAAGACACGAGGTTAATCACAAAGCTGGAAATCCAAATTTCTCTTCCTCCCACCCACCTACCCTCCTTCTTTTCTTTTGTGAATATTTCACCTAATGTAGCTTTTCGTACTTGTACTGAACCCCGTTCGCCAGTACACTGTGTATGCATAAGACAAGCATACACAAAAAGATGCAAATATTTTTGTGTACGCTTGTTTTATGTATACACAGTGTACTGTGGAATGGGGTTCAGTACAAGTACGAAAAGCTAAATTAGGTGAAATATTGGCCCAAATATTCACTGTAAAATCATTTTCTGTTCTTAAAAAAAAAAAGCCTTCTTGTTTATATGTAACTGAAATATGGACTTGCCTGATCGCCTGTGGTGAATACAAAGTGGCCACCAGGCAACCAGATGAAGCAGCTCTGAGAAAGCCAACAATTTTTAACCCAAAGTAGGAGAATCAATATCAATATTTACAAACAGATAAGCTAGTGACAATGCATGTGCACTAGCCATTTTTATGAATTTATTTGCAAGACTGATTTTATGGTCAAGGGGGGAGTTGCATGCCATCATCCCACAGGGGAAAAACAAAAAATTTTAAATGAAAAACTGGGCACAGAATCTCGCTTCCTGTGAAATTACAATAACTTCTTTTAGCACAGCTTCTTCCCTTTACCCAGGATTAGAAAAACTGAAATAAATTCTGCAAAAATAGTACAAGAAACTCAATAAACAATGTAAAAGAAAAGCGATGCACATTTTCTACATAACCTGTACCTGCCATGGAATCAGGCCCTTGGTGATTAGATAGACAGATGGATACTGCACAAGTTGGCAAACTAAGCAAAAAGTTAGGTGAGCCAAGAATGCTTCGAGAAAATTTTGTTAAAAAAAGGAAACATCTTGAGAGAAAAGAAGGACATTTTATGAATGATGGAGAGAGGCATCAGCAGAAAGGGGAGAAGCCAAAGTTACATATCACATGAACTTGGATAGAGTAGAAGAAAAGAGAGGAACAATCCCACCCCACTCCAAACCCTAGAGAACTAGAAGCTTCAAACAGATGCATCAGGGAGCCATCATGAAGATGGGAGTTACATGACTGTGTGTAGTTATAGAAAAGAAGCAAGACCGTAGCATTATAGATTCAAAATGAAGTGCTATGAAAAAGCAGCCCATGTACCATGAAAAATCAAAATGTTTTAGCCCCTCGTAAGCAAAGCACAGAATCATAGAGAGTCTGATCATTCTGCCTCTGCATGATACATTAATCTGGTCTCCTTTCACCTAGCCTCTGCTAACAGGGGCAGCAAGCATGCCGTACAGATGTAGAGGGAAAGTGTGAGTGGGAAAGAGACAGGCCTCAACCATGGTGATGGGATCATCCATGTCCATGTCAGGAATGGAGGCAGAATACAGGGACAAGACGGGTTCCAATCCTTCAAAGCCCAGGGAGGAGGAAGAAGATCAAGAAGACGTAGGAGAGCGGAATGATGTCCAAGACTGGACCATCAACCCCTGGTATGCTGGGATCTCCTCATATTTTGCTCACGTGGCTTTTGCTTCTCTTTATCTTGTCCCAGAGCCCCACCCACAAAGGTACAGCAAGGCCTGTGGATGCAGGATATTGGCACTCCCTGAAGGGAACCTGCAGTCGGGCCCCCTGAGCCAGCAACATGGATGCTCACTCAGCTGCAGTGGAGGTGCCTCCACCAACTGGAGAAAGGCCACCAAGCTCAGGAGGTCCAGAAGAAGGACTGTTGATAGGCCCCATCCTATCAACACCAACCTGGACTGTTCCTGAACAACAGACCAGGGGGATGATGGGAACCATCTTGGTCAGACATGAGGGACTGCAGGAGACTTTTGAACTAACGAGGAGTGACCAATAAGGATAGCTTGTAAACAGTTAATCTTGGTGTTCAAGAAACCTGTTGAGGACTGACAATGCTCAAGGGGCCTTTCAATGTCCCCCTGCCCATGGGGGTAGAGGGTCTGGGGGCCCATACAGAAAGACATACCGAAACTGAACATTCGGACATGACCCTTTGAATTGGATATTTATTTAGATGCTTGCTTCCTTGGTTGGTTTGTGCAAGCTTTAGGGATATGCAGAAACCTTCTTCAGATAGCAGTGGACATCTTCACGCTCCAAAACTTGTTATCCTGCCAACCAAGATAGTCCAATAAAAGCTATGATATGAAGATTTTTGTGTTGTCTTTTTCAGCTTTCGTTTCTACCAACATCCATATGATTAATTTCATCTGAGGATGTGATGAATGACTCCTTGGAGATTTAGCTTAGCTAACTCCTGTGCCGTGCTGGAGTTATGCCCAACGCACAAAATTCCTTTTGCGAAACATCAGAATTTCATCTCAGATCATTAATAAACAGCGATACCACCACCAGCTGGCAACGTCCTGAGCTCTTGACTTTACCTCCTAAGCCAATCTGAGATCTATGTGTTAAACCTCTGACATTCGCTCACACAAGATGGATTTGAGGAGCGAAGGCGCTCTTCCCCTAACCCTACCCCATCCGTTTTTCACTCTTTGAGCAAAGACTGATCACTCTGTCCTACTCAAAGGCCCCGTGTTCTGACAGGCAGGAAGAATCACTTCTACCACTGAAGGTTCCTGCCAGAAGATCACTCGCTGGTTCAAGGCCCTGCCAAGCACATTGCAGATAACAGAAGCGTCAGCTGGAAAGCCACGGTGGAAACATTATTCACAGAGAGAGAGAGAGAGAGAGAGAAGTTTGGAACTGGGAGATACGATGGTTTGTGCATTGATTTAATCAGAGAGGAACATGCTGGAGGAACCAAAGTGAGAAGGGTTTCTCCTGTATTTGGACTTCCTTTCGTTTTCTATCATAGTTTGGACATCATTGTGTCTATTTCTGACTTCTAATGTAGAAGCTTTAAACAACAAGGTTGCATTGCATCCAAACCTATGTTATTCAGATAGGACATTTTCTTTCCTGCACTTCTCCACCCGGTTCCTTTAGTTTGAATGATCAGCTGTAACAATCTGTGGTAGTACAGTACCTAGTGTGGTTTCGTGGATACAGTAGCAGACTAGGACTCAGGAGACCTGGCTTCCAATCTCTGCTTGGCCATATAAACTCACTGAGGGTTGTGGGAGCACTGGTAGAATCTCTCCTTACCGTACCTTGAAATTCCTGTCAAGGTCAATCAATTCCAACTAGACAGCGCATAACACATGGCAAATAACAATGGGTACTTTTCATGTCTCGTTTTGTATCCGAGGCATTCTGGCTTTCTGCATTTTAGGAGTTCTTGATCTTTACTAATTTGCTTTAGAGGCTACCTTTGCTGGGTTATTCTGGGAAATTCAAAAAGCAACCTTTCCCATATCTGGGAAGGAGAGGAGTGAGATAAGAGTGAGCCATGTGCCTCTTTACAAATGATAGTCGTCTGTTTGACAGCATCTTCTATTTGACAAACTTCCCGAGTTAATCCAGGAATTTAAAAAAGCTCTATAACAAGGACGAGCAGGGGTCTTGTGATTGTGCATCAAGAGTTGGACAGTAGCATGAGTGAGCACACACGCCACCATTTTTCTGCACATGAGCTGAGATGTGTTGCATTTCTTAGTAACAATTATGTTATTTCTTAATCATGATTTCTAAATTTGCAGCAATACATATATATTAGCATATGCACATTTTATGTTAATTTGTATCTTTTTTTATGACAATGTATTTCTTTTTTCTTCCTTTTTTGTAGGGAAAGCAGTGCCTGGATAGGCATCCTAACTGGGATTATGCCCATTAGTACCACTCCTAGCTTCCACATATTCAATGGAAACTATGAACAAGGCCTAAGCATGCACTGAACATGTACGTGGATGAGTGTTCTCTGCACACATTAATATGCAGTTGGGACGTCTTCATTTTGTAGGAGTTCCAGAATGCATATGGAGTCTACACACATTGTAGTATTTATTGCTTTTAATATTATTACCAACAAGTCCCTCAAAATCCTTTTTTGCATCCCTTATTGTCTTATGTTAAAGTTCATGTTCAGAATGTGGGGGGAATGGAAAATCAGGTCGGAATTAAAATGGGATAAATGTTGTAGAGGAGAGAGTGGCTGTCCTGCTAGCTGATACTGAAAGTAATATATACAGTAGGAATCCCCTGTCCGTGGGATCAGTATCCACTGATTCATTTATCCACTGCCTGAAAAATATTAAATAAAAAACCCTCTAGGATGTATTTACCAGAATTGACCACTAGAGAGAGTCAGAGAACATGCAATGTATAGCGTTTGATACTTGCGTGTTTTTCGGCATCCATGGGGGGATGACTTGGAACTGATCCCCCACGGATCATGCGGTCTTCCTGTACTACAGCCATTGTGACTATTGATGTTAGCTTTATTCTCCACAAACTAGAATTACAGAGAATCACATTTATATTTTTTTTATTTATTCAAATCGCTGTGTAAACCCAATTCATGGAAAATGAGGCTGTTATTCAGACACTTTCAGTAGTTAAGGAATTATTTCTTTTAGTGATGGGTTATCTTTAACATACAATACAGACCTGATGCATTCTTGGCTAGCACTTGGGGTGGGGACTCATGGCATTGGAAGAGACAGCACATAGATTTTCCATGTCCTCTGCGCTAACCTGTTCTCTTCAACTGGAAGGATGATATCTCATCACTTGTGTTGAAACAAGATCCATATATCAATCTATTCAACGTTTGGACACACAGAGGAGGAAATAATCCTTTCCCTGCAGCAAAGCGTCTGTGTTGGGTCCTCTTTTCAGTTTGCATCTTCTTCCCTCCGAGCTTTGATTGCAATTAGGTTACACCTCAGATTGCTGATGCTCTCCCTTGGGGTTTTGGCTACATAAAGACTATAACATACCCCCTGGATGTTGGAAATAGAAGGAAAAAGTAGACCTATCCTCTGTGATTTTAACAGAAAGACTCCAAATTAGGGAGATTGTGCTGCTTCCAAACCAGGCATTCTTTTACCACCAACAAGGCGAGCAAACATACAGCTCACAGGCCACATGTGGTCTCCCCAGCCAGCCATTAAAAAAAAAAAAATTAAAATACTACTTTTGGGATCAAAAAAGTCCCCTTGTGCTATCTGTTGCAGAGATTTGAACTTATGATTAAATTCCTCTAGCTGCCCAGCAGAAATGCAGGGGTTCACAAAGCAGAATACCTTCAAGTTTCCCTGAGCAGTCCATGCCTTTTCTCATTAAATGGCACTTATTGTCTCAATAGCTCACTCTGAGATATTAGTAGGAGAAAGAACAAAAGGTTTCATTACCTACAACTGAGCCGATCAAACAGCAAACTGACAAACATGACTGCTTTCAGCAAAAGACTTCAGCAGACTCTAGAGAGGGAGAAAAAGAGTACTGAACAGAGAGGCGGGACTCTCTTTGAATTCAGAGGCAGGGAAGGAATGATTGGTTAGTGCTGGGTAGATTGACAGTAACCCCAGCCCAGAGAGGTCCTTCCCCGCCAAACCTACTAAAAGCATCATGCCAGGTTGGAAAAACCCCAACACTATCCCGGGAACACAGCAGGCAATTTTTGCCATGTTTTGGGGGAGCAGATCTCCTGGATGCACCCAGAGTCCACCAAACTGCATTTTTAAATTGGCCCCAGAGGAGCCTGGGAGCTAGTTCAGTTTTAGATAAACCTTTTATGGAAGAATATATTAGGAGTGGGGCAGGATGTAGCCCTCCAATGTCCAGGCGTAGATATGTCCAGCCCTCACACCTCTGCAAGTTGCCCACCCCTGTTTTACCAAATAAGCTCTCCTTTATGCACTTGTGTGCGCGCGCGTGCTAGTTAACAAATTTATTTATTCTTCTGTGTGAGCACTCAGTTTCTGAGTGTTGGCAATCATATGAATTAATGACCTCCCAAAGATCCCCTCCTTAACAGACTTGCTCGGGTCTCGCAGACTCAAGACCGTGGGTTCGTCATCGAGTGAATCCATCGCAGGGGAAAAAAACCTTCCTCTTCTCCTCCTGCCTTCCACGTTAATATTTAAGGCTTCTCACAATACCGCTACACTCAGGGACGTCGTCTTAGCTTCTAGGGAGAAGGCAGGCTTCTGTAGGAAAGATTCCAAGACAAGGGATTTACGCCTGGTGATCACCTCCCCGCCCCTATCCGTTGTGACTCCGGATTCCTCGGAGAAAAGGTAAAGGAGGCGGGAGATCGGTAGGGGGCGGTCAACGGATGCAACAGTAGCTGCCTTGGACTGGAGTGATTTAAAAACAAAAAAAAAAGTTTATCCAAAATCGAGGGTGGGACGCCGGTGGGGGGAAATCGTTGCTCCCCTCCGTGAATCGCGCAGAGCGAGCGAGCGAGGCAGAGAGGCTGCATTTGGGAAGGAGGGAAGCCCTCTCTGATCTCTCTCTCTCTCCTCTTCTCCTGCCTTGTTCTTGCGCTGCTCCGCTTTGCCCGGGTTAAGGAGGGCTTCCTCGTCGAGGATAGCAGGTAAGACGCCTCCGGATCCAGATCCGGATCCCAGCCAGCCCTTGGCCCCGGCGGAGCGCGAAGAGGAAGGCTCCCTTCTCCGAGGGCGCGCGCTTCGCAGGGGGGCGCCTTGATCGGCTCAGCTTCAAGTTGCGTTTGTTCGGCGCATCGAGTTTAGGATGCAGGAAAAAGTGCCGCGCGCGGAGGGGGGGGGGGAGCTCGGGATGCAGACGTGAGTGTGCAAAGAGGAGATGCCCCCAGGTGCGCTTCCAGATTTGGCACCGGGGATCCCCAGTCTTGGAGAGGTTGCCATCCTGGGGGTTGGCAGAGCGGTTGGCAGAGTGTTTCGTGCCCGCCAGGTCTGGGTGGGACTCGTTGGTGTGTGCCTTACACGCGAGGAGGACGAAGCGCCGTCAGCCAAGAGCACTTGCTGGTGTCTTCTAACTGGGAAGGGAAATAGGGTGGGATGCAAAGGAGGAACGGTGTGATGGAATGTTAGTGGGTGCTTGGCTGGATAGCTTGGTGGTTTAAGTGTCTGACTGCAAAGCCCCAAAGGTTGGGGGTTCGATTCCCCGCTGTGCTTCCTGCGAGTAGAGCCATCCTGGGTAGCTCTGGGCAAGCTCGGTAGAATCCTAGGTCTTCCCCAGAAGAAGGAAATGGGAAGCCAGGTCTGAGCATTTTCTCCACCCTGAAAAGGGTCCCATAAGTCAGAATTGACTTAACAGCACATGATTATTATTAGATGACTAGTGACTGAGAGGGCTGGATAACTTCCCCATACTATTCTATAAGTCTGCGGTGCCCAGCCTGATGAAGACCTGTACAGGGTCGAAAGCTAGCTCACATTTGTGGGTTGTTGCTTTTTTTTTTGTGGTCCAGTAAAGATATCGCCACCTGCCTTTTCTTTCCAAAAGGAACCGTTCATAGAATGCTGTGTCAGCCCTCCGAAAAACCTGCCTTAAGATTGCAATTTTAGGCTGCGAGCCTAAACAAGCTAACTGGAGAATAAAGCCTATTGATTTGAGATTGCCGAGGAAAGATGTTTAATTAGTGCCAGGGCAGTAGATCAGTATGGCAAGCGAAGGAGCTCGGGCACCTAAGAGTTGTAAAAAGGCTACCCAGAACTTTGTTGGAATGAGAGGTCCAGGCCTGATCCAGTCAATTTTTTGTGCATTTATTTCCTAAACATCGAAATAAAACTGAGCACCTGCAGTTTACAAGGAACCATTATCTCAGCACTATGGGATATTTTGAGACTGGTAAGAATAATATGAGTTCTCAGAAATTGGGGAATCATTCACCACCTTCTTCTCAGATTATCTGGTTGGTTCTTGTTTGGATTTTAAAAAATAAGACAGGCAGACAGAAACTTGTGTTTGTTAGCCAGCCCATAAACCAGTTCCTTCAGGCAGTTTCCCGGAATCTAGTGAGTTTGGACGACAACACCCATTGTCCCCAGCTAGCATTCTGGCAGGGGGAGGATGGGGGTCGTAGATCAACCCATCTGAAGCAGACGCTAGCTTGGGGGAAGCTGCTCTATGAAAAGTGAAGCCAGGCTCAGAACTGGGAATTCTATCAACCTATATCTTGGGCCAGCAGTAACTCTGCAAAGACTCCACCCCTGCCTCCTGATCCTTTTACCCGGAGACTTCCAGGAGTGAACCTGGATTTCTCTGCATGCAGAGCAGATGTTCTGCCACAGAACCATGCTGCCGTCTTTCACGGATTAGAAAAGGCTGCTGAGGACTGAACCATCCCCAGAAGTGAGATTCCAGGAAAGCCTATGTGTGTCTATTAAGGAAGAAAGGCAAAGGTTATTTGTAATAATATTATATACATACACACTTACACTAAGGATTTGTAACTGGAAGAAGATTGGCACTAGATATGCCCCCAACTACACCCCAATCCGCCAAACTGGCAAGGAAAAGTAGTGCTTGGGAAAGTTACTTTTTTTGGAAATGCTTTGAGCTTTGTGATGCAGTGGTTAAGCTGCAGTACTGCAGTTAAGACTCTCCTCACAACCTGAGTTTGATCCCGACAGGCTCAGAGAGCCACCTCGAAGTTAACTCAGACTTCCATCCTTCCAAGGTTGGTAAACTGAATACTCAGCTTTCTGAGGGGACACTATGTACCCTGCATAATTAAATTGTAAACCTTTCAGGGAGGGCTTTGAGCGCTGTGGGATGGTATATAAACAGCATATTTTGCTTTGCTTTGCTGTTTGGAGTACAGTACCCCAAAGGGACTTTTCTAAGCTCTAAGCACAATTAATGGCTGTATGCAAGCCATGATACCTGCTGACAGTCCTCTTTAGTACAGGAGACCACTCCAGTCTCCCTCCTCTTCCCTCTCCAGCATCACTTCCTCAAAGAAGATATTTCTCAGTGGATCAGAATAGCAGCTCAGTAGGTTGGATGGAGAAGATTCCAAGTGCAGCCCTGAAGTCTCTAGTGTAGAAAGAGCCTCCAGTAAGAGGTATTGGGAAAGTCTCCTGTACGAGATCCCAGAGGGCTGCTGGCTGAGTTACTCCAGGACCATGACCACTTCATGCATGTATATTAACCTTCTCATGAAACGAGTTGCTGGCCAGCCCCTGCATTTGAGATCGGGTGCCTTGTCTTGTGTATGTGTGTGTGCATGTGGATCAAGGATTGCATTACGTATCTTAATTTATCAGAGACTGCTTGTCCGTGATGGCCATGGCCAGAGGATGAATGTGGGTGGGATGTGCCGTTCTGCAGGGTTATACAGTGAACTCCCTCGGTTTTTCTCTCTGTGCTCCCCTAATTTGATGGTTCATGATCTCCTGGCCATAACAAATGAAGCATCAGGCTACATTGTCTACGTGCAGTGCTTGTCATCACTCCACCCCCATGCCGTACATCCACCTAAATAGGACTAACAGCAGATGCTGCTTTGACAGTTGTATGCTTTACATCCTTAGGGAAGGAAGAACTTGATAGCCATCATCTGTTGATCAATTTAGGGCAGAAGGTACCTGCATTAAGATGCAGCCTGAATTTACACCCAGGGAAGGCAACATAAAGCCCTCCCAATGTTATTGAGTCGCTTCTTCATAGGCTAGCTGGACTGGGCTGACTCTGGGGATGATGGGAGTTGGAATCCCTTCATTGCTGGTACCCAGTGCAGCAGGTGAGACAGAAAGCACATGTGCGTGCATAAACACGGAGGCTCTTGCTCCCTCTTCTCTCTCCCTTCCTTTCTCCATCTCTCTCTCTCTCTCTCTCTCTCTCACACACACACACACACACACACAGAGAGAGAGAGAGAGAGAGAGAGAGAGAGAGAGAGTTGTGGACCAACTTTCACTGCACCCAAGAACATCTGGAAAATCATACACTGTGCACTGATAATTATTGCCCTTGCAAACCGACATCTGGCTTGATTCTCTTTGTTTGTTTAATTTAAATACTCCCGTTCTTTCCATAAAGGACCCAACAACAACCAAACACCATTTATTAAGTGTTTTTTAAAGTGTTGGCTGTTGTTTTGCTAGTTATCGGGCAGTAGTAAGTCTCAACCAGAGTAGGTCCATTGAATCAAGGGAGCTTACAAAGGTGTTGACTCACCAAATTCCCACCTGTTCAATGGGCCTGCTCTAGTTGCAGTTTACTACTGGATTTCAGCCAGTAAGTCTTAATTAGTACAATTTTTTAAAAAGCTTTTTTTTCCCCCCTTGGCTTTGGTTATTTGGAAGTGAGTGACACAAGACACAGGAGCTCCCAAATCTCCCGGAGATCTCCTGATCTCTTCTGCTTTAATCCGTAGCCAGTCTCCTGGGTCACGAACAGAAGTTTTTCCTATTAATCCTTTTATTTGTGAAAACACCAAACACAGGCACATGTGAATTCTTTTCCTGCACCAGGCCAAGGCACGTAACGTTTGGCACGGTGAACTGTGTTTCCGATTCATCCCCCTGCCTGTTCCAGAAATTGGACCACACAGTGTCATGATCCAGCGCCCTCTTAACTCAGGCATCTTTGATTCCAAGATAACATTTGACTCTAGGGCTTTCACGTAGGATCACAGGAAAAACAATGCTGCTCCTGTTCTTCTAAGGGTGCAGGGAGCAGCCCAGCACCTTTCCTCCCATTTTGGCAGTGGGATATATTTAGAACAAATATATGGGAAAATAAATCTACTGGAGTTACAAACATTTTTATCAGCCTATTTACTATACACATCTGTACCCCACAGGCTGTCGAGCACAATTCAAACCCGTTGAAAAAGAGACCAGGGTGAAGAAATACTTTATCCAATCTGCAAAGTATTTCTAGCTTGATCGTCTGGGGGGGCCATTCTTACTTGCCACAGGTAAACTGGCAAATGGCTAATTACCAATTGGCACCTAAATCAAAGCACAGACCTTCGTCCTCAGGCAGGCAGTTAAGCAGTAAGTGTCTCAGGAATGTGTTGTTCATTAATTTACATATTTTTAATTGTTTTCCCTTCTTTTTAATCTTGATGTACGTTTAATTGTTTTAATGTGATATTTATAAAAAAAAAATTAAAAGTGCTGAAAAGGTAATATTGTAGGACTAAAAACATAATAATGAAGTTTTCCAAAAGGAGAAGGGGAAAAAAGAAGAAGCAAAGGAAAGAAGGGGAAAGAAGGGAAAAGGAAAAAGAAAAAGGGAAGTATCTATATTCAGGCTTCAAAAAAGGCTTCCCAGTAGCTAAAAATATGTCGGTGTGTAAGTGCTGCCTAGATGCCATGTGTTTATGTGTTGATAATGTTACAGGGGGCTTGGCATCTTTCCTTCCAGTGTTATAAAATACATACTGTATTTTGGCAAAGTCCGTCTGCACTGGCCAGTGGTTGATGTCCAAGAAGCAGGCAAATAATTTAAAAAATATGTAAACCTCGATTCCTTTAAAAGATCTCTCGTGCCTTCTAAGCATACAGAGGGAACCTGCCATGTTTTCCTGTCTCAGACCGGTTTTTAGATCTGACGACGTTTTTTTCTGGTTTAGAAAAAAAAATCTTCCTAGGTCTAACATGGGTCGGTGGACAAATATGAGGTGAAATTACATTTCCCTGTGCTGTGCATCTGTGTGTGTGTGTGTGTGGGGGGTCTTTTTAGGTCTAAAATATTTTGGTGATGCTGGGTGCTCTGTGTGTGGCTTTGGTGCCCCATAGGCTGGTTATATGCCATCAGATAGCTTCTGACCTACAACGTCCCTAAGAGAATTCTTAAGGAATATGACATGTTCTGTGAATGGTTTACTGTTGTCATCCCTGAGTGATGAAGATTTGAACCCAGGTCTCCTGAGTCCTAGTCTGACACTCTGTTCATTATACTTTAGTGGCCGACACACTCTGGGCTAGATGGCTACGCAGTCTGAAGTGTTATTGTATTCATTGATCCTTTTTGTTGTTGTTTAGTCGTTAAGTCGTGTCCGACTCTTCGTGACCCCATGGACCAGAGCACGCCAGGCCCTCCTGTCTTCCCCTGCCTCTCGCAGTTGGGTCAAATTCATGTTGGTCGTTTCGATGACACTGTCCATCCATCTCGTCTTCTGTCGTCCCCTTCTCCTCTTGCCCTCACACTTTCCCAACATCAGGGTCTTTTCCAGGGAGTCTTCTCTTCTCATGAGATGGCCAAAGTATTGGAGCCTCAGCTTCAGGATCTGTCCTTCCAGTGAAGGATATATATAATGAATATTGTATATTCATTGCTATGAGCTTAAATACTGTCTTTTAATTGTTATAAGTGCCTTGGGTCTTTTTTAAGGAGAAAGGCAGGTTAAAAATATTTTTAATAAATAAATATGTTGCCAAGTGACTTACGGCTGAGCTGAGATGTGAAGTTGGAATCAGTGTTTTGTGGGTTATGCTTAGCCACAGCACCCCACTAATTCTTCATGCTGAAACACCAAATGTACACACCTCTCTGTACCCATCATTTAGAGTTGGCAACGTGTCAAACCCATATGAAACAAGCATTGCAGCTCAAAGTTTTCAAGTCATCTAACCCTTCCACAGGTTCAGTGGTTTTCAATGAAAGCTGTTGGTAAGATCCAGAGCATCAGGCTATGAGATGGAGTGACATACATGAGTGTGTGAATCCATCCTTGTTCAGTGGTTATAGTTGAAGCCAGAAGGAGTCACAAAGTCCGGTTCAGCATAAAGTGGATGCTTGGGGTGCCATTTATGTCTTCCCCAATGTCTTCCTCCTTTAGAGAGGACAGTCCTCCATTTGAAAAGTGGCCTTCCTTCATGGTGATGCACATCCTGCTTTTTGGTGAAGTGTAAGTGGCCACCGTAACGCCCACTGAGTTTCCTAAGCCAAGCACGGAAAGCAAGGACTTTGATGAGAACATGTATCTAATCAGCTCTCTCTTGTTTTTTTAAGTTAAATGGTTTGGAATGGGGTGTCATTTTGTAAGAAACTACCTACACTGATACAAGTATTATTGGATGGCAGGAAACATATGGCACGGCAGGTCAATTCTTTATGGACTTCAGATATGAGGTCACTGCAAGAAATGGACATTCTGAAAGCACTGCCCAGACCATTTCTTCGAAATAACTGATTGCTGCCTAGCTAGATATTTCAACAGATCTAAAGTGGCCTTTGTTTATTTTCTTTCTTTATATATATTCATTTTCATTAAGCTGTTATGCCTTGGTTGTCTTATTTGATTCAAATTCCATTTTTCTTCTAATGATGTGTCCCAAGCACGTGACTTAGTCAAAGTCTTGTCCACAATTGTGAGCAGTAGTATACTTCCACTTAAATTTTAGTGATAATTTCTAATTGTTATGCATCAGTGTAAATTAGCACAAACAAATTTAATGCAAACATGCCTTCCTTTTTTTGTGAAGGGTGTTCTCTTTGACCTCCTGTTGGGTGATGAAGCAAGAGCCACACCAATAACATTTGTGGTCACACTTAGCCACAGCACTGCACTAATGATTCACACTGAAACACCAAATGTGTTCCTCTCTCTAAGAGCTTTTTTCGGGAAGTGAGAGAACTGAGACGTCCAGATGCTATAACTGGGAGTCTGAGCTCCTTGTGTCCATTGGTTTCATTTTATTGATTTAAACATTTATAGCTACTCTGTATCATAGGATTTCAGGTTATAAAGCTGTATAAAACAATTTCGAAACATAAGATATTCAAAATAATTTAAAGTCAAAGAACACAACAACACTAAAACAGCACGAAAACCTGTGCAGGCCACATTCCCGCACAGTGTTGGACCACGCTTTACACATTACACAGAGACAAACTAGGTTTGCCACCTAGCAAACACTTGAAATATCTTAAGCATCAGATCTGAAGACATGATGGGGCATCTTTGAGTAGCTAATATTGTAGAACTGCAGAGCAAGAAGGGACTCTGTGAGACCTCAACCCTGTAGCAGAACCCAGTGTTGATAGCTTCACCTGACCTGAATGTGAATCACTGTTGTTTTTACTACACTCCTGGAATCTGGGATCTGTTCTGGCTATGAGGAGCGATATTCTGCTCCAGGATCTTCTGGTGGCCATGAAGACCATCTAAAATTAAAACAAAGGAAACTAGAAGTAGCTGGAAATCCACTTCAGGTTTTTAAAAACTAATATTTAGGCCTGTTTAAATAGTGCAGATGTTGGAATAGTAGAGATTCAGGGGCAGCTGTGGGCTCTTTAAAAAGTTTCCAGAAGTAATCATCCATCTTTCTTGCGGGGGATGGGTGGGTGGGAGAGTAGGGTCAGGGTGTGCAAAAACACAGTTTTGAAGGGCATGCAACCCCAGGACTGAATTTGTCCAACGGCTGGGCTCACAGATGGCTGTTTAACCAAATGCTGATCCTGCTGTCAGCCCATTCTACGCAACGATCAGGCAGTTTCTCCTCATTCCTTTCCTGATGGGAAAATCCTATGTGGTCTCTGATGTCCATATAGAGAAGATTATAGGGTGGTTTCTTTCACTTCCTATATATTGCATCTGTGGTCGGCAACCCAGGGCAGGGAACGTAAAATGCCCTTCTCCCTCCCCCCCTTCCTCGCTCATTTCCCACCTCAACCATGGCACAGGCTCAAAGCTTTGAACTTTGGGGAACTAGAGTCTGAGTACAGAGAGGGTAACTGCAAGGAATTTTCTATTTTGTGAAAGGACAGCAAATTGTGAAGTTATTTATTCTCTTACATCTGCAGTTTAACTGCCAGCGAGGAAAAGCAGATTTTCTGCCTCAGGCTGCAAAATCAGTTGGACAGATTTTGATACTGTATACCTTGATGTGCTGCTCTGCCTCAGGTGGAAAAATATATTGGGCCAGCGCTGTGCTGATTCAAAGTTTCTGCAGAGTTTTTATCTTCTGGTGGATTTAGATGATCCTGATCTTTTATGCTAAAGATGGCAAGTTACACATTGCAGCTCTGTCGTTTGAAGTTCTTTGCAGGTTCTTGATGTTTCTCTGTGGTCTTCTGCTGTCATTTCAGTACCATACTCAAGAAAACATATTTCCCCTGCTGCTGTTGCAAGTCACAAGGAGAAACACCACTGCTCTAAACTAGAAGCAGCCACTGAAAGAACATGAAATTGCAGCTAAGAATAGCAAGTCTGTAAAATCAGCAGTAGATGAATCATTATAAAAAACGGGTACCAATCAAAATACAGCTTTTTATCGACCTGGAAAGTTTTTTTTTAAAGAATAAAAAAGTATTCCCTCTTTGGCAAAGCATAGCAAACAATGATACCACCAAGGTCTCCTTTAGAAACTTTTTCCATGATGCGAGGCAAAAGGGGTGCTGCCCCAGATCAGGCTCAAGTACAGATAAGACCACCCAACAGGTGGTCATTGTCAAAATGCAGTTAAATGAACTCCTAATAATAAAATAAATCGAATGAAGGGTAAACAATTTCAAACGCTGTTTAAAAAAAATACAAGGGAATGCAGTGCAGCCCAAGTGCATTAAGGGCCCTGTCCTTAAAACAGAGAATTAGTTGCCAGAAACTTGCTAGAATTAAACGTAAGTCTTTCCCTGCTAGTAGAAGAGCAATAGGAGGTGTCTCGCTGCTCTTGGAAAGAATTCCAGAGCCTTCACCATGCCTGCACCTATTCCCCCAAGTAATTAAAAATATTATTATTTTAAAAATGTAAGAATTTTTTTTTAACCACCACATGCTTTCTAGTGGCCAGTATTTTCTACTGCCAATGCAATGTTTTCAGACCCGGTGTGATGTGGGATCATCATCCCATCAACGTCCTCCCCCTTTCCCTATCAGCACAGAATAACGGCCAGACCCTCAACCCCTCTCTCTGTTTTCGTGGTCTGGGACCAGGTAAGGAAGGACCTCTATGAACTCTTGTGTTTGCTGAGCCCTTTGCATGCTCTCTAGGGACATGGTGGCGCTGCGGGTTAAACCGCAGAAGCCTCTGTGCTACAAGGTCGGAAGACCAGCCGTCGTAAGATCGAATCCACACAACGGAGTGAGCTCCTGTCGCTTGTCCCAGCTCCTGCCAACCTAGCAGTTCGAAAGCATGTAAAAATGCGAGTAGATAAACAGGTACCACCTCGGTGGGAAGGTAACGGCGTTCCGTGTCTAGTCGCACTGGCCACGTGACCACGGAAACTGTCTTCGGACAAACGCTGGCTCTACGGCTTGAAGACGGGGATGAGCACCGCGCCCTAGAGTCGGACACGACTGGACTAAATGTCAAGGGGAACCTTTACCTTTACCTTGCATGCTCTCTTCTCCCACTCACTTTAGCAAGTTAGGATTTAGTTCCACCTTGGGGTGGAGAGAGAAGAAAGGAAGAAAGGTAGGGCACAGAAGCAGGTTGGAATCGTGGAGTTGAAAGGACAACCGCTGAACTGGTGCTCCTCTTGAACCCAAGCCCTGTTGCTTCATGCTGACAGGATTGGAGCTAAAACAGGTCCACTGAGAAACAAGAGGGTGGGATCAGCATGCTCAGGGGAGCCCAAAGATATGCAGAAATAGGGGGAAAATCTTTATGGGGAAAAAACAAGGGGGGACCTTATTTCTTACAGTATTTGATACCACAGGAGGTAGTGATGGTTGTCAGGCTGGATGGCTTTGAAATGGGGTGTGAGGTCTGAAAAGACCTAGTCCCTGAACCTTAGCAAATCACAATCACTCCCGTGCCTCACCTATCACCTAATTTTTTTTCTTATAATTTTTTTTAAAAAAAAATCTGTAAAAGTTGCCTCATGCTCTCTAATGGCCAAAAGGTGGGGGGGGGGGTGCAGGGATGCAAGGGGGACCAGGGAGAGAGAACATGGCAAAATCGCCTCTCATGCATGCCCTTTAGAGACCACCAGGGGCCTTTTTTGAGTGGGGAAAATATACATATTTTTGAAACTTCTTGTGGGGCTGGGTGAGGGGCAGGAACGGTGGTGACCTGAATTTGTGCAGGTGAGCCAAATTTGGGGCCTCCCCCATGCCCTTTGGAGAGCACCAGGAGACTTACTGAGGGAGGGAGAAAGAGGAAGGAAAAACTGAGTATCTGTGAATCTTTTAAGGGGAGGGCAGAGCTGAATTTGGTGAAGGGAGGTTGCTTCTGACCAACAGGTCACATTTTTGCCCACCCCTGCTTCGTAAGTCTAGAATTTCTTGTAACAGGACCAAGCAGGAAGAGAGAATATATCTCACTCTAGTTATCCTTGAACCTGAGCTCTCATCATCCCTGGCTGTTAGCTATGCCGGCTACTGTTGAAGGAAGTTGCCTTCTAACAACATCTGCAGAGCTGCAAGTCCTCCAGCCCTGATATATAGCAAACACTTAATATTTGACTCATTGGTTGACAGCCTTCTGCTTGATGGCTGTTCCAAAATCTGTCTGGGTGATCCATGGTATATAAATGGGAAAGAAGCTGAAGGGTGGATCCCCACACATATGTTCTCCCTCTCTCTCCCTCTCTGTTTTCTTCTTATAACATATTTCATTTGAAAATACTTCAGTTTGTTTCCAATTTCTATGTTAAATTTGATGGGTTGGTACAAAGATCTGATGATGAGATCATGTGTTTTTTCATCCAGTTCCATAGCAATTCAGAGGTTCAAGCCTTAATTCCAGATGGTGTCAAATACTTTGAAGCCCATGAGCAGGGAAAATATTTTCTCCCAAACTCTTGTTCCTAGAAATATTTCTCTTCTCCTCATTTTCTCTTTCTTCTCCTTTCGTACTTTTCTCCAGAGAGGAGAGCAGTTTAGTGGTAATCATAGGTTTCCCAAAAGCTTCAAGAAAAGTGTAAAGACTATTAACCTGATCTTTTAAAATATTTTAGTGTGTTGTTGTTTTACTGTTTTATTGCATTGCTTTATTGTTGTTTTAAAGGTTCTGCTAATGGCTTTGTTTTTATAAATGGCTTTATTGTGCTGTTTTAGATTTATTAGATGCTTCCCTGGTAAGTTTTTTAAGAAAGGGCAGTATAGAAATAACTGTAGTAGCAGTAACCATAATCATAACAGAAATAATTCAGTTATTTTAAAAACCTCTGGCTTATGAATGTGGGATATTGTGCTCCTTTGCTCATGATTCAAAACACCAGGAAATTGCCTGCTATTGCTGCACAATATCACGGTCGCAATTGTCAGCTAGTAATTGCTTTGTCAGCAAATTGTAGCTAGTAGTCAACCAGTTATACCGGATATTTGGGTAGTTGTCTTCTAAAACCACAAATCGGCACAGCAGTAGTTACAACTGACAATAATAATAGTTAAATGCCATCAAGTTGATTCTAACTTATGGCTACCCCCTGGGGTTTTCTTGGTATGAAGCAATCAGAAGTGATTTCCTGATCTGTCCTTCTAGTGGTGCTCTGTGGCCATGAAATTTGCCCAAGACCACACAGGTGGCAGGGCACATAATCCCATCAGCCACATACTGTCTAGGTGATCTCAGCTTTCTCTCAAAGGGGAGGCACAGTTGGGATTTGAACTCCTCATCCTGGCACTGTGTCCGCACACTCTAGCCCACTAAATTACGGCCATATGTCACAATTAGAGATGGGCATGCATTTAAGAATGAATCACCAAATTCATCCAAAAATTGCTAATTCATTGATTTGTATTCATACGAATCAATACCCCTGACGAATCAATACCCCTGACGAATCACAAATCAATGAATTTTTAGCAATTTTTGATTAATAGATTTGTTTGGCTATAAAATGGCCCCCAAGGCACCTAAAGACCCCAAAACTGCAAGGAAGCTTCCTATGACTTTCCTCTAAAATTCCTCCATGCTTGGTGAAGATTGGGGTTCTGATATCTGGGTTTTGCACCCACAAAGAGGCCACCCCAGAAAAGTTCCCTCCAAGCACCTAGAGACACCAATATCACAGAGAAGATTCCCATGACTCTCCTCTACAATTCCTCCAAGTTTGGTGAAGTTTGGGTTTCCCCAAGCCAGCTGCTAAACGGCACTTTCTGGGGGGGACCCACTTTGTGGGTGTATAACTTGGATGTCTGAAACCCAATCTTCACCAAACATGGAGATGTTGTTGAGTAGAGTCAGTAGAAATGTCTTTGTGATTTTGGTGTCTCTAGGTGCCTGGGGGGGAGCTTTCCTGGGGGGCCCTCCTTGTGGATGTGTAACCCGGGTGCCCCAAACCTAAACATCACCAAACTTGCAGGGCTTGTAGAGGAGGGTCAATGGAAGCCTCCCTGCACATATGGTGTCTCTAGGTGTTTGGAGGGCCATTGTACTGTATAGGGCTTTAAAGTAAAAAAAGTGAATTGATGAATTGATTCATCAGGAAAAAATCGTAATTTGTGATTCGTCACCTTTGATGAATCATGAATGAAAATGAATCACCATTTTTCTGATTCATGCCCATCTCTAATCACAATTGCACCATTAATTTTAGTGGAAGTTGTTCAAGTAATACTGACATTGGATATTAGGATTGATGGGGAAAATTCTCAGTCTTTGTATGATTCTTGACATGACCCAAAATAAAGTTTGCATCAAGGAAGCATCTCCATGCACTGTACAAATGGATAAGGTGAGGTCCCAAATGGAGTAGAAAGGGTTACTTTTACCTCCCTTATGGGTTGACAAGGACAGGGAAGCTTGCAATCCTATTCTGGAGGGATGGTGACATGTCTTAAGTTGTGCAGACATGTGGGACTCAAGTCTCCTTTTTTGTTGATGGTACCAAAGTCTTAGAAGATGTAAATTTAAAAAATGTACAGTCCAGAATACATGTTGCTCTAAATTATTTCATTCTTTCCTCTTGCAAATACGGGTCTGTCTGTCTGTCTGTCTTTGGAATACAACTTCCAGAATGTCTGGACCAGTATGGCTAGTGGTCATGCCACCCAGGGGGAATCCTGAGCATTGTGATCCAAAAAAGTAACTTTTTCATATTCTGATTCTTATACCAATCTGCTCGCTCTTCTGCACTCCCGTAATTTGTAAATCATTTGTGGCAGATGATTGAGTTGCACAACTTTCACCCCCCCCCCCTCCAAGTTAGATGTCCCTGCTTGGTCTTCCCTTTAACTCATTTCAGAAGGTTAGGTGGTGTCATGGCAAACTCTGTTCCTACAGCCGTATATTGAAAACATTTCTGTCTTAAGAAAATTATTTTGTTTTATTTTGTTTCCAGCAGCAGAAAAATACCCACACAGCCCTCCAGCCTGGTCAAGAAGCATCCTCCTGTTCTCTCCAAGTAGATCTGTCTTCAGGTGAATTTCTTACTCTTCTCTAAGATGTCACTGCGAACACATCTCTGTGTCAAGATATTTCAGTAATGTTTAAATGCATTTTCAGAATAATTGGAAGAGTAATATAAAAAGCATTTTGTGCGATTACTTTTTAATACCTTATAATAATAATGGTAAGCAATATCAACAGAAACTGAACACTTACTCTTGATTTATTTTGTTGTGTTTTGCTTTTGAAGTAAAAGGATGTATGCCTTTGGCATGCATGTATTTGTGATGATCCAGTTCAACATAGACCAGTTGCATGGAACTAGTAGAGTTTGGTTGTACTTGTTTATTTTGCTTTCGTCCCTTTTTTGACTCCTTACCATATCTGAAGAATAATTTTCAAGTGGTCTGAAATGCAAAATCAAGAAACCAAATGTGGAAAATGCAGCACTTCATAATAATACATTTTAAAAAAATTATCAGTCAAAATGTTAAAAATAAGAACACTCAGAAACACAAGAGTTCACATAGTGGACAGCATGGTTCGTTTTGCAGGGGAAGATCAGCATGAAGAGGGAGGCTTTTAACAGGTGCTTAAAACACATCACGGTTGCTTCCTCATAAAAACCAAGGAGGAAGGTCTTTAGACTGCTGACTGGTAAAAGCCACCAGAGCTTTAAAAGGTACTTGTTTTGAACAACTCCTAGGAATCCACCAGCATGGCTGTGCTCGCTGAGGTTTTTTGAGAGAGGTGGTCCAAAAAAATAACTTTCCCAAACCCCATTCTACCAGGCAACTGTGGGGGGGTCTGTGGGGGGTACGTGTCAGTGTTTGATCCTTGTGACCATCTGGGGATCAACACAGATTCTAAAACTCTGCAAAAAAAAAAATATTGATATTTAGAAGCGTTACATGGTGTGGCAAGGCCGTGTGGCTTATTTAAAAAGCAAAAGGTCCCTCAAGAAGGCTTCTTCAATTTATTACCCAAGAAGAAGAGCCCAGAGAAAGCTGTCCAGACAAAAAGTGAAACAAACAAACAAACATTAAAACAAGAACGTTGTGGCACCTTAAACTCTAATTGTTGTATCTCTCAACGTTGAGCTTTCATTGATATATCCACTTCTTCAGACAGAAAAAGCTGGGGGCCACTAAAACAGCCATGGCAGGCCACGTGGGCCACACTTTGCCCACCCATCCCGTACATTGTACAAATAATTCTTCTGACTAAAGAAAAGCAAAAACGTAAATGATGCCTGATATTCATTCATTCATTTATTTATTTGTTTATTTGTTTATTTGTTTATTTTTACCCCATCTTTCTCCTTGAAGGTGGCTTACAACAATGAAATACGGTATTTAAAGTTGAAAACAGTGGGTATACAACGGTGGTTAACATCGTTAAAAGACGATGTTTAAAACGATGAACAATGAATAAGGAGGCATCTTACAACATTAACAGGCAATTTTAAGGCCAAGATCAATAAGTATACAAAAATTTAAAAAGAAATATGGATGGCCACCATTTTGTTTGAAGGATTCAGAAAGACATATGACACCTTCCTCACCTATAGTCAGTAAAGGTAGGGCCCATTCACTGCCACTAGGCTACCACCCGGTTTTTAAAAAATGAACAAAATAACACTGGGTTTCCTTTTTTTTTTTTTTTTTTTTTTTTTTAAGGTTCATGATGGTGGTGTTCACAATCCTCGCTTCATTGATGCTGGCTGCAGTACACTCGCAGGAAGCAGAGGATACCATAACATACACGGTATGTGCCCAAAATTAGCATTGATCATTCAAAGCCCTGCTAGCTGTCCCACTTCCAAAGAGTGTGAGGTAGGTGGATAGACTATATGGGCCTATTGTGTACCAGCACCCTGGCTCTGAAACTCTTTCTCCAAGGAGATTATGCCACCTTTCTCTTTATCATCTTCCACTTAAGTCTCCAGGTGAAGGCTTAGTTTTTCTACAGGCCATTTAAATGTTGCTCACTTATCTGAACATTAGAATCATAAACTAATTGATTTGAAGGGGGTCTATAAGGCAATCAAGTCCAACCCCCTGCTCAAAGCAGGAATCCAAATCAAAGCAGATCTGACAGATAGTTGTCCAATTTTGTCTTGAATACCTCTGGCATTTGAGCACTCACCACCTTCCAAGGTAATTGGTTCCATCGTTGCACTGCTCTAACAGTTGTGAAGTTTTTCCTGATATTCAGTCTAAACCTGGCTTCCTGTAGCTTGAGCCCATTGTTACATGTCCTGCACTCTGGAATAATCAAGAACAGATCTTGCCCCTCCTCTGTATGACTGCCTTTTAAGTATTTGAAAGGTGCTATCCTATCTCCCTTCAGTCTTCCTTTCTCAAGGCAAACATGCCCAGCTATCTCAGTCCTTCCTCATAGGGCCTGGTTTCCAGGCCCCCAATCATCCTTGTTGCTCTCCTCTGAACTTGCTAAAGTTGCAAGCTTGCTTTGTTGTAATTAAAAGTTGTTTCAGCTTGCCGTAGACTTATATTTGCAAACACAAGACATTTGAGATTGTATTTAATTCAGTTGATTATTCAAGGTTCCTTAAAGTTAAAAGGCTTTTATATCTTGATGCTGAATGTTACTGTTCTGTATAGAAGGCTGCCTTGGGAAGACCATGGTTTCAAAAGATAGCCAGGAAATGTATTCAATAAACAATAAATTTAAAGAATGTGCGTAAAGGACTGCAGCCTAAGACTGGAGTCACTCCTGTTAATTTCAATGGGACTTAACCTTTGCCTAGACACCTGTAGGCATGTTGTGTTAAGAAATATACAAGCGCAGGCTTTAGAAAAAGCCGTGTAGTCACATTGAAATAGATTTCTCCAGGATGAGTCAGCTGCCCTCCTTTGGGTCATAAACGGGTGTGCATTAAACAGGGGTTGGAGAGATTTATTAAGTTTGCTGTTTTCCTTCCGGGCACAGAAGTGGGCTGGGGGGGGGGTTGAGGGGGAGGTGTCTTTCTATAGCTCCAGTAACCCCAGTTGTGTTAACTCACGATGCTGTCATTTCTTTAGAGAGCAAGAATTTGAACGCATTTCTCTGCCCTCTTCCCCTTTTGTTACACTCGAGACTTCTTCCACTCCAGCTCCCTGCTAGATTTGGCAGATGGCTAGCGACGCCTGTGAATAATCACAATGAGTTTTTTTTGAGGGGGAGGGTGTTCAGAAACTTTGTGCTGCTGTGTTAAAGTTACATGAGTAAGAAAGCTGCCAGAAGAAAATTAAGGACAAAAAAACACACACCACAGCCCAGCCTCTGAAGCAATGCAGCCCCCAACAGGCTAGGACAGATCCATCGCTGGCATGGGCTCCACAGGTGCCTACCAAGTTATGGTGGGGTGAGCTTGACTCGTGGCGACAAGCTGGCTTATTAACTCAAGGCTTTCGTGTGTGTGTGTGTGTGTGTTTTCCCCTCCCTAGTGCTTAGGAAAATGTGCTTAGCACGGAAAATTCACTCATGCATTTTTGCATCCTAGGGTTAGTTCAACCTCCTGATGTTTTTCAGTGGGTACCAACTACCGCTTCTCCACAAGCGGAACATCGTGTCCCTTGCCAAGGACCAAAATTAGAAGCAATTATTTACTTGTTTGTGTACCTGCTAATTTTTTTGGACCTCCAAAAGCAGGAGACAGGTGGAGAAAAAAATCACTGGCAGAAAAGTTAGGAATTTTTTTGGATTTTGTAAGCCTGGAATATGAATATATATTCCCAATAACAGAGATACGATTATGAATATATATATGAAATTGTGTCTTATAATGTATTGTATAATGTATAATATCCTCATTCTCCTTTCAGTGTTATTGTTCCTTATAAGTCCCAGCGGAGACCTTGTTAAAAGGTAGACAGGGAATATTACATGGTTCAAAGATTGTACTTCTGACTGAAAAGCATTCAGATGTTTGAAAGAACTAGATTGTTATTTATTTATTTCTGGTTAATAGAAAATTAAGGCTTTTTCAAAAAAATGTAGCTAGGTAGCTACTTCTTGGGGCTACAGAACTATAACTGGAACTCATTAACTTTTCAAATCCTACTGTAGGTGCCATGAGAACCTTTATTGCTTTCATGGGAACTGACTCATGCCATTGCCCACCTAGAAATATTAAATATGGCGTCAGCAGTCATTTGTCAGATGGAAGGTTTGCAGCCTATCCGCGCAGTGGTGTCATTTCCCGTCATTCTGGGTTTCTTCTGGCTTGTTGTTGTTGCAGATTTGAATAGATGGTCCCAGTATTTCGGATGTCCTGGGATACTCTGGGTTTTCCTGCCTACAGATGTCTGGAATTGTTCCCAATGCAGATTGCCCTTCTCTTTTGCCTATCTTCCACACCCTCTACCTCCCTACTCTGATCTCTCCTCCCTCCTTCTTTTACCTTTCCATTGGGTGTGAGGGGTGGTGATTGACTGGCAGAAAAAAGCCCACAAGTAAACATCATCAAGTGACACCCACCCACAAAGTGTGCGGATCAGCACCAGGGACCACACCAACAGAAGCTGCCCTGGAGCAAACTGGAGCAAAGCAGAACTGAAATTCACCACCACTTGATGGTGGTGTAAAAAAAAAAAAAAAAATCCAGAAAGCAAGGTGGTTTTTTTCCTCTCCCACTTTGACACTGTTGATGCTGGTATTAGCCCTGTCTTGTATGAACAGTGAGTTTTGCGGTACTGGTATCATGAGTGAAAGGAAAGCTGAACGAATGCTCAACAATGGCCTAGGTTGGCGTATTTTAGGCTAATATTGTCTAGTCTGGGTGGCTTCTCCTAACTAGAGAGTGAAGGTTCTTAATCTAGAATAGGGGTGAGCAGTCTATGGGCCATGGACCCCAGGCGATTTCTGCTCTCTTTCCAAGGCAACCCTGAAAACTGCACTGCTGAAATTGGGAGTCAACAGCGGAGAGGGGGAACAATTCAAAGCAAATATTTTCTCTGCTTTGGATGTCTTGTAGTGGTTTGTTCCCAGAATTCAACTGGAAACAGAGAGAATCCAGTTCAAATGACCACCCATTCAGTGTATGCATTTTAAAAGCATCATAGCAAGAAAAATGTTTATTTTCAGTGGTGTTTTGTTTTGTTTGCAAATTGCCACTGAAATTCAGCAGTGCAATTTGCTGCCAAAGTTTGTTGAGGGTGCATAACTGTTGATTCATGGTGGCATTCTTTGGTTGAGGAATAAGGCAGGGTTCTTGCCTAGGGCTTGTATAAAACTAGAGACAGGTACACAACAATAATGTAGTTATTCCACTAATTGGTCATCCTGCTTTCTTTGTTTCACCTGATTTTCTTTCTTTTACATGCAGCAATGCACGGATGGTTATGAATGGGATCCTGTCATGCAGCAATGCAAAGGTACGGTACATTGCAACAAATAGGTCTGGGATCACTGATGATCTTTAGCTGGATGTCATCATAGGATTCTCAAGTTTTATTTATTTATTTTATTTATATGCCACCTTTTCCCCCATAATGGACCCAGGGCAGCTCACAGCCATTAAAACCATACAGTAATAACAAATTTAAAATGCCATACAAAACTGTAGTTACATTAAAAAAAAAAACCAATTAAACATTGGTCAGGAGTACAAACAAATTAAAAAACATTTAAAGTGTATAAAATCAACTCTTTTGAAATATGGTGTTGGAAGACAAGTTTATGAGCACCACGGATTGCCAGAAAATTAATAAGTGGGTTCTCGTGGTAGTTCGATAGCTTGGGAGTTGGAGCACCTGGCCGTAGAAGCAGGATTTGAATTCTCCTCTTTGTGTGAGCCTTTTGGCAAGCTGTAGAGTTCTTGAGGGCCTCTAGAAGCAGGGACTGTTAAACCATTTCTGAGTGACTTATACCTAGAAATCTCTGGGAAGAGTCGCTATAAATTGCAGTTGACTTGACAGTGAATAATTATCAATTATTTATTTTCACTAGAATCTGAAGTGGCAAAAATGAAGCTATCATACTCTGAACATATGATGAGAAGACAAGAGTCATTAGAAAAGATGGTAGTGCCAGGGAAGGTGGAAGGCAGTAGGAAAAGAGGGAGATCTAAAATGAGATGAATTGATTCAATGAAAGAAGCCATAGCCTTGAGTTTATAAGATCTGAGCCGTGCTGTTAGTGGTAGAACCTTGTGGGGGTCATTAATTCATATGGGAGCAACCTGACAGCACAGAACCCCCAGCAGGTGATTCAGCAAATTTATAGGGAGAACAAAAATCAATTCCATGGTTTCCAGGCCTGTTTTCACTTCCCCATGCAGTGGGGAGTATTGGAAAGCCCAAGACTGTAGCCCCTACTGAAACGTGATACTCACTGGGTGACCTTAGGCCAATAATTCTTTCGGAGCTTGACCTACTTCACAAGGTGTTGTGAATATAAAGTAAGAAGGAGAAAAAGCCATTCTGTTGCCTGGAGTCCAGTAGAGGAAAAGTGGGACGTCGATGTAATAAATAAAGTCTAAATGCACATTTTAGGCAGGTCAAAATCATTGCACGTTTATTCACAAGTCTGGTATCATGACGCTGTGTCCCATGCTATCCATTCAGAAGCCCAGAGAGGAAGACCTAAATTGTTGCTGTGTCCTGCAGTATTCAGTTTGCTTGCAGATGCAAAACCTAACATTTATTTATTCATTCATTCATTCATTCATTCATTCATTTAATAAACTTAATCTTGTATACTTCCTGGTTAGTACTGGGCACTGCTCTGGGTGGTTTACATTAAAATTAAAGACAGTATAAAAATATAACACAGAAACAACACATACAGACTAATGATCAAATAAATCAAGATATAATTTGTGCCTCAGACAAATAATGCAAACCCGGGTGATGGCAAAGATGGGAAAAGTCAGTATAACAAGGCCACAAAACATTAACATTTTTAATATAATGTTTTTAATTCTTTATATTTGAATCATTTGCTGTTTTTTGCATTTAATATTGTGTTTTTAATGATGTAAGTCGCCTTGGGTCCTTTTTTAGCAGAAAGGCGGGGTAAAAATATTTTAAATGAATAATCTGAAAAAGGCCACATAGATCAATCCTGTCCATAGAATGTTCCCATTCTGATTCCTGCATTCATGCCGTTACGAACCACAGATATTGACGAATGTGAAATTGTGCCGGATGCATGTAAAGGCGGGATGAAATGTGTGAACCACTTTGGAGGATACCTCTGTCTGCCCAGAACAGCTCAGATCATTGTTAACAACGGTCAGGAAGGAACAGCCTCCGAAAACACCAGTGGTGGAAACAGCAATCCTGTTCGGCGGACCCCTCCAGATAACGTCCCCTCTCGAATCCAGTGCGCAGTTGGATATGAGGCGACAGATCATGCTACGTGCCAAGGTAAGCAGCCTTGTGACAATGAACATGTCATCCCAGAGGGTAGAGAGTAACCAGAGGAACGTCTTCAGGGATTCATCCATTTAGCCCAGCGACAGAAGAGCTTAAGCACAGTTAATCACATAACTTTGCCAGTTAATCACGTGACTGGGAAATGTATTTTTCCTGCTAGTGGCCGTGAAACAGGTTGTCTTTGTACCCTTCTTAAAAGGGCTTTCCCAGAAGCATCTGGTTTGCCATTAGAGAAAGGAAAACAGTCGATCTGATCTAGCAGTTAGGGTCTTAGGGAGAGAGAGGAGTTAAAAGTAGGAGAAAAAGGAAGGAACACAGACATACTGAGAGTGCATCTACACTATGCAGTTGCAGCCGTTTGATGTCACTATAACTGCTTGGGTTTCCTCACTGTGTGTGAATATCCAGCCAAATAGGTACATGGCATGTTTAAGAAAGATGTGTTTTGGTTTTTCAGGCTTCAGTTGTGGCTTCTCAGGGTTTAGATGGAGATTCCTCCAACAAAAATACAAGCACATCCCTTGTGGGACAAAAGATACAACCAAGCAAGGAAAAACAGATTAGTTGTGTATCTGTTTGCTTGCTTGCTCCAACTTGCAGCAGTTTTCCTAAGCATCTCAGTCATAGGATTTCCCCCCCGCCCCAAACCTTCTGCTTTTAACTTAAGATGGGAGGACTTTGACATGGGACCTTTCCCATGCAAAGCACATGCAGTATTACCAAAAACGGTACTGTGAGCTTGGAATGGTACCCAGTTAACTTTCCTTTCGTGTGACTCAGCAATGAATGCAGATCAAGCACATTACCTTGGCTTGAGGTCAGGGGAACATCCAGAAGAAATTTGTCCTCATGTCTTGATTGACCAAGAACAAGACTTGAGGGTGTGTTTTTGTCTTCTGCCAAAGTGTCCGGCTTGCTTGTTTCATTCGTTAGCTCCATAAGCATCATTGGTTCATTCACTCCTTGAGGTCTGTATTGCAAATGCCGAACTCTGTGACGGATGGGTGTTCTTGCTGACGATACAAGCTCAGGCAATGGCCCCTTTGGCAGGTTTCTGAGCCCATGATTGTTCCTTGCAGGTCGTCTGTACAACTTATGAACCATTCAGATCCATCACTATCCATCCTTTCCAACTACCACCATCACCCCCAGTTTTATATGACAGCATCGTTCCCTGTAATACAGAGGTTGTAAATCTTCATTCCTACATCTAACCACTTGGAAAAGGCTCACCACAATAAATGTGTTAATCTTTAAGGTGCCACGGGAAGTTGTTGGGATTTTTTAAAAAAAATATCGTTAGAAGGCTAGGGAAGCCTTTCATTAACATAAATCCTTAAGGCAACCTAGTTTGTTGATCTAGAAATAGTTGAGAAATCTAGTATAGTACATGAATCAATTTGTTAGCTTGGTTCATTAATACATTAGATCAATAAATTGTTAAAGTTGAAAATATTGCTTGGAATTGTTGAATGTGACTACATAATGAGGAATGTGAAAAGAGCATTTTAATTATGAAAATAATGGTTTTTAAATTGACTTCAGAGAAATTAACAAATATGGGTAACAAATTGGTTTTGCTGGGTTATTTCAAAGTGTTAATTAATAGTGATATTAGTGCCTCCATTAATGACAGAATTGAGAGAGAATTAACAGCATGGTCAAAGGATGCCCAAAGAAATCCTGAGGTTTGCAAAAGTGCTTTCTAAAAATCTTTTTTAGAAACCAAAAAAGACCAGTTTATCTCACAACAAACATGGCAAAATGGAATGAGGATGATGAACAGATATCTTGGCACCTGAGGTGCTGTGCATGACTTAGACACTGAAAAACAGAAAACCCAAGGATGGCACTGAATTGGCTTGCTTGCATCTCTTATCCACCACAAATGGGAAACATTTGGGGTTTTTTTGAACTACGTCTCCCAGAATTCTTCTACCATCATAGCCATTGCCCTTTCTGGCTACCAGATCCTGGGAATTATAGTTTAAAAAAATATTTTCCATCTCGGCTAACAGTATATTTAAAAAATAAAGACTCCTGAGGCACCTTAAAAACTGACACATTATTGTGAAACATTTATTAGGGTTTAAACATTTTATGGTATCTCAAACAAAGGCATTACTGATTGGAACCCTGAACAATAGCCTCTTGTTAGGGATAAGGATTTAATACAACATTTTGTTGCAGTTAACTGTCCACCTTTTATCATGTAATATCTAAAGTATACAGTAATATATAGTATAGTACCATCTCAATATATTTGATTTTGTAGGCAGGCAACAGATGTAGGAGTTTTATCAGCTCCCATATGGCCCAGCTCTCATGACTGGTGAGCTGTGTTCAGCCTGGTTCTTGATTTGCTCCATAGTATATTATCAGTTCTTCCTCATTGGCTGTATAGTGCAAAATCCACTCTGTTTGGGCCTAAAAGATCATATTGTTCAGGCAATAGCTGGGGAGCGGACAGGGTGGATAAAAATCAGTGTTTTTTAAAAAATCAAATTGATTTAAATCATGATTTAAATTTTAAAAAATCTGATTTTTTAAAAATTTATATTGTGATTTAAATCAATTTGATTTAAATCAAATCCACCTCGGGGGTAGGTCCATCAAAATCTGTTGTGGTTTGGCTGTGTCTTTTTATTTTATTATTATTATTATTATTATTATTATTATTATTATTATTATTATTATTATTATTATTATTATTATTATTATTATTATTATTATTGGAGAAGGATTGTATTAAAAGTGCTTAAATTCTGATTCCTAACATAAAATTCATCACAGCATCTGTTAACGGTAACTTTATTTAAGAGTGACTTGTTTGGTCAGTAAATAGCTTGGCACTGCCTCTGGAAATACTAAGAAAAGAACTGAATGATTTGATACAGCTCATCTTAATTACAGACACTTAACCACTCTATAATATAATTAGATGGGGAGAAGTGTGTTTCCCCCACCCCCACCCCCCCTTGACTGAAGAAGCCAAAGAATTATAATAATGAACAGTCAGAGTTTGGGAAGATGGATTTGCTGACGTTTGCTTGGATCCCCCGTTGGCTTGTCTTAGGCAAGTGTTTATGAATCAAAAGTGGAATTTGGCTCCAGGAGGTTTCTTTCACAAAAATGATGCACGCTGAAGGAACAGATGTTCAAGTCAACTATTTATACAAACAATAAAATGGGAAACAGTCTCTGGAGTTTACAGCAGTGTTGCAAGCCTCACTCCTGGTGGTGCAAGAAGAACTTTCTTTCCACCCTTCAAAAACAACGCTTGCCATTGCTAATATCCTGGGAATTTTGAGCTGGGGAGTGGTGAGGTTCACTCACATTAATGTTGTTCCCAAGCTATCTTAAAAAAAAAGAGAGAGAGCAAGTTTCAAATGAGATCTTCACAGCAATCTGCAAGCACAAGGAATACAACCAAATGTTGGAGGATGTGGCCAAAGCTTAAATCCGATTGCTTAGTCCCGCCTAAACTAGACCCGTTAAATCAACAAGACTTTGATCGAGACCACACTTATGGAAATGTAATTGATTCAGTGGGCCTTCTGTAGTTCAGATTAATAATTTGATTAAGTTCCTGGGCTGTGTCTCCCAGCACATGCTGGCTGAGGGATTCTGGGAGTTGTGGTCCAAATGAGCAATTTGTCCAAGCATGTGCTTTCCATGCAAAAGTCCTCAAGTTCACTAGTCCCTGGCATTGCTAGTTAAGACATACAGTACAGTAGCTGCAGAAGATGAAAACCTGAAGAGCCACTACTGATGAGAAGAGATGACACTGGACTAGGTAGACATGTAGACATGATGCAGGACAGCTTCCTACGTGTTGGAATGCTTGGCTTGCTAACATTTTCAGGCCTATCTAGAAGTTGAGTCACGGCAACTGGACTTCTTTCTTGTTAGGTTGAAAAATTTCGCTACTCATCCAAGTAGCTTCTTCAGTCTGAGGAGAGTTGGTAGGAGATCCCTTACATATCCTCCACGTTGGTTTCACTTCCTCCTGGTCTGAATAGGCTCATTAGAAAGAGTTGAGTGAGGGATTTTCTATATGCACACATACTATATTGCTCCTGTTGTGTTTTGGTATCCAGTCTTTTGGGTCTCTGCCTTAGTGTGTTTGTGGGTTTGAAGTGCATGGGTATGTGGTGTTTACCAAAAATTCTTTAGAGCTTTTCAGACACACCCCGCCATGGAAGGAATGACCAGGTTCTTCCATCAGCTCTGGGTCTCAGACTTTTTGGACCAAGAAGATAGGTAGTTTGAGAGAGGGGTCAGGGAGGCCATACATGTACATATAGAAAATCCCTCACTCAACAGGAGTGGAGGCCTTAGATACAATTTGTCTCCTATTTATCATGGTGCCCTTTCATTTGTCCTCAGAAAGATTAAGACCACACACACCAGAAAGACCACTGTTAACTACCATTAACGACCCATGACAATGGGTGGAGAAGGACTGCAGAAGTGGGATTATCCCTCACCCCCAGTCCTTTGTTCTTCTAATGAGCCTATTCAGACCAGGGGGGGGAGGGGGGATGAAACCAATGTGGAGGATATATCAGGGATCTCCTACCAACTCTCCTCAGACTGATAGAAGCTACTTGGATGAGTAGCAAAACATTTCAACCTAACAAGAAAGAAGTCCAGTTGTCATGGCTCAACTTCCAGATAACCACACCTGATGACTGAGAATCATTCACAGATATTTTCAGGCCTAGTTTTCAGGGAAAGATCACTCAGAAGCAAGGCTAGAAAAGACTCCAGCTTTAAAATACACCTCCACCCCCTTTGGAAGCATTAATTTTTGGACTACAACTCCCAGAATCCCCCCAGCCAGAATGGCCCCTGTATCAGACACTCATCTGAATGACCAGTTCCTCTCTCCACTTCTGGTTCTGCATCGCCCCATGACCATATATGACGGCATAAAGGGAATGCACAAAGCTCAGTGGTTGATTGAAAATGTATGCAAAAACTAGAGCATAGGATTGGCTCTCACAAGATTATGTAATTCTCACAGGACCATAATTTTAGTGTGCTTGTGTTTTTTTGTTTTTTCCCTGCCTGAATGCAGAGAACCAGGTTTGATCCTGGTTTGTGTCCTCATAGTACATAACAGAAGGAAACATTCATTGGAAGTATTACAAGATACCTTTGTGGTTCTGGGGGAGTTGGTGACACCACCTTAATGATTCTGGGTGGGAAAAGGCCACTGTTGCATTTTATGAACTGAAATATATGTTAATATTTGGTGGTTGGTACCCTTATAGAGTAGGATGTAGATTGCCTTAGCCACTGCAAAGTTCAAAAGAATAGGGGGGAAATATACTATATTTTCAGTACACTCCGATCCATGTCTCTTCAAAAGTAAGCTACACTGAAATTTAGTGGGATTTTCCAAGTAATATGTTTATAGGAACGTAACTTTAACCTGTTCCAGTGTTGAGATAGTTGGCAAAGGATATTTGTACCTTACAGCTGTATCATACTTAATTGCTATGAAAACTACTTAATTCACGAGTAAGCAACAATGAGTGTCTTGGGAATATCTCTCATATATGCTTGAGCGTATTCTCTTAATTGGACATGTCATCCAGCTTCTTCTGATTGCCTACAGATGTATGTGCTGTTTTCCTGAAGAATACATCAAAACTAGGTATTGAATGATTGAAAATGAGCAAATATTAGGGGATCTTAATGATCTCTATTTATATATCATTCAGCATTATCCTAGACTGTTCTGTTTTAATAATGAAAATAGTCAATTTATAGAGTATATTTTGGTGCTGCACAGTATTCAGGGTTAAGCCTAAATATGTGTCTTGGCTGGACATGATGGATATGATCATCATTTTTTATTTTTCTTATTTTTTGGTTGCCCAGTAATTATTTTCTGCATCATAGTTCTATTCCACCATTGCTTGCAGTGGAATAGAACTGCTTGCGTCAAGAAAAGAAAAAGAATGAGAGGAACTGAGAATTAAAATCTTCACTCTACAAGAACAGAACCTCACATGGGGGCACTTAAGAAAAACTGTTCAAGTGAAGCTATCAGGTTATCCATCATTAATACTCCAGTCATGCTGAACAGGAAATGCTAAAACACGGCATATGAGCCAGTAGGACGCTTTTAACTGAAGGCACAGAATTCCTTGAAAACTTCAGCAGAACTTTGCTTGTCCACACAACAACTCATACTACAACTGTGTTCTATTTTTTTTTTTTTTGAAACTGCCACCCCCAACTCAGGTTTGACGGAGGGGGGACACAGAAAACATTGGAGCGCACTAGGCTGGCAATGACATCTGGCAGGTTTCTTGTTTTAGGAAGTGAGTATAGAAAGCAAGACAATTTATGATGCAATTTATGACATCACAATTGCTCAACCAATGGCTTCATAGGCTTTCCATTGCCAGACTGCAGACAGTTGGAGGCTGAGATCCTAAAAAAGTTCCCTTGCTTTGGAGTTCTCCTTATTTACAGAGAGCTTGTAACCTGATGTACGTCCTATTAGTTAGAATAGATAAGCAGAAAATTACCACACAGATATCCCAGAAAGGTATACCTAAGGAAGCCTACTGCATCCTGAAAACTGCCATTCTACCTTATTCAATGTGTGCTTTCACTGAACTAAAAATACAGAGGGGATTTGCAAATTATAGGGTCATTGGGCATCTTGGCCTGTATGTAGTGATTATAAAATAGCTTCTATACTAATTAACAATTTTTGTGTTTTATTTGTTGCCATGTTGTTGGTCTTGAGCTGCGGTAACAGTGGGTTCCCTTGTTGTAAGTATAGTGGGGAGATGTCCAGTTTTTGTTACCTATAATTATAAATACTATGCTTTGACGCACAAAAAGGAAAGGAACATGCGTTCAACACTTATTTTGGTAAGCTGTAGTACTAAGAAGATAAAATATGCTTGAGCACTTGCAAGGCGTGGAGCCTAAAGATCTTAAAATGAAAGCTTTAGGTGAGTGGGTGGGTGCGTGGAATCATCGCCAGCAGCTTGGAAAAGCTACTTTTTGGACTACCATTCCCAGAATCCTCAGCTAGCCTGACCACTCGTTGCAATGTTGTAATTGTAGTCCCAAAAATGTAACTATCCATGGGAAACAGCATTTGATTCCCTGGGAAATGGCATTTGAATGGAGGATGGTGAAATGGACATAAATGGTTTGTTTTATGAAAATTAGTTTGTGCCTTAACGCATGTGATTGAAAATTGATAAAGTTAAGAGTTTGGCGGATAGCTCAGTGGTTTTTGATGGCACATAATTATTAAGGTGCTGCCTGGATAGGTCAGTGAGTTAGATATCTGGTTGCGAAGCCAGAGGTTGGGAGTTTGATTCCCCGCCATGCCTCCTGAGAGCAGAGCCAGCCTGTGTGGCCTTGGGCAAGCTGCACAGTCCAAGGGCGCCCCCCAGAAGAAGGGAAGGGTCAACCACTTTTGAGTACTCTCTACCTGGAGAACCCTAAAAGAGGTTGCCATAAGTCAGAATTGAGTTGACGGCACTTGATTATTATTATTGAGAGTTTAGCCTGGGAGCTAGACAGCTACTAGCAGCAGGCAGCTTGAACCTTGTCCTGATTACCCTCAAATTCTTACCTTGGGGTTTCTTCAAAGATTACAGGAAGGGGTGACAACTTTAAACCTGCCTGAGGTTTTGTACTATGACAAAGCATGAGATTACCCCACGCCCTGTTGTGCGTGGGTGATGCTGTTTTAGCTGCATAGACAACGGCGCTGACGCTTCAACGCCAGAAACAGATGGAATGAAAACAAGACTGTACAAACTCTTTGAACTGTGGTGAGGCGGCACGCAACTTGCCCAGGCATGGCACGTGGTTTGCCAGGTGCCTGGCTGACAACCCGCCCCAGTCGCTCTTTCCAGCGTAGGACATTTATGATGCTCCTGGTGGACTACCTTACACAGTCGGTGGGCTGGGTTCAACTCGGTGGCACAGGCCAGCATGAATAGTATGTCCAGATTCACTTGGATCACCCCCTCTGCCACTGACAAAAGAGCACAGAGCATGGGGGGGGGGGACGAGGGGTACAACTCCCGGGACTCCCTCAACCGACAACTCACCATGCTGACTGGAAATTATTGTCCAAAAACAGTGTTTCTGAGCTGTGATAAAAATGTTTCCTTACCTTACAAGATTGTTGCAAGGTTTACTGAGATGGTGTATGTGATGTTATTTGAAGAAGTGTGCCATATTAGTTTTTTTAGATTAGATTAGGCATCCTTCAGTCTCGAGAGACTATGGTAACGTGCTCTGAATGGAGAACTTGGAACAGCATCTAGTGTGGCTGAGAAGGCCAATTCGAGAGTGACAATCCCTTCCATACTGAAGAAAAATACAGTCTGTCCCGTCCAGCTCCCTGGTTTTGCTGGTTTCGGGACTGCCTCTTTGCCTCGGCCTGCTGGACAAGGGTCTCTTCAAATTGGGAGAGCCCATGATGCACCGCCTGCTTCCAGGCTGAGCGCTCAGATGTCAAGGTTTCCCATCTGTTGAGGTCCATATCCTAAGGCCTTCAGATCCTGCTTGCAGATATCCTTGTATCGCAGCCTGTGGTCTCCTCTGGGGCGATTTCCCTGCACTAATTCTCCATACAGGAGATCTTTTGGAATCTGACCATCAGCCATTCTCACGACATGCCACAAGCCAACGTTAGACGTCGCTGTTTCAGTAATGTATACATGCTAAAAAGTCCAGCTCGTTCTAGGACTACTCTATATAAAAAGCCACACTAAGATGCTGGAGCAGCTTTCTCAAGTGTATTTGAGAGTGGGGGGGGGGGGGGGGAGATGACATGACCTACCAAGGTTGCCAGTCTGAGCACATGATCTTACAAAGTATTGCTTCGTAATTCTTTTCCATAACCTTTTAAATATGATATTAATCCTGCTTTCTCTTTGAATAATTCCCTGTTTTTAGCTTTTAATATTGTGTTTTTAATGACGTAGGGCACCTTGGGTCCTTTTATTTTAAATGGATGAAAGTGGCAGCTCTTTCCCTTTCCCATGATGCTTAAAACATAGGTCACTCCAATGCCCTGTGGAATCTCCTAAAATCAGTTCTCTACCACTGGCACCCATTGAGCTGCAGAAGATCCACTGAGAAGGAGAAAGCACAACAGGCATCTTGACAAGAGCCTCCTCAAACCTGGAGCCTGGGTCCCCCTGGGTGCTTTACCAAAACACAGCTCAGGATAATTGGGGAGTTGGGCTTTAACACCCTATTTACGCAAGTCCATCTGTATGTGTTTGAACAGGACTTTGGGCTTTCCCCCAACCCCAAGGATTGACAAGGAATGAATCCATTTCCATTACCAGAAGAAGAACATTATTTTCCTCTGTCACCGCCACCATGTAATAAATAAACAAAAATCAACGTTCCTGGCATACCTTATCTGTCAAAACAAATTACTCAGCAATCCAGAGCAATGAAATATATACTTCAAGCTCATTACTGCACTTCATGGACTAACTGGCAGTTGCAGAGGGAAAGTGTTCTGTTCTGGGTTCATTAAGCCAACCTAGGCTGATAACGAGATAGCGTCAGTTGCTATTCAGTCAGCAACTTATAACGCCAAATTCAGTGTCTGTTTCAGAGGCTTAAAGCAAGTAATTAAATAAACACTCATTAAGTATTAAAACCTACCTAACCTAAATTCTGTGATGCCCACTCTGGTGTAGTGGATAGAGTGATGGACTATGACTCAGGAGGGCTGGGTTTGAATTCCAGTTCAGCCATGAAAACTCACTGGAGGTGCCACAGAAAAATGCCAATTATTCATTCTTTTTTATTGAAAGGTACTAAATAGAATCTCTTTAAAGCAATTTCAGGAAACACATTGAGGAACATACTGTTGGAATTTGTGTAAGGTTTGTGGCTAATTGCAGCTAAATGATGAAGTGCCAGTGCACATCTTGATTGCGTAGTTGGTCATATGACCAGACACATGACTGAGACATGCCCTGGCCATATTGGCAATTGGGTGTTATTAGCCACAGGAAGTTATGCAGACCTTATGCAAACACAAATAGGGTTTTGGCCATTTAAAAAGGCAAAAAAACTTGTTTCACTGGCTGCCAGTCTGTTTCCAGGTCCAATTCAAAGTGCTGGTTTTGACCTATAAGGCCCTATATGGCTTGCGTCCAGTCTATTTGAAGGACCATATTCTCCCATATAATCCCCCAATACCCATCCCTGAGATCTTTAGAGAGGGCCTTCTCTCAGTCCTGATGCCATTGCAGGAATGTTTGATAAGGACCCAGAGAGGGCTTTGTCTATGGCTGCTCCCAGTCTGTGGAGTTCTACATCAGGCCTCCTTACAGTCTTTCTAATGGCAGGCGAAAACCTTCCTTTTTAAACTGTCTTTCGATCTGTGAATGCCCTGGCAGGAATGGAATTTTTAATACGGGGAGTGCAGCTTATTTTATTTTTTTGTCATGTGTTTTAAATCTGCTTTAATTTGTTTCAATTAGTGATGTTTTTAACATTCTTTAGGTTTAATTCTATTTCAGTATTAATATCTTAATGTAATGTGATTTTAAGCATAAGTAATTTTTAACTGTTGTTTGCTGCCTTGAGTCCCTAAACTGGGAGAAAGGTGGGAAAAATTCTCAAATCGTATAACTGTTTGGGCTTTAACCAAGTTGCCCAGGAGTAAGTCTGGTTGAACTCAGGTGGGACTTCTTTCTGAGTAGACATGTGTACAATCACACAGTAAATTGGCATAAGGTTGACATAAGTATTGCGGTAGCTGTGAAGGGGGGAGTATGTTTCCGTTACATGATGAACATGTGTGTTGCAATAGATGCCACTTTGAAACAGGCATTTCCTCCTTTGCAAAAGAGTGTCAGAGGTGCTCTTTAAAATAAAGATGTTGTCTTATGTAGTGACTAAAAGTGCTTCAGTTAAGACATGTTTCCATAGAAATTGAGAAGTGCCAGCTGCCTAATCTAACAGATTCGTCAATTAAATATTTCAGTCCAGTCCTGAGTCAGTGACAGCTTTTGGCCAGTTTGGGGGGTGGAGGGGCAAACCCCTGCAGTTTTGAGGTACAGTGCCCCCTCCGTCCCGGTCCACGAGCTTCCCATGTCCTAGATACAGTCCAGGGAGGACTCCACCATGTGACCTTTGTACAATTTGGAACTGGTGATCAAAGTAACAGGTGAAGGTTCCAAATCATTGTGAGATTTCTATGGGGTTAAACAATGGCTGTTTCTGTGGTTACAAAGGCATTCGTAATGGTTACTAAGCCCAGAACCACCAGTCACTATCATTACCTCCATCCTGTTTGGATTACGTTTTTGGACTTGCATTTTTAGATTTCTGAAAGCATCAAGCAAAACATGGCGGAAAAACTGCAAGGTGACAGAACCAGATAAAATTTTGCTGGTACCATCTATTGGGAGTATTTGTGGATATGTGAGACCTCTCAAAATATGAACCTCTTCTCCTGCCATTCTAGCTCCCAAGGAGCTAAATGCAAGAGATTGAATTTGTTTATAATTTGAGTAGAAATGGCTCACCGTCAAACAGTGTGCAAGCTGGTCTTTGTATTCAGTTTTGCACAATGGGGGGTAAACTGGGCCTTCTGGTGGAACTATTTATAAGCACCAACCAAACATTGATTCCATTTGTGAAGTGCCAAGAATTTGTGCATGCTCTACAGCAAGACCACAAGAATGTTCCATTTTGTAAATAACTTGCACAATTTTAATGCTTACCATAAATTGCCAACGGAAACTTCCCACGTCCAGTGCTCCATCTTAATTAAAATGTGTGTGCATGTGGTCATGCACACACGTAAACTTGTGCCTCTGTTACAGTGCCTGTGGGGAAAAGTTGCATGCTGTAGAAAAAGTAAGAACAAGGTTCTGTGCAATTGACCTGTGGAGGCATCCTTTTTGAGAAAAATACATAATTTGTACTCTGCTGAGAGATTTTGCTCTTCTCGGGGTGCTGAAAAGCAACAGCAAGAAACATATATCAATACACAGATATATTTGTATTTGGAAGCACCTGAAGACTTGTCTGTTAGGGCTGAAATTCAACAACCAGATATGGATTAATGCTGACTCCCAACATTTTGCACTTCCTGTCACTAACTAACAATTTCACCACAACTGTAAGCCTATTTTAGCAAGAAATAATTTGCTACATTTATATTCAGAGAAACCCAGATTGGTAGGGAAGTCTAAGAACAGGATAGTCTGTCTGTTGGCTGAAATTTAGGATGTGAAGTATATAATATCTTGCATAACCATGGTACTCAAGATAAGTAACCATCTTGGATCCACTAGTTCTGTGATTCTGTGATAAATATTTTACAAGCAAACCTTTTGTGTAGCTTCAAGCAAGTATGGCAGGTTGAAGCTGGAGGCAAACCCGAGTCATTCACAGGTAAACATATTCCACTGTTGGAAAATCAGTATCCTTGAGGTTCCTAATCTTCTCATAGAACTTCTCATAAGCTTTAGGAGAACCCCTATGGATCCCTGAAACTGCATATTACTGGGCTGTACCAAAGGAATTTTTGTAGAACCTGTGGTGTCATGGAGGATACTGGCTATTATTATTAATCACTGGCTGGTATTATTATTAGTCATAATAATTGTAGATTCCCTGTTGCCAGGGTAATTACTGTATTCAGTGTCTTGCACTCATTGTAGGCATTCTATCCACTGTAAGGAAGAAAACAATGATGTATCCTTATATTAACTGCTGTGCTTGTCTGACTGTTCTTCTTATATGTTCTGAAGGAAGGTTAGAAGTGGTAGTCTTTACTATGAGCTTGCCTGCCATTTATAATAAGATAAAAATAGAAAATATATGTTTACGCCTTCAAGAAATCCATTAAGGGATAGCGCAGAAGAAAGACTCCTAAATTTGGTTACAGAATCACTACACGTGGTTTCTGTCAAGATGTGAAATTTTACACGTATAGAATGTTAAAATAATTAAGGGAGGGCTAAAGAAAAACAACCCTGAACGTGTACGTTGTACTTTTAAAATGAGGCTTAAACAGCAGTTTACTAAGAGTCACCGCGAACTAATCAGTCTGTTTTACAGCTGAGTGTAGAACAAGGTCACTGTACATAAATACAGCCTAGCAAAAGGAACTTCCTTCATGGTTAGCAGTCAAGCTGTTGGAAAAGAATTGAAAGCATATTGAAATAAGTGCAATGTATTTATGTTGCAACGTTTTAATATGACTGGAAATGGTGTTTGCAGGGCTTATAACTTGTACGGTCTGTAACTATGTACCCTGGTTTTATAGCACTTTGGTTACCACATCTTCTACGTTACGAACCTTTATTCCTTTGGGTCATACTGGACTTACTACCTGTGACAAACCCAGGCTTCTGGTTTTATCCCTCGAGGCCTATGGAGTTCTGTAAGGCTCTTAGGGAGATGTTGAGGTGTCAGACTCCATCACCTGACACTTTCCATGTATGCAGGACTAGTTGGGCATGAGGAAAAAGCCAGATGAATCTCCTTTTCTTTAACCAGGAGGAAGAGGAAGTAACCTCAGAGAGAGAAGAAAGAAGGAAGGCTTCTAATATATAGGTAGAACTAAGATATAAGGGGAAAAAATCATTTGGATGATCTGTCTGCCTATTTCTCTCTCACCAGCTCAGATCCTTTTCTACAAGCATTATTTCTGTGTTGAACAGATCCAGTCTTGCCTTGGCAACTGAAAGGGATCATGTAAATTAGATTTCAGAAAAGAGGCAGCCGAGAACATGATTTTCTAGGGGAAACCACCAGTGACCCTAATGCAGCAATGATGAATCAGAGGCAGGTCCTCAGCGCACCTTTATTGTATTTTTATTTATTTATTTATAATGCTTATAGACTGCCTGACTTTGTGAGAATGCTGGTTGGGGTGGTTTATATAATTAGGCAAAGCATACAACCAACTAAAATAATTAAAAAGGCATCAGAAAGCATAAGATCACAAACTGAAACAGAAAAAGCAACCTAAGATTGACACCTGATGAATTAAATCAAACCAGATTCCATAAAACATAACTTAGTAATCAAATATACATATATATATACATACAACGTGCAACTACTATCCTAAGCATTCCATGCCATTAGGAAGAGCAAGGGGCATTACATAAACCCTATTCAGTCATTTCCTACCGAAGTAAGCTCACCTGTCCCCTTTTTTCCTCATTTTTAAAATGTGCGAAGTTAGAAATCCACACACGAGATGTTCCTCTGTGTGTACGCTCCACACACAAGGAAGAATCTAAGCCTTTTTAAGAAGAAAGTTGAGGTAAATATATTTTACATAAATTAAATAAAATAAAATAAATAAATAAATAAATAGCAGGAGCGCTGAAAACGATCCTGTAGGAGAAAATGAACACCCAGAATGTCTTTACCTAGAAAGAGAGCTGTAACCAGCGTGAAGAGAGGCAAGCTTCTTACTCATGTGTCTCTCCCGTAGACTAATATGTGTACAAAACAGCAATGGGTTGAAGAGGGGATGGTTGACACACACACCCCGTAAACATGGTGAGATTGTCCAGCTAGGAAACGACTGAACCAGGCTTCAGAATTTAAACTGAAGCAGGCATTGCACAGCATTGTGCATTCCAGACTTTTTGTAGTATCCTGTATGTTTGTAATTCTATAGTACTGCTCCCTCCCTTTCACCACTCTTTTCGGATACAAAAGGCAACTGAATGATGGGATTTATTATATAAATGGCTTGAGTCACCAGATAGTGCTTGAATAACATAGAATTAAACTAAGATGTCACTGTAAGTTGAAACCTGGGGGGCAATCAAATGGTAGAAAGGCGAAAAGTCGACTTGATATCGCAACACGAACAAACACATTGGATGACAGTACATTTTGTGTTCTCCTTCCCCCTCTTCCCCCCCATATCCCTCTCTACCTTTTGTACTCCTTACCTTATCCCTAGTTATTAAAAATAAAAAATAAATTAAAAAAAATAGAGTGGGGGGCATGCAAAGCAAAAGGTGCAATTTTATATTATTGCCTTTGATGCAAAATTATCTCTGAGTTCTGCCTGCTGGCTAGATAACTCACCAGGTGGGAACAGTTGGCTATAATCACCCTCATCATCGTCTTAGAACTCCAGAGCTGGAGGGGACTCTATGGATCATCAAGTCCAGACCCTGTCAAGGAGGCACCGTGGGGAATCGAACGTCCAATCTCTGGCTCTGCAGCCAGAGACCTAAACCACTGGACAGTTGGCTATGGAGCCAGTTCTATTCTCCACTCTGCCTCCCAGGTGGAAAGCCAGCCAAGGTGGTCTTGGACAAGTTGCACAATCCCAGAGCACCCCAGAAAAAGTGAATTCTGTGTAGTCTATACCTGGAAGATCTTGAGAAGTCAGAATCAACTTGACAAAACGCAAGTATTATATATGACTCTTGAAGACTCAGCTCCCAGTCTTATCCAACCTAACCTGATGAAGAGGGCAGAGAAAGTTGGAGACATTAAAACAGTGGGATTTGAACAGGCAAAGATGGCAGTTGTTTGAAAATAATTTCCTGCCTCTCCCTGTGGGTGCTCCCGTCTTAATTACATGCATACAGGTTTCCCTCCGGAATGGGATCATTTGAATGGGCTTTCTCCTAAGCAAGATCACTGATCTAGTAATCCAGTGTTGTCCATATGTGTTGCTGCTTGAAATGGTACTGACTCAGAGGTGGGGAACCAGCTGGCTCCAAATGTTGGTGAAATACCACTCCCATCATCGTTCACCATAAGCCAGACTGTTAAGAGTCAGACGGAAGCTGCAGTTCAGCTACATCTAGAGCACGGCAGTTTATAAGGATTTATTTATTTATTTAATCTTCTGCTTTTCTTCCAAAACGAGACCCAAAGACTCTCATGACGTAATTAACAAATTGCACAGCACTGGAAACGTAATGGCCAGAATTGGATTACTTTCTATGCTTGTTGTTGTTGTTTAGTCGTTAAGTCGTGTCCAACTCTTCGTGACCCCATGAACCAGAGCACGCCAGGCCCTCCTGTCTTCCACTGCCTCCCGGAGTTGGGTCAAATTCATGTTGGTTGCTTTGGTGACACTGTCCAACCATCTCGTCCTCTGTCGTCCCCTTCTCCTCTTGCCTTCACTCTTTCCCAACATCAGGGTCTTTTCCAGGGAGTCTTCTCTTCTCATCAGATGGCCAAAGTATTGGAGCCTCAGCTTCAGGATCTGTCCTTCCAGTGAGTAGGGTTGATTTCCTTCAAAATGGATAGGTTTGTTCTCCTTGCAGTGCAGGGGACTCTCAAGAGTCTCCTCCAGCACCACAATTCAAAAGCATCAATTCTTCGGCGATCAGCCTTCTTTATGGTCCAGCTCTCACTTCCATACATCACTACTGGAAAAACCATAGCTTTGACTATGCGGACCTTTGTCGGCAAGGTGATGTCTCTGCTTTTTAAGATGCTGTCTAGGTTCGTCATCGCTTTCCTCCCAAGAAGCAGGCGTCTTTTAATTTCGTGGCTGCTGTCACCATCAGCAGTGATCATGGAGCCCAAGAAGGTAAAATCTGTCACTGCCTCCATATCTTCCCCTTCTATTTGCCAGGAGGTGATGGCCATGATCTTAGTTTTTTTTGATGTTGAGCTTCAGACCATTTTTTGCGCTCTCCTCTTTCACCCTCATTAAGAGGTTCTTTAATTCCTCCTCACTTTCTGCCATCAGAGTGGTATCATCTGCATATCTGAGGTTGTTGATATATTTATGCTAGCATAAATAAAATGTCATAATGATACCTTTGAATTGCTTCTGGTTAAGAAGTCAGCGCTTGTATTCCTGATAACGCATCAGTCTCATGACCTGGCATATGAGAAAGAATACAAGCATCAGCTCTTTAACTTGTGGCTGTTCACTGCTGCAGTTTACATTGTTTGAGTTACGTCAGCATATGTGAGCAATAGGATTTGGGCCAGGAAATTATAATGTTAAAGTACAATTAAATGGATCACCATATTTCAAACTAATGACCTAGTTTGGAAAATGTGAAAGTGAATTAAAATATGTCAAGGGAAACAAAACCAATCCAGTAAAAATGAACAAAATTAGAAGCTCCTTTCATGGGCTCCCCAGTCCTGTTTTAACAGATTGATATCAGCTATCGATCCGGGGTCCTTCTGTTTATAAAGGATCTGTGCAAGCGCTGAGCAAAGCCCCATCCCAGCTGCATGAGAGGACAGTGGCTTCCAAATCAATGTATGAGCTTATGCATCTGTGTGCCTGTAGCAGGACAACTTCCAGAAGCTGCAATTATTCACTGCAAAAAGACACAGCAACAAGTAGTGAATTGCAGCATGAGCCTGTTTTCATCAAATACATCTACAGAGATTCTTCTGGGACGTTCTTGTTTGGCTCATAATTTTTCCCCTCAACGGATCTCACCTGCCCTCTTCTAGCTCTTTGGAATCTCGTTGCGCAACTGTGTTGCATTTCTGTTTGTTTTTGTTGGCAACCGGTTTATTCAATCCTTGCACCCACGTTGATGAAATTACAGAGCCAGAGGGAAAAGAATCTATCTGCGTGTATATATGTGTCAGCCTGTCTGTAGGTTTCGCTTGGCAGAAGAGTGTCAGGCAGAAATCTTTTCTTGCCTAAGCTTTTTAGTAGGTGAGGTCTTGCTGCTACTTGGCCTGAGAAAAGACAAATGAGGTGGATTGCTTGGACAGGTCAGACCACAACTCTTATATGATTATTTTGGGAACTGATCCTGAATGCGATGGTGTCCATTGAGAAGAAGTAACCAACCACTCTTGAGTAGTTGTATTAAGACCAAAAAGGAAACTTACTGTTTATTTCTAAAGGAAATTCATTTAAGGATAGTGCAGGAGACAATGCTTCTCTAAACATGGTTACAGAAAACTCCAGAGCTGGCTTCTGTGCATGCCAGTTGGTATAAGCATCAGTTACTAAAGAAGAGGGAGAAGAAGGCCCAAAGAAAGAAAAAAGCCTAAGAATATCAATCTGCATCTAGATCTAAAAAAGAGAAGAAAGTGAATCTGTCTGCTGTTCCCCCTTGCCTCCTCCCAACAGTGGTTAAGATCACTTTCTGATTTCTTTGGTACTTTATTCTTAGAGATCCAACAACAGCTGTTCAGATACCTTAAGTCAACTGGAGCTTGGGCTTTGCCAGAAAGTTATTGGGGTTTCTTCTTTTTGTCTCCAGCATGTGGCAATCAGATGTATATCCAACTAGGAGATTATTCTGCTGATTGATGGATTGCCATTTTAGACCACACAGTCACAACAGCAAATTAAAAACATACAATGCAGAAACTAGAAGTGATAAAAGCAACACCGGGGTGGGTAGGGGGGGAGACAACAGCAAAAAACTAAAAACAGGATTACACTTGAACTACACAGCAGCAGAGCACTGCATTGAAAAAAACATTAAAGCACTTCTTCGAATACTTGGAAATATAGAAAGGTCTTTGTTCCAAAGACCATAATGAAGACAGAAATGGGGGAAATTACATTACTGGACTAGAAAGCATGGATGACAGGAGTTGTGGTCTAACTTATCTTGAGAGCCACTGGCCAGGGAAAGTTTGTTGAAGGTAAAGCAGTTCTTGAAAAAAAATTAAAGGCATTCTATAAATAAAACTGAGACTGTCAAACTTCGAGCATATAATGAGAAGACAAGACTGTCTGAAAGAGAGGATAATGGTAGGAAAAGTAGAACACAGCAAGAAAAAAGGAAAATCAGATGTGAAATAGATTGATGCTACAGCCTGGAGCTTGCAGTAGCTGAGCAGAGTTGTTAAAGAAAGGACATTTTGATGGTCACTCAACTCACTCATTCATAGTGTCACCCTAAGATGAAGCAACTGGACAGCATATAACAACAGCATGAATAAATACTCATTAGTATTAAGCAGCTGGGTGGATAACTCAGTGGTTTAGGAATCTGTCTGCAAAGCCAGAGGTTGGGAGTTCGATTCTCCACTGGGCCTCCTGCAAGTAGAGCCAGCCTCTGTGTCCTTCGGCAAGCTGCACAGTCCCAGGATGCCCTCAGAAGAAGGGAAGGGGAAAACCACTTCAAAGCATTATCTCCCTAGAAAACCCTGAAAATGGTTGCCATAAATCAGAATTAACTTAATTTTGTTGTTTAGTCATTAAGTCATGTCCGACTCTTTGTGACCCCATGGACCAGAGCACACCAGGCCCTCCTGTCTTCCACTGCCTCCCGGAGTTGGGTCAAATTCATGTTGGTAGCTTTGGTGACACTGTCCAACCATCTCGTCCTCTGTCGTCCCCTTCTCCTCTTGCCTTCACACTTGCCCAACATCAGGGTCTTTTCCAGGGAGCCTTTTCTTCTCATGAGATGGCCAAAGTATTGGAGCCTCAGCTTCAGGATCTGTCCTTCCAGTGAGCACTCAGGGTTGATTTCCTTCAGAACGGATAGGTTTGTTCTCCTTGCAGTCCAGGGGACTCTCAAGAGTCTCCTCCAGCACCACAATTCAAAAGCATCAATTCTTTGGCGGTCAGCCTTCTTAACTTAATGGCACACCATTATTATTCAATATTAAGTATCAGTAAGACTTAACAATGTAGCAGAGCGTCCTTGTGCAAGTCTATACTTGCCTGCCCTACCCAATTTGCATATTAATAAATCTTATAAATGGTGCAACCTGACCCCTCTATACCCACTCCATCTCCCCCATCTTTTCTGTTGGTATTCGCCCTCTGTTCCGAATAGTGTTCAGTTAAGCTTATCTATATGAGTGTGTTCCCTTGGTTAAAGACTTTAGGATTCTTTGGGGTGGGGATTGAATGGAGGTAGGGACGGCCTAATCCACATAGCACTGCAGGGGAGGACATGCATTAAAAGTATCAAGTTTGGTTAAAATAAAAAGGCCATCTGCCATATGAATACTGTACTACCTTAAAGGGCTGTTGTACTGATTAGTATATCAATGATTCTGACCCTTCCAAAACCCTTTATAAATAATTCAGTAAGTAGCAGCAGAAACAGCAGCATTGATTGTATTTGTGCAAAAACTTGTGCGAATCATGGGATCGAGGCATAATCATGGGATTAGGGAAACCACACTGGCTCCGAATTATTTTAATCCAGTCTGTGCTAATCAACACCATGAGTCACAAAGCTGGTGTCTTGACAGAGTTCTGGAACGGCTTGATCTCTTCGCAAACTCTTTGTCTTGTCAGTTTTCAAAGGGAACATGTCTCAGGTCTGTTTCTTATCTAACTCTGGGTTCACCTACCCAGAGGAGTGCGTTGAGAGTATCACATGAACAGGCTGCCAGTGGGCGGACGGGGGGGGGGGGAGAGAGAAGAGGCAGGGAAGCATTTTGTGGCTTGCTTCTGGCTGAGCCCTTCAAAGGCATATTTTAGAAGCTGGAACCGCATCAGGAATCTACTTATTTACTCAGGGAGTTGTAGAGATTTTAGAAAGCAGCCCGCTGCCAACAGAAGGCATGATTGCAGTTGGAAAACAAACTCCTCATTGAGATAAGGCTCCAGGCTTTTGAGAGCTGTGAACTTCAGTTGCCCTCACAGCCTGGTAAACTTCAAGCCCGGAAGTTGTTCAGCAAACTCTTTGGAGCAAGAGTTTGAGTCATTTCTGCTATGTTTTCTTTGGTTCAGGGATGATGGGAGGACAGGAGTGGCCTAACTGTTTGGCCAGGTGAGGGTGCCACTCACCTAACCTGCAATGCTCCTCCTAGCCAGCAGGAGGAGCACTGTTAACCAGGCAACAAGGGAGGACGTCGGGTAGCAAACTCCATATACCTGGTCTGCCTGCATATACATCACTTGTTCATTCCCTAGGTCCTAGCATTTTCAGTTAAAAGATCTGTCAGCATAGGTGTAGAAGACATTCCCCCCAGAGAGAACTGCCAACAGCCAGGGTCAATGTCAAATACAGTCATATATAGAAGCAGGGCCAGTTTGTTTTTTAAAGGGTGCCTCTCTCTTGCAAATCAGAACAGAAACACCAAAGTGGAAATTAGGAGGTTCTAGTCCATACTGGGGACATGGTGGCGCTGCGGGTTAAACCGCAGAAGCCTTTGTGCTGCAGGGTCGGAGGACCAGCAGTCGTAAGATCGAATCCACGCAACGGAGTGAGCTCCCGTCGCTCGTCCCAGCTCCTGCCAACCTAGCAGTTCGAAAGCATGTAAAAATGCGAATAGATAAATAGGTACCACCACAGTGGGAAGGTAGCGGCGTTCCGTGTCTAGTCGCGCTGGCCACGTGACCACGGAAACTGTCTTCGGACAAACGCTGGCTCTATGGCTTGGAAACGGGGATGAGCACCGCCCCCTAGAGTCGGACACAACTGGACAATTGTCAAGGGGAACCTTTACCTTAGTCCATACTGAGCCCTGAAAGTTACTGGGTGTACTAGGGCCAGATGTGCTTTTTCAGACTGGCCTGCCCCACTGGGCTGTTGTGAAGATGGAGGTGGAGGACGAAAGCCATGCATGCTGCCATCAGCTCACTGAAGGAGAGGCAGGAGAGAAGTGGAGCTGACAGAATCATTAAGTAAATATATAAAGTATGCATCTCTCCCACCGAAGAGCATATGAAAGCTGTGAGTATTCTGTCACTCTAAGTCATCAAAGTCCCCTAATGTTCCTATAATTACAGCCTCTTGCAAAGGTGGACATACCCAGCCTTCCTGTTCAAAAGGGTGCAAGTTTGCAGATATCTGGAATATTTTTCCTGCATAATTTTTGCAGAACAGCAACCTGGCTCTACTCATAGGCAGATAAAAGAAGCAAAATGCCCAGGAATTTAGAACTAACTGTGCCCCTATCAGACTGCTGATAGAGGATTACGTTTGGAGAGTCAAGGTGTCAAGTTCTCTTCCTTGGTGTCCTCTTTTTGTGTGCTAGAAAAATGGCTTTGCAGGGAGGAGTCAAAGAGGGCTGTGGGTGCAGACCGTCACCTAGTGAGCTGCCACACCCACCCAGCAGATCGCCTGGTGACAGTGTTGTAGCGACAGGGCAGCTATAGCCTTTAGCAAGTGCGTGCAACATAGCTCCTTAGGACCTTTCTCACAATGTTATCCTGATGGTGTGGAAAGACACTGTTAGTCCCCGAGTTTTTTGGGGGGGCTGCCCTTTATAGCACCCCAGGGCTCCTACTATGACTACTTCGTGGGAGAGGTGAGACCTGGAAACTGAATTCTTCTTAATGGCACCTCGTCCTTTTGGGAATTAGGAATGGAAACCCTCTTAAAGTGGTGAGTTGGCTGCCAAAGTTGCAACCAGCTCATGCTTTTCCTTGCGGGGGTGAAGATTATCAAGCACCTGATAGACCATGATCCACATATTGTCAATGGTATATAATCTAGTAGGTTAGCAGTTGTACAAGCTTAGTTTCCTGGATTTCTAAAGACAGAAGTAAACTAGTTACAAGTTATCAGGAATGACCTCTTTTGAGAAAAATCTGATTATTCTAGACTCAGGAAGGACAGGAGCTTCATAACAAGCACTGAATAGCTTTTCTGTTAACTTACGAAAACAACGAAAACAGGACTTCCAGCTTGACGCTTCGACGAGAGAGCAGCAAGAGGACGGAGCTCCGTCCACTGGGCTGAATTCCGACCTGTTTGGGACCCCCCCCCAGGGGGTTAAAACCACCTCAAAGAGGTGGTGAAATGGGGGAGAAGCCTGTTGATCATGGGGGAACGGCGGTTACCCACGTTTGATCCGGGAAACTCCCCAATCAACCAGCGGGCGGAAACAAGCAGCTGGACTAGCTTGCTTGCAAGTTGTCGGCAGCCGGGAATGGAGAAGCGATAAATCAGCCTAATTAACATCGTGTTACCACTGGGTGAGAAATATTTTTTTAACTGTATTGATTTACTATCCCTGGGTGAGACAATGCCTACGGCAGAAATACGAGCGTCTTCTATCCCTTCACCACTGATTGAACAGCGGTGAATCTGGAGAGAGGAGGAGACGCAGGGAGACACAAGGAAAATAAATTGGACATTAATTAGACATTTAATTATACTTAAAGGAAGGAAGTTTGGTACTACTCTTGTCGTTATAAACTTAAGAATCTTTCTCCTGAAAACATTATTGGCAACAACTCTGGGAAACTAAACTTGTTTATGCTACTTGTAACAGCTATCTAAGGTGTTGGCAAAAAGCCTAGAATCAATGACCTTGAACACTTTATGGATGTTTGGAATTCCCTTTCTTTTTGAGGACGGAACTGAACTACAGGTGGCCCTCAACGTTGAAAAGCATGTATATACCTAACTTCTGGAAATGTAAAGGGGCATATCTTATATAATTAAAAAAGGGAATTAAACTGAAATAAGGGATCACTAATCAGGGTAAAGGCATAACACGGTGGTTTTTAAGGTAAATTGAAGCTAGATAAAAGGATGGGGCAAAACAAATAGTACTTAATGAACATGCATTAGATATGATATTGATATAGACATGATAAAAAATGTGGAGATAGAAATGGCTAAACATTTATATAAAGAAAATCTGTATAAAATGCTTTAGATAACATCTATTATGTGTTAGAAACCTACTCAGTTATTATTGGTATAAAATACAAACTTTGTCGGTTAAATCACCTCAAATTATATAGATTTGGAACCGGAATTACTTTTATTAGGTATGTTATTACAGGATTTTGAGAACATTGTATACTATGAGAGCAATATTATGATAGTAGCCAATATTGTATACTAAAATACACACGTGAACGGTTTAAATGTTTAAAAAATGTATAGATTTTGAAGGGACAACTAAGAAGACACCAAGACGCAAAAAACAAATAATTATAAGCAACCCATGTAACACGATGTTTAACAAGCATGAATTGAATGTAGATAGATTGAAAAACTAATAAAATGTTGTTGTTTTTTTTTAAAAAAAAAAAACAGTGGCTGAAGTCCACCAGTAGGTTGCGACTAGAGTAGGCCCATTGAATCAGTGGAACTTACAGAGGAGTTGACTCACCAGATCCCCATTGGTTCAGTAGGGCTGCTGTAACTGCAACTGACTCCTGGATTCCAGCCAATGAGTTGATTCAGGGTCCTCACCCCCACCCCATATAATTTTATTTTATTTTCCATTGATGGATTAGGAGATTGATCTGGTTGTGTTTAATTTACGCTGTCATACTGACTCTTCCTGCTCAAGAATGTGCTTTTTTGAAACAATGCAGCATAGGGTACTGAACAAAAATCTGTGGAAATGTTCCACATTAAGTTTTGAAGATGATATACCACAGGGGGAGGGGGGGGGACACTCTTTTATCTACCATCATTTTTTGAATATCCTTCAACAATTATTGGTCATCGTGGGTGGGTTAGAGCCTACACTTGTACTGTGTTGGTTTCGTGCTTGCTCCATGTGTTAGTGGAACAGATTTTTAAAGAATCGACTCCAGGAAAGTTTCCATACATTATAACAGATTGCTTCAGTTTATTTATCACAGCAATTGGTATTAACATCTGAGCTGTTGGAATGTCTTTCTGCAACTTGATGATAAAGACTATGGCAAACCATGCCACTACTGATTTCAAAATTAAAGTAGCATCAGATTTGCAAACTCAGTTGCATTAAAGCAGTGGTTCCCAAACTTTGGCCCCCAGATGTTCTTGGATTAAAACTCCCAGAAACCTTCACCACTGGCTAGCTGTGCTGGCCAGAATTTCTGGGAGTTGTAGCCCAAGAACATCTGGAGACCCAAGGTTGGGGACCACTGCAATTAAGGGAAGCAAAAATTCCATCCCTCTAGAAGAAAGATGGGTATGTAAATACCCAGGGTGGTATAGCAGGGAAAGTAAAGGACTAAAAGACCTGAATTCGAATCCATGCTTGGGCATGGAAACTCATGGGAGGGGGGTAAAAAAAACACACTCCTTAAATGTCTCGCTTGCTTTGAAAGTCCTATAGTCATTATAAGTCAGTTCTGACTTTATGTCATGTAATACAGGGGTCCCCAACCTTTTTAACCCCATGGACTGGCTGGGGAAGGCGGGGCACCCCTCGCGCTCACGCGCATGCACGAAGAAGCAGGAGGGTGCTCGTGTGGGCGCACGGGCGCTTGGGCACATGCGCAAACGGCGGCGCGGCACTCATGCGGGGGCGCAGGCACTCGTGTGCACGCGCAAACGGCGGCACGCGCGGGTGCTTGTGTGCATGCGCAAAAGGGTGGTGGAGCGGTCGCGTGGGCGCTGGCGCGCGTGCATGCGCAAAGGGGCTGTGCAGGGGGGAGTGCATGTGGAGGTTGGGAGGTCTGTCTCCGCAGCCCGGTCCAGCTCAGGCCACGGACTGGCACCGGGCCGCGGACCGGGGGTTGGGGACCTCTGATGTAACACATACACTCAAAAGAAAGATTGTGCTATGTAGTATTCTGGTCTTCTGAAATAATGGCAACTGGAGTTATTAATTTTTCTGGAGCACAATCCATCAGTTAAGCAGCCCCCAGTTCCAGTGGTTTTAATGATAATAGTTCCAGGACATAATCAAGCAGTCTTTGGAAATCTGTAGGCTTGTGTTAGCAATTGGCATTTGTGGACAGCACTCTGGAAGGGCTGTCTGCTGTGCCTTCCCCCAGCCCTCCCTCCTTTTCCAGAACGTGGAAGAGTTTGGGTTTTTGTCCCAGAAGGTCCAAGTCAGCATTCTGAGAGCTGTAGTCCAAAAAAGTAGCTTTTCCCAAGCTCGTCTTTAAACACATAACTTCCCAACACCAAGCCATCTTTTCAGTTGCCCTACAACACTCAGAGGGTAACACTGGTCTGAGACATTGTGAGAAATTAAATGGCATTCCCAGCCCTTCCTACCAAGGAGGGGACTCAAGTCGCAGGACTTGCTGTCAAGTTGAGCTTAAGTCGCACCAGTGACTCGACTCGGCTCAACTCAGAACCCACCTATCCCCTCCCTTTTTTCTGGGGAAAACAACTTGTTTTTAATAGGAACTCGGACTTGGGGCTTGGGACTTAGGACTTGGTACCAAAGACTCAGACTTGGGGCTTGGGAATCTGGACCTGGTACCAAAGACTTGAACTTGGTACTTGATACCAAAGACTCGAACTTGGTACTTGGTACCAAAGACTCGAACTTGGGACTCAGACCCAAAGACTTGCCAACATCCCTGCTACCTACTGAGGTCTGCTAAATGCTCATCCAGGTACCATGGTTACTTCTCCTAGGTAAGCCAGTTCTTCCCAGCTCATGGTCTGGGAAGGGGGGATTACCCCGTAATTTTGGGACAGGGGAACCCCCCTGCCCCCTGCTCCACTCACAAGCTATCTATGAGCTGGCCCTCCATCTAGAATAGAGCGTTTTCTTACAGACGTCTTCTGCCTTACAAAAACAAGGAGTTAAAAGTTGTCTCGGCACAATGCCCAGGTGCACAACATTCCGAACATGGAAGGAAGTAACAGGGGAAATGAAAAAATAGGGACTTTTGACAGAGATTACTGATAGCCTGATTGTAGAGGAGGAAGACAGAGGAATGTGCAAGGTTAATCAATGTTGTTTCAAAGTGTAAGGGAAGATCAAAGGAGGACCTGGGAAATTCACAACAGTTGAGCCTGGCTGTAGCCCTTAGAAATAAAACAGGAAAATATATGTGAAGGACATGTCATGGCATCACCTAACGGATCGCAGTCACAAGCCAGTAAATAGAACCTGATTAATGGATTTCCTTTGGCTCTTGGAAAAGCTTTCCTCAAACTGTAGACGGATGAACAAATTTTGCCAGCACTGCTTAAAAGAATTGTCTGGGAAAGCAAATGGCTACATGTTTCAGAGAGGAAATTTATTGGGGTGGGTGGGAGGTGGAAACCCCAGCATCAGATTAGTCAGATGCCTGTTTTTCTTTTTTTTTAAAAGGGAAATACCGTGTTTCCCCGTTTTTTACATGGTAACCATGTTCACCTGTGGGGGCAAAAGAGTAGACCTTTGGTCTAGATGGGCGGGGTAGATATCCAATAAAATAAAATAAAATAAATAAATAAAAATCAAAAACAAAACCACCACAAAAGGATCTTGAGACACCCTAAAGATGAATTGTGGAATAATCTTTTAGGAATATGGACTCTAGTCTACAAATGTCAATTCGTTAACCTTTAGGGTGCCACAAAACTCTTTGTTATTTAGAAAATAAAAATGTCCTCTGTATTTTAATCCACTGTGAAGGGCAGAGAGTGGCATTGCAGGTTCCCAGTCAGATCAAGTAACCAAGCTCAGCAAAATGGCTGCCAAGCCAGTAGCAAGGGAGGCTTCCCTTAAGTAGCACCACTCTCTTGTCATTATAAACTTGATTTATACACTTATTTTAAGGGGAGAGATGCAAGTAATGCTGGCAATGCGGAGGAGCCATGGCTCAAGAACTGAAGCATGTTCTTTGCGTGTAAATGAAGCAGGTCTCTTTGTCAGGGTCTGTTTGAACAGTGGTCCCCAACCTTGGGCTTCCAGATGTTCTTGGACTTCAACTCTCAGAAATCCTGGCCAGCAGAGGTGGTGGTGAAGGCTTCTGGGAGTTGTAGTCCAAGAACATCTGGAGGCCCAAGGTTGGGGACCACTGTGTTTGAAGACAGTAAGGTCAAAGGTTTTGATCTCCCCAAGCTGTGTTGCATATTCTTGCAACAGTGTGACTTCTAAACGTCTGGGGTGCTCCACCTCTTGCTTTATGGGGTGCTGTTGCTTGGCTAGCTTTCAACTCCAGTGATGGTAAAGAGACTTGGGTGTGTTTCTCCACCTAATCTATTTTGGCCACCCATATGAAGCCTGGTAGGTCCATGAGCAACGAGGCCTTTGGTTTTTTCAGAGTTGCAACCATGGACCAAGAATAATGAGAGGCATCACATGCTTGGACTGGTTGACTCTCTATTGCTCTGTAACTATGGTCTCCAGATCGACACGGGTTTAAAAGGGCATGGAGGCAACCCCGCGGCTTTTTACATAAAAGAGCTGTGCTGAAGGAATAACGGCACTGAAGTGTAAACGGCCTGTGGGAACCACACCGAAATACCAAGCGCTGTTGTGATTATCTGGTTATAGGAAGCAAACTGCAGAGATTAAAATGTTACATAAGGGAGTGAGCAGCGTGAGTCAGGGGTTGGGGGAAGAATGAGTCACAGCCAGAGGGCTTAGAGCCAGGCATGTAAGTGGACAACAGAGGGACCAACGCACAGAAGGGGGTGGGGGAGAAAAGAGCGATCCTAAGCAGGTTTACTTGGAAGCCTGTTCAAATTAAAGCCACAGGACTACACCTTTGGGTCAAACGTGGTTTTTAGGATGGAGATTTCACCCAGAATCCAGCGCTCTGGACACAAACCCTGAAGGTTCAGCTAAAGCAGAAGGCTGAAAAGAACAGCTGGCTTCCAAGAAGGGTCTCTTCTACGAACTCAGAGTAGCTCACCCAGAGTTTCAGCACTGAACAAAAAGCGTCATTCTGCCAAAATCAGCACGGAAAGGGACAAAACAGTATAAATCACTTTGCAAGGAAGTCTTGGGTACATTTTTGGCAAATAAAGGGAAATCACTGGCGCCAAGCCATTAACAAACGGAGTGAGAATGAGCAGAATGAAATGTAAGCGGATTTGTATTTTTCAGTAACACAGAAGGAGGAAGGGGCAGTAAAATTATCACCTCCATCCATCTCACACACCCCAAAAAAGCCACCCCTTTCATTGTTTCTGGAACATCCCATATACCTCAAAGGACAGCCGTTTGGTGATCCCTATGATAATAAATGATCCTATTTGGTGTATGTTTAATGTTTGTGGGATTATAGCAATTTCTGGCATTAGAGGATTGTATGGTGGTGGTTTGGGAGAGAAAATGAAACCCCCCAGTTGCAGGGGGACACAGCCAAAGAAATGGTCACCATTGCTATCAGTGTTGCTAATCAGATCTTAGAGAAGGCTGGATAAAGCAAGAAGGATATAGGGAAGGAGGGGTACAAAGAAGAGGAGGAAACTTGGGTGTAAAAGAAGACACCGGTTGGGGGAGATGATTGGAAGAGGCGGCTCTTCTGTGCCATGAGGGGAAGGAATGGAAAAACCAGGAAAGAGAATGGCAGAGGGAGAGACAGACCAGGCAGGGATGGTTTTAATCAACTTTAGAGCACAGATGGGCAAAGTGTGTGTGTGTGGTCCCCCCCCCAGATGTTGCTCCTGGCATCCTTTCCTGGTTTGTCTGCTGGCTAGAGGGATGTGGTACTCTTAACAAGATCAAAGGGCCTGCACTTCTACCAATCCTGCTTTAGAGGTGATGATTGCTTCCCTCTTACCTTTTGTGCTTGAATTGCTAAGCTTCATTGATTTTTATTTACTTTTGCTTAAATTCAAGTGATGAGACTGCTGCAGTGCACTGGTGTCTGTGTTAATTGTGGGTTGATTTTTCCCCCTAGACCAGATGTGTTTTGGGAGGCGGGTGGGAATAAAATAAAATTTCATTGCTATTGAGGCTCTCCTGGGCTTCTGTGCCTTTAGTAAAAGACTTCCTGGTTGCAGGAGCTTCACTGCTTCTCAGGGAGGATACATGGGAGGTGAGTGATGAAAAATTGATTAATTGCCCCTTGAATAATCTCCAGTTATTGTCCCACAGTCAATTTATTTTCAAAAGGGAGTAGGATTGGATTGTTGTTTCTGCTCATCTTTTGGTCCCTAGCCACATCTGTGGAGGCTTGGAAGCATTTTCAGAAACAGCAATCTATCTCACAAAGTGTGGCGTCACTCTACTCACTCAGTGGCACAGTACACACATAATTCGTAGCTACGTAGGCAAATTCCTGCAGGCAGGAGCAGAGTCTGAAAATCCCACAATGTCGGTTCCCTTTGCTCCTCCTATGTGAGTGGGAGGTGAACTAAATTATTATTCCCTTTCTCTCTCTGCAGTTCCTGAGCATGTATAAACCAGGAAATGTGGCTTAACACAAACCCTAGGCAAGTGCCAACCAATCCAGCAACAAATCCTAGATTGTTTTTGCTGGTTTGTTCCAACAAGCCAGATTGGTTTTAAACCATGATTGCTGGTTTGTACGTAATGACAGGCCGAGAACTGTTGACCTCAGTCCAATCCCTATTCCCTGTAGACCCACTGAATCATTTGGCAGTTCCGGTGAGTCAGCCATTACATAAATTCCACGAATTCAATAGGTCTCTCCCTCTCTTCCTGGTCATATCTCAGGGGAGGGAGAGGCACACAGACCTGATGTTTCACAACATCACATTTGGTGAATAACAAGATGCCATTTTCTTCCATTTCACATGTAAAAGCCAACTGCATTGGGACTTGACTCTTTCAGCCTGGCTCTGGGATAGCGTCCCTCCCTGAACCTGAAGGTATTAGGGCTAGTTTAAGCTGCATAGAGCAAGCCATGTGGGCCACTGTGCCTTCAGCATCTCCTACAGCTTTTTGTTCCCTCCCAGCATCTACTACCTCAGGCACTTGCCTCACTCTGGCTAAGAGTAGGGCTGGCCCAGCCCTCCATCAATGGTTCCTCAGCCTCTTTGGCCTCTCGTTACCCTCCCTCTCCAAAATGTACTCCAGCTCTGTTTTCCCTGAGAAGGTTGAGCAGGATGGGGTGTGTGTGTGTCAGGCAGACGGCTTGTGCAGTTGTTGCTTCAGAAGGAGGCTCTCTCTGAGGTTTTCTCTCTTTTTTTCTTACACAAACAGATGATTTAGAAAGATGAGGAAGTGACAGGCGGTGAGGTGGGGACAAAGGAATCTGCCTGGGATCAGGGCAAGGTGACAAGTAAAGGGGGAAAAAACTTCTCCTGCCTTCCTTGTGTGAGCAGGCTGCTGTGCTTATCTGCTTCTCCCACCCGCACATACGTAGAAGCTGCTGCTTGAGCTCAGCTCGATTTGCTGAATGAGATGCTAAACTCTTCTGCTCGGAAGACTGATTGTGCCACTTGTGAGGCCATGGTGTGTAAGAGAATTATCTGTTACACAAAAGCAGAGCTTTGTGTGCAAGAGCCCACTCTGAAAAAGATACACTTAAAACTTCAGTTCCCAGAACCCTTGGCATGACCTGTACAACTCCCAGAGGCCACAGAGTGGCTCCATGTACAAACTCTGATCAGACAATGGGGCAGAGGTTTCTCAGGGATGTAGAAGTCCAGAGGGACAGGGGTGTGAAGTGCCTGGCTCCTCAGCCCCTCTCCCCTTGTACCCCAAATGCAGAAGGCAATTCGGAGCTGGTCAGACACAGAGGTTGGAAAAGTCCTGGGTCTGAGTATGAATCTAGTTGTTAGTCCCAACTAAAGTAGAACCAGTGATTAATTGAATAAATCAACAGTTGAGTAAATCCCCTTTAATCTACTCTGGTTGGGACTAGCATTTGGATTTGGGCTTTTTGGTGTTAACAACCTCCGGAATCCTTCCGTCAGCATGTGGGGTGTCAGTGACCATGCTAACTGAAGGATTCTGGAAAATCCAAAGCGCCAAAAGAAACTTTCCCAAGCTCACTATGAAAGACTTCATGTAAGCGGAAAGCAAGCACACCAGGCGGAAACAGGTGGTACTCGAACCTTTTGTCTCTCTATAATCTTAGAACTGCAGAGCTGGAAAGGACCCTACGGATCATCGAGTCCAGCCTTTATCAAGGAGACAAAGTGGAGAATTGAACTCCTAACCTCTGACTTTGCAGCCAGAGACCTAAACCACTGAGCTATCCAATTGTGTAATTTCACTTGCAGTAGGAGTGACTTGTGGACTGGGGGGGTGGGGCACCTCACCCCCAATGTCAGGGAGAGACAGCCCTCCACCCCCGATCATGAGCCACCATCACCTTGCAGGGCTTTTTAAAAAGAAGTCAAATATAAAAGCTACCACCTGCAGTATGAAGTGCAGTATAAAGTCCATTCTGCTGCCTCATTCTGCTAGCTGTTTAGACCCAACACAAAAAAAAACATTGGAGGAGGCTTGAGTTCTGTGGGGCCAGATCAGGCCCCAAAGCTGTTCCAAGGCCAAAATGTGTGCCATCTGCCGTCAGAGGCTGCTGCCTCATTATGCCTCATGGTTGGGCCGGTCCGGCTGTTTGCTCCTCGGTCTCCTCCAGCTCTTTCCTTCCTTGCTGTAAATGGGTGTTGGTTATGCCACACAGCAAGTAAGAGAGGGTGGCAAACAATAGGGCCAGGGAAGAGATGGGCAACCGGCTCACAGCTGCCTTATCTCTTGTTATTAAACTAGGAGATGCAGAATTGTGTGACTAAACTCCTACATGGAACTTGACAGCCTTACATCTAACATTTGATTGCACACTAGTGTGACCAAGCAATAAAGAACAGGGAGAGACTACAATCGAAGGACTAGATTTGATTCTTCATGACTGGATTCACCAAGACCAGAGCACTAGCTAAGCCCACTCTGGTGTATTGCCATGCACTCTTGCAGGGAAAAGTAACAATTAGCATTAGGAACAATGTGCTCCCTATATGTACCTGAACATAGCATGCCTCATTGCCTAGCATCCAGCATTGGTTTGTATGTGAATACATGCCCACATGCGCCATAGATCTGATTGACACATGCAAGCCTTCTCATTTATATGTAAGCAGAAGTCACTGTCTCTCACTCGCTTCAGCCTGAGGTATCAAGACTGAAAGAACTAGGCATGTTTAGCCTTGAGAAAAGAAGACCGAGGAGAGATATGATAGCACTTTTCAAACACTTAAAAGGTTGTCATACAGAGGAGGGGCAAGATCTGTTCTCAGTCATCCCAGCGTGTGGGCTCAAGCTACAGGAAGCTAGATTTAGGCTGAATATCAGGGGAAACTTCTGAACTGTTAGAGCAGTATGACAATGGAAGCCAGTGTTGGAGCCTTCAGCACCATGGGAGGTGGTGAGGGCTCCAACACTGGAGGCATTCAAGAGAAAATTAGACAACCCTCTGTCAGATCTGCTTTGGTTTGGATTCCTGCATTGAGCAGGGGGTTGGATTCAATGGCCTTCTGCGCCCCTTCCAACTCCATTATTCTATGATTCTTTGAACTGCCTTGAAAAAAAAGAGGAGTATGTGGCGTGACTCGAAAAGGAAGAAAAAGTTCATTCCTTCAGGAAAAAGGAAGCGAATAGGGCTGGGAGGCATTGCCATTTATTTTTTCCAGCACTCACCAATGGATCTTGATGCCCAAGTACCTGTGGTTCCACCCTTGTTACTGCCCTGCTGCACATGTATGCAAATGCATGGACACCTGTCACAGTGACAGGCCTTTTGCTGGTTAACAAAAGTTCTGCATCCCACCTGCCTGCCGTCTGCTTTTCCAGCAGCGTACTAGTGTGAACTAGAACTGATAACAGCAATCAGTTCAAAGATTAAGGCAGGAGAGACAAAAGTTTCTTTTGAGCTGTCAGAGAGAAAGGAAGCATATTGGAAAATGTTTACGTATTTGAAGCGCAAGTGTGTGCCCGTGTGCATGGGCATAGCAGGGGAGTCGGTTTAAAGAATAAAGTCAAAAACAGTTGGTTCTCTTTGCGTTCTCAGCCTTGCGGTCAACTTTGTTTTCATTTTGCATGAGAAAGAATCCATCTTTTCTTTTCCATGGCCCCGCCCGGGATCTGTCACCGGTCCCCAGTTCCTGAACAAATATGGAGAGTTCAATGGGGATTTGTAAACGAGTTTTAAGGAATTTGTTTATTCAGCTTAGAGACTTCCAGTTGGTGCTGAAGGCCAGAACAGAGTCATGTCACAGCACAGTATCAGATTATCGCAGGCGTCGGGCTGGGAAACGACACCCCAACCCAGTACAATGAAGCAGTCTATTGAAACTCTGCAGGGTGGGAGAGAAGAAAACAAAATCAGACTTCTACAGCGCTGTTTGGCTAAAGGGGATGTCGCATCTCTAAAATACTTTATTTATCTAAGGTTCTTATCAGCAAGATTTCAGGGGATAATTCTAATCCTCTAAAGATGACTTGATATGGTTTGGTGTGCCACCTTTTCCCACCCATCTCTAGTCACGAATCCTGAGCACAATAATCTGACCAGAGTATATATCTGACAGAGGTCAGTTGACCATGGAGCAAATAAGGACAAACAAGGATAGCAAATGTAAACATGGCCCTACCCTGCTTCCATTGTCCTAAATCTAACTGCTTTGTCTCTGTTTATTCTTTCCCTTTCCCTTTTCTTTCTTAATAGCCGGTGTTTCCTCTTTTCCTCCTTGTGCTTTTCAATGGCTTTTAAACTGTTTTAATTAGGTGCCCTGTGCTGGGAGAAAGGTGGGATATAAATGAAATTAAATAAACCAGTCTTGCCTTAACTGATCTGTGGTGCATTTGATGATATGAAAGAGAACAGAAGAACCCATTCTTTTTTTTTTTTATGTAAGAATGCAACAGACTCAAGCCGAAGTGGCTCATGACTGCAGAGATGTGGTGTCATCTATCTATGGCTAAATCTCACGTTGCATCTGTAACATTTCAGTGGTGAGGTTGCCTTGGTGCGATTGGGTGGATTATACCACCATCAGTGCTTTGTTGGTCTATACAAAGATGCAGCGGTCATCCAGTCTTTAGAGCAGGGCTGGAGAACATGTGCCCCCAATACTGTGGGACCAATGGTGTAGTGGAGCCAGGGCTCACCGGGTCAAAGTTCTAGGATTGCGAAATTATCCACTACCGCCATCAGATTTCCATGTTGTCTCTGGGCTTAGTTGTAGTCTTCACAATAGACAGGAGTGAAATAGATTTTCCTGAGAACAGTTTAGTATTGCACAGAATGGTCTAATGAAAAATGTGTGAAGGTATTTTGGTGTTGGCCAGGGTGTCAAGAGCCATCAACTTTACAAAAGATTTGCTCCTTATTTGTTGATACAGATCCTGCTGTCCGCATAATTGAAGTCTCCTTAAGGGGGCTAGCTGTGGCCACACATTCCATCCACCACATACAAATCCACTATTTTGTAGGACTACAACTCCCATCATCCCTTATCATTGGTTAGTGCAAGATACAGTCGAGGAAGGCTGCCTTTTCCCCAGGCCCACTATATTGGCTAGTTTGGACTGCACTGCAGTCTGAGATCCAGTAATCATATTACTCCATATATGCAATCATATGAGGGATGTATAATCATAATTCATATGAGTGAGTAATCACATCACGCCATCAACATATGGCATCAACATACTACTAAAATCTTCTAGATATGATTTTGCTATCTGCAGTGGCTCTGTAAGCAAATTTTAGAGAGAGAGAGAAATAGGATCCTAGAATAATGGAGTTGGAAAGGGGCTAGAAGGCCCTCAAGTCCAACCCCGTGCTGAGTGCACAAATCCAGATCAAATTATATCTGACAGAGGGCTGTCGAATTTTGTCTTGAATGCCTCCAGTGTTAGAGTGCTCACCACTTTCTGAGGTCATCGGTTCCATTGTCGTACTGCTCTAACAGTTATGAAGTTTTTCGTGATATTCAATAGAAATCTGGCTTCTTGTAGCTTGAGCTTATTATTATGTGTCCTGCACTCTGGGAGGATCAAGAACAGACCCTGCCCTTCCTCTGTATGACCATATTTCCCCCACCTTGGCCGCCGTACACTGGCTACCTACCCGCTTCCGCATCGATTTCAAGGTGCTAACCATTACGTACAAAGCCCTTAACGGTTTAGGCCCTCGATACCTGGCAGAGCGCCTTCTTCCACCCAGTTCTACCCGTATCACCTGCTCCAGTCAGGCCGGGCGGCTGAGGGGCCTAAAGCCAAGAGAGGCCCAGTGTGAAAAAAATAGAAATCGGGCCTTCTCGGCAGTGGCCCCTCGTCTCTGGAACAACTTACCTGTAGAGATCCGCCTGACTCCCTCGCTAAGGGCCTTCAAGACTAACTTGAAGACATGGCAGGCCTTCCCTACAGCCATTACCTAGCCTATCTTCCTTTCCCCCCTCTTTCTTCCTTTTCTTCTTTTTTCCTTTCCCCATCTTGGACTTTGTGATTAATTTGGATTTTACCTCAGTTTATTTTTATGTTATACCCTGTTTTCCCGAAAATAAGACCTACCCTGAAAATAAGCCCTAGTATGACTTTTCAGGATGCTCGTCATATAAGCCCTACCCCAAAAATAAGCCCCAGTGAAGTGAAACCCCACCCTCCACCATTAGTGCAGCAACCAGAAGAAGAGGACAGGACTGTATTGGAATAAATGTAGATGGTTGTACTTGAAAAAATATAAAACATCCCCTGAAAATAAGCCCTACTGCTTTTTTGGGGGGCAAAAATTAATATAAGACCCTGTCTTATTTTCCGGGAAACACGGTATGTAAACCGCCCAGAGTAGAGACGTTCTAAATGGGCGTTATTGACCCAACTCCGGGAGGCAGTGGAAGACAGGAGGGCCTGGCGTGCCCTGGTCCATGGGGTCACGAAGCGTCGGACACGACTTAACGACTAAACAACAACAGATGGGCGGTATATAAATCTAATAAATAAATAAATAATAAAATATACATTTCAAGTACTATCTCCCCTCAGTCTTCTTTTCTCAAGGCTGAATCGGAAAACGGAGGCCTGTCTTTCCAAAGCCCTAACCACTCCACCCTTTGTTTATCTGCTTGCTTTTAAAAGATGTTGATGAGTGTGCAACAGGCACCCACAGCTGTAGTTCAGATCAAATATGTGTCAATTTAAGAGGATCGTTCACCTGCCAATGCCCAGCTGGCTATCAGAAGCGGGGAGATCAGTGCATTGGTAAGTACTCTCCAGAGAAAAAAAAGATTTCCTCCCCTCCATCCTCTTTAAGATTTAAGATGCAATGCAGTAGATCATAGGATTTTGCATGCCTATATTTATCGACCTTGATAGCTGGCTGGATAGCTCAGTGAGTTAGGTGTCTGGCTGCAGAGCCAGAGGTTGGGAGTTCCATTCCCAATTGAGCCTCCTGTGAGTAGAGCCAGCCTGTGTAGCCTTGGGCAACCTGCACAGAAGAAGGGAAGGGTAAAACACTTCTGAGTATTCTGTGCCTGGAAAACCCTGAAAAAGGGTTGCCTTAAGTCAGAATTGACTTGATGGCATATGAATATAGAGTATAAAACCCAGAAGATACAGTAAGACCCTTTATCTGTGGGATCAGGATCCACTGAGTCACTTATCCAGAGTCTGGAAATATTAGTATTAAAATAAAAATAACAGAAAAATGTATTTCTAATGACGAAGTTGCCAGAATTGGTCATTAGATGGAGCCAGAGAACATGCTATGTACAGCGTTCACTAATAAAACAGTGTTTACTGTCATCCACGTTTTTCAGCATCTGCAGGGTGGCTTGGAACTGATCCCCCGAGGATACAGGGGTCCTACTGTACATACATTTCTCTAACTGTAGTTTGTTTTGTTTTCTTTTAAAGAAAAGGATGTAGAGGGTTGGCTCACAATCCATATCATCCCCCTTCATTTCATTTCTGCTCCATTACTAAAATTGAGGTTTAAAATGAAAACTTTGTGCTCTTTTAACAACCCAGACGTAGATGAATGTATGCTGCCTCCGTTTTGCCACCATCGGTGTGTGAACACTCCCGGTTCCTACTACTGCCAATGCAATGCTGGTTTTCAGTTAGCCGCTGACAACCACACGTGCGTAGGTAAGGACTTTTCCAAAACTGCCCCCCTTTTGATCTTGGGAGGCTTCTTTGATGCCATAATTCTTCAGATGAATAAATGGGGAAAGCACAGAAATCTTATTGTGTAGAGATTGGATTAATCACTTATGGGAGTTTACGGCAGTTGTGATGTCTAAAATTACCTGTCAGATCCAAGAAGGCAGACAGCAAACTAGTTCCGGCCGATCCTTGTCTATCAGTGGTGGAATAGATCAGTTTCATCCTTTTTTAAAAGTTATTAAATTTGAGACAAACACCACACACACATACACACAAAAAAACCCAAAATTCAAATTTTGAGAAGCAGAGTAGTGAGCTGACGATCCTCGTGGGATCCAGGAAGTTAAATTTAGGACTCTGACTTGATAAAAGGACATCGGAAAAGATGCATCCAAAATTTTGACCAATTTTTCCTGGTCTTAAGTAGTTTATTCTTTGTAATTACAAGTGCAAATCTGGTGTGCTTTCCAAATGTATTTGTTTTTTCAAAAAGACAGGGATATGGCCGTGTTATATTCAGAGCCAGCAGCTGGGCTTGCCTCCTGGAAGTAGAGCCAGCTTGTGTAGCCTTGGGCAAATTGCACGGTCCTGGGGGAGGGTCAGAAGAAGGGAAGGGTAAACCGCTTTTGAGTATTTTCTACCCGGAAAACCTTTGAAAGGGTCGCCATAAATCAGAATTGACTTGACGACACATGAGGATGAGGATTAAAGGCATTTTCATTGATTTAATTGAGAGCTTTGAGTCGAGTAGTCAAATGTGTTTAGTACTTAGGAATTGAACTAGGAAGAGAGAGTCTGCTCCCTAACCGTCAGGAAATGGAAGCAGTGACTAAAAATTCCTTTTTCCACAAAAATATTCCCATAGATTAGCTACACCCAACCTTGTCGCTTCTAGATGTGTTGAACTACAACTTCCATTTGACCTCTGCTTTCAGCTGTCTTTTCTGGACACGATTCATTACTGGATCTAAAGCAGATGCTGTATTTGGAAAAGACTATATTTTTGAAGGAATCTGTTTACTTAGTTTCTAGGTGATGCGGATGTCTTGTAGCTGGCATTATTTTAAAAGAAGGGTTGCCTCGTTTGCCTGACAGAAGGGAGCATGCCTCTCTTAAAATAAAGTTTATCCACTTCGGTTATGTTTTTTTTTTTCCTTTCTGGAAAATGTTTGCCTATATAAATGAAACATACATCTGTTTAAAGCAAAATCTGCTGCTTAGTGAATTGGGGTGAATGGTACACAGGCTTGGTTCAAAATCAGTTCCCGGAACCTTTGCCATTTTACTGAAAACTGGGTGCATGAGAAAGAAAGCATTGACATATTTTCTCTAGAACTTGTAAATGGTCTGTGTTTGGACTGGCGCTCTCAGAATCACCCAGCCAGCAGGGCTTCTGGGAGTCATAGTTGAGGTGGTGGGGGAAGACTTTTCTAAGCTCTGAATCTTTGTAAGTGGCTTTCATGCACAGAAGACGGCACAGAAAGACGTATGCTCAGCAGCAGCAGCCATCACAGTAATGATGGCTTCTATCTTTTTGTGAGGGGATAACATATTGCTTGTGTTACTGTACTGGCTGGATAGCTCAGTGAGTTAAGTATCTGGCTGTGGAGCCAAAGGTTGGGAGTTCAATTCTCCACTGTGCCTCCTGGGAGAAGAGCCAGCCTGTGTGGCCTTGGGCAAGCTGCATAGACCCTGGATGCTCCCAGAAGAAGGGAATGGTAAACCACTTCTGTGTGTTCTCTACCTAGAAAACGCTGAAAAGGGTCCCTATAAGTCAAAATTGACTTGACAGCACAAGCTCACTGTCATTTCTGCCATTTCCTCAAGAGCCTCTCTGATCCCCACATAGCTAACTCTGGGACTAGGAAATGCCTGCCCTGGAGGAAGTCTTCCCCCCCCCCCAAAAAAAAAAGATCAGAAGAAGACATTGCCACAATGATCCCGTAGCCCTTCACACCAGAGGCCCGACCCATATGAGATCTTGTGAAATCTCCCAGGGTTCCCCAGGTCCACCTTCTTGATGCATTTAAATTGACAGACAAAGAAGACCTGTATATATTTAGACATTTTTCTCTCAGTGATGGGCTTTGTGATTTCATCTGTTCTTGGCTGCAGCATAGTTTTAAAATAATCATTGTTCCTTCTGTTAATTCGCTTTATTGGTTTTGTTTATATCTATCTATCTATCTATCTATCTATCTATCTATCTATCTATCTATCTATCTATCTATCTATCTATCTATCTATCTATCTAGCTAAGCATATATATATATATATATATATATATCTATCTATCTATCTATCTAGCTAAACATATATATATATATATCTATATCTATATCTATATCTATATCTATATCTATATCTATATCTATATATATCTATATCTATATCTATATCTATATCTATATCTATATATATCTATATATCTATATATCTATATATCTATATATCTATATCTATATATCTATATATCTATATATCTATATATATATATATATATATATATATATATATATATATATATATATATATATATATATATATATATATATAAACATTGTTACATGCATGACAGTCCTTGGTAGATTAAAAAAAACTTCTGTAACAAAAACAAGAGATTTCTTGGGATATTTAACCCACCTTTGGCATAGAAACTCTGGCCGTTGGTAAGCAGTTTAGGGAAATGTGAAATTAAGAATGGAATAGAAATGTACTGTACCAGCCCTTTTATTTTAAGAAAGCTAATCCCTGGGATATCTCTTTGTCATAACCCTGCATTAGGTACACTTTATATTTCATTGACCTGGCGGTCACTTGATGACTTTTGTCACCCCATGTGAATTATTCTTCGTTTCTTCTTGAGAAAGGGAAGAAAAGAAAGGAAAAGGAAAAGGCACATGGAGTGAATCTACACTGTGCAGTTCTAGCTGTTTGATGTTGCTTTAACTGCCATGGCTTTGCCATGGCAGTTAAAGCTGCAGTATATTCATAACCTTCAAACCTCTCAAATATTGGAGAATTGTGTCGTGATTTGAGAAGGAAGCTTTTCGTTTGGTGCAAAATCTGTACCACTTTGAAACCGATCCTTGTAGAAAAGGCAAATATAATCTCGCAAACAAGAGTTTTGTTACTGAGTCACATATCTAAACTATACACTAGAAACTCTTGCTATTTTTCACATTAGGGTGCACGCCAGGACACCCATGGGTATGAAATGGACCTCCCAGGATCATACTAGCAAGAAATTAAGCTCACCATTTTGAAATGCAAGAATGCTCTTGAGTATTGCCGAAACATCAGCTGGTCTCAAAGGCAGCTGTCCTGCATGTAGTGGAATGGTAAAAGAACGGACAGCCAAAGTAATAAACACCTTCAGATAAATCTCAAAATGCTGCATGCTGAGAAGCCTTATCACGATTTTCTCTAGATCAAGGATTTATAGATCCACCCTCCGAAAGAAGCCATACCTGCTGAGGCATCAGGAAAAATATACTGGAATGTAACATTTAATGACCAAGAGAAGCACAACCCTCGTTCGCATTAAAATAGTTTTCCCCCTCCAAATATTCCAATGTCTGGTTTCCACCCCTTCTTACTTTTTGTTTCTTTTTCTAGCAGAAATGAAGAATAAATCTCATAGGTATTAAAGCATGGCTAATGGTGGGAACACATTTCCTTACCCATTTCCAAGATCGGTGGGGGGGGGGGGGAGTCATCCCTTGAGCATGGCTTCTCGCCTGACTTATTTCTCCTTTCTCTTGCTCAAGATTTTTTTGTCCTCCCCCACCCACCCATGGGCAGTTGAGAGGATAATGACGGTCTGAATGGATGCCTAAGCCATAGCCTTAGAAAGCCGTGTATACACACTGACCTAGTCTCCTTAATAAAATGGCAATACAGAATCAACACACTGGATAGGCCTTCTACAGGTGCAAGATGCAGCCGACTAGTCTCCTGTTGCTGAGGACGGTGAAAGAGAACTTGATTAGGGTGTCCACAGGGCTGAGCCACACTCTCTGACCTATCCAGGTTCAAAAAATTGTCTATAATGTTCCTGTGAACACAGAAATCAGGCATTCGGGGCAGAGGGGAAGCCTACTGTTTGGAACAGCAGTCTGAATTACTTTTGTGATCATCTGCAAGTTGAAAGTAAAGCAAGGGAAAGTTACTATTATGGACTACAACTCCTGCTGGCTGGGGGATTCTGAGTGTTATAATTCAAATTTACCTTTCTGAGGCTTCTCTGCATGAAATTGGGAACCCTGTAGTATTTCACCCAAAATTCATACATGCACACAGGTGGTATTGTGAATGTGTTAAATGTCTTGTGTTTCCTGGTTCCACACCGCAGTGCACATTCATTTTGTGCATTAATTGTCATACAACTCAGGAATTGTAATCCGCCATGCTTCTGAACTTGTGGAATTTGGCAGACGAACCAGACAGCAGGTGTTTAGTTTTTATTAAATTCATCCTCTGCTAATCAAGAAATTGCTCCAGGCAGCTTGGCCCGGCTTTATGACCATGAAACCAAAATGAGTTAAGAATAGGAACAGTAACTTGGACAAAATAAACACGCTATGGCATTAGACGTTGCTTTTAAAACATACAGAGCACTTGGCTGCAAAGGTGGAGTCATCTTTAGAACAAAGAATAATGGGAGCACATCAGAAACAGATCACTTAAAGATAAGTTACAGAAAAAACTTTGTACTGCTTCCTTCAAAAAGTCAGAAACTTTGCACACAAGATTCTGTTCAAGTAAATTACTGCATAGAATACTGCGGATTTTATTTTAAGGATTCTAGTCCTTAAGGACATATAACAGAGACAGAGGGGGAGGTAGACGTGAAGATAGATCCTGGTAGTCTCTCTCCAAATTAAGCAAATAAATATACTTCTTTCACTTTTCAGGGGCCGGAGGACACATTTCATGGGTACCAAAACTCAGTACCACTCCTGCAGTTTCCTTAGGGACAACAGTTATTATTTTCCAAGACGGCCACTAAAAAAAAAGCCACATCAACACACACAACACATAATAGCCAGGAAGAGGGATATATAGCAAGGTGCCTTCTGCTGAGCTGGACCTTGATCCATCTAGCTCTGCATTGGCAATTCTGACGGGCAGCAGCTACCCGAAGGCAGGATGGATTGTTTGTTTGTTTGGCTAGTCCTACCTGAAGGTCTTTTGTCTCCCATCCCAAGTACTAATCCGGCCTGACCCTGCTTAGCTTCCAGAGGAGATTGTGTGTGTTCAGGGTGGTGCGGTGACTTAATGGTCCTACAAAATGGTATCTGATTGGAAAATGACAATGCTGAGCCCCCAACTCAAGAACCAGGAGGAGTGGTCATGATGAGTTTTGACCGACCAGATCCTTTGCCATGCCTTTCCAAAATGGCCTGAGCGCTTCCAAATTGGGGGAATCCTCTTCTGCTCAACCCTGGCTCCTAGCTACAGCCCTGCTGCGTCGCTGCCTCATGATATCAGTCATTTCTGCAGGAACATCAGTGTTCAGAAGGCTACGTGTATGTGTGCTGGTCCCTCTACTTATTCTCCGAACCGTTTGCTTCCTTTCGTCCTGACCTGTTCATGTCCTTTCTCTTCCTGAACATGGAAGAACTTAAGTCTGTAAATTCAGAGTGCATATGCAAAATATGACGATTTGCCTTATTACACCCATGATCATTAGATACCCAGTGTGGTGCAGTGGATGGAGCGAAAGCCTAGGGCTCCAGAGACCAGAGTTCGAATCCCTGCTCAGCCGTGGAAACTCACTGGGTGGGTGGGTGTGGAACTGGTAAAATCATTCCTTAAATATCTCACCTTAGGGTCAAAATAAGTCGGTTCCAACTTGATAGCACATAACAACATCAACAACACATGGCCATACCTCTACATAAAAATTGTATACATTCTTCCCAGCTTGATCCAGCCTAAATTCAACACTTTGAAGTTCCATGGATTTCCAGGCATAGACCTGCCTGTATCCTGTCCCTTAATAATAGTAACAATAGTAATAATGGTAATAGTAACAATAGTATACCTGGATATCAGGTACTATACTATGCTTCATATATACACACATACTGAGGTACAGAAGGTCACAGCAAAAGTCACTGTATTGAGTGAGACAAGAGGAGTGTCGTATTGGTGGCAGGGAAAATACTCAGAGTATTAGTGCAGAACCTGGTACACTGAGGAAAACAGAACCCAGAGTTGTCTTTCAGCCAACTGATTAATCTGCCTGAATACTGCACAAGAGAAGAATTGCGTGCATGTAAAAATGGTCATGTTTCCTCGTTGTGTTTGCAGATATAAATGAATGCGAGACCAGCAACCCATGTGCACAACTGTGTTACAATGTGGTCGGTTCCTTCCTCTGCCAGTGCAATCAAGGCTTCGAGTTAAGCCCCGACCGAATCAACTGTGATGGTGAGTGACCTTTTTCTAGAGGTGGCGAGATTTTTAAAGGTGGGATTTTTAGAGGGAGTTTGCAGAATGCTGGGAATTGGGGGAGGGAAGACATTTCCTATGATTCCAGGTCTTCCTTCTTCCTAGCAAAGAAAAATTTAAACAGATTTTTTTTGTTTTATCAACAGTCCTGTGACGTCGGTCTGACAGGTATTAAAAAAAAACAGAAAAGAAAGTAACTGTGTGATCCATGAATAGAAACAAAACTGAATGCTGAGAGACGCTTTTATGAGATCCTTAAAATTTCACAAATATAACGAGCTGTGGAGTTCTCCAGAGTTCTTCTGATTTCAATGGGAGAATACAGCATCCATTCAGATGCTTCCTATTAAAACCTGTGGGATATAAATGGTCTTACCTTCCCATTGTATTGTGTGAATCAACTTTGTGTTGACTATGTGCTGGCTAGAAGATTCTGGGACCTGTTGGCTCAAAAATAATCTCCCCAAACTCTGACCTAATCGATGAGGGGAACATGGTTTACGCACAGATTCATGGTCCTCTTCACAGGCATGAGGAAAAGGAGATGTCTCCATCTTCAAATTTTGAGGTGAGTCTCCTCGCCTTAATCCACAAGCTGCCCTCTCTCAGATTTGTTCCTTAGCATCTCTAGTGTAAAGGTGATCAAGAGATACGAATGCACTAGCATTTGGTCTCCCCTTCCCTTGCTCCCGTAGCCAAATTCTCAGAATGTGTCAGCCATCTTTGGTGTGCACCACTGGTCAAAATATTCAAGGTGACTTAGCCTATAGCTGTTGTGGCCTTTTAAGTTAGCATTCATCCCCTCTCCCTGGCGGTAATGAAGCTGCTGTCTGTGTGATGATATTATATCATTTTTATGGAGCCGTGGGGAGGTTGATAGCCTCAAGAGGATGGCCAAGGCAAGAGAACTGACAACGATGCCTTCCTCCAAAATGGAGGAAGGCAGGGAAAAAGAGAGGTCAATTCCTCTCCCTTTGGTCTCCTGGCCTCTTTATTCTCCACTGATACACAAGCATTAAGATTAGAACTTTGAAAATGAGCAACTAACTAAATAACTAAAATGTAACTAATATTTAGAAAACTAAAATAGTTCCTTTTAGTTTCTTTCTTTTAAGAAACCTCCAAATGCTATTCTGCAGGCTTGTGGGTACAAAACGCAATCTCCTCAACACAAACACAAACGTAGTACTTTGATCTGTACTCGTAAAGGTTATGAATCAGCAACGCAGGCCATCACTTGAACCATGTAAGGTTCCCTGTCCAAAACTGAGTGAAGCTCCTCTCCATAACTGTAACAATAACTAAAGATTACAGTTATATGAATAAAGGAATAGTGTTGTCCCTTGGCTTAAATCCTGTTGCTTAGCAGAATAATTCAGTAGGCCTAACTCTCATTGCAGCTTTCTATGCTAAGCAACAGGATTTCAGCCTTTAAATAACTGACCGCGTTACGTTGTCATTACAGCTTGCAAAAGTTACTTGTCTGGATTATGGGATGCCTGGCAGTTACTAGGCATTGCAGTCCAAAAACATTAACTTTTTCAAGCCTTGCCAGACAGAATGCCAAATGCATTAGATGCTACTAGTAAGTAAAGGTTCCTTGACATTTAGTCCAGTCGTGTCCGACTCTAGGGGGCGGTGCTCATCCCCGTTTCCAAGCCATAGAGCCAGCGTTTGTCCGAAGACAGTTTCCGTGGTCACGTGGCCAGCGCGACTAGACACGGAACGCCGTGACCTTCCCACCGAGGTGGTACCTATTTATCTACTCGCATTTTTACTTGCTTTCGAACTGCTAGGTTGGCAGGAGCTGGGACAAGCGACGGGAGCTCACTCCATCGCGTGGATTCGATCTTACGACTGCTGGTCTTCTGACCTTGCAGCACAGAGGCTTCTGCGGTTTAACCCGCAGCGCCACCATGTCCCTATTAAGTAGGGACTAGGAAAAATAGGGTCCTGCCCCCCTGCTGAAAATACTGAAAACACAGATGGAATCTTCAGCTTGTAAATCAAGTGACGAAGCTGGCAGAGAACGGCCCATTTCAGCCTGACCCTCCTTCTTGCACTGTGTTGCAGATATTGACGAATGCAGAGCCTCCAGCTTCATGTGCCAGTATGAATGTGTCAATGAACCAGGCAGGTTCTCCTGCATGTGTCCAGATGGCTACCAGTTAGTCAGAGGAAGGAATTGTCAAGGTGAGTGCACTTCTGATGCCTGCAACCTTAATGCAAATATCCGTTCTTACCAAACAATTTTTCTTACCAAACAATTTTATTTTTTTAAAAACGTGCACCTCTTATGCCTTTCCATGCCTTTTTGAGAGGGCATGGAAAAGTTGCAGGATTCCTCCCCATACTCTCTAGGGACCACAAGGGGACCTTCTAAGCCATTTTTTGTTCAAGAAAAGTTTAAAAGGTTCTTGGATGTGGTGTTGCTGGAGGGGGCAGAGGTGCTGGCGGCCATATTTGGGGGTCCTGGTGCCCCATGGAGCCTACGTATTGCCCTCCCCTGCCTGCTCTACAAGATGATATGATTGATGGCTTCAGGTTGCAGCCCCCTAGGGCAAGCGCTGGGATTTAAAAACAAAGACTTAAGTCCAGTTGCTTGGTCCTGGCTGAAGTAGACCTGTTGGCTGAAATCCTGTTTCTTAGTGCAGAAAGTCGCACTAGAAGAGGTCCATTGAATCAATGGCGATTCGATGAATAGAGATGAGCACCATGGTTCAGCGCAGTTCACCGGATCGAGCCCACAGGTGTTCTTCCTTCCTCTCCACAAACCTCAAATGTGCATGTGCGGTGGAGACAATAGGTTGCTCTACCGTTTTAAATCTCCAAAGTCCAAAAATGTGATATCATTCACAACTGGGGCTTCACACACCAGCGAAACCCACTGAGAGATAGTGGCAGGCTTGTTTCTTGCAAAACATTTGGATGGAATAGTGACTGTAGGTTTCAGTTTATTCTACAAATAATTGAGACATTGAGTATATCCATACTACCCAAATAAATCAGTTTCATACTCCTGTAATTGTCTTGGTTTTGTCCAAACAAATCCTGACATTTGGTGTGGCACATACAATACTCTATAGAGCAGTGGTCCCCAACCTTTTTGCCTCAACGGACCAGTTTAGGGGGGGGGATCTGTGTGTGCGGGGGGAGGGGCCGTGCATGTGGGGGAGGGGCATGTGTGTGGGAGGGGTCGCGCATGCATGGGAGGGGCCATGTGCACATGGGAGGGGCTGTGCATGCGTGGGAGGGGCCGTACGTGCATGGGAGGGGCGTGCATGCCTCTGTGCGTACAGGGGGGGCAGGAGATTTGTCTCCGCGGCCCATTCCTGGCAAGGCCGCGGACCGGGGGTTGGGGACCCCTGCTATAGAGCACTTTTGGAGAAAAATAAGCATTAGAGATAGCCCATCACTGGAAGAGGGAAATTGTTAACTGTTCTGAGCATCTGAGTGTCTCAGCATAAACTTCTTTCACTTCTGGGAATATGTGGAAGAGCTCATTTTGTTTCATCTTTGCAAACACAGAAAGATTCAGTGACCTTTCTGCAAAATCGACAGACACGCAGATGCACACTTACTTTTCTGGAATCAAATGCGCCTTTAAAAACACATGAATAACGACAGCTTAAAATAAAATAGACCTGTGCCTACCTGTTAAAAGCCCCTTCCTCAACCACCAGCCAGTTGCCAAAGCCTGCCTGCTATTGCCTGTCCATAGAAGGATAACAGGATGAGGGACCAACCTAGCCTCCCAGGAAAGAATGGTCTTCATCCTATAGACCAAATACTAGGATATCCTGTAGATTCAGGGACAGATTTATAAGTGAAATATGTATGGGATGCTGAGCATCACTTAGACCTTGAAAAACAGAAAACCCAAGGGAAATCCTGAATTGGCTTGGTTGCACCCCTTTTATGCATCTTGTATTGTATGTATTCTAGCAATGACGCTCTAAAACTTCATATATTTTCTTTCCTGACACAGACATAAATGAATGTGAAGTGGGTAACGAATGCCGGGATGATGAAATTTGCTCAAATTATCATGGCGGCTATCGTTGTTATCCGAGGAACCCGTGCCAAGAACCTTACGTACTTGCCTCTGAAAAGTAAGTAACCAACTGATTGTTAGTCAGCAAGGCGCCATTTGCAAATTTCAAAATGCCTGTTTGTACATGGAAGGAGTTTGTTTTTCAGTCGTTGTGGTTTGTTTTACAGTCGCTGCATTTGCTCAGTGTCCAACCCCCTTTGCCGAGACCTGCCGTACTCCATTGTGCACAAATACATGAGCATCCGCTCGGAAAGGAACGTTCCCTCTGATATTTTCCAAATCCAGGCCACCACCATTTACCCCAATACAATTAACACGTTCCGGATCAAATCTGGAAATGAGAATGGAGACTACTTTCTCAGAGTGAGTATTTGTGAGTGCTGCTGAAGTTACTTTTCTCTCCAGGTCTTGTGGCCAGCAGGTGCAAGTTGCTGAGAAACCTCCGGATTTGGTATCCCTGTGAGTCACATGTGGAATGTTGCCATTTAATGAGTACTATGGACCCCCTGACCAAATGGCTGGCGTGGGGACCATCTGGGAATGCCTGCTTGCAAAACAAGCACACACCCGCCCAGGACACAAAACACATACAGTCAGAAAGTTCAAAAATAACATGTTTGATTTAACATATTCAGTGGTTTAGTTATCTGGCCACAGAGCCAGAGTTTGATTCCCTTCTGTGCCTCCTTGTTAGGGGCTGGACTTGATGATCCATAGGGTCCCTTCCAGCTCTGTAATTCTAGGATGATGATGATGATGATGGAAAAGAGCTGATGTGGTTCCAATCTTCAAAAAAAGGGGGGAAAGTGGATCCAGGAAACTACAGACCAATCAGCTTGACATCAATACCTGGAAAACTCCTGGAAAAAATTATCAAACAGCAGATTTGTGAGCTAGCATGGGTTTGTTAAGAACAGGTCATGCCAAACAAATCTTATTGCCTTCTTGGTAAAGTGACTAAATTAGTGAACCAAGGAAACACAGTGGATATAGAATACTTAGACTTCAGTAAGGCATTTGATAGACCACAACCTACTTCTGCGTAAGATAGAACAAAGTGGGATAGACAGCACTACTACCAGATGGATTTGCAGCTGGCTGACCAACCGCACTCAACGGGTGGTCCTCAATGGAACCACATCTATGTGGAGGGAAGTGTGCAGTGGGGTCCCTCAAGGTTCTGTCTTGGGCCCAGTGCTCTTCAACATTTTCATCAATGACCTGGATGAGGGGATTGAAGGAGCACTCATCAAATTTGCTGATGACACAAAGCTGGGGGGAATTGCTAATACTTTGGAAGATAGACTCAACATTCAGAAGGATCTAGACAGACTTGAACATTGGGCCCTATCCAATAAGATGCAGTTCAGTGGCGGGAAAATAAGGTCCTGCACTTAGGCAGGAGAAACCAGATGCACAGGTACAGGATAGGTGGTACCTGGCTCGACAGTAGTACCTTTGAGAGGGATTTAGGTGTCCTGGTGGACCACCGCCTAAGGATGAGTCAGCTGCAGCTGCCAAGAAAGCCAACACAGTCTTAGGCTGCATCAACAGGGGGATAGCATCAAGATCACGGGAAGTGATAGTACCACTCTATACCGCGCTGGTGAGGCCGCACTTGGAGTGCTGTGTCCAGTTCTGGTCTCCACAATACAAAAAAGACACTGAGGCCCTGGAAGGGGTTGCAGAGAAGAGCAACAAAGATGATAAGGGGACTGGAGGCTAAATCCTACGAAGAACGACTAAAAGAACTAGGGATGTTGAGCTTAACGAAGAGAAGACTGAGGGGAGACATGATAGCAGTCTTCCAAGATCTGAAGGGTTGCCACAGGGAAGAGGGCATTGATTTATTCTCCATTGCGCCTGAGGGTAGGACAAGAACCAATGGGTGGAAACTCGTCAGAGGGAGATCTAACCTGGAAATAAGGAGGAATTTCCTGAGGGTGAGAAGTGGAACAGCTGGCCTCCCGATGTTGTGGGTGCCCCATTGCTGGAGGTGTTCAAGAAAAGATTGGACAGCCATCTGTCCAGGATGGTATGAGGTCTCCTGCCTTGGGCAGGGGGGTGGACCAGAAGACCTCCAAGGTCCCTTCCAACCCTACGATGATTCTATGATTCTATGATGATGATATTTGCTTCATTACCTTTGCATTAAACAGAAGGAATGCAGCTAATTTTTTGAAAAATTCACTTTAAAAGCAACTTTATATCATTAAAAACAATTTGTTCTATAGATGGCTTGTTCTGTTAACAAACATAAGAATTTTAACATGAATGTGTTAAATCAAATGTGTTATTTCCAGTCTCTGCCCACTCCTCTTTTCTGCTGAACTTGAAACCCTTGTGTTGGTGGCTGTTGCTTTGTCCACCATCATGCCAACTTTTCCCAAACATCCGTAGTACTCACGTCACTTAAAAGGTAGTAACAACAGGGCCTCTCTTTTTTTTTTTGCCCCCTTCCTTTTTTAAAGTAACCTGGAACACTTAAAAGCATTAACATCCAGATGTCTACCCACTGGCTTCTTAAGAATGTCTCCTCTTTGAAGGCTATTCATGGAGACTAGGGAAAACTGTGGCTGGAGACCATCGCTTTGCTTTGAAGTGATCCCGTTGGCTGGGAAGGAGTGCATTTTTCAAGAGGAAAAAATGATTGAGAAAGAATGGGTTCTTTGGTGGTCATCTCAGTAGGTGACATGGTAATGCCCACAGGCAGTTCATTGAGACCATTCTGGGTCTTGGTTTGCACCTTCTTATACATTGGGGCACAATGGTTCAACTGCAGTACTGCAGCCAAAACTCTGCTCTGTTCCATCTCAGGTAGCCGGCTCAAGGTTCAGTCAGCCTTCCATTGTTCTAAGGTCTGTAAATTGAGTTCCCAGCTTGCTGGGGAAGACGGCAATGTGTGGCCTGCATAATTAAAATTCAGCCATGCCTCCCACATCTGCCATTACTGTCACTGTTACTTTTTTTATATATTATTTTTTTTATTTTTTTAACAACTAAGAATAAGGTAGGGAATACAAAAGGTAAAAGGAAATAGGAGGAAAGGAAAAGGGTTAGGGGGATAGGAGAACACAAAGTATGCAATCATCCAATCTATTCATATTACAATAACCAATCAACTTTCTGCTTTTTTACAATTTGATTACCCTCCAGCTTTCAACTTAGTTATGTTTTAGTTTAAATCTATGTTACTCCAACACTATCTGGGAACTGAAGCCATTTGTATAATAAATCCCATCGTTCAATTTCCTTTTGAATTGGACAGTCTTTCAACACGTCTGAAAGAATATCCATTTCTGCTGCTTCCCATATTTTCTCAGTAAGTTCCTCTTGTTTCAGTAACTCTGCTTTCTTCCAATTTTTAACATAAAACTTTCTGACTGTAGTAGCTAAATAGATCACTGGGTAACTCTTTATCCCATCTATGTTACCTGGTATCATACTCAATAAAAGCGATTCTGGGGCTAGGTAAAAGGTAAAGGTTCCCCTTGACAATTTGTCCAGTCATGTCCGACTCTAGGGGGCGGTGCTCATCTCCGTTTCCAACCCATAGAGCTAGCGTTTGTCCGAAAACAATCTTCCGTGGTCACGTGGCCAGCGCGACTAGACACGGAACGCCGTTACCTTCCCACCGTGGTGGTACCTATTTATCTACTTGCATTTGCATGCTTTCGAACTGCTAGGTTGGCAGGAGCTGGGACTAGAGACGGGAGCTCACTCCGTCGCGTGGATTCGATCTTCCGACTGCAGGTCTTCTGACCTTGCAGCACAGAGGCTTCTGCGGTTTAACCCGCAGCGCCATTTAACTGTTGTTTAACATCTGATGTCCTCTCTTTCATCTGATCTTCTATTTGGCTAAGACTGTTACTATACCTTCCAATATCCTTTCAACATTAATTTCAAAGCTTGGGAATACAACAGTAATAAGTAACTTACATACCGTAGTACCTGGGGAGTGATGATAGCATCATGAAAATTATATTTTTTGGAAAATTATACTTTTCATGTAATGAGTAACATTTACTCATGTTTGAAACATGGGGGGGGGTGTCATTTGAAGGATGAGAGCTAGGAATAAATGAAATTTTCAAAGGAAGATCAAGAATGCCCAAAAATTGAGCTCATTTATTGAAGAGTTTTCTCTGCAACCAAGACCAGCTTGGAAAGGGGTTTTTAGTTTTGTTTGTTTATTTGTTTAATTGATTGATTGGTTTTGATCTTTTACTTTGTGGTTTGGTTTGATTGGCTGGCTGGCTGGAACTCCATGGTTTAGACATCTGGCTGTGGAATCAGAGGTTGGAATTTTGATTCCCCAATGTGACTCCTGGAAGTAGAGCCAGCCTGGGTGGCCTTGGCCAAGCTGCACAGTCCCAGGACGCCCCCCAGAGGAAGGGAATGTAAACTACTTCTGAGTGCTCTCTACCTAGAAAACCCTGAAAAGGATCATCCTAAGTCAGAATTGAGTTGATGGCACATTATTATTATTTGGGTTGATTTGGTTTTTGGCTACAACTTCAGAATTCTCAAACCAGTATGGGGATAATTCTACAGATATGTATCCTTGAATTCTACTTGGGAGAAGATCTGTTGGTGAAAATTACTTTTTCTTTTTCTTTTCAGCAAACAAGTCCAGTGAGCGCCATGCTTGTATTGGTAAAGCCATTAAAAGGACCACGAGAACATATCATTGACCTCGAGCTGCTGACAGTCAACAATATGAACTATCGGTCAAGCTCAGTGCTCAGGTTAACACTGATTGTAGGACCTCATCCATTTTAGTTACTGCCGTTAAGTAACCTGCAAGCCTCCAAAGCAACCAAAGAAATTTCCTCTTAAATGAAGCACTTATGGTTTTATTTATAGATTTTATGTGGTGTGTTGTTTCTAAAGGAAAAAATATCATTAAGGAAATCAGTAGTTGTAACCACACTGTTACGCTTTTAATGTCAATGTAGTATATGTGTTTCACAGTATAACCTGGGCATTGCCACTTTCTGTATAAAGATGGCATTTCTTCCTTTTTCTTTTGATACTTGGATCAGTTGTCCATTGGCAGCACATGATGCACTCTTCTCCTGCTAAATGTGTGGAGCAAGGTCAGTGAGATCACACTCTCTGGCCCCAGCTCAGACCATGGGTCATCAGCAGAACAGAGTGTGAACAGAGTGCCATGCATGTACAACTGTACATGCAAAGGCTAACTGCACCCCGATCAGAGTCCTTGAATACGTGGGATTTCCAGTCTTGTGGAACACAGCAATTTTAAGAAGAGCCCTGCTGGGTTTTAAAATCAAACTTTGGAGAGGGAAGGGACTCCAAAAGTCTACCCCCTGCCAGTACAGGAATGCATAGCTAAAGCATACTGACAGATGGCCCTCCAAGATCTAACGAGATAAGTCCACCACCTTTCAAAGCAGTATGATCCACTGTCAAAATCTCCTTTCTTGTAAATTTGGATCCATTGTTTCAGGTCCTACTCTCGGGAGTAACAAAACAAGGTGGCTCTGTCTTCCATGTAACAAGCCTTCAGCTTCTCCAGGCTAAGCATACCCAGAAAACCTCAAGCATTCCTCATAGGGCTTGGTTTCCAGACTTTGGCCATCTTTGTTGCCCTCATCTGGACAAGTGCCAGATGGTTGATCTTCTTCCTAAACTATGGTGCCCAGAGATGAGCATGGCACCCCAGTTGAGATTTCACTGAGGCTGAATAGATACCATTACTTGCTTTGATCTGGACACTGGCTTTCTGTTGAATGCATCCTACTATTGCCTAGAACAAGATTAGAGGCCTCTTTCACCCAGCATTCTGCTCCCACAGTTGCAAGCTAGATGTCCCTGGGAGGTCCACGGGCAAGACATGAGTGCCATAGCACTCTCCCACTCCTGTTGCCCAGCAGTTGGTAGTTAGAGTCTATAGGCATGAGGACTACTAACCACTGTAGAATTTAGCTTTCACAAAATTGCCTTCAAGAATCTACACCAGCTTTCTCCTGCCCATCTCCCTCTCATTTGTCTTGGACTAGAACTCCCTTCCTTCCTGAAAGTAATGGGAGTTATAGCGCAACACATCTAGAGTGCACCAGGTTGAGCTATGAGGCTCTGTTCACATTCTTCTACAGATCAAGATTGGTCACAGGCCATAGAGTACATCTTACTCACTTCCCACCCAACCAGACTCTTCTATGTATTCAATGACCGTAGCTTGAAGATGGGAATATGGCTCATGTGATTTCATGAAGTGTGGGCCTCTTCCTAGAGTAGCTGAAAAGCCTCTTCCATTTTCCTTCCCCAAAATAGTTTCAAGACCAAATACTTTAACATTTGAGCAATTCCACATGAGTGTGCATACATGTGTGCACGTTTTAATAGAATACCACTTTTATCCGATTCTTTGGGGGTGGGGGGACAAGTGCCCAGAGCACAGGCAACACATCTCTCCATGCCAGGGCTTTTTTGTTTATTTCAATATCAGAAGCTTATCCATATGTACATGATTCTGTGGTCGAAAGAGCACAACCACTATGTAGAAGAGTTTCATGGGTGCGTTGAATTATGTGCAAGGTCAAAGGACATGACCCAGTCAAAGAGCACTACAGTTAATGTCCACTGATACGAGAGTCAATGGGACTGAAATGTGCTGTTTTGTGCTGAACCAGTGTTGATGGTATTATGAGTATGTGTGTGAGAGAAATAAAAAGTGTGTGTGAATATGTTTGTGTGTGTGTGTGTGAGAGAGAGAGAGAGAGAGAGAGAGCATGAAAACGAATAGGCCGACAAAATGCAGATTCCATCATTCCATCAGTTTGACTCAAACAAGTAAAAAAGAATAATGTCTAAGGTACCTATTTGCTGTCTTGTTGGGTTTTTAAAAACTAAGATTTAGGATTAACGAACATCATAAAGAGAAAATAGTTTGCACTGGGCGTTTCCTGAGCTCCAGATACTGGGCAGATCTTTTCTACTTAAACATACCACTCATTAACATTTTATCTTTTCTGAGAAAAATGGGACATAAGTAGAAAGCTCTGCCAACGATGAGTGAAGCTCCCAGTGGGGTAGAAAACCTCATTCAGAGAAATATTTCTGTATGAGTATTGATGCTTGTGACAGAGAACAAGCTTTCTTGTTCCTGAGCAAAGGGGCTAGAGAGAAATATATGTTTGCATATTGAGATTCACCCAATCTAAAAAACAGCTGCTTGTAAGTTGTTCTCTTTTTTTTTTTTAAGTCATTTTTGGCTTAGGTTTGTGTATTTTCAGAATTTGGGATCCAATAGTTGGCTTCCCTTTGTTAAGCTTTCTACAGTATGACATTGACTTAACCCACCCTAAAAATCTGTTTTATAACTCAGATTTGCAGTTCTATCCGTACATTGTTCATTAAAGAAAAGAAATCATAGTAGGAACTAAAGGTTTCCTTTTATATTAAGCAGAACCTCTCCTTTCTTCTCTAAAACCATAACAATGAACTCTTTGATGTACAATTTTTTTTTTGAAAAATAAATAAATGAACATGCCTGTTTTAGCGGACTCATTTTGTCTTACAAGTTATTTTAAGTTAAAAGATAGCTCAATGAAACCAGATTCAGCAGCTGGTAAATGTCAACACTAATGTCACAAGAACGCACTAGTTTACATCAGAGGCACATCTGACCGTAAATTAGCAGCAGGGCATATGTTTCCTTGTATCTTCAAGAAAAAGGACTTTAGGGAACAGGGCTCAAAAAAAAGAAGAAGAAGAAAACCAAGTATCTGGTGAATAGTTTCCTGTCCCCGTGGGCATTTCAGAATGAAATGAATCTTAAGCCTGCCCTAACATGGTGTGCATGCATCTCCAGCTGTCCAAGCCCACAAGGTCCAGCCACATAGGTCTGACTGCTTGTCCATTTAACTCTGCAATAGATGTTCTGATCGGCAATATCTTTGAAGCCATTGTTTTGGGAGGTACAACTTCCCAAATCAATGACTTTTGGGAAATGCTGAGAGTTGTTGTCCAAAAATGTAATTCTGGTTTCTGATTTCATTATTTTAGCTAGAAGTGCAAGTGATTCAAATCTTGGGTCTTCTTCATCAAGAACTGGAGAGCGATGGTCCTCCGGATGTTTCATGGGCTATAATTCCTACCCTCTCTCCTCGTTAGGTGTGCTGGCTAGGGCTGATGGGCTGATGTTGCAGATGAACAACATTGAGAGTGGTCCATATCATTTCTCCATGCCAGGCATATGCTCAGTCACTAGACTATGAAATAGTCTATGATGTTGCCACCTACGCAGGACATTGTCTGCTATGTTGCCACCTAAGCATGAAATTTGGTCTTGGGTGCAAGCTTCGTCATATAGTGAGGTGAATACAAGCAGAAGTCTATGTAGCAAAGGCCTGGTTCTGCTACTAGAAATGGTACCCCTACGTTTCATCCCCCTCTCCTTCTGTTATCCATTACTAGAAGAGGCATTTTCCTCCTCCCTGTCTCTCACCTCATAGGTCAATGGCAGCTGCTAAACAGGAGATCCTAGGTCTCTTAAGGCCAAGTTGGCCTTTGAAAGGAATCCAGAGTCTCCTGTTGTGATGCTCTATTTGTCAAATTAGATTTGAAGTAAAAGCACACATCAGGCTAGCTCAGAGCTTTGGAAAGTTATCTTTTTGAACCCTGGCTGGGTTCTTCTGGGAGATATAGTTTTTTAAAAAAAGTAACTCCATGATCCATCTCCTACTCTGAGGTCAGAACTTTGTCTAAGGCAATGGCAGGGAACATTTTCAAGTCCAAGGACCAAACTTAATTTCGGGTATTTCTTGGGGACCACATGCCGACGGTGGGTGGAACCAAAAGTAAATGGTCATGACCAAAAATACCAGCACATTTTAACTTCGAAAATTCAATGCCAGTAACTAAGCCCTAAGAGTGGTGTTTTGTTTTGTTTTTTAAACTGGGGAAAACCCATTCAGAATTCAACAAACCAGGAAGTGATGGTGCATGGGGATGGGGTGGTGACCACTTAGGTAGCTCCCAAGAGGGCAGGAATTGGCACCAGGGCCTAAGATTCCCCACTTCCTGTTCCCAGACAGATTTCTTCAGCCAGTCCTGAGGACACAACCTAAGAAGAGTGGGAGATTCAGGGCTTTGCCCCAGGTCGCCAAATGTAGGGGGTTCCCTCCTCTCCCTCAGCCAGACTTCCAAGAATAGTCTAGCAGCTTGGTCTACCACCAGAGGAAAAGACAGCAATGGACCAGTGCAGGGGGAAAGTGTTTACATATGAGGTCCCATTGAGGCAGCGTAAAGCAGGTTTAAGGTAAAGGTAAAGGTGCCCCTTGACATTTAATCCAGTCGTGTCCGACTCTAGGGCGCGGTGCTCATCCCCATTTCCAAGCCATAGAGCCAGCGTTTGTCCGAAGACAGTTTCCGTGGTCACGTGGCCAGCATGACTAGACTCGGAATGCCGTTACCTTCCCACCGAGGTGGTACCTATTTATCTATTCGCATTTTTACATACTTTTGAACTGCTAGGTTGGCAGGAGCTGGGACAAGTGACGGGAGCTCACTCCGTCACGTGGATTCGATCTTACGATGGCTGGTCTTCTGACCTTGCAGCACAGAGGCTTCTGCGGTTTAACCCACAGTGCCACCACGTCCTGGTTTACCCAGGGCTGAAAAAGGAGATAGCATCTACGAACTGCATTGTGAGTCTGGTCCTTGGTAGGTTAAGTCTCTGGGCTGGCTAGTATAGGAAATCAGCTTATTTGTGTATGTGTGTGTGTGTGTGTGTGTGTGTGTGTGCTTATTTTTGTGTGTGTGTGTGTGTGTGAGAGAGAGAGAGAGAGAGAGAGAGATCTATACAAAACACACTTTTGATTTGTTTTTCTAGCTCCCAGTGCTGATGACTCCCTGTAGACGAGGGGAGATACTTGTGAGGTGTTCCGTGAAGTGACTAATTTTGTATTATTTTCAAATCATGCTGGGGTTTTTTTCTGGGGGGGGGGGGTGTATGCATGCTGTGCTGTTTGCCCTGAGTAATTGCTAAGTACAGCTCTGAGCCCAAGGATGCATAGCTTATTCTGGGCTTCCGACTCAGATTTGTTTTAACACGGCATTGAACTTCATAATCTTGCGAACTGCTTTATGTGCCTTTATCAGACAGACCCACAGTATGCAATTTAAAGGAGCGGATCATGTCCATTCCAGAGGGCCACTGTCTCCTGCCACTCTGGCTCTGTTTATTTGGTCCCATAATCACGATTATGGGATCTGAAGGCCTTAGGAATGGACCTCAACAGATGGGAAACCTTGACATCTGAGCGTTCAGCCTGGAGGCAGGCGATGCATCACTGCCTCTCCCAATTTGAAGAGACCCTTGTCCAGCAGGCCGAGGCGAAGAGGCAGTCCCGAAACCAGCAAAATCAGGGAGCTGGACAGGGGACAGATTGTATTATTTGTCTTCAGTGTGGAAGGGACTGTCACTCTCATATTGGCCTCCTCAGCCACACTAGACGCTGTTCCAAGTCCTCTGTTCAGAGCACGTTACTATGGTCTCTCGAGACTGAAGAATGCCTAATCTAAAACCACGATTGTAGGTCTCAAAATGGGATTGGCCATAAAGTGGAGCATCTTCCCAGAAATGTGGACCCTGTGCATAAATATAGAACTCTTGAGTAAACAAGGCTCTCATGGACATAGTAACCAAGTTCATTCACTTCTCCAAAACCACCTGAACATGAGTCCAATGGGATTATTATGTTTGGAAGTCTTTAAAAACAGGAGTTTACTGTTGAAATCCATCTCCATGGCAACGGGCTGTTGCTTATGTTTTGAAAAGGCCAACCACGTTTCTAACTGTGTAACTCTTTTCGGCTCAAATACAGAACAGCTGCTTCCTTGCTCGTATGCCGTGCATCTGGGGGCCCACCAGGGATCCACAGCCTACTCTTTGTCAAATTACTTCTAACGCCCTCGCATTTCTATCAAAACCCATCACCTCTGCTGGATGGCAAACGTCCATATTTCCCAGCTGGGGGAACACCTGCATGATCCAAACCAAAAGCACACTGCATCTGGCTTTTTTTAGTGGGAGAAGGAGGTGAATCTTATTTCATCTAGCCCGTGGAGTAAATTATTGTTGCTAGTGAAAGGGGAGAGGGTGAAAAGTCAATGGCTTTTTATATTTAGGCAAAAGCAGATGTTGAACGGGACTGTTTATTTTGGGCGTATTTTATATGTATGTTTAGCAAAGGGCAGGATCTTTTAATAAAATGGGAGCCTGAGCCTCCCCCAGCTTCGAACAATATGGGTTGCTTGGTGGGGATCTCTCTTAATGTGCTAAGCACACTCCACGCACACCAAAAACTGGACTCAGAGGCACAGATGAGAGAAACTGCAGGCTGAAACATCAAGTTACAAAAGACCACTCTAAGCCCTTTATCAGAGGTGCAAAAAGTTGTTGTTGTTGTTGTTTTTGTTTGTTTGTTTGTTTTGGGACTATAACGTCAAGAAGGCCCTGGCTGGAGAGGCCATCAACAATGCTAGTTGGAGTATTCTGGAACTCATAGAAAAGGAGGGGGGACCCATTTTCCCAATCTCTGTCCTTTGCAGTCTTGAATGATTGCTTTGTATTAAACATAGAATCTTAAAAGAGCAAAATGGTTAGCTGGACTTTACACATTTTGAGATTCTTAAAGAAACATAGGTCCCCCGTGAAACATCAGTTTGTTGACACTGATTCAGTTCTTCAAAAAAACCCAAAAAAAACACCACCCTCTAGTTTATGAATATGGGATATTATGTTCCGTGCCCATGATTCAAACAGGCAGGAAATGGCCCAATATTGCTGCACAATATCGTGCCCACATTGCCAGCTGGAAAAAGGATGCCAAGCCTTACATAGCAAAGGGCAGCCGGAATGGTGATGATGCCAATGGTAGCAAGTCAAGATGGTCTACAGGATGCCCTCTTGTGGTCACAACCATTCACAAAGTGACACCTTGCAAGGGGAAAACCCAGAAGCGGACGCCTTTTTTCATCAATTAACCACTTCTCACCCAAACAGAAAGCAATCGTCAGGGCTGTTTTTGAACAAGTGAATGGTTAAAAAAAAAGAAGCAAAGTGTGCTGCTTATATACCTCCCCATAGTGCTTAAAGCACTCTCTCGACGGTTTACATTACTCCACCTACCCAGCGAGCTGGGTACTCATTTTACTGACCTCGGAAGGAGAGAAGGCTGAGTCAGCCTTGAGCCGGCTACCTGGGATTGAACCCCAGATCGTGAGCACAGTTTTGGCTGCAGTACAGCAGTTTAACCACTGCGCCACAAGGCTCTTCAATGGTAGTGGTCATTAAGGGGAAATTGCCTAAAGAGAATGATTCTCACGTCCTTGTTGGAAGGACAGCAGCGATGGGGCCAGCCTGGCCTCCTGTAGGAGGGAGTTCCAAAGTCCGGGAGCAGCAACAGAGAAGGCCCTCTGGTGTCCCCACCAAACACACCTGTGAGGATGGTGGGATGGAGAGAAAGGCTCACCTGATGATCTTGATGCCCGGGCAGGCTCATAGAGGGAGACACAGTCTCTGAGACAGCTTAGACTCTATCTATTTAGGGCTTTATAGGTTAGAACCAGCACTTTAAAGTGTACCCAGAAACAGATCAGCAGCCACTGCAGCTGCTGTAAAAGGGCGGGTTATGTGATCCCTGTGACCAGCCCTAGTTAGCAATCTGGCTGCCGCATTTTGGACCCACCGAAGTTTCCAAACACTTTCCAGAGTCAGCCCTACATTAAACATATTACAACAATCCAGCCAGGGTGTAACTAAGGCATGTGTCACCATGGCCCAATCAGACCTCTCCAGGAACAGGCACAGCTGGCACACTCATTTGAATTGTTCAAAGGCACTTCTGGCCACCATCAAAATATGCGAGATAAATCTAAGCTGACCAGTCTGTAGACCAAGTTTCAAAAATTCATAGCTGACACGACCACAACAGCAAAGAGAATTATGTCACAGTTATGCAAGGATTTTTTTTTTTACTTGCCGTGTAATCCTGTGATATTTTTTTTTAACCTGGAACTTTGGATGTAAATCCCAAAGTATTCGATGGACTTGTTCCCATATTTATTGTTATTTGTTTATTTAAAATATGTTTACCCTGCCTTTCTTCTTAAAAAGGAACCAAGGGAGCCTATGTTATTAAAAAGACAATATTTAAAAGCTGAAAACACTAACCATACAAATATTTAAAAAGAAAAACAAATATTATATTAAAAGCAATAAATGAAATCAATACTAAAGACACATTTAAAAGCAAGCAATGCAATCCTGTTTATAAAACCTTCTCAGGTAGCCAGTCACTAAGGGAAAGCCTTCCTGAAAAGAAAGGTCTTCATCTGTTTGAGGAAGGACAGCAAAGATGGAGCCTGTCTAGCCTCCTGTGGGAGGGAGTTCCAAAGTCTGGGACTAGTGACAGAGAAGGCCCTGTCTCATGTCCTCACCAAGTTCTCCTGTGAAAGTGATAAGACTGAGAGAAAGACCTCCCCGATTATTTTAACTCCCAGACATGTGGAGGACGGTAGGCTTTAGGTATTTGCGATGGCTATTTTTATTTGCTTCTATGGTGAATGAAGAAATTCAGTTTAAAAATCGCCATTACTATTGATCAATGACAGAGTTTGCAATATAGTAGGACCTCATATCCACTGGGGATTGGTTCCAAGACCCCCATGGATATTGAAAACCATGGATAATAGCAGTAAAAGGGAAAAGAAAAGAAAAAAAACAGAAAAAAAATCTTTTCATATACATTACTGGAACTGGCCACTAGAGGGTGCCAGAGACCATGCTATGTATTCTTCACTAACAAGTACAGTATTCATAGCATGGTCTCTGGTTTCCTCTAGTGGCCAGTTCTGGTAACGCATTTGAAAATAGCTTTTTTCTGGATTTTTTTTATTGTAATATTTTTAATATTTTCAGGCCATGGATAAGTGTATCAGTGGTCCTACTGTAGCTACTTTTCCAGACTATGGCCCAAATCCTATTGTGTAATTATGCAGATGGCATAACTTGTGGAGGCAAATTGCACCGATTGCCCCATAGGAACCAGGCTTGTTCAGGACAAAGAAACAGATGGGGCTGACACATCTGGAATAAACCGGACTGCAAAAAAGGAAGAAAAAATCCTAAATAACTTTATGTAGATCCACCTAATCCAACTAATCTGACTCGATGGGTGATGGAACTACATGTTTAACAGGAGCAAATAGGACATTTGGATTAACCTCATTGCCTGTGACTACCAAGACCACCAAGAACTAAGCCCTTTTCCCCAAAACTTTGTCTGTCTTGTCTCTCAGTGAGGTATCCTGGTCTGGCATCTCTTGAGCTCTTTTTTCATCAGATGCCTGGCTGATTGATACTATGGCAACCTGACCTTGACGCTCTCCTGACTTCAATTCTGGTGACTCCCTGCTAATACTGACAACTCGATAGGACTGTGATTTATGGCTTGGCCATGGCTTGTGTTTCAACTCTCTGTTATTTTGTTTGCTCCTTTGAACTGGCTGCTACTATTTATTTTGTGCACTGGCCTGGTCTACTTTATGGGTCCTCTCTTTTGATACCTCTTAGCCTCACCTGCTCCCTGGCAGCCAATTGGAGACAGCCAGTGGTTCCTTCCAAACTGTTCCAAACTTTATAAGGGAAAAGCAGGATGGTGGAAAAGCAGGGACTGGAAAAGGATTTTAAAAATTAAATTTAAATTCAACTTTAAATTTATTTATTTATTTATTTATTTATTTATTTATTTATTTATTTATTTATTTATTTATTTATTTATTTATTTATTTATTTATTTATTTATTTATTATCCTGCAATTTCCACAATCCCCCAGCCAGCAGGGCCTGCAAGAATATCAGCTGTACTTACATTTCTTTCCGTACAGTTTAGCACAAGATATTGTGCTAAACTGATATTCAGAACTGCACTCTGAACACAGCAGATTGTGATATTTGTGAATAGTTTATCTTATTGTGTTTTGGATGCATCTTTATTACGTGGTGGTCCACAGTAGACAGAATGGGAAGTGATGGATGGCTCAGTGGTTTAAGTTTCTGACTGTGGAGCTAGAGGCTGGGAGTTGGATTCAAGCTTGTGCTTCCTTGACCAGGGCTGGACTTGATGACCCATAGGGTCCCTTCCAGCTCTGAAGTTTGAAGAAGAAGAAGAAGAAGAAGAAGAAGAAGAAGATTTATCTGCTGCTAACTGTCTTGTTAGACAGGAGGGCCTGGCGTGCTGTGGTCCATGGGGTCACGAAGAGTCGGACACGACTAAACGACTAAACAACAACAACTGTCTTGGAAATCTCTTTGGGATTGGGAAGCTCAGAACACGAGGCAGGCAGGCAGGGTCTTATACCTTCCAACAGAGTTTTGCAAAAGTTTCCCAAATCTTTGAATTGATCACAGCACCAGGAACTATTTGAAGAGGAGTAAAAGTCCCAGCTTGTCAGCTGGATATTTGGGCATCATTTCTGACATCTAAGTAAGTATACGTGTACACAGGTATTCATCCCAAAATTTGTGGTTCTTTTTTCTTTCTTTCCTGTCTTAAAAACAACTTCTCCTCCTCACCCCCCCCCCTAAGAAATTACCTCCAGAAAGTTTCTGAAGAGGATTGCAAGCAGGCATTTCTTATCTTCCAAAGCCACAACCAAATGTTGTGTTTTGGGGCCCTTTTGTTTTAATCCTAATATTTAAGGAGGCAGTTTTGTCTCAGGCGTTCTTTGAAACAAACAGCCATGGCAAGGCCTGGCCGAGGGACAGAGTGGGTAAACATGAAGCCACATGCGCATGACTTTCTCGAGAGGCACTGGCTCTTTTATACTTAACCAAGTCCTACGGATCAAAAATAGTAACATGAAACCTTAATGGGAAAGGAAGACTTCTGACTTTGCTCTGGAATGCTTAAAAGGGGGAAAGCCCTAAATTATCCAGCACAAATCTTTAATCAAGCGCTGAAATGACATGGAATTCAGGAGAGTCTGTTACAAGGCTTGTTTTATTCTCCCCCCTCCAGCCAACGCTATTTTATAACACCACCCACAAACTTTCCCTTTTAATCATAATGCAGGACTGTTCGTACAATCTGCCAGCAGAGCCAGCTAATCGTAAAAGTAATCTGTGTGACAACCGAGTGCTGACATTCCAGGAGAACCTGCCTGAATGGTATGGAATCAGAGACAAAGAATCCGCTTCCAAAAAAAGGTGGTTGGAACAAAAAAGATGTTGCAGATTATCCATCATTACACAAGGGAATTCCTTAACTCTGAAAACATCTGAGTGCATAGCAGGAGCTTTTCTCATCTCCTGTAATCTGTGAGGACTTATTCGCTGAGGCTTGAAAGAGTTTGAAGGGGTCAGGGACCCAAACAGAGAGCTGGATATCACACATACATTGCCTCTTTGGAGTGTAATCATTTGTCTACATGGGCTTGTGAACCCCTCTGATCCCTGCTGGACCAATAGGGTTACCATCGTCCATAGAACCAGACGAAGGAATACTTGTTTCAACAGGTTTTATTGATCTGACAACAAAGCTTCTGTATAAATCACCATTCAATCAATCTGAACCAACTTCCAACCTTGCATTTACACCATCAGCATTACAAACACGCTTTCCAGCTCTAACTTCTGGTTTAACCCTTAACGTTTGGTACTCCAGTTCCAGGGTCTCACGGGGTACTGGTCTTAGACAAACCAGGCACGGGGTTCTGCAACAGGGATGGTTTTGAGTACAGAGGATGGCTAGGAATAGATAACTCTCCCTCTCTTCCCCGACATGTTCAGGACATTAGAGGGTCGGGGCAGGCTCTCTCCTAGGTTTCTAGCCACATCTGATGAATCCCAGGAGCCTTTCTTACAGCCAGGAACTATTTTCCCCTCCATTCCCTTTTGCCCCAGAATGAAGGTTTACCTTGGATGTGGTTTACTGAGGCATTGCTCTGCCTCAAAGCAAAGCAAAGCAAGGCAAGGCAAGCGAAGCAAAGTGTGCTGTTTATATACCGCTCCATAGTGCTTAGAGCACTTTCTGAACAGTTTATAATTTAATTATGCAGGCTACACATTGACCCCCACCATGAGCTGGGTCCTCAATTTACTGACCTTGGAAAGGTGGAAGGCTGTGTGAACCTCAAACTGGCTACCTTGGATTGAAGCCAGGGGGTGAGCAGAGTTCTGACTGCAGTAATACAGTTTAACCACTGTGCCTCAGCTTTGGGTAGCCATAGAAAAACTACTTCTCCCATCCAGGGGTCTTCTTTTTCACTGCATTCCCATTCAGACAGGGGCTCAGCGGTTGCTGTTACCTCCACCTCTCCATGGAGTGCCTCATGCTGCTCCTCCTCCAGGGTTTCTCCCTACTTTTCTGCTTCTGTTCAAGGCTTCTCCGTTAGTTTCTTCCTCCTTCTCCTCTGTAACTATGAGACACTCTTCTCTCCCTTCCTCCTCTCTCTTTCTTCTCCCTACGGTCTCTAATTCCGTTTATAAATTTCATCTACCAACCCCTCTGTTCTGCCTCAAGGTCTCCTCCTGCCATTTCTCAGCTTCCCGGCTTTTCTAACTGCTTCCCCCAGATCAACTGGGGAACTAGAGGTTGGGAAGTCGGTCATTTCTGTGGGGAAGCAAAATGGCCTGCCAATAGGGATCTCAACGTTACTGTCAGCCTCCCGTTGCTCACAGAGCTCACTTAGAGCAGGTTAGTGTGGGATAAATAGGGTCCCCTGAGGTCTGGTGTGCTGTTTAGGGAGATCCTTGCATCCAAATGGCATACACACCTCAAGCAACTCTATTTGGTCTACCTACCTGTTGAAAAGGGACGTGGTGGCGCTGCGGGTTAAACCGCAGAAGCCTCTGTGCTGCAGGGTCAGAAGACCAGCAGTCGTAAGATCGAATCCACGCGATGGAGTGAGCTCCCGTCGCTTGTCCCAGCTCCTGCCAACCTAGCAGTTCGAAAGCATGCAAATGCAAGTAGATAAATAGGGACCACCTCGGTGGGAACGTAACGGCGTTCTGTGTCTAGTCGCGCTGGCCACGTGACCACGGAAACTGTCTTCAGACAAACGCTGGCTCTATGGCTTGGAAACGGGGATGAGCACCGCCCCCTAGAGTCGGACACGACTGGACTAAATGTCAAGGGAAAAATCCCCCTCCTTGCTCCCTTCTCCGGGAGAAAGTTTTCATTTTTAGTTGTTTTTTTAAGTGACGCAGCATATTAGCACTATCCTAATACAGTTGTTTAAAAAAATCTTTTACCTGTTCTGTCCTTCCATGGAGCAGAGGAAGTATTTAATTTCCCAATGTTACAAAGTGGCTCAGCTGTCTTCTTAAGCCACTTAACAATATAGGAAACTGAAAGAAGAAGGCAAATTGACAGCTGCAAGTTTGCTTTGGTTCACTTCCAATACTTGCTTTGGTTCGTTTCCAATGATCATGTGGGCTGGAAATGAACCAAAACAGAGTGATCCTACTTGAACCAAAAAAGTAGAAGTCCCTGACAAGGACCCAGAAAAGTACAGGTAAGAATGCTCTGGGGATGGGCTGGTTCACTCCAGCAATTACATTGTGTAATCACTGGAGAAAGGAGTGAACCAGCACATCCCCGCAGTGAACCAAACAGCAGGACTATCGCCTGCCTAACTGCACCCTAAGTAAACATAGCGTTGAGGAGCCTTCTACTGCAGTGAAGATTCTACTGGTGACCTCATTTTGATCCCAACAGGCTCAGGTAGCTGGCTCCAGACTGACTCAGCCTTCCATCCTTCTGAGGTCAGTAAACTGAGTACCCAGCTTACAGTGCGGGGGCAATATACAGTCTGCATAATTAAATTGTAAACTGCCCAGAGAGTGCTTTAAGTGCTGTATATAAGCAGCATGCTTAGATTTGGAAAAATCCTGCAAGCCTTCAGGGCTTAATTGCAAAGAAACCAAAACTCTGAATAGATGCCTGCACTGGAATGTGTATTGCCCTCTTTATCATGGACATCTATCGTCTTCTGTTACCTCTCTGCTAAATCCTGACTGCTCTTAAGAGTTTGGAAAGGTTCCTTTCTTTGGAGTGGAACCCTTAGAATCCTGCCAGCTGACCTGGAGTTTGCTAAGAGCCATAGTCCAAAAAAAGAGAAACAAGTAAGAATAAGAAAAAAGGAAAAAGTTAAAAAGAAAATTTAAAACATTCTCTAAGCTTTGGTCACCATGTTGCATTTTGAGATACCTTTTAGAATGAAGCTGTTTGACTTGTCATTCTTCAAGGTTTTGTCTCCTGCATGAGTTCCCTAAAATTTAAATATCTATACTCATCCCCTTAAATACCATATTGAGTCCATGGGACTGGCTCCCAAGCAAGTGTGTGTAGGACTGCACCCTGAAGAGAGAGGGGCTGTATTTCTCATTGTTCTGCAAGTGTGCACAAGCCAGAACTAAAAATTTAAGTACCAGAATAATGACTCCGGGAGGAAAATGCAAAATCTCTATAAAGCAGGAGTGAGTGACTACGGAGCAGAAAAAGTGAAGGAAAGGGGTTAGCACAAAACTTTGCAAAGTTATTTTTTTACATCAAATCCCATAATCCCCTAGCCAGCATGATTATTAGATTTTTTTAGTGTTAGAGTAATAAAAAAATAACTTTGTTGAAATCTGGGTAACAGAATTCCTTTTCTTCCCATAATATTCTCCTGCAAACTGGCCCTTCTGCTCAATCACCAGAGACACAGGAGGGCTGGCCCCTGTATCGTTGAAAATTAAACTGGTACGCTCGTAACACAGGCACCCACACAAAGATATAACATCCATGCTCACCTTTTGCTTTTTCTATATATCTATGTACGGACAATGACCCCTGGCTTTTCTGACCACGGCTTTTCTGACGACCTGCAGGAAATAGACAACATGCGCAAGACAGCTGTCATCGACATGGAACTGAGTAGACTGCAGATGGACATTGTTGCCCTGCAAGAGACGAGATTGCCAGACTCGGGATCTGTCAAAGAAAAAAACTTCTCATTCTTCTGGCAGGAAAAACCATTGAATGAGATCAGGGAATATGGTGTTGGCTTTGCAGTCAGAAATACTCTTCTGAGATCCATTGTTCCACCTACTGTGGGGAGTGAAAGAATCCTGTCTCTGCAGCTCCACTCATCAGCGGGACTGGTCACCCTCATTAGTGCATATGCACCAACACTGTCATCCACTACAGAAGTGAAAGACAAATTCTACGACGATCTGGCAGCTACTATCAAAAAAGTCCCTGAAAGAGAGGCACTGTTCATTCTCGGAGACTTTAACGCTAGAGTTGGTGCTGATCACAATTCTTGGCCCACTTGTCTAGGCCGTTTTGGCACTGGAAAGATGAACGAAAATGGCCAACGCTTGCTGGAGTTTTGCTGTTATTATGGTCTTTGCGTCAGCAACACATTCTTTAATACAAAGCCTCAACACAGAGTTTCCTGGAGACATCCAAGATCCAAGCATTGGCATCAGCTCGATTTGATCCTCACTAGACGTTCTAGCCTTCCTAGTATTACGATCACACGCAGCTACCAGAGTGCTGATTGCGATACTGATCACTCCCTGGTGTGTAGTAGAGTAAAACTGCGAACAAAGAGATTATATCACACGAAAAAGGAAGGAAGACCACGTATTGACATCAGCAAGACTCGCGATCAAAGAAAAGTGGAGGAATTTGCCCAAGCGCTTGAGGAAACCCTTCCAGGCCCGGCTGATGCAAATGCACCTGAACGATGGGAACAATTCAAGAACGCTGTGTATAACACCGCCTTGTCCACATTTGGCAAGAAGACCAAAAAGACGGCCGACTGGTTCGAAGCCCATTTGGAGGAGTTGATGCCAGCCATCGAGGATAAGAGGAGAGCTCTAGCAGCATACAAAGCCTGTCCTAGCGAGTACAACTTGCAAGCTCTTCGAGCTGCTCGTAGCCAAGTCCAACAGGCTGCCAGGAGATGTTCCAACGATTATTGGCTTCAGCTCTGCTCTAAGATACAGATAGCAGCGGACACAGGTAACATCAAAGGAATGTATGACAGTATCAAGCAGGCTTTAGGTCCAATACAGAAGAAATCTGCTCCCTTGAAGTCTGCTACAGGCGTGATCATCCAGGACCGAGCACAGCAGATGGACCGCTGGGTGCAGCACTACTCTGAGCTATATTCCAGAGAGAATGTAGTAACCGAAGAAGCATTAAATAACATTGAGTGCCTGCCTGTCTTGGAAGAGTTGGACAGCGAACCAACCTTAGCAGAAATAAAAGCAGCCTTGGATTCCCTCGCCTCCGGCAAGGCACCTGGAAAGGATAACATCCTTGTTGAAGTGCTGAAGTGCTGTAAAGAGACCAACACTACCGAGCTGTATGAAATCTTTTGTCTTTGCTGGAGGGAAGGTGGAGTACCACAGGACATGAAGGATGCAAACATCGTCACATTGTACAAGAACAAAGGAGACAGGGGCGACTGCAATAACTACCGTGGCATCTCTCTTCTCAGCGTTGTAGGGAAGCTGCTTGCCCGTGTTGTGCTGAAGAGGCTCCAGGTGCTCGCAGACAGAGTCTATCCAGAATCACAGTGTGGATTTCGAGCTAATAGATCCACCACTGACATGGTATTCTCCCTCAGACAGTTGCAGGAGAAATGCAGGGAACAACAACAGCCACTCTTTGTCGCCTTCATAGATCTCACAAAGGCCTTTGATTTGGTTAGCAGGGATGGCCTTTTTAAAATACTTCCCAAGATTGGATGTCCACCTCGACTCCTTAACATCATCAGGTCCTTCCATGAGGGAATGAAAGGCACTGTAGTTTTTGATGGTTCAACATCAGATCCCTTTGAAATCCGAAGCGGAGTGAAACAGGGCTGTGTCCTCGCACCAACCCTTTTTGGGATCTTTTTTGCTGTCATGCTGAAGCACGCTTTTGGAACTGCAACAGAAGGTGTCTATCTCCGGACTAGATCAGACGGAAAGCTCTTTAATCTCTCTAGATTGAGAGCGAAGACCAAAGTCCAGCTGAAATGCATGCGGGACTTCCTCTTCGCCGATGATGCAGCCATTGTTGCCCACTCTGCTCAAGACCTCCAACAACTCATGAATCGTTTTAGCAAGGCCTGCCAAGACTTTGGACTAACAATCAGCCTGAAGAAAACACAAGTCATAGGCCAGGGCGTGGACTCACCTCCCTCTATTACCATCTCCACGCAAGAATTGGAGGTTGTTCATGATTTTGTGTACCTTGGCTCAACGATCTCTGACACTCTCTCCCTAGATGTCGAGCTGGATAAACGCATTGGCAAAGCAGCTACCATGTTCTCTAGACTCACAAAGAGAGTATGGCTCAATAAGAAGCTGACGACATATACCAAGATCCAGGTCTATAGAGCCTGTGTCCTCACACTCCTGTACTGCAGTGAGTCCTGGACCCTTTGTGCACGGCAGGAGAGGAAGCTGAACACGTTCCATATGCGTTGTCTCCGACGCATTTTTGGGATTACCTGGCAGGACAAAGTTCCAAACAGAGTAGTCCTAGAACGAGCTGGAATTTTTAGCATGTATACATTACTGAAACAGCAACGTCTACGTTGACTTGGGCATGTTGTGAGAATGGCTGATGGTCGGATTCCAAAAGATCTCCTGTATGGAGAATTAGTGGAGGGAAATCGCCCCAGAGGGAGACCACAGCTGCGATACAAGGACATCTGCAAGCGGGATCTGAAGGCCTTAGGAATGGACCTCAACAGATGGGAAACCCTGACATCGGAGCGTTCAGCCTGGAGGCAGGCGTTGCATCACGGCCTCTCCCAATTTGAAGAGACCCTTGTCCAGCAGACCAAGGCAAAGTGGCAGTCACGGAAGCAGCAAAATCAGGGAGCTGGACAGGGGACAGATTGTATTTGTCTTCAGTGTGGAAGGGATTGTCACTCTCGAACTGGCCTTCTCAGCCACACTAGACGCTGTTCCAAGTCCTCCATACAGAGCACGTTACCATAGTCTTTCGAGACTGAAGGATGCCTAATATATATCTATGTATATTTTCTCTATATATTTGAGACCTTGGTTGGATGTAACTCATTATAAGTTGCTTAGTTCTCTGTCACTAACCACTTTTTGTGACATTGGCTGAAAACCACAGCCTTCATTAGTGTAATTACGCCAGCAGGATTTCAGCCAATGATGTAACTAGTACTTAGGAAGTTACTTTTAAGTATCACAATTAGCAACGACTTACTTTCCAATGTTGCTTCGGAATTTATCAGCTTTTACACCATCCTCTTATCAATCAAGAATGGTAAGAGTTTTCTTTAGTTTGGTTCTTTGGTTCTGCATTTTGCATTTTTATAAATACTGGCAAGGTAGAGTATGAACATTGGTTACTACATGGCACCCAGGCTGTAATGGCAACAGATGAGCTGTTGGTTATAACAACACAGTGGCATTAATAGTATGCAGTGCAACAAATTAAACAAATTACACAAGCTGGAGCAGCAAAAATGTTGATGGCAACCTGGCTGTACAAGAAGTAGTGAGCAATGCAATTAATTCCTTTTAAACCATAACATTCTGTGCTCACTTCCAACATTTTACCTCCTCTGGAATTCCTACAACCACACTTCTGCTCTTCACAACTGACAGCCCTTTAAAAATGTTTTGGTGGCTGTGGTCCAAGGAGAACATACTGGTTTGCTTCAGTTCCTTAAGACCCGTTCTTTTAGCTCTGTCCAATTTCTGTAACGTCAAAGCAGAACTGTGTAATGGTGGAATGTAACACTCGTCCATGTGGATCTGAGCTATTTCCAAGAAGTTTACTACACCTGTAGGGATAAATTCAGAAGACCAGTCAGACACACCCAGCTATCATCATAATTATAAGCAAGGGAAATCCAGAGCTTGAAAAATAAATATATATATTTTGCAGTGCAGTTCCCAAAATCTGTGAGATAATATTACCAATTGGTGCTGGCATTCTGGGATCGTCCAGAAAAGTAACTTTTACAATCTTTGATCTTGGGTGTTAATAAACATATTGAGCTGCCTACTCCTTTCACTGGAAGAATTAAAGGAAATGGAAGGATGGTCGTCAACAATACTGCTGAATATTGGTGGTTAATTAATTTAATGTTTGTGGGAGTTAAAAATATATATTTCATTTAGTTCTTGTAAGGAAGTATTTGTGAACCTCGTTTTATTAATGTGCTTGTGTGGTTGTCTAGCTCTGTCCAGTTTAACTATCTTGAATAACCTTGCCAAGGGGGGGGGGGAAGCATACGCACACTAAAAACAAAACAAAACCCAAACCAGAATAACCGTGAAGATTTACAAACTGTAAAGCTCCCCACAAATACTTTTGATAGTGACAAATCTCAGACTCGAAAAGACCACCCAGCCTTTGGGTATTATGTTATATAACATGACTTTCTGATTTTTCCATTAGCTTGCACAAGGATGCCTGTTGTATATTCACATGATGTAATGAATACATATGGCAAAAACACTCTTATGGCAACTTAAGAGGTAACAAAAGAACAAGCAAAATATAACACCAGCAATCATTACGTTAGACTGCACAGGGAAGCCATTGAAATCCACAAACATAAGCAGAGCTTCAACAAAAAAGAATAAAGTTTAAAACTCAACAAAGCTTGGCTCCCAGCACTGAAAAATACAGCCTGCAAAAGGTCAACAAACTCTACCCAGCCACAAGGACCGGTGATCACTACACACAAAAGACCAGCTAACGACACCCATCAATCACAGTGACAGATAATCTCTCCTCCTTATCACAACAATACACCCACAACAAAAACACACTGATCACCATAATCACCCATCTCCTGAAAAGGACAAAAGCTGATCCCACAGCTATAAATACTCAACTCCCAAACACACTGCACCAGAGCACAGAGTGCTACTCCTGTCCTCTGAAGATGCCGGCCACAGAGACTGGTGAAACGTTAGGAAGAACAACCTTCAGAACACGGCCAAAGAGCCCGAAAAACCCACAACTACTACTTTGATTTCTTTCATTACTTCCATATAATTGTCCTTCATTAATGTACTTGGTTTTTTTTTTTTTTTTGTCATATTAATTCCTAAGTACCTAACTTTACACGTCTCTTGACATCCGGAGTGTTTTTGTAATTTTTCTTTTTCTTCTTTTGTCATATTTTTCATCAGAATTTTTGTTTTTTGTTTATTTATGTTAAGACCTGACATACGTCCATATTCAGTTATCGTCTCTACTAATGTTTCTATTGACATCATAGGTTCTTCTAAGATTATTACTAAATCATCAGCGTAGGCTTGAATTTTGTAAACTTCTACTTTAACCTTTAAACCTTTGATTCTCTCATCCTCTCTGATTTGTTGGTTCAGGACTTCCAACATGAGAATAAACAGCCTCTCTGCTTGGCCTGTTCTCTCACCTACAGTTTGAAGTGACGAGTTATAAGCAATTCGGCTGTAACTAGTGATGTTCTGAATAATGAGCAATATAACAAGTAGTTACAAAGTCATGGTAAACTAAAGTAAGAAGCATTTGCAAAGTTATTTTTGGCATAAACAGTTCCTTTTAAAAGGCATCTTGACAGGGATTTTCCAGGTATATGACATTCTTCTAAACCTGATTACCAAGTTTTGCCTTTTGTCTTGATGTAAATATTTGTAAAATACAATATCAGAATTGGCCACCAGAGACTATATCTCTGGTTTCTTACATGCTATTAACAATATTCCAACATACTAACAGCATGTAACATATTAGCTGCACCATCCACAGCAATAAGTAAAAAATAAGGGGATATGCTTGTATATAAGTGTACGGCTAAATATTGCATACCAAATGTCTGAGTAAGTGGATTGTAATCCACAAAAGTTCACAGTGCAAAGAAACCCATTCGTCTTTCAGCTGCTAGAATACTTCTCATCTCCTTGACTGTAGTTTATTTCTCTCCCCACAATGAAATGTCGAAACCATTCATCCAGGGCTGGGAAATGGTTGATCTACAAATGTTCTCAGACTGCAAGACCCATCAGGATCAGTCATCATTGCCAATTGTGAGAGGTTCAGTTGAAATTTCCAGCCATCCTAGAGAGCCACAGTTGTTACACTTCCATTCACTTACACCCACAAGCACAAAGTTTGATAACTTGCTTTCTGGAAGGAGCCAGTTAAAAAGTGGGTGGTGGGGCCAAATGAGTGATGCTTACTGTGACAATGTTCGGTCAAACGTTTGGACAGTCCCTCATTAATTAAATGAAATGACAATAAAGGAGTATCATTAAACAAATCTTTATTTTCATAACATGGCTTTGGCTGGTCTTTAATCATTTCACTAGGCTCACTAAATGATACCTTGTTGGGTAAACAGTCCCATAACATTGTTAACGGCTTTTCATCTAACGATTCTTCTCTTAACGGTAAGTTTTCGCAAATTTCTCCTGGTCGGTTGGTGGCCTCAAGTTCCTGCTCCAAGTAGCAGAAATAGTTCCGCAACATGGGTGCCTGGCCCATTCCCCCTCCAGGGGTTTCTCGCATAGCTCAGTTGGTTTGAGACGATTGACATATTCCATAGGACCGCGTCCTCTGGGGAAGACTAGCACGGTCCATTCTTCTGGATGAAGTCCTTCAATTATTGACTTCACCCCTTCATTTACATTCACTCTATCTTTTACAACACTCTGTTCTTCACGTCTAAATCCCTCCTTTAAATCTCTCATAGGTACTTTGAATAACTTTGGATCATACGGCTCCGTTTCTTGTCATTCGTCCTCACATACCGTTATTCTCTGAGTTTCTCGCGAAGGACCGTTTTCCTCCCTCGTGAGGAAAACGTCCACCTCTTTTTTCACCTCCTCCCTTAACTCCTCCCCCTTTTCCTCCGTTCTTAACTCCTCTATTCCTTCTTTTATCTCGTGCACATCTGTCTCTGCCTCTTCCCTCATCTCGTGCCCCCCTGACTCTGTCTCTTCTCTCATCCCTTCCACCTCTTTTCTTTCTTCCTTTATTTCACGTGCTTCTGATTCCTCTTTCTCTTTTCCCTTTTCTTGACTTTCCCTTTCAGGTGATTGTCTTTCCCTTTTAGACGGCTGAGGGGACGGCACACTCTCCGTCTGCTCTGTACTCTGCTCACACTTACAAACACTGACATAAACAAATCTTGATAAGATGCAACTTGCACAGGGTCTGATCATGCATGGTGTATCGTAAGCTTTTGTATGTTTCCAAGGAATAAACTGTTGCCGCAAGATGGGTTGGAAATAAAAATATGTAATGCCGCTGAAACAAATAAGAGAATCAGAGCAGGAATGTGGCTTGAAGATTATTTCGAATTTAGGAAAGCTGGTCATCTGTCAGGTGTTGCCATCATTGGAGGAATGGAAGCAGAGGCTAGGCCTAGTCCATTGAGCAGAGATACCGGTGCTTGCATGCGGCATTGCAGAGTGCATAATGTGCAGGGGGTTGCACTCGGGGGGGGGCAATGGCAGAGAAAACTGGAAGGAAGGAGAAACAGAGAATGCTGTTCCCTTTCAGCCAAAGAGGGGTCTCCACGGACAGGGAGAAGGCAGGACGGACGGCGCTGACCACCGGGCCGGCTGGCTCGGCTGGGCGGATTCCACCGAGCCCAAGTTCCTCAAGGCAACCAGGGGGAGCCCCAAACAAGCCACAGCGTGTCACCCGCCTTTCTTGGACCCAGCTTTCATGTGCCACAACCAGCTGGAGTTGCCATGCCTTGTGGAGGTGCACCAGGAGAGCCATCCCTCTGTGCAGCCGCTTCCCAGGCCTCTGTGCCTGGCTCACGCCCTGGCCGAGTCTCTGGATAAGGAGCAAGCCATGCAGGACCTGCGCCTGTGCCTGGCCAAGGACCTGGAGAAAGGGCCTGGCCGGTCTTCAGTAGAGTACCCCCGTCTGCCTGGTCTGCGGCCGATGCACCCCGTTCAGCCCACACCTTCACCTGCAGCACAGCCCTCGTCTCCTGGTCTACCCACGGCTGATGGTGCAGGAAGGGGAGGTCCATATGAGCCTGGGCTTCCTCCTGAGGCTTAACGTGGCCGAGTCCAGCGAGTGGGGACTGGTGCCAGGGAAGGACGCCTGCCAGGGGCAGCCGGGCAAAGACCGGCCCTCCAAGCCCAAAAGGGCCGGGGGCAGGAGCAGACCCCCAAAGAGTCGCACCACAAAGCCCAAGCCTCGGAGCCCAGAGAGGACACCCTGGCTGGCCGGGCAGCGTTCCATGTAGGACGTTGCCCCAAGGCCCGGAGGCCACAAGGCTGCTCCCTAAGCCCGAAAGGTCAGCTTTCCACCTGCTCCCAGGTCCCCCACAAAACCAGGGAAAGCACAAACACACTCCCGGTCTGCAAAGCCTGTCCCGGCGAAAGAAGGACCCCTCCAGCCTGCCGCTCCCGGACAGGCTGATCGGGTGCAGAGAAGAAGAACGGACGTCTTTGGCAGGAGGAGGAGGCCCAGGGGGCGAGGGGCTCTTGGCCCGGCGCAGACGCAGTTCCAGGGTGGCTCGGTCCTCCTCCAGGGACTCGACAAGGATGTGAGGCTTGGGAGGCACCTGCAGGTCCTGGTGGCTTTCCTGGCACACCTCAATGTTCGCGGCAGCAACCAGTGGCAACTCCAGTGGTTTCTGGTGGATGGCGGCAGCCTCTAAGACGGGGAGCGGAGCAGGACTCCGTCGCTTGGGGGGGGGGCCCTATTCACCGTGGGCAGCTCTGCTACGGCAGTCTTGGCCCAACTCAGTTGGAGCATCTTCTGTTTGCAGCTTTCCATTTTGCCCTCGGTCTGTTTCTTGAGGCTGGTCCAGCTTTTGGATGGGCCGATGGGAAGGAGGGAAGGGAGCATCTCTGCAGGGGAAGGCACAGGGGGGCAGGCATGGCGGGGTCCTGGGCTTGACAGGCAGGGTTCTGGGCAAGGCATCTGGAGTCCTGGGCTCAGCCGGCAGCGGCCTGGGCTTGGCACATGGGGAAGTGTAGTTTGCCCACTGGCGGAAGAGATGGTCACAATGTCAAGACTTCTATTTTCGCCTTTCTTTGGAGCTGAAAATAAAAACAACACACGGGTGTAAGAAAGGCAAGGCACAAAGAACTGCATAGGGTAAACCACTATGTTTAAAGATGATCATCATGAGACACTTCCATGTGCACACCTTCCCATTCTGCTCTGTTCTCGGGTTAGGTTAGAGCAGTGGATCCCAACCTTCAGCTTCTAGGCTCTGCTGAGCTACAAAACTGTCTAAAATCAGTGGCTCCCAACCTTGGGTGCCCGGATGTTCCTGGACGACCACTCCCAGAAATCCTGGCCGGCACAGCTAGTGGTGGAGGCTTCTGGGAGTTTTAGTCCAAGAACATCTGGGGACCCAAGGTTGGGAACCCCTGGGTTAGAATAATGCTGTGGAACCCGGGACTCCCAAGATATTGGTGGAGCTGAACCTCTCATTTGCTTCGGTCACATGGCCCATGGTCTTCATTTTGCACCACACACGATGAGATGGTGAGATCAAGCCTTGGGCTGCTCTGTAGATTAACAGAGCTTTCCTGCATTCATCCCTGGATCGACCACCACGGCCCGTGGGCATGCCTGAATGTGGCTGTGATTTCTAGCATCTATAGCTACCCCAACAGCTATTTCTTCTTCTCACCCTCTGACCTTACTAATCGCATAGCCCACCTGCTTCATTTGGATTCATCTCGGAGGCCCGGATAATGTCCCCTGTTGGTTTGCTTGGCTGCCTACCTCGGGTCCACTTCGCCTTACCTGCCACTGGTCTCACAAGACCTACTGCTGGGATGAGGAACCTTTGCTCCTTCAGATGTTTTGAACATCAGCTTCCACAAGCCCTTACCCCTGGACAGGGCTGGTAGGAATTAGAACTGTAGAGCTGGGGTGGGGTGGGATCCCCAGGGTCCTCGAGTCCAACCTCCTGACAAGTCAGCCAGCAGACTATACCTTGTTGTTAGTTCCACCTTGAGCAGACCCTCCGAATCCATGGAGCTTACATGTTGACTTACCAAGTGCCCCTTGATTCAGTCGGTCTACTCTAATTGCCATGGCCCATTGGATTTCCGCCCGCAGATTTCACCTTCATGCTTCACAACATAATTCAAAGTGTTGGTTCTAACCTATAAAGTCTGAAACTGCTTAGGCTCAAGATTTCTCAAGGACTGTGTTTTCCTTTATGAGCCTGCCCAGGCATTAAGATCACCAGGAGAGACCTTTCTCTCGGTCCCGCCAACTTCACAGGTGCGCTTGGCGGGGACACGGGAGAGGGGCTTCTCTGTGGCTGCTCCCAGACTCTGGAACTCCCTGCCACTGGAGGCCAGCCTAGCCCCATCTTGGCTGTCCTTCCACAAGCAGGCCAAGACCTCTCTCTTCAGACAGCTTTCCCTGAGTGATTGGCTCTCTGAGAGGGGTTTTTAAATGGGGCGTTGTGCCTTTTGATTCTTTTGTAATATTTGTATACTTCCTGTTTTTAGCTTTAAATATTGTCTTTGAATGATGCAAGCTGTTAACGCGGAATCCTGCAAGCCGCTAGCTGAGAGTTGATTCTGGTCCTGATGGTAAAAATAACTCACACAGACACGTTCTCTTCCAGCCCGACACGTGTATTTACAGCAAATATACAAAGCGGCAGCGTGACAGCATGAAATCAACATTTGTAGAAGTGGTGGTGGTGTTCTGTACAACTCAACTATATACACATAAGCATCTGCCCTTGCCCAATCAGGGCAGATGTTGCATCATCCAGTCTTCACCCAGATGTTGCATCATCCTTTCTATAGTCACTGTGACTCAGCACTTTTATACTTACACACCTGCATGACATGGCAGTTCATTAGTACTTCTGCTCTGCTCTGTTCAGGCCTGTAAATTTTTTAATACTTTGACACCCCTCCTAATTTACACCTGAACAAAATTCAAACCCAACTCTTTGATTATTTCACTGTGTCTTTGAACACTCAAAGGTTTTGTAAAAATATCAGCAACATTTTTATCCGTTTTGCAGTATTGTAACTCTATTAATTTTTCTTTTATGGCTTCTCTTACGTTATGATATTTGATGTCAACATGTTTACTCCTATTTCGCATTTTTTCTGTTACAGCCATATGTAAGCAGGTTGTATTATCTTCTAAGACCTTTATTGGTTTATGTGTTTCTATCTTTAAATCCTTAATTAATTGTCTATACCAGATTAATTTTGAGCATACTTCCGACAAAGCTGCGAATTCAGCTTCTGCTGTCGAAGTAGCCACAGAACTCTGTTTTCTGGACTTCCACCCTACTAAAACATTTGCAAACATTACAACGAATCCGGACATTGACTTCCTGTCACTTTCATCATTTGCCCAATCACTGTCAACGTAGGCCTGTAAATTTAACTCTTTTGAAGGATTTATGATCAAACACTTGTCACTTGTTCCTTTTAAGTATCTAAAAACTCTTTTTACACCCTGCCAGTGTTTCACAGTGGGCTTCGACACATGTCTACTAAGAATGTTCACTGCTGCTGAAATGTCAGGCCTAGTCCAATTTGCTAAATACATCAAACTGCCAATTGCAGAATGATAAATTTCTTGACTCTCAAACTCTTTGTTTTCTTCATCACACTTTTGAAAATCTATTACCATGGGGGTTGGTACATCTTTACAATCTTGCATATTGTATCTCTCCAACATTTGTTCAATTTTTAACTTTTGGTTTAATACAAAACCTTCATTTTTTCTCTGTATTTGCACCCCTAAATAATTTTGTATTGGACCCAAATTTTTCAGTTTAAATTCCTTTTTCAGCTGTTTTTCAAATAAATTCATCTGGCTCTGACTTTTTGTCATAAAACAAATGTCATCCACATATGCCAACAAAATATTTAGCTCACTTCCACATTCTTGTATGTATAAGCATGGATCAGCCAGACTATTCTTAAAATTCATTTTTTCTAACACTGTATGTAAACATTGGTTCCAGTTTCGGGCTGATTGTCGCAGCCCGTAAATGGCCTTATTTAACCTGTAAACCATTCTTGGTCTTGACCCTTCAAAGCCGGGTGCTTTTGCCATGTATAATTCTTCCTTTAAGTCAGCATTTAAGTATGCAGTCGTTATATCATAATGATTTATCAAATACCCTCTAGATGCCGCTAGAGTCAAAGCTACCCTCATAGTTTCTGCTTTCACTGTAGGGGAAAATACTTCATCATAGTGCAAATGTTTCTTTTGAGTAAATCCCTGAGCCACCAACCTCGCTTTATACCTAAAGTCCCCATTGTTTTGTAACTTTCTTTTGAAAACCCACTTACTGCCAATCACTTTATGCTCCTGTGGCAGCCTAGTCTCTGTGAAAACCTTGTGGTCGTCCATAGACTTCATTTCCTCAATCATGGCTTCCTGCCATCTTTTCTTTTCTACTTCAGGAAGTAACATGACCTCTTCATAACATTTTGGTTCCTGATACACATGGCACACCCTTATTTCTCCTACACCAAACCTTGCAGGCGGAACCCCTTTGTTAACTCTCTCTGACCTCCTGGGGATTTGTGGCTCATCCTCAATTTTTGGTTCTTGCTTAATTCCTATCTCACTTTCTTGATCACTACACTGCCCATCGTCTTCTTCATCTTTTGTCTTGGACTGGCTCTCTTCTGTTTCTTCTTCTTTTGTCTCTAACTGCCTATTCTCACACACTCTTGTGTTTGTGAATGGTATGAAAACTTGGGAATTAGCATGAACCCTATCCCAATTCTCATGTTCACAAAAATTGGCAGACCTCGAAATTACTACATTGCTGTTTCCATCAAGGAAGCGGTATGCCTTTGAACCTCTTTCATAACCTATGAATTTCATTTTCTTTGCCTTTGGTTGTCCCTTCCTTCTTGTCTCTTTTGGGATGTGCACCCACGCACTGCACCCAAACACCCTCATGTGTTTTAAAGATGGCTCTCTCCCATATAACATATAATAAGGAGTCTGCCCTATTGCAGAAGATAACAATCTGTTATTTATGTAGTTCGATGTAAGCAGGGCTTCTCCCCACAGGCCATGACTCATGTTAGCATCAGCTAACAATGCGTCTTTCATTGTCTGCAACACTCCGTTTCTTCTTTCTGCCACACCATTTTGGAAGGGTGAATATGGACTAGTTTTTCTATGATATATCCCATTTTCCTTCAACCAGCTTTGAAATTTGTTAGATAGGAACTCAGACCCTCTGTCCGTCTGGATTTGCGCCACCCTGTGGCCATAACGTCTCTCAATGAAGCTTAGCCAATTTCTGAAGTTGCTAAACACCTCTGCCTTTGTTTTCAATAAGTAGCAAAAAGAATACCTTGAATAATCATCTACAATTACCAGGACATATTTTGCTCCACCCAAAGATGATGCAAAAGGGCCAATCAAGTCTGCATGTACCAGTTGAAAGGGCCTTTGTGTTTGACTGGTTCGTTCCTTGTTTCTGGGGCTTACTTTAGATTTTGCCATTTTACACACGTTGCAATCTAAATAATTTTTACACTCTTTCAACTGTACATCTTTTGCCACTGCTTGCATTCTCTGAATTGTTCTAAAATTTGCATGACCCAACCTCCTGTGTAACAGGTGTGCACATTTATCATGCTGAGGTGCGTTTTTCACTGTTACATGTGTGTCACTTTGTATTTTACACCTCAAAACGTACAAATTATTTTCTTGTTTTGCCTTTGCGCAAACACATTTTCCTTTCTTAATTTTACACTCATCATTTTCAAATATGACTACAAAGCCCTGTTTTACTAAAGCAGACACACTTAAGATGCTGCAGTCCAACTGTGGTACATGAAGAACACCTTTGAGTTCTTGTTCCAAACCTGACACAAAAACTGTCCCTTCTGCAGCAACAGGCAACTTCTGTCCGTTCGCCAGGCTCACGCTGCTTTGTTCCGAAGCACCTAGAGAAAGAAACAAATCTCTTTCATTAGTTAAATGTGTAACGGCCCCACTGTCAATTATCCAGCAAGCTTGCTGAACGACCTTGGATTTATCTCTTGCTGCCTGGACAAGAGAAATCCTCCCTTTTCTCTTTTCGGTGCTTCTTTCACTTTTGCAGCCAGCTTTTCTGTCGTCTCTGCTACAGTCTCTCAGAAGATGATTTACAGATCCACAGCCAAAACAGCGTCTCACGGTCATAGCACGACCACTATCTTCTCTCCTAGGAGTTGTTTCTCTGTGTAGGCTGTAATCTGTCTTTTTCCTCCAGCCGTCTTGGTTCCTTTGACGCTGGATGTTTTGTTTCTCTCCGTCACCAGACATTTCACTCTTACGTCGTTCCTGTTCCAGCAATCTGCCCGTCAGGTATTCCAGGGTCAAATTCGCCTCAGGCATAGACTCTAAACTGGTGACCAGAGTGTCGTATTCATCAGATAAACTGCTTAGAATGAGGTACACTTTCTGGATTTCTGGAAACTGCACATTCCTTTGCTCCAGTTCATTAAAGAGACATTTTATCTCTTGCAAATGTTTAGACACGCTCTCACCGGGCTGTAATCTGCACCTGTAGAGCTTTCTGGTTAAGGATACTTTAGATCCTGCTGAATCTCTCACGTAAATTCTCTTGAGACATTGCCAAACTTCTCTCGCCGTAGCTAAGCCACACACGTGGATTAATTGGTTGTCTTCCAAGCAAAGTATCAAAGTACTCAGAGCTTTTTCATTTTTACGTTCCTCCTCTTCATCAAGCTGTGCTGGGAGGTTGGTTACAATCTGCCACAGATCTTCCCTCCTTAATAGCATCTCAGCTTTGACGGACCACGTCTGGTAATTACAGTCATTTAACTTCGTTAAGGGAAAACCTCCCAGGCTTGTTCCCCCAAACGCCATGCTGCCTGCTCTTCTCTCAGTCCTCTGTTTTCCTTCCCCTCCTGGGCACACAACAGCAGAACTGCTTTCTTTCAGGACCTCTATTTCTTCCTCCTTCTATTATAGTGGCACCCACTGGTACTCACCAACGTTCTCAGTAGTAGACGGTCTGCGCAGGGTACGTCGCTGGGCCCATAACCTTTGTTAACGCGGAATCCTGCAAGCCGCTAGCTGAGAGTTGATTCTGGTCCTGATGGTAAAAATAACTCACACAGACACGTTCTCTTCCAGCCCGACACGTGTATTTACAGCAAATATACAAAGCGGCAGCGTGACAGCATGAAATCAACATTTGTAGAAGTGGTGGTGGTGTTCTGTACAACTCAACTATATACACATAAGCATCTGCCCTTGCCCAATCAGGGCAGATGTTGCATCATCCAGTCTTCACCCAGATGTTGCATCATCCTTTCTATAGTCACTGTGACTCAGCACTTTTATACTTACACACCTGCATGACATGGCAGTTCATTAGTACTTCTGCTCTGCTCTGTTCAGGCCTGTAAATTTTTTAATACTTTGACACCCCTCCTAATTTACACCTGAACAAAATTCAAACCCAACTCTTTGATTATTTCACTGTGTCTTTGAACACTCAAAGGTTTTGTAAAAATATCAGCAACATTTTTATCCGTTTTGCAGTATTGTAACTCTATTAATTTTTCTTTTATGGCTTCTCTTACGTTATGATATTTGATGTCAACATGTTTACTCCTATTTCGCATTTTTTCTGTTACAGCAATATGTAAGCAGGTTGTATTATCTTCTAAGACCTTTATTGGTTTATGTGTTTCTATCTTTAAATCCTTAATTAATTGTCTATACCAGATTAATTTTGAGCATACTTCCGACAAAGCTGCGAATTCAGCTTCTGCTGTCGAAGTAGCCACAGAACTCTGTTTTCTGGACTTCCACCCTACTAAAACATTTGCAAACATTACACTTTTATACTTACACACCTGCATGACATGGCAGTTCATTAGTACTTCTGCTCTGCTCTGTTCAGGCCTGTAAATTTTTTAATACTTTGACACAAGCCACTTTGGGTTCTTTTTTAAGGAGAAAGGTGGGATAGAAATATTTTAAATAAATTAGAAATAATAAATCCTGGGGGATGTGGAGGAAAGAAAAGGACTAGCTGAAGGCCGGCGCTCTGCTTTATGGCAGAGGTGAGATTGGAACCAGGGACTTTCTGATTTTTAGATCAACCCCTTTGCCAAATCCTACCAAGAGGAAGCTCAGCTGGGCATCTTTGCCATTAGGGAGGGAATGACTCCACCAGCAGCTAAAGATGTGGTTTGTTTCAGCAGCCCTTTTTTAGAGCTAACTGGCTGCTGAGCGTTGTCTTTTTATACTGCATTTTTGTTTTAAATTATGCTTTTAATTTTATTCTGATTAACCAGCTGATCTTGTTCTTTTTAATCGTATTCTTCTTTTGCTGACATGATTGCAAACTGCCTGGAGTCCCACTTTGGAGAGAAATGCAGGATATACCTCCGACGATAGACAGACGGGGAATTCAAAATGGTAGCAAAACTATACACACAGGAGGCCTGAATTATTTTAAATTGCTCGAGCAAAGTTACGTTATTATTCTCTTTGGTATTTGGTGGCTTCTCTGATTGGAAACCACATTGGGCTGTTTCTTATGGGAATTAAAATCGGTATAAAATTCTGCACTCTTAAATGGCATAAATGGATAAGCAGATAAAGCACCATCATCATCATCATAAAAAAATAGCATGTCGCTTGGTACTGCAGCAAACTCTGCAAAGAAAGCCAAGTCGTCTGGAATCTTGAAATCCCAGGAAGAATGGAAAGAGAAACCCTTGCCCTCTGAGGATCTCCCTGGAATGGTAGGGACCAGACAGGATGCTTTGACCCAGAATGGTAGCAATCAAGTCTTTCTGTCATTTCTGGAGAAGGAACTTTTCTCTTTTTTGCAACAAACCTGGAAACACGGGAGGCGCTGGTTGAGGACCTGCTTGTGTTCATGCTTGTGCTGGAAAAACTTAGTTCTGATAGAAAAGGTGCTGGACTGAATGTCCTAGAAATAATGATGATAATAATAATAATCATAATACTCAGCATTCACGTCGTGCTTCACATGCATTATCTCGTTCCTGTCCTGACCACCACTTAGCAAAATTAAACAGGGTCTGAAATCCTGTTTGCGTAACGTCGCCCCGCGTAACTCAGACGCTGTCATCATCGGTCAACAGAACTCTTTAATTTCCACGGCTGATGGTCCATTGTTCAAGTCTCCCCACTCTGTCGTGAGGTTCCCAAACACTTCTCAAAGGGCTAAAAAGATTCCTAGGAAACGTGTGGGGGAGAATATGAAGCTTTAAATGAAATTGAGGATTATTATCCCAAGAAGACGACATCATCAGAGTTGCCCAGCGTGCAGTGACGCCAACAGGATTTCAGCCTGTGGACTGCATCCCATGGCTAGTCCTACGTAGAAGAGACCCACGGAATCCATGAAGCTTACCTAAGTGTTGACCTATCAAGTGCCTATTTCATCATCATCTCAGAACTTCAGAACTGAAATGGACCGTATGGATTATCGAGTCCAGCTCCTGTCAAGGAGACATCAAGGGGAATCAAATTCCCAGCCTCTGGTTCTGCAGCTCGAGACCTAAACCACTAAGCTATCCAGCAGTTCATTTGATTCAATGGGCCTACTCTTGTTGTGACGGCCCATTGGATTTAGGCCATTATTATTATTATTATTACTATTATTATTATTATTATTATTATTATTATTATTATTATTATTATTATTATTATTATTATTATTATTATTATTATTATTATTATTATTATTATTATTATTATTATTATACCCCATGCCCCATAAAACAATTCTAGGGGACTGTGAAGAAGAAGAAAAAAATGACTATCTGAAGGCCACCTCCTTGATTTAAGGAAGAGGTGAGATTTTAACCAGGGACTTCATGATTTTTAGATGAAACCCTTTCCCCCCTGGGCTGGGAACACAGAGGAGACACTGTGACCCCTGAAAGGCCATATTGAAAGCAAGTAATGCAAAAACAGAGCAGAGAAAATGGCCTTATAGGAAAATGGCCTCATTTGTTTGCCCAGCCATATATCTTTAACATGAGGCAGAATACTTCCTGCCACCAGCGCAGTGATGGTTTGAAATGGACACACCAGGAATACAAATCTCAGAACTTCTGAATTCAAAGCAGGTGGTTTATATTCAAGCCATATTATCTTTTCAGAGTGAGTGTGCCTACAAATGAGGGTGATGGGATTTTTTTTCCACAGTCTTTTCTCTTTCCCTGCCTTTCGTAAGGTCTTTGGCTTTCAAAGGTCCCCCACACAGGTCATCCTACAGAGGAGGGGCAGGATCTGTTCTCCATCATCCCAGAGTGCAGCAATGCAGCAATGGGCAAAAGTTACAGGAAGCCAGATTTCTGATGAATATCAGGAAAAACTTCCTAACTGTTAGAGCAGTACAACAATGGAATCCATGACCTCGGGAGGTGGTGAGCGCTCCAGTGCTGGAGGCAATTCAAGAGAAAATTGGACAACCTTCTGCTTTGATCTGCTTTGGCTTAAATTCCTACCTTGAGCAGGGGGTTGGACTCGATGGCCTTAGAGGCCCCTTCCAACTAAATTACAGTGGTGCCTCACTAGACGATGTTAATCCGTTCCACGAAGATCGCTGTCTTGCGAAAACATCGTCTAGCGAAGCACGTTTTCCCATTGGAATGCATTGAAATCTCTTCAATGCGTTCCAAGGGAAAACTCAGTCGTCTTGCGAAAATCTCCCATAGGGAAACATCGTCTAGCGAGCGCGGGTCCCCGTCGGAATGCACTGACAGCTTTTGACCACTAGTCGGCGCATTCCTATGGGGAAACCTCATCGTCTAGCGAAAATTCCCCATAGGAGACCATCGTTTTGCGAAGCGCAGTAGCGATCGCAAAAAGGCATCGTCTAGCGATTTCCTCGTCCTGCGAGGCAATCGTCTAGCGAGGCACCACTGTACTATTTTATGATTCTGTTCTATTCAATGAATATAATCCCTTAATTAATCCTGTGGGCAAGTTTCCCTCCCTCTCATTTTTCAGGCATCTGTCCAGCCAACCTTAATTGGTCGGGCTTTTGATGTAAGTAAAGCTACCTCACTCCACGCTGCTTCTATTTTCACACCAGTAATTTGTAGTATTTCTATAGCATCATATTTATAATTACTTTGCTATTTTTATTATTTTAAATATTGTGAACTGATCTGGAGTTTTTCGGTTTCCAAGGTGCTTTTAAGTCTCTGGAGCAGTGGAAAAGTGCGATAAATCATAGCCATCATCATAATTACACTAATACTGCCTTTCAAAATGGTTGTGAAGCTCACTACAAGATAATGTATGTGAAGCATTTTATAGATGCCAAGTACTAATATTTACACACAGTTTTCCAATCATTTAAATATATATTAAAAATCTATTTTGTGTGTTTCATATTTCACCCAGTTGAAAACCATTGATAGTGGCTGAAACGGCTAAAGATGTTTAAAAAATAGAGCCAGTGCTGTCTAAAATAAGCCATCTGGAAATGAGACAACAGGCTCCAGAATAAATTTTCCATCATAAGACAACATTATAATGATTGTGCAGAGAGGAATAGAGAATTTAAAGGCCATTAATGAGTTCATTAACATTTGTTAAGCCCTTTATATAGTTTTTTGGAATAACGCATAAAGATGTAATGATGTTTAGAGCTGACATGTTGAGGGATTTCATCTGATTTACTCATTTTAAACTCTGACACCTTTTTGGTAATGATAAGTACCACTCAGACTTTGGGGTTTTAAAAATAGGTTTTACAGTGCAATCCTTTACATCTGGTGTGAGCAAAGAGTTCTTCACAGGTTGCATGAGGGGGCCCCTATGGACATTTTCAAAATTATGGGGTTTCCTGATGCCCGCTTTGAAAATATATTTCCTTTTTTTTGCACAAAGGTGGCCTTTTCCACTTCTGCAAGCTTCAGGGAATAGTGGTTGTTTTATTTTTTGGAATTTGCAGAAGGAGCCACAGAGGTTGAAAATTGGTGGCACATGCTCTTTAAGTTGCAAGCATTTTTTCAAAAGTCTCTAGGCCTTATGAGAGCTGTCTATCTTGTTGATTATTACTAAGGTCTGATCAACCTCTATCTGAAGACTATTGCTTAAAGCTCTATGGGGGGATTCCTGGAAAATCAAAATGGGGTTTTAACACATACACACACAGATTCTAGGAATCTTCCTTGGGTATAAAAATGTGGAATTATTTTTTTACTTTGAATAGAATTAAATCAATTTTACTAAAATGTGGGGTTATTCTACTGTTCAACATATTGTTCCTTTCTACTTCAAACCTACTTAATAAATGTGCGTTCAAATGTCTGAAATCTCGGTGATCCTGGTGTCCACTGATTTTCACTGGGAAATAGAAATGACTTATTTTTCTTTTTCACCTTACTGCCAATCTGAGCTGAATCCTTTTAATAAATAATAGTTTTAACCTATTATAAATGTATACTGCTGAGTGGGTGTGTTATTTTTGTAATTTGCAGAAGGAGCCACAGAGGCTGAACATTGGTGGCACATGGTCTTTAAGTTGCAAGCTTTTTTCAAAAGTCTCTAGGCCTTATGAGAGCAGTCTGTTTTGCTGATTATTATTAAGGTCTGATCAACCTCTATCTGAAGACTATTGCTTAAAGCTCTATGGGGGGATTCCTGGAAAATCAAAATGGGTTTTAACACACACACACAGAGAGAGAGAGAGATTCAAGGAAAAGGCCTTGGGTATAAAAATGTGAAAAAATTTTTTTACTTTGAATAGTATTAAATCAATTTTACTAAAATGTGAGGTTATTCTACTGTTCAACGTATTGTTCCTTTCTACTTCAAACCTACTTAATAAATGTGCGTTCAAATGTCTGAAATCTCGGTGATCCTGGTGTCCACTGATTTTCACTGGGAAATAGAAATGACTTATTTTTCTTTTTCACCTTACTGCCAATCTGAGCTGAATCCTTTTAATAAATAATAGTTTTAACCTATTATAAATGTATACTGCTGAGTGGGTGTGTTATTTTTGTAATTTGCAGAAGGAGCCACAGAGGCTGAACATTGGTGGCACATGGTCTTTAAGTTGCAAGCATAAGTTGCAGTTAGGAAGGAGAGAGAAAAGACCTTTATTGATCCTACCATGAACCTGCCTGTCATGGTAAAAGAAAAACCCCAGGGGAAAAAAAAATTTCCACATGTATTACCAGAACTGGCCACTGGCCAACCTGATCAATGGGCGGTCTTATTACCTTCAACTTCACCCTTCCACCAAGGATAGAAGACGACCAGTTCTAGCGCTGGCGCACACTCATCTAACTGCTCCATCCCCCACCCGCATGCTATCTCAGGCCCAAACCCGTCTCCTGCACTGGACGTGCGATGAACATCCTATTGGGCAAGGGCAGCTTGATGTTGTTGGAAGCCATGCCTATGATGGCCTCATTGCCATGCTTATGGAAGAACACAGGCCTGCCCTTCTTTGTGACCTGGGAAGATAGTGGACACCAAGCACAACACTGAGAAGGGTTGAATAAGGTGGGAGAAGCTCTCCAAGAACAGAGTGGGGGTGGACTTGATGATCCATAGGGTCCCTTCCGGTTCTGAGATGATGGTGATGATGCTCAAGGACCCTTCTAGTTCTGCATCTTGTTTCCAACAAAGGTGGATTCAGAAACAGCTTTATCGCCGCCTCTGATTTATTGTTTGTGAAGGGTAGAGTTGTAGAAGAAAGAATGTCAGTTCCCAGGATCTGTCAGGTTGGAATGTCATCACTGATGCCCAGACATCTCTCCACTCTCCCACACTTACCTGCACAAATCTGCTCTCGAACATTGCAATAGACTTAAAAGAAGGGTATTCTCCTTTTGCCAGGTACTTCTTCAGGACTGCATCAACTGGAGCTTGAGCCAGAGAAGAGAAGTCAAGGTCGGGTTGAGGGCTGTGGAAGGCGGGGCGACCTGCAAGCAGATGTCCAGAGCCTTGAACAATTCTAATTTTTTTATTTTTATAACTATAACATAAACATAAACTACACAAACCAAAATACAATTTAACCGTGTTCCCCACCACCATAGACGGGACCTCTTGCAATAATCTTCTTCTTCCTCCATCTATATTCTTCTTCTTCTTCTTCTATTGTCCTCTTCTCCAGAACTGCATTGATTCTTGATTGGGAGCTTTCCCTTTTCCTCTTGTTAACACATATTCCAAAAATCTGCCCCATATTTCATAAAAATTATTCTTTTTCAACTCTCCTTTCTTAACCTTTAAATTACAAGAGCCTTGAACAATTCTATGGTGTATAGACACCCTGCTTCTCCAGCAGCAAGGAGATAACGGAGGTCCTATCTACAGAGCCATAACGAGGGGTGGGTCAGCCAGGGGTTTGACCCAGGGTGCCGACATTTGGAGGCTGCAAAAATGAGCTGCTGGAAGGGTGTGACCTCATCCACTGGGATTTGCTGCTGGAAGGGCACAAATGTGTGTGTGTGTGTGCACACTACCTCCAGCTAAAGAAAAGCTGGTGGATTCAGCATGGAATCCCGGTGACTATCGTGTGCTCAGACCCAGCCCTTCCTTTCCCCAGGGTATGTCCAACGTCTGAAATCTCAGTTTTCACTGGGAAACAGAAATGACTTATTTTTCTTTTTCACCTTACTGCCAATCTGTGCTGAATCCTGGCAATAAATAATTGTTTTAACCTGTTATAAATGTATACTGCTGAGTGGGTGTGTTATTTTTGTAATTTGCAGAAAGAGCCACAGAGGTTGAAAATTGGTGGCACATGGTCTTTAAGTTGCAAGCTTTTTTTCAAAAGTCTCTAGGCCTTATGAGAGCTGTCTGTTTTGTTGATTATTCCTAAGGGCTGATCAACCTCTCTCTGAAGACTATTGCTTAAAGCTCTATGGGGGGATTCCTGGAAAATCAAAATGGGTTTTAACACAGAGAGAGAGAGAGAGATTCTAGGAATCTTCCTTGGGTATAAAAATGTGGAAATTTTTTTACTTTGAATAGTATTAAATCAATTTTACTAAAATGTGGGGTTTTTTTGTACTATTCAACTTATTGTCACGCTACCTGACAGGAAATAATCCCACAGCAAGAACAGAGGGAAAGTAAGGAAAGATATATCTTCAGGTAAAACCTTCTCATCTGTCCTTTGTGGCCCTTAAGGAATGTGCTGACTTTCTCCATTGCTTCTGTTGCCAATGAAGACCGTTGTTTCCTCCGTAGGTGCTGTTGGACTCGGTGCTTACTTGTTGAGTACTGGTTCTTCTTCAGGGGGTCCCCGGGAGAGCCGCTTGACAACAGGACATGCGATGAACATCATATTGGGCAATGGCAGCTCATTGCCCCCAAGAACTCACCTTCTTTTCCCAAGCAAAAAGTCCCTCGGTTTTACTCTTCCCTTACTTCAGCCCCCGGCCCACAGCTTGCTGCCTTTCTTTCTCCTGTTGCCAGCTCAGCCGTACACTTTTCCCCTCAAGTGAAGCGACCAAAACTCCACGCAGGATTCCAAGAGCTTCAGATAAAAGCAAGAGGACATGGGGAGTCCCATTTCCTTCATTTTAAAATTGTGCCCACGGTGAAATTTGCTCTTCTCCCCTGCTTTTGCTTTAAACGACAACTTTCATTTTAAAAGCCAATTAAAAACATGGCTGTTTAGGCAGGCCTTCCCTCCAGGCATTATTTGATTTATTTGATTTATTTTTGTTCTCCATCTTGAATGATTATTTATTATTTTTACTTTGGGATATTGATATTATTTTAATTGTTTTCTTATATATGATGTACGCCGCCCAGAGTAGTCGAAATGACTAGATGGGCGGGATAGAAATATAATAAATAAATAAATAAATAAATAAATAAATAAATAAATTGGGTCAGGGTTTTTCCCCCACTAGAGTCCTAAGACTTTCCAGCTCAGATCCCAGCAGCATACATGTGAAAGTGAGTTCTCTAGGCCTCTGGAGAACAGGGTTCGAATCCTTGCTCAGCCATGGAAGCTCACTGGAGGAGTGAAACTGCTAGAGTCACTCCTTAAATCTCTCACTGATCTTGAAAGCCCTGTTAGGGTTGCTATAGGTTGGTTCTGACTTGGCGGCACAGAACAAACACATCTGTCTGTCTGTCTGTCTGTCTATCACTCCAAGGTGCATCACCTTCTGCTAGATTCCATTAGAGCACATTTATTTTTCTTTTCTTTTAATGGCCTAGATTCATCTAAGCGCAAGCACAAGCTGCACCTTTGTAAATGCATTGGGCTTCTGGATGAAAGGGGCCGATCTGGTTAACTGAAAAGGTAGCACCTTATTTGATTAGAGGTGATCGAAAGGAGAAGCTTCTCTGAATGACTGTAAGAAGCAGTTTTTGTCCATCTTAGCAGCACCAAGAGACGGGGAGATGCTTTCTGCTCCTCCAGAGGCTGCCGGGCAGCCATTCCCATCACCCCTGACCATGGGCTGTACGGGGCAGGGCTGATGGGACTTGCACTCCAAGAACATCTAGGGACCCAGAAGATGCCCATTCTACAAGCAGAGGTCATCTCTTTCCCTTTTAAGACCACGTAATAATAACTGTTCAGATTACGATAGAATAAACTCTCTAAGCTACGTGACCATTTCTCAAGCGAGGACTTCTCCAAAGGGTGAATTTGTCTGATTCCAAACCCCAAACCCCTTCCTGAGTGATTAGGGATCGTGGCATCTTGTGGCAGCACCTGCCTTTATCCTGCCCCGTCTTGTATCCCACAAAGTCCTAAAGGTTACCTCCACCTTCACACGGGAGCTGCTCTCGCCACTTGAGCATCCTGGCTTCCCATTTTTGTGCTTTCTTCCAAAATTCTGCACCTGATTCTCATCCTCCCAGCCCCAGCCCTATTCATCTTCACCACCTCTCTGTGATGCCAAATACCTGGGTGATGTCAATCAGTTCTCCTCTGGAGTAAGCACCGAGTGCCAGGCGGGTGAGATTCTCTTGAATGTCACAATTCTGCAGAAAACAGACCTCGTGGTATGCCGATCTGTCTGCTCTTCCTATAGTCACAGACAAGCCGGGTTGTGTGAAACAGGTCCCTGGGGAGGCTAGGTGATTCCTGCTCCTGGCTTGTGATGTCACTAAGCCATGGTGGCTACATCACACCATTACAGCAGCTGCCTTACTGGGATCTCTCCCCTGCAGGCCATCTAATGGTGGGGGCACCTGGGGCCAATGTCGCAGCAGAAGGCCGTGAAACTGCTCTGGCTTTTCTCCAAACTTGACTGGCATTGTCCAGTGTGCGGAACCTGTTTGGGGGAATGGGTTCTTCACCCTTTGGACAGCCAATGAAAGGTTGGACTAAAACCCAGAGCAGCATCACAGCCCTGTGAAATCGGTATTGACAGTTTCTGCTGAAAGTGGGAAAGTTACGTTTTTGGACTACATCTCCCACAATCCCCAAACCAACATAGCCAGTGGCCACGGTGGCTGCAGACTGGGGAGATGTAGTCCCATGGGAGTAACCTAATCTCTCCATTCCAGGTGAACGTTATAAACCCTTTGCCATTCATATACAGAACTGCTGGAGAGCTCAGGGGTCGAGGTCTCTGGCTGTAGAGCCAGAGGTTGGGAGTTCGAGTCCCTACGATGCCTCCTTGACACAGGCTGGACTCGATGATCCATGGGGTCCCTTCCAGCTCTGCAGTTCTAAGATGATGATGGTGGAGAGGATATATGTTGCTCAGTGACCACAGCAGATGAATCATGATTTGTACCTTTCAAAAAACCATCTGAGGCAGACTTGTTGACAAAGGGACATGCTTACCTTTGGGAAGCATCTCCAGGTAGACCCCAGAAAGACTTCTGCCTGTGATCTAGCAGGTGTTAGTTCCTATCCATAATATGGGGCACGATCAATTCCTTGCTTTGACTAACTCTAAATATTAGTGGGACGTGGTGGCGCTGCGGGGTAAACCGCAGAAGCCTCTGAGCTGCAAGGTCAGAAGACCAGCCGTTGTAAGATTGAATCCACGCGACGGAGTGAGCTCCCGTCGCTTGTCCCAGCTGCTGCCAACCTAGCAGTTCAAAAGCATGTAAAAATGTGAGTAGATAAATAGGTACCACCACGGTGGGAAGGTCACGGCGTTCCGTGTCTAGTCGCGCTGGCCACGTGACCACGGAAACTGTCTATGGACAAACGCTGGCTCTGCAGCTTGGAGACAGGGATGAGCACCGCCCTATAGAGTCGGACACAACTGGACTAAATGTCAAGGGGAACCTTTACCTTACCTAAGCATAAGGCAGTGTTCTGTGTGCCCGAGAGCCTATCATCCCCTGACTCTCCTATTGGAAGAAGCAGGGCATTTCACACTTCTTTTGGGAGATTCCTGGAGCGAGACGTGGGCAGGTGGGAGCCAACGCCCAGCCTCTGTGGTGAAATCAGTGTGAAGTTGTGCTAAAACCCCAAATGAAAAGGAGAGCCGTTCGATACGGACTGCTGACGATGGGGGCTTCGGCAGTTCCCCTTGCGCCTCATCCAGGTCAGGACTGGAGATGAAGAACCACCGTTCGTTTCATTCAGATTTCTCAAGCCAGTTGTGTGAACCCTCCCAGTTCTGGCTGGTTGGGAAATAGGGCTGATAAAGGTCACCCGGATTCCACAGCCAACACACTTTGGGACTCCTTCACAACCTCTTCTCGCTCACCATCGTTCTCTTTCTCCTGTCGCTTCAGGGCTGGCTCATCTTTACAAGGACTTCTAAAATCTTTCATTTGGAAGATCACCCCCAGAGATCATCTAGTCTAACCCCATAGTGAAGCAGGGAATCCTGGTACAGTCATCTTGGACAGGAGGCCACTCAGCTTCTGCTTAAGAGACCCTATAAAAGTAAGCCCCACCCCTCCGTTTTTCGCCATGGTCGAATAGCAAGCAATATCAGGGGACGACCTTTTGAAGTCAATTTTTTAGTCAAAAAAACCCCTTTGCTGTCCTTTGAACACATTGATCTGAATCTTATTTCCGCAGCAAAATATTTTTTTAAAAAGTGACAGTCAGTCAGCACCATGGAAGGAGGGAAGTGGTGTGGTGGAGAGAGAGAGAGAAGGCTTTATAGAGCCTCATTGATTATAAGGGATAGGTGAGGTCTTTAAGGATGTTAACCCATAGTGGGTAGAATGTTATATTTTGTAATATACCAACAACAACTGCCTGGGTTGTATGAATGGACGCTTCCCATCCTGCCTGGACTGGCATAAAGGAGCCAGCAGTGGTCCTAATAAAAAGGTGAACCTAATTTCTCTCTAATTGGCTGATAGTTTCTTAGTTCTTTGAGAAGCAGTCAAGGTGACTAAAATGCCCTTATTGATATGAATGAGATTTGAAGTCTGTGGTTGCTCTGTTTTATAGTGAGAATTTCAGAAGAGATCATCAATAGGAATGTTGTTGTTGTTTAGTCATCAAGTCGTGTCCGACTCTTCGTGACCCCATGGACCAGAGCACGCCAGGCCCTCCTGTCTTCCACTGCCTCCTGGAGTTTGGTCAAATTCATGTTGGTCGCTTCGATGACCCTGTCCAACCATCTCGTCCTCTGTCGTCCCCTTCTCCTCTTGCCTTCACTCTTTCCCAACATCAGGGTCTTTTCTAGGAAGATTTTCCAGGGAGATTTCTCTTCTCATCAATAGGAACAGACAGCTTTAAAATGTGTCAGAGAATCAATGAAATTGTTTATCCTGAACACCGGAAGCAACTCATTTGAAGGTGGTGCAGATGTCCCAGGAAATTGTTAAGAAAGAATTCTTTTGGATGAGACAAAAGTTTCTACCTCTCTTTCTCCTGGTTGTTCCTACTTGGTGGTGAAGGAGCATGGGTCTTACCAAGAGCTGCATCAAAATTGTACTTTTCAAAGTACAGCGTTCATCTGTGAAAATGGTTGTATCCAGGAACCTCTTATTAATATATTTATAGTTGGCTGTTTTACTGGACAGCTTGGATATAGCTTCTTCAGTTACGGGTTCTGCTGTGGGGAGAGGAACTGCTTATTTTCAAACTGCCCTCTTGCTCCATGTTAGCAGTTGCCTCTGAATGGGTCTCCACATTCCCATTGCTCAATGCAAACGTGTCAGTCAACTCTGCTGCCTCCATAACAGTTTTTGTGCCTGCATTTCTCACCGAAAGTTTAATTTCTGGTGGTAACTGACAGATATATTGGTCTAAAACCATTATTTCACCAACCCTTTTCATTTCCTTTGCCCTTTCAATTTCCATTTATGCCACGGATCAGTAACGTTTGCACTCAGATCCATATATGACTTTTATTGTTTACTGGCAGGACCGAGATTTCTTCCTGAAATGACCCATCCCAGGTCTGAAGTTTACAACAACTTTCCTTCAAATGTGCTTTTTTGAGGGTTTTATCGATAGCAGGCACATATGTTTGTTTGTTTGTTTGATTAATTGATTGATTGATTGACTGTATATACCGCCCCATGAGAGCCTAAGCACAATTCTGAGCAGTTTACAAACTGTTCAAACAAACTACACAGAGCAATAAACACTAAACACAACATAAATACTAAAAACAGAGTCTAAAAATATTTGAAGCAAAGCCTTATAAATGTCAGCAAATTCTGATTTACAAGACGAGGTAAGAATTTCGTATCCATTATTCTGACTTTGGAATTTCCCATCCTTGAGCTGTCTTTTCAAAATTGGTCAGGAATAAATTACGAAGAAGGATCCTTGCCAGGCAAATGGGAAGCAACTTTGAGGAACCTTTTTCTCTTCATAAGAGTGCCAACCGCTGCCTCCTTCCATTTCTCGTCATTTTGAACCCTGAGCTGCTCTAATTTTAATCTTTCCTTTTCCAAACTTTAGTCTCTCGCTTTAAATTCATTCTGAATCCTTAGTTCCCTCTCCCTGGCTTCCTGCTCTTTTTCTCTTTCTTCCTTTTGTACAATTCCCACTTTTTCCGGCTTCCGGCTCTTTTTTGGTCTTGCACTAATTATGATCCCCCTCTAATTTCCAACATCTTTATTTTATTTTGTTCTCTCAGCATTTCGACTTGAAAAGGGTCTACAGAAGCCATAATAGGATTTTTAATCAAAGCCTCCTCAGGTTTCTGCCCAATATATTGAATAAGGGTAATCTTTAGCTTTTCCACCGATTTCTCCTCACATTCAGTTCCCTATTCTTTACACATTTCAATGAGAGCATCCTTTTTAAGAACTCAAAATCTCTGCCATTTTTATTCAGCTTTATTTTATTCCCTTACAACATTAGGCAGCTTCAAAAAATTTCCTCAGACTTATGACTTATACCTATGCTTATAAAATATAAGACAAGAAACACCTGTATTCCAGAATGAAGGATTTTAATGCTCAGATAGGAAAAAGTGCATAAACAGATTTTATTGGAAAGTATGGAGTGGGACTATGAAGTGAACTCAAGAGAACATGTGAAGAGTCGCCGAGAGTTCCCAGCCCTCCTGTTCCTGGGGTCAAAGCGTCTCTGAAAGCTCTTGAGGGCTGGTCTAGAAGGAGAGACAGATGGTCTTTGGAGCTCCATCGGCTCACATTCTCTTCCAGAAAGTCTCCAAAGAGTTACAGGGGGCTTCCCCTCTATTGGCTCATGGCTCTCTTCAGGTGTCATGGAGGGGCCCTTCCTCGGCCACACTGTTTGGCCAGGCTCACCACAAGCAGGTGCTGCTTTTTTGCCAGCCCAACAACTCCTGTGCGAGGGCATCCAGATGAAGTCACCAAATAAGACTGGCGTGTGGGGTGGCAGAGTGGAAGGGGACCAAGGGATCCATCTGTCTCTCAAGAGAAAGGTATCAGGGGAGCTGCCTCTCTACTTGGCCTGTTCCCTCACCTGCAGCTTTGAAGTGACGAGTTATAAGCAACTTGGCTGTAACTAGTTATGTTCTGAATAATGAGCAATATAACAAGTAGTTACAAAGTCATGGTAAACTAAAGAAGCATTTGCAAAGTTATTTTTGGCATAAACAGTTCCTTTTAAAAGGCATCTTGACAGGGATTTTCCAGATATATGACATTCTTCTAAACCTGATTACCAAGTTTTGCCTTTTGTCTTGATGTAAATATTTGTAAAATACAATATCAAAATTGGCCACCAGAAACTATATTTCTGGTTTCTTAGATGCTATTAACAATATTCCAACATACTAACAGCATGTAACATAAGATATTAGCTGCACCATCCACAGCAATAAGTAAAAAATAAGGGGATATGCTTGTATATAAATGTACGGCTAAATATTGCATACCAAATGTCTGAGTAAGTGGATTGTAATCCACAAAAGTTTGAGCAAGTGGATTGCAATCCACAATCCAAAACCTTCTAGCTGAAGGCCGGCACTCTGCTTTATGGCAGAGGTGAGATTGGAACCAGGGACTTTCTGATTTTTAGATCAATCCCTTTGCCAAATTCTACCAAGAGGAAGCTCAGCTGGGCATCTTTGCCATTAGGGGGGGAATGACTCCACCAGCAGCTAAAGATGTGGTTTGTTTCAGCAGCCCTTTTTTAGAGCTAACTGGCTGCTGAGCGTTGTCTTTTTATACTGCATTTTTGTTTTAAATTATGCTTTTAATTTTATTCTGATTAACCAGCTGATCTTGTTCTTTTTAATCGTATTCTTCTTTTGCTGACATGATTGCAAACTGCCTGGAGTCCCACTTTGGAGAGAAATGCAGGATATACCTCTGACGATAGACAGACGGGGAATTCAAAATGGTAGCGAAACTATACACACAGGAGGCCTGAATTATTTTAAATTGCTTGAGCAAAGTTACGTTATTATTTTCTTTGGTATTTGGTGGCTTCTCTGATTGGAAACCACATTGGGCTGTTTCTTATGGGAATTAAAATCGGTATAAAATACTGCATTCTTAAATGGCATAAATGGATAAGCAGATAAAGCACCATCATGATGCCCTGGATCCGTTCCAGTCAGGTTTCAGGCCACGCCATGGTACAGAAACGGCATTGGTCGCCCTGTATGATGACCTGCTGAGGGAGGCTGACGGGGAAAACATCTCTGTTGGTCCTCCTCGACATCTCGGCGGCCTTTGATACTGTCGACCACGGTATCCTCCTGAGGAGGCTCTCCGAGTTGGGAATTGGTGGCCATGCGCTTGCATGGCTCCGATCCTTCCTCGGGGACCGACCTCAGAGAGTACAGCTTGGGGAGAGGCTATCGGCTCCGTGGACCCTTAATTGTGGGGTTCCGCAGGGTTCGATCATCTCCCCAATGCTGTTTAATATCTATATGAGGCCGCTGGGTGGGGTCATCAGGGGGTGTGGGGCGTCGTGCCATCAGTACGCTGATGACACTCAGCTCTACATCTCCTTTTCACCAACTGCAGAGGATGCCGTTATGTCCCTCCAGCGCTGCTTGGAGTCTGTGCTGCAATGGATGCAGGAAAATGGGCTGAGGCTGAACCCGGACAAGACGGAGGTCCTGAGGGTGGGCGGACCCACTGTCAGCGGTCTGGGAAACTCTCTCTCATTTGGGGGGGTGACTCTTACCGCTAAGAGTGAGGTTCGCAGCTTGGGGATCCATCTGGACCCGGCGCTCACCATGGAAACTCAGGTGGCGTCGGTGGTCCGTACCGCCTTTTTTCATCTTTGGTGGATAGCCCAGCTGCGACCCTATCTTGATGTTGGGGCGCTCACTACCTTGGTACATGTGCTCGTAATCTCGAGATTAGACCACTGTAATGCGCTCTACGTGGGGCTGCCTTTGAGGTTGATGCGGAGACTCCAAGTGGTACAGAACGCGGCGGCCAGACTTCTTAGTGGAGTGAGAAAATATCATATCTCCCCCACTCTGGCCGCTTTGCATTGGCTGCCCATTCGGTTCCGCATTGACTTCAAAGTCTTAATGCTAACATACAAAGCCCTAAACGGTTTAGGGCCTCAATACTTGGCGGAACGCCTACTCCCACCAAAATCTACCCGGATCACCCGATCGAGTCAGGAGGTGAGGCTGAGGAGCTTGACGCCGAGGGAGGCCCGGAAGGAAAAAACAAGAAACTGGGCCTTCTCGGCGGTAGCTCCTCGCCTCTGGAATAACGATTCGTGCGGCCCCTTCGCTGGGCACCTTTAAAAACCAATTAAAAACTTGGATGTTTACACAGGCCTTCCCTCCAGTGAACACTTGATTTCCTTTTCTTTTCATTTTTCTTTTCCTTTTCCCTTCTCCATCTTGAATTATTTGTCTATTGATGTTATATTTTATTTTTTTATATTTTTTTTATATTTTGTTATGTATGTTATGCGTGTTGGAAGCCGCCTAGAGTGGTCGTCTGACCAGATAGGCGGGGTAAAAAATACAATAAATAAATAAAAATAAATAAATCATCATCATCATAAAAAAATAGCATGTCGCTTGGTACTGCAGCAAACTCTGCAAAGAAAGCCGAGTCGTCTGGAATCTTGAAATCCCAGGAAGAATGGAAAGAGAAACCCTTGCCCTCTGAGGATCTCCCTGGAACGGTAGGGACCAGACAGGCTGCTTTGACCCAGAAAGGTAGCACTCAAGTCTTTCTGTCATTTCTGGAGAAGGAACTTCTCTCTTTATTGCAACAAGCCTGGAAACACGGGAGGTGCTGGTGGAGGGCCTGAGGACCTGCTTGTGTTCATGCTTGTGCTGGAAAAACTTAGTTCTGATAGAAAAGGTGCTGGACTGAATGTCCTAGAAATAATGATGATGATGATGATGATGATGATGATGATGATGATGATAATAATAATAATAATAATAATAATAATAATAATAATAATAATAATAATAATACTCAGCATTAGGCAGCTTCAAAATTTTTCCTCAGACTTATGACTTATGCCTATGCTTATAAAATATAAGACAAGAAACACCTGTATTCCAGAATGAAGGATTTTAATGCTCAGATAGGAAAAAGCGCACAAAGAGTTTTTATAGGAAAGTATGGAGTGGGACTATGAAGTGAACTCAAGAGAGTATGTGAAGAGTCGCTGAGAGTTCCCAGCCCTCCTGTTCCTTGGGTCAAAGCGTCTCTGAAAGCTCTGGAGGGCCGGTCTAGAAGGAGAGACAGATGGTCTTTGGAGCTCCATCGGCTCACATTCTCTTCCGGAAAGTCTCCAAAGTGTTACAGGGGGCTTCCCCTCTATGGGCTCATGGATCTCTCTCTCTCTTTTTTTTTTAATAATATTTTAATTGTATTTTTTCTACTTTTCTGTCCATTGCAACCAGAGTGATTTATTACAATACATTCCATTTATTTAATCTTGTCTTATACTCTCTAACATCATATTAATCTAATCTATTCTACTTAAGTTGGTGTAGAGTTCATCCAGGTATAAAGAGGTTCCCATTTATTATTGTCCAGTCTATCATTTAGTGTATCTGTCAAAATGTCCATTTCTGCTAGTTCCAAATCTTCTCAATTAATTCCTTCTTTGCCGGCACCTTTGTAGTCTTCCACTTACTGGCATATACAATTCTAGCTGCGGTTATCAGATGGAAGGTAAAGTAGGTCTTGTTTTTTTCAAGTGTAGCTGGTAGTATATTCAATAAGAAGATTTCTGGTGTCAAACAATTTTAACCCCTAAAATTTTCTCTATCATTTCATGAATCATTTTCCAAAAGTCCTTGGCCTTATTGCATGTCCACCACATATGATAGAAGCTCCCTACTTTCTTTTCACATTTCCAACACTTATTAGAAACATTTTAATACATTTTTGTTAATTTCTCTGGTGTTACATACCATCTGTAAAACATTTTGTATATATTTTCTTTTAAATTTACAGATTTAGTCATTTTAATATTTAGTTCCCAAATTTGTGACCAGGCACTTAGTTCTATATTATGACCTACATTTTGAGCCCATTTTACCATGCAATCCTTCACAATTTCATCTTCCATTTTTGCTCCATTAAAATATTATATAAACCTTTAATCAATTTTCCCTCTGAATCCAGCAACCCCTTATCCAAAGGTATTTTGTCTTTCTGAAACCCTGTAGCTTTATCTTTTACATATCTTGATTTCAACAAGTTTATCGACCACCAATCTAAAATAATACCTTGTTCTGCCAGTTCATCTTTATTCTTTAGATTAAAATCACTATCTAATATCTCGGCATATCTCCTGTTTGTCCCTTGAGATGTTCTTGCTGGGTCAGAGAATGCTTCTAATGGAGCTACCCATAATGGTATCTTTCTATAATGTTGTGCTTTAACTGTCTTCCAGACCCATAACAGAGCTCTCCTGATCAAATGTAAATTAAATGTTTTGCATTCCTTGTCATCTAGGCACCATAGGTAGGCATGCCAGCCTAGCCTTAAATCATGTCCCTCAATTTTTAAAAGTCTCTCATTTCGTAGAATAACCCATTCTCTCACCCAGGACACAGCTGCTGCTCTGTAATAATTCATCCAGTCTGGTAGGCAAACCCTCCTCTTTGTTTATTGTCCTGAAGAGCCTTAAGTTTTATTCTTGGTTTTTCCCCATCCCAAACAAACTTGGTCATTATCTTATTCAGTTCTTTTAAAAAAATCTTGTTTTAATAATATTGGAATTGTCTGAAAGAGGAAAACTAGCTTTGGTAATATATTCATTTTTATTGCGGCTATTCTACCCATTAGGGATAATTGGAGTTTAGACCATTTCTGCAAATCTACTTTGATTTAATGTATTCGCGAAGGCTTTCACGGCCAGGATCTAATGGTTGTTGTTCTTTCGGTTGCTCCCATTTTTTAACTGTATTGGGGGGGGCGGGCGCAGGTTTCAATAATCTTCTCAGATTCCCCTGCCCATGTTATACAAGTAGATATTCAGAAAGGCAGATATTGAGTATTAACTGCTCTCTAATGCTAAAACACACAATAAATCACATTTTAGAGAGGTTGTCATTTTAGCCAGCAAAAATTACAAAGAGACTTATATGATACCTTAAAGTGTAATGGGTTTATTCCAGTGTACATTTTTGTGAACTAGAGCCACTACATCAGTTGCGTTAAGTGTTATCTTTAGAGGACGGTTCTGTGTTTCTCCATTTAGTGGGGAAAAGTAAACAGCATTAGATGGAAATAACAACAGTAACAAAAACAACAGATTATATCCACAAGTTAGAGCTTAACTCTTAGAGCAGTATGACAATGGAACCAATTACCTTGGGAGGTGGTAAGCGCTCCAACTCTGGAGGCATTAAAGGGAAAATTGGACAACCATCTGTCAGACCTGCTTTTAATTGAATTCCTGTGTTGAGCAAGGGGTTGGACTCAGTGGCCTTATAGACCCCTTCCAACTCAGTTATTCTATGATTCTAAGTATAAACAAGCTGCAAATATCATTTTTCAGCAGTTGGCTAAATCTTATGGTTTATTTGCATCCTTTCCTCCATATTATAAATCCCAGCCAACTCCAGATTTCGAAACTAAACTCACAGGACTTTACTTGGACAACCAAGTTATCCGAGATAAAACAGCTAAGTTTAATAAACCAGATATTATACTTCTGGATAAACACCAAAGAAAAACAGAACTTACAGAAGTTGATGTTCATCAACAAGCAATCTCAAAAGTACAGGAAGCATGAAAATTGGAAGGTACCAAACATCAAGAAAAAGAAATTAAAAGAATGTGGAAGCAAAATCAGATCATCCTCCTCCTCCGTGTACTAATTCCAGCAAACAGAATTGTTCCAAAATCTTTGGCTGCCAATTTAAAACAATTACCAATAGCTGCTAATTTGCTTCCTGAAGTCCAAAAATCGTGATTTTGTACGCACGTAATCTCACCTACAAATTTCAGGGATCAAGCCTTTGGCCTGCCCTGATGTCTTAGCAATGCTGAGAAATAAAAAGTGCAATATAAAAATATAACAGTGTTTTGTTTTGTTTTTTGGCCAAAATCCTGTTGCATAAGTTACATCTGTGGAACAGCAATGACATCAGCCAGTGGGGGGAGATTTTCAATAATTAAAGAGTTCCTCTTTCCCTCATCTTGCACACAATGAGCCAGACTACACATGAATTGGACAAGCTGTGGGACAGAAGTACGAACTCTTTAATTACTAAAAATCTCCCCCAATGCTTGAAGACATAACTCTTCCAATGGTATAACTCACTTACACAACAGGATTTGGGCCATTATGTTGAAGTTTAAACCTACATATTTGAAATATAGTGGCCAAAATCCTGCTGTTTAGTGTAGTACAGGGGTCAGGGAACTTTTTTACCTTTTACCCCCCAAAAAATTTATATACGCCGACATTACCCCCTTGATTTGAAAGGAAGGAAATCATACATTATTTGAATTCAAAATATTCAAAATAGGCTGTGTACAGAACTAGCAGGATATATCATCAGTATCAATGGCTGCCAGGCTATGTACCGAACTAGCAGGATGCACCAAATTTAATAAAAATGTGCACTATTTTTGCTGGAACACATTGCACTCCAGCCATGGGGTGGTATAGGGAGTAGTAAGGTGTCCAACGTGCCTAACAAGTTGCATTAAATTTTTGCTAGCTCGCAGAGGATTTAATCATCATCAATGGCTAGCAATGACATGCTTGCTAGAGACAGCCAACGCAGAGTTGGGGGGGGGCTTTTCCTACCACTTTAATCATTCTGTGTGTGGTGTGCAAAAAGGAACAAACCAGGCTAAAGGTCATGTCACCCACCCTGGTGCCACAGCCCAATATCAAAGGACCAGTGCGCTATTTTTTTTTATCATCATCAATGGAAAACTCAGCAGTGGCCAGAGGATTGGAAAAGATTAGTCTACATCCCAATCCCAAAGAAGGGCAGTGCCAAAGAATGCTCCAACTACCGTACAATTGCACTCATTTCACATGCTAGCAAGGTTATGCTCAAAATCCTACAAGGTAGGCTTCCAGAATATAAATATTTACTCAACACAGAGACTGTAACATAGATCCCATGGATGTTTTATGTTTATGTTTGGTCAATTTGTTTTATAAAGAGCCCCCTTCCAACACATTCTTGTTTTGCCCCTACAAGTGCTGCCACATCTGTGCACATGTATTGTTTGATTCTGTCTTACCACCCTATAGGCAAGGCTTGCTGCTTCTTCCTCCATTTGCCCACATGATTGAAAAAGGCTGGAAAAGAGCAGCTACAGTGGACCCTCGACCTACGGAATTAATCCGTATTGGAACGGTTTCCGTAGGTCGAAAAGTCCGTAGGTCGAAAATGCATTTCCCATAGGAATGCATTGAAAACCCATTAATCCGTTCCGGCCCAAGAAACCCCCCCACACACACAAAAATTAAAATAAATTACAGTACAGTAAAAAAAATTAAAACTTACCTTTCTGAAGCCTTCCAGGGGGTCCCCCGCCGCCGCCATCGCCGCTGCCCGAGGCCTCTGAGGGCTTTGGCGCCGCTGCCGGAGGCCTCTTGGAGGTCCCCCGCCCCCGCGGACGCAGGCTTTCCCAGGGTGGACCGGGCCTACCAGGGGAGGGCTTCCCCCGGTAGGCCCGGTCTACCAGGCTTTCCCGGGCAGTAGACTGGGCCTACCGGGGGAAGCCCTCCCCTGGTAGGCCCAGTCCACCCTGGGAAAGCCTGCGTTGGCGGGGGTGGGGGACCTCCGGATGCCTTCCCTGCCGCCATGGGAGGCCTCTCGGAGGTCCCCCGCCCCCGCCGATAGTGCCTCCGAAGCACGATCGGCGGCGGGGGGGGGGGAACCTCCGAGATGCCTCCCATGGCGGCGGAGAATCCCTGGAAGGCATCCGGAGGCAGATCGGCGGCCTACGGACTGGAAGGGGGAGGCGGGGAAAGCGCCAAATTTGAATTTGGCGCTTTCCCCGCCTCCCCCTTCCGGTCCGTAGGTCGATTCTCCGGCCGCAAGTCGATTGGAAACTTTGCGGCCGGAGAAGTACGAAAGTCGAAAATTCCGTAAGTGGAGCCGTGTGAAAGTCGAGACTCCACTGTACTGCTGCCTCTAATTCTCACTCACCATTGTTGTGGCAATGGACCAATGAATTGTGCCCTGCAGGACCAGGCACAGCAGCTTAGAAACCTTTCCCCACTCACATTCACTGGTGGCATAATTGCAAGGGAATGAGCTGAAGAAGCTGAGAAGCACTGACATAATTGCAAGCCCTTTTTGCTCCCCAAACAACTCTTTTTCTCTGCGACTGGAAGCTTCTACTTTTTTCAAGCTGGAATGATTTTACTTTCTTGGGCTCCATGATCACTGCAGATGGGGACAGCAGCCACGAAATTCAAAGACGCCTGCTTCTTGGGAGGAAAGCGATGACAAACCTAGACAGCATCTTTAAAAGCCACCCTTTTTTCCCCACCTTAATTCAAGCCTTCTGTTTTGCTTGCCTGTTGCTTTTTTCAGTTTTGAGTCAGTCTCTCTCACACACACACTCATCCACCCACCCTCCATCCATCCATTCATTCATTTTCTACAATCTACATACATTTAAACAAGCTTGATGAAGCCGTCAATCTCTCGCACCTTCCTTCGTCTCGTTAACTGAAGCCTCCTGGGGCTATTCTTCAGCTGTAACCAATCAAGCAGGCTTATCTCCGATCTCTGAAAGAACGGAGGATTTACAAGTGCCCTGCCGCAACCAAGGAAGTAACAGGAACAGGTGGCTTACAATTTGAGGTTTGGCTGCAGGGGGTGGGGTGGATGGGGGGTAGCGCTCTGCTCATTACCCCCAGAATTTTCACTTTTACCCCATTTGGGGTAAATTACCCCTGTTCCCCAACCACTGGTGTAGTAAATCACGCTAGATTAGGCCCATTGAATCAATGGGGTTTGGTGAGTCAACCCCTCTGCAAGCTCCATTGATTCAAATAGGCCTACTCTAACTTCAATTTACTATGTTAAAGTCATGGTTAAAGTTGTTGTTGTTTAGTCATTAAGTCATGTCCGACTCTTCGTGACCCCATGGACCAGAGCACGCCAGGCCCTCCTGTCTTCCACTGCCTCCTGGAGTTGGGTCAAATTCATGTTGGTAGCTTCAGTGACACTGTCCATCCATCTCATCCTCTGTCGTCCCCTTCTCCTCTTGCCTTCACACTTTCCCAACATCAGGGTCTTTTCCATGGAGTCTTCTCTTCTCATGAGATGGCCAAAGTATTGGAGCCTCAGCTTCAGGATCTGTCCTTCCAGTGAGCACTCAGGGTTAAAGTAGGCCCTTTTGAATCAATAGAGCTTTTGGAGGAGTTGGCTCACCAAATCCCCATTGATTCAGTGGGTCTACTCTAGTGCAATTTACTACACTGAGTAACAGGATTTTACTTTACTTTGGCTGTATGCATACATATTCTGTTCGTCATCATCGCATATACTTATCAATTGCTATCTTAAGTACAATTTGTTAAAAGGTTTGCTTCCTTGCTGTCCAAAGGAACTACGGTAGTTACTTCTTGAAAATCATTGCAATGCCACTGAAGCCTGAAATATGAAAAGCACCTAAGAAATGAGGCCACACACCCTTTGTAAGTACAAAAATAATTAAAAAGTTACAGTTGCACCACAAAATGAGTGTAGTTAACCCTAGTTACATCAAAATCATAAGATAACTTAGTTGTGCCTTATTAAGACATTTACTACAAGTGGCTTATTAGCTGTAACTACTTGTTTTCCAACTTTGCTTGTAACCTAGCTACTGATATTCAGTAGGTTAGGACCTATGAATGTGGCCCATAAGAGTAATAAATCAGAATTCCTGAACTAAGGGCCCTCCAGATGTATAGAATCCCCTTCA